>OU342618.1:8069066-9477816 GCA_910589645.1 Tinea semifulvella | reverse complement strand
TAATGATGACCAAAATATGTGCAGACGTATCTGAAAAATCTTTACGATTTCGGTTGTGAATTTTCTTAATTTCTATAAGTTAACTTCTGAATAACTCCATGACCTAACTTCAAAACTGCAAAATAACGCGTTCCATGTTTGACACAACGACAATACCCATCGACTGAAAAACGGTCCTCAAACTTTGCTGTTGACAACTGCAAAATATTCGCGTTGCTCAACATTAACATTTAAGCAGATTTTGAGACAATCTTTTTACGTTGTCACTAATTTCATAAAGGCTACTAATATCTTGTATCGAAGCGATATTCACTCAGTTTATCAGAATCAATAAGACATGGAATATAACATGATTGACTCAATTATTTAAATATCTTTTTGATCCTCGCATAAACCCAGCAATTAAGAGATAATAGCATAACGCATATTTAGACCTGTCAAAATTATAGCTGTCAAATTGCTGAAATATGTAAAGTTGTTTTCTTGTCAGTAGTGTTGTCCAGTCTTGTTCTTGTTTTGCTTCCAGACATTTTTTTCCTAATTGTGCAAAAAAAATATTTTTTGTCCTATATACTCGTATATATTTTTAAAATTGTATTTACGTCTTGTCTGACTTTTTTGGAACTTAACAGATCGAACACTTGTGGATGACTCTGGTGTCTTTCTGTCCCTATGAAATATCCCCAAGACTACCTAGGTACTTTAAAAGACAAATACATGACGCAGATTTAATAAAAAAAAAAACAAATCACATTTTTTTTAATTTTTAGAAAATTAGGTGTTCATGCTCTCATACTGCAAGACCGGGATTGGGCAAAACTACTTGTCAAGCTGTCATTTTATTTTATTTTTTTGTGAAATTATGTTTGTTTTGCATAAAATCGACCAAACTCACGGTTTTTTTATTATGTTTGGTTCATTCAACTAAATGCAGGCGGTCGTCATTATGCAAAGTGCATATATTTCTTAGTTTTTTTTTAGGTTATTACAAGCATCTAAGTTCCATGTGAAAATATATCTAGGAATTTTGGTATATACATACATATAATATGTTTTTACATAATTGATTTCTACAGGGCGACTTTGTATGGTCTTGGAGAAATGTGATTCTCTTGGAAAAGCCAAAAAAAAATATTTTCGACAACTTAGAAAAAAGTATAGTACCATAGTATAATATTGCAATTTTTTTAATATTTGACAGGTCTAAACGCCACTGAATGTTCTTAATTTTAAAATTAAACATTCATTATTTCATTTGACAACAGCTATTTTAGAACATTTATGATATACACAAAGCAAAAAGCTGTTTACCAACCAGAGATATGCAAAGACAATATCCATTCGATATGTGGATCACGTGATATAATACACTGTGAATTTAATTCCAACGCAGTTCTTAAAATATGTATCACATCACAACCCCTAGACCTTCACTGTTGGAGATGGGCCTTCCAGAATTGACGAAGGTAGGTATATAATATATATATATTGTCTGTTATAATAATAATAAATAAATATTTCCAGACAGGTCACACAGCGCCATCTAGTTTCCGTGGTAAGCTACGAGGCTTGTGTTACGGAAACTAGATGGTTGATAAACTACATATTATACTTCTTTTATTTTTTTTGTAAATATATACATATTATACATATAAACACCCAGACCGAGACAAATTATACAATATACAACTTGCCCCCGGTGGGAATCGAAACCTCCCGAGTTCACGGCAACGTTTGTTACCACTAGACCATGGAGGCGGTCGTTATACAGGTTGACTTTGTATGCTCTTGCTCTAGACCAGAGATTCTCAAACTTATTTCGTCCCAATTTTATTTTACGTTCCCAAATCTTAAAAACCACACATCAATTAACGACTACCATTTCTTTCTGGGTTCCTTACCGCCCCCCTCTAGCGCTCACAAGGGGGCGTTATGGCCCACTTTGAGAAAGACTGCTCTAGACTAATATGTTATTCTATTGATAGAAATAAATAACTTTTCCTAAAAAACCTTCTGTCGCAAGTGACAAAAATTGTTGACTACTCTATACAAACTGTTGAACTTTTAATAGCGTATTTAAATGGAGAAGACAAAATTTTTTGTCACTTGCGACATATCGTTTCTTAATAGTACCTAAGAGACATATCTCCCGAGACGTTTCAATTATAAAACCTGTGCGCGATACTTTAGTATAGTTTCTTAGGAAAAGTTGTTTATAGAATAACATTAGTCTAGAGTATACAAAATCACGCGGCACAAATTAGTATTTGTTATAAATATTACAATAAAATATTATTATTGTATGAACAGTCATTTTCCTAGCACATCTTTGGTGGACACGCAGCTTAAGTGATTCCTTAATAACAAAATGCAACCATCCAATCACAATAATACATTGCTGACTAACTTAAATATTACTTCTGACTAAAACAACATATAAAACTACACAAACATTTATAAGTCGGCTGTCTAATTTAAAAACCTAGTAAAGAATTTGCTCAAAAGTTACCAAAAAAAAAAAAAAATAGGATGAAAATATTAAGTAATCCCATTCGATATTTTCTAACCGATTAATTAGCCGAATAAAATTCACTTTTTATACATTAAAATACACTAACAAAAGCAACGGTGATGGGTTGTGAAAATTTTACGAAATATGTTCAATAATGGGCGTTCACGTGGGCGTGAATGGCTCTAACGTACGAGGATTATCAAAAAAAAAGCCTTTTTTTATGCTAGCACGAATTGTGACCTTGCACATGGTAAGTGGCGCTCGAGGTCCATTATTGTTAGCAATTGAAATCAGACACTATGCCGTCTTGACTGGGCATGGCGGCAATCCGAGCCTGATCCCGAAACGTGTGGATACACTTCACTGGATTTATTGGCACGAACGGCGGATACTTCTCCGCCCCGGCAGATGGCAAATTACCATCAGTCTGCCTACCACCTTAAAGGAGTCTCCAGGGCAATGGCAATTTATTAACGATTCTAACAGTTGGTATTAGTGGAACCGGGACCGACGGCTAGACCTGCTCTCATTCTCGCGGGAACGGTGGTGTTTGTATGACAAATGTACGTAAGAAATGTATTTCCAATCGGTAAGCGTTCTTACAACGAGCCACCACCACTTGTAACATATTTACTAAATCTAGTTTAGTCTGCGAAATATCAAATGAAATCACTATTGATCAGTTTCCACATTGTTTATACAAAGATAAAAAGTGACAAGTTTAATTTTTTTATAAAACAATCCTCATTACATATTTTTCAATAACTTTTTACTTAAAATAAATAATTTATTATTATTATTAATATCAGCTGTTAGGTTTTTAAATAAGACACCCAAAATGTTACTAGCCGACGGCCATACAATTAATTTTATTACCAAATAATAGTTTAAAAAAATATTTTTGGCAAGAATCGAAAACAAATCAGCAATAATGGTACGATTAAAATATATTGTTATTTTTTTTTATATAATAACCTACAAAAGAACGTCATAATTATGACAGTTCGGTACATACAATATTTGCTAATAACAGCTATAGTACATACACTGGTTTTAATACAAAAAAAGATTTCTTAAAACAATGCGTAAAGGTGAGTATACACTATGTTCGCGAACCGACTGTGCTCCGCGCATCTGCAACTGCGATATCTACAATAACACGGAGCTTCCTTTCGAAAATCGAACTACGCATAGATACGAAGTCGGTTATGCATTTTATGCTTGTTATTTCCCCCCGCCTCGCCTCTCAATACTATCCCTATGTTCGACTTGTCGATCAAAGCGCTTCTTTTCACTTTATTTTGAAAGTCGTTCGACTTGGTGTTTGTCTATGGTTTTAATACAGAATTCGGTAAAAAATATTTAGGTAGTTTTTAATTTATATTTATACACTTGTAATGTTATTAACTTCTAATAAAAAAAATCAAACTAAAAAAAAAAAGTAAAAAATACAACTTTTGCTTTCAAGTCGAACATAGCATATTTAGCGTGCGTTATATCGAAGCGGCACTTCGAGTTGTTTCTCAAAATTATGTAGGTAGGTGGGTAGGTGTAGGTCGGTTGTTCAAGTAGGACTGTACTTAACTACCAACACGACAATACGTGTATGGTGAAAGATTATCATTTTGTTGCCTATTTATTTTATATATATATATATATATATTATTTACGAATCTATTTTTACCAATATGTACAGTTATTATTATAGGTGTTAGTTTATTACTTTTATGATATATATATTATTACTACAGTCCTACGCCAAAAACACAATAGTGCAAAGGAGAATGCGAGATAGTGTGCTGTAAATGCATCTTTACCATTCATATACCAAAAAAATAATTATATAAATTATAACGTCAATCATATTTTTTAAAGTAATGTAGTTAGTAGAAGAAAAAAAAGTCATCATAAATACATTATTTTAGATTTTGGAACGTTACCTTAAAAACATCAGTCAGCGTGAGTGATGTCACTTAGGTACCTCTTGTTGGACTTGTTGTATTTTTTTTTTTACTTTATTTTGCTTTGAAGTCAAACACAGCATATATATTACGTGACGTCATCCGGCAGCTATTTGCAACTGCAGCGTGTCCGAGCACGTAATATTTAAACACGATATTTAAAAGTAGATTTCAATGCGATTTAGACACCATAAAAAATCTAAAGTAATTCTCCAAGATCCGTAAGTAAATATACACAATTTAAGTAGCAGGTGAAGGAAGCATAGTTGGTACGCGAACATAGTGGATAACCAACTTAGTATTAATTTTACGAATTGACACATTAATGATTGTAGGAATGCCCGCGCTCTGAATAAAGGTGGCTGATACACCTGCACCATTTCCAAAAACATTGTAACATTCGCAGCGAGCATTACACTAGCGAAAAAATGACGTAACATATTTGTTTCGAATACATAATGATTTACAATCATAATTTTTAATATTACATAGACTATTTTATTAATAAATAAAGTAATATATCAGACACGACCGGGGTGGTCAGAAACCATGCATTAAAAAAAGTAAATTCACATTTAGCGACTATACTATAGGATCATTATGACAAGTGGTAAGCTGGTCGATGTATCTAGCGTACCAAACTCTAGAAATATCACAAATAAATTAAATAAATTATTGTGTCCCCGACCCGACCAGGAATCGAACCCGTAACTCGCGCTGCCTCCATGGCAGTTAATAGTTATTAAGAATTTGGGATAAACAATTATTAATCAAAATTAATTATTTGACCCCGAAGAAATAAGACCCGTTATTTATTACAGAATAATTTGAAAAACTGTTGGATCACGCGAACGGTTCGTGTGACGTTCGCGTAGTTAAAACATATTCGCTCGTGTAACGCTCGCCGAAACGTGTAACGCTGATACAGGCCCACCTCTATGCATCGCGAACCTCATCAAACTTACATACAAATGACAATTGACTAGGATTACTCCCCTCCCCCCGTCTCGAACCTTCGCGTGACGTCATACAATATTGGTCAGTACATACAACTAGAAATGTATGCAGAGTCGGTCGGCGTCATGAGTCAATTTTACAAATCTTTGAAGTATTTTTGTGTTGGTAGCACTGCGAATGTCTAAGCTTGCTTATGATTGGCTTAAAATATTACACAGGTGAGATTATGAAGAGGGTATATATAACCCTTTTTTTATTTGCACAACTTTTTTTAAAGATTATTCGAGTCTAATTGTACTTTTGAGAAATGTAGTCGATTCACTTTATAGGAAATAAAAATACGAACAGTTTACGACATATTTTCTCTATCGTATACTTAATTTTAGACAGAGAAAGATATATATAGCAAAAAAACATTTAAAGCGATTTTACTTTATTTTACAAAAAATTACACTCAAGACTTGAAAAATGTTTATAAATATTGGATTGTGCGAGCGAGAGAGATGCAGAAGCGTAAACACCTCTTAATTGTTGACAAATATTTAAACATTGCAAATTTGAAGTAACGTGGCGCCATCTAGTGGTAGCATACTTGGTTAATAGAAATAGAGGGAATTTGGATTGCTCATAATTAACCAATTCAACTATTACAAATATAAATTAAATATTAGCTTAAACACAATTATTTTTGTCTGAAATTTGTGTTCCTACATACAAGTTAATTTTAGACAGAGAAAAATTTGTTTAATTATGTTAGCATTAGCATTAAAGTATTGAAAGTTTTTGTTATACGAAAATAATAAATAAAAAAAAAAGTATCATCACGACCGTTTCTCTTTTGGGGTGGTCAGAAACCACGCTTATAAATAAGCAGATTCACATTTAGCCAACTTTACTATAGGCCAATCATGACAAGTGGCAAGCTCGTCGATGTCTCCAGGCGTACCAAACTCGAGATCAAAACAAATAAATTAAATGTATTTATTTACATTATTAAATATTTTTGTGTCCCGACCAGGAATCGAACCCGGTACCTCCGAGTCTAAATCCACGGACTTAACCGCTAGACCACGGAGGCAGAGGAATAATAAATAATACCATAATTATCTGTGCAACCAATCACAAGCAACCAATGTCGGACGCAGTGATACCAACATAAAAAAAGTCTAGTGAAACATGTTTGAGAGTAAACACCGCCGTAACATTAGAGTCATGTGTTTTTTACAAAATTTTCAGACTTGGATTACTTTAGTCGAGTTTGTGTGTAAGATTGGTTTACAGCCAAACCCAATATCCTTTGTATCTTTGGTGTTGCCATACGAATTACTTGGAGCCCTATTTTGTTACTTAAGCTTAAAGGTTATACAGTAGGGTGGAGTGATTTTTTTCATTTTATATATTCACTATGGCCCCACAAAAAGCTGCGTGATGGCACAATAAGCAATACGAAAATATTTTTTGTCTAGAGTTATTATTTAAAGGTGCCTCAATTGCCGACTTACTTTGATGTTATGACATACTATCTTTTGATTAGGCATTTCGTTCATTCCGAGAGATAATTAATGTTTACATACATCTGAACGAGGCTGTCAAAAATGTTTTTTTTTTTTTTTTCAAAATTATTTTGAGCTGGTCATACCATTATATTACATAAATGATATTTAACATACTTTATTTACTCATCCATAGGCATAGATTTATCACTATGCTATTACAAATAAACAAAAAAAAACTCCATACATTTTCACTCCACCCTCATACATGATGATTTTATATAGTCTTATTCTAGACTAATATGTAATTCTATTGATAGAAACAAGCAACTTTTGTTAGGAAACCATATGTCGGAAGTGACATAAATTTTTGGTACTCCATACAAACTATTTAATTTAAAATAGCCAATTTGGAATAGAAAAACCATTTTTTTTTCATTTCATTGATTTTCTTAGCGTATTTTATTATTAATCGTAAGAATATTAAGTTTGGCTGTTAATAGAAAGTCAACAGGCTTAATAAGTGTTTATACCTTAATCAGAATAAAATTGCATATTTATTGTTATGCTAAAACTAACATAAATTGACAATATTAATTTTAAAGTTACCAATTTTAAATTATTGTAATTTCGTGACTTGTCTCACCTGGAACGCACCAAGTAAACAAGACTGACACCCGTTGACTTAAGACGTTACCTCAACGGCTACTCCACTCAATTATTCCTTCCAGCTCGAGGATCAGATTTGTCAAATTCATGTGTCCTTGAAGCCTGCTTATGTTATTTCCAACTTTCAATGCAAACTTAAAAAAATATCAAACTCATTAAAATCAGATTTCGTTTCATAGTTATAAATAATTTTCGTGGCACATGAATGTGAGACAAACTTTTGGTAGTTAAAAGTGCTAGAACGTGTGGTAATTATTAATGTTGCCAGTAAAAAACAACTTGTCTTTCCGAAAATATTTAAAAGGCCATATTATTACCATTCAAGTTTGTAGAGTTTACAACTAAGAATAACCATTTCGAGGCTCCCTTGAGGGAACCCGTTTGACAGCTGGAAGGAATGGTTGAGTGAAAGAGCCGTTGAGAAATCGTCTTGAGTATGAGGGTATGAGTGCATTTTTTTGTATTAAAATATAGTTAATATAATTAAGGACCAAAAGGGAGGCAAGTCCAAGTTTCAAAACTACTAAATATTAATAATATTACTAATGACTTAGAGTTATATTGTATAATATAAAATAAACATTACGACATAGTGAAAAAAGATTTGTGGGTAAAAAAGGTCCTGGTAGACCTAAACACACCTATCACGATCAAATTATTAAGACAGTTCCTAAAGTAGTAAAGAGCCTTCGAAACAAAAGGGCATGTATGAAATGGTTGATAAATGACGACGAGGTTAGTGATCAATTGGCATGAAGATATGTATTATATTTTATATTTGTTTTGGTCGTATCTGCTTATTCATACATCAATCGATAGCCAAGTAACGTCAAAAAAAATAGATCTGCCCCCCTTTTGATGGTCCTTAATTGTATAATTTTAGATGTTATGCCTTGTTTCACCCGAAAATCTCTGGCTTGTGTGTCACATATCAAAAGTTTCTGCACTTGAGTTTTGACCACGTGGTACAAGCCTGAATGCTATTCCGAATCAATTCATTTTTATATGAACATAATTTAATTTTTGACTTGAAAAGCGTTCAGGCTGAATGAGGCCTAAATATTTAACACATTTTTTGTAATAATAATATTATAATTTTTCATGTTAGGACTTGTTTCACCTGAAAGTTTGAGAGCGACCCAAGTGCAACTCACTTCAAAATTTTTGATATATTTTTGTATTGTAATTTCATCGTGTTTTAACCTTGCAACCTGCGATGTGGTATTCAGCAGAAGGTCCAACACTCGAGTGTCTTGACGACGAAGTCTTCCCGTGTTGTAAGCGGCTCGTTGTCGTATGTGGTGCAGCGTTGAGTGCGGCCCAGGTACAGGTCGCCGTCCAACCATAGACCAAACTTACCACTAAAACAAATAACACATTTGTCAAATATCATCTTCACAACCCCAGGGTCCTAGACCTCAACTGTTAGAGATAGGCCTGGAGAATTTGTCCTACACTTGCCACGCTCTGGCCAGACGGACTGTTTTTTTGTCGTTGATCAGTAAAATAAACATAACACTTTTGTCAAATGTTAGTTATAAACATACTGATAATGATCTGAGTAATATTCCCACAAAATAGATCATAACCCGCACAAAATTGATCAAAACCCGCACAACATTGATCAAAACCTGCACAAAATTGATCAAAACCCGCACAACATTAAGCAATACCTGCACAAAATTGATCAAAACCTGCATAAATTGAACAATACCCGCACAAATTGCGCAAGAGTCTTGCAAGCGTCTTGCGTAAAGATAAGGAGTGCAAGAACAACACCAAGACCGGCTGTTCTCATGCAAGACCAAGACCAAGACTTGGGCGGTCTTGCTTTGGGTAACACTACTCTCTCCCAAAGGTTAGCTGGTAGAAATAGCCGAAATGAATTTAAGTTCGCTTTTCTACATACTTTAAAGTATAGTGCAATATAGTATTTTAATAATAATAAAATATACTGACTTGCCGGCTCCGATGGAGATGTTCTCAGTGCTCCCGCGTATGAAGTACATGTTGTCTCCAGTCCAGCCCCAGTGCTTGAACTTCGTCTTCGCTGGGGGAGGCAAATCTGAACAAAAATATACAACAATTACACCCAAAGTACCAAAGCTCTGACTAAATAGTCTGGCCGCTGAGAGAATTGGTTCCTATAATGTAACCGCCGATTACTAAAACAAAACAGTTAACAATGAATAAAGTATTGGTAAGAATTTTGAAGACCCGTTTAATTAATTCTTATGACTACACTTCTGTCTTCTACACACTACATTTGACGTACTATTTATGCTATTTACGAACGCATATACTAACACTAAATATTACAATGTAAGCTGTCATCAGTTAGTAACCACTGCACTGCATCCTACCAATTTGCCGTCACAAAAATAAGTTTTTTTAAACCTACCCACTATGAGTCGAAAGATACCATAACTATTAACTTTCTTCTTCGGTTGAGCTTAGACTTAGGTTATTTTTGAAGCTTCCTACGTTTTTGCCACCTACCCCACTTTTTCTCTGATCCGTTTGAGCAGCTCTGACTTGAAATATACATTTCATAGAAAATCTTCATTACTAGATAAAAATATTTATCAACCTACCTACTTTATTTTCTTTGACCGCCTCCGTGGTCTAGTGGTAACAAACGTTGCCGTGAACTCGGGAGGTCGTGGGTTCGATTCTCACCGGGGGCAAGTTGTACATTGTATAATTTGTCTCGGTCTGGGTGTTTATATGTATAATATGTAGTTTATTAACCATCTAGTAACACCGTAACACAAGCCTCGTAGCTTACTACGGAAACTAGATGGCGCTGTGTGACCTGTCTGGAAATATTTATTTCTTACTTCCTGAAATTTAACGTATTTAACTTTTTAATTTCAATTTAAATTTTTAGTTCCTGAATAGTCTGGGCAGCTCAAAGTTGAAATATACATTTTAAAAGTACCTTGATTTTCATTTTATTTTAACCTACCCTCTTTTTTCTCCTCCTCTTCTCCCTTCTTCTCATCCTTGTCTTCGTCTGTGCTCATCTGTTTGGGCAGTTGAGTGTTTTCCTTATCGTGCTCTGCGGCGTGTGAGGAACGGCGATCTGGTTCATCCAATCTCTGAAACGAGAACAGCAGCGACTCCCCCGTGCCGTAGAAGTGCTCGGACGGGCGAAGGGCACACGATGTCAAAGCACCAAAAACCTGGAAATTATGTTTTTTGATCGTATTATTATTTGTCTGCTAGACTACGGAGACAGTATAGTTATAGTGGAATCCATCAATCATCAAATTAAATTAAATCAAAATATTTGCAATAAATAAAAAAAATTGGCTTAGCACATTTAGCCCCGAATACAGCATGCAAAATCATTATCTTATATTATAGTATATACAAATGTATGCTACTAAATTATATATAAATATATATAGTCGTATGTATCTAAATACCTATAATATATATTAATTAATTATTATTATTTACCCAACGTACTTATAAAATACTTTTAGACTCCAAATATTCCTTTAAACTTAAAAACATCTTACACTCAGATTTTTTTAATCCTTAAATTAAATATATTGTAGGCAAAATACCACGGCCGTAGTATCCCTTTAGGGGTGGTCAGAATTAGCCAATGATCGTGAGTTATGTGTAGTGAATTCTAAAACTGAAAAAATTAAAGAGGGTAGTTTTAAATTTGCCGCCCAATATTAACAAGGATTACTCCTGCGCAGCTCGTCTCGTAAATAATATATATAATAAATACTTACATTATTTTGTGTGTCTTGTATGACGAGTAGCACAGGGCTTTCGATTCGTTGCATCTTCCGGTACATGGAGGCCAGCGAGAACCCGTGCTGACTGCTGCTGAAGGTCAGATACCACATGTATCCTTGAGTCCGTGGAGGGAGTACAGTGCATAACTTCTCCCTAGAAACACAAAGTGCATCTGTCGGATTAAACGTCGTTTGCGAGTAAAAGCCATTTTTAGGGATATTTAAATGTCGTTAATTGAAATAAATTGGACCACAAGAATTTTCACATTTTGCATACCATAAATAAATGAATAATGGTTGAGGGTTGGAAAAGACCGCGTGGAGTGGCGAGTCTTGGGGGAGGCCTGTCGTCCAGCAATGGTGAAATGGCTGATGATGAAATATTGATGCATGTACAAACCTTATCTCCAATGTCATGATTTCGCTGGTGCCGATGAGTTCTGGTGGGGCGAATGTGGACTCATCGATGGACGTCGAATACAGCACTTGACGCAACTCTTCGCTCATTGACAGCACCTGGACAAAAACACGTGTCAACCAACCAACTCGGAGCAACTACATTACAGATAAACTCTTGTACTTTTAGTATCCATTGATTTTTTGTTAATTTGAAATAAAAAAAAAAAAAAAAAAAAAAAAAAAAACAAATCTAACAATACGTACGTTATTGTTGTAAAATCCATAGACGTTCTTAATTATTGCAGTATAAGATTATTTACTGGATTTGATTTGGAAAACCGTGATTGGCATAAAACATACTCATATTCCTATATATTGGCAATTATTACGCGTTTGTGCCGTTTGGTCATTGACAATAGGACCTTCTTCTCAATGAAGTTCTTTAAAGTACTGTCTGCGAGCTGGTTAGTGCTGTGAATAACAAGAGCGCTGAGTATTCACTCGCGAAGCAAATCAGCGTTGCTGTGCAGCGGGTGAATGCTGACAGTGTTCTTGGCTAACATAAACATAATAATTGGTGAATATGTTTTATTTATAATATTTATGCTTTTATATTATGTCAGAGGTCAGCTATATTATTATTATATTACTATTCTATACATCATAATTATTAAGTATTTAGAATGTAAACTGACACGGCCTCTTTACAGCCACGATCTTATTTAAGTAGTATCTAAGTTAGTTAGTTTTACTTGCTTGTAGCAATAATGTTGTGCATAGCATACATAAATATGGATTATTGCCTGTTTACGGTCCAACCATTATTACCACTTTGATTAGTACATATGTTTTGAAAATTGTATTGATTTAATTAGTTCTGACTGTATCCAAGTTGTTTTGAGAGAACCAATGGAAATAAATTATTTTGATTTTGATTGATTTTGATTTTACCTACTCTGGTATCAATAAGGGAAAAAACAGCTCGTCTACTATAAGTTCAGTAAACTTCGAGTAGGAAACAGAATACCACATCACCGGTTTAACATTTCTTTGTTGAGTTAGGGAGAGTGGGCTAGTGTACCGCGGCCACGGCGCGGTCTGGACATTAACTCCAAAGTTAAGAGTCAAATTAGATATAACCGTGCGCCGTACACTAGCACCTCAAGCAATCATTGTTAAAAACTTCTAGATTAAAAAAATACTTTGTTTTTGACGCACTTTTTCAGATATCATAACTGATTACTACTACAAATCTATTATAGTTGTATTTTATTTAATATTTGGTAAACTAAACTGTGCTAATATATCATTATTGTGATGAGAGCTATCTGCCGATAAACTATTTTATAGTTTGGCAGAATAATGTTGTATTTAAATGTTATGAAATAAGGAACAAAAAAATTTAAAAAATAATAATAAATAAGTAAATTGAACTTCGTTCTTTTATTATCTCAAATTAACGAGTAGAATGATACTAGAACCACAAGAGTTTTCTACTCTTACCCGCATTTTTTAAAAATTTAAAACTAGAAAAAAAAATGGAGTGAAAGCTACACTATATATGTACAGTGCAACAGGAGCAGAAGGAATTATGTAACTAAATTTAATAGATGCAGATAGTAAACGATGAATATTAAACACTATTCCTAAATCTTCTTCTTAAATTAATCAATAGACAAGACGTGTACCGCAATTTCCAAACGAATAATTCCACGTTTAACATTTTTTATGTTACTCCATTTTATTCGTAGTTAGCTTGTCACTGTACTTTAAGCCAATCACGTGCTTTATAAGCGAATGTTAAACGTGCTTTAAAAGCATTTGACGCTTTTGCATACCTCTCACTTGCACAATCCAATATTTTCAAAGATTTTTCATGTCTCAGTGTACTTTTGAGAATTTACGTATTAACTTTTTAGGAAATAAAATTACAGACATTTTAGAGGTATATTATTTGGTTGGGTAGGGAGAGAAGTAGAATAGTGGATGGTGAGCGTATTATCGCGCAATAGAAAAAAAAGGAGGCCTCCTTTTCTTAAACCAGCCAATTGTCGGTCGCAAGCCCGAGACACCATTCTTCTCATCTCTTACCCACACACGATGGACCCGGCACCCACACGGTGAATCCATGGAATGCTTAGAAATTTGTCTTCATAGATTTGTTTTGAAACCACGCTTATAAAGAAGCGGATTCACATTAAGCCAACTTTACTTTAGGCCAATCATGACAAGGGGCAAGCTCGTCGATGTCTCTGGCGTACCAAACTCGAGAAATATCACAAAAAAAAAAATATTAATTAAATTTATTTATTTAAATTAATAAATTAGGGTAGAGCTTGCTCAGGGTTGAATGATAGACGATAAAGTTCAATACCAAACTATTTTAATGAAGTTCACAATGGGGTGTATCAGGCAAAGCTTTTTCTAGATGTCGCTAGCGGCACTGGTACCCTGTTTACAGCTATGACGGATCATTTTTTAAATGTTTTTGTAGTTGTTTTTATTTTTATAACAGAAAAATGTATTTTAAATTAACGTTACCTAAGTTAAAAGACGAATTAGGAAAGGGAACACCGTCTTTAAAAAGAAAAAAGGTTAAATTAATAGAACGGCAATTTTGAGATCACCATATTTTTGATTTCGTATGGAAATCTCGATTTGTACACTGAAAAGCTGCTCACTTCGGCAATATAACCAGAAAATAATAAATTTCGTAATAAAAATACAAGTTTTATACGCAACTGACAGTTCTATTGGGTACCGTCTATCATGCGCCATCTATCGTGATAAAAAGTTAGTGATACACCCCATTACAACAAAAATACAAAATAAAATTAAATGTTAAGATTGGCGCGCGCGCGTGCTGTCGTCGGCGATGTAGCCGTGGTGCGTCTCGAAAGTCAACTCTTGGCGTCTCGCATGGCCTACGGCGGTGAGAGCGAGAACAACAACACGCATGCGCAGTAAATCTACAAGTCGTCGATGAACCGCGCCGGAAGTCGACCACGCACAACTCTAGGCGGCAATATACGATTTACTACAAAATATTATTGTGTCCCGACCAGGAATCGAACCCGGTACCTCCGAGTCTAAATCTACGGAGGTATATGAAAGTGAAAATATGTTCGAAATGTCCGTAATTTTTTTTGAAACTACAATACATAAAAAATCACTCGGATTTCAAAAATATTTGATCCAGCGAGAGGAAAGCACAAGCGTAAAGCCCTTTTAATCCAATCATCCTATCGGAAACTGGGGGTTTATGTTGCTTTCATAAATATAAATAACAAACAAGTTTCTTGTCCATTGAAATGGTGTCAATAAAAAAAAAAGTGCAAAAATTTAAAACTAATAAGATACCAATTCCAAAGCAGTTTATTCGGGCATTAGAAGTACAACAACATTTTAGGCTGAGTTGCACGATAATGAAGTCTATGTAATAGTTATGATTGAAGTTAAAAATCGTTTTGGTGCAACCCAGGCTTAGTATCAAGACCAAATGAGTTCACATAAAATTAAGAATTAATAATAGTGACCAAATTTAGACCCCAATACATTTTAAAAAGTATAAATCTAATAATAATTCAGTAGGTACAAAATGATCGAGTTGTTTTGAGCGTAGCTTAAGTACGGGTTACTATACCTTATTCAAGATAGCAAGAAATATTATGTAAACAAGAAAACAAGTGGTTATCAAAATGTTTTTGTTATATAACATAAGGTATTTAGGTATTAAAATTTATTTTAACGTAATTTTGCCCCTATTATATGAGAATAAGGTCTGTGCTGTGATAAAATATTTTAACAATATATGATCACATCTATTTTATAGCAATAAGTCTATCAAAAGAAATAATTTAAAATCAAAGTTCAGGGTCAAAACAGTTTCGAAAAAAAAAAAATTGCGACGTAATATATGATCATTACTCAGTTCACCGCTAATTGTTATTATAACATAATTAAAAGCTATGTTTTTTAAGAGCTTTTTGCTATTAATATTTTTTATTAAAAATTAAATTATATATTAAAAAGAAATTAAATATTATTCATATGAGGCTTATTTATAATTTTTAAACATTAGTTAAATAAAATATTATTTGGTGCACAGAAATGTCTTCAAGTCTTTTACGCATATTGTGTTTTCACCGGAAAACCGACTGGTTTAAAACCTTATTTTATTTTTGACAGATGTTTGTTTACATATTTTTTTTTGCTATCGCGAATATAGTGTAGAGACAAATAACTGTGATATGATACATAGGGATGCTTAACCTACACACTACAGTCCACATCCAACAATCAGACTCCGTGCACTACAAGGACATTGCTAACTTGCATCTAACATAGAGTTGTGTTCAAATATCACCTGTGACTGGAGTAGGTACATGGGTTTTGTGGGCATTACTAACATTGTCTGAAGACGCTATTCCATTGCTGCGCACGTTGACTTAGGCCGGTTACAGTGCTTGACCGACCGTCGCGTGTCGGTGGTACAATGCATTTAAAATAAGAATAGGACCAGAAACGGGCCATTTTTAACCGACTTCAAAAGGAGGAGTTATTTTTTATATACCAACACGACATGTAACCTTGCGACCACTTGATGGTAAGTGGCGCGCAAGGTACAAGAAAATTAGCAACTGAAATCAGACACTCATGACTGACATCAGCAGCAATTCGACCCTGATCCCAAAACGTGTGGATACTGGGTGGATACTTCCCCGCCCCAGCATACAAGGCAAATTACCACCATCAGTCCGCTTCCCACCTATTTAAAGTTAAGTTGGTAGTTAAGAGTTATTAGAAAATAAACCTTACCAAACCAAAATTCCCTTAGAAGCTTCTATTTATTTTATTTATTTAAAACTTTATTGCACGTTATACAAGGGGCGGACTTAATGCCGCTAGACATTATCTGACAGCCAACCTTAGGGACAATGTGGACCATTTCAAATGTAAGGTAGGTGTAAATATTTATAATAAATAAATCTTTATACATAAAAATACAATGATATTACTAAATACATACTAATAACTATGATATATTAAATACTAATAATACATATACTACATATGATACCATTAAATAACTTATGAACCATTTAAATAATACGATGACACCATTTTATTAAACAATTTTCGGTTGGATGCTTGTCGGATTTCTACCGGTAGTTCATTCCACAGATTTGCGGCGATAACAGCAAATGAGTTGGCCATAAATCCAGTATGGTGAGACGGAATGGAGAGAACAGAGTTATGAGAAGAGCGAAGAGACTTATCATGGAATGAAGAGAGATAGGCAAATTTACTCTTGAGGTATTTCGGTGTCACAGGCTCGTTGAGTATAGAAAATAGTAAACAGAGAATTCGAAGATTCCTGCGACAGCGAATTGGTAGCCACTTTAATTTTGTTCGAAACTCTATGTATGTGACAGAAATCTATTACTTCACAGCAGCAAGATTCGGACTTAGCTTAGGGTTATATTTTTTCTTATCCTCTTTTTTGTTCTCTTCTCCCGATGGATGATGAATGAGGTGATAGGGAAGGCAAAGGGTCTAGCCCATACAGCCAAGTCTGACGTAATATATCTTTCTTTTATGAGTTAATGAGGTCATCATCAAATTACAGATGCTGTTAAATTTGATGCTTGGAGTCACTCGCGGCATTATAGCTCAAACAAGTCGGGTAAAATATGGGAGTTGAGCGCGGGAAAACTGCATAAAATAAACTGCAACTTGTACCCCATATTCAAAGTCCAATTTATCGTTTTCCATAACTAATCACATTGTAGCACATTATTAAACAAAACAACACCACTTTTGATTCAATAATTCACAGTAAATTAATTTACAAAACAAAAACTTGCACTTGACATGTCCGCGCAAAATGGCGCGAAGAACTTTCTTTTTTCTTATCGTTTTGTTAGCTTCTTAATGCTTTAGGTATATACTTTTAGGTAGCAAAAGGCATTCGCTCACACACAACTAAGTCACTTTTTTATTTTTTTGCATAGGGTTATACTTAGGCTGGGTTGTTTAAAGAATGATGTTCCTTTGTTTTCTGAAGGTAAATTATTTTATAGTAATCTATAATTACAAAATAGGAATGTGCACTGCAAATATAACCCGTAAGCAAATGCATTGTTCAATTTACATAACATGTTTTATTAAAAATGACTTGTATTTATTTAGTGCCGGATTGTCATAAAGAGTTGTTTTTTTTTTTTAATAATTTAAGTAAATGACCTGCTTAACCTTGTCGCAAGATCCCAGGTTATTCAGAGATATACAACAATTTTAATAGATTAGAAGTGTTTTCATTTTCGAATGCTCCAAATCATTACAATT
Organism: Tinea semifulvella; assembly: GCA_910589645.1. NCBI lineage: Eukaryota > Metazoa > Arthropoda > Insecta > Lepidoptera > Tineidae > Tinea > Tinea semifulvella. Next base: position 9,459,719 of record OU342618.1, on the reverse strand, counting down.
CTATTTTTATCTGTGACTCTCTATTCGCCTATTCAGTGACCAGGTCACCAGCTGGTCGCCCAAGAAGGCAGCGATATAAAAACACACTAACTATCATATTTACATAGTAGTTCTTACATATGGCCTTAAGCTCCTAAAGAATACGTTTATAAACTAAATTTATTTACACTTGTAATAGGTGACTAAGTATTTGATATGAGTTTTTTTTTTAATGTATTAGTCCTAGAATTTTAAACTTATTATAGGGTGCAGTCTGATAGGACTACATAAAAAAAAAATGTTTACACCAGAGTCATCTATAGGGTTCAATATTATTTCCTCTGAACACTAAAAAAGTCAAGAATAAAAAAAAAATGGGACACCCTAAAATTTTACCATAGGCCCATATTGACAAACAGCAAGCTCGTCGATGTCTCAGGCGTACGAGACTTAAGAAATATCAGAAATAAATTATTGTACCAGAAATCAAACCCGGTGTCTTCGCATCGAAATCTGCGCTTGTAACCACTAGACTATGTAGGTAGAGTTAGTAAAAACTAGACAATAATGATAATTATGCTAAATTAATTAAACGCAGGGGTTTTTTGTATACCTCCTTTATTATGAACCGGTTTTATTGTCATGCGTTAGTTATGTCTGTTAGAAAGGTTAGCTGTTAGAAAATGTTTTTAGACATTAAGCTCGCCTATGTACTGTAAAATGTATTATTTTCTGTGCAATAAAGAATTTATCTATCTATCTATCTATGCGTCATCATCACGATCCCCTAGCGAGGTAGACAGGGGCCACGCTTGTTGCAGCTCTCTCATTCATACAATCCAATGTTTTCTGTTACATATGATCTGTACAAGAACTACGGTCATCTTTGATACGCGTCAGTGCTTAAAATGGACTCATTATAAAATAATTATTATTTTATTTATTATTATAACTACTGCCTCCGTGGTCTAGTGGTTAAGTCCGTGGATTTAGACTCGGAGGTACAGGATTCGATTCCTGGTCGGGACACGAAAAATATTTTTAATGTAAATAAATACATTTAATTTATTTGTGATATTTCTCGAATTTGGTACACGCTGGAGACATCGCTTGCCACTTGTCATGATTGGCCTATAGTGAAGTTGCCTAAATATAAATCCGCTTATTTATAAGCGTGGTTTGTGACCACCCCGAAAGGGAAACGGTCGTGATGATACTGTACTTGTTATAAATAAAAATTTCAAAGATTTTCTCTTCCATTCAACCATTCCTTCTAGCTGTCAAACCCCTCAAGGGAACCTCAAAATCGGAATTCTTAGCTCTGCAAACCTCGCTAGGTATAAATGCTACCATTTCTAATTAATATTATTGTTAAATTATTTATTGCACAAAATAAGTGTACAAAGCTGCTGACTTCCGTCAAAATACTGCATTGATACACCAAAGCATATTACACATGGCGCCAAAAAATTCCAACAAAGTTCCAAACTACATTAAGGAACTAGAGACTATCCTCTCATTCCGAATCGCGCTCAGAGCGCTTAGACCGAATATGACACTGACCGTCGTTCCGAATCAAATATCGCGATTTGGATGCTCAGAGCGTGATATCAATTCGGAACGGTCTAAATCACATTTTCATTCATAAAATGTTAGTTTTTTTTTAATGCATGGAAGATAAATTGCGGATTCCATATCTTTGAGTATGAATACTAACAAATATACATTTCTCGGTTTATTTATCTTTATATGTGTAAAGTTTAATATTATTAACTTATTTTGGTCTTTTAAAATAACTGTTACAGACATATTTTTTTCACTTCCTACTTACATATTAATTATAGATTTGTTTTAGAAGTAATATACAAGCAGTATAAACGAATTACAATATTAAATAATTTAAAAGAAAACTTAATTTAAATAAACTTGAAAATGGCGCGCGACATAATGACAAAAAACTGACAGCGCTCAGAGCGATCTACCTCGATATCGTGAGTAGTCTAAGCGCGAGAAATGATATCATTTGTGACGTCACACAGCTTTGGCAAAACAGTTTAAGCGCGTATAAGGGAACACCTTTAAGCGTGCTTAGGTTACTATTATCGCGTATCGGAACGAAGGGTTTATTTACTCGTAAAAAGATGCTTATCAAATTTTTGTTGCAAAAATGTTATCACAGAATTTTAGATTTTTTAGATTTCTTGAATGATAATGAACTTTAAATAATTAGGTTGTCTCTTTTACTAATTTAATTTTAACATTTTGACATTTATAATTTAAATTAATTTTGGACATTCATTATAAAATAGTATATAATTTAGATAAATGTTTTTTTATTTTTGTAATAATAATAATGATAATACTATTGTTTAAAGTTTGTTAATTTATATTTATAATAATAATAATAAATTATTTATTGTACAGAACCAAAAATAGTGTGGGTACAAAGGCGAGCTTAATGCTATAAATGCATTTTCTACCAACTAACCTATAATGTATTTGTATAACGAAATGTTCATTATATTTATAATATAGAATTATTGTATGCCTATTGTGGGCAGATTGTTTAAAATTTAAGTAATCTTGACAATAAAGAATTTTTAATTTGAATTTGAAAGGCGAAGAGGACAAGGGTGCTTTGAGATGATTAAGAACGTTAAGTTAAGAGAGATGAAGGGAACAGACCGGCGAAAACGGAATTTGAGAGTATAAACAGACAACGCCGGGTCATACAGCTAGTATTTATTAAAGTGACTTTTATTATGTATTGATTAAAGAAATTATTTCTATAGGATATTATTGCAGCTTGTAATTATTCAGCTGTTTTCTAGTTGTATTGTACAAAAATATTTTAATTTGAGACGTAGATAATTCACATTCATTTGCCTTTAAATGAGTTTAATGACTAATACTTTAAAATTAATTTTTTTTAGAGGATTTATTTAACAAGCGTATATATTATTTTAGAGGATTTATTTAACAAGCGTATATATTATTTTAGAGGATTTACTTAACAAGCGTATATATTATTTTAGAGTATTTATTTAACAAGCGTATATATTATTTTAGAGGATTTATTTAACAAGCTTATATATTATTTTAGAGGATTTATTTAACAAGCGTATATATTATTTTAGAGGATTTATTTAACAAGCGTATATATTATTTTAGAGGATTTATTTAACAAGCGTATATATTATTTTAGAGGATTTATTTAACAAGCGCATATATTATTTTAGAGGATTTATTTAACAAGCGTATATATATATTATTTTAGAGGATTTATTTAACAAGCGTATATATTATTTTGGAGGATTTATTTAACAAGCGTATATATTATTTTATATAATAGGGTATAACGCTTTATATGCCTCTCACTCACACTATTCAACATTTAAAAAAAAAAAAATTAATAGTATAGCGAAGCTTATAATTTGGCAGAAGTAATTGTCAGCCTTTCTGTCTCAAGATTTTTCCGTCAGCCGTTTGGCAACTCCTTGGCCAGGCGCATGGTTGAGGGTCCTATGGTCCCAAACCTCTCGACCCCAGACGGTAGAAACTTGTAACCTGTACCGAGGTTGGCGTATTTGCGCAGCTTGAGGTCCTCAGCAGAAACCGCAGCATTCCCCGAACTGGACAAGGTTGCCTGGATGTGAGATGGGGCTAATGTCGCATCCCACACCAGATACCTTCCAAGTTTCCACGGCCCAACGGTTATGTCTGTTACGACCGCTGGACATTCTAAGGTTCTCTAGTGAGTCAGTGTCAAACTAAAAGTCAATGAACAATAAACCTATATTTTTGTTATGTAAAGTATCATCACGACCGTTTCCCTCTCGGGGTGGTCAGAAACCACACTTATAAATAAGCGGTTTCACATTTAGCCAACTTTACTATAGGCCGATCGATGTCTCCAGCGTACCAAACTCGAGAAAAATCACAAATAAATTAAATATTAATTAAATGTATTTATTTACATTATTAATTGTTTTTTTTGTGTCCCGACCAGGAATCGAACCCGGTAACTCCTAGACTAAATCCACGGACTTAACCGCTAGACCACGGAGGCAGTTATTATAGTATTCTTACAAATTCTGCCTATCTTTCAGCTGTGTTTTAGCAATATATTCTAGCACCGATATCCCGCACTACAGGGCAACCTCGTGTAGGTATCACAAACACATCACCCTATATTGTTCACCTATTTTACATTTGTAAACTTTTTGTGACAATAAATGATTTTATTATTATTATATTATTATTATTAATATCAATGCCGTCGGCTCCGCGCATTCCCAAAGGGTTCTAGGTAAAAAAAAATATAATTATAATGTATAGAGTAGTTTTATGATTGGTGTAATCTATCAATAAAATAGAGGAAAATCGTTATAAATGTTTTAGCTATTTTTCTTTATTCAAAATTAAGTATACGATAGTAAAAATATGTCGGAAATGTCCATTAAACCGTCTGAATGCCCCGACCTAAATATTAACTCAATGTTGGTTTTTCGGAAGTGATACCATCCGGTTCGCCTTCAACCGATCACGGCGAGGGTCATTCGCCTTTCTCAGTCTATTTGCGGCGCTACAGGTTACGCTCGAAGACAGGATGAACCCTGGCCAGTAATGTATGCAACATTACTGTAACTCTTAAGCTCGCCATTGACGAGCCAAACGGCGTGGTAACATTCCAAAAGAAACAATGGCGACCATACATGAACTAAATATGCAACGTGTTCACATCAAAAAATATATAAATGGTCCAGGAGTTGTTCCTGACGGCACAAAACAAGAACAAAAATATTTCATTTCTTTAAATACAAGTTTAAATAGTATATTTTCTGGATCCCCCTTTAAGTTTAGTTAGACGTGTATTGGGGACGATGAAATATTTTTGTTTTTGTTTTGTGCCGTCAGGAACCTGCATAAAGTTAAACATATTGTACAAGAATGTGTTATTTTAATTTGATATGAATGATATGTATATTATGTGTTATGAGGGTTAGCTTATCTATATATATATAAGTATATATTTATATTTTCCTATCATATTTAGTTAAATGTAATTTATAGTAAAGTACAAAATAGGTCTTAATTAATATCAATATATAGTTAAGAGGATAGTTTGAATGATATAAGGGTTAGCTAGTTTTTTTTAATATGATTTGACACCATATGTGAGTACATGTACATGAGTACAGTACGTCAGTATGTCATTTTTATTTTTTTTTATAGGCAGGTCACACAGCGCCATCTAGTTTCCGTGGTAAGCTACGAGGCTTGTGTTACGGAAACTAGATGGTTGATAAACTACATATTATACTTTTTTTTTGTAAATATATACATATTATACATATAAACACCCAGACCGAGACAAATTATACAATGTACATCTTGCCCCCGGTGGGAATCGAACCCACGACCTCCCAAATTCACGGCAACGTTTGTTACCACTAGACCATATATCTATACAATGTCAATATTTCATTTTAGTTTTTGTTATGTACATAAAAGTCTTATGTACATGTGTCATACATACATTTACAATTTCACCGTTCCCAAATCTCGTAGAGCACGTTAACCCGTTAATATCATATTGTGGAATCGTTAATATCATATTGTGGAATCGTTAATATCATATTGTTTAATCGTTAATATCATATTGTGGAATCGTTAATATCATATTGTGGAATCGTTAATATCATATTGTGGAATCGTTAATATCATATTGTGGAATCGTTAATATCATATTGTGGAATCGTTAATAAATTGTCATTAAACAAATGACAATAAGACCAATCGCCAATCAGTCCAGCATAGCGAATGTAGATAAGTTATTCTGAAAGGTCCATATCCAACAGTGGAGGTCTGGATCTGTGTTAAGTAGCGCGTGAATTGTGCCGATATTTGAATGCGTCAAAAACTTAGCCACGCAGTAAAATCGGAATCAGCATGGAACATGCAAATCTAGAGTATGCTAGCGCGCCTCTATCGCATACAAATGCGTTCATTTAAGTCCCACACATACATATTTAACCGGGACAATCGTTGACTTATGTAGCGGACTTGTGAAATAAAAAATATAAGCTGGCAAAAACTGTAAGTAATATCATCACTTCACTATCACTACATATTATAAAACAAAATCTTATGCGTCTGTCTGTCTGTTCGCGATAAACTCAAACTTACATTATCGCTAGAATATCGCGAGCGCCGCGAATTGTTCTGTTCGCGTATAGCTGTGAAACCAGCAGAATTAGGAGCCCCATCTTTTTTTTTTCAAATCAAATTGTTAATTTATTCGAAGTTTTTCTTACAAGAACTTATAAATGTATGACACTGTGTGACAACAATCGGTTCACACCAATTATGGTTCCGTTGCGACCACGATAGTTGCACAGTCTGCAGAACGTCGACATACTCGTTATTCAAGTAATTACTCGTAAATGAAACGTGCAAGGCCGCACTCTCTTTGATCCTCTCACAACCTCTTCTTTCAATCCATCCGCATAAATCTAGTTTCATTACAAACTCGTTTGTTGTAGCGACAAATTTGTGGAACAATATGCCTCCTAACATCAGGCAAGTAACAAGATTGTTATTAAAAAAAAAAGTATTATTTGCATTTCGTTTCCCAACAAATTATGTTATGTATGTGTATAGTTTATGCATTAGTATTTAGTTTATGTATGTATATGTATGTGGTTAGTTATTAAATAATATTTTTGACTTTTATATTTGTATTTTGAGCACCTACTTTCCAGTAAATTGTTTAAAGTTGTCCCAATGGTTGGCTATGATAAAATGTCTTCCGGCATTAAAGCTTTGCCTAAAGCCCGCCTTTGTCTTTGTGCAATAAAATATTAAATAAATATATTAAAATAAGGAGCGGGGACAAAACCGCAAGTGCGCTGCTTGTATTAGTTTGTTAGATTTACAAAATCACGCGGCTTAAAACCGCGGCAGTTCAGCCTTAGTCTAAAACGTAAAAGTTTAAAATTGTGTGTGTTTACCTTATTTTTATTGTGACCGGCGGATTTGGTGGAGGGTTCTTTAAAACGTACCATTTTTGTTGAATTCATGTCAGAAACACAATGCACCAACACTGAGCATGCTACATGCTCGCCAACTCAATATAGAATTGCACACGAATCTTTGACTTGTATATGAACAACTGGGCATTCAATAATAACTTATTGTTTAAAAATCAGTAAAATAACTGCATAGATATCATTGTAAATTACGCCATAACATCTGCTGAGCTTGGGTTATCTTCTAACAGAACAAAAAAGTTAGGATTTGAGCACAACAAACAATGGAAGCAACTGACGCCAGCCACTGACGACTGTATTAGTCCCTACCATTATGCCGGCCTATCAAGATACTTTTTTAAACTTTGCTTAAAGGACTCCAGGTTATAGGAATGGCTTGGATAGCATTCCACATCTTCAGCGTGTGACAGACGTAAGAGTGTCTAGTTTATGGACACATAGAGATAGAAGCTACAGTATGGAGGTGGTTTATGACAAATGAACAGGTTTTTAGGAAGTTTAATTACATTATTTGTGGTAGTAAGTATATAGTGGATAGTGGTTGTCAGAATTTTTGCATTTTGAGTTTTTTAAGACCAACGTTTATTTTTGTTATTGTATTAGTTATTTTGTTTAATTTTAATACAATGTTTTTTATTTCTTTTGCTAAATAACTTTAAATATGTTTAACTTTGCTTTTGTCTATTCGCTTAAATGATAACTTTGTTTGGCTTGTACGGATGGACTGATCCTGGTAACACAGACACTACCGCCAGAATCAGGGTTCAATCGTACATCTTTTTATTTGTTGCAATAAACGTTTTTATTATTATATAATTGATGCTTATAATAATGAAACAAATGTATGTTTTTATTCAATACAGTACACTAATCACAATATGATTTTGAAATCACCTCCTTTTCTCATCCTTATATGTATCATCATTATCATTACAGCCCGTAGAACACGGCGTCCTAGACCTCCACTGCTGGAGATGGGCCTTCCAGAACATATAAAAAAATTAAAATGGCGTCTAACGTACCAGGTTAAGGCTGATCTTAAAAATTCTTATATAAATATTAAAGCAGCAAAGCGATCCAAGGGGTAAGCGGTTAGCAGAAGACTAGCAGTTTATGTACCTAAAAATATATATTGAATGCCCCGTTATCACATACTAAGTCAATGCAAATGTAAAAAACGCGGGCAACAATTCAAAACAAAAAAATATGTTTTGTTAGTTAACGAATACTAATTCAGGAGATAGCTGTGATTATATTGTTTATTGATACATGATATATGACCTGGTTACTTTTAGAACACAGAGTCCTAGACCACCACTATTGCCCTTCAGAATTTGGCCTACACGCGCTACGCTGGCCAGTCGGGCTGGCGAGGGTAAAAAGTTATTAATTAAGTATTTAATTTGTTAACGTTTCCACAAGTTTCCGACGGCTTAACGTGCTCTCCGAGGCACGGGAACAGTGGTTTTGTAAATCTATGACAAATGTATGTCATAACTTTGAAGAAGTAGATACGAAAATACTAAAATAAAATAGATTAAAAAACTAATTATAAATAAAACTAAACTAAAAATAGCTATGAAATTAAAACTATTTTACAAAATAAACTCTTACCACCAGGGAGGGTACCTAAAACGTACTTTGAAGTACCTATATGTTTTTATTCCGTAAATTATCAAATTATTGCTTGGGGGCATCGAAATTGGAATTTTCACCGTTCTACTAGCTATACTACGGTGAGTGTTCTGAAGAGCTCCACAACCTTATCCCTTCTTCTCTACTCCACAACTGAACCACACGCTCAGGCCAAAATATTCATCTACATACCGTAGCTAGTATTCCTACGCGTACATATAAACTTGGACACTCTTACATAGCAGAAGATGTGGAATGCTCTCCCAGCTAGTGTGTTTTTCTATTCCTATAACCTGGAGTCCTTCAAAAAAGGCAAAAAAAAATTACCAAGACTGCAATCCTTTAAAGCATATATATAGGGAATAGCCCCAACTGTTTAAAAAAAAAAATACCAAACGATAAAAAGTAAAAAAACAAATAAATAGAGTTACTCTTTCCTTTATTTAAAACTAAGTTAACTTTTATTCCTCGCCAACCCGTCTGGCCAGCGTGGCGAGTGTAGGCCAAATTCTCCAGATATATGTTTTGGAAGGCCCATCTCCACCAGTGGAGGTCTAGGACGCTGTGTTCTAGGGACTCTAATGTATGTATGTAATTTTTATTTTTATTTAAAAAAGCTCGATGGTAATTTTATTGGTAAAACCATTTAAATTTGGTAATAACTGCTAATAGATAGACAGTACTGTAGTTATTTTTTATAAATATTTTTTTTGTGTTATAAGTACTTTTTATTTTAATTCACATAAATTCTAGAGTTTTTTTTTTATTTGTGTTATATTTAATCATCATCACAGACCCTGGCAACACAGTGTCCTAGACCTCCACTGTTGGAATAGGATTTCCAGAACATATACAAATACAAATATACAAATCGTTTATTAGCACAATAAGAATATTGATTCGTTATGGTGAACCCTGTCTCCTGCATGAGCTGAGCTGTATAACAGGAGCCAGTGTCTTCCAATAATGAACATACAATTTAGAAGAAAATAGAATTAAAAAAAGTTACAAATTTAGTATGTGAGTGTGGGTGCAATGTGTATGTATAGGGAAGGGAGTGGGGAAGGGGGATAGGGAGGGTAAGCTTGTGTGTTTGTGATGTATAACTTTCCTAGTGAGTTGAAAATAATGTGTCTTTTTATTTATAAGTGAATTTACAAATGTCATGTCATCATCTCTTCTGTACTGTCATAGTCAAGAATATATATCTATCTGGCGAATTTGGCCTACACTTGCCACGCTGGCCAGGTGGGTTGTTAGGTGGTAGGTTTTAGGTAGGCATGCTCGCATTAATAATAAGACTAAATATAATGCGAAAGTTGTGGGTGAAAGAGGCCCTGGCAGACCGAGACTCACATATCACGATCAAATAAATAAAACACTGACTGAAGGTGCATTAAAAAGCCTTCGTAACAAAAGGGCATGTATGAAGAGGTTGATGAACGTCGATGAAGCGAAAGAGGTATGTCGTGATCGTGTCAAGTGGCGCTCAATTGTCTCTGCCTACCCCGCAAGGGATCTGGCGTGAAGATGTGTGTATGTATGTACTAAATCAAAAAACCACAAATAAATGATTTTAACTTGATTCAAGTGACAAGTGAAAATGCATTTCAATAGGCCGGCATAGTGGTAGAGACTGATGTCGGTCGTTAGTACCGCTTACCATCAGGCAGGAGATATCACATGTGCTCAATATTAAAAAAAAAAATTGCTGCAACAGGTCTAATTAATGACTTTAAAACAAATTTAATTCGTTATACCTAGCAACAGCTGACCGACTTTGAACTAAATACGAATCACATACACAGAAACTATCAATATACACACAAATATCCTGAATTACTATTAGTTATTTAACAAAACACGTTATTTATTTAAGTAGGACTATAAAATTTTGTTTTTATTTACGTTGTTACGTTTTTGCACGCGAAAGCGGGCAGCGCAGCTCGCCTCTGCTAAAATACTAAAGTAAAGAGAAGGGGCAATTGAATCCCCACTTTAGAAACACGTTGCGATGTGCCAAGTAAAATTTATATTATCGCATCGCACTGTTGATCCAACACAATCATATGCGAACTACGGCACATCATCAGCACACAAAATGCGGAGTCCAGCAAGCGGCGTAAGTATGTAAGTATATTCAAAGATTACATATTTGTGCCGTTTGCTGTTGAAACTCTGGGCCCATGGAGTCCAAGCGCAAAAAAGTTTTTAAAAGACATAACACCGCGTCTTGTCGTCTCCTCCGGTGACAAGAGGGCTGGCTCTTTCTTCGCCCAGACAATCAGTATTCTATTGAGGCATTTGTTGTCGGCCTAGCTAAACGTATGTTTTACCTGGCTGACAACGGGTCCTACAAGCATCTTCCGGATATCGCTCCTACTTTCGCACGGCCCCCGGAGCGGAGGCCACTACCTACCTAGGGAGGCGCTCTTGGAGAAGAACTAAAGTAGACAAATCTAGGAGACTAGATTCGTGAGCCACAAGGGCGGTGTTGTAGTAGGAACAGCGCCCAGCACCAAAGGTGCGTTGAATCACCGGCGGGTAGTTAGCTGCCGAGATTCTGCCGGGGAAAACGGGAGATCATCCCATCCCCAACCCAGGCCCATTAAACATCCAGGCCTGGATGACTCCGCTGTCTGTCTGTCAATCAAGCGGGGAAATGCAGCCAGCGTTCTTGCCACCATTCCACGCGGACGGAACTTATATCTCTATCCTTAGTATTAATATATGTTGTTAATATTTTTTTCGAATAAATGTTAATTCTCATTATCGTCTATACCACAATGTTTGAAAACGAAGGTCTTTAACCAATGCGTCTTCTCCCGGTAATGTCGTACGAAGCAGAGATATGGACAATAAGTGGGTCTAGTCCACAAGTTCAAGGTCGCTCAGCGAGCTATGGAAATAGCTATGCATGGTATATGTCTAATGGACAAAATTCAAAACGCTGAATTCGTCAGAGAACTAAAGTCACAGATGTACAGATGACCTGTAGAAGACGCTGGTGTGGGGGTTGAATGAGGGTGGCAAGAGATCTCGTTAAGTGGTATAGATACAGTCTGATGATGATGATATGCCTGGCCAAGGAGTTGTCCAAACGATTGACGGAGAAATCTGGAGACAGGAAGACTGGCAATTATTTCTGCCAACGTATTAGCCTCGCTATACAGAGGGGATATGTTGCCAGTCTCCTTACGACAATCACTGATTAAATTGTCTAGTTAAATTTTTCATTAGGTTTCATATGTATTTATTTGATTTTATTTTTATACACAGCCCCTAAGAACAAGGGTCCTGGACTGTTGGACATGGGCCATGCAGAATTTTTCCGGAGACTTTTGCCTACAAACGGGTTGACGAGGGTCTGATGATAATTTTGTAACGATTCCACAATTCGGTATGAGTGGAACCGAGACCGACGTCTTAAGGAGCACCTCTGATCCACGGGGACGGTGGTGTTGTAAATCTTTGACAAATGTACGTAAGAAAAGTGTATTTCTTATTGGTACATGCCGGGGATTAAACCTGCAATACGACTACGACCGCTTATTTACATAAGTCGCGTATATCCACGCAATCAAAGCAATTAGTAAAAGAAGTCCTATAAAATCCATGCAATAATAGCAATTCAGCTGCCACGTTTTATAACCTAGTAAGTTCTTTTAACATAAAATTCTTATTGTGTACAGTTACAAAGTTCCTTATCGGCACTTACATAATCGTGTACATATACTTAACTTTTAAATGTGTATAAATCTTTGTGTGGGTGTGTGTATTGTGAATGTGTGTCTCGCCTTTGCGTATTTACATAATATACCTTGTGAAGACTCCCCATAGACTCCTGCAGCCCTATTCTGTTACTTGAGCGCAAACGTTATATAATGGAATCCGTTAACTAAATATATATATCACGCTATTAAAGTTGATATTTGCACGGCCGCTGTCAAGGTCGAGCGCTTATAGAGTTGAGAATTGAATAATATTTTATAAGACTAAAGTAATGGAATAGGGCTGCAGCAGCCTTAGCTGCTGGTCTTCTGCTAACAGCTTACTTATTGGACAAGTAGTCTTCTACTAGCAGGAGTAGAATCATTCAAAATAATTAAATTAATGACGTTTCATAAATGCCTGTAATAGGTTTACGTGAATAAAGATATTTTGACTTGACTTGAGTGCAAAAATACGTCTACCTTGGGCAGACTATAGAATCAGGCTTAATCAAATTCAGCAAAGAAACCGAGGACACTGGCAGTGGGTCTGGTCTACAAGTTTAAGGTCGCTCAGCGAGCTATGGAGAGAGTTATGCTCGGTATTTCTTTGATGGTTAAAGCCCGAAATCCATCAGAGATCCAAAGTTACTGACATAGCCTTCAAAATAGTTTTTATAATTTTAACGGGTCTTTACGCGATTTACCTTAGAGACATATTTCTCCCGACGTTGACTGAAACGTCGGTAAGGTAAATCGCGTAAAGACCCGTTAAAATTATAAAAACTATTATGAATATGCGCGAAAGTTTAAAAAGTTTAATAGCCTTCAAAATTTGTAAGCTGAAGTGGTAATGGGTCGGACACATCTGTCGCAGAATCGATGTCCGTTGGAGTACGTACGGGAAGACGCAGAGTGGGCCGATCCCCTCCCAGAAGAAGGTCGTTGGTGGGGGCTGGGTGAGGGTGGCGGACGATCGTGTGGAATGGCGAGCCTTGAGAGAGGCCTATATCCAGCAGTAGACACACAGAGGCTGATGATGATGACATCATGATGCCGGGACTCGAACTTATGTATGGCGTGGATTTAACAATGCGTCCAAAATATAAGCTGTGATGGCAATGAATATAATAACAAATAACAAACAGCTGACCTCAGAAGGTCACATCCGTATGACGTCATAAATGATCAAGACCTCGCGGTTAACTAATGCGACTAAGGGCCGATTGCACCATCTGACGTTTACATTAACATTTCGACGGTTTGCCTATAGAATTAAAACAATTGACACCAATAATTAAATTTAAGAAGCTGTTCATTAAATGGTTGAAAGATCAATGTTTTTATAGTATCCAGGAATTTTTGTTGACATATAAAATTAATTGTAATTTGACATGTATAATTATTTGCATACCATTATGGTAGGACACAGCTGGACTGTAAAATTGTATTATCCTATAAAAGTAAAGTATCATCACGACCGTTTCCCTTTCGGGGTGGTCAAAAACCACGCTTATAAAGAAGAGAATTCATATTTAGCCAACTTTACTATAAGCCAATCATGACAAGTGGCAAGCTCGTCGATGTCACCAGGGTACCAAACTCGAGAAATATCACAAATAAATTAAATATTATGTAAATAAATACATTTACATTAATAAATATTTTTGTGTCCCGACCAGGAATCGAATCCGGTACCTCCGAGTCTAAATCCACGGACTTAACTGCTAGACCACGGGTACAGTTATCCTATATATCCTATCCTATATTTACCTGCATTCTGTGCAATAAATAATTTTTTTGAATTTGATTCCTCTTTATCTTCTTACATAAGACAACCAAAAAAAAGACGGTTCATGTTTTTTTAATGTACCTAAGAGCGATTCCAAAATCTTCTTCTATGTTTATTAAATCTGTGCCGGTAATAATAATAAAAACAAAAAAAGGAGTTCTTCGCGCCATTTTTCACGCACATGTCTAGTATACACTTTTCTGTGGATATAGTTCGTAAAAATTTGTGTTGTTTTGTTTAATAATGTGCTACAATGTGAATAATTATGGAAAACGATAAATAGGACTTTAAATATGGGGCACAAGTTGCAGATTATTTTTTGCGGTTTCCCGCGCAGTGAACTTCCATATTATACCCAACGTGTTTGAGCTATACGACCGCCTCCGTGGTCTAGTGGTAACAAACGTTGCCGTGAACTCGGGAGGTCGTGGGTTCGATTCCCACCGGGGGCAAGTTGTACATTGTATAATTTGTCTCGGTCTGGGTGTTTATATGAATAATATGTAGGTATATATTTACAAAAAAAAAGTATAATATATAGTTTATCAACCATCTAGTTTCCGTAACACAAGCCTCGTAGCTTACCACGGAAACTAGATGGCGCTGTGTGACCTGTCTGGAAAAAAAAAAGCCGCGAGTAACTGCAAGCATCAAATACTGTAACATCTAGGATTTGATGATAACCTCATTAGCTCATAAGAAATAAAGATATTAAGGCTTGGCTGTATGGGCTAGACGCTTTGCCTTCCCTATCACACCTTATGCATCACCATCAGGAGAAGAGAACATAAATATAAATTATAACCTCATCATCACTAGACTCTGTAATTTTTTCCATTTTGCAAATCCAAAAACAGCAGTTGGTATACATACGTGAAATATGACAGAAATGTTACAACTTGCGTCTCGCCGTATGAGAACATTAGTCGTATTGCAGTTGCCAACGCGTATAACACAACAATTTTGATTTGCTTGCAACTCGAGGTCCGATGTTGACCGACTTTTACCGAAATATGTAATAGTACCCCTTCGAGGCAGACTCGTTACAGAGACCTTTTCTATATGTCCCGCACAGGCACAGTGGCTGCTGTACTGCATAAAGAAGCTATTGTTGTTATTGTCGGTTTAGCTCGTCGTGTGGAGTTTGCTTCAAAGTTCATTGATAGTAGCCCAGGTATACATAGTACTAAATAGAAACGGTGCACTATTATTCACAGTGGGATAAATTTTGGTGGCGGGTAGAATTCTAATTACTCCTATCATATCGTTTCTTGACTTGACATACAGGAAGAAAGCAGCAGGATATTAAGAAATTGACGATAATGAAACCCACTAACTGGTAATAGAATAATTTGACAACAATGAAGCAGTCGATCAACACGACGTGTTACAGATTACTGTAATAATAAACGTGACAAATCGCTAATGTACACCAAACACCCAAACAAAGGTCGCGCATACTTCAAATACAGAGGCCAAAAGTACAATAGAAGTTTGTAAAATCAAATTGTGTACACATTTGGTCACATCTTTTGTTTCTATTACGAATATTCTATTGATGGAAAAATCCAGAAAATAAGCCATCTGTGTGACAATAAGAATTTCAAAATTGCATTTTCCGTTTTAGGCACTGTCGACCCACAATAGTTTCTGAGACAAAAAAACAGACTGAATTAATATTCATGTTAAACCAAACTGTATGCCTTGCAGATATTTTTGGTTATACATGCGAGTATTTAAGATTTTTAACCAACTTTATAATAGGAAGAGGTTCTCGTAGACTTGTTACGCGATTACCCCGCAAATTATGAATTCAAATTTAAAATTCAAAATAATTTATTGTATAGATTGCTTATTCTAATTACAGTTGTATGTACATGTCGTGATGATGCAATCTGCCCATATTGTGGGCATACAATATGTTTATGTCAATAGATATTTATTTACAATATTTATTTGTATATAGTTTATATTTAATATTGTTCTTGTCAATTTATTGGAATACAATGTTAATGTCAAAATTTGCATGCTAAAAATTCCTTTATTGAGTAAAAACAGTTGTCAATAAGAATTTTCTTTAACTCAATAGTAAAACGTTTTTTATGTAACTCAGGTATCTTTCTAGGATTTTTATTATATACTCTAATGCACATTATGTGGCAGTTTCTGCTGTAATATTCACTTACACATCTTGGGTAGATTAGTCGGGTATAATCTCTAGGTACAACTTTGTTACAAGTATTATATTTTTTAAAGAGATTAGAATGTTTATTGACAAATATTCCTATTTCAAGGATATACATTAAAGCCAATGTTAATAATTTTAGCTTATTAAATAAGTGTTTACAGGAGTCAAATGGTCCAACTCCACAGATAGCCCGAACACACCTCTTTTGAGTGATAAATACCTTATTTACATCAGTTGAGTCACCCCATAAAATTATTTTGGTGGTTATTTGTTTTATTTCGTATACTTTAAAGGTGGTCCAATATAAATTTTATCGAAATTTATTCAGAGTTTTTTGAGAAAATAAAAAATAACAAAATCATATACACAGATAATGTTTTGGTTTATGGTTTTTTTAACTGTCATCACAGAAACATTAGCCAAAGAAGATTGTATGTATGTAATGTATTTGGAATAAGGAGCCCGTCTTGACAATGATTATACATTAATAATACCTATTTTTACAGAAAAAATACTTAATTTTTATATATAGGGATAATAAACATAAAAACACTAAAACAAATCTCAAAAAAAAAAAAACAGACTTTTACCGCGTTCGGGTCGTTTACTCAGGCACATCACCCCGCTATCGCCCCACTCCGGCCACCCACAGAATTAAACAGTCTTTCTTGCCGGGCACCGACTCCAAAAATAAATATTAAATAGATATATAAGTATCAATAATTTTGTTGATAGTTCTTTAAGGCGCTTGCTTTGAAGTATTTTTTTTTACTTTATAGTTTAAATTTGTGCATATAGGAATAGTTATGAAATCGATTTTTGTTTTATTCTTTAAGTTTTTTAAAATGTAAAAGTATCAATTCGCGCCTGATCCCAAAACTTGTGGATTTTTGTTCTTTATCGTCACGAAAGTTCGATAATTCCCCGCTCCAGAATACAGGTCAAATTACCACCATCATTCCGCCTACCACCTTTTTGTTGTTGTCGTTGATAGTACGTGCCATTTGCAATGATGTCAAATGCCAAAATTTACTTTCAAGGATAGCTAATATTGTAAGCTTGCCATGGTGATATTTATATAATAATAACACCGCTTGAAATAAATTTAAAATAAATAGTTATACTTATTAAAATAATTGCATAATCGAAATAATAACACAGTACTTTACGGAATTAGTCTAGACAAAACACTTAGGATCAGTTGTCACGTGATAACTTCCTGGTGCATTTCAATTAAAACTACTCTACATTAGACTTTGTTCCAGTAATTTGTCTTATTAGATGCAATAACATTGTAACTAGACATTGCAATCCCGCAGCTAAAAAGCAAGCAAGTAAAATAGTATTGTTTTTTACTTACCTCTTTAAAATTGCGCAATCGAAAATAGATTCCAGTGAACTCCTAGGATTACTCGGATTTGGTGTACCTAGCCGGTCTCAAAGGGCTTATAGACCTTTGGTAGTGCCATATGCCCGCACCAACTACCGTCAAAACTCATTTTTAGCGAGAGCATCAAAAGAACTCAACCGCCTAGCTGAGGTCATGGATATTGACATGTTCTGTACATCGTCTAAATTAGTCGGTCGGGCGATGTCTAGAGCATTTTTTACAGTATAAAACACATTATATTATTTATATTATATTATTTTTATTTTTCTAAATTATTGTGGTTTAAAATTATCATTTATATGTTTCTTTTATTTGTAAGTTATTTAGTTATAAGATATTTGTGGAAACTTGTAATTGGCATCTAGTTTTTTATATAAGTAATCATTTGTTAGAAGCTGTAAGTTTTCCTTGAAGATAAATAAATAAATAAATAAAACAACATTACATTTTTTTGGTGTTTTTTTCATATTTATGATTTAGCATTTACTGTTTATTGTTGTGTAGGCTTATTTTAGTATTTTATAGTTATATGTATGTATATACTGTGTGGAATTTATGAAAGTGCAAATATTCTTATATTATAATTTAGAATAAAAATAGACAATTACGTATTATTTATTTTGATTATTCAGTACAAAAATCAAAAAGTTACGGTGCAGAGAAGTTATCCTAAAAATATCGCCACTCATGCTGAGCCTAATCAAGTAGGTAGCGAAAGGTCGACGATCACGCGAACGTTGAACGATACGTAATTCTTTCTCTCTCTATTTCGTCTCTCGGCAGTGAGAGGCAGTAGTGTTTTGTTTTTCGAATAATGTTTTTTATCATTTAATAAAAATACCTTGTTTATTTCAAAAAGGGGTTCTACCAATGAGCCCTGAAACCTAAAAAAATATTTGCTCTTTTCACAATTACACGCGGTATTCATTCTTCTATGTATTATTAGTACCTATGTAGTTTATCATAATAAATTTTTATACATAGATTTTCGACGCTCCCAAGAGTTGATTGTTAAAAAAACGCCTGGCTACTAAGCCCGCCTGTGTACAATTTAAGTGCAATTAAGTTTTTAAAATAAAAAAAATAAAAAGTATTTTTGGTTCAGTTGGGTGAATGAATATCCTTAATAAACATGCATGACATAAGGAAGACCATGCTGTATGTTGAAGATCACATGAAGATTTAAAACAATTTTAAACGCCCGCTTTGCCCGTCAATGACCATTTGATCCCAAATAGATTAGTTAAAAGGTCTGACAAGTTCATCAATGATATCTGCATATAAATAAGCAGAAATACATTGCATACAGTGTTACCGTGCAGGGAACACAGTTATTTATATATTAGGGTCGCCAACAGTGTCAGCTACAATACAAGAAAACATATGCTGCACCAATTATAGGCAACCACCACATCATTGATGTATCTAGGTTTTTAAGTCAATAAACGTTTTTATTATATTATTATTATTATACTTGCGATTCCGGATATTAAGTGATTTTAACTCTTTATACAATTATTTGTAATGGACATAGCCGGCACATGTCCGATATGCCTTTGTAAACCAATCTAACATGACAGGATAATCATTCCAGCTTGTTAAACCTATTGACTACATAGTAGTTACCTATATAAAAATTTCATCATATCTCTGCCTTCTCCGAAATGGAACTGGATTGAAGATATACTATAAGTCCATCATGTTACGACCTGGCTGCCAAGGGTTGGCAAATATGATCTGTATGTTTTTCGACAAACTAAATCCAATTTGGGTTACCACTAAACCGTACAATATAACAAATGTTCACGAAATAATAAGAATTACAAAGCGGTTAAGTCCGTGGATTTAGACTCGGAGCCACCGGGCTCGATTCTTGGTCGGGACACAATAATATCAATTAATTATTATTATTATTATTTATGATTGATTAGTCATGATTGGCCTATAGTAAAGTTGGCTAAATGTGAATCCGCTTATTTATAAGCGTGGTTTCTGACCACCCCGAAAGGGAAACTGTCGTGATGATACTTTACTTTTTTTTATTATTATTTATGTGAATTTTCCCGAGTTTGGTACGCTGGAGACATCGACCAGCTTGCCACTTGTCATGATTGGCCTATATAGTAAAGTTGGCTAAATGTGAATCCGCTTATTTATAAGCGTGGTTTCTGACCACCCCGAAAGGGAAACTGTCGTGATGATACTTTACTTTTTTTTATTATTATTTATGTGAATTTTCCCGAGTTTGGTACGCTGGAGACATCGACCAGCTTGCCACTTGTCATGATTGGCCTATATAGTAAAGTTGGCTAAATGTGAATCCGCTTATTTATAAGCGTGGTTTCTGACCACCCCGAAAGGGAAACTGTCGTGATGATACTTAACTTTTTTTTATTATTATTTATGTGAATTTTCCCGAGTTTGGTACGCTGGAGACATCGACCAGCTTGCCACTTGTCATGATTGGCCTATATAGTAAAGTTGGCTAAATGTGAATCCGCTTCTTTATAAGCGTGGTTTCTGACCACCCTGGAAGGGAAACGGTCATGATGATACTTTACTAATAAGAATTACAGTCTAGAAATAAAATTTTAGGTTTCATCCATTTTCATCATTATCAATATATTAATACTATATATACGAGAATAAATATATTATTATTAATGTCAATTTATGTTGAAAGTTATATCATATGTTATAATATATTAGTATAAGTAAAAAAAGTCAATATAAGAATAGTAAAAAGTCACTTTACGTTAGTTTACAATCAATAACACTTGTCTCTTAAATAGACTAACATTTGGGTTGAAAATGTCTAGATCTACAGAATCGCTGGATAGGTCATTAAGTAGTCGATTCATACGGATAATAGGTTATTATATCTTTTATCACAAAATAGAGTAGATATATTGTGCAAATCACTCGATAATGCGATGACGAAAGCCATTGTGTCTTTTTATTTCCGCGTCGATGTACATGATGAAATTTTTATTTGTTAAAACTCAACGTATCATCACGACTGCATTAACCAAATATCTATATATATAAAAATTAATGTCTGTGTGTATGTATGTTCCCTATGCATTTCAAAATTACTTGACCGATCGGAATGAAACTTTGGGAATATGTTGTGTGTACATCGGCGAAGGTTTCTGACATTTATTTATTTATTTACAAACACGTAAACCTAACATAACAGCCTAAGCCAATTCGTTAGTAAGTGTTCTTCACATATGGTTAATACAATAAATACACAAAAATACCTAAATAATTAGCAGTAACAATAATAGTTAATCAATCCTCACTATATCCTAAAAAAGTTTTTGCCACCTTTTTAAACTCAGTCTCCGTGCAAGAAAATAAGTCAAACAAGGGAAACTTCAGTGACAACCCATTTATAATGCCGAGTGATTTTAGCAACGGCGAAGTCTCGTGTGCTACTGTGCGCGTCATCGGCTCCTTAAATAGCGGCTGCATAGTACGCATATACTGAAACCTCGTCGGAACTCGAAATCCTATTTGCTGTAGCACCTTCGAGTTCGTCGTTTGACCTCTAATTATCCGCCAAACACATTTTATAAGCGCATAGTCTCGTCTGAGTGACAGAAACTCTAAACCCAACATTCCTAACAAAAATCTCGTAGGATAAATATTTGGAAACCCGACGTAGCAACCATACTGCTTGTGGTACAAGCATCTTAAAAATTTCTTCTGCACCTTTTCTATCATCAGCGTATGTTTGCTGGTAACCGGGTTCCAAATAATGGCGTTACTCTCCAATTTACTCCGTACAAGAGCGTAATAAAGGGTTTTAATAGTGTCTGGACGTTGAAAATTCTTAGATAATCGCGTCACAAACCCTAGAATCCTAAATGAGCTTTTACATAAGTTTTCCACATGCTCCTTGTAACTCATTTGTGAGTCTGTAAGCACCCCGAGATCCTTCACCGCCGTAACACGCGATAGACTGGAATTGCCAATATGGTAGTAAAATTTCACTGGTTGCTTTGATCGGCTGATTGTCATAACCTCACATTTTTTTGTGTTAAAATATAATTTATTGTTAAGACTCCACTCCCAGATCCTATCGATGTCCTCCTGCAACATATAGCAACAATCCATATCACTTATGGGCATAAACAATTTAACATCATCGGCAAACAAAAGTATATCAGCCATCCTAACAACGGATGCTAAATCGTTAATAAAGATTAAAAATTGCAACGGCCCCAAATTACTACCCTGACTTACCCCCGACAATGTTCTGTACTCGCGCGATGTTTCACCTTCATACTGTACAAATTGTCTTCTGTTGCATAAATAGCTGGAGAATAATCGCAGTAATTTGGGTGTAAATCCAATCATGGCCAACTTGTGAAGTAATATATCGTTGTCGACTGTATCGAATGCCTTTTGAAAGTCGAAGTATGCTACATCAATCTGGCGTCCGACGTCCATCTCCTTCGATACAATCGAAACGAACGACAACAAATTTGACGATGTTGAACGGCCCACGCGAAATCCATGTTGTGCTTCATGTAGTTGACTCTCTACTTGGCGCCTGATGTAAACCTGTATTATCATCTCAAATACCTTTGCGAATGTAAATAATATTGCTACAGGTCTAAAGTCGCTTACTTCCGCCGATCGGCTTACTTTTGGTATCGGTACAACTTTCGAAAGTTTCCATTTTTCGGGGTATTGACAGCTCACTAAACAAATATTAAATATATAGACGAGTGGACTAATAAATGCAAACCTACAATCCTTTACTACATAAGGTGGTATACCATCCGGCCCCGCAGAGTGTTTGGGACGAAGTTTATTTAGCGCTGTACGTACGTCTGTGACGGTTATCCGGTCCATCGCAACCCTTCCTGCGTTATTGCAAACGTCTGAAATCTTCTGTGCCTCATCGGGATCAAGTTTAGGTTCCTCTCGTAAGTATACCGATTTAAAAAAATCAGCGAAGCTTTCAGCCGCTTCTCCTACTGGGATAATTTTGCCCTCCTTATAAACCCTTTTTATCCCAGCTCTACTTTCTTTCTTTGTCCTAACGAATGTCCATATACTCTTAGGATCATTTTTAATTTCATTTTCCATATTCAACCTATACAGTTGCTCATCTTTTTGTATATTATCCTTCACAATTTTCCGATATCTTTTAAATATTTCAAAGTCTATACTTGAGGCGTTTTTTTTATACTTTGAGTGATGACGCGCTTTTATACCAATGTTTCTAATGGTTGTCGTTGTAAACCACGCTGGATAGTTATATTTATTACCGCCCTTAGAACTTGATATCTTCGCTGGCACCGATGTATTTATTTTATTATTAAGAATATGATAAAATAATGTAACGGCCGCCTCCGGGTCTCTTTCACTATAAAGATCGGTCCAATTTATACCTAAAATACTAGAATATAGTTCTGGAATGTTGGCTTTCCTGAAGTTCCAAACTGGCAACTGTAAGTTGGGTGAATCTAACGGCCGACGGTGGCCTGTCACAGTAGCGGAGTTACCGTCATCACAAGATGAGCTCAGCATTAGATGTATTGCAAGTGGTGGATGATGCGAATCTACTGGCACGAGACAGTCAAATTCTTCACTTACTTTTACTGCGTTCCTTGACATATTAGACAATACTAAATCTAAACATCTCCCGTTTTTATTTATTACTGTGTTGGATTGACTGAGATCACAAAAGGTGGCAAAATACTCATAATAATTTTTACAGTCAATATTCGCCGAGTAAAGATTAAAATCTCCTAAAATTAATACATTTTCATATTTTAAGCTAATTGTCTCAATTTTCCCTAATGTTTTAATAAATACAGATTCATCACTATTAGGTGGAATATAAAGTACACAACACAAAAATAATAGTCTACTATTTCGCGACACTGTAGCACATAATAAATTGCTCTCAAAACCGGTCTTGGTTGAAGGGGCTGAATCTGCTCCCTGTAACTCAATTGTATTGACACGACGCAGTTGAAATCTTGTTGTCGCAGCCAACAACACTCCACCTCCGAAGATTCCATCCTTTCGATCATCTCTTAGCACAGTATAGTTCGGCGGGAATAATTCACCATCATTTATATTTGTATTTAACCAAGTTTCCGACAGTAGACATAGTACTACTGTTGTCTGATAGGTGGCGCTTATCAGCGCTGAATTGTGAGGCATACCGACCGAGGGTACATTCATTGAGTGTCAGGCGGTACGAAGTTCGCCGGGTCAGCTAGTGTCATATAAAAGTCAAAAAGTTTTAAAACGTGTGGCAAAGGATGCTAAATCGTCGGCCGCAAGTTACAAAGATTTAACTCTATCTGTAGTTAGTAAGACATATAAAACAGAGGTGCTTTTAGTTCTTAGGCCGGTAGTCTTTTATTTATTTATTTATTAAAGGATAACTAACGACTAATAACAAATTTGGAAAAAATAAATGGAAACATTCAATTATAAGTTACCGCAAATGGACTACAAACATAAAATAAAATAAAGAACACTTACAAAAAATAAACAACAACAACAACCAATAAAAGCAGCTGTGGGTACACAGCTAAGGCATATGGGTTGTACAGTACAATCTGGTCAAGTAGCAGACTACTACACAGTACAGTACTTTAGACCGATCCTACTAAGGAATTCCCTTCTTACATGAAGTGGCAAAAAATATGGTGTGTAATATGTATCATCATATTACACATCATATTACACACATCGCTGATTGTATGATAGGTTCAATAGTTAAGAAATAATTAAAAACTTGACATTAGATTCTCGCCAATCCCATCTGGTCAACATGGCGAGTGTAGGACAAATTCTCCAGATATATGTTCTGGAAACCCATCTCCAGCAGTGGAGGTCTAGGACGCTGTGTTCTAGGGGCTGTAATGATGAAAATTGCGCTCAAATCGTATGCCTATGTACAATTTAATTACAATGACTTAATAGCCAGGCACTTTTAACAACCAACCTTAATAGGCGGATTAAAAATAATAAGCGGATTTACTTTACTATTGGCCCATCATGACAAGTGGCAAGCTCGTCGATGTCTCCCGCGTACCAAACTCGAGAAATATCACAAATAAATTAAATATTAATTAAAGGTATTTATTTACATTAAATAAATATTTTTGTGTCCCGACCAGGAATCGAACCCGGTACCTCCGAGTCTAAATCCCCGGACTTAACAGCTAGACCACGGAGTCAGTTCCTCAAAGCAATTTTAAAAATCATTTTGTGATCTTATTTAGTTCTTTATTTAGATTGTAAGGTGATACGGCCATTTTACAGCCACGAATATTAAATAACGTAATTGCTATTAGAATATAAGATGACACGGCCCTTTAACAGCTATATATAGTCAGCCAAATTCTCGAAAAATCTTCAACAATGGAAGTCTAGGACTCTGTGTTCTAGATGATGTGATGATTAAGATTATTTACTAACTTATTTAACACACCATTCTTGTAATAAAGTAGTTTGTAAGCGCATCAACAACAGCCTTGTTAAATATGGCGACACTACGCGACGGTCCCCAAATAAGGTATTATATTCAAATGTAAAAAAATCGTTTACTGCCTTGACGCTGATTCTGCATAAAAGGCTAGGGATATTTACTTTAGAATTTAGAGAAGTAAAGTAGTATCATCACGACCGTTTCCCTTTCGGGGTGGTCAGAAACCACGCTTATAAAGACGCGGATTTATATTTAGTCAACTTTACTACAGGCCAATCATAATAAATGGTAAGCTTGCCGATCCCTCTAGCGTACCAAACTCGAGAAATATCACAATTAAATAAAATAATAATACAATTTTATTACTCAAGCGGCGGAAATACACTCTCAGCTTATTGGGAGATGTGTTTTTGCGCCGTTTGGAGTTGAAACTCTCGGGCCGTGGGGACCAAGTCCAAGTGCACATGAAATTTTCAAGGCGTTGTCAAAACAGCTAGTCAACACCTCGGGGGACAAAAGGGCTGGGCACTATTTGGGCCAAAGGATCAGCATTGCCATTCAACGTGGCAATGCTGCCAGTATCCTTGACACTTTGCCCATTGGCAGCGATTTGGAGCAATTTTTTTTTTCTTCATTTTAGTTTTTAGTTGTATTTTTTATTATTTATTAATTAGGTTTATTTTTATTAATAGTCATTTATGTTTTGAAATGTAAGTTTTTAGTTTATTAATATTTTGTATTTTTTAAAATCATATTATTTATTTAAATTAATAAATAATATTGTGTCCCGACCAGGAATCGAACCCGATATCTCCGAGTCTAAATCCACGGACTTAACCACTAGACCACGGAGGCAGTTTAACACACCATTGGAATTTAGATATTATAATAAAACCCGGCTAGTATAGGCTATAGTAAATATTTTTTTTAAATATATACTACCACGACATGTAACCTTGCTCGTACCTGATGGTAAGTGGCACGCAAGGTCCATGAATGTTAGCAACTGGAATCAGACACTCATAGCATGACGGCGATTCGAGCCTGATCCCGAAACGTGTGGATACACTTTACTGGGTTTATCGGCAAGAACGGTGGATACTTCCCCGCCCCGGCAGACTGGGGAAATTACCACCATCAGTCCGCCTACCACTTATTAAAACCTGGTTAGCGGTGTCGGTTTTCAGTAATATACGTTTACTGGTTTAATAATAATAAATATTTCCAGACAGGTCACACACAGCGCCATCTAGTTTCCGTGGTAAGCTACGAGGCTTGTGTTACGGAAACTTCTTCTTCTTCTTAGTCGCTACACTCTTGGCAGAGTGGTCGTGGTCGCCATTGGAGTGCTA
Organism: Tinea semifulvella; assembly: GCA_910589645.1. Classification (NCBI taxonomy): domain Eukaryota; kingdom Metazoa; phylum Arthropoda; class Insecta; order Lepidoptera; family Tineidae; genus Tinea; species Tinea semifulvella. The sequence goes on along the minus strand of OU342618.1, from coordinate 9,433,153 downwards.
GTGGCACGCTTAACAAGCCGTCGCCACTCCTCTCGGACCCCGGCCTTCCTAGTGCACTCATGTAGGGGACGATCCATTGCAACCTTCACCTGATCGGTCCATGTCATCGGAGACCTACCACGCATTCTCTTGCCATCGACTTTCCCCTGGACTACCAAGCGCTCGATGGATGTTTCTCCACGCCGTGACACGTGTCCAAAGAAAGTGAGAATGCGTAATTGTACAGTCGAGGAAAGGCGCTGTCTGATCCCCAGTTCCTCCAGTATGGATTTGTTTGTTCGGAACTCCGTCCATGATATGCCCAGCATTCTCCGCCAACACCACATCTCTAGTTACGGAAACTAGATGGTTGATAAACTACATATTATACGTTTTTTTTCTTGTAAATATATACATATAAACTCCCAGACCGAGACAAATTATACAATGTACAACTTGCCCCCGGTGGGAATCGAACCCACGACCTCCCGAGTTCACGGCGACGTTTGTTACCACTAGACCACGGCGGCGGTCGATGTCTAGTTTTCAATCTCGTTTCTAGTCTCGTTCTATTCTTTCGCAATATTTTCGCTAGATGTGTCCCTAGCTTAACATACATATAAATCTCCTATAATATTCGCGCCATAAACGCACAAAAAATTCCATTACAAAAATAACACGAAGTGTTTTTGTATAAATATTTTAGTTTTATATTTAGTTTGAGTCACTTTTTAGCGTTATACATATACGAGATCTGTTCCAAAAATATTGGGAATTATGTATTTCTTATAAAAGTGTTTATTTATTCATGAATACCTATTTTGTCCCCTTTAAAGTAATTACCCTCAGGTATAATAGGCGTTTTTTCAATCCTCAAAACAGTATCATCACGACCGTTTCCCTTTCGGGGTGATCAGAAACCACGCTTATAAAGAAGCGGATTCACATTTAGCCAACTTTACAACAGGCCAATCATGACAAGTGGCAAGCTCGTCGATGTCTTCAGCGTACCAAACTCGAGAAATATCACAAATAAATTAAATAATAATTAAATGTGTTATTATAAATTACTAAATATTATTGTGTCCCGACCAAGAATCGAACCCGGTACCTCTGAGTCTAAATCCACGGACTTAACCGCTAGACCATCTTATTCAGTTCTTTATTTAGATTGTAAGGTGACACGGCCATTTTACAGCCACGAATATTAATTAACATTATTGCTATTAGAATATAAGATGACACGGCCCATTTACAGCTATATATTTGTTTTAATGGCATATCATTATTACCTATTATTTAGATTACAAGATGACACGGCACATTTACTGCCACAAAATTAAAATTGTAATTTTATATATTATTTGACATATAATATATAAAATTATTAAGTATTTAGAATGTAAGCTGATACGGCCCTTATATAGCCAGGACTTAGCAGGCATTTAAATTTATTTTCGACATTTTATTTGATATTTATTGTTATTATTACTGTTAGATTGTAAACTGACTCGGCCATTCCTGCTATGAATTTACACTTAGTTGATGCGGCCCCTTTACAGCCACGATTTTTAAGTAATTTTTAAGTTAGATTTACTTGCTTATGACAGTAATGTTATGCCTAACATACATAAATATGTATTATTACCTGTTGGGGTCCAATGATTTTTACTAATTTGTTTAGTATATACTCGTAGGTACATATTTTTTATTGTATTGATTTTATTAGTGCTGACTATATCCAAGCTAACCAAAGGAAATAAAATATTTGATTTGATTAAATCGCGCGCGAGGTCCATGAATGTTAGGAACTGGAATCAAACACTCATGACTGACATTAGTCCGTAAAACTATGCCGGCTTGACTGGGCATGACGGCAATTCGAGCCTGATCCCGAAACATGTAGATACACTTTACTGGGTGTATCGGTACGAACGGTGGATACTTCCCTGCCCCGGAAGACTGGAGAAATTACCACCATCAGTCCGCCTACCAACTATTTTATATCATTATTTAAAATAGATGCACAAACGTACGCTATGTAAGTGCGCCCGTCAAACGGTAATAAACCAGTAAAGAATTCTAGATTCTAGATCTAGATCTAGACGTGGATTATTTATGGACATACCAGCTTTACCCATCATATTTAATGTAACTTCAATATAACTAAAACGTGAATTAAACTAACTTTGACACGAACAGTGTTATATAACCTTAAAGTTAAATCTAACAAATAACATCAATTGGATATCATTCACATAAATGGGGTGTATCACGCAAAACTTTACGTAGATGTCGCTAGCGGAAATGTACCATGTTTATCTTCGATCTTTCTCATTTTTTTATGGTTTTGTGGTATTTATATTATATAAAAAATACAAATTTAAGATAACGTTGAATTGTCTTAAAAGACGAATTAAGAAAGTGAACAGCGTCGTAAATATTTTTCTTGTATTTTCACTATTAAATTGACTGAAAATGTATTATATGTTGCAGAAAGGATGATTATCTTTTGACATATTTAACGTATATCTATGAAGAATGGCATTGCCTTAAATATCTAAAGTGACAAACTGACTACCAATCACGTGGAATATATCAAAACGTTGAACATAGATTATTTTAATCATGCTTTCTTCAACCTCGTAAGTGTTATTATTAATTGATTTCGCGGATAGCCGAGACGAGTTAAAGTTCGCGCAATCGTCGCCCTACTTGATTAGGGTCAGTATGAGTGGCGTTATTTTTAGGATAACTTCTACGCACCGTAACTTAAGATTTTATTACTGAATAATTAAAATAATAAATACGTAGTTCTTTATTTTTATTCTAGATTATAATATTAAAATATTAACACTTTAATAAATTCCACACAGTATAATATATACTGTCTATTTAATATTTCTAATTTAATGTTTAAACTAGAAATGAAACGGATAGTGGTTTGGCCGGATACCGGTTACCGAATATTCGGCAAGCTACGAGGCCGGAGCGCCGAATATTCGGCAAGCTACGAGGCCGGAGCGCCGGATATCCGGCAACCGAATATTCGGCCCTTAATCGCGTTACATGACGCGACCAGTTTGATTTGAAATGGGCGCGATGAACGAGATCGGAAATCGGAAAGCGAAAGACTATTATGTCTGGTACACGTAGCCAAACGGAGTCGCCTATTACCAACAAATGCAGAAAATTTGGTATTCATTCACCATAATTTGCCACTTGTTAATTTTGAGTATTAAGCTAATTAATAAAATAATCATTTTTGTCGAGTGATTGTTAAAATAAACTGTGTCCATAACGTAGTGTGGTATCATTTTCCTCGTATCAAATAATGAGAATGTTTTGAATATAAATATCCGGCATCCGACCGGATACTGAGTTACTATCCGGTATCCGGCCGGATATCGGATAGTTACCGGATATCCGGTTTATCTCTAGTTTAAACCACAAGGATAGGAATTTTAAAGATTGTCTCTGATTCCTAACCAAGATAACTTGTCTCATAGGAAGTCAGTCAGTCTCATGTAGACTAATAGCCATGGCTTCAGATAGCCAGCCCTCGACTATCATTTTTTTTTTTTCGTTTTTCGTAAAAAATAAAACTATTCAACTGACTGTTATATTAGGTACCATCTATTATGCGTCATCTATCGTGATAAAAAGACAGTGATACACCTCATTACCAAACTTGTTCACTTAAACTTAATAAAGAAAATTATTATAATACAGTGAAACCCCCTAATTATAAGTTATAATATTAATAAGCCCTCGATCAAATTAAGAAATTTCGAGATACTTTATTTTATTTATTTATTTGTTACCAACAAATATTTATTATGAAATAACAATAATACAGTGCCATCCACGAAAACCTTTCAGGTTTATCTGGGTCCGGCAAGTCACTTACACAAATCTGCTATTGATTTATATAACACTTTTAAAACTCATTAATTTATTATTATCAATATATGTACTTAAAAGTTCTGCGGCCATTTCATTAGGATATGTTGATGTATCATAATTAAGCATAATAATAAAAAAAATGTATTAAAATAAGAACAATAATTTGTTATTTTCTCATATTGTTCTAAACTATTAACAAATATATATTAAACCACGGTAATAGGTGCAGTTATTGCCTAAACCTTATGGAATATGTTAGGTAAATATATACCACTATTATTGCATTCAAGTTTAAGGAACGCAACTATAATAGTAATAATAATATTAATAAAAATGCTTTATTGCACAAAAACTAAAATAACTTATAATTAATGTGCACAGGCGGAGCTTTATGCCGTAGTAGATATTATTTATTTTTCAATTGAATGTTATTTTAAATGAGAAAATGAAAAAAAAAGACGTAACTTTTTAAAACCTGCATATATATATATATTATTCAATATAAAATGCTTTTTCAATTGTGCGTTAAGGGATCAAGTTTGGCGTACTAATCTAGGGAGGTTCTACGGAGGTCGGGTGCAATACGGATTACTAGGTACTAGGGTGGTTACAACGCGCACTACTTTCCTATTGGTCGCTTCAGACTCTACGGGACTTGACTATTACTATTAGTTTGCCATTCAGAGCAATTTAGATGAAGATTAAAATTGCTGGGCATAAATGACTAGTAGTCTTGTGTGAATTACGAGAGTTCAAACTATGTGTAAACATATATCGTTTACGCCTGCTTGTAGGAGCAGCGATTTAATTTATTCCTTCCATAATTGCGTACAGATGTAGTGCATAATGGTTTTCCATCGTATTTTATGGTAATAATTCGTATTTATTGTGCTCTCTCAATTAGCTTTAGTACAATAACATTTATCATTTTGACACTAAATAATTCCATAAAAATGGATATGAAAATGTCCCTCATTTAGAACAATAATTGATTGACACTTTGGTTTGTCCGATTTTGCCGATGGAAGTACATTATGCACGATATCTGTATATTGCACTGCATTGTCCCAATTTTTTTTTATTACATATGTGCAAATATATATTTAAATATTAATTTCTGACTTTTTTTTTATTATTGTAGTATTTGGGAAAGCAAGATAAAACATACTACATATCATTCACCATTATAGTTTTAAATTATTAAACAGCAGATAATATTTAAGTATCAAATCCGTTTTGAAAATCGAGGTTATTTTTTCTATAAGAACTCGTATGTTGCAAGATTTTATTTGAAGAACGATTTTTTGCGATTGTTCTAGTCAAATTCCGTAGAGTTAGGTTAGCGAGTGCCTTACGATACCTCAGGCGCGGGTTCCTCCCCGAGCGAGTCGCCCAGCGCCTCAGCCTGGCTCTTCATAAGCGAATATATTTTCACATACGGCGCCTTCAGCAGCTAATAGGTACGCAATCACCAAACACAATTAACAAGTTATACAGCAATGTTTGGCTTGTATTCGTGTTGTTTTGTTATGTATTTCGACCTACTAGTGTTTTGTGTTTATTCCTGGTTAAATATTTTAAAAATAAACGTAATATATTTTCTTTTTTAGGCGAGACTTTATTTAATTTTATTTTAAATGCCTAGACACAACGGTACTGCTATAGATCCGTATATTAAAACTTCGTGTTAGGCTCCAAAACACCTGCGTTCTGCGGTACGAGTACTGCGATCCGCGTTTACTGTAATCTAGGCGATGCGATAGCTTAAATACCTACACACACAACGTGAAACGCTAGACTCTGATCGCAAAAAGCAGGCGAGTTCGTTGCCTTACATGCATCTGGATGCTTCCTGATTCTGTCCCAAGTCCTTTATTATCAAATTAAAAAGTAATAAACTCGGTTAAAAATATGCAATATATAGCATAAAAATTGTATTTAGGTAACATACAAATAATCAATTTTCCTTATACAATGTAAAGAGAAAACTCCGTAATAGCTGTCTAAATTTGACTAAGAAATAGACATGTCAACTTTTTGACAGGTGCAGTTTGACATATACATAGAAGAAAGTAGAAATTGTTGATAGTTAAACGTGTACTGTAATGTGGATGTGAAAAGTTGATAATAAAGTATGAGTTTGCGTTGTATTAAAAAGTGTGTTAAAAAGCTCAGCTGCCCAATTTAAATAGTATCTACAAGTCAATTATTAATTCAGTGAATAAAATACATATACGTATTTACGACATTATTAGATACGAATGCTTGGTTTTTAAATAAGACAGCTGAACTGTTAGTTGTATGTTAGTCACAAATAGTGGATTAAAGGAGTTCAAATTAAGGGCTCGTTCGACTAAAAAAATATAATAGAGGCTTTACTGTTAATTTATTTTATTTAATAACATTTTTTTATTAATAACATTATTTTATCATACGAATTATCTACATAATATTAAGAAATCACGAGTATATACTCTTTAAAAAACCGGATATTTAAGTTACCAGTATTATGTTATTGCCTAATTGCGAATATAAAAAATAAAATAAAAAAAATATATACTATCACACAGAGTGGGACGACCCCCCCGCCAGATGGACGGATGACCTAAGGAGGGTCGCTGGTGGGGGTTGGATGAAGATTGCAAAAGACCGCGTGCAGTGGCGAGCCTTGGGGGAGGCCTATATCCAGCAGTGGAGAGACACAGGCTGATGATGATGATACTATCACGTATTTTTTTATGTGATCTTGCGCCTACCTGATGGTAAGTGGCGCGCAAGGTCCAAGAATGTTAGCAACTGTAATCAGACACTCATGACTGACATCAGTCCATAACGCCATGCCGGGTTGACTGAGCATGACGGCAATTCGAGCCTAACCCCATATTTATAGGCACGAACATTGGATACTTCCCCACCCCGGCAGACTGGGCAATTTACCACCATCAGTCCGCCTACCACCTATTAAATGTTAATTAATCGACTGCTAATACCGTACCCAATGGTATAAACGTGAATAAATAATGATATTGTAAATATTTTTCTATGAATATCAAGCTTTCATAGTCCCCCCCCCCTTCTTCCCCCTCTCACAATCCTATAGTAATAAAATCTAGTAAAAAAATACATCTATATTGCGATATATGCCCGTTACCAACACTAGCTTGTATATCGATATACTCGTATACATATAATTTTTATAACTTATATATAATTTAATAAAAAAAAAATATATACATATTTTCCACAAGGAGTGACTAAAAAGTTAATACATCCATTAACGCCTTTTTAAGGTAAACAATATATTTTTTTCAAAGTGAACGAGCCCTTACAGCTAATTATTAACTATAAATGTTATTACCTCCCAAGACTCCCTGGTAATGTCAGATACGTCTCCCGTACTTCCAGAGCGTTCGTCCTACGACAAGCAAAATTATATGACCTACTAACACCAAGTCTATAGTAACTTAAAGTTAATTTATAGTAGATATTTACTTTGCTATAAATATTGAAGATTAATTATGGTAAGTATTTACTTTGCTATAAATAGTTTAAGTTTATTTATAGTAGGTATTTACTTTGCTATAATAAGTTAAGTTTATTTATAGTAGGTATTTACTTTGCTATAAATAGTAAGTTTGTTTATAGTAGGTTTTTATTAATTCTTTTTATTTGTTAATATATAAGTACCTATTTACTTTGAAATAAAATAATTTAGGTTTAATTAGTATTTACTGTATTATAAATAATTTAAGTTGATTTGTATAAAATTGAGAAATATATTAGAAATTATTAGTAAGTGACATTAATACTTATATTTTAAAATAATTATTATTCAAGTGTACTTTTCAGCAAGTCTATTATTCAACTTTAATAAATATTCAAATTCGAGAATATTTTTTCAAATTATATGCTGTACGGTATCGTATGTACGATTATGTAATTGTAGCATAAAAATATATGTTTATTTTAACTAAAGAATAGTATTTAAATTTTATGCAATACAAATAACTATTACTACTATAAACTTGGTTGTAAAATGCAGTTAAGTGGTTACTTTAACAAACGACACACTGTTTTGAAACACTCCCAAACATGTACAAGACTATCGGATTAATATTTAACAGAACACATATACGAGAAGTTAGTCGCTGGCTTAATTAATACACTTGACATCAGCGCACTCGAGACAACTGGCTTGTGACAATGGCGTCATAGGATTTATATAGCAGTTTTTAATTCATATTTACTAATTAATTTAGTTCTTTTGTAAGTTAAAACTAGTGTTGCCCAAAGCAAGATCAAGACCAAGATTTAGCCAGTCTTGGTATTGCGGAAGAGTCTCGTAAGACTCTGACTCTGACTCAATATAAATTTTATTTTTCAAATTGTACTAAGGAAATTTCTCTTCGCGATTAGGGTACCAAACTTGAGAAATATCACAATTAAATTAAATAGTTTATTGTGTCCCGAACTGGAATCAAACCCTGTCCGAATCCACGGAATTAACCGCTAGACCTCGCAGGCATTAGGTATAGGTAGGATTTAGGTATAGTAAAATAAAATTATTTACAAACGAGCTCTCCCAACTTCCAAATTCCTAAACGTATTTTTTTACGTATCCTTAGGAATAATAAATAATAATAAATATTTTCATGTGACCTACACAGCGCCATCTAGTTTCCGTGGTAAGCTACGAGGCTTGTGTTACGGAAACTAGATGGTTGATAAACTACATATTATACTTTTTTTTTTTTTTTTTGTAAATACATACATATTATACATATAAACACCCAGACCGAGACAAATTATACAATGTACAACTTGCCCCCGGTGGGAATCGAACCCACGACCTCCCGAGTTCATAGCAACGTTTGTTACCACTAGACCACGGAGGCGGTCAATAAAATTTCAATTACGGACACGACGCAATTTAAATTTATTGAAAACAAAAACCTAACCCCAAAAAAAGTAAACACTAGTAAAATTTGGAAAAAAAAATCTGTCTAAGAGTCTTGCGAGACTTGAGCATATGATAAAAATAACTTTGTGAGTTCATTCATGGTAACAAATACTAATTATCCTATAACACATTGTATATTATCCATATTTGAGCGTGCTGATGTTAATATTAAGAAAAACCCTGGGTATATTACTTCACACCCTAAATCAAAATATAATATTATAGGAATAAATTCACACCCAATACCAAGATATAATAATAATAACTATATAATGAACTGATTGCATTTAGCTTGTAACTAGAACTGTTCGCGCTATTCGCGGTATATTGACCAACTTTGGATGGTTATGCGATATTGTGATCCGTCGGTGCATAAACACATTCCTAATTTGTTATCCCTATACCTTGTGCTATCTCTTTCTCGCCGCTTCCTTTCTATATTACCCATCCCGCTCACGCTAGTGAAGAGAAGCAGCGGATATATAAACCTGCATCCGCAATATTTGTTCATATAAAATACATGTGAGTTTTTATCAGTTTTATCTTCTTGTTTGTTAAATGCACCGATTATCATAGTATCGTATCTATGTACCTAATTTGAAGATTATCACATTCCCGCGCTTTGATACAGTCTACTAAACCCGCACCAACACAAACCGTAATGATTTCTATAAAACCTTAAAGTTTAACACATACAAAATAGATATGCTTGTATTTCAATTGATTAACAGGGTTTTGCAAACATTTACTTTTAAATTCTACAATTCAATTAAGAACAAAACAATTTCTAAAATCAACACGATACACGTTAACAAAATTAAAATTTGGAAAAAAAAAACTGAGCAAGAGATTTGCGAGACTCTTGCGCTAGACCAATAGCAAGACAAGGGTTAGTCTTGCTGACATATTGGTGATCTTGCAAAAAAGCAAGAATAAACCAAGATTGGGTAACACTACAATCAAAACAACAGTAATATTGTCGCAATCAGCTTCTTTCGCTCTTTCGAATAGAATATTAAAAATAACAAAATCTTTAAAAAATAATTCAAAACTCGTAGACTTAAAACAAATAATTCTCTTTGTCCTTTGACAATAATACTAATCCTACCTTCTGTCCAGGTTTCCCGTCGTCGTCGTCCCACTCGGTGTCGCTATCGATGAGCTCGTACCCGCGGGCAGACACGTCCCCGAGCGGACCGTACCTGTCCGGCACCCAGTGGGTCAGGAATTTGAACAGGTCGTCCACCCTGGGTACCAAAAACACAATTTAAAATATTGCTCAGAGTTGTCACCCGAATATCGTGGTTCATGTGTAATAGGGAATATGAACGATTGAATGATTTTGCTCCTGCTAGTGGATGACTAAGCAGCAATATATTCTACATAGTAAGCAGTTAGCAGAATTTCAGTAGATTAGCAGGCTCCAAATCCAACGTTAATGATTAATCTGACTGAGAATGGAAACTGTAATATTTTTTATTACAAAAAATGCTCTCAACGACATCATCCAAAGGGCTCTTGTCACTGCTGGAGTACCCGCGCTCCTAGAACCCTCTGGGACTGCGTGGAGCGATGGCAAGAGACCTTCTGGCATGACCGTTGGACCGTGGTAGACACATTAACTCCATCTCACATCCAGGCGACCTAGTCAGTTGCGCAAATACGCCAACCTTGGTACCGGTTACGAATTTGCGCCGATTGGGCTCGATGGGGACAGTCAGACAAACGTCTGGCCAAGGAGTTGTCCAAACGGCTAACGGCAAAGTGGCGACAGGAAAGCTGGCAATTATTTCTGCCAACGTAATAGCCTCGCTATACAGAGGGGAAATGTTGCCAGTCTCCTTGGAACTATCCTTGAAGGGTCGTCTCTAGAGCACCTTTTTTAGTTATAGTTATTTTTTTATTATTATTATTATTATATATGAAATAGGGTGGGACTAATCGTCACCAAGTCACTGCGACCAGTGATCTATTGTGACCTCCCTAGATTATAGTTCGTTCGCTAGCCCTACGGCTTCAAGGAACCTTTGTATGGGCTTAGGAGCGAGGCGTCGCACCTCCTCGGGGCTTAAACTGTGAGCACCCAAGATGGTGCTACGCTTGTGATGCAGGGCATAACAGTCGCAAAGGAGATGGATTTTATAAGGTTTAGTTTATATTAAATTGTTACTGTTTAAGTAGTTTTTAATTAAATAATAAATAATAATAATAAATATTTCCAGACAGGTCACACAGCGCCATCTAGTTTACGTGGTAAGCTACGAGGCTTGTGTTACGGAAACTAGATGGTTGATAAACTACATATAATACTTATTTTTTTGTAAATATATACATATTATACACATTAACACCCAGACCGAGACAAATTATACAATGTACAACTTGCCCCCGGTGGGAATCGAACCCACGACCTCCCGAGTTCACGGCAACGTTTGTTACCACTAGACCACGGAGGCGGTCAATAAATGAAATATAGATGCATGAATAACTCACCTATTTCTAGGAATACTGAACCAGTATTGTGGCTTCATGCGCTTCCTGCCGTAGCTCATGAGTTGTGTTTGCTTTGGCAATGGCCGTCCCGCTGGCTTGCCCATACGCAGGCTGAGGTACAGAGGCGGGTCGTCACTGGGACGAGCCGGACGGGGAATCAGCTCTGATACAAACAAATTAACAAGTCAGAGATACCAGACAAAAAAAAGCAAGTATAATAGTTGTGTATGACTTGTCTATGCTTAGTGGTAGACCAATTGTATGAACTGTTTCCCAGACATCCAAAAACGTTCCAAAACCGACATGTACCAATGGGGTGTATCACTAACTTTTTATCACGATAGATGGTACCTAATATAACTGTCAGTTGCATAGAAATCTTAATTTTTTATTACGAAATTTATTATTTTCTGGATATGATGGCGAAGTGAGCAGCTTTTAAGTGTACAAATCGAGATTTCTAAGCGAAATGAAAGATAAGGTGATCTCAAAATTGCCGTTCTATTAATTCAACCTTTTTATTTTAAATCTTACTTCGTCTTTTAAGGTAGGTAACGTTAATTTAAAATATATTTTTTGTTATAAAAATAAAACTACAAAAACATTAAAAAAATGATGCGTCATAGGTGTAAAGAAGGTACCATTGCCGCTAACGACATCTACAAAAAGCTTTGCGTGATACACTCCATAAGACATACACTTTTTTTTAATTAAATTTGTCATAGATTTACAACACCATCGTTCCCAGTTTTTCACTTCTAACTTTTTATATTTTAATAACTTATCAACAATAATAACAATTGAACCTAAAAATAAGCATCACATGTCTTGACGAGCAATAAGCTTAATCCTAGTTTATGTGCAACCTTGGCCTTCGCTAACACGCCAATTTACTGACTTGTTAGTTGCAGCAAAAAACATCATAAAATTAATTGACAATTTGAACCAAAATAGTCCGTCGTTATTAATTTGTTTGCTCAACATCATTGCACATTTATTGTCTGTTCTTCAATTAACTTTATACCGCAAGTTGTTAAAACAATACAAAGCTAATTCAGAAGTATCTTTAAGATTACATAAATAATAATTATTATGACATGACAAAGTCCTTGGTGTTATCCGTGAAGCAGTAAGTCTTTCTATTGCAAGAGCCAGAAAGGGACTGACTACAAATAAAACTTTGACCACATTTGTAAAGGAAGGGCAAAGCACGAAAACTAAATGCAAGCCCACCTCGATCCTTGGCGCCGCATCAGACTGGAAAATTCTCATGGATACATTTGAACATCATTATAGGATCCCAGATGAACTAGCTGTATCAGCCTATAGGCCAGACATCTTAGTGTTTTTTTAGAACTTGAAAAAAGTTATGGATATTCCTTATCTGTGGGAATCAAATATTCCAAAAGACGCAACTTGAAGTCGAATAAATATTATGATCGCACAGAAGAAATGATCAGGAACGGATTCAAGACTCAGCTTTACGCAGTGGAAGTTGGTGCGAGAGGAGTTCCAGCAAAATCTTTACTGAAAGAATTGGGCCTAAGCAGGTCTGCTGTCAATACATTCATGGAACGAGCTTCCAAGACGGTATTAACAGAATCATACAGTATTTGGTTGGGTAGGGAGAGGAGAAGAATGGTGGATGGTGAGCGTATTATCGCGCAATAAAATAAAAAAGGAGGCCTCCTTTTCTTAAACCAGCCTATTGTCGGTCGCAAGCCCGAGACACCATTCTTCTCATCTCTTACACACATATGATGGACCCGGCACCCGTACGGTGAATTCATGGAATGCTTAGAAATTTGTCTTCTCTCTTCTGTTATTTTAATTGCAGTAGCACGATTAGGTAGCTTTAATGTCTGTGGGTGATGGGTAGGAATGAACACATGTTTTCTTCCGTCGTATCTATTGCTGAACTAATTATTGTAATTATGACTTATTGTTTTGTTTATGTGTAATTAATATCTTGGTTTTGTCAATTTTCTTAGCTTTATACACCTATTTTTTAATTGATTGTTTTCACATTAGATTTATAGTTTTATGTATAAGCTGTGAATCCATTCATGGCCTTATGTATTGTGTAATAAAATACATAATCATCAGTCTGTATCAGCCCAACCTTCCTTAGGTCACCCGTCCATCTATCGAGGGGTCGTCTCACTTTACGTCTTCCCGTACGTGGTTTCAACTCTAGAACTTCTTGTCTATCAATAATTAATATTATATATAATTTAGTAGTTAGTTGCTATATAAAAAATATTAACTTATTTTAAATACGTACTGTCAAAGGAAGCGAAAAGATCTGGCATTTCGTCCATGGAGACCATGCTGCGGTAGTCCAGCCGGGGAGGGTTGGAGCTGGTGGATGAACTCTTGGTGCTGCCCCGAACAAACCCACCAAGGGAACTTCTCCTGGACACGTAACAAAATAGATCAACTTTTGCACATACTTATAAAAGCCATCATCAATCAGTTACCTCAGATTTTAGCTATTAACAATGTACAAGTAATTTTGCCTATACGATTGAGCTTAAACATTTTGATACACGTAACACATAAAAAAAAAAAATTAAGCAATTAAATTTCAAATTTTTAGTGTTGCCTAGACTGGCCAAGCCTTTGTCTTCTGTCAGAACAGCTGGTCTCAGTCTTGGTCTTGTTCTTGCACTCCTAATCTTGGTCTTGCGCCACTTAAATACATATTCATTTCTAATAAAATTGTAGTAAGAAAACCTTGTGCTACTTTAGTGTCTGTCCACAAACTAGTATCTCAAGAACTCGGGTCTGATTTACTTAAAATTTGGAATGGTGATCTTGTTGATCATTATGTAATGTAGGTTGTTACAAAAACTCTGTAAGTAAACTATAACGCTTAATATGATGTTTAATTCATCAATACGTACAACTTTGTCAGAGCAGTGCCCACTGTTCGTTTGAGTTTTGGAGATATTCTGAACCTTTACAAAGACAGACACGAAAAAATCCAAAGCAAAAAGACCTTTTTTATCTAAATTAGAAAATAATTTCTAAGCAAGAGTGTTGTGAGACTCTTGCGCAAGACCAAGACTAGGGTAAGTCTTGGTATTGGTATTGCTAACATATCGGTGGTCATGGGCAACACTACTAATTTCCGGGGATCAGAAACCACGCTTATAAGGAGGCAGATTCACAATTAGCTAACTTTACTATAGGCCAATCATGGCAAGTCGACGTCTCCAGCGTACCAAACTCAAGAATATAAGAATATATGTTTTTTTTTTAAATTTAAATTAATAAATATTATTGTGACCTGACCAGGAATCGAACCCGGTACCTCCAAGTATAAATCCACGGACGTAACCGCTAGACCAAAGAGGCAATTTTGAATTAATCATGTTAATTCCTGAATTTTACCAACCATAATTCGACAGTTATAAGTCCTATTGCATCATCACAACCCCTAGGACACAGAGTTTTAGATCTCCACTGCTGGAAATGAGCCTCTCAGAACGATAAAGAGTTTGACCAGGGTCCTGTTTCATCATAATCACAGCACGTAGAACACACGAGCCCTACACCTCCACTGTTAGAGCCTCAATGGCCAGAGGTGTTGGCGAAAGTCTTTTTTTAAAGACAATTTATTAACAATTCCACAAGTTGGTATTAGTGGAACCAGGACCAAAGGCTTAACGTACTCTTCGAGGCACGGGAACGGTGATCTATGGCAATTGTACGTAAGAAAAGTGTATTTCGAACCGACCTTTATAAGATTTTAAGGAAAGCATTCTTACAACCGAGCCACCACCGCTCCTGTCCTGGTTCCTGTTTACTATCTTTACAGTTATACTTCGCATATATAAAAATAGTCCGATCTTAGCAATTGATTGGGTACCTATGTCGTTACACAACACTTATTACAATATCGTAAATGTTCTAAGCTAACACTGAAACAGGTTGAGAAGAATGGAAGAAAGAAAAATTGTAACCAAACCTTTTGTTGTAAAGCTAAACCATGCCAATGTTAGTACAAGAAACACAGAAGAGAGGTTAGATTGTGTGCCAATTAAGACAAAGCTGTGGAAAAAAAGCTAGTGACAATTTACCGGAGACAAGATTGAATCGTAACTGAAAGCGACGTTTAACTATGGTGGGGATAAGTTTGCACATCAGGAAAGATGGGTAATAAAGTAGGTAATAATTTTATTATTATAATATGACCTATTTACGTATGTGTATATTTTTATGTATTTGTTTTATAAATTGTTATTTTATATATATATATTTTTTTTATACTAGCACGACATGTGACCCTGCGCCCACCTGATGGTAAATGGCGCGCAGGGTCCATGAATGTTAGCAACTGGAATCAGACCCTTATGTCCGACATCAGTCCCTAACACTATGCCGGCTTGACTAGATGCCTTTTCACACTTCGCTTGAAGGACTCCAGGTTATAGGAAAGTGGAAACACAGAGGCTGGAAGAGATTCCACATCTTTATTGTGCGACAGATGTATGAGTCACCAAATTTATAGGTACGCGAAGGGATAGTGACTACGGTATGTGGGTGCATATTCTGACCTGTGCGTGTGGTTCGGTTGCGGAATGGAGTGGAAGGAATTAGGTTATAGAGCTCTTCAGAGCACTCACCATAGTATAGCCGGTAGAACACGCTCAGAGAAGCTACATGGGCGAAGCTGCAGGGATTCGAGAGTTCCAGATATTATTGCACCTACTTACCATGAAAACTGTCCTAATGTCCTAAAGGTTTGGCTGTCAGAGTATGCCTAGCGGCATTAAGTCCGCCTTTGTACATAGTGCAATTAAGTTTTTAAATAAATAAATAAAAAATATTATTATTTTAATCTAGGTATTTAGCCGGTTAACCTAATGATGTTCACGGGCCTCGGCCAAGTGAGCATCATAC
Organism: Tinea semifulvella; assembly: GCA_910589645.1. Lineage (NCBI taxonomy): Eukaryota > Metazoa > Arthropoda > Insecta > Lepidoptera > Tineidae > Tinea > Tinea semifulvella. Next base: position 9,416,907 of record OU342618.1, on the reverse strand, counting down.
TTCTTAAACTCCAAACTTTCTGACTATACGGCAAGAAAAGGATTGTAGCTTTTTGCAATTGTCTGTATGTGTGCTGGTTAATAGTTTTGAGACTGTCATGTAATGTTTTGGGTATTACTCCGGTCGTAGATACTAATATGGGTACAGTTGTTACTTTATCTAATTTCAGTTGGAAGTTAAGCTCTATTGCAAGTTCTCTGTATTTAGTATATTAATATTATAATACATATATAAAGGTATATAATGTTTGTTAAATTATTCTATAATTGTATATTTTTACCATTACTTTCATTGCGCCTATATTTGTTCAAATTAGTCGCAAAGGTTTGGCTGTCAGAGAATGTCTACGGGCATTAAGTCCGTCTTTAATTGTATTTCGTGTGATGTCGCACCAACTGAATGTGGTAACAAAAACTTGTCTCCGACAAAATGTCGCTAGCTTTATAAATGATGAAACGTAACCTAATATTAATTGATACTAAATTTATTAACTTCCTAATCGAGTATCATACGATCAATATATATTTTTTTAACATCTAAACTGAATGAATGATATTTGGCGGGTTTATCTCTACGATAGGATATGATCCGCTAAGAAACCTTCCTAACACATATACATCATGCCATTCAGCAAATAGCTAGGTGGATATAAAAATTGGACTAGTTAGTCATAAGTACATCATGATGGCAGGACCCAACTTTGTAAACTACAGTTATAAGTTATCAAATTGATTTTTATTTCTACTTAAAAACATTTCAATCAATATATTAATCTTTAATAACTTACCTGACCCTTTTAAACTAATAAATACAAATATTTTAAAACCAAATTTGAATATTTAAATAGTAATAATAAATGCTTGCCACTTGTCATGATTGGCCTATAGTAAAGTTGGCTAAATGTGAATCCGCTTATTAATAAGCGTGGTTTCTGACTACCCCGAAAGGGAAACAGTCGTGATGATACTTTACTTTTTTTTTTTTTTTTTAATAATAATTAATGTAAAATAGTTTTCACAACTACTTTTGATCACTTGCATGCAGGTTGTATACAATTTACTACCCTCATGTACCACATCTAACATGTTGTACTTGTTATTCAGTATTCTGGCAAATAAACATTTTAAATTTTGATTTTTAGGAATATAGCTTTGTTTTTACAAGGAAATAGGTAACCAAGTTCTTGTTAAAATTCTCTAACTTACAATTTCATATCTGGAGAATTTGGCCTACACTCGCCAAGCTGGCCAGACGGCTTGGCGAGGATATGATATCAATTTTTTAATGAAAATTTATTAACGATTTCACAAGTTGGTATTAGTGGAACCGGGACCGACGGCTTAACGTGCTCTCCTCCTCACAGGAACGGTGGTGTTGTAAATCTATGACAAATGTACGTAAAAAAAGAGTATTTCTCATTGGTACATGCCGGGAGGTTTTGAACATACCCACCACCGCCCCAACTGTCAACTAACAATAATAAAATGTTATTCTGAAAAAGATGCCAGAAATTTGTCACTTGCTAGAGGTTTGCATATCAACAACCAACCTTATGCTTTACTATTATTCGGTAAGTTATGGTAATAAATATAGTATATTAAAAGCTCTACCATCGTGAGGCTACTTTTTTGAATTACTAATAAATAAATAAAATAAATGCCAGTCCAAAATCTATATCCCAGAGGATAACGGAAACAAACACATATTTGTGGATAAGATGCCTTCTAATAGAGGTGTTGTTAACAGAGGCAACATTCACAAGACGCACGAAGAAACCAATGCCAGTATATAGGTACCATAAAAGCTAAGAAACCCGATTTGTCTAACAGTTTTTTATATACTAATCGCGGCATGAGACTTTACGACTAAAATGAGTGACTGATAACAGCAATAAATAGTGAATTTAGAGTGATCATATTTTTTTTGATATAAATAATCTATCTAATTTACAAACATTGCAACAAAAAATATTTTATATACCACGTGTCCTTATTGCCTGCCTGTAAAGTCATCTCAGACCCCCGTTCCCGGAGACGGGTATCTGTAATGAGGTATTAGCCTTCTAACAGAAGTCGCATCGCTGCACGTAACAACCTTTATTTTGTGTTTAATTAAATTCTTAGGTAATTAGATCGCGTGCCATGCGCCGTGGGGCGTCTTGTGGTCTGACCTCGGGTGGTCTGGCGTCCAGAGAAACATATCCTCGGCCAGACGACGCACAAATTCGTCTAGTGTTTCCATCCGCATATCGAGGGTGGATGACGTCAATTCTCCGTATCTCGTATCGCCGACAATGATACGTAGTACTCATGGGGTCGTTGATATTAAGCCGTACCATGCCAGAGCCGTATACGTGAGACGAGAGCAAATGTAAGCTTTGTATATGCACAGCATGGTGCTTAGAGCCAATGTGGATGTAAATACTGGACGAAGTTTGGCTCGGGCCAAACGTGCGATGTTTACGGTGACTTTCACGTGGTCGCACAGGCTAAAGCGTGACTTTATATAGCTTGTTTTTTTGGCAACATTTACCGACAATCGTGTCGTTATTGATATAAAAAAAAAATGAAAAAAAATCGGGTTTTTTGGCTTTCATGAAATAACTGGCATAGGAAAAACATCGACAAGAGATTGGCCCCGCCAAGTCAACGTACCCCGACGACGGGAACCCGTCCTGCGGCGCTTCCTCCGACGGGGTCTTATTAAGAAAGAACCCAGTGCCAAATTCCACCAAATTCATCGGAGAACTACTCGCAAAATTTGATGAGAGTGGTGAAATTAGAATGGACGGTTCCAGATCCGGGTAGCAAGGAAAAATTTATTACTTTGTTAATTTAGTTTTTTTAACCCTAGAAGAATCCAATTGAATTGCATAATCATAAGTCACTTTGACGTACACTGGATCTTAAACAATTGCAGGCGCTTAATTACTTAAATTTCGTTCGATATGTTTCAATAATTATAAAATTATATATAAAAAAAATGTAGACAATTTATTGACGACACGAAACACGGTCAAAGCGTCTAATAGTCCAAGATCCCAGGGCCCCTAGGCATTACTCATTTTCTCAGAAACCAAATGTATGGGATTAGGTATGTAAGTTAACGTATGCCTATGAGATATGCCATTGGCTGAAATAACCTAAGTGACAAGCTCGTGATGTGATGTGGTGTTGGCGGAAAATTCTAGGGATCTCATGGACAGAGCATAGAAACAACTTGTCCATTTTAAGACAACTCCAAATATCAACTAGCCATGGTGGATAGGCTAGTTGATATTTGGAGTCAGCGTAGGGTTCTCCAGTACTTAAAGACACCTAGAAAAACTCCTTGTTACTGGCAAGTAGGACGGAAAGAGACTAAGAGTCAGAAGCCCGGTGAGTTGGTCCGACCAAATCCGCTCCACCATCAACACTATTGTCCATGATGCTGTGCATGCTGCCGAAGATACGCCGAACGATTGGCGCAGTATTATTAAGATGCACACTAATTTATCGGGTCACAAGGAACAGTAATGAAGCAAGAAATACGAGACGCAATGAGGCTTCTATGAAAATCAATAACGTCTGGGGGCCCTGGGATCTTGCTCTATGACAATAAGCTGGTAAACAAAAAGAAACCTCAAAGTGGTTCAGCAGACGTCTTTTACGCTACTAGCTAGTACGTCTCGTAAAATAGTGATCATTTAGACGTGTACGTCGAACCGACGTAGATTAGTCTTCTAGGGTTAATTAGCATGAGTATATGTGTCTGCTGCGGTGTTGAGTCGTGTTAGTGTTTTTAAATTACCAACTTAAAAATTAACAATCCTTCATCGTAAAAATATTTAATACAAATTTCAAAATCGTTTGGGTAAAATGTGAACAAATCACAAAGCAGTTTGTTTAGTTCGTGAACTGTTTACTAAGCTAATCGCAACGCCCCATATCTCGAGGGGGGGGGCTTCGATGCGATATGTCAATCACGTTTCTCTTCTAATGATTCAATAGTTACTTAAAAAAAAACAAAACTATATTTGTGTATGTAAACGCTTGTAATTGCAAAGAGCAAATATTTTTTCAGGCTTCAGGTGTCATTGGTAGAACCTCTATTTACAATAAAAAAGATAAAAATAATTATCCGAAAAACAAAACACCACTGCATGGTGAATAAGGCCGCGTTTAAAAATCGCGATATCCATCGTGATAAATACCTAAAGAGTTTATTATTACTTGATCTGGCCCACAGCCGAGAGACGAAATAGAGAAAGAATTCACGTAAGTCAACATTCGCGCGATCGTCGACCTCTCGCTACCTACCTAATTAGGCTCAGTATGAGTGGCGATATATTTAGGACAACTTCTTTGCACCGTAACTTAAGATTTTATTACTGTTTAATTAAAATAAAAAACACATAGTTTTGCTCTTTAACAAATTCCACACAGTATAATAATCGTTATATTTTGATATGTCATTTTAAAAATAATAAAATAAAAACCGACAATATTTAAAAAGGCAACATTTATGCCTTGGAGCTTTAGGGAGTGCTAAGAATATCAATTTTGAGGATCTTTTGAGAAAACTTGGAATAAATCTAGGCTTTGATTAAAATTAAAATAAATATTTTTACGAATCGGTTTGTGTAATATATTTATGTACAAGGAATTTAATTCCTTACCCATTTCGTTGAAATGTTTGAATTCGCAATGCATCAAAGTCGAAAATTAGATTTCAGTAATAGTATTGAAATGTCAAAATGTATTAATTGTCAAATGTAACAGTTTGCTATACGATATTGAACCTTAGGTGGGTTGGAAATTAAATTCCGTAACTGTACAATATTATTAGTATTTTAATAATAATAGCAATTGCCTCTTATTTTATTATATACACACATCAAAAGTGTCTAGGGATCAACATATATTTTTGCAATAACTTTTCTCCTGATTGATATTCATTAAAATTTTCTTTAAGGATTGATCAAATAAAATGTTTTCGTTTGTCTACAGTAACGATAAACCAAGTCACCTTTGCATTAGTAAAAAAAATTGCCATTTTCCTAATAAAGGGATTTTTGACATTTGAACCACTAACATTAAAGTTCGAAAAAAGGACTGAAATAACAGTTTTTTTTTTAATTTTATTGGGTAACTTAAACAATTAATAATCCGTGTTTCTACCGCGAACACTAACAACACAAGAACATCGGTTTGGCATACTCAAAATGAGTTCATCCAAATCACGCTGTGGAATGGCCGCCCATGTTCGTTGCAACAACAAAAAAAGGTCTTCTTGCGACTGGATACCCTCCATATTCGGCAGAGCTCTTCTCTGAAGAATATCCCATGCATGCTCAATCGGGTTCAAGTCTGGCGACTGAGCAGGCCAGGGCAGGACATTGATGTTAGCTGCGGCGAGAGTCTGTCTTACAACTCTTGCGGTGTGCGGTCGTGCATTATCATGCATTAACTGAAATAAGGGACCGATATGCACTTGTAGAGGAACGATGACGTCTGATACAACCGTCTCAGCATAAATTTGAGCGTTGAGGTTGCCTCTGATCCAAATCAACTCAGTTCTTCCGCCGATCGAAATACCCGCCCATACCATGATGGTTCCACCACTATAAGGATGGACTTCCTGGCAGGATTTTAATCGCTGTTGGCGTCCAGGGGTTCTCCAGTGTCGTATACGTCTTGTATCCGGCCTCATACCAAAACGAGACTCATCAGAAAAGCACACGAAACGCCATTGTTCTTCTGTCCAATTTCTGTGTTCAAGAGCCCATTGATATCGAGTCCTACGATTGTGCATTGCTATAGGTGGTACCCGTAGCGGTCTTCGGGAATGAAGGTTCACTTCATGCAAGCGGTTTCTGACTGTTTGGTCGCTAATTAAGTTCCCTGAAGAGCGATGAAGGCTCACGGCTAACATCATGGCGGTTATTGTTGGAGTTCTTCGAGCTGTGATTTGAATGTATCGGTCTTGTCTCCGTGTGGTGCAGCGATACCGTCCTCCATGGCGCTCAGCCACGGTACCAGTGGTTCGGTAACGTGTCCAAAGTCGACTGATAACACTCTGACTTGTATTCAGAGCTAAAGCCACAGTACGTTGCCGGGAACCAGCTTCTATCATTCCCACGGCTCTGATCATTTCTTCCCTGCTTAAATGACGTCGCCGCTCCATAATAACGTTGGTTTTAATCAGTAGTAGGGAAACAGTAGCACTAATAATGTCTTCAATGCGTCTTATGTTTTTATAGGGAAAATATTGACAGCTGATTTTCATCTTTTACTCGAATTTGATTGACAGTTCCTGTTTTAAATTATGAAATGCACCAAAAAGGATCCATATAAATTTATAAAATCATAAATTTATTACAAAGCCACATCTCAATCACAAGAAATCCGCATAAACATGCTTGATCCCTAGACTTTTTTGATGTGTGTATTAATGTAACATTTTTGTTACAACATTTTACTAGCATTTGTCGAGTCATAGACTGTTATTTATGACTGACCAATTATTAATCAAGGTACAGATATAGCGCATTGGATTGTCAAAACGTATCCCATTTGAAACATGATTAAATAATTTGTTCGATATATTTAAAAATTCAAATTTCTCAGACGTTCCCTAAACGGGACCTCCACTCAATTATTACTTTCAGCTATCAAACGGAGGGACACCTTGCCACGCGAAAAATAGAACAGTTAAACTCAAATGTACTTGAAGCGTGTTTATCTTATTATAAACTAATATTGCGCGAATACGCCAACCTTGGTACCGGTTACGAAATTGTGCCGTTTGGGCTCGAGACGATTGGCCCATGGGGACCGTCAGTTAGGCGCGTGGCCAAGAAGTTGTCAATGCGGCTGACGGAAAGGTCTGGAGACAGGAAGGCTGGCAATTATTTCTGCCAACATATTAGCCTCGCTATACAGAGGGGAAATACTTGGCAAAGACCTGATATCATTTTTTTAAATGACAATTATTAACGATTCTACAATTTGAAATTAATGGAACCGGGACTGACGGCTGAACGTGCTCTCCACACGGGAACGGTGGTGTTGAAAATCTATGACAAATGTACATAAGAAAAATGTATTCATCTCATTGGTACATCCGGGTGGAGGAAAGCGTTCTTACAACCGAGCCACCACCGCGTTGTGCCACCGACACCAAAAGTGCTAGAGCATGTCGTAATTGTGACAAAATCAATATATAGTATACGGGAACGCAATTTTCAATGTTGCCATCAAAAAACAACTTACCGGAAATAACACTTACCAAAAATGGTAACATTTATGCCTTTCGAGATTTGGAGAGTTTACAACTAACCCCTCATTCCAAATCGTGCTCAGAGCGCTTAGAACGAATATGACACTGACCGTCGTTCCGAATCAAATATCGCGATTTGGATGCTCAGAGCGTGATATCAATTAGGAACGGTCTAAATCACATTTTCATTCATAAAATGTTTTTTTTTTTTATGTAAGGAAGATAAATTGCGTATTCCACATCTTTGAGTATGAATACTAACAAATATACATCTCTCGGTTTATTCATCTTTATATGTGTAAAGTTTAATATTATTAACTAATTTTGGTAATTTAAAATAACGTGCCGTGTTAAAGATTTTGTTTCACTTCCTATTTAAATATTAATTATAGATTTGTTTAAGAAGTAATATAGAAACAGTATAAACGAATTACAATATTAAATATTTTTTTAAAAAAACCTAATATTATTTTAACTTGAAAATGGCGCGGGACATTATGACAAACAACTGACAGCGCTCAGAGCGATCTACCTCGATATCGTGAGCAGTCTAAGCGCGAGAATTGATGTCATTTGTGACGTCACATAGCTTTGCCAAAACAGTTTAAGCGCGTCTCGGAACAATTTTATTTGTGACGTCACATAGCTTTGGCAAAACAGTTTAAGCGCGTCTCGGAACAATATTATTTGTGACGTCACATAGCTTTGGCAAAAGCTTATTATTTGCTTTATTATTAATAATTATGAGACTGCAGCATAGTTTAAAATATTATTATTATTATTCCATACCTGTTAAAAACTTTGGAGAAAACGCTTGTGGAATTGTGGCTATCTGCAGAGTTAGGCATGGAGTCGCTTTGGGACCCTTGCTGACTGCCACTGTTCTCTCCCGTCAGGCCTTCCATCCAGGACAGCGGGTACGACAGACGTTTCAACATCTACAAAAAACATATTTTTGTTAATTTACGTGGTCTACCAGTTAAGTCCGTGGATTTAGACTCGGAGGTACCGGGCTCGATTCCTGGTCAATAATTTATTTAATTTACGCTAGAGGCATCGACGAGCTTGCCACTTGTCATGATGGGCCTTTAGTAAAGTTGCCTAAGCTAAGCGGATTTACGCTTCTTTATTAGCATGGTTTCTGATCACCCCGAATGGGATACGATCGTGATGATACTTTACTTTTTACGTATATACGGTTATCTATATCATTGGTTTTATTTGGCGATTATTACTGAATAGTTTTATAATTTTCTTCAAACTACCTTCAAAAGCGTATCATTTTTTTTTAAATTTCCTACATTGATTTATTTATTTCAATACTTTTATGCACCTTATCATGTTTGTGCGAGTAAGAGGGATGCAAAGTCGTTAAACCCTCTTAAATATTTTATATTTATGGTATAATACAGATAAAGTACAAAAAAAATGGTACATTCATAATTACAGCCCCTAGAACACAGCGTTCTAGACCTCCACTGTTGGAGATGGACCTTGCCGCGCTGGCCAGACGAGTTGGCGAGGATCTGATATCAATTTTTAATTCAATTCAATTCAATTCATTTATTCACCATAAGATACATGACGTACACTTGGTTTTGTCAGTTATACAATCAACAGTTTACATATCATGGAAGGATAGCAAAAGATCGACCATTAGTGCAAAGAACAGCCATCGTCATAACCAAATTAGGACTATGTAAATTATACACTCCCTAAATATAGATGCTGCTGTAAAAGAGCGTTGTCAGTTACTATACTACTTAAACCTACATTATTAAATTAGATGTCAGTAAATGTCACAAAATATATTAATAAATATTACACTATGTAAGATAAGCAGCTGTAAAAGGGCGTTGTCACTTAAAAACTAAAAATTAAAAATTAAAAAATATATATAAAAAATGACAATTTATTAACGATTCCACAAGTTGGTATTAGTGGAAATGGCTTAACGTGCTCGTATTGTAAATCTAAGTAAATTAAGTTAAGTTCCCCTTGAGCACAAACAAACGCATTAACCTTATTATCAAGTTATTATTATTAACAGCTTTTAAGTTATTATTATTAACAGTTTTAAAGTTATTATTATTAACAGCTTTTGTGGCAAGAGTTCAAATTGACCGACAAAACCAATTTTATTTTCTTCTTTACTATTAGTTAGTTAGCTTAAAGTTAACTGACAAACAGCCACTTTCCCGAAGATATCAAAATACTTAATTATTACTTTAGAAATAATTAAGAAGGGAAACTGGCATTTACACAAATGTATGGGAAGTTGCCAATTTTGAGTTTTACAAAGCAATAACGAATAAATAAATAAATTTGTTCGTGAAACCCGATTTGACTTAAGAAAAACTTAAAAGATAATTATTTCTTAGCTAGAAAATAATTAAGTAGAGCTTTGAGTAACCGGCTGAAACTTATCTGAACTTAAGGGTACAGTTAATGTATTTTTAAACATCTTACCTTATTCTTCTTGTCAGGTTTGACTGTGTCTTCCTTCTGCTGGTTTCCATCGAGGGAGAACGACACTGCAGCTTTTCTTGGAGCTCGTTCCTCCCCACTTCCGAGTGGAGGGGCAGACAGAGGGGGTTCCCCTCGAGGGAGACAGACCGGAGGCACCCAGTCGGCAGACAACACTATATCAGCGTCGCTGTACACCTGGATATTGCATAGGGACGCCTAATAAATGTTAATTTTTGACTTGTTAATATTGCCTAGTGGGGTGCGGGGGTTAGTTTTGAATTTAATTGACTGCACGCTCCGTAATAATGTGACTTGATTTAAAATAAGTACATTTAATAATCCCTAATAACGACCATCACAGCCCCTAGAACACAGAGTTCTGGGACTCCACTATTGGAGATGGGCCTTCCAGAAAAAAGTCTTAAAAGAATTTGGTCTACCCTCGCACGCTGGCCAGACAAGTTAGCCAGGCAGAACCTTAATTTTTTTTATGACAATTATATTAACGAATCCATAATTGGGTATTAGTGGACCCGGGACCGGAATTAACGTGCTCTCCGAGGCACGGGAACAGTGGTGTTGTAAATCTATGACGTTACGTACGAAACGTGTAATTCTCATTGGTACATGCCGGGGTTCGAACCCACCATTACTTAAAAGGTTCCATGTTAAGAAAAGCGTTTTTACACATGAGCCACATAGTATTTAAAAAATGATAACGTCACTTTATTACAAAGGGTGTATATTATTAGAAAAAACAAGAAAGAAAATAATATGTAATTTTATTACCAAATAAAGATAAAACAATAAAAAATAGTAATTATTTTTTTAATTAATATTACATATTTTTATATTTTACAAACAATAATAGGATACAAAAACCAGAAGAAGTAGTTCAATAACCAATAGAGAGAAATAAAACGCAAACAGAGAGAATAAATATTTAGGAATAATAATTTTGACAAGAAACATAAATTAATATCAAGTTTACAATCCGAAATTATATAAGATAAAACCATAGGACACAAAAAGACAATAAAAAAATCAATAACCTCTAGTATTCCTATAAATTACAGTATAAATAAATAAGGAACACAAAAAACTGCCATCTCCCAAATACCCAAAGAATAGTACCAAAAAAATGGAAGTCATAATGGAACAGCACTTTGATAATCTAGTTAAACCATGTACTATTGCCGACTTGTCTATTTGGCAGTTTTTGACAGCTGTTGTATGTTCCTTGACCCTCTCGGCTATCGTAATAATAATAATAATTCTTTATTTATACAGTAGAAATTAGTTACAATAATAAATACAATAGAAATATTTATATAATAAATTACATGATGTGAAAAAAATGACGCTACATATTTCCAATTGTATTGCACGTTGGAGCCCAAACCAGGAATTTTCGTCTTGTGTCTTGGACTCCAGCTGCACTATTGTGCGCTTAGTTTGGCCAATATATGTCTCTAAGGTAAATTGCGTTAAAATTATAAAAACTATTATGAATGAGCGCGAAAGTTACAAAAGTTTATTTAAAAAAAAAACAGACAACATACATATATACATATGCAAATAGTTTAACCAAATAAGAAAGATTGCCCTCCATCACACTGCACACTTACTCAGAACGAGCGTTAGGAAAAACGTAAGAAATAAGAATAGTCCTCCAACCGAAATGATCACGCTCACAAATCCGAAGTAGCCCAGATCCCAACAACCTCTCACCTCGTCCGAATCAGACTTCGCGTCACTGTAATGTGAATCACGTCTGTCAATGTCGAAACAGGAGAGAAATCTGTTCTCATATTCACTATCATAGACTGTTTCGTCGGTTTCTGGACGCTCCACTATTGTGTCAATATCGTGGTACGTGTGGTTGAGATATTCCTAAAAAACATTTACAATCATAAAACAACTTCATATAGTTGCGATGCTAGTGCCAATGTGACGACGCTAGCGACACAACACGACGCCAGCGACATTGACGCCAGCGCCACTGACGCCAGCGACATTGACGCCAGCGCCACTGACGCCAGCGACACTGACGCCAGCGCCACGCCTGGTGGTGAACAAAAGCTTAGAGTCGGCAGATGTTCATTATTCACCAACAACACTATTTCTTGTACTATTGGGCACTAGCGGAAGAACAGCGTCGCGGATCCGACTATGTGATTCGCGACGCATGCTGTGCTTAGGGCCCGTTCATCGCTGCAGGAATTACGGTGTAAATTGTAGTGCAGCGCGCCTCGATGGCTGCCTGGTGGTGCTCGGGATGTGGCTGTAGGGTGTGAGGACGGCGAATTCCATATTTTAATATCAATTCATGGTCCGTACAACCCCATTTCCTATGCGCGGCTATATCCTGGAGTACTGTTGGGTGCCTGTCGGTGCAGTTGTGCTGCATATCCTAATTGGGTAAGTTGTATCTGTTTTGCGATGAATAAACGTATTTCTTTCTTTCTTTATTTCTTGTGATACAGTAATACTTTTTATTACCTAGCTGTTTTACGCGGCTTTGCCCGTGTAAACGGCGATACGAAATTAATTTCGTTGCGCATTGTTTTGTTTTTGCTATATCTTCTAAGGTATTCATTTAAATTGAATGGTGTAAAGAGAAATTATATTAATTATGAAATGCTCAAGCCAACTAACGTATTTAAAAAATAAAGATTAATAAATAGCTTTCCAATTACCGCTTTATAATTGCCCATTTTTTAAAGTATTAAAATGGATATAGTATGTTATCCTTAAGAGATATACATATACCATCGCGGACTTTTTTGTAGATCTATATAAGATACACAATTCCAACATACATTATTTTGTTATTTTCGTATTAGACGAATTATTTTTTTCCGAGACCTCCAATAAATATCGTTAATGTATGCAAAAAGTTAATTATATACTAAAACCTTCTCACAACAATGCCTATATACAGCAACTATAATGTTAAGCGTTATTCTGTATTTATAATTTTGTTATTTTTATTATTTTATTGATTGTCTTCCTAAATGATGGTTATCATGTATTGCTCCAGATACACCAATATGCACTTTAAAATGATATTGTTTTATATTTTTTCTTTTCTGTCTTCTTTTTGTCCTATACCTCCATGCAAAAAAAAAAAACAGACCACGTAGAAGACGTATTTATTATCAAATAGATACTTAAATATTTCTGTTATTATATTTTAAATATCAAAAACAAAAAAATATTCTAACACACTATTCTTACCAATATTATAGAAAGTTTAGTACCTTTTTGGTGTTGGAATTGGCATTGAGTAGGGGGTCACGGATGTCGATCCCGGAGTCGTGGTAGGACAGTTTGACGAGATGCTGCGCCCCGTCCAGGGGGGCGGGCTCCTCTGCCCCCTCTCCTTCGGCACGATCGGCCACTACTATGGACCCATCTAGGCTCCCATCTTTTGGTTCCACACCTGATGATGACACCTGGAATAATAAAAAAAACATTACATACATTTTTTTACTTTTAAGATGACACGGCCCTTTAAATTTAATTCAAAGAGAATAAGTTAACACAGCCCCTTTACAGATAGCTAATGTTTGTTGATTTCATGCGCCATCAGTCAGCTAGATAGCGCTACGGTCGACAATTCCGGGGATGAGAGCCCTTATACGCGCCGAGCTTGTCATATTTCGTCAGTGTGCTTCGGACAATAGCTCATGAACGTTGGTGTGCCTTGTCTCCTCTGGAAGACCACCACGAAGCTCTCTCAGACCGCGCCGATCATTATAATTCACCCGCAAACGCTGATATGAAGTGAAATTACACCCACGACATCGAAAACCGCACCTAAATCGTATCGCAGCTGACCAGAAGGATGATGCGTGGCTATGGGAGTCCTCGTCATTGATAGTTTAAGTAAGTGGATTTTGTATAAATAATTCTAGTTTTGGAGTAGCTTTGTACTGCTGTGACCCGACCAGGTTCCCACTGCTGAAACTATAATCGAAGGCCGCGGATCCAGTATCCTATTTCTAAAAACCGCATAAGTGCCATACCGAATAATAATAATTATTATTTTATTATTATTACCTTTAGGAATATCCTAATAAAATCCTTCACTGTAAAAGCAACTCTTTTAAAGTATTTTTTTTTATACTGATTACAGCATTTGACATAGCGACCACCTGATTGTGAGCGAGATCCAAGAATGGAAGCAGACATCAGTCTCCTAACACTATACCGGCCTAACAAGATGCTTTTTCACACTTCGCTTGAAGGACTCCAGGTTATAGGAATGGGAACACACACTGGCTGGAAGAGCATTCCACATTTTCAGCGTGCGACAGAGTATATCGTAAATTTAGCTGTTCCAAAGCTAAAGACACATCGGAACTAGCAGGTATTACCTCACTTCCTTGATCAATAGACATCCTGTCTTTGCTCGGGATAGCCCAGTGGTGGTCCAGAAGTGACTTTCGCCTATCTTCTGCAGTCTGCTGCTAAAAAAATAATCAAATATGTTAAATAACATAATATATACGCTTATGTATGTGAATGGATGAGGGTGGCAGAAGATCGATAAAATGGCGAGCCTATATCCAGCAGTGGAGAGACACAGGCTGATGATGATGATGTCATTAGTAGAACCTCTACGTAAAATAAAAATGTAAAATCATTAATACATATCGGTCGAAACTGTTACTTGGATTATTAGTTTTATGTGATATAGTTTTGTGTGAAAAGAGTTTTTATCAGAAGAGCTGGTCTTCGTCAGCTGCTGCTGGAAGAGGTAAGTGCTTCTGCCCCTTTCTTTGGACTTCACCGAGCCGGCTCGTCATCAAACCATATACAGTCCACTCATCTACTACGGGTTGTAAATCTCCCCCACAGATATAGACAATAGACTGAGCAATACCCTCACAAATATGAACATTCTAAAAAGAGAGAGAGAGACTGTGCGGCTAATACGAGTTTCTCTCTCTTTTCTGTAGGTCCATAGAAACGAATAAAAAGACAACTACTGTCCGCATGTTCGCTTGATCGCTATCACACTTCCTTCCCCTTTACAGCTCGTCTAATCTCTGTCTATTAAAAACTCACGTGTTAAATTACAAAGTGTAAATTAGTCCAAAAAACAACTTGTCGTTAATATATGTACGTATACGTAAGGACATATGTATTTGTATGTATGTATGTATGCATATGTTTAATGCGTCTTGGCGATCAATAAATATTTCTTTCTTTCCTTCGAAGTATTTATGACGTGTATACCTGCAAAGCAGTGGGTGTTACTAGTTCCCTGTCGAAGGCCTTGGGGAAGGCGGCTCCCCCGCGGTCGTCTGTTTCCCCGGGTCTGTCATCACCCTGTTCTCCCGTCGCCGCCTGCAGCTCGGGAAATGTCTCATCCTGGAAGTCAAAGTCAAAATATCATTAATCACGTTAACCTATCACAGGCATTCGCGACACGTCATTATTTAAATTCGACCTGTTAATGTTTAATCTGACTGAGAAAGGAATCTAACCTCGCTAATCAAAAACCTAGATATAAGATTAATAAAATAAAATAAAAACACAAGGAAGTCCGTCCCTCTCGCTTGCGCACTCAATCATTTTAAAGGTTTTTTATAAACTGAGTGCATATTTTAATCATAAATTTAATTTCAAATGATTCATTTCCATATTCACATTGTAACCTTTGGATATTGTCATATAAATTTTGACGGTGGACTGTGAAAGTAAACAAGCTTGAAAAAAATCTTTGAATTGTGTTGCCAATAATAAAATAAATAAATTCGTGGCTGTAAAGGGGCCGTGTCAACTTATTCTCTAAATAACAATGTCAATTAACATTGAGTTAAATTTAAATTCGTGGAAGAGCCCTGTCATCTGACAACATAAAAAAATAACATTCATTATATCAAATAATTTAAATAAATTAATTTAGATCGTAGCTGTAAGGAGGCCGTGTCAACTATATTTATTTTTAGGATAATCGTTATAAATGTTTGTGCTATTTTTCTCTCTAGTATGAAAATGGCTCGGTTCGAACCGGGGTACGTACCAATGAGAAATACACATTTCTCATAGATTTACAACACCACCATTTCCGTGCCTCGAAGACCACGTTAAGCCATCGGTCCCGGTTCTACTAATACCAACTTGTACTACTAATACTTAATATAGATGTGTAAGTGAATATTACAGCAGAAACTGCCACATAATGTGCATTAGAGTATATAATAAAATTCCTAGAGAGATACGAGAGTTACCATAAAACGTTTTACTATTGAGTTAAAGAAAATTATTATTGACAACTGTTATTACTCAATAAAAGAATTTTTAGCGTGCAAATTTTGACATTAACATTGTATTCCAATAAATTGACAAGAACAACATTAAATATAAACTATATACAAATAAATATTGTAAATAAATATCTATTGACATAAAAATATAGTATGCCCATAATATGGGGAGAATGCATCATCATGACATGTACATACAACTGTAATTAGAATAGGCAATCTATACAATAAAGAATTTTGAATTTGAAATAAATAAATTGTCATGAAAAATTAAACGCAAAAAGGATCCAATCCACAATTTTTCAGAAATTTAATTAATAATTTTAATAGGTCCTTAGAATGATAAATCCTAACTCGAAAACGATCCATATAAAATATCGTTCATGACATATTCAATTGATGGATTAGTCCAACAATCTAAAATTCCCACTTTAATGCCCTTTAATATTAATTTAATGTGGATTGGATCCTTTTTGCTTAACTACGCCCAATTGTCATAAGACCCTCGCCACCGAGTGCAGGCCAAATTCTCCAGAGAGAATCTGGAAGGCCCATCTCCATCACTGGAGGTCTAGGGGTTGTATATAATAATAATCTCGTATAATGTTATATTTTTAATTATTCGTTGTAGTAATTGTATTGTAGTTCGCATATTATTGTGTATATATATATATATTTACCGTTAGTGTATGTATATAATTATTTATAGACCTATGGACTCCAATTATGGGGTACATCTGCAAAATCCAATGTGGAAATACTGCAAAGATTTCAATCAAAAAACTATTCGAATGATTGCAAATGAACCCTGGTACGTCACAAATGATATAATTCACCATGACCTTGGCATCCCAACAGTCAAAGAAGAAATTAAAACTCAAGCTACCATTTATGGCAAACGCATACAAAATCATCAAAACAAGTTGGCAAGAACATTCAGATTCAGAAGACTGAAGAGAACAGCTCCACATGAATTGATTATTTAATTTCCAATAACAATGGCTTGCAATGCATTAATATATCAATATGGTTGCATCAATGGAAGCAAACCGTACAAGACCTATAGTATTACATACATATTGCCGAATGTCTTGACTAGAAAGATTGCAATACAAATAAAGAAATTAAAAAAAAAAAAAAAAATCGTATATTTAACTAGTCTTAAATAAATATTTTTTTTTTAGCCATGCCCAAACTTCGATTTCTTATTAAACTTTTTAAACTTTCGCGCATATTCATAAACGTCGGGAGAAATGTGCCTCTAAGGTAAATCGCGTGAGGACCCGTTAAAATTATAAAAACTTCGATTTCTTGTCCCGAAGGTTGATGGTGGTACATACGCTATTTATATTAAACAATAAAAAAAAAACAATAAATAAATAAAATAATCTTACTTTGACTAGAAGTGAATCCTTTCCGGGTGAGTGTTGCGCTTTATTCGTATAATAAATTTCAGCTTGTTCTTCTCTGAAAGGCAAAAACGACCAATAAACAAAATGAAGTCTTGAAGTGGTAGGTGGTACCTATTCTAATAACAAGCCTAAGCTTGATAACCGCTTAACAACAACACCGAAATAATGTTATTACATAGCTTATCATATACCTGAAAGACAGCTGAACTTTTCTAGGCTCAATCCATGATGGAACTCTTCGCTCTTCTTCTAACTCCATCCCTTCCCATCACACCTCTTTTGTCTCTAATTTTTATGGTGTTGTTGCTGCAAATCTTTGGAATGACCTACCTTTAGATATAAGGCAAGCTCCAAATCAAGTCATCTTCAAAAATATGGTTTAGAAACACTTTCTTTCAAGGTTAGCTGGTAAAGAATGCCTACTGGCATTATAGCTAGCCTCTGTACTATTTTTAAGTGCATTAAAGACTTTAAATAAATTATAAAATAAATAGATTGTCCTAAATTTATGTCTCTTTTTCATTTCCTCGCTATCCTCAATCGCAGCAACATCATATTTCACTTTTATTTTTATTATTGTTTATTTATAATGTACTTTATGTATATCTATATATTGCGTATTAATGTATTAGTAAATATGCGCGGTGGTGGCTCGATTGTAAGAACGCGTTCCTTAAATCCTACAAAGGTCGGTTCACACCCCCCCGGCATGTACAATGAGAAATACACTTTTCTTACGTACTGCAGTCATAGATTTACAACACAACAATTCCCCGTGCCTCGGAGAGCACGTTAACCGTCGGTCTCGGTTCCACTAATACCAACTTGTGGATTCGTTTATAAATTATGATTAAAAATTGACATCATATCCTCGCCAAGGCCAGCGTGGCGAGTGTAGGCCAAATTCTCCAGATATCCCATCTCCAGCAGTGGAGGTCTAGGACGCTGCGTTCTAAGGGCTGTAATGAATGATGATGAAAATATGTATTAGTATGTAATATTTGTTATGTATGTATTAATACTGTTAAGAATAACTTAGTTGATGATGCACGTACCATCTATACTGTCTAAATGTCCTAAAGGAGAATACCTAGCGGCAATAATAAAATTGACCGCCTCCGTGGTCTAGTGATAACAAAAGTTGCCGTGAACTCGGGAGGCCGTGGGTTCGATTCCCACCGGGGGCAAGTTGTACATTGTATAATTTGTCTCGGTCTGGGTGTTTATTTACAAAAAAAAAAGTATAATATGTAGTTTATCAACCATCTAGTTTCCGTAACACAAGCCTCGTAGCTTACTACGGAAACAAGATGGCGCTGTGTGACCTGTCTGGAAATATTTATTTATTTATTAAGTCCGCCTTTGTACATAGTGCAAATAAGCTTTTAAATAAATAAATAGCAACTTTAACAGTCAGGACCCATTAAAAACATAGAAAAAAAAATTGTTACTCGACCAGGAGTCGAACCCGATTTATTTATAAGTCAGTATTTATTAAGCTACAGGGTGCGCCAGAGAAACTTACTTATTTGAAAGGTCATTAAAAACAAAAGTACTTCAGTTATTGTTTTAATTTTTATTTTATTTTAGAATACAATATCCCAATTTTTTTTTAAACAGACTTGAAAATGACATCAGTTAAATTGCGCATACACTGATTAAGTCGATTTCTGAAGTTAATGTCCACTCTTTGCAGCATATCAATCGCTATGTTGGCAATTGCGTCGCGAATGTTGTTTTTGAGTTGAGCTATTGTCCGTGGCCGATCGACATAAACCAGGGATTTCAAATAACCCCATAAAAAGAAATCGCATGGAGCCAAATCTGGAGAGCGAGCCGGCCATGTGAGATCGCCTCTGAGAGAGATAAGCCGGTCGGGGAAATGTCGCAACAAATTCATTGAACCTCGTGCTGTGTGTGCTTTGGCTCCATCTTGCTGAAACCACACATCCTTAGCGTTTATTTCTTCGAGGCTTGGAAGAAAAAAAGAAGAATTTTAAAGCGAGCGCGGAAGGCTCGTTGCGTAGCAACAAGTGAGCGACCGATAGAAAAGAAGCTCTCGACGGCGTATGCCCGCTGTTCTCTAGGCCAGAGCATGATGGCAACTGACAAGAGGAAGAAACAAACTTGGGGACTTCCCCCTCCAATAGCGCCCCCCCTCACCCCTCTACCCACCCAACTTACCGCCCGAGAGTTTTTTCAAATAAGTAATATTCTCTGGCGCACCCTGTACCAAGAAGAAGACGAGGGATGTAAAGGAAAGTACATACTTGGTTTGTTCATGAGACGACCTCATATGCATGATGTCATAGAATATTGCTGCGTTGACCACATACTCCATGGGAGCGATCACCCCGTACTTTTCGGGCCCGTACTCCAACACCAGCTGGTCGCTTACGTTGGGGTCAAACATGATCGCGTTCGGGGTCACTAGCAACACACCTGACACCACACCCTGAAACAGAAAACTTCACTAATACCAACTTGTGGAATCGTTAATAAATTGTCAAAAAATTTACATCAAGGCCAGCGTGGCCAGTGTAGGCCTAATTTTCCAGATATATGTTCTGGAAGGCCCACCTCCAGTAGTGGAGGTCCAGGAGGCTGTGTTCTAGGGGCTGTAATGATGATTTTATTAATTTGCTTAATAGATAACCTTTTTTGGTAATAGTTCACGCTAAAAAAAAAGGATTTTATGCTAGCCCGCTGGTAATTTTGTTAAACGGAACGCGTTTGCAGTATATTTTGCGGATTTTCCGCGCTGCGAACTCCCATTTGTGGGCGATATTGACGCGAATTTCTCTGTAAAAAGCAACTAAATCTGCAACACTTGGAATTTGATAATTCCTGCTATGAACGTATAATATTATATAATAAATCAAATCAAAATAGTTTATTTCTATTGGTTCGCTTAAAACAACTTGGATACAGTCAGAACTAATAAAATCAATACAATTATTAAAACATATGTACTAATCAAAGTGATAATAATGGTTGGACCGTAAACAGGCAATTTTTATGTATGTTAGGCACAACATTAATTACTGCTACAAGCAAGTAAATAAGATCGTGACTGTAAAGAGGCCGTGTCAGTTTACATTCTAAATACTTAATAATTATGATGTACAGAAATTATATAGGTACATATGTCAGATAATTAATAAATTTATAAAACAAATAATAATTATTAGTATAAAAAAATAAAAAAAAGACGTGTCATCTTATAATCTAAATAATAATAATGATATGTCAATTAAACATAAATTCGTAGCTGTAAAAGGGCCGTGTCAACTTATATTCTAATAGCAATAATGTTAATTAATATTCGTGGCTGTAAAATGGCCGTGTCACCTTACAATCTAAATAAAATTAGAATGTCAAGTTAATAAACTTAAATTTAAATATAAATAGTATAATTACGTGGTTAGTTACCGATGTATTCTGTACAATGTCCTCTAAACAACTTTTTAAAAATATAATATACGGAACGCGAGTGACGTTGCAGTTTTCGTATCCGTTAAGTCTTAAGCCCAGTTGTAGCCTAAATCAAGTTGATGCACAACTATATGTCAATATGTATATAGATATAGCAGGTATTTATATTAAAATGTTAGGTAATAAAAATATTTGAATTAACATTTCATATGATAAAATAAAATGTGTAATTATTGCTGAATAATATCTTCTAAAACGTGATATATTTTTTTATCAATAATCAGATCATTGAATACAGTTACACGTTGAGTCGAATTAAATTTAATCGTGGATTATTATTAAATTAAAATAACTATCCGGTGGTTTAGAAACCACGCTTTTATTGAAGCGGATTCACATTCAGCCAACTTTTAGTGATTCAAATTTAAATATTTTATTGCATGTACAAAGTATTTTACAAAATAGTACAATTACATATATGAGACCCCGTAGGGGCGTAGCAAATAATAACATTATAATAACTTAACTTAAATTTAGGATCAGCATTGCCATTCAACGTGGCAATGCTGCCAGTATCCTTGGCACTTCGCCCATTGGCAGCGATTTGGAGCAATTTTTTTATTTATAATAATTTTTATTTTGTATTTTAGTTGTATTTTTATTTATTAAGTTTAATTAATAATTTAGTTTTTTTTTTAAATCATTGTACCTTACTTCCTTCGAATAAAAAATCAAAGCATAAAAAAAAAATACTTAACTATATAACAATTTTAAAACTATTAACACCTCAAAAACTAGTACTTTTGACTAGTGGACTAGACTAAAAAAAAAAAAAAAAAATTACAACACATTTAGAAAAAGAAAAGAACAAAGATCAGGACTTCAGAGAAGAATCGAAAATAATAACTACTGCATATACTCGTACGTTAGAGTTAATCTTGCATGAATTCATTTAATATGTAGTAACATTTTTCTAGTAATTAGGTAAGTCTTTGGTTTGTGCTAGTCGTGTTGGCGCGACACGAAAACGAGCAGGTGCAGCGGCTGAATTGGCTGCAAACGACTGTAAATTTTGGTTTTTAACGCACCGGTCCATCAGTGATATGTCGAACGTTAATTTTGGTTTTTAACGCACCTGTCCATCAGTGATATGTCGAATGTTAATTTTGGTTTTTAACGTACCTGTCCATCAGTGATATGTCGAACGTTTATTTTGAGGAATTTCTGTACTGCCGCGGCGCTGACCGGGGCTTCGGGAGATACTGGCCTAAGGCTGTCCAGGAAATCTATGACAAAAGACATTGTTTAATTAATTTTATTTGCCCCCAAAAAATATGCAAAAAAACTGCCTCCGTGGTCTAGCAGTTAAGCCGGTGGATTTAGACTCGGAGGTACGGTTTCGATTTCTGGTATTAATGTAAATAAATACATTGAATTAATATTTAATTTATTCGTGATATTTGACGAGTTTGGTTGGCTGGAGACCGACACGCTTGCCACTTGTCATGATTGGCCTATAGTAAAGTTGGCTAAATGTGAATCCGCTTATTTAAAAGAGTGGTTTCTGACCACCTTGAAAGGGAAACGGTCGTGATGATACTATATTTTACCCAAAAAAATATTATTTAAAAACAGAAAAAAAAAAAAACAAATCGGTGTACTTTTAAATATATTTAACTGATATAACATAGAGACAGTGAGCCGTAGTGGCTCGGTTGTAAAAATGCTTTCCACAAATTTCTACAAAGGTCGGTTCAATCCCCTCCCGGTATGTACCAATGAGAAATACACTTTTCTTACGTATATTTGTCATAGATTTACAACACCACCGTTCCCGTGCATCGGAGAGCACGTTAAGCCGTCAGATCCGGTTCCAAAATTCAAAATTCTTTATTGTATAGATTGCTTATTCTAATTACAGTTGTATGTACATGTCATGATGATGCAATCTGCCCATATATGCTTATGTCAATAGATATTTCTTTACAATATTTATTTGTATATATATAGTTTATATTTAATATTGTTCTTGTCAATTTATTGGAATACAATGTTAATGTCAAAAATGCATGCTAAAAATTATTTTATTGAGTAAAAACAGTTGTCAATAAGAATTTTCTTTAACTCAATAGTAGATAGATAGATAAATTAGATAGATAAATTCTTTATTGCACAATAAACAAAAACACATTTAAATGTACATAGGCGAACTTAATGTCTAGTGACATTTTCTACCAGCTAACCTTTGGGATAGTGAGCAATGATTGTGGGTGCATTGAATCATTAATTTAAAATCGAGATTAATGATAATAAAAAAATACAAATCTTAAACTATTACTAGCAACTAAAGCTAAAATACTTATACACTAATATATAAATATATAATAACACAAGTACATATAAATACATAATAAATATATATAAAATACATACAATATTATATCAATTTTGAGAGGTTATGTCGACTCGTCTTGCTTTTTGTGAAGGTGTAAGGTAAGTAATTTTTTATAGGTAACAGTAAACTTAATAGTAAAACGTTTTATAGGTAACTCTCGTATCTCTCTAGGAATTTTATTATATACTCTAATGCACATTATGTGTCAGTTTCTGCTGTAATATCCACTAATACCAACTTGTGGAAATGTTAATAAATTGTCATTGAAAATTGAAATCAAATCCTTGCCATCCCGCGTGGCGAGTGTAGGCTAAATTCTCCAGATATATGTTCTGGAAGGCCCATCTCCAACAGTGGAGTTCTAGGACGCTGTGTTCTAGGGGCTGTAATGAATAAATAACATGGAGACGAGAATATTGGTAACGTAAACAAGGCCGCTATTTAGATGTCTATTATTAAAAACATGATTCATTAATTATACATTAATCTGTTATGTTAACAGTTGTTGCGGTAATATCTAAAGACATACGTTTTTGACAGTGGAAAGTTTACATTGAAAAGATCCAAGACATTATCCCCTCATTCCGAATCGTGCTCAGAGCGCTTAGAACGAATATGACACTTACCGTCGTTCCGAATCAAATATTGCATAATATATTTAGATGCTCAGAGCGTGATATCAATTCGGAACAGTCTAAATCACATTTTCATTCTTAAAAAATGATAGTTTTTTTTTAAATGTATGGAAGATAAATCGCGGATTCTCCACATCTTTGAGTATGAATACTAACAAATATACATCTCTCGGTTTATTCATCTTTATATGTGTAAAGTTTAATATTATTAACTAATTTTGGTAATTTAAAATAACTTGCCGTGTTACAGATTTTTTTTTTCACTTCCTACTTAAGTATTAATTATGGATTTGTTTAAGAAGTAATATAGAAACAGTATAAAAGAATTACAATATTAATTAATTTAAAAGAAAACCTAATATTAAATTAACTTGAAAATGGCGCGCGACATTATGACAAACAAGTGACAGCGCTCAGAGCGATCTACCTCGATATCGTGAGCAGTCTAAGCGCGAGAAATGATGTCATTTGTGACGTCACATAGCTTTGGCAAAACAGTTTAAGCGCGTCTCGGAACACCTTTAAGCGTGCTTAGGTTACTATTATCGTGTCTCGGAACGAAGGTATAAGAATAGATCCTAATTTCATTTGATTACCTAATACCAAGAGAAGGGAAAAAGAAAAGAAATAAAACATTGGATATATACCTATTAGAAATATTGTTATTATTTTTTACTAATTTAATTTTGGTGGTCAAATACAAAATATAAAAATTCTTGAAGTGTGTTTAAGAGCATTTAATGCATTTTGCATCCCTCTAGCTCACACAATACAGCATTTAAAAGATTAGACTCGGAGGAAACGGGTTCGATTTCTGGTCGGGACACAAAAATATTTATTGATGTAAATAAATACATTCAATTCGTATTTCTCGAGTTTGGTTCGCTAGAGACATCGACAAGCTTGCCACTTGTCATGATTGGCCTATAGTAAAGTTGGCTAAATGTGAATCCGCTTTTTTATAAGCGTGGTTCCTGACCACCCCGGAAGGGAAACGGTCGTGATGATATTTGTTTATTAATTCTTATAATAATGAAACAAATGTAGGCTTAAGTGTATATTTAATGCATCGCACTGATATATTGTGATTGGGGGTCGGTTTCGAAATCACCTCCCATTCTCATCCTTATATGATCTTCCTGTAAACATAAGACAAGCAACTACCAGATCTTTGTTTAAAAAACACTACCTGAAAAGCTCCTCACAATATTAGTAAGTGTATATATGTATGTTTATGTATAGCATTATGTATGTATTAGTATTTAGTATATTGATATTATAGTATATATAACAATATAATTTGTAGGTGTATAATTAAGCTGTTAATTTTTCTTCCTAATTTTTTAAATATTTCTTTCATTGCGCCTATAATAGTTCAAATTTGTCCCCAAGGTTTGGCTGTCAGAAAATGTCTACGGGCATTAAGTCCGCCTTTGTACTTCGTGCAATAAAGTTTTAAATAAATAAATAATAAATATGTATACTGCAATATGATTTAGAAATCGCCTCCTAACCTTACCATTGGAATGGTTGTAACAATGTCAAGCTGTATGCTCAAATTCTTGAGATGAAATCCAGATCTTAGTTGTTTGTATCTGTTTATATTTTTTGTATGACTGCATCTTGTTAAGATCATCTAATAAATAAACAAAAGCAATTGAAAACATGTACCTTTTTCAGCAGCCGGTTCGTTGGTGGCGCCTTGAGTCGACTCCGATGTGTTATCGCCACTCTCGGAGGGACCATCCGATTCTTTGTCGCCATCTGAAACAGAATAGGGATAGAAAAATTTTAGACGCATCGCGCATAAAAAAAAACTAATTTAAAAGCCGGTGCGAAAGCATGTCGTGTATTTTAAAAGTAGATAGTTTTCACAACGTTATTTGAAATCATATAACGGTTACGTTGTGCTATATCAAAAACCCATGACACATTTATTTATTTATTTATTTATTGGAAGAGAAAGGACAGAGACAGGCAACATAAGAACATAAAAGATAGCAACAGAGTAGGAGCAATTAAAATTATACCCGCCACCAGAATATTTCTCACTGTGAACAATAGTATAAACAGATAAATACATAGATAACAAGCCAAAACCAAAAACCTAGTAAAATTAAAAACACAATTGAACACGCACCGAGGTACCAGCGTTTGAAGAAATCCAAACTGAACATTTCTCTTATCTTAAACACTTTTTCATAATTAAAATAACTTCATAATAACACTTTTTTTTATCTATATCGTCCACGATAACCGATAGACTATAGCATTTCACTCCAAGACATTTAAACTAAAGATACAGCATAAAATAAAATAAAACAATAATAATAATAAAATCCTTTATTATTATTATTTATTAAAATATAAAAATAAAAGATGTACATAGGCGAGCATAACACTATGAAGGTATTCTCTACCAGCTAACCTTAGAGTGACAGAATTAATATTATGGGTCAGAAAAATAAAATTAAATATAAGAGAAATAAAACTATAATATGTATGTAATAAATACGAATAATAAATATAATAAAATACATACGTATATAATACTAATTAAATAATATATGTTAAGGTGAGGAGATTAAGTTAATTTTATTTTTGAAGAAGGTGAGAAATTAGAAGTTTTTTTGAATATATTTAGAGATGATGCCTGTCGAATAATTAATGGCAGCGTGTTCCATTGACGAGCTGCAGACACGGTGAGAGAATCTGAATATCTGCTAGAGGAGTGAGAAGGGATTGAGAGATGGTTGTTGTGCGAAGAACTAGATATTTATATTTATTATCGCACAGATATTTGACACGATCGCTTAAGTCTTCTTGGGTTTTTTTATTATTTAATACTAGCACAAATTGTGACCTTGCGCCCATCTGAACTTAAAGCCATTTCGGCTTTTTCTACCAGCTAACCTTTGGGAGAGTGAGACGGTATAATATGTGGGGTGCAATATTAACTATATTTTAAATTTGATGACACTACATAAATAGTATGTATACATAGGACTACTTAAATACTTATTAACATATAGTAGATATATGTATATGAAGATAATATAATATTAAAGGTTTTTTTTTTAATTTAAAATATACTACTCTGCTTGTTTAAAAAGAAAGTATTAAGTTGTTTTTTTAAAGATGTGAATGAAGGAGCTTGTCTGATCTATAAAAGCGTGGTTTGGGATACGGTGAAGTCAATATATCTTTATTCAGGTAAACCTATTACAGGAATTTACAAAACGTCATTAATTAAATTATTTTGAACGAACTTGATAGAGACTAAGCAGAAAAGTGGTTTAAAGATTAAGCTGTTAGCAGAAGACCAGCAGCTTGGCAGATTCTAGTGACTTGTTAATGTTTAATCTGACTGAGAAAAAAATCTGCAAGGAAAACACAGCTATATCAGATTTACAAACAAAACATATACAGAACTGCACCACAACGATCAATTAATAATCTTTTAATTATAATAACGGTCGTAATAATATATATATGACACATTAAAGAAAGCATAGGTACAAAAATAAGGAAAGGCATGCTCCGATGGTTCGGGCATGTTGAAAGGATGAATGAAGAGAGAATGACGAACCAGAATATAATGCAAAATTTGTGGGTAAAAGAGGCCCAAGACTCACATATTACGATCAAATAAATAAAACAATAGCTGAAGGTGCATTAAAAAGCCATAGAAACAAAAGGGCATGTATGAAGAGGTTGATGAATAAGTCACAAGCAGAATAAGTCGCCATAACTCACTTATTATATATGCGTATATGTATGTATTTTATATTTATTTGTTTATGTAGGACATTTATTTATATATAAGTATTGTATGTTTGTAATTAATGTGTGTTTTATATAGTCATACATAATTTCAACTATCTATTTTCTTCGTAACATTCTGCACCCGCTTATTACATATCTCAGTCACAAAGGTTAGTTGATAGAAAATGCATTTACGGCATTAAGCTCGCCTATGTACCTGCACTTGTTTTGGTTTTGTACAAAAAATAATTTAGTATTATTATTATTATTAATGTCGAAGAAGCGAAAGAGGTATGTCGTGACCGTGACAAGTGGCGCTCAGTTGTCTCTGCCTACCCCGCAAGGGATTTGGCGTGGAGATATATATGTATAACACATTAGAGTAAAATGCTATTATCGCTGATATTTTTTATCGTAACACTTTGGTATTCTGCAACGCGATTTCACACAATACTGTTGATTTGATAACTAATTTATGGTCACTTTTCGATCGGTTATACTAAATCATTGATTTCACGACAATAATCACTTGATAGTTGGACCGGCGCGTAATTTTAGACGCGTACTGCGCGTTATTTCAGGCGCGTTGTGTCCATGCGCACGCGCAGCTACCACTGCACGCTTCGAACCGTCTGCATAGCGCTAGCCAGGTTTATATAAATCGATGGCCTACTTTGAACGTACAAAATTAATGTCTGATGATAAGCGAAACTAGAGTTTTAAGAAATGGAGCAACTATCATAAGTTATTGAAGACTGTCACCAGTTCCTTAAGCTGCTGGTCTTCTGCTAACAGCTTACTTATTGGACCACTTTGCTGCTTAGTCTTCTACTAGCAGGAGTAGAA
Source organism: Tinea semifulvella (assembly GCA_910589645.1). Taxonomy (NCBI): domain Eukaryota; kingdom Metazoa; phylum Arthropoda; class Insecta; order Lepidoptera; family Tineidae; genus Tinea; species Tinea semifulvella. Next base: position 9,388,409 of record OU342618.1, on the reverse strand, counting down.
ATATTAAAAAAAAAAAAATGATGTTTCATAAATGCCTGTAATAGGTTTACGTGAATAAAGATATTTTGCTTTTTTTACAAGTTCCGTACTAAAACGACTATCACTGATCAAGTATCTGAATGAAATTCACTTTCTAGGAACAAAAATAGGCTAACAAAAGCAACGGTGATGGGTTGCCCACCGAAATATGTTAAAGGATATACAGAGTAATTTTTGTGTGCGTGTGTTTTTCGTTTCCAATTTTAATAGCTATTAAGAGTTAACAAGTATAAATTTTCAGAATAATTTAGAAAAAGTTCTAAATCTGTATGTAGTTTTATCCTTCATCAGGATTAGAGAAATTATTGTATAGTTTTTAGTTCGTTATATATTAATGGTGCATTGAATATACAGGATGTTTGGAAGGGAGCTGTACATACGCCTAGGGTAGAAACTAGGGATAGTCTGCTACCTACCCCCGCCCAATATATTGATCTTGGCCTCAAGGTTTTTTTTAAATTTATTTTTATTTTTTATTTGACTTTTTTGTGATTTTTTTACTAAAACTACCTGTAGCTCAAAATCTATCCATGGGACCGGTCTGCTAATGGTCTTGTTTTAATCGTTAGAGTCTTAGGGTCCTGCAAAAAAATATTTTACACCAGAAAATTGTGGAGAAGAAAAGTTATGGGGCCTGAAGTACCGTAGTAAGGTAAAGAAATAATTTTAAGGGCAACTTTCTATGGGGTTTAAAAAAAACTAACAGGGTTGGAGTTCTTCTGATTTTTTTAAAACATCCTCAGTCCATGCCCTTTCTAACGATATACTAAAAGTGTTATTATCACTTTTAGTATTAAAGTTATTAATTAATTTCTGCAACAATACAAATCTATCTTCTTCATAATATTAGTGCAGATATATTTGAAGGTTATGTTATACATAAACTATTTAGGTAAATCAATAAATATATTTGAGGTGTTTTCAAGGTAATATTTATAACCTCAGTGTGCCTAAACAACTTTTGTAAGTACAGTGTAAACTCCATGTAACGTCACTCGATTTAACGACAAACTTCCTAAAGCGTCGAAATCAATTGGCTTTGGTTGGTTTAGCTTGTCGTCCATACAATGATACATCTTATCTCCATTTAACGACAACTCTCTATAACGCCATAACAGTCCCTTCAGTGTTCATCACACTTCACATTCAGTTTATTTGGATTAATTTTAGTTATGTAATTTGTAATTTTTGTGAACACAGTTAGTGTTGTTAATTAGTTGTTTAGTTTATTTACTATTATGTGACGTCATCCGGCAACCATTTGCAACTGCAGCGTTTTCGAGTAAAAAAATAAACACGATATATGTAGATTTTTATGGCGATTTAGACGCCATAAAAATTTTAAATGATTTTTATAAAAAAAATTGCTTAATATAAATAATAAAAAAAAAACATTTAGCCTATTGTCGGAATAGCAGAGTAGACACCTTGTATTTACAGTGTAAACAGTGGGAAAATGTGGTTAGTGTTGGCGTCACAGCTGAACGAGCATCAAGGTCGTGACATTTGTCAACTTACTATTTGACTGACCTAAATGTCTAGAAGTTTAAACTTCATTATTAATCTGTTTTAATATAACTGCCTCCGTGGTCTAGCGGTTAAGTCCGTGGATTTAGACTCGGAGGTACCGGGATCGATTCCTGGTCGGGACACAAAAATATTTATTAATGTAAATAAATACATTTAATTAATATTTAATTTATTTGTGATATTTCTCGAGTTTGGTACGCTGGAGTCATCGACGAGCTTGCCACTTGTCATGATTAGCCTATAGTAAAATTAGCTAAATGTAAATCCGCTTATTTATAAGCGTGGTTTCTGACCACCCCGAAAGGGAAAACTGTCGTGATGATACTGAACTGAAGGCACCCGTATTATATGGATTCAGTTTTAGATGTTGTATCAGGTACCTTCGCCCTGACTTCTGTCACAATCCTTTAAGATGTGTTCTAGATCTTCTACTTCACCACAAACTTCACAGTTGGGTGAAGCAGTCTTTTTCATAAGAAATACGAATTTATTTAAGGGAACGTGTCCAGAGCGAAGGCGAAATGCATTGATTGTTCTATTAAGACTGCATAAAGAAAACCATGGCAACCAGGTGAAGATATGTATGTATGTAAAAGTAAAAAAAAATAACTTAAAAACAATATTACAATTTGTGTGTTTTATTAAATAAATAATCTAAATATAATATAATAATGAAGATAAAGTGCAAGACAGGAAGGTATAAAAGATAAATCCGAAATCGGCACAATATACTAGATAACGAGATCAGCAAACACGCGTCAAACATAGCCTAAAAATATGACGCCATAGAATTTTCTATGACCTTGAAAATTTTCAACAATTCGTTAAATATACTGGTTTCCGCATGACCAATTAGCAATTATCGAATAACAATTAGCGTACTTGGTATACACGTACCATTATTTATTGCAGTTAAAAGAAATCATAGACTTATCGCTTTTTCGCATTCATATATTACTACAAAAGTATCATCACGACCGTTTCCCTTTCGAGGTGGTCAGAAACCACGCCTATAAATAAGCGGATTCAAATTTAGCCAACTTTACTATAGGTCTATCATGACAAGTGGCAAGCTCGTCGATGTCTCCAGCGTACCAAACTCAAGAAATATTACAAATAAATTAAATATTATTTAAATGTATTTTTTTACATTAAAACATATTTTTGTGTCCCGACCAGGAATCCTCCGAGTCTTAATCCACGGACCTAACCGCTAGACCACGGAGGCAATTAGTACAAGATACGTAGAAGAGCGACCATCACCGATCTATTATGCAAATGAAATCCACTTTTTGTATAATAAAATATTGTTATGATTGGCTATAGTAAAGTTGGCTAAATGTGAATCCGCTTCATTATAAGCGTGGTTTCTGACCACCCCAAAAGGGAATCGGCCCTGATGATACTTTACCTTGCTTATTTTTTATTTTATATATAGTATTATTTTTAAATTGCCTAAAAAGAGAGAGTGACTGTGGGATAAAGATGAGTGATCTAGTGATAAACTGCCTGCTTTATGCAGATGATGCTGTTCTTATGGCATCGTCCGAACAACAACTGCAATCACTAGTCACGGAAATGAAAGGGATGTGCAGAAAAAGGACTCCGTTTGAATGCGAGAAAAAACAAGGTAGTCTTGAAAGAAGAAGGATGACAACCGTGACGATAAAGATTGATGATGAAACTCTAGAACAAGTAAATGAACTTATATCTGGGCTTCTATCTTTTTTTACAGCGGATGGGAAGTATGATAGGGATGTTGAAAGAAGAGTGAACGCCGGAAATAGTGTTAACGGTGCCCTGGGGTCACTGATCGCCAGAAGAAATGTCAGTGACAAAGCTCGACTCGCCATACACAATGCCATGCTGGTACCAACACTTATGTATGGAAGTGAGACGTGGATATGTCAGAACACGCATGAGAGTAGAGCTAATGCAGTGTAAATGAGGTCGTTGCGTCGGATATGCGGCGTCACTTTGACATGAGAGTAACAACGCATAACACACAAAGGGTATGAAAGAAACCATAGGGACAAAAATAAGGAAAGGCATGCTTCGATGGTTCGGGCATGCTGAAAGGATGACTGAAGAGAGATTTACGAACCAGATATATATTTATTTATTTATTTATTTATTAATTTAATGCGAAAGTTGTGGGTGAAAGAGGCCCTGGCAGACCAATACTTACCTATCACGATCAAATAAATAAAACAATAGCTGAAGGTGCAATAAAAAGCCATCGAAACAAATGGGCATGTATGAAGAGGTTGATGAATGTCGAAGAAGCGAAAGAGGTATGTCGAGATCGTGACAAATGGCGCTCAATTTTCTGTCTCTGCCTACCCCGCAAGGGACCTGGCGTGAAGATTTGTATGTATGTATGTATAAATTAAAAGCTTACCTAAATAAATACTTTAAATATTTATTTGAGTTATAATTAAGACCGATTTCAAAAATAACAGCTCGCGTTTAGTTTGTTTGATTAGATGTTATCAGTTGATGCACAGTTTTATGGCCTAGTTACTGTCATGCTAAATATTACGCTACGTTTTTTTATTGGAAAATTACTTTGTGATAATAATTTCCTAAGTCTTGACTGCCTCCTACCTCCGACCGTTTAATAGTGTTGCCCAAGTCTTGGTCTTGCTTTTTTGTCTAAGAGGCTCGCAGGACTCTTGCACAGAAAAAAAATCCTAATTTTGCTAAAAATGTTTACTTTTTTTGGGATTAAGTTTTTGTTTTCAACACAATTTAATTGCGTCGTGTCCGTAATTTTTTTTTGTTTTTTTTTTTAAGGAAAAAAATAACGTTTAAGTATTTGGAACTTGCGAGAGCTCGTTTGCAAATAATTTTAGTTATTTTAGTAGTAACTAAATAAATATCTATTTTAATTTTCAAGTAAATCAGACCAGTAGTTGTCCGAGATACTTGTATTAGTTTGCGGAGAGAGATTTCCTTGGTACAATTGGAGAATAAAATATATATTGGGTCAGAGTAAGAGTCTTGCAGAAGTCTTGCAAGACTCATGCGCAAGGCCAAGACCAAGACCACCTATTCTGATGCAAGACCAAGAGTGGTTAAGTCCGGAGATTTAGACTGGATTCCTGGTTCTACAATTATTTATTTGTGATATTTGTATGTGTTTGCGCGTTATAACATTTAAAACAACTTTAATGTTGTCTATGATTTATCGTCTATTAATTTTACCCATCCTTTATGCCTCTCATACGCACAAGCGAAAGGGTGTGCCTATCTCGCTCTATAACCTGCAAGATCTTTCCGAACGCACCTTGCGCATGGAAAGAAAACGTAAATTAATGAACGCGACACAGCTGTCAGAAGCGTCAGAAAGAAATGTGCCAAGGTCTTTGCTTGCACAGAATTTAAAGAATAAACATCAACAGCAATTTCAAAATTGCGAAAAAAGAAGCCTGCCCGCGGCCAGCAGCAACCTGACGACCCAAGAAAAGCCCAAGACCATCTACAATGAATACAGGTAAGTGCGTGTGAGCGTCCAGCCCCTTCATACAGTCCACCTTTATATTTTATAAATTTTGCTCTTTTTTCACGCCCGTCCAGTATATATGTATGTATAAATACATGGTCGTTTTCACTAGGGAGTTTAGTTTACACAAAAACGGTAAAATCCTTATCGTTTTAAATACGTTAGTCGGCTTGGAGAATATTTTTTCCCTTTATCATTATCATTACAGCCCCTAGAACACAGCGTCCTTGACCTCCACTGTTGGAGAAGAGCCTTATATATATCTGGAGAATTTGGCCTACACTCGCCACTCTGGCCAGACGACTTGGCGAGGATATCTTTAAGACAATTTATTACCGATTCCACAAGTTGATATTAGTACCGGGACCGACGGCTTAACGTGCTCGGGCATGGGAACGGTGGTGTTGTAAATCTATGAGAGATGTACGTAAGAAAAGTGCATTTCTCATTGGTACATGCCGGGTGGGTTTGAACCGACCTTTGTAGGATTAAGGAACGCGTTCTTACAACCGAGCCACCAACGCGCCTTTTTCCCTTTACACCATGCAAATTAAACGAATACCTTGGGAGATATAGGACAATCAAAATAATGCACAACGAAATAAATTTCGAGTCGCCCGTTTCCACGGGCAAAGCCTTAAAACGACTTGTTCTAAATTTGTGTGTTTTTCTATACCCCTATCCAATAATATTAAAGACGGTATAACAGCGGGTAGTCGTAAAAACCGGTTGTAAAATGTAAACTACCCACAATTTAACTGCGTTTTATACATCCCAAGTGAATGTTTACGATCGTTTTAGCACCGACGATCTTTGTTTGAGCTCATTTCAGTATTTTAAAGCTGAGAATTTAGATTTACTACAACGACCTTATAAAATAAATTAACAAATACTGGGTGACTTTGTATGTTCTTAATTTAGACTATTTTTTTATGTGGGAGAGACTACGACACCCCTTCGTACTTGCATGAATGGACACAGACATTCGGTAGATTCTCAAATTAATAATATTTTACCTGTGCCCACCCATGCGCGTATACATAACACTACCTTTAACAATTGTTTCACAGTAAGAGTATTAAAGAGTTTTCCTAAAACTATTCGGTCTATTGATTTAAAACATGGGAAAGCTGTTTTATATGGCAGCTTGGTGCATACTATAGCCCTGGTCTGAATGTAATGCATTAGGTTTTGTAAATTTATTAATATCGAACCAACAATGGACATAACATGCTGATGATGTTTTCCATGATGCGCTAGGTGATGATGATATTTTTCTAAAAAATAAATACAAAACTGTATAGTGCATTCATTGCCTTTACCATTGCTAGAAGAAATAAAATTACTTTTTGAAAATTTATGACAAAGACCTTCAGTCACTGTCACTGATGACGCCGCTCCAAAGAGAGGCGAAATATTTGGCAATAAAATTTTATAGCTTCAATTTATATATTTTACCAAGTAAGAAACACATCTACCACACTTTATTTGTTGCAGATAATTCTTAATTTAGACTAATATTTTATTCTATTAATAGAAACAAACAACTCTTTCTAAGTAGGTAACCATATAGCGGATGTAACAATATTTTTTTACTTACATACATATACATATCTTCATGCCAAATCCCTTGCGGGGTAGGCAGTAGTGTTGCCCAAAGCAAGACCAAGACCAAGACTTTGCCTGTCTTCTTGTTTTGCGCAAGAGTCCCTCGCAAGACTCTTACTCTGACTCAATATAAATTTTATTTTCCAATTGTACTTAGGAAATCTCTCTCCGCGATGTCTTTAGGGTACCAAACTTGAGAAATATCACAAATAAATTAAATAATTTATTGTGTCCAGACCAGGAATCAAACCCTGTACCTCCAAGTCCGAATCCACGGAATTAACCGCTAGACCTCGGAGGCATTAGGTATAGGTAGGATTTAGGTATACCTAAATAAAATTATTAACGAGCACTCCCAAGTTCCAAATACCTAAACGTTATTTTTTTTCTTTAGGAACAAAAAAAAATTTATTACTGACGACGCAATTAAAATTTATGAAAACAAAAACCTAACCCTAAAAAAGTAAACACTAGCAAAATTTGGAAAAAATATCAATAAGATATACGATAATAATAATAATAACAAGACCAGGATTGGGCAACACTAGTAGGCAGAGACAATTGAGCGCCACTTGTCACGATCACGACATACCTCTTTCGCTTCTTCGACACTCATCAACCTCTTCATACATGCCCTTTTGTTCCGATGGCTTTTTAATGCACCTTCAGCTAATGTTTTATTTATTTGATCGTGATAGGCAAGTCTTGGTCTGCCAGGGCCTCTTTTACCCACAACTTTCGCATTATATATCTGGTTCGTCAATCTCTCTTCGTTCATCCTTTCAACATGCCCAAACCATCGGAGCATGCCTTTACTTATTTTTATCTTTTATACCTACCCTTTTGCGTATTTCATTATTATGTATACGGTCCATCAAAGTTACGCCGCATATCCGACGCAAAGATGTCATTTCTAATGCGCTTGATTATCTATTCTGTGTAAGCAGCTGTTAATAAGATATTGTAACAATATCAGGTATATTGTTTAAAATTAATTCTGTAAAATTATTAATTACTCAAATGATAACAGACTACTCCATGCATCGCTATAGGCCAAAAATATTTTTTGCATCACCCTCACTTTTGTCACTAAATTAAAATTACGTTCTTTGTTTATCATTTATTTGTGTTAAATATTTTGTTAAAATTGTGTTTTTATTTCTTTTAAAAGTTATAATGTTCTAGTTTTAAAAATGTCTTAACAAATGGCTGAGTGGCTGGGACTGGTGATACAATTTAACTCCAGATGCCGGCCCAGGACGATCAACATCGTTTTATTATTCTTTCTTATCTATTTTTAAATGTTATCCCTCTCCCTGACCAGAGTAATCTGGTAAGGTGGGGAAAAGCTACGGAAAAGAACTGTACATTGTGTGGTGCTGCCATAGGAACTGCTAGACACACACTTGTAGGGTGCGTTACTCTTCTAGAAAAGGGCTATTACTCACGCCAACATGACAAAGTCCTAGGTGTTATCCGTGAAGCAGTATGTCTTTCTATTGCAAGAGCCAGACAAATAAAACTTTGACCACATTTGTAAAGGAAGGGCAAAGCACGAAAACTAAAAGCAAGCCCACCTCGATCCTTGGCGCCGCATCAGACTGGAAAATTCTCATGGATACATTTGAACATCATTATAGGATCCCAGATGAACTAGCTGTATCAGCCTATAGGCCAGACATCTTAGTGTTTTCTCGGAACTTGAAAAAAGTTATCCTTATTGAACTTACCGTTCCGTGGAAATCAAATATTCCAAAAGACCACAACATGAAGTCGAATAAATATTATGATCTCACAGAAGAAATGATCAGGAACGGGTTCAAGACTCAGCTTTACGCAGTGGAAGTTGGTGCAAGAGGAGTTCCAGCAAAATCTTTGCATCACTTACTGAAAGAATTGGGCCTAAGCAGGTCTGCCGTCAATACATTTATGGAACGAGCTTCCAAGACGGCATTAACGGAATTAACGGCTTACGTAAATTTGTCATACATTTACAGTATTCATACAGTATTTGGTTGGGTAGGGAAAGAAGTAGAATGGTGGATGGTGAGCGTATTATCGCGCAATAAAATAAAAAAGGGAGCCCTCCTTTTCTTAAACCAGCCTATTGTCGGTCGCAAGCCCGAGACACCATTCTTCTCATCTCTTACCCACACACGATGAACCCGGCAACCGCACGGTGAATCCATGGAATGCTTAGAAATTTGTCTTCTCTTCACCACCGTTCCTGTGCCTCGGAGAGCATGTTAAAACGTCGGTCCCGGTTCCACTAATACCAACTTGTGGAATCGTTTAATAAATTGTCATGAAAAATTTACATCATGTCCTCGCCAAGCCGTCTGGCCAGCGTGGCGAGTGTAGGCCAAATTCTCCAGATATATGTTCTGAAAGGTCCATCTCCAGCAGTGGAGGTCTAGGACGCTGTGTTCTAGGGACTGTAATGAATGAACGAATGAATATCTGGCCAAAGTGAGATTTATTCTGGTGACGGGTATAATATAATTGCTTCTACTCTATTGCTGTCTCTGTTCTTTCTCTTTGAATAAAAAGTGAATCAATAAGCGTCTTAAATCAGTTACCTTTTCTTTTGTCTGGCACTAGGAGAGTCTGTCCGGAGAATATGAACTGTGTGGCGAGTCGGTTGAGCTTGGTCAGCTCGGAGGGGGTCGTGTCGAACCGGGCCGCCACGGAGGTCAACGTGTCGCGGTCACGGACCTGAAAATGACATACAAATATTTTATCATGAACGAAATAACTCCCAAGCATTCAATCAATCAGGGGTTAGGTCTGTGGATTTATATTCGGATCCATTCATGCACTAATTTATTTTATTTCTCAACTTTAATATCGGCTAATAGATACTTTTGTAGCTCTCTCGACTACTACGATAGGGAATTGTCTCATCTTGACTTATTTAACTTTAGTGTTAATAAATTTAAAAGCGACCTTAAACTACATATGTTCTCCAAATTAAAATAATATAACATTTCTAATGAGTAGCTGTTTATATATGTAGTATTAGTAATATTGTTTCTGCTATGATGTAACTTACTATCTTAATTCAATTTTGATGTTAATAATTTTATTTTTTGCTTAATTATTAATCAGCTGTGCTTGTTTGTGTTTTCGTTTATTGTATTTTGTGTAAATTCTCGACACTCAAGGTCTTGTTAATGGTAATTATGTTTGTAATATTATGTAAATGACTGTTTGCTGTCAAAATAAAATATTTAAAAAAAACTTAGGAACGATAGAGACATCGATGAGGTTCCCATTTGTCATGAAGGGGTTATGGTAAAGATGACCAAATAATAATCCACTTAAATACTAATGGCGAGCACTAACTACAGACAAAATACATTTTTAATAAGAGCTTGTAATACTCTTAATGCATTCACTGATGAAACTGATGTTGATATCTTTCATGACAAGGTGATGGCAGTGAGAAATGCGTTAACTTAATATTCTTTAAACGATAATAGTTTTTGTTATTGTACAGTTATTAGTTTATTGCATGAAGTGATAGTTTGTAGATGCTTTCATCGTTCATAATATGTATTATTCTAACACTACTAGTGAAAACTTGTAAATGACTTTCTGTTTCTATTTTTGTATCTATACTTGTGAATTATATATTTTTTTTATTGATATAGAATTTATATATATATATATATATATATATATATATATAAATATATTTTCCAGACAGGTCACACAGTGCCATCTAGTTTCCGTGGTAAGCTACGAGGCTTGTGTTACGGAAACTAGATGGTTGATAAACTACATATTATACTCTTTTTTTTTTGTAAATATATACATATACATATAAACACCCAGACCGAGACAAATTATTCAATGTACAACTTGCCCCCGGTGGGAATAGAACCCACGACCTCCCGAGTTCACGGCAACGTTTGTTACCACTAGACCACGGAGGCGGTCAATTTAATAAAATTATAGTCACTGCTGTAGACCTATTCTGTTACTTAAGCGTCAACGTTATATAGTGGAATCCCTTAAATAATGGAACTGTCAGTGTAAAACGCTATTACAATTGGTATTCTCGTATAAAGGTTTCCACTACAGACGACAGCAAAATAACGTTACGATGCATTCATTTAAAAAAAACTATTATATATATCTTTTAGTATTTGCTATATTTTTGATTTATTACCTAATGTGTGTTACAAAACTATGTTTAATGCAAATATATAATTTTGCAGTAGAAATGAGATCGTTGCGTCGGATATGCGGCGTCACTTTGACGAACCGCATACATAATGACGAAATACGAAAAAGGGTAGGTATGAAAGAAAGCATAGGGACAAAAATAAGGAAAGGCATGCTACGATGGTTCGGGCATGTTGAAAGGATGAATGAAGAGAGATTGACGAACCAGATATATAAATAAATATAAATATATATCCAGACAGGTCACACAGCGCCATCTAATTTCCGTGGTAAGCTCGAGGCTTGTGTTACGGAAACTAGATGGTTGATAAACTACATATTATACTTTTTTTTTTGTAAATATATACATATTATACATATAAACACCCAGACCGAGACAAATTATACAATGTATAACTTGCCCCCGGTGGGAATCGAACCCACGACCTCCCGAGTTCACGGCAACGTTTGTTACCACTAGACCACGGAGGCGGCAAATATATAATGCGAAAGTTGTGGGTAAAAGAGGCCCTGGCAGACCTAGACTCACATATTACGACCAGATTAATAAAACAATAGCTGAAGGTGCGTTAAAAAGCCATCGAAACAAAAAGGCATGTATGAAGAGGTTGATGAATATCGAAGAAGCGAAAGAGGTATGTCGTGACCGTGACAAGTGGCGCTCAATTGTCTCTGCCTACCCCGCAAGGGACTTGGCGTGAAGATATGTATGTATGTATATAATTTTAGTTTAATTAATATAAATGTTGTAACTTTATTATAAATTCGCGACGGACTATTTATGTATTTAATTCACGTTTTCCCAATGATTTTGAAGTTGCAACCCCATGGGTGACCTTTGAAATAGTGGAGAACGCTATTTTGACGTAAGGTCGGCTATGATCGGAGAAACTCGGGCTAAAAGTGTTAGTAAATAACAGAATTCACTGACAATCTAACGTTTGCGCTTAAGTAATGGAATACAGTTCATCAATCAAAAGTCAAAGAAAACAGTCAACATGGCTTTAACTTTTGATTGACTTTGGCCGCGTCCGTTTTAAGAAATGTTAGCATGAAAATACCACTTTTATTAGCACAAGTCGTTCGTTTAATGAAAATTCTAACATTTGATGCTAATTTCGCATGTCAGTACCGTGTTGAAAGGAGGGTTATTGATGTTACTTTTTGACAGATGTCATTTAAGATAAGAAATGGTTTGTTTACATTGTTGAATCCTTTATAGTTAAACGATTTTATGTAATAAATTCAAAGACCATGATACATTGTCAATTGATTTGTTATTATTTGTCACTTGTCAAAAAGTAGCCTCACCGCTCGTTTTTTTTAAGAAATGTTAGCATTGTTAAAAAAAGTGGTATTTCTTAACAAAAACGACATTTCGCGCTGGTTTATGAAGTTGCTACGAGATGTTGAAAATGCTGTAAAACGAACGCGGGGTTGGCGTGGATTTTTCTTTTTCATTGTACAGTAATTAACAAGACAATATTATGGTAATATAAAAAATAATAGACAATTATTAAAATTAACGCATAAGAAACGTAATCTGTAGTGAAACCTTTAAACAAGAGTACTAATTTTTAAATAACGTTTCAACACTGATTCCACTATTTATGGGATTCCACTATATAACGTTAACTTAAGTAACAGAACATGGCGGCCACCAATACGTTAAACACGACTCCTGTATGCAAATTCTAATGACCAGATTTGAATGACTATATTTAATAATAAAGTAGGTTTTTTTTGCACATAATTTTGTGCTGTGTGAATTCGCCTTTATAGCTAGGAATTTGGTATTTCAGAGTTTCGAGCTATCATGGAATGTGGAGAATGTCCCTTCATATAGCTCTCAGATAGCTCAGGTCCAATATTGGCGGTGCAGATCACAGGAATGCACGATTGGTAACTTTTGAATAGTTTTAGAGGTGCCAATTTAATTTTAAATATAACAGCTTTTAATTTTAAATATATGATATAATATATTACTTAGTTCCTTGGAGTTTGGGAAAATCACTAGTGTGGGAGGTCACATGTGTAGACACGCTAGCAACTTCCCATCTTCAAGGAACTACTGTCAGAGCTGGTGCGGCGGCAGAACAAGCTCAAAACGTCCAGCGCCGCAAATATATAAACATTTGCAATGATTATATATTTGTGGCCTTTGCCGTTGAAACCATGGGACCGTGGGGCCTCGAGGCAAAAACTTTATTTAAAGAAATTTCAAAAAAACTAGTCGACGTCTCTGGTGACCCACGGGCTGGCAGCTTCCTCGCTGAAAAGATTAGTATCGAAATTCAACAAGGAAATGCTGCCAGTGTTTTGGGCACCATGCCGCTGGAGGAAATTTTTATATTGCAAGGTTAGAGACATCAGGATGCTTAATTTTTTATTATATTTAATTTGTTATTTAGATTTAGTTTATTTTTCTAGGTTAATTAATAATATTGTAATTCTTTTACATCATTTTTTTTTTCTTTTTCTTTGCCATCCGAGCGTCAACAGGTGATCCTTTGAGTAGGGAATATCTTATTCAAAGGGTCAGTGTTGCCATCCAACGAGGCAACGTCGCCGGAGTCCTCGGAACATTGGGTTCATCTTCTCCTGGATTCGATGACATGTAGATTATAATCAAGATATTTGTAAGTATTTAGTTTTTATATTAATTAGGTTTATCTTTTAGTTTATTTAATTTAAGGTTTTGTTTAGTTTATTTTTAACTTTATTGTTTAGGTAGCTTTAATTTATATTTATCAAATTCTTTTATATTGTTTGTATATTACTTCGAATAAAAAAATAAAAGCATTTGTATGTTGGTATTATGTATGTTTATTATGTTTATTATACTTATATAGGTAAATTACGTAGGTCTATATTATTTCTCAGAATTTCTCGGACCGCATACGTAACGTCGAAATACGGAAAAGGGTTGGTATGAAGGAAAGCATAGGGACAAAAATAAGGAAAGGCATGCTACGATGGTTCGGGCATGTTGAAAGGATGAGCGATGAAAGATTGACGAACCAGATATATAATGCGAAAGTTGTAGGTAAAAGAGGCCCTGGCAGACCGAGACTCACATATCACGATCAAATAAATAAAACACTGACTGAAGGTGCATTAAAAAGTCTTCGTAACCAAAGGGCATGTATGAAGAGGTTAATGAATGTCGACGAAGCGAAAGAAGTATGTCGTGATCGTGTCAAATGGCGCTCAATTGTCTCTGCCTACCCCGCAAGGGATCTGGCGTGAAGATATGTATGTATGTATGTATGTAAAATAGTAAATAATATATTACTTAAAAGTTTACTTACTGTGTAGGTCATAGTCTTGATAGGAGGTGGGGGAGGCAGTCTTTTAGCTTGCTCATCTTCATCTGGAACAAAAATAATATTTTTTAATAGATATGTAAAAATTAAAAGAACGTTAGAGATATTTTAAACTTTAAGAAACGCCTATAACTAAATTTAGTCGGAAAAATGTAAGTGTCATTATTTGTAAGTTATTACATTATTACAATTAAGGAAAAATTCAGGCGTTTCGCATCACCTCGTTCCGAGACACGATAATAGTAACCTAAGCACGCTTAAAGCCGTTCCGAGACGTGTATAAACTGTATTGCCAAAGCTTAGTGACGTCACAAATGACATCATGCCTTGTGCTCAGACTGCTCACGATATTGAGGTAGATTACTCTGAGCGCTGTCAGTTGTTTGTCATTAATGCCATTATGTCGCGTGCCATTTTCAAGTAGGAAGTAAATAAAAAAATACTTAAAACGGCAAGTTATTTTAGAAGACCAAAATAAATAATATTAAACGTTACATATACACGAGTAAAGCTGAAAAACCCGAGAGAGGTGTGTTTGTTAGTATTCATACTCAAAGATGTGGAAATAGCAATTTATCTTGTTTACATAAAAAAAAAACTATTATGGTATGAATAAAAATGTAATTTAGTTCGTTCCGAATGGGGTGTATCACTAACATTTTATCACGATAGATAGCGCATGATAGATGGTACCTAACATAACTGTCAGTTGCGTAGAAAACTTGTATTTTTATTACGAAATTTACTATTTTCTGGATATTATGACGAAGTGAGCAGCTTTGAAGAGTACAAATCGAGATTTCTAAGCGAAATCAAAGATATGGTGATCTCATAATTTCCATTCAATTAATAAAACCTTTTTTTCTTTTTAACGGTGTGCGCTTTCTTAATTCGTCTTTTAAGGTAGTTAAAGTTAATTTAAAATACATTATTTTGTTAGAAAAATACAAAACTTTAAAAAAATGATGCGATATAGGTGTGAATAAGGTACCATTGCCGCTAGCGACATCTACAAAAAGCTTTGCCTGACACACCCCATTGATAACACGATTTAGGCATCCAAATCGTGATAAACGGAACAACTGGCAGTATCATATTTATTCTAAGAGCTCTGAGCGTGATTCGGAACCAGTTGCAACGAGAGCCGTTTCGGCGACTAGTTTGCGTTCTCCGGAAAACGGTAGCGTTTAGTTTTTCAAAAGGAACCGTCACTAGTTGAGTTTGTATTTAAACAGCTAGTATTAAAAATAAAGTAATCGAAATGATAGTGATTTAAAAAGTAATCATTCACCTCGGGTGGTCAAGTAGGGTAACCGACGAAGCTTCTATCTAATGAAAATGTTTATTCAACCAAGGGATGCCATCTATTAAACTAAATCAGAGATTCTCAAACTTATTTTATCTTTGAAAAAAAAAAATATATTCAGCGCCGCAATTTTTTTTTACGTTCTAAATATTCAAAACCACAGACATTAATTAATTACTATGCCAAAGCCTTCCATTCCTTTCTGGGCCCCTTACAGCGCCCCTTTAGGCGCATTATTGCCAACTTTGAGAAAAACTGTATTAAACCATTTTACAGCATAAAATGTCAATAACAATTAACACTAATATAAAAATTAACAATATTCGTGCTATTTGTAACACATCTCCTATGATGTGTGGGATGCGACGTGTGTAGACACATTAGCTCCATCTCACATCCAGGCGACCTCGTCAGGTGCGGGGAGAGCGGCTATTTCTGCGGAGAACCTCAAATTGCCAACCTTGGTTCCGGTTACGAGTTTGCGCCGTTTGGGGTCGAGACGATGGGCCCATGGGGACCGTCAGCGAGGCGCTTGGCCAAGGAGTTGTCAAAGCGGCTGACAGAAAGGTCTGGAGACAGGAAGGCTGGCAATTATTTCTGCCAACGTATTAGCCTCGCTATACAGAGGGGAAATGTTGCCAGTCTCCTTGGGACTATCTCGGATGGGACGTCTCTAGAGGACATTTTTTATTCATAGTTTGGTTTATTTTTAATTTTATTATTTAGGTAGCTTTTATATTGTAATTCTTTTATACTGGTTGTATATTACTTCGAATAAAATTATTTAATCTCCTATGACTTCCTGTCGTCCTTTATTTATTAAACCAAAAATACTGACTGTTCCTTCTATCTATGTACGAGTAATTGAATACCACCCGAAACTTTTAAAAACTCTTGCGGATAATTGCAATTTTAAAACGCGTTATCCTAGTAGAATAATTATTCCAGCGCATAAAAGTACTCAATATAGCCGAAATTGTTATGCAATGGTAACAAAGATATTTAATAAGCTTCCAGTTACTATAAGGGAGCTGCCACTAAAACTGTTCAAATTAAGAGTCCAACAAATGCTGGTTAATAAATGTTTTTATTCGACAAAAGAATACATAGACACTAAGATCGACAAAGTCATGTGACTAAATAAATATTTGTATGCTAGAAATAGCGAAGCATGTGATATAATTACATATAATATTTTACCTACCAAACATGGTAATAATTTATTTCATTTTATTTCAATATATAATAATAATAACAAAATAAAAAAGTATATCTAATGGATCCTGTGAGAACTCATCATCATAAGACATTTTTGCAAAAGGTCATACGATTTTGTTTTGGATGTCGTTGTTTTGTGGTATTTAAGGTCATCCGGTAGCCTAATAAATCATGTATCAGCCATATTATATATTACTTATTACAGCCCCTAGAACACAGCGTCCTAGACCACTGTTGGAGATGGGCCTTCCACAGTTTGGGGAGGATATGATAACATATTTTAACGATTGCTCTAGTTGTTATTAGTGGAACCGGGACCTACTGCTTAACGTGGTCTCCGAGGCACGAAAACGGTGGTGTTGTAAATCTATGACTGCAGTTCGTAAGAAAAGTGTATTCCTCATTGGTACATGCCGGGGGGGTTTGAACCGACCTTTGTAGGATTTTAAGTAAAGAGTTCTTACGCCAACACCGCTTTTATATTAAACAGGGTTTTATATACTATTACAAATAAATAAAGTATCATCACGACCGTTTCCCTTTCGGGGTGGTCAGAAACCACGCTTATAAATAAGCGGATTCACATTTAGCCAACTTTACTATAGGCTTATCATGACAAGTGGCAAGCTCGTCGATGTATCCAGCGTACCAAACTCAAGAAATTTCACAATTAAATTAAATATTAATTAAATGTATTTATTTACATTACTAAATATTTTTGTGTCCCGACCAGTAACCGAACCCGGTACCTCCGAGTCTAAATCCACGGACGGACGGAATATGGTATTGTATATTTACATGTTTGTATCTTGGAAGTTTTTAAAACAAGATTTAACATCCGAGAGCAATGACAGCCCTAATTGAAGTGATAGAGAAAATAGGCAATCTATTTCCTCTGGACATGGATGTGAAGCAAGCTAGCTCGATTGACTTTCATTAGCTAAAAGTGCTATACTGTAAGTACAACCAGCTAAACTTTACTGGTACACCGACAAAGTTAGGATGATAATTACGATCAGTTGGAAGAGGAAGACAAATTTCTAAGCATTCCATGGATTGTCCGTGCGGGTGCCGGGTCCATCGTGTGTGGGTAAGAGATGAGAAGAATGGTGTCTCGGGCTTGCGACCGACAATAGGCTGGTTTAAGAAAAGGAGGCCTCCCTTTTTTATTTTATTGCGCTATAATACTCTCACCATCCACCATTCTATTCCTCTCCTTACCCAACCAAATACTGTATGATTCCGTTAATGCCGTCTTGAAAGTTCGTTCCATAAATGTATCTCCTGCAGACCTGCTTAGGCCTAATTCTTTCATTCAGTAAGTGATTTATTTATTTATTAAGACTCAAACAACAGTATATATATACTTAACATTAGATTATTACACAGTTTGACAACTTATCTAGTACATAAACTTTTTACAGTTGAGCACAGCATTTGTCAATTTTCATGTCTAACCATAAGATGGGCCCAAAATCACATGTGCTGAATATAAATAAAACAACTAAAATTAAACTATATAGTTACTGTATATTTTGCTAGTTATGTCAGTAACTTTATGATATTTACGTCTACATACCGGTTCTGCACTGTTTATTTACAAAGCTATAGGCGTTTGTACAGGTATTGCATAAAACTTTTGCGTAGGGAATTTTTAACTAAATACAATGTTAAAAGGGTCATTAAATACAGCTTCAAGCAATTCATAACGCATATATGATTATTTATTTTCTATATTATTTTTTTTAAAACTAAAAAGTTCAATTGGACCCTGTACCTATAAGAAATCGACGAGATTGCCAATTGTCATGATTGGCCTATAGTAAATTTGGCTAAATGTGAATACGCTTCTTTATAAACGTGGTTTTTGACCACCCCGAAAGGAAAACGGTCGTGATGATACTTTATTTATTTATTTAAAAACTTTATTGCACTCGCAATTTACTTTTACCTATAAGAAATACTCTTTCGTACATTCACGTAAGCCGTCGGTCCTGGTTCAACTAATACCAACTTTTGGAATCGTTAATAAATTGTCATTAAAAATTTACATTAGACCCTTGCTAACCCGCCTGGCCAGGTTGACGTGTGTAGGCCAAATGCTCTAGAAACTTCTGGAAGGCCAAATCTCCAACAGTGGAGGTCTAGGACTCTGTGATCTAGAGGCTGTGAATTTATTTATTTATTTATTTATTAGGCACACACAACAGAAATGGATACAAAACATTTTTCAAATATCAAATCTTTACAATACAGTTCCAGTACCATCTTCAAAAGCATGTGCACACAGCATGCAATTATGAAACATTTACATATATTTAGTCAAAGTCAAAGTCAAGTCAATTTTTATTTTTTATTTTTTTTAATTGATGATTATATTATTTTTATTGGTATTTGTAGTGGGTATCTATATAAATTATAGTAGTCTGCAATTATCTTAGTATGTGAACATTTTAGATTAAGTTCCAAAACGTAGACATCCGTCAGAGAACCAAAGTTACCGACATAGTAGTAGTTGCAGTTGCGTTCTAAAGAGGAGTTAGTATAAAATGCCAAGAGGCATTTAGATCGCCCTTGTACAGTAATGAAATAAAATAATTTATTTGTCAGAAACATGGTAGGTACAGGGATGTAAATTATTATATGTAATTATATCACATGCTTCGCTATTTCTAGCATACAAATATTTATTTAGTCACATGACTTTGTCGAGCTTAGTGTCTAGGTATACTATTGTCGAATAAAAACATTTATTAACCAGCATTTGTTTGACTCTTAATTTGAACAGTTTTAGTGGCAGCTCCCTTATAGTAACTGGAAGCTTATTAAATATCTTTGTTAACATTGCATAACAATTTCGGCTATATTGAGTACTTTTATGCGCTGGAATAATTATTCTACTAGGATAACGCGTTTTAAAATTGCAATTATCCGCAAGAATTTTAAAAAGTTTCGGGTGGCTTTTTACAAATAAACTGTTTGTATATTTTACCTGTATAACAATCGTTATATTTTGGTATGTCTTTAATAAATTAAAAAAAAATAATAACAAAACTATTAATACTATGCATCGTAGACAAATGAGCATTAGAAAACTATACAATTATTTAAATGATTTTTCTGTCAAAGGCATGTCAATAAATTCTGACAGGTTATAAAAAGCATTATTTTGGTAAAAGAGTTTAAATTCATTTGATTGTTTTTGAGGGCAATAAAGATAATATAAGTAAATAAATCAAATCTGAGATCACGCAAAGATCAGATGAAGTTAGGCTGATTTCTGATTACATAAGTATGTAGCCAAGGCAGTTAGGGAATTTCAGGTAAGTCAAAATAATAATAAAAATAGTACAAGTGTATGTAGGCCAAAGAGGAATATAAAAATAAAGTATCATTATGACCTGGTATACATTTAGCTCGTACCAGAAGTTTGAAAAAATTACGACGAAGTATGGAACCTGGTACCTCCACGTTTAAATCTACGTCCGTAACCGATTGGCAACTGTCTTCGTGACTTATAAAGACAGTTGCTAATCTAATCGTAATGTAAGAAATAGATTTGAATATAAAAAAAACAACTATATTTTTGCAATACCTGTACAAGATCACGTGCTGATATAATCCAGTAAATTACAACTCGATTCATGAAAGACATTAACAGTCGATTTTAAGTAAGCATTAATTTTGTGTTGGTCCGATTGCGTCAATCGTAGACACATATCAACATGGATAGGCGCTCTAAAAAGCTATTATAAAAAAATGACCAAGTGGTTTAGGGCCAACAATTCCACATCCATCATCTATTTTGGGCAATAGTTTTCTTGATAGGACTATTGTTATTTTTACTATATTATTACTGTGCAATAAAGTTTGTATTAGTCCTTTAGCATCAGGCTGCTATGGTGATATTCTGCACACCTAAACTATATAAAATAAAAGGTTTTTCTACTTATATTTTAATATTGTTATAATACTTGACTGCCTCCGTGGTCTAGCGGTTAAGTCCGTGGATTTAGACTCACGAGGTACCGGTTTCGATTCCTGGTCGGGACACAAAAATATTTATTAATGACAATAAATACATTTAATTTATTTGTGATATTTCTCGAGTTTGGTACGCTAGAGACATCGACGAGGTTGCCACTTGTCATGATTGGCCTATAGTAAAGTTGCCTTAATGTGAATCCGTTTATTTATAAGCGTGGTTTCTGACCACCCCGAAAGGGAAACGGTCGTGATGATACTTTTTTACTCTATTGTTATAATAATTTATCTAAAAATGCATATATAACTGTAAATACAATTAGGTCCAAATTACCATTTATGATAAATGAATGTCCTTTAGTAATGTGGTCATTATTTTGGAAATCTTTTTTGAGCAAAGTCGACGTTTATGCGAAACTTGAATAATAGCAAAGTTGTAGGACATTTCATTACTGGGCTAAAACTTTATTGTTTAATTTTGTTTTAAAATAGTGAGGTGCAAACATAAAATATTACAATACTAAACTGTTAAAACTAGGAAAGGCATGCTCTGATTGTTCGGGCATGTTCAAAGGACGAAAGATGAAACAGATATATAATGCCAAAGTAGTATGTAAAAGAGGCCCAGGCAGACCAAGACTCACCTATCACGACCAAATAAATAAAACACTTGCTGAAGAGCCTACGAAACAAAAGGGCTTGTATTTCGTCATGATCGTAGAACAGTGACGGATCTGCTATATTTAAAATTTTCATAACGGCCATTCAAAGTTAAATAACTGTTTTTTTGTCACTTCTTTTTTAAGTTAATACTAGTCTCATAATAAGTGCAAACCTTCTAGATTTCATTTTGGAGCCCTTTCTAACATTTAAACTATAAATTACAGACCACAAACAATATAAAACTATACTTATATAAAATCAGTTTTTTTTTTTAATCCAACACTGTTCTACGATCGTAACGATTTAAATGTGGATGAAGCGAAAGAGGTAGTGTATAGATTGCCAAAGGCGCTCAATTGTCTCTGCTGTATTAAGCGAGTTTTATTAGGTACATTATTCGTATTGTTTGAGTAAAGCACTGCACATGTCTTGGTTCCCAATGACTGCACTGCAGGCCGAGCTATGATGGCCACGAGCTTAGCTTTACTCCGAATTATCCAGAAATGCCTGCAATGCTGACTGCGCTGTGACAGCTTCGACCTGCGACGACAGTAATTATACTATTAGAGTGTCGAAGTACTACTGGTCAGAGAATTTCTAACGATCAAGATTAAATCAAAATCAAAACATTTATTTTCTAGAATACGGTACATAATGTGGCTAGTAGTAGTAGTTTTCCGGCGTATCCTGCCGTCATGCAGCGTGACAATATTTACATTTATATAGTATCTTACAGTCAATAGTTTTAACACACCTATACATAAAAATAAAAACAAATTAAATTAAATGGAACAATAAATTACATGTCAATTAAGTACCTACTTATATTATGTCAAAGATTTATTATGATATTATTTATGATAATAATTTAATTATCCTACTCAAGTACATTCGAGACATGTCACAAATTAATTATTTATATTTTTGTGTTGTTGGCCAGTAATTTAATATCCCCGGATAAATCTGCAGCCTTAAGCTGGTAGGTAGTTTGTACTTAGTTATGTCTAACGCGTCACTTATTTTTTTTTTAATAGTACAATCCTTTTATATGTCTACGGCATCAGTGTATTTTATTAGTTCGCTAAAGTTTCGAGATTCGGGAAGATTTATGCGTGTGCGCAATAATTTTTATTAAGCCGAGCTAATGAGATACGAGTATATGTGTCAATTTCATTACCCTCGCACTATTTCCGTTGTTCTTTGTTTTAAGTAATTATTTTTAGAAGACTATCGTCATTATCATAACATCTAAAACACTGATATGTCGATTTTTATGTGCGTTTTGCATCCTTAAAAAATGCATACGTGGCTAAGTTCACGTGAACGCGCGGCACAGACGTTTTGAATCTTTGCCTGTTCCAAACCGCGCGGATCAACTGAACGTGTCCATACAATACATACGCGCAGGACGCAAATCCGCAAGTTTATTAGTTCATTAGTTCTCTCCATCCATGTATATAGATAGACCTATTCAATACAAAATGCAGTTTCACTCCATATAAATATTATTATTAGGTGCTCTCGACGCTTGCTAGCTCGCGACTGTTGGTGCAGAGCTACATGACTTAGATTGGTTTTCCGGGAACGGTTATATATCAGTGTGTATATATGTTATGGACCAAGTGATTAATGCGGGCATTATTAATAATGTCTAGCTCTATTGGGCAAAGTGATTAATAACTATCAAAATTTCATTATTTATCATATTGCCCGGTCACTATTATATTGCTACGTGACAAATGGGCAATTTGATAATAAAATTTAAAGTTCTTCTATACCACATGAAGTTCTGCTTGATATTAATTCAGAAGAAGACTTGGAGAAACTGTTATCTACTGAGAGCACTATTAACGAAAGGAGACTTGAGGATTTCACTGAAAATGATCAAAAAGATTCCGCAAAAAATGATCAAGAATATTCCGAAAAAAATGATTGTTTTAAAATGTTCTATTTTTATTATATATTCATTCAGCTTTGAATATTTTTTAAGTGCTGAATACTTGTTAATTCTAAATGTAGATGCTAACTATGCCAAATAATAATAAGTCTTGCTTTAATTTTAGTTTATTATATGATCTTATAATTTAAATTGTTTAACATTTAGTTTATTTTAAGTTAAGTGACTGCAATAATAAAAAAATGGTTATTAAATATGGTTGTATTACTCTGCCCAAAAAATAATTGACATTATGTATAATGCCCAGTCAATTTGATTATTTGAATAATTATTATCAAATTGCCCTCTCATATTGGGCACTTTTCATAGTGCCCGGTCATTATGAAAAATGCCCGATTTATCACTTAGTCCATAACATATACATAAACTAAATAGTGTTTATTGTTCACATTTGATTGTTCGCTACCGCGCGTCACCATTCTGTCATGAATCGAGCTAGCTGTTCCGCGCGGGCATTTGAACTTAGCATAAACGTTGTTGTTATTTATTTTATAATTTGCTTGCAAATGAAATAATTTAAGTACAATTATTGTCCCTATTTAATAAATGTAATATAAAATAACACATTATTATCCCTATTTATTATTATATATTTTGCGGTTAGTAACTAATATTTAATTATTAGCCAATTGTATAAGTGCTACCTATGTGTAAATTTAATGTATATATAGAAGAAAAGTATCATCACGACCGTTTCCCTTCCGTGGTGGTCAGAAACCACGCTTATAAAGAAGCGGATTCACATTTAGTCAACTTTACTATAGGCCAATCATGACAAGTGGCAAGCTCGTCGAACCTATTGATTAAATGTATTTATTTACATTAATAAATATTTTGTGTTCCGACCAGGAATCGAATCAGGTACCTCCGAGTCTAAATCCACGGACTTAACCGCTAGACCACGGAGGCAGTTACATTAGAATTTAAAACGCTGATATTCGTCAGAGAACGAAAGTTACTAACATTTTAAAATTAGGAACCAAGAGAAAAAAAAAAAAAAAAAATCCAGACTGGTCACACAGCGCCATCTAGTTTCCGTGGTAAGCTACGAGGCTTGTGTTACGGAAACTAGATAGTTAATAAACTACATATTATACTTTTTTTTTTTTGTAAATATATACATATTATACATATAAACACCCAGACCGAGACAAATTATACAATGTACAACTTGCCCCCGGTGGGAATCGAACCCACGACCTCCTGAGTTCACGACAACGTTTGTTACCACTAGACCACGGAGGCAGTAAGTAGAGCGGAATCCCGCTTTGCGCGTTGATTTTAACGTAGCATAAAAGGTTTTCCATATAACGTAGCCTTAATGATTGTTTATCTTAACTAATCATATCTAATCATAATCAGGTTTTGCTAACTGCATATAAATAGATAGAGTGTTTTGCTAAGATTTAAGTGATATTAATTTTATGCGATAGTTTAATAAAATTACTGTCTACTTCCTTTTGAATACGAAGGTTAATTATATCCGGACGGACATGTCTTTTATTTATTTATTTATTTTCAGAAAAATCTGACTACCTCCGTGGTCAAGCGGTTAAGTCCGTGGATTTAGACTCGATTTCTGTCCAATTTTGTCAAAATATAGTTAAACAATAATATACAAAACAATAATAATAAAGAGCAATACAATATAATTTACATAATATGGAATATGTTTTGAACATTTAAGTATTCGTTTATTATATAAAATACATGTGACAGTAAATAGTCTTCGCGCCACTTAACATCAGGTGGGCGCAAGATCACATGTCGTGCTAGTATAAAAAGTAATAACTCGATCCCGATCTTTTTGACATTTGAACTAAAATAAAATTGCAATTTTTGCCGTTTCTTGCTATATCATGGAGGCAGTGTATTTCTGAATAAAAAAATGTGTTACTTACTTTGGTTTACGGCGTCGAACCTGCCCTCGACCTTGGACCTCAGCGCTTCCAGGTCAAACGGGGCCGCGAGTCCGTGATCCACAGAGCGACTTTTTGACCTGAAACGTAACAATTTTCACTTTAATATTTGACACACAGATTATAATAATTAATTGTTAATATTAATTGGATTATATTGTAATCAAATTTATTTAAATTCTTTAATGCACTTAAAAATAGTACAAAGGCGAGCTATAATGCCAGTAGGCATTCTTTACCAGCTAACCTTGGGGATCGAGTAAGGTGGAAAAAATTAGATTTTTTTATGATACAGTTAATAAGTTACTTAACTAATTTTAATATACTACACATTATACCTACACACATAAGCACACATAAACCATACATACAAGTACATCATATACATTGTAACTTAAATAAATACACGGTTATTTAAATAGTGTTTTATTCTGTTTCTCCAGGAACGATGTGGTTATTAAACGTTTAAAGGCGCTGACAGACGGTGCACGTCTAATGGCCAAGGGCAGCTTATTTCACTGAAGAAATTTAAATCCATAAAAAAAAAAAAGTAAAAAAAAAAACTTTTATTACGATACGAACGATACGCCTTTCGGTATGGTCAGATACCACGCTAGTTTTAAAAAAGAGGATTCACATTTAGCTAACTTTACTATATGCCCATAATGACAAGTGGCAAGCTCGTTGATGTCTCTAGCGTAGAAATATGTTCTGGAAGGTCCATGTTTAACAATGGAGGACTGGGACTCTGTTCTAGGGGCTGTAATTAATGAAAAATGGCGAGATACTGTCGTCAACTAACATTTCTTCCCATCATTTATGTCCAACCCTTTTGCAGTTGTTACAGCCAACTTGTGGAACAACCTGCCTGTAGATGGTCGACAAGCGCCAAACAGATCGTTATTTAAAATAATGGTCCTTACACGTTTCCTAAATAACTCCCAGTAACTGTAAGTATTATATAAATATAAAAGTATATTATATTGAATTAAATAAATATCTATGTATTATTTTTTATATAATAAATAATAATAATAATAAATATTTACAGACAGGTCACACAGCGCCATCTAGTTTCCGTGGTAAGCTATGAGGCTTGTGTTACGGAAACTAGATGGTTGATAAACTACATATTTTACTTTTTTTTTTTTGCAAATATATAGGTACATATTATACATATAAACACCCAGACCGAGACAAATTATACAATGTACAACTTGCCCCCGGTGGGAATCAAACCCACGACCTCCCGAGTTCACGCCAACGTTTGTTACCACTAGACCACGGAGGCGGTCTAGGTATATGTACCTATGTATTCTATTTATATACGAGTATAATGATAGTATGTAGTCTATTTAGTGTATACCTACTGATTAATATATAGTTTTGTATATAGTATATTAAATTTAGTATTTCAGTGTTTTTTTTTTTCACCCAACCTAAATGCTCCTATTATGTTTTGCACCTGCCTCACATAACAAATGCTCTAAATTGTCCCTAAGGTTGACTAGTAAGAATGCCTAGCTAAATAAATAAATATTTAGCCTATACATATTTGCCACGCTGCCGCGCTGGCCGGACAGGTTGGCAAGGATCTTATGTCAATTTTAATAATAATTTATTTATTCCACAAGTTGGTATTAGTGGTATCGAGACTGACGGCTTAACGTGCTCTCCAAGCCACGAAAACGGTTGTGTTGTAAATCTATGACTGCAGTACGTAAGAAAAGTGTATTCTCATTGGCACATGCCGTGGGGGTTTGAACCGACCTTTTTAGGATTTTAGGGATTCTTAAAACCTAGCCACCACCGCCTATATTATTTCATCATATAATCACTGTTGGAGATGGTCCATCTCCCCATTCATTTTGATTATTTGGCCTACACTCGCCACGCTTGCATTTGGCCTGGACTCTGGTTGGCGAGGGAATATTATTTACCTTACATTTACATAAATACATATCTTCACGCTAAATCCCTTGCGGGGTAGGCAGAGACAATTGAGAGCCACTTGTCACGATCACGACATACCTTTCGCTTCTTCGACATTTATCAACCTCTTCATACATGCCCTTTTGTTTTGATGGCTTTTTAATACACTTTCAGCTATTGTTTTATTTATTTGATCGTGATAGGTGAGTCTTGGTCTGCCAGGGCCTTTTTTACGCACTTTCGCATTATGTATCTGGTTCGTCAATCTCTCTTCGCTTATTCTTTTTGTCCCTATGCTTTCTTTTATACCTACCCTTTTGCGTATATCGCTATTACGAATGCGGTCCGTTAAAGTTACAACGCATATCCGTCGAAAAGAACTTATCGTCATGATCGTAGGACAGTGACGGATCTGCTATATTTAAAATTTTCATGACGGCCATTCAAAGTTAAATAACTGTTTTTTGTCACTTCTATTTTAAGTTAATACTAGTCTCATAATAAGTGCAAACCTTCTAGATTTCATTTTGGAGCCCTTTCTAACATTTGCACTATAAATTACAGACCACAAACAATATAAAACTATACTTATATAAAATCAGATTTTTTTAAATCCAACACTGTTCTACGATCATAACGTTATGTCTACTGCATAAACTCTCATGCGTAATCTGACATATCCATGTATCATTTATTGTTATTATTTTATTTATAATTTCGTGAGTTCAAAGTAGAGGTCCTGACCTTGCTTTCTAATGATTAGTTAATATAACGCATTCACTCTTCGAATATATACAAGTAGTCGGATTAATGTCCTTTTTTTGACAGATTTAATGCGAAGGTTGTTCATCGTTTAAACTCTGTTTATGCTAACAAGGTTAATTCTACTTCCTTTTTCTTGTTATTTATTTTTAAATTACAAAGCAATGAAGAATAGTGGTGGCACGGTTGTCATAATTCTTTCCTTAGAATCCGAAAAAGTTGGTTTATAACACACTTTTCTTACGTACATTTGTCATAAATTTACGACAACATAAAGTCGAATATGATCTCACTGACTCCGTGGTCTAGTCGTCAAGTCCGTGGATTTAGACTCGGAAGTACCGGGTTCGATTCCTGGTCGGGACACAAAAATATTAATAATGTAACTAAATATATTTAATTAATATTTAATTTATTTGTGATATTTCTCGACTTTGGTACGCTGGAGACATCGACGAGCTTACCACTTGTCATGATTGGCCTATAGTAAAGTTGGCTAAATGTGAATCCGCTTATTTATAAGCGTAGTTTCTGACCACCCCGAAAGGAAAACGGTCGTGATGATACTTTACTTTAGTGATGTTTACTCGCCACGCTGGTCAGATGGGTTGGCGCGGATCTGATAATAATGTTTACTGACAATTTATTAACGAATGCATACGCTGGTATAAGTGGAACCGGGACAGAGAACTTAACGTGCTCTGCTCTTCACGGGAACAGTGGTGTTGTATATGTATGACAAATGTAAATGTGAAAGAAAAGTGTATTTCTTATTGATATATTCTTCTTCTTAGTCGCTACACTCTTGGCAGAGTGGGCGTGGTCGTCACTTGAGTGTCAGTGGCACGCTTAACAAGCCGTCGCCACTCGTCTCGAACTGCAGCCTTCCTGGAGCACTCATGTAGGGGGTGATCCATTGCTGCTTTAACCTGGTCAGTCCGTCTCATCGGAGACCTACCACGCATTCTCTTGCCATCGACTTTTCCCTGAACTACAAGGCTACTACATGTGACACGTGTCCAAAGAAAGTGAGAATGCGTAATTGCACGATTGAGGAAAGGCGCTTTATTGATATATACCGGAGTTCAAACCGCCACCTATTTTGGATTTTAAGGAAAGCCTTCTTACAATCAGGCCTACAGTGCTATATTTTTTTTTAATATCAACAATTATATGAATATAATATATACAAAATGACATATCTACCTATAACTAAGTTACTTAATTATTAATATATATATATATAGAGTAAAGTTATTAGTGATGTAATTAAATGTGCAACACATAATTTACCTTCGTACTGGCTGCTCGATGCTTTCGGCACTTCTGGAGAGCTGCTGGGACGAACGCCTATTTCTGCATGCAAAAAAAACACCAAAATTCTAATACAGGCAACAAACATGCAACATAACAGGGTGCTGTCCTTGATTAAACAAAAAGAGAAGATACGGCACGCGCTATATTATTTACTACGAAATACGGAACCGATAGACTTTATTCGATACAAAATGTACAAGAAAAGTTTTTCGCGTTTTCTTACATTTCGAACGAAAACGGCTTCTCCATTCAATATTTCCTTCCAACTCTCAAACGAAAATTAAGTTACTGTAATAGTTACGGTTAAAGTTAAAAATACAGCTGAGCCGACATTTTTATTTTGAAGGTCAGCCGTAAGCTGGTACATTAGACGCCATTTAAAATTTTAATCGTCTTATAACTTTTTATCACGATAGATGGCGCATGATAGATGGTACCTTATACAACTGTCAGTTGCATAGAAAACTTGAATTTTTATTACGAAATTTATTATTTTCTGGATATTATGTCGAAGTGAGCAGATTTTAAGTGTACCAATCGAGATTTTCAAGCGAAATCAAAGATATGGTGATCTCAAAATTGCCGTTCTATTAATTCAACCTTTTTTCTTTTTAAAGACGGTGTTCGCTTTCTTAATTCGTATTTTAAGGTAGGTAACGTTAATACATATCTTCACGCCAGATCCCTTGCGGGATAGGCAGATAAAATTGAGCGCACACACACGATCACGACATACCTCTTTCGCTTCGTCGACATTCATCACAAAATACATTTTTCTGTTAAAAAAAAAATACAGAAACATTTTTAAAATGATGCGTCAAATGTGTAAACAAGGTACCAGTGCCGCTAGCGACATCTACAAAAAGCTTTGCCATTAAAGATTTTTTTTTTTTTAATTTTCGTTTGACAGTTGGAAGGAAATGTTGAGTTAAGAAGCCGTTGAGGAAAGATTTTAGAATACGGGTGTCAAACCTCAGTCGGTCCAGTAGAGATCCTTATAAAAAAGAGAATCGATTGACACCAAAAAAAGTTTGCTAGTTCCACGCGTAATGTTTTCGTACCGTATCTTTCCTTTTGGTTTAATCGAAGGGTGCGGTGCCGAATGTCATGTAACATTCGTAATAACTAACACATTCATAGAATATTGCAACACTTAAGCGAAATGTGTATAATAAACATTTTGAAAAATAAAATTTCACATTTTATTACTATGGCGACTTTCTTTAAATATGTGGATTAACCTGTATTTTTTGGTATTGTATATTACATAACATTATTTGGTTAATTGCTTACAAAAATACAAAAAAAATAATAATACAAAAACGTTTATTTGTTCACAAAATTTGTTTACATAATTATTTTGGAGGAACTCTGATCCACAGACTAGAATTATTTGGGTTAAGCTGAGGATCAGTTTCTTCCTTGGTTCTTACTTAGTGGCATTATTTACATAGAAAAAGAAATATATTTTTTTATCAATCAATGTATTTATATATTTTTTTTATCAGTCTGAAATACACTTTGTATGAGTCCCCTTTTATTGTAATAATATAAATAAAATATTACAGAATATTTCCCTTATAATTCAACGAGGAAATGCGGCGAGTGTTTTAGGTACCCTCCCTGGTGGTAAGCCCTTAGTTTATTTTGTAGAATAGTTTTAATTTCATATGTATTTTTAGTTTAGTTTTATTTATAATTAGTTTTTTTAATCTATTTTAGTTTAATATTTTTGTATCTACTTCGAATAAATAAATACAAGTATATACAAATAATATTTTTAAAAAAATATCAACGAAATAATGCAATAAACAGTTTTCGGGTCGATCCTACATATTTGAAGAAAATCGCCATATTAAGTACCTTCACTCGTAAAAAAAAATAACCTGCTAGACGCTTCGAATAACTTGTGTTTAAATTTATGTTAAGAGGTTGGGACGGGGTTCAAATAAAATCCATTAAATCTTTTTGTGATATATTATTATCAAATATTTTTTTAAACTATTAATATACTCATCTCAACCTAAGTCATAGCTCAAAACCAACGCCGCTTTTTACATGTACCGACTGCACTCGTATTTAGAAACACGTTATCAATTGACCTGGAATATAGTGGGGTCAAGTAAAAAACTGGATAACCTGAGATAAAACCAAAGTACACAAACAGAGCGGCTTGATATCACTGTGTGTTTACAATTAACACCCAAATATAATAATAATAAATGCCGAGTCTGAGAATTTTTAAGCAAATGTAAATAAATTACATAAATGATTAAATAAATAAATAATAATAATAAAAAATAAAAATCGCATATTGACCCAATTAACTGATATCTATTTCATTTTTTACATATGTATATGCTCAATGACCTGCAATGGCGGCAACCGTGCCGCAGGTCGTAGCACACCATTTTGTTTTGTACGGTCGAAATAGTAGCAGAATAGGGCCACTAAACTAAAGTTACCATACAGTCGCTTGCTTTTTTTTTGGTTTGGTTTGGTAGGTCACACTTCAGAGGTGGTCCCATACTAATATTTCATTGAAATTGGTTCAGCATTTTTTTGAGAAAATTAATTAAAACAAATATATATACACAGATTGTTCAGGCGCCTGAACTAATGTTACCATATATATCATAAGCGATTTTTCAGAACCGTAGTATACGTGGTATTACGCACCCACTGTATATATAACTGTTTATAAATAGTAAATAGAGACATAAGTATCAATAATCGGTTTTTGTTTTTTTTTATAAAATAATTAATTAGCAATATAACGTAAGAAATGAAGTTATTGTATTATGCTTTTACGGCAAAACATTTACAACGCAAATTGGATTAATTATGCAAATAGAAAACAACAATATTTATTAATTCCTTGAAAAAAAAACTGAATAGGCATTATTTACGACCGTATGACTCAATAAAATTGTAAAACAATAATAATTGTTTAATTAGAATACTTAGGAACATTGACTTAGGCAGACGAACCGTTAATAGTATTGATTTTTATTTATATATGAAATAATAATAAAAAAATACCTGGTAATTCGAGCACTCTGTTTTGATTAAGATCACACGGGGGATACTACGGGCACCCGGCACTGAAATTGCATAGAATCACCGGCGGCCGTTTTCTACAGTTCTACAAAGCTTCGGATTTTAGCACACACAACTGCGAACTGTTTGAATGCCAGAAAAACCAAGGTACTAGTATTTGAAAGAAGAAGGATGACAACCGTAACGATAAAGATGAAACTCTAGAACAAGTAAATGAAATTATATAAATAGTGTTTGCACTGCGAATGGGAATGATAAGGATGTTGAAAGAAAAATGAACGCGGGAAATAGTGTTAACGGTGCCCTGCGGTCACTGATCGAAAAGAGATTGACGAACCAGATATATAATGAGAAAGTTGTGGGCAAAAGAGGGTCTAGCAGACCAAGACTCACCTATCACGATCAAATAAATAAAACAATAGCTGAAGGTGCAATAAAAATCCATCCATGAAGAGGTTAATGAATGTCGAAGAAGCAAAATATGTCGTGATGTCAAATGGCGCTCAATTGTCTATGCCTACCCCGCAAGGGATCTGGCGTGAAGATATGTATGTATGTTTTGACAGCTTTAAATTTGAACTGTACATTGCGTCTTGCCGATGTATTCAAAATATTCGAACTAAATGCGCAGGAAGTTAAGATGATATCAGAGAGTTCACTTTTTGTTCACTGTTGTTTTTTATTTATCATCTTTCTTTCGAAGTGAAGAGTCTGAACACAAAAGTGAAGAATTAATACATTGGAGAACTGAATCCGATCCAACGATGTTGTATTTATTTAATCAAATGAACGAAAAATTAACACTCGTGTTTTTTTGTTTTGTTCGTAACAAAGAGCAGATAAACAATAATGTGATTTTTGTGAGTGTAGTTTGAATAACGAATGAAAGGAAAATGAAGCATTCACTCGAGTGAACGTTCACTGGAGTGAACCGTCTGATAACACCTTTAACGACAGCTCCGTTCATTGCGCATGAACTGTACGACCGCTTAATTGTAGCGTGATACAATGGATCGCGTAAAAAACGCTCGGCGTATTGCTCCGGTCCCTAAACATAGGTGTATGATGAAAACTGATTCAGTTGCGACACACATACTTTATTAATCCAATACATAATAATATCTACTCAGCAACTAATTGCAGATAAAGGTTATTGAAAAGAAAATGATAGTAATATTTGCTTTTGTCGAAGAAATCTCTTCAAGGCGTAAGATTTAAACAAATGCTTTTATAATACTAATATGGTTTAGCACGTACGAGAAACTCTTGGATATTGTCAAATACATTTTTCAATTTACAAATATATTAACATGAGAGTACTGTTGAAGATGGGCCTTCCAGAACATATGTATATCTGAAGAATTTGGCCTACACGTGCCACGCTGGCCAGATATGGTGTCAATTTTTTATGACAATTTATTAACGATTCCACAAGTTGGTATTAGTCAAACCGGGACCGACGGCTTAACGTGCTCTTCGAGGCACGGGAACGGTGGTGTTGTATATCTATGACTGCAGTACGTAAGAAAAGTGTATTTCTCATTGGTACATGCCGGGTGGGTTTGAACCGACCTTTGTAGGATTTAAGGAACGCGTTCTTACAACCGAGCCACCACTGCGCCTTGGAGGTATTAGTAGATTAATAACATTAATTATGGGTCGACTGTAAAGGTATGATACATTGTTGCCACAAAGAATTACTTATACCTTAGAATGTATAAATAAATAAATTGGTGGCTGTTAAGGAGCCGTGTGAACTTATTCTCTAAATAACAAGGTCGCCTGACTATACGACCCCAGCCTGAAGGGCCACCACGGGAAGTCGCATGCGCGACTCACCGTGAGGCCTCCTAAGGAGACCCCAAGGCGCCTACGGACTAAAACCCTATAAACCGTCTCTCTCTCACTGTTGGTCCTGCGTGCCTTAACAGCTAAGTCTGAGTCGTGGCTACGGAGTGAAGGCACTCGTTCTCCGCGTGGGTGGCCCATGTTCCAACGTATTAGCAGTTTCAGCAGTAAGGCAGTTTTTTTTATAGAATTTTATTGTAAGAAATAAAATTTACTACATCAATGTGAACTTAGTCCTTTGAAATTTCTCACGATGCATGAATTAAATTTGTGTAAGTACACCAATATCCGCTCATGACTAAAAAATAAACGTGTTGAATCAGTGCCAAAACAAATATTCAACGCAATATTATTAGTACAAGATCCGTACAAGAACGACCTTCAGAAATCCACTTTTTATATAAAAAAAACGCTAAAAAAAGCGGTGGATAGCTGTGTCTCTCCACTGCTGGATATAGCCTTCCCTCAAGGCCTCCACCCTCCAACAGCGACCTTCCTCAGGTCATCTGTCCATGGAAGGGGATCGTTCCACTGCGTCTTCCAGTACGTGGTCTCCATTCCAGAACTCGCCTCTTTCATCGTTCATCAGTTCTGCGACAGACGTGTCCGTCCAGTCCAGCCCAATGCCACCTCAGCTTGCTAATTTTAAAAGCTATGTCGGTAACGATGGTTCCTTTAGAAAAATCCCGGGCACAGCTTCTCCATGACTCGCTGAGCAACCTTAAACTCGTGGACCAGACCCACCGTCTGTATTTACGTTTACGCGCCATACAACATAACCGGAAGAACGCACTGGTTGAAAACTGGTGATATGATTAATTAATGTAGTAAAATTGTACACACTTATCATGTATATCACTTATCATTTGCTCTCCAAAACTTGGCAAATGTACCTACCATTAAGTACTTTAAGACCAACGGGCTGAGGCAAAGGGCATTATTGTCCGATTGTGCACTTCGCCTCAGCGCGCTGTAAATTTATAAATATGACATTTATGCAAATAAAATAGATTCAGTTAAAAAATGTTTTCAGGAAAAAAAGAGACGAGCTTTTGTATTGTAAATCACATTATATCAGGAAACACAGGCTCGAGACTGTTCTGTGTGGGAGAGGGGGTAGTATTTAGTGGGGGCAGATGAGGGTAGGCGGAAGACGGGGCGCGTCCTTGACACTGGGCGGGAGGCTGCGGCGGGCGGCGCGCTCAGCGGCCCGGATATTTCAAAAAGTAGACATACATTTAAGGATTTCTGTGTCTGAAAGTAACATCACGGTCGTAATCCGTAGCAGGGTGGTCAAAAGCCACGTTTTTTTGGAAGCGATTATTATTATTATTATGACAATAGCGGCAAGCTTGTCATACTCTGAAGCTAATATTTTAATGACATTATATATATATATATTTTTGTTAATTTTCGATCTATCTAATAGCATATAAAATAGCCAGTCAAAGTGTAATAATTCCACAAATCGGGCATCCGTTAAAACATGAATCTGTTATTGATACAGGTCGGTATCGGTTGAGGGTCGCGGTAAGACGAGCCGGCATTGCGGTGTCGAGTGAAGTGCTTGGGGGTTCTACTCTGAACGTAGGTTTTATTACACTGAGCATGTCACGCTTCTAAGTGGTCAAGCAATTGATACGTATGATTAGTGTTGCTGCAGCTGCTTACAGTTTCATTGTGGAAACTACAAAACGTCGATGAGGTGCGTTGTGATGTGGTTTTTAGGTATTTAGGTATTAGGTAATTATTTAGGTATATTTTATAACCCTGTCTATCAGTAAGTGATTAGTTTGTTAACCTACATATTTTTTCTTACGGCCACCGCGCCGCACCATCTTAAAACGTCCGTAGAACTATTTCCGCAACTTGTAATTCGTTCTCCGGAAATGAGTTGCGTTTCATTTAAAAAAGACGACAACGACCCACCATTGCAAAATGATATGATGATACTCAGCATATCTTTTTTATGTACTTATATAAATATATTTAACTAACGAGATTAATTGTCTCCGCCAACAAACTATGATTACTGTGGGCGATAATGGACTGAAATAATTACAAGTTTTATTCACCAATTTTCGTTTATTATAAAAAAGACAATCTCTCTATTAAAAGTGACATTATTATTTAATTATAAAAAAAGGGGTCCGTCACAATTACAGTTTGGCGACCTATTTAATAAGTTTGATAAACGAGTCCTCGTCAACCCGTCTGGCCAGCCTGGCTTTTTTTTTTTTTCATTACAGCCCCTAGAACACAGCGTCCTAGACCTCCACTGCTGGAGATGGGCCTTCCAGAACTGGAGAATTTGGCCTACACTCGCCACGCTGGCCAGACGGCTTGGCGAGGTTATGATGTCAATTTTTTATGACAATTTATTAACGATTCCACAAGTTGGCATTAATGGAACCGGGACCGACGGCTTAACGTGCTCTCCGAGGCACGGGAACGGTGGTGTTGTAAATCTATGACAAATGTACGTAAGAAAAGTGTATTTCTCATTGGTACATGCCGGGTGGGTTTGAACCGACCTTTGTAGGATTGAAGGTACGCGTTCTTACAACCGAGCCATCACCGCTCTTTAGCCTGGCTAGTCTAAGCCAAATTCTTCAGACATAGTGGAGCTCTAGGACGCTCTGTTCTAGGCATAAATGGCATGAATAAAAAGGTTATTGAATGTCGACGAAGCAAAAGAGGAATATGTTGGCGCTTCTATTCAATAAAGTAATTTAATATCTTAGCAATAGGTTATGTTTAATTGAGTATTACATCAACAAACATAGTAAGTTAATATACACGTACATTAAACAACAACTAACGACTGTAGGAGGTAAATAAATCATTAAATAACAATACGTAATTGTAATAAATATAAATATATAATGTAGATAGATAAATTCTATTAATACATTTTATAGTACAGCTTAATGTATAAAAACATTATTTAACAGCTAACCTTTGGGAGAAGTGAGCAGGGATTGTAAGTTGCATGACCGCCAATAAAAAGTAAAGTATCATGACGACCGTATGCCTTTCGGGTCAAAAACCAAGATTTTTTAAGAAGCGTACTAGTACGACATGTAACCTTGCGCCCACCTGATGGTAAGTCGCGCGCGACGTCCGTGAATGTTGGCAACT
This sequence comes from Tinea semifulvella, assembly GCA_910589645.1. Classification (NCBI taxonomy): domain Eukaryota; kingdom Metazoa; phylum Arthropoda; class Insecta; order Lepidoptera; family Tineidae; genus Tinea; species Tinea semifulvella. The sequence continues at coordinate 9,351,103 of OU342618.1, read as the reverse complement.
GGAATCAGACACTCATGACTGACATCAGGTACTCAGGTGAATTTGAAAGATATTTATTTATTGTTGTTGCGTAATTCTGTATTTCTTTCATTTGTAAATATGCTAGTCTTCTGCTAACAGCTTACTCCTTGGACCACTTCGCTGCTTAGTCTTCCACTAACAGGAGTAGAATCATTCTAAATAATTTAAATTATGACGTGTCACAATTAATAGGTTTACGTGAATAAAGATATTTAGACTTTGTCACTGATACTATGCCGGCTTGACTGGGTATGACGGCAATTCAAGCCTGATGCCGAAACGTGTGGATACACTTTACTGGCTTTACCGGCACGAACGGTGGATACTTCCCCGCCCCGGCAGACTGGGCAAATTACCACCATCAGTCCGCCTACCACCTATTAAAGGCCTATATAAAGTTGCTTAAATTTGAACCCGTTTCTTAAAAACGTGGTTTCTGACCACCCCGAAAGAACGATCTTAAATCTACAATAATTCTAAATCTAGTGTAGGCCAAATTCTCCAGTTCTGGAAGGCCCATCTCCAGCAGTGGAGGTATAGGACGCTGTGTTCTAGGGGCTGTAATGAATGAATGAATTCTAAATCTCTCTTTCTTTACCTAACCTTTAAATATATATGTGTGTATGTAATTTTATTAATAAATATTTATTAAATAATAAATATATATATATAAATAATATTCTATAGACTTATATTTTTAATATATTTAATTTTAATTGATATATTGCACCTACCTCACATAAAGGTTCTCGTTGTCCCGAAGGTCTGACAGGCAGAGAATGTCAAGCGACATTATGTCACGCCTTTGTGCAATAAAGAATTTAAATAAATAAAAATAAAATAACCAATTACTAATTCAATCTATTAAATTGATGTAAATAAAACAATTTGTGCAAAAACCTGTTCAGTAGTCGGGTGATTTAAGTACATAATAGTTGTTTATTGTTTGTTAAATATCAATCAAGATAATTATAGGTAATCTTAGTAACATTGAAGTGGCGAGGAAGTAGAGATAGGAACTTATATGCCTAAGACTAATATTCGTAGTACAGAAAATAACAGTAGAAATTTTATATCACAGCCTATTTTTTTATTTGTTTAACTTTTAATGTTTTTATAAACTTTAATATTGTATTTCTTATCGTAACCAGTTCACGGGAACGTAGCAGTTGAAGATATCATTTTATTTATGTATTATGTTATAAGTAATTATATCATACTCGTATATACATATGTAATATTTATTTTATTTAAAATCTTTATTGTAATTTACAATCGGCGAACATAATGCCGTAAGGCATTCTCTGACCGTTGACCATTGGGACAAATAAGATTTCTTTGTTAGATCGAGGATAGTGAAAATTATATTTATAAATTATTTTTATTCCAATAAATATCATAAAAGTAAGCAATTCCTATATAAACATACATATACTTAAATACTATATACCTACATAACATTAATACATACACATATATTATAAATACTATACATAAAAATAACTACTGGTTTTAAGATAATCATATTTATTATATTATATGTATATAACATAACTACCTAAAACATAATATTTTCCTTATAATTCAACGAGGAAATGCGGCGAGTGTTTTAGGTACGCTCCCAGATGGTTAGTCCTTAGTTTATTTTGTAGAATAGTTTTAATTTCATAGATATTTTAAGTTTAGTTTTATTTATAACTAGTTTTTTAAATATTTTTGTACATACTTCGAATAATATTTTATATTTATATGTATGTGTGTTGCTATTTAATTAGTTTTTAAATATAATTACGATTGATTTATTTGCACCGTACTAAATATTAAATAACCCCAATATTCCAAAGGTTAACGGGCAGAGAATGCCTTACATTAGGCGTTTTGCATTTTTCCAATGAAGTTTTAAATAAATATATAGTTGCTGTCGAGTCTCGTAAATACTTTAGAAGCAACCAAACACTTATTAATTTAAAATTTAAATTAGACAAATTTATTATTATCTATTAATTTCAATGCATCATTATCAGCCAGTGTCTCTCCACTGCTGGTTATAGGCCTCCCCCAAGGCTCGCCATTTCACTCATTAAAACGCAGGGAATTAATAAGTGCAATTTAAAATAAAATATTATATATTTGTTGTGTAAATAATTTTTAATAAAAATGTGTAATATACAGTCATGATGATCAATGATACTATATAGCTCGCGTTACACTACGTTAATTGGATAGGTGAGTAGGTGGTACGCGGACCACGCCCACTAAAACTTATATTAGTTTTTCCTGTTCTGTGTTTAGGCTAAATGCAAGTACCAATATTGTATGCGAGGTCATCGAACGTGGAGAACGATAGTTACGTGCCTACGCTCATGCAAGCATTGTCTAGCGTAGGAGTAGCTTAGATTGCGTACTATTGGCCAGCGTGGAGAGTGGGCCAAATTTTCCAGAAATATGTTCTTGAAGGCCTAAGAGCTGTGGAGAAGCCCATACTCAGGCCTCTAGTGCTAAAGATGGCCTTCCAGAACATATTTGTGGAGAAATTGGCTGTGACTCGCCAGTACGGGCAGACGGGTTGGCGACAAACTCAGCATTTACTAGTTCCTTATTTTTATTCTTAATTTTATATCAAGCAACTCTGAAACAATGTGATTAGATAGAAAGAGTATCATCGCGACCGTATCCCTTGAGCGATGGTGAGAAACCAAGCTTTTTAAATACACAACATTACAAGTTTGTCCATATCTCAAGATATATCAAATTTAATAAATTATTGTTATCAGGAATGAAATTCGGCACCTCCGCGTCTAAATTACTTAACCGCTAGACCACGGAGGCACTCTGAGAGTAGGCTCGAGATATAATTGGAAACGTTAATATTCGTCGGAGGACCAAAGGAGATTGGCAAAAAGTCTATGGAAGTAAGACTGAACAAAGTTGTCGACAAAAGAAAGGAATTAACAAGGATTATTATAAAAAATAAATCATTAGTTTATTCAAAAGGGAAATTTAAGATATCGTAATTTAGTTAGGTTAGATTTTCCATTTGAGAATAGCACTAAGTATACAACTAACTATCGTAAAAGACGACTAAGGCTACAACTTAATGTATTCACTACTAGCTCAACCCCCTTTGGGAGGACCGGAAGAAAAATACTAGTATAATAAGGTTTTACACATTTTTATATCAATTAAAGCTACAAACGTATAAAATCATCTAAAATATTATCTCAGCCACCGAGAACCGTTGACAAACTAGTTGTTGACAACTTTAGTCCGGCCGTTGAAACAATTGAAATGACGTTCTCGTTTAATTTTATGTTTAAACTCTAATTCTTATAATGCTGAAATTAAAATAATTGGCTTCATAATTTAGACTAGTATTTTTAGTACATGAATGGTAAAGACAGCCCACTATCAGGCATTCTCCTTTACAACTAACTATGGTCCAAATGATTATCCACAATAATCCAAATAATTTGGGTTAATACGATAATCACCTAAGTAGAAATAACGAAAATGCTCAAGATAAAAATACTAGTGAATGTGATGTCGCAACACACAGATTTGATGTTAGGTGTGTGAATGAACTCGCAACCAGATTGTGGTGCAATCTCGTGTTACATATGAGGCAATACATCTGTATAGTAAAAGTCTACACATGATTTTAAACCAAAATACTATAGATTCCTACTCTTCCTTGCGTCGTTCTCCTAACTGCTGAGGATCGTAAACCCATTCGCACATCACTTTGTCACGGACTATACTGCGCCATCCGGGTCTGTTTACGGCATCGTGCACTTGGGTATTTAGGGTTGTGCGGATCTGGTCAGACCAGCGCATGAAGCTTCGGCCTCGCGGTCTTTTGCCTTCGTCTTTCCCTGTGATAACAAGCCTTTTCAGGTTACCAGATCCTTTACGGGCTATATGGCCGAAATTATCAAGGACTCGTTTAAGCCTAGTAGAGATTTGAAGCTACTTTAGTATTGACACATTGGTTCTTCGCGCTGTTCAAGGGATACGCAACATACGCCACCAGAACCAATTTTTAAAGGCATCACCGGCTTTGAGAGTCCAAATTTTAGCGGCATAAAGAAATATGAACAAGACTGAAGTGTCAAGAAAGAAGGTGGGCGCGATGTCACATGTCGTGTTCAGTATATAAAAAAAAATATCATTACAGCCCCTGGGACACACACAGCCCAGTCTGTTAGGAATGGGCCTTCCAGAACATATATCTAGAGAATTTAGCCTACATTCGCCACGCCTAGCCAGACGGGTTGGCGAGGAGTGCACTAATAATCACCTTCAAAATTTTGTTCCAGTATACTTTCTGTTCAAATATTTGTTTGGAATAAGTGTAGATTGTATTTTGTATGTAATGATATTATTATAACATATAATCATTACAGCCCCTAGAACACAAAGTCCTAGACCTCCACTGTTGGAGATGGGCTTTCCAGAAAATTATGGAGAGTTTGGGCTAAACTCACCACGCTGGCCAGACGGGTTGGCGAGGTTTTACATATAGCGAGAAAAAATAACAACAATATAAACTTGAAGGTTTGAGATTAACAGATACAATAACAACTTGCTAAATCTTGTGAGAAAAATAATTCAATGTCAAAAAGTCACGTATGTCGTGCTAACGTGAACCGCGCCTCTAGCAATACTGGTAAATATCATTCGTGAATTTTGTTATGATATCAATTACGACTCTTTGAACAAACGAATATATAGATATATGGTATATGGAGGGATCGAAACATCACTATGAGGACCAAAATAAGACTTGTCCGCAGTCTCGTTTTCTCCATATTCCTGTATGCTGCCGTAACCTGGACTCTTAGAGCCAATGACCGAAGCCTTTGAAATGTGGTGCTGGAGGCGTATGCTGCGCATCCCGTGGACAGCGCGCAGAACAATCTTATCAATACTCAAGGAGCTCAAAGTCACTACCAGGCTTTTTTCCATCTGCCTGCAACGAGTCCTTAAGTATTTATTTTATTTTATATTTATTTTGGTCATATAGCAAGCAAAAGGTCTGGCAATCTAGAGAGGCTAGTAATCACGGCAAAAATTGAAGCCAAGAGAGAGAGAGTGGCCGGAGCCCGACACGCTGGTCAGACCAGATCCGCACCACACTTCACACCCAAGTCCACAAGGCCCTGCACGCCGCCGTGAGCAGACCCGGATGGCGCAGCATCGTCCGGGACAAAGTGATCCGAGGAGGGGGTCACGACCCACAGCATTGGGGAAAACGACGCAAGGAGGAGGAGGACAAACTAATAATTAGAATCTATTTCTAATAATTAAAAATAAAACTTTGGAAGACACTATGAAAATAAATAGTTACAAACAAAACACAAAAGTATAGTTTGGAGCCTACGCAATAAATAGATGAAAAGACACTGGTCAACAAAAAAATATATTTAACCAATTGAATGATAATTTTCTGTGTGTAGCGAATAAAGGCATAGTGCTTGGCACAAACTTAAGTACAATAGTGGATAGCACACTTATATGAGAAAATACACTTTATATGAGAAATTGTGGGTAAAAGAGGCCTCGGCAGACGAAGATATCACGACCAAATAAATAAAACACTCGCAGAAGGTGCAGTAAAGAGTCAAAAGGAAATTGTATATCAACGAAGCAAAAGAGGCATGTGTTGACCATGACAAATTGTATCTGCCTACCCCGCATAGCGAGAAGATATGTGCGTATACACTATATCGGTAACTTATAAGCTAAATCTAAATGCATATAAAAATAATGCTCACAGCCCCTAGAACACAGCGTCCTAGACATCCACTGCTGGAGGTGGGCCTTCCAGAACATATACCTAGAGAATTTGGCCTACACTCGCCACGCTGGCCAGACGGCATGGCGAGAGGATATGATGTCAATTTTTAATGACAATTTATTAACGATTCCACAAGTTGGTATTAGTGGAACCGGGACCGACGGCTTAAGGTGCTCTCCGAGGCACGGGAACGGTGGTGTTGTAAATCTGTGACAAATGTACGTAAGAAAAGTGTATTTCTCACGTATGTCGGGGGGATTTGAACCGACCTTTGTAAGATTTGAGGAACGCGTTCTTACAACCGAGCCATGGTATCAGAAAAATCATTAAAATACTTCAATTTAAAATGTAATAAATAAACTCTACATAAATCATGTAGGAGACACCAGTTGTCAAAATGTTTCCCAAGTAGGTACCTAATTGTTGTGGGTTGTGCCAAGTTTATTCGGACGGTTACAAGAAGGTACATATGAAGTCACAATTGCTCTTGGTACGGCGCCAATATCTTATAATGGACAACAAATGCTAAAGCTATAGAGCTTAGGTGACCTTAATGACTGTATCGACCTTCTAATTCCACAGAGAGATCAGCAACACTGCAACAAACAATCCATACTAATGGTATAAATTTGAAAGAAGCTTTGTCTGTTTGTTTGTCTCCTTTATCCTAGACCTTTTGGAGAAGTTGGCGAAAGTCTGATGTCAGTTTTTGTTTTACTTCATAACAATTCCAAAGTTTATGTAAGTGGAACTGAGACTGGCGGCATAACGTGCTCTCCGTGGCACGGAACTGGTAGTATTAAAGCTATGGCAAATGTACGTAATAATATTTTTTTTTTATTAGTACATGCCCTTTTAGATTAAAAGAGAACGATCTAATAAATTCCCAGTCATAAAAGTAAATTATTTAGTGTGAACTCATATAGTATGTGTATCAAACAAACTATGTATTATCAAATAAAAAAATGGTTAACAGAAAAATGTTATTATAATATCAATGAATTCTTTACTATTACAAAAAATGACATGGTTTACTATTTGTGATCTTAGTATTGTTTTTCTTTTTTTGAAATGTAATGCATTAAAACACACATGTATAAAATATTTGCTCGCCAAAACTTGGCAAATGTTCTCTTAAGTTTACTTTAAGACCTGTAAATTTGTAAACATATCATTTATGGTAACAAACGTTGCCGTGAACTCGGGAGGTCGTGGGTTCGATTCCCACCGGGGGCAAGTTGCACATTGTATAATTTGTCTCGGTCTGGGTGTTTATATGTATATATTTATAAAAAAAAAGTACAATATGTAGTTTATCAACCATCTGGTTTCCGTAACACAAGCCTCGTAGCTTACCACGGAAACTAGATGGCGCTGTGTGACCTGTCTGGAAATATTTATTATTATTATTATGAAATAAATTACTATTATTAATATAACTAAACTATCACCGCTTATACTCATCCTAAGTATTTAATCATCTTTGATAAAATTTTGTTGAGATTGGAATCTATGAATAGAGGACATTTAGAGTAAGTAAATAATACTGCCACGCGAACAGAACCGGGACAGCTAGTTGTTTTCGAACTAAAGAAATATACTAGTATTTGAATATCGTTCTTGATAATTTGTGTTGTGGAACAAGTAGATTAATTTTATATTTATATATTTGAAGAACAAGGGTGTCAAACGTGACGATAAAGATTGATGATGAAACTCTAGAACAAGTAAATGAAATTATATATCTGGGCAGTGCTTTCACTGCGATAGGGATGTTGAAAAAAGAGTAAATGCGGGAAATAGTGTTACTGCCCTACTGATCGGTAGTCGAAATGTCAGTGACAAAGCTCGGCTCGCCATACACAATGCCATGTTGATACCAACACTGATGTATGGAAGCGAGACGTAGATATGTCAGAATAAGCATGAGAGTAGGGATAATGCAGTAGAAATGAGATCGTTACGTCGGGTATGCGGCGTCACTTTGTCGGATCGCATACGTAACGTCGAAATAAGGAAAAGGGTGGGTATAAAAGAAAGTATAGGGACAAAAATAAGGAAAGGCATGCTAGGATGGTTCGGGCATGTTGAAAGAATGAGCGAAGAAAGATTGACGAACCAGATATATAATGCGAGAGTTGTGGGTGAAAGAGGCCCTGGCAGACCGAGACTCACATATCACGATCAATTTTTATTTTTTTATTTATTGGTTTGGCAAAATCACAGCATTAAGTTAGTACATATTTGACGATAGGAATTTTGTTATACATTAGCCAAAATGATTTTTATTTTATAGACAATATATAAAACACTAGCTGAAGGTAAATTAAAAAGCCTTCGTAACAAAAGGGCATGTATGAAGGGAGCTGCCACTAAAATTGTTCAAATTAAGAGTCAAACAAATGCTGGTTAATAAATATTTTTATTCGACAAAAGAATACCTAGACACTAAGCTCGACAAAGTCATGTGACTAAATAAATATTTGTATGCTAGAAATAGCGAAGCATGTGATATAATTATATATAATAATTTACATCCCTGTACCTATCATGTTTCTGACAAATAAATTATTTCATTTCATCAAGGGATTTGGCGTGAAGATATGTATGTATGTGTAAATGTTAATATAATTTATTACCACAGTTTTAGTGATAATTCAGTCTTTATTTCTTCACGCTTTGTGATTTATATTTTGTTATATTTCTCAATATTTACTATTTCAACATAAGAGTATAAGGTGTCGCGCTAATTACTGTTCAAGTAGGAATCAAATAAATAAATAAATATTTCCAGACAGGTCACGCAGCGCCATCTAGTTTCCGTGGTAAGCTACGAGGCTTGTATTACGGAAACTAGATGGTTGATAAACTACATATTATACTTTTTTTTTATAAATATATACATATAAACACCCAGACCGAGACAAATTATACAATGTACAACTTGCCCCCGGTGGGAATCGAACCCACGACCTCCCGAGTTCACGGCAACGTTTGTTACCACTAGACCACGGAGGCGGTCGACTAAACAATTAAAATGAAACTTCATTTAGAAACGCAACAACAAAATATTGTAATAAAGTGATGCGCACAAAATTTTAGACAAATAACACTTGGAAGCATTCCAAACTGTTAAATAAACGTCGATGGAAGTCTTTGTAAATTTGGGGTTTTGTGAAAATGTAATTCTTAATTTTAAAGCTAGCTCGTGTATAACAAGTAAAAGTAAAGTATTATCACGACCGTTTCCCTTTCGGGGTGATCAGAAACCACGCTTATAAATAAGCGGATTCACATTTAGCCAACTTTACTATAGGCCAATCATGACAAGTGGCAAGCTCGTCGATGTCTCCAGCGTACCAAACTCGAGAAATATCACAAATAAATGTATTTATTTACGTTATTAAATATTTTTGTGTCCGGACCAGGAATCAAATCCGGTACCTCCGAGTCTAAATCCACGGACTTAACCGCTAGACCACGAAGGCAGTATAACTAGTAATTTGACAAAATAATCTTTTAGTTATTGTTAAAACTAGAAACATAACAAATTTTGGTCGGGTCAGTAATACAGACGACTAGATGTGACCAACAAAGCTTCTTTCGAACTTAGAGTACGGATGCCCTTACTGGCTTCAGTAAGCCAAGCTGAAATCTAGCTGAGGTCACATGTAAACAGATAATGATGTCATAACTGGATCCCTGGATTCCATGAAAAATCTCTGCCAAAATTTATTCAGTAAAATAAAATGCTCCTGACAGCGTTAGTAAGTAGTATATATGTATGTTTATGTATAATAATGTGTATTATTAGTATTTAGTATATTGATATTATGATATATATGAATACATATGATGTAAGTATATATTAAACCTATTAAGTTACCTTTTATAATTATGGTATTATTACGATTGCACCTATAATTGATCAAATTTGTCCCTAAGGTTTGGCTGTCAGAGAATGTCTTCGGGCATTAAGTCCGCCTTTGTACTTTGTGCAATATTTTTTTTTAAATAAATAAAAAAAAAGACAAAAACAAAAAACCAATAATACTCGTAATATTAGTTTAGATACTAAAGCCAGACTGGTTCCTGGCTGCTAACGTCCACCTTACACTCATATGTCGTTAACAGATAATAACGTCATAAAATCTATGTCCAAACCCAAAGAACTCTGGCTAATTTAAAAAAAGGATTATTAAAAAAATCAGCTTTAACGATAGACATTCCTTTTTTTATAATTTGAGTAAGGATATTGAAGCGAGACTGGGTCATGCTATCGTCCAACTGTCAACAACAAGTCAGACAATGTCGCCCACGCGACAAGCCTTCTATTATTAACATTTTTAATGTGACGACAAGCCTCGACCTCTAAATTATTATATATAATCCTTATACGTTTTCAAGCTACTCGATACATACATAAACAATTTAAAGTGAAGTACCTATTATACGGCGCTCGATGCCGATGGTTTTAGATCAAAAAAACAATAACAAGCAAATGAACTGCAAAAATTTGAAAAGGTTTATTGCGTCGAATCTATCATATATTTGAGATTAGGATTACTATCTATTTATTTACTAGATATTACTCCTACTTCAGGTACGGTGGTGGCTCGGTTGTAAGAACGCGTTCTTTAAAATCCTCGGTTCAAACCCCCCCGGTATGTACCAATGAGAAATACACTTTTCTTACGTACATTTGTTATAGTCACAACACGATCGTTCCCGTGCCTCGGAGAGCACGTTAAGCCGTCGGTCCCGGTTTCACTAATACCAACTTGTCGAATCGTTAATAAATTGTTAATTGACATCAGATCCTCGCCAACCCGTGGCGAATGTAGGCCAAATGCTCCAGATATATGCTCTGGAAGGCCCATCTTTTTTTTTTTTTTTTATATACTGGACACGACATGTGACATCGCGCCCACCTGATGATAAGCAGTACGCGAGGTCCAAGAATGGGTCACTACGACCGACATCAGTCTCTACCACTATGCCGGCCTAACAAGATGCTTTTTCACACTTCGCTTGAAGGACTCCAGGTTATAAGAGTGGGGAAACACACTGGCTGGGAGAGCATTCCACATCTTCAGCGTGCGACAGATGTAAGAGTCTCCAAATTTATGAGTACGCGTAGGGATAGTGGGTAAGGTATGTGGATACATATTTTGGCCTGTGCGAGTAGTTCGGTTGCGGAATAGAGAAGAAGGGATAAGGTTATGGAGCTCCTCAGACACTCGCAGTGCTATAGCTTGTAGAACACGCTCAGAGAGGCAACGTCACGGCGAAGCTGCAGTGGTGTGCACTAGGACACTGTGTTCTAGGGGCTGTAATAACTCCTACTTCACTTTACTTACTTGCCGTTGTATTAATTGCAGTAATATACCCCTGACATCATACTCATCATCACTATACGAGTATAGTAGTGTATTAATATTTAATTAGTTTTTAAATAGTATTACGATTGATTATTATATTTTTATTTCTATTTGCACCGTACTCAATATTAAATGATCTCAATGCCCCAAAGGTTAACGGGCAGAGAATGCCGAGCGGCATTACATTGGTCTTTTGTATTTTCAATAAAGTTTTTACATTCCCTTATTCTACATTTTGGGATAGACGAGTACATAGTGAGGAATTATTCAAAGCTTATTATCAGCAACAAATAAAGTGTGTTAGATGTGTTTCTTACTTGGTAAAATATATAAATTGAAGCTATAAAATTTTATTGCCAAATATTTCGCCTCTCTTTGGAGCGGCGTCATCAGTGACAGTGACTGAAGGTCTTTGTCATAAATTTTGAAAAAGTAATTTTCGATTTATAATGTGCATTAGAGTATATAATAAAATTCCTAGAGAGATACGAGAGTAACCTATAAAAATTCTTATTGTCAACTGTTTTTACTCAATAAAATAATTTTTAGCATGCAAATTTCGACATTAACATTGTATTCCAATAAATTGAAAATAAGAATATTAAATTTAAACAATATACAAATAAATATTGTAAATAAATATCTATTGAAATAAGCATATTGTATGCCCATAATATGGGCAGATTGCATCATCATGATATGTACATACAACTGTAATTAGAATAAGCAATTTATACAATAAAGAATTTTGAATTTTTGAATTTAAAAAAAAGGAAGAAAATGTATAGCATAAAATATGTATGTCACCGTAGCATAAAAGTATGCTTCTAATTGTCGACTTCACAATTACTGGAATAACAAACGTAAATAGGCACAATTGGCACAATAAGGAGGAAATTAACATGTATTCCATCCGTCTCATATTTCCAGCAAAATCATTGAATACTAAAAAAATACTTTAAAGAGCTTTTGCTTCCCTCTCGCTCGCACAATTCAATATTTTCGAAGATTTTTCAAGTACTTTAGAGAAATGTAGACTATTAAATTTCCAGAAAACAAAATTATGGAATTTTATATGCGTTAAAATATGAGGTTATTCGGCACCCAATGATGATGCTATTTAATACTTTGCTTCAAATATTACAGTTTATAATAATGTAGAAACACACATTCCCCATCTACAGCGTGCGATAGATGTAAAAGATGTATGATAAAATGAAATATCGCCTGCTATAATAGTAATAAACACACTACTTTACTCAAGTATTTTTCCAAAGTCAGTATCTAGATTATTGATAATGTTTAATTTCATTATTGTTAAAGGGTATAAAACTAACTGAATAATGTTTTATATTTCAAATACTAGTACAAGCATAGATAATAATATACTCGCAGACAAAGTAAAGGTTTTGTTTGAAGTAGAGAAGTTAAAGAAGAGAACAGAGAGGAATGACGATTAATTTATATATAGTATAATTTAATATAATATATCGTATAAATAGTAAAATTTTGCTCCTGCCTCTCATTCATTCATTTTGTTTTAGGTAAATAATCATTAACCTATTGGTTTTCACTTATTTATTATTATTATTATTATTATTCATTTACTTTTGCTAGTCACAGTTCAATTGCACTATTAATTTAAATCTAATTACTATATTTTACTTTTATTTCTGTTTTAATTGTATTGTCTAAATAATATAAAATCTCTTTGGCTTGTGTTCCACTATTGCTACTTTGTTTATATGTTTAATATAATAAGCTGTGATTTTTTTAAAAATAAATAAATAATTAAATTTACCGACCGAAAAGCATAGGTGTTATAAATCTTATGATGATGAAAAAAATTAATTATACATCACTATAACAAATCAATGCTATTGTCAATGGGGTGTATCACTAACTTTTTATCACGATAGATGGCGCATGATAGTTGGTACCTTTTATAACTGTCAGTTGCATAGAAAACTTCAATTTTTATTACGATTTTTTTTATTTTCTGGATATTATGTCGAAGTGAGCAGCTTTTAATTGTACAAATCGAGATTGCCGTTCTATTAATTCAACCTTTTTTCTTTTTAAAGACGGTCTTCGCTTTTTTAATTCGTATTTTAAGGTTAGTAACGTTAATTTAAAATATTTTTTTCTGTTATAAAAATAAAAAACTACAAAAACATTTAAAAAATGATGCCTCGAAAGTTGTAAACAAGGTACCAGTGTCGCTTGCGACATCTACAAAAAGCTTTGCCTGATACACCCCATTCTTTAACCTGCAATAGTGCACCTACACGAGTGCACCAAGATAGCTGCAGACGAGCTTGATCAGCATGCCACTAACGCTTAAGTAACAACCACAACCAATCTCTTAAGAGTATAGCAACTAAGAATAGTAGGTCAAACAATTTCGGTTGTTAACGTTTAACGCAAAGGATTTCTCTTAACATGTCTTAATTACAGTAATAAACATTTTCTGCGAAAGAAAGGTACTTGTGTCAAAGTTACATTGGTTGTCAACCTCGATTACAAGTGAAGCAATTCGACGCTATGCATTATGTTGCATCTGTTACTGTAAAAGCCCAAACAATGGTAAATTTTAATATACTTTTCATAACCTAAGATTAACCACTTTCTATAATACTTACATATATTGTTATATATGTATTTGCTTACGTATTTACACATTATTTATAAACTATTTATAATGTATAGGGTAATCATGCCCAACTTCAGCACGAAGTCACCTCGTCAAGTGTACAGACACATTACTTACTTTATCGTTTAGAGTTCAATTTGTTATAAAAAAATATGTACCTTTATCACAATAAATATATTTGATTTTATTCTAGTAAGTAAGTTGCAAATATTCACTGATAATTGTTAATTTTGAACATTAATTACCATACTCAGTACATCTTAAGGTACACCTTAGAGACACGATAAATTGTCATGCCTGTAGTGCTCGGCATCATCTCCCTTCACCTCCTCAGCTCGTTCCATGCCGCGTTTATATTATTCGGTTAGATCACATACTTCGTCAATTTTATGAGTCTCTTACTGTAATACCCGAATTTAAAAATGATATATTTATATAATTCTTTATATATTTATAAACTTTTGTAATGACTAACAACACATAAATACATATTAAATAACATATAGTGGATTTAGGAGGTCAATTTAAGGTCGCCACTGATAAGTAACACAAAATAATAAAAACGGTAAAAAGAAAGTATTTCAACAAATATAACATTATAGATCCTGTTTCCATCAAATAATTAAAATAAAATATAATTAAATAAAGAGAACTTAAGTACAAGAAAAACTCTTAATTAAAACTTGATAAGAACAAAATATATATTAAAGAGATTTTAGTCTAAGTTAGTTTGGTTAATCTTAAGTTGGAATGGTTAATACTGGAAAATCTTAGGATTCACCATAGTTCGGGCTTTTACAATAACACATCCAGTGGCATTTGGCCGTGACTTCATTGGAGCTCTATTTATCCGCTGCTCATTGAAAACATTGAACATAGGAAATAACAACAATGAGAAGACTCTCCATAATGAGAATCATTCAATGAATGTTGGCAGAGACAAAAAACAGACCTTGATTGATTCCGGTTCTGTGACATCTATAAATGCCACTAAAGAAACTGAAAACGATCCGATGATAAGACAAAAAAGTATCATTACAACTGCAATAACCTGGCGAAGTAACGCTTTGAAACACATAATAATTAATGTTTTTATAATTTTGACGAATCTTGAAGCTGTTATGCATAATGAAGTATTAAATAGAATAAAATATGAAAATTTACACAAATAAATAACGTTAGAAGCAAATTTATTAACGCATTAAGAGGTTTAACGCTTTGAGCAAACCAACATTTTCAAAGATTTTCAAGTCTGACACTAACTGATTCGAGGACTGACAGTTTTCAAACAATTATGCGCAAAAGATCTGCGTCTCTGCTGTGCCGCATGAGAGTCAGTACCAACAAGCTCCTAAACGTATTGGCAGATCGCAGGGACTCTCCGCTGCTGGAGCACTGGATACTGTGAACTGAACACTGCATACAGTCGAGTAGACAGCCTCCAGTAGTAGATAGTTTAAAATTTATTTATTTATTTACAAACACGTTAACCTAACATAACAGCCTAAGCCAATTCGTTAGTAAGTGTTCTTCACATATGGTTAATACAATAAATATACAAAAATACCTAAATAATTAGCAGTAACAATAATAATTAATCAATCCTCACTATATCCTAAATAAGTTTTTGCCACCTTTTTAAACTCAGTCTCCGTAAGCAAGAAAATAAGTCAAACAAGGGAAACTTCAGTGACAACCCATTTATAATGCCGAGTGATTTTAGCAACAGCGAAGTCTAGTGTACTACTGTCGCGTCATCGGCTCCTTAAATAGCGGCTAATACAATACGCATATACAAAATAAATTATTAGTTATATTATGATTTTTTTTTTTCCAGACAGGTCACACAGCGCCATCTAATTTTAGTTAGACATTCTCTGGCTGTTAACCTTAAGGACAATAAGAGAAAGAAAATAAAGATTAATATAATAATAATAATAATAACAATAATAAATTCCATTTTCACATGGATTCTCATTTCCTCAACGGCTTCTCCACTCAACATTTCCTTCCAGCTGTCAAACGAAAATTAAGTCTCTGTAATAAAGACGATTAAAATAAAAAATGGCGTTAATGTACCAGCTTACGACTGATATTCAAAATAAAACTGTCAGCTCGCCTCTTTTTTTTTATATTTCCAGACAGGTCAAACAGCGCCATCTAATTTCCGTGGTAAGCTACGAGGCTTGTGTATCAACTAGATGGTTGATAAACTACATTATACTTTTTTTTTGTAAATATATACATATTATACATATAAACACCCAGACCGCGACAAATTAAACATGTACAACTTGCCCCCGGTGGGAATCGTACCCACGACCTCCCGAGTTCACGGCAACGTTTGTTACCACTAGACCACGGAGGCGTTCTATTATAATGGCGAGGACTAAATAATAATTAAATAAATATTTTATTATTATTATAGTCCTCGCCAGCCGTGTCATAGAAGGTAATCTGTGTTTTAGGGTACTAGTTCATCACATGATGATTATTGTGTTCTTAACAGGAAATCGGACCCGGTATCTTCGCATCAAAACCAACGGATGTTACCGCTGCTCATTTGGAAAACAAAACGTTACAAAAGTATGACAAATGTCATATCAATAAATGTCATATGTTTAACAGATAGCTTTATAGTCAACAAAATAATCTTTAATATCCGATAAGAGTATCCAAGGCGAACGTGAGAGTTATTTATCGGATTAACAGCGATTAATTCAATGTACGACATCGACAATCCTATGCACAAACACAAATAGTTTTTGTTTAACTACAGTGTATAGATAAATAAGCTTGGAAACGTTTTAGTGTATATAGTAGTGTAATTATTATTATTATTATATTTATAGCAATGCCTAGCGGTTATGCCAAAGTCAGCACTTTAAAGAGAGAATTCTATCGATGACATTAAAAATCCTATGTACAAATAACTGCCTCCGTGGTCTAGCGGTTAAGTCCGTGAGTTTAGACTCAGAGGTACCGGGTTCAATTCCTGGTCGGTACACAAAAAAATATTAATGTAAACAAATACATTTAATTATTATTTAATTTATTTGTGATATTTCTCGAGTTTGGTACGGCTGGAGACATCGACGAGCTTGCCACTTGTCATGATTGGCCTATAGTAAAGTTGGATAAATGTGAATCCGCTTATTTATAAGCGTGGTTTCTGACCACCCCTAAAGGGAAACGGTCGTGATGATACTTTACTTTTTTTTCTACAAATATTTTTTTTTACTAGACTTGAATAACTACGCAGAATCGAATACACTATTTTTTTTATCACAATGTTTTTTTTAGGTTTTCGTAAATAATTGGATATATTTTTTGTATAACATAAGGGGACATTCATTTATTACGTAGGACAATTTAGGGAAGGATGAGTCGACCAAGTCTTATTTTTTCTTACAAGTATCAATAGTTCTTACGTAAGATTACAAAAATGCGCAAAGTTAAGAATATTCCAGTGGCGCAGGTGCACTTTCGGAGTGGGTTTTAAGCTCCTGGACTGATCAAAATCTTTAAGGTTACATAATATATAAATATATATAGACTTTAATGATAAAAACAAAAACAAATGAGAATGCCCATTTTTCTTAGACAAATGGGCCAAATAAAATGTGTCATAATGATTTCTTTTTTATTTCATAGTTAATATATTGTGATTTCATAATCTGTAATAAATTTTATCTATTATACCCTAGCATAACGACAATTGACAAAAACTTTTTTTTCCCCATATAATTACATATGTAGTTTCTATCCCGCCAATTTGTAATCCAGTGTTTCTGTCTGTAATAAAGTGATAATGATAGAGAACCTAATCGTATAAATAGTGTTTTGTAACTATTTCATACATAAAATTGTTTAGGACTTATGTATTCTATACCATGTCCTTAAATAAAAAAAATAAAAAAAGAGAGTTCTTCGCGCCATTTTACATGGACATGACATGCAAGTTTTTGTCTTGTAAATTAATTTACTGTGGATAATATTGGTCAAATGTGGTGTTGTTTTGTTTAATAATGTGCTACAATGTGAATAATTATGTAAAACGATAAATTGGACTTTAAATATGGGGCACAAGTTTCAGTTTATTTTGTGCGGTTTTCCCGCGCTGTTAACTCCCATATTTTACCCGACGTGTTGAGCTATGGTGCCGCGAGTGACTCCCAGAAAAGCATCAAATTCTGCATCATCTGGAACTTGATGATGACCTCATTAAAACCCATGAAAAAGAAAGATATATTACGTCAGACTTGGCTGTATGGGCTAGACCCTTTGCCTTCCCTATCATCTCATTCATCATCCATCAAGAGAATAGAAAAAAAAAAACAAAAAAAAACATACATAAATCTTAACCAATGAACTATTTAATTAAATTGTATTTTAATGCTGGGGTAAATCAAATGCTGAAATTAACTTTTAATAAAACACAATAAAAATATATGATTATTAAATAATATTTTGTTGAGGCACGCTCCAACAAAGTTGGGGCCTGGATTTGGGCAATCTCTTTTGATTATTTGTATTTAAGACTGACAAAAATAGTCTTACGTAATGTTTAATTATTTCAACGTTAACGAGAATAAATGTACGATAACGACGATTTTATTCGCAAACCAAACCCTTTTCTTACAACTATTGTAACTCACATCGTTAACGTAAATCAACTACAACTAGCTCTAGATAGATCGCATAAATTTGCAATAAAATATATACAGAATGTACAAGAGCAAGTACCACATGAATGCAAACGTCCTTGCATTACACGGCTGCCAACATTGTCGTCGTATGAGCCGAGATCGATGTAGGTCATATATGTTAACTGCGTGTTTTGGTGCAACTTACCTGTGCTCTAAGAAATCCGTCAATTACAACAATTGGAATTTAAATTAATTTGAGAATATTATTAACATATTAACTCCATCTACTAAGCCACTAGCCACTAAGGACTGCTCCGACCTTGATATCTTTAACCCTAATCGACATAAATTCAGAAAGCAAATTTTAAGTGTTCTCAGTTTAAAATTAAAATTATTTTTATCATTTTAATTTTATTTCTGTAAATACATTTTTATATAATATCTTAGTTTTAGGTTCTTTTAAATTGTAGTTTTAATTATTGCATGCACTAAAATAATTATCTGATGGAAATGTCATATGTTATATGTTTAGGATCACATTCAGTCTGTCGTCTGAGAACTTTCTTCCTTGTATCATGTTTTAATATGCATCTGTTGTATACATTGAATAAATAAATAAATAAAATCTCACATCCAGGCGACCGCGTCAGGCGCGGGAAGTGCGGCGTTTTCTGCGGAGAACCTCAAATTACGCAAATACGCCAATCTTGGTATCGGTTACAAATTTGCGCCGTTTGGGGTCGAGACGATGGGATAGTAGGAGGTATGTAGGAGCAGCAATCTACTGGGCGCTGCGCTGTGCAGTCGTTATGATAGGTTTTGACGTATATATATTATAGTTCAATTTAAGCACCTTTAAGTTCTAATATTTTAATATGATACCTAGTGGTTTGAAATAAACGAATTTATTTATTTATTATTATTAATAAAACACTAAAGGGATTCTACTTACGTTGTATACAAGTAACATAGCTTTTAGAATTTGGGCCTCACTTATCATTTGACACAATGGCGGTGTCCGACGTAAATGACACTTAAAGGGATTTATAATCACGACTTCTCACGTCGAGCCCAACTTCTATAGTGTATTATATAACAACATATATAGATGGAGGTCAGCTTTGAAAATTTAACGAGAAAAAGAGAAGTAAAACCTAATCATAAAAATATATGATGTTATGGTTACAAGTTTAAAATAAAAAATCCTGTTGGGATTCCCTAGCCCCTTCCCACCTTCAAGGAACTTCTGTTAGAGCTGGTGTTGCAGCGGAACAAGCGAAGATCAGCAAGCGTCGAAAATATGAAACTATTTGCAATAATTACTATTTTTCGACGTTTGCTGTAGAAACGATGGGCCCGTGGGTTTCGGAACTTAAAGCCTTTTATAAAGAAATTGTTCCAAGGCTCATTGACGTCTCTGGTGACAATAGGGCTGGCAGTTTTTTCTCCCAAAAATTAAGTATCCTAATTCAAAGGGGAAATGCTGCTAGTGTATTGGGCACCATGCCACAAGACAGCGATTTGGAGGAGCTATTTTTTTTTGTAAGTATGTATTTTTATTATTATATTTTTTTAGGTTAAATTTAGATTTTGTTTTAATATAGTTTATTTAATATTGTAATTCTTTTAAATTGTTTATAAATAAAATATAACTAAAACAACGATTATTAGATTATCAAATCAATCAGATCAAATAATTTCAGTGAGTGAGCACTGCCTTCGGGAACAGAATATCTGGGTTCCAGAAAGCAGTTTACTTATTTTTGACACAATACAACTATACTTCATTAGTTAATAATACAGTACATTGGTATGTGTAGTCTCAAGGACGCCAGTGTCCGCGAAGCTAGGTCCAGACTCTCGAGACTGTTGCTGACATGGGACTATCAAGTTACAGAACAATTTTTAAGAACCATCCGTTGATTTGAAGAACACAACAATTTGTTTATATTTCTTATGCTTTTTTTACTTAGATTTTAATTTTAATTTTTTATTTGTATTTCCCTTTTGTAAACTGGTTACGCCGATATATATTTATTCTTATGTATCTATCTCACTATTCATTTTCCTTCCGCTCCTACCTCTAACTCCTTTGCCCAACGCCAGTTGGCAGCAGTCGCTCAACCGCCGCGCTTGGACGTGTCCGCAAACCTACCGCGCTCCGCCATTAAAAACGCTAAATCACGCAAAATCACGCCGCGAATTCTCCAAGTGCAGTGCCAAAATAATTACCACGCTATAAACAATATTCACTCTGAAATAAGTGGAGAAATCAAATAGTGAACCAGCCGAAGGACGCCAGGGGGAATCCTCGATCGCCGCATCTACTGGTTAGTGGGTTTCCTCTCCTAATCTTACTATTCTCCATCATTTCTGGTCCTTCTAAACCGCATCCCTCATTTACTCACGTACCCCGCTATATATAAAATAAAAAAAAAAAAAAAAAAAAAAAAAAACAGCGTATTTTTCTCAAAAATACGACGACATTTTATATATTTTATTTCCGCTATTTACGTATTTATTTAACTCTAATCCCGCTATATACTCATAGAACGCATACTTATATATCATATTACGCTATTACTTATCTATTTCATACATTCATTTCTCTGAAAACACCCATTCAATTCTCTGCGACTTAAAACAGGAGGGTAGATGTAAAATTCCTTCGCGAAACTAACGCATAAAAAACTCGAGGTCAACGCGCCATCGCGAACATTGACTTACATACACGCTTGACTTATATACATTAGACAGACCCGCGCAACAAATTATTTTTTATCCTGCTGTGTAAAAATGCCAAAACTTACGGAGTTTGTTAACCCGGAAGAAAAGGCCATTAGATCGCAAATATCCGTATTAATCTGTAAAAAAAATAGTTTGTTTGCAATGATACAAAAAGTCTATGATTTAATTGAAAACATCTCAGATACAAATATCGCTCACCGTTTCTTAGTGCTTTCAAAGTCGATTGAAAGTACTAAAATCGAATTTATTAAAGTCGTGGAAAATATTAATATACTCAGCTCATCAATAGATGACAATTATACTCCTAACTTTGAAGCAATATGTTCCATCGATGAACTTTATTGCTATATAAAGTCAGTTCAAGGTGACCTTGAAAATAATAAAATTCAAAAATCTAAAATTCATAAATTGCCAAGCGATTTTACTCGCAAGCTGCCGCCACTCGAATTGATGTCATTTGATGGATCTCCAAACAAATGGGTTCTCTTTTACGAAAACTTTAAAGGTCTTATTCACGACAACCCACACCTTAGTGATGCCGAAAAGGTGCAGTACCTAATGGGTAAACTGTCGGGTAAGGCTGTCACGGTTTGTGCCGGAATCCAACCGGTAGCCAGTAATTATCAAATACTGTTCAAGGCACTAACAGATAGATATGATGATAAACGTACGCAAGCAGCAATGTACATCGAACAGTTGCTTAATTATAAAAATATTTTACACGCATCATCCACCACTCTAGACTCATTTATTGATACCTTTTGCTCAGCTGAAGCAGCACTCCGTCAGCTCGAAATTGCTGACCTCGCAGACTTTTTTATAACACATATCGCGCTTAGCAAACTAGACAAACAAACCGTGCAACTCTTTGAACAAGATCAACGAAGTAAAACTATCCCTACTACGCACGACTTGTTTAAGTTCGTTAAGGAACAAAGTCGTATTTATTTATTACGCAATACGCAAAACCCTGAAACTACTTCTTCATACTCCAAAACTTATAAAAACGCAAAAATACAATCGTTTGTTGTTAACGACAACGACGAGACGCAAAACACCGCCCCGCGAAAATGTATAGTATGTAGAACAGCTGACATTCACCCATTATATAAATGTGACTATTTTTTAAACCAAGATCCTGTTTCCAGGAATGATATTGTAATAAAAAACCGATTTTGTAAAAACTGTTTAGGCTTTCATAGCACCAAATATTGTAAATCGCAAAGTAAATGTTTTGTTTGTGGTAAAAACCACCATACCAAACTCCACATAACTAACTTTCAGGACGCGCTGCCTGATAATAGACAAAACAATTTTAAACCGCAACATCAAAATGCAGCTGTCTCTTTTCCTCACGAGTCGCAGCAGCATGCCGCGGCCACCTCGCTTGCGCACGCGTCGATGAATCAGACATCGGCCGTCTCTTACGCTCCCGTGCCGTCGCCTACTGCACCGAATGAGCCGGTTGCTAGTACAAGCGGTCAGCTGTTGGCTGCCGCCACGCAAAACAACTCGTGTAACATCGCTAGCTTAACTTCTCTTAACAATAATAACTTAAACTCATTTAAATCGTCTACTGTGCTCTTACCCACCGCTATTGTTTTTGTTAAAAATAAACTAAACAATTATGTTAAAATTAGGGTTTTTATAGATAGCGGCTCAATGAGTCACTTCATAACGAAGGCTTGTTGTGACCGATTAAACTTAAACATAACTCCCGCTGAATCGACTATTCATGGAATTGGCCAAAGCCAAAAGACGGCTATAGGTTATACAGATTTTACAATCCACTCGACGTTCGACACTCGTTGTAATTATTTAATTAACGCTCGCGTAATAGATACGATTTCGGGTAAATTACCGCACTCTTTTATCGACACGGCTCATTTAGGTCATCTAAAGGGTGTTCCGTTAGCTGATGACTTATATCACTCGCCTAATGAGATCGATTGCCTTATTAGCAATGAATTGTTCCCGCTCTTACTCGGTTCTCATAAAATCATGTCGCCAAACTCTCCAGTAGTGGCGGTACAGACTACCCTTGGGTATGTACTTATGGGTAAGGCTGACTGCATTCCACAACCTCATAAAACGCCTAATAATGTTTATAATTCATATTGTACCTTTGTTAAGCCCACTCTGGAAAAAGTGACGCAAAACGCTGTGCCTTCACAGGAAAAAGTTAAACTTGGTTTTGAGACTACGTACAGCCATGACGTCACCGGTCGGTCGATCGTAGACTTACCTGTGCACGATTCTTCCGCTATCGCTGGCACGCTCGCCTCCGCATCTCGCCCGCAACGCGCAAACCAAAACTTAAGGCCAGGTTACAACGCCACTAAAAATAAAAATAATACATACCTGTCCTGGAGACATCCCGTACAACACGCAAAGAATATCCCGCATAACTCTGAAAACCCTAAGGAAAAACAAAATAAAAATCGCATTGTGGAAACTAACGTCAGTAAAAAATCATCGTCAGCCTCTTCACCCTACCTCGACACACGCGTGAAGATATTATCATCAGACTGGCGCTCGCGCTGTCCGCTCGCCGCCCGCACCGATAAATGTCATAGGAATGTTCCCAATTACGCGCGATTTTTTGACCCGCTTGGACCAACGGGTCCAGAAATCACTTTTCCCTCTAACTCCTAACTTCACTCAAATTTAACGCAACTATCTTCTCTTTCGCTCGCTCTTCAATTCTCATTTATTTACGCTTTCTCTGATCCACTGTCGCCGTGGCAGGGATCAAGTCAAACACGCTCGCTATAAACTCTTCGCATATACTGTCTCTCTAACCGCTAATCGTATACATATTCTCGCTTTACACACTACTAGGTTCTCACTCAACTCGAAAACTCACGCATTATTAAACTCGTACTCGCATTATTTAAACTTTGAGGAGAGCCTTACTCGCATAGTTTACTCATTCACTCGTACTATCTTACTGAAGTAGTCCTGAAAAGTGATATCATTTCAGAAGAGTTATAATTTTAATTATTTAACGCTAATAAAGTTGGCAATATAGTTGTCATCAAGGACTTGTAAGTCCTCTCTTGTATCGGCCTTTGGCCATTGTTGAGCAAACCTATCCAGGAACAGGACGGTATTGCTAAAACCGCGTTGGCACAGACGCAGTCGGGTGTGTATGTACGTCCGGTGGTGCGTCTGAGACCACTACTCGCTAGTTTTAAGTATCGCTTACTCACTTACATTCACGCATACTCACTCATACTTACTCACACTCACTCATACTTACTCACACTCACTCATATTTACGCACACTCACTCATACTTACTCACACTCATTCATACTTACTCACACTCACTCATACTTACTCATACTCAATATCTATTTTTCTCTAATGAAGATACTTCATGCCGGGGGGAATGGTTACGCCGATATATATTTATTCTTATGTATCTATCTCACTATTCATTTTCCTTCCGCTCCTACCTCTAACTCCTTTGCCCAACGCCAGTTGGCAGCAGTCGCTCAACCGCCGCGCTTGGACGTGTCCGCAATCCTACCGCGCTCCGCCATTAAAAAACGCTAAATCACGCAAAACCACGCCGCAAATTCTCCAAGTGCAGTGCTCAAATAATTACCACGCTATAAACAATATTCACTCTGAAATAAGTGGAGAAATCAAATAGTGAACCAGCCGAAGGACGCCAGGGGGAAACCTCGATCGCCGCATCTACTGGTTAGTGGGTTTCCTCTCCTAATCTTACTATTCTCCATCATAAACTATTATTGGTAATTCGACTGCATGGTCCCATAGTTGGTCAGGCATGAAAATGCCTTGTGTGGGTCCACTACTAATCAGATTGATAATTTGTTGCAGTATACTTACTATTTGATAAATATTTGTTTGGAATAAGTGTAGATTGTATTTTGTAGGTATATTGGTAAATAAACATATTATTATTATTATATTATTATTATTATTTATTCCCATCCTCATTAAATTTTATAACAACAATTAGAGAACTGAAATGACGTCGGACCTTATAGCTTTAAATTAAATAAATAAAGAAACATCTATGTAAATTTGTTTTGTAAACACAAATAATTTATTTATTTATTAATATTGGAAAAACAGTTAACAATAATAATAATAATAAAGATTATAGAATTCACTAAAAAAATATAATATTTATCGTATTTATTAAATAATTTGAGTTATTATTATCAAGAATAAACACTAATAACAATTTGGATACTGATGTTCCGTTAGTTGACTCAACCAATAGAGATGTCTATAAATCCAGGCTTTAATTAAACACACGTTCGGTCAAGAAACTAGATTTTGTTAAAACTAATCGCCTTACATTACTTCGCAACTATACGATCATGTTAGATAATATACTATAATTTGCGTTAACAACACGTGTTGGCAAATACATTGATTATAGTTATAATGATCTTAGACATTAGGAGCAAACCCATTACTAGTCTAGATTGGTACAATTATAGCAGACTTTATGAAGGAGAAGTTATAGTGGTCCGGAATAAGCTCTGGGATAATATTAGTTTTTGTAGATATGTAGTGGCTAACAACCGGCAGAATCGCACTAATGATTCTAATGATCTTAAAATTCAAGTAGATTTTTTTATTATTTTATTTTATTTTGGACATAAAGTAAATATACATGAAACAAATTAAACCAAAATTAGACCTAGAATTCCAATAGTTAACAATTTTGCTAACATATCGTCTCCACCAAACCATTAGAAAAATAATATATATAAATCAAGAAATATATTGATAATAAGGATGGAGAAGATACGAAAGCGATATTATAAATAATAATGAGAGATTTACAAGAAAAACAGTTCTAATAGGTAAATATACCACAACTAAAATATCAAGTAATAATAGTTACAATAAGTGTCACTCGACGAAAACGCTACAACATGTTGCGAAGTCGTTTCTTAAAGACTACATATGAATTACATGTATTAGATGTAGCAGTAGTAAATTTACACACCCTACATTTAACTTCTGAGTGGGGTGGCTGGACCAAACCTAGTCCAGTTTAATACCAATAAGAACCAAACTCATCAGGAATGCTGGAACTACAACCCAGCTGCAACATACTTGGGGTTAAATTACGCTCAGATCTCAAAAACAGATACTACATGGAAAAAATTGAGGATAGTGAACAAGCTAAAACGGCTTTTTCCGCCCTCACTTAGACTTTTATAGAACAAAATTTAATGGATGGTGACCATTGTAAAGTTGCATGTGTTGATGTGTATGTTCCTCAAGTTCCATTAATTTGTTAATGTTTTGGATTTCATAATTTGGGTTGTAAATTATGTGACAATGTGAAAGAAATAAATCAAAGTGCCACATACTTGTGGCCTGTTTTCATAATTTCAAACAAAAAAAAAAAAACAGGCATGCATGCAGGAATATAGTTCTCACCTCTGGCATGGTACCGCTAAGTACCTTACAGGTCCACTCAATATTCTGCAAAGACGTTCGATTCGAAGAGTGGACGTCACTACAGTGTCTGAAACTCTCGAATCGCTGCAGCTTCGCCGAGATGTGGTTTCCTTGAGCGTGTTCTACAAGCTATGAAGAGCTCCACAACCTCATTTCTTCTTCTCTACTCCGCAACTGAACCACACGCACATACCGTAGCCACTATCCCTACGCGTACATATAAATTTTGAGACTTACAATCTGTAGTACCTTGAGCGAAGTATAAAAAAGCATATTAATAGGCCGGCATAATGGTAGGGGCTGATGTCTGTTACCCCGATTGGACCTTGCGTACCACTTACCATCAGGTGGAAACTATGTCACATATCGTGCTTAGTATAAAAATAAGGTCCTTAAGGCAAAAAAGGCATCTTGCCTCAGCTGGGTGTCACTCACGAGAGGGTGATAAAAATAAAATTTACAATAAAGAAGTTGCAAAGAGTGCAAAAAAATATATAACCAACTACGTGCGTACGTAAGTGCCAAAGAACCGTTTTCATTTAATTTTGTACTTGATGCGGTATCTGTTGTTGGAATATCTTCGAATGATTCAGACAGCCTTGAACTTCATATTACTGCGTCTTTACAGCGCACATCGATCTTAGTTACGGATTTGACATCAGTCACGTTCCCTGAGGATTAGTACCTATATAAGTATATACAAACTACAAAGCAGTCATCATCACGTTGATCGATACCCTTTTAAAGCAGGTAGACAATTGTGCGCCACTTGTCACGGCCACTGCATACCTATTTAGTTTTGTCTACGTTCATTATTGGACCCCCTACATGAGTGCACCAGGAAAGCTGCAGTCCGAAACTTGGGGACTTATTTAGCATCATCATTACAGCCCCTAGAACACAGCGTCCTAGATCATCTCCACCAGACGGCATGGCGAGGATATGATGTCAATTTTTTAAGACAATTTATTAACGATTCCACAAGTTGGTATTAGTGGAACCGGGACCGACGGCTTAACGTGCTCTCCGAGGCACGGGAACGGTGGTAATGTAAATTTATGACAAATGTACGTAAGAAAAGTGTTTTTCTCATTGGTACACGCCGGGGGGGTTTGAACCGACCTTTGTCGGATTTAAGGAACGCTTTCTTACAACCGAGCCACTACCACGCCTGTTTAGCATCATTTATCATTACAGCCCCTAGAACACAGCGTCCTAGACCTCCACTGCTGGAGATGGGTCTTCCAGAACATATATCTGGAGAATGTAGCCTACACTCGCCACGCTGGCCAGACGGCTTGGCGAGGATGTTTAGCATACTAACACTGAAATGACGATCACGACCATGTTGCCAAGAGTACTCTACTGCACCTTTAGCTAATACTGCTTCTGTGTTAGATGTGATAGGTGAGGCTTGAACTTCTTTTACAAATATCGCTAGAACAACTTGCCTCCATCGCTTCGGGACATGCATTCCTTAGCAGGTTTCAAGTCGGTACCCAAAAATGTTAACATCACAAAACAATTACCTAATATTATTTTATTTATTAATATTTACATACTATTGTTTTTTCTTGACTATTATTATTATTAATTAATGGTTTATTTATTTTAATTCCTTAATTTGTTGAAACATATACTGTACATTCTGTGGTCCTTCCAATTTGGTAAATAGTACTGTGCATTTCTGGGACTTGTGACTCAACCAACATAAGGTATTAGCTGAAAAACAGCGCTGCAGTGACAGCTGTCTATCGCCACACCTGTACGTATGTTTCGGTATATACGAGTATGTAGAATAGCTTACATTTAGATTTATTTCTTATATTTGAAGTAACCTTTACGATTGTTGCGATAAATAAAGAATTTTCTTTCTTTCTTTCAAAGTCATTTTCTATTAAGATTAACAACCTGCATCTGAGTGAACCCGAATATGACCCGGCATATTATGGGTTCAAAAAATAAAAACGATATGAAATACAAGTTTCGGCAATATTTGGACTAGTTTGGATGTTAATGGATTAAATTATATGAGTTTGTTTGGCAAATTTGCACTTTGCGATTAATTTGTGTAAAACCACATGTAGAAGCAGATACATCCGGTAATTTAATGACTTGTTTTTATAGCTTTACTGATTAGATTTTAAACACCAATATATACGTAGTATGATAAAAAACTCATCTGGCAAGAGTAGGCTAAATTCTAAAAAGAAATATATTCTGGTAACCTCATATTGAGCGGTGGTGGATCAGTTGGAACCACGACTCTTCTCCATCATCATTACAGCCCCTAGAACACAGCGACCTAGACATCCACTGTTGGAGATGGGTCTTCCAGAACTGAATCTGAAGAACTTGCTTACCTCGCCACGCTGGCCAGAAGGCTTGGCTAGGATATGATGTCAATTTTGAATGAAAATTTATTAACGATTCCACAAGTTGGTATTAGTAGAACCGGGACCGACGGCTTAACGTGCTCTCCGAGGCACGAGAACGATGGTGTTGTAAATCTTTGACAAATGTACGTAAGAAAAGTGTATTTCTCATTGGTACATGCCGGGTGGGTTTGAACCGACCTTTGTAGGATTTTAAGGAACGCGTTCTTACAACCTAGCCACCACCGCGAAAAAAATACACTCTTTTACGTACATTTGTCATATATTTACAATATACCCTTCTTGTGCGTCGGAGAGGATGTTAAGTCGTCGTTACCGGTTCCACTAATAGTACTTTGTGGAAACGTTAACAAATTCTCATTAAAAAAATATATTATACTAAACAAACGCCAGTGGCGAGCGCAGGCCGAATTCTTCAGATATTTCTGGAAGGCCCATCTCCAACAGTGGAGGTATAGGACTCTGTGTTCTAATATTAGATTTGCATTTTTAAATGATCATTTAGAAATACACTTATAAATTACTTTTAAATAAGAACGGATAGAAATACAAAAAAAACAAAGAGATAATTAATAAACGTGCTAATGTTTTGAAATCAACGCAGACAAAACATTTGTCTGGAGTGAAAAACTATTAACAAACGCGTAGAGAGAGTAGAAAAGCTTGGGAAGCCGAAATGATTTGAGTAGGACCCCTTGGCAATTCGCCATGTTTAAGAATATTATTAATGTTTTCAACTGAAGTCTATTTATAAACTAATGAGGCAAATAGGGACACTGAAAGACGTGACATAATAAAAAAATAGGAATACTCCGTTTTCTCGGACATAAAAAAAAAGTATCATCACGACCGTTTCCCTTTCGGGGTGGTCAGAAACCACGCTTATAAATAAGCGGATTCACATTTAGTCAACTTAACTATAGGCCAATCATGACAAATGGCAAGCTCGTCAATATCTCCAGTGTACCAAACTCGGGAAATATTACAAATAAATATATTAACAAATACGTTTGTGTCCGGACCAGGAATCGAACCCGATACCTCCGAGTCTAAATCCACGGAGGCAGTCACTCGTTTCTCGGACATGTTAAACATAATTACTCTGGGCCCATGGAGTCCAAGCGCAAAAAAGTTTTTAAAAGACATAACACCGCGTCTTGTTGTCTCCTCCGGTGACAAGAGGGCTGGCTCTTTCTTCGCCCAGAGAATTAGTATTGCAATTCAGCGGGGAAATGCAGCCAGCGTTCTTGCCACCATTCCACGCGGACGGGACTTATATCCCTATCCTTAATATTAATTTTTATTTTATATGTTGTAAATATTTTTTCGAATAAATGTATATATAATTACTAAATATTGACGACATTCAAGACGACATTAACAAAATCATTTAGCGTTTGATTGGGCAAAAGAAAGGTTCCATAAAGAGTGTAAGCCCAAAACACTAGGTTCCTACTCGTATTCCAAACCAGCATCTGCACGGTAATAATAATATGTTGATTTACCAATATACCTACAAAATACAATCTACACTTATTCTAAACAAATATTTTACCGATCAGTAAGTATACTGATACAAAATTTTGAATGTGATTTTTCGAGTAATGAAGAGACACAAAGCATTTTCATGACTGACCAACTATGAGACCATGCAGTCGACTACCAGAAAAAGTTTACAGTAAGGAAATATAAAATATAAACAACAATTAAATTAAAAAAACAATCCATACATAACAAAAAAGAAGTACATATTTTTCTTTTATAACAGGAAACATTACGCCAGGATATAGATGTATAAGATATACATACAGTAAACGTGACAAATGGCGGTTAAATTGTCTCTGCCCAACCTGAATCTGAGTAACATGTAGATAATGATGATATTGTTGATGAAGATAAAGTATGTTTCAAAGTTGTACAGTAAAGAAAACGTACTGCACAAAGCAATAAACGAATATTAATGGATGGATGCAATTTAAACCAGACGTAAACTAAAAGTTGGCAGATCTCCGAAATCAATTCCTATTCACTATCGTGAAAAATTGTTCATAGTGCCCGACTGCACGTTTAAAATTTAAGATGCTGTTTTTAAATACAAATCAATTAAGTTAAATTGTAAAAACAGAACGGAAATGTTTCGATTTAAACTGCATTAGAATTACGATTTGAAACTTTTAATAGGACTGCCCCCGTGGTCTAGCGGTGAATTTAAACGCTGAATTAGATTCCTGATCAGGACTTAATATTTAATTTAATTTATTTGTGACTTTTTAATATGACATATGATATGCCCAGTGAAAGGTATAACAACCTTTGCATTTAGTTTAATATTTATTCTCTCCTTCTAACTCCGCATCCCACAATTTCTTATGTCGTTCTCCCAAAGGTTAGCTGTTAGAAAATACCTACAACTCAACCAGCTCGCCTATGTACTTAATTTTATTTTGTATATTTTAATGTGTAATAAAGAATTTTATTATTATTATTGTATTACTCGAGTTTAGTACGCTAGAGACATCGACGGGCCTGTCACTTGTCATGATGGGCCTATAGTAGAGTTAGCTAAATGTGAATCCGCTTCTTTGAAAATAATAAATTGTGGTTAGTGAGTCATTTGAAGGTTTTTTATTTATCAATCAGTAAGCATTAAACTTGTATTAAATTAATTCAATTTATCCAAATGATACTTTATTTTTATTTTGACAACTCTCTTTACAGCACTTTATTTGGCAATACTTTAATAATTACGGCTTCTTTTACCTATATTTTTTACTTTATCAGTCGCATCAATCTTTATTTCACTATTTCTTCTTCTTCTTAGTCACTAAACTCTTGGCAGAGTGGTCGTGGTCGCGATTTGAGTGCTAGTGGCACGCTTAACAACTCGCCACTCCTCTTGGATCGCAGCTTTAGTGGTGCACTCAAAGCACAAATAAGGTCATGCGTGGAATACTGTTCTCACCTCCGGGATGGTTCCGCTAAGTACCTTACAGATGCTCTCAATGTCCTACAGAGGCGGGCGATTCGAATAGTGGACGATACTACAGTGTCTCGATTCGCTGCAGCTTTGCCGAGATGTGGCCTCCCTGAGCGTGTTCTACAAGCTATACTACGATGAATCCCTTCTTCTCTATTCCGCAACCGAACCACTCGCACAGGCCAAAATATGCATCTACATACCGTAGCCACTATCCCTACGCGCACATACAAATATGGAGAATCTTACATCTGTCGCACGCTGAAGATGGGGAATGCTCTCCCAGCCAGTGTGTTTCCCCATTCCTATAACCTGGAGTCCTTCAAAGGAAGTGTGAAAAAGCATCTTTATAGGCCGGCATAGTGGTAGGGACTGATGTCGGTCGTCTGAGGCTGGCGTCAGTTGCTCCCATTCTTGGACCTCGCGTACCGCTTACCACATGTCGTACTCAGAATAAAAAATAAAAAAAAAACACTATTTAGAACCATCGAATATATTTAATATACAACCACAATAACTCTTTTAAAGTGAAGCGCATTTATTAATAAGAAGATTACCAAACTCAAATCAGACAAATATATTATTATCAGTACGGTGACAATCAATCTCAAGTGTTGCAATAGCAATCCCAGGTGGGATCATTGTTGCTTGTGTTAAAATGTGTGGTAGCTGATGCGAAGAGGTGAATGCACGATTGCGGAAGGTGCAAGCAAAGGCCTTCGGTTGTGGACCTATAATTTACGGACGGATTTAACAAAACTGCCTCCGTGGTCTAGCGGTTAAGTCCGTGGATTTAGACTTGGAGGTACCGGGTTCGATTCCTGGTCGGGACACAAAAATATTTATTAATGTAAATAAAAATACATTTAATTTATTTGTGATATTTCTTGAGTTTGGTACGTTTGAGACATCGACGAGCTTGCCACTTGTCATGATTGGCCTATAGTAAAGTTGGCTAAATGTGAATCCGCTTATTCATAAGCGTGGTTTCTGACCACCATGAAAGGGAAACAGTCATGATGGATTGCGTACCGCAAATACATTCGTGGATTTGCTTCACGTAGCACCAACGATGTTCCTGGGCCCCGCGCAGCACCTACTCCCTCTGCACCACCCCCAGCAGGGACGCCGCGCACCGTCCACTGAAGCTTCTAGTTCTCCTCAGAAGGTGGTCACAGTACCTGATGGGTACTTCTATGACCACAAGAAGATGAAGATACGGAAGCTTTAGATTAATTAATTTTAATGTTATTTTTATATGTATTTTAGTTGTAAGGTATTTATCTATGTGCCATTTGTTGCCTGATAATAAACAAATTATTATTATTATTATTATTAAACTTAGCCAAGTGCCTAGCATATATAACAAAAAGGTTCAGAAAATGGTGTTGGAAGCAGGTTCCAACAACCTCTGTTAGTATACCATAGCCGAGATTTAAATTTAGTGGAACAGAAATAAAAATGAAAGTTATAAATAATAAAAAATCTTGACTAATAAATTATATTGTCTGGTCCCTATAATGCAAGTCTGTGGCTTCTGTGACGAAATTATATTGCAGCAAGAAATTGTAACTCATATATTAGGAAATAATCATCAATCTACGACACTAATTGGTTACAGCAAAAATGACAAGTAAATTATTAGTTGCAAATTAAAGCATTACCGTAACATAACATTGCCAGATGGGCTGGTAACCTAAATAAGGTGGCTGATTGGGGGTTGAATAGGAAGTATACAAAGCCTTAGTTAAAATATGACAATGCCTATTTACAGCAGCTATAATTATAAGTGTAGTTTTGTGTGGAATTATGTGTATAAATCATAAAGTTTTTTTAGTAAAGTAAAAAAGTAAAGTATCATCACGACCGTTTCCCTTTCGGGGTGGTCAGAAACCACGCTTATAAATAAGCGGATTCACATTTAGCCAACTTTACTATAGGCCAATCATGACAAGTGGCAAGCTCGTTGATGTCTCCAGCGTACCAAACTCGAGAAATATCACAAATTAATTAAATATTAATTAAATGTATTTATTTACATTAATAAATATTTTTGTGTCCCGACCAGAAATCGAACCCGGTACCTCCGAGTCTAAATCCACGGACTTAACCGCTAGACCACGGAGGCAATCCTTTTTTAAAAATGTTATTTTGTGTTTGTATTGTAAAGCACTGCTCTACATTTATATAAGGTTGTGTAGTTTCATGGCGTTCTACCTGGTAGAATGCTGTCAAATTATGTCGTCTATTATTATAGTATACTTATTGTAAATTTGACATGTGCAAAATTTGAAGTGCAAAATACATTTTTTTTGTCCTATGTCTAATTAAAGAAAATAAACGAATTGAATTGAGGCATGTATCCAGCAGAGTGGATTTTAATAGTCACGGAAAGATGATTAGCAAAGCTATTTATAATATTATTAAAATAAAAAAAGGCATTTTGCATTTGAGTTGTACAAATGGCTAACGGAAAAGTCTGAAAACAGGCAACAATTATTTCTGCCAACGTCTTAGCCTCGCGATACAGAGGGGAAATGTTGCCAGTCTTCACGACCGTATCCCTTACGGGGTGGTTAGAAACCAGGCCTTTATAAGGAGCGAGTTCACATTTAGCCAACTAAGGAGGAAAAATTAAAGGCAAGAGACCCCGTGGCCGGAGCCCGACACGATGGTCAGACCAGATCCGCACCACACTTCACACTCAAGTCTACGAGGCCCTGCACGCCGCCGTGATCAGACCCGGATGGCGCAACATCGTCCGGGACAAAGTGATCCGAGGAGGGTGTCACGATCCTTAGCATTGAGGAAAACGACGCAAGGAGGAGGACTATAGGCTCATCATGACAAGTGGCAAGCTCATCGATGTCTTTATTACCACTTTCATATATTTTAAATTAATGGTATTGATTTTATATGTGCTGACTGTATCTAAGTAGTTACAAGCGAACCAAATGGAATAAAATATTTCATTTTGATTGATTGTTATACGAGTTACTATATGCTATGCTATGCTATATAGTGTCAAGGTGAAAATTAATAATAAGCACACATGGCTTAAATAAGTTAAACACGCTTCGGAGTTGGGACAGTTAAGGAATCGTGAGGGTTTAATAATATCTAACAATAACAATGCTAATGTTTAGCGCAGGTCTTAAACACATATTTAATAACAAGAATTTGTTAGTTTTTATTGCACAAATATTTACGTGCAATGTGTCATGATAATAATAATAATAAATATTTCCAGACAGGTCACACAGCGCCATCTAGTTTCCGTAGTATGCTACGAGGCTTGTGTTACGGATACTAGATGGTTGATAGACTACATATTATACTTTTTTTTTGTAAATATATACATATTATACATATAAACACCCAGACCGAGACAAATTATACAATGTACAACTTGCCCCCGGTGGGAATCGAACCCACGACCTCCCGAGTTCACGGCAACGTTTGTTACCACTAGACCACGGAGAGGTCGTAGAGATGGGCCTTCGAAAACATATAACAAAAATACTTTATTTGTAGTTTTGCTATTATTGTTAGTAAAGTATCATCACGACCGTTTCCCTTTCGGGGTGGTCAGAAACCACGCTTATAAGCGGATTCACATTTAGCCAACTTTACTATAGGCCAATCATGACAAGTGGCAAGCTCGTCGATGTCTCCAGCGTACCAAATTCGAGAAATATCACAAATAAATTAAATATTAATTAAATGTATTTATTTACATTAATAAATATTTTTGTGTCCCGACCAGGAATCGAGTCTAAGTCCACGGACTTAACCGCTAGACCACGGAGGCAGTTATTGTTAAAGCGTATTATACTATTTTTATTAGTGTTTTTTAAGGTTATTGTGATGAATTTAAAAGTTAAAGATAATATAAAGTTTTATCATTCATCATTACAGCCCCTAGAACACAGCGTCCTAGACCTCCACTGCTGGAGATGGGCCTTCCAGAACATATGTATATCTGGAGAAATTGGCCTAGACTCGCCACGCGCTGGCCAGACGGGTTGGCGAGAAGTTTTATATTTATATAAAATAGATATATAAATGTTATATAAAATTCAATATTTAAAAAAAAAAACAAAGTTGTACAGTTTTTTCCACGATATTAACTTGTTTAGTCCAGAAACTACATGCCCGAACTATATGTGTAATATATAAAATTTACAAGTGATATCAAACCCCAGAAGTTTTACAAGACAGATTACACCAAATGCGTTGCAGAACCGTAAACTCTAACTAGATAAGACAAAGGAATTCCAACCCTTTTTGGAGGAATACAATTACTTATAGAGTGCGTCATAATGGAGGGACCAACGTAGCTCATATAAGTAGCTGGTTAGTCGTCATCTGGACAAATTGACTACTGCACAGATAAACAATTAATAATATAATCGTTATGTGGATGATAGCCCAAGTGCTTTTTTGGAAGTCCTACAAATTTAAATTAAAAGATTAAAATGACGGCTAACACAATTATCGATAACCCTAGCACAACTTGGTATTGCTCGTAAATACATAATCCAATCAAATCCAACCAAGTAAAGCTATTTTAAGAGGGTTTAACGCGTTTGAATTGTTCTCGCTCGCAAAATTCAATATTTATTTATTTAATATTTATTTCGATAAAGCACAGATTAACAAAGAGTACAACTTTAAACATATTATATAATAAGTAAAGCCAACAGTTGGTTTATACAATTGGATATTAATATTTCAATGATTTTTCACGTCTGGGTGTTGTTTTGGGATTTGTAGTCCAGTCCTATCAACTAAGTAAGAAATAAAATTACGGACATAAGACTTTTAACTACATGACAGTTTGAGGGCGGATATTACTATTTTTGCTTTTGACAGATAAGCCGATTTCTATATATATACATATTTCAATGAAAATGAGCTTTATACAAGGTTGTGCCAGAGAAGAACAATTAATCAAAATAGAATAATAAAAAAGAGATCTAAAAAAATAAAAATAAATATCAAAATATTGGCGAAAGATTTTATCGCTCGTAAAAATATAAAATTATAATTAGGCCCGTTCCATCATCTCGCACATATTTTCCTCACGCCTGAATAAGCAATAGACTATGTGCACAATAAACAAGTTATTTTCACAGATAATTTAGTAAATCAAGTTTATCTAGACAACACGTCTACGTGTCTGCCTTTTATCAACATAATCAAATTCATAAATCAGCCCGACTTTTGTAAAAAAATATATAGCCATTTTATTAATTAACCCTCAAGACGAAACGAGTGGAAAATTTTCAACTATAAGTCACTTATTAAAATAATGATAACGTTAGAAAGCTAACAAGTGATAATGTGTTTATTAAGTACTTATTTATTGTGGCGTCATAAATGAAAAGATTATTTTAGAAATAAAAACACACTGTTATGAAAAAAACAGACGAGACGAGTACAGTACATAGTATGATAATTTAAGATGCCCTCTTGATAATAATAAGTTGTGTAATTTATTCATGTTGATAAACAGAAAACGTCATTGAATAGTGAAACAAACCTTTAAATAAGTTACACAACTGATATTAGCAATATGGGAAATAAAATAAGTAATAAATTGTAAAAAAATAACCTGTTTCGCAGCACGTTCTCTGGAACAAATACATTCCACCAGGAGGGTCGTTTCTGGCGAACATAGGCGGAGGGGTCGATGTCATCATCAGTGTCGTTGCCGCCAGACTTGCGACGTTTCTTGCGGTCCAGCTGCAACCGAGCTGCCCAAGAGCGCCTGCGACCTTTGTCCATGTTCATAGGGGGAGAACTCATGTCAGCGACTGGCGTCACAGCCACAGACGCTCTGCGAGGCATGTTCTCCGGAGTTGCTTCATCAAAATCTTTCTTTCTATAGCGTTCAGCGAAAGCTGCATCGGAAGCTCGTCTACCATTGGAATGCTGACTTGAATTAATAGTCTCGCAATCTAGGAAAGCTTCATCATCATCATCAGTGTCTGACGTGTTAGGTTTGTCGCTGAAACGACGAGGGGTTTCATCGACAGACTCCTGAAGACTGGCCAGAGGTAAACTTGGTCTGTGACTTCTAAGACCATGCGGTAAACGTAAAGGAGTTTTATTTTGCAGCCTCGATAAAGCGAGCGGTACCGGCGACTCCGCCAGCATCGGCTCCGATCCACTCATGTTTATTGATTTGTATTACACTGTTATTATTTCAACACTTTCATAGTTTGACAATCACAGTTGAACTACAATTTATGGCTCGACCATTTTTTTATTCGCACTTTACCGATATAAAATTGCGTTTTATTACAATGACTGCGCCTGGGAATTACAACGTTGAAATATAAAATGGTGTGGCATTTACAGCTATCCTAATTTTGATTTGTAACACTAATATATATTTTTTTTATTAATCTGGAAACACTTCTTTTTTTGCATGTAAATTGTTAATTGTATTGCTGTGTTGTATTTTAGTAAATAATAAATAAATTTAGAACTATCACAATTCTAATGATACTAAAGGACACATCTGTCAGGGTTGGGCCATCAAGGGACTCGGCTAAAAAGGCAAAATCTCGCAAATACTAGTCTGTCAGCAACCAGACAATAGGACCGTAGGAGCCATGTGATAACAAGTTAAAAAAAAATGAAAAAGTATTAAAATAGAAAAACTGTCTAAGCGGCTGGTTAATGCTGTACTTGACAAAAAGACTGGCAGTTTCTTCGCGCAGCATGCTGCACAAGTCATGGGTGAATATTTATATTTAATTTTTTATTTTATTTTATTATAATCATAATTGTATCTTCATCATCATCACAGCCCCCACCTAGAACACGAACTCCACTGTTGAAGATGGGACTTCCAGAAAATTCTAGAGAATTTGGCCTACAATCTCCGACAGACGGAATACAGATTTTAAACAGAGGTAATACTAGTTAAGTAATAAGATATTTTACAATAATCTATAACGAATATTTTTATATACCTTTCTAGGCATTATTATCAACCATATGCAAGTTATAAAAATGCAAAACCACGACTGTTTCGTGTTCAAATGCAAATAGAATTAGCATTATGTATTGTCCTCATGACCAAAAAATTGCTCCAATTTATTCACAATACTGGGACTAAAGGTACTAATTGATGGCAATGAATGGCAACATTAGGCAGTCAGACATCTACGACTGTTCTGCAATAGTGTTGCCAGATGCCATATTTTTAGCCGGTGGCCGTTTTTTAAGAAATTTAGGACCAAACTGAGCCGAGACCCAAAATCCCGCTTTACGCTTTACTACAAATATAACGCGGAATTTAACTATGAAATGTCCCCGTTAAGGGAACTAGCGTATCAACCATTCCTTATATTGCAACTACCCTTTAAATATATATCTTAAAAGTAAAGTATCATTACGACCGTTTCCTTTTCGGGTTGGTCAGAAACCACACTTATAAAGCGGATTCATGTTTAGACAACTTTACTATATTATTAAATTATTTATTTAAATTATTAAATTTTATTGAACCCGGTAACTCAAAATCTAAATGCACGAACTTAACCGCTTGACCATGGACGCAGTCTTAGATACTCGTATATAATATAAAATAATAATAAATATATTTAAAAGTGTATTAAACCAAATAAATTAGCTTTACAAGTTGGAGGTTTTTAGAATTATTATGGGACCCGAGACAGAATTGCATTAAAACTAAACCAGGTTTAAATAAACTAAATCTATATAATATTTAGTTAATAATACAATGGGATACGTAAGCGTAAATAAATAAGAAGGGTATGTGTGTACTAATATACCGGACGGAACATAATAATGTATTTAAATTATTTGTGATTTTTCTTGATTTTAGTACGCTAGAGACATTGACCTTGCCACTTGTCATGATGGGCCTATAGTAAAGATAGCTAAATGTGA
Source organism: Tinea semifulvella (assembly GCA_910589645.1). NCBI lineage: Eukaryota > Metazoa > Arthropoda > Insecta > Lepidoptera > Tineidae > Tinea > Tinea semifulvella. The sequence continues at coordinate 9,311,093 of OU342618.1, read as the reverse complement.
TTTCGCGTATACTTTTTATAATAAATAAAATTAGGATCTTTAGATATGTTTAATTTATTTATGAGGCATGTCATTGGCCGAAATAACGAAAGTGACAAGCTAACTACCAATCACGTGGCTTATATTATCAATATATTGATCAGGGATTATTTTAATCATTCTTTCTGCAACTGGCCGTAATACACATCTGGCTACACTAGTTCTAACCGCACTATTTATCATCGGTACAGTAATTAATCTATAGTGGCTAATTGGATACGTCCAATGAGACGATCAGGCTATAAGCAAAGACATACGAGTATTAACGTAAAGACACCTATTATCGACCCGCACATATCCAGGTATAAATAAAATATGCGTTTTCTAATAATCAGGTGGACATATCGACCCAACAATAAGGATTTATTATTTACACCACAATGCGACCACATAAACGTAAACACTTTCCCTTAGTTTGCCGTTTGAAGTTTCTTTTCACCGTTATATATTATTTTATTTATTTATTAGATCTTCAACAAGATCATTACAACATAACATGAATAATATGGGCCTGGGTGCTACCTCAATTATAAGAGATTACAGCATTCAAGTAAGAGTGACAATAATATTAATATAAATAAGATTAAGTTCAGTTTTTTTAAGTAGATAATATTTTGCTGAAAGGGCCAGCCTCGCCGTTCAACGAGGGAACGCAGTGTCCTCGGACGGTTAACAATTTAGTTTTTATTTTTTTCATATATTAACAACACCACCGTTCCCGAGCTGAGGGACTGCAGCTGTGATTATAATGAACAGAGTTTAGAAAAGGGTCCCTCTAGTACAACGCACACGACAGGTTACATACACCGAGCAGAGAAAGTTGCTACCAACTACCGACTATAGTAGCTATTCGTCTATAAATACACATCGCCATAATTTACTATTTTCTAGAATAAGTCAGGTTTCGATGGTACCTAAGAATGCGAGTAAGCTTAGGAAAACTGGCATTAGTTGCTATTGATACTATCTTACTAGTATGGTATATAGGAAAAGTCGTGCTAGATCAGTTCAGGGCGTAAATGTAAAATGTAATACAAATTCTAGATTATTATACCTCGTTAGATAGCTTATAATACGTAGATATTTTAAAATACATCTGCCGAACAACTGCCATAATATTTCTTTTAGATATCCCTTAGAGAAAAAAAAACTTGCTAATTATTTTTGTAATTTCTTAACTTTCACTTGTCTACTACGGCCTATTCAATTAACTTATGCACTATTTTAATGATTGACGTTCTAAAGCATCTTATTACACATGTAAAAATGCAATAATAATAATAAGGCACACAAAATAAACAAAATTAATTTTAGTAGCCCAAAAATCGGCAATTTTCAATAAAAAACTTAAAAGTCGGAAATCTCGAAAAGGGTTAAATTTAGGGTAGGGTGTTTCATAGAGAAATAAGTCAGAACTGATGGGTACTCCACGCTCTGAACGGATCTAGCACGACTTTTTCTGTAACCCTGTATATGTATGTATGTAGTAAACTTAGGGACATTTTAGCTTGCTTATTTTAAAAGCTATGTCAGCAACTTTACACTAAGTCTTGTTTCAATCGGTGTTATATTTATAAAAAGATCACCAAAGCAAGCTTACAATATTAGTTCTCCTGGAAAGTAAAAATTGGCATTTGACATCATTGCAAATGGCACATACTTTCAACGAGAACAATAAATAGGTGGTAGGCAGACTCATGGTGGTAATTTGCCTAGTCTGCCGGTGCGGGGAAGTATTCACTGTCCGCACGGATAAACCCATTAAAGTGTATCCACACGTTTCGGGATCAGGCTCGAATGCCGTCATGCCCAGTCAAGCCGGCATAGTTAGGGACTGATGTCAGTCATGAGTGTGGGTCTGGTGGGCAGTTTGGTTTAGTGACGAATATCATATTTGGAATTCTATCGATCATACAAGTGAGCATAGCTTTCTTCATAGCTAGCTGAGCGACCTTGAATTTGTGGATTAGACCCACTTGTCAGTGTATACGTTTGAGCTCCGTACGACATTGCAGAGAGGACGCACTGGTTCAATACTTCTACAAACAATTTATTAAATTATATACGTAAAATTATACCTAAATATACTCGTACTAAACGAACATTTTGTTAAATATTTTTTTGTAAAATGAGGATTTTTGAAAGTCAATTTAAGTAAGAGTATTTTTTTAATTGATTTAAAATTTAAGCATAAATAGATAATCACACACATGCATTTATTTACAAGTTATATAACTGACCGCCTCCGTGGTCTAGTGGTAACAAGTGCCGTGAACTCGGGAGGTCGTGGGTTCGATTCCCACCGGGGGCAAGTTGTACATTGTATAATTTATCTCGGTCTGGGTGTTTATATATATAATATGTATATATTTACAAACAAAAAGTATAATATGTAGTTTATCAACCATCTAGTTTCCGTAACACAAGCCTCGTAGCTTACCACGGAAACTAGATGGCGCTGTGTGACCTGTCTGGAAATATTTATTTATTATTTATTATAATACTAATAAATATGTTGGTGAATTTATCGTATTATTAATATTTTAGCTGAGAGAAAATTTCTACGGGCATTAAGTCCGTCTTTGTACTTTAAGCAATAAACATACATACATATCTTCACGCCAAATCGGTAGGCAGAGACAATTGAGCGCCACTTGTCACGATCACGACATACCTCTTCAACATTCATCAACCTCTTCATACATGCCCTTTTGTTTCGATGGCTCTTTAATGCACCTTCAGCTATTGTTTTATTTATCTGATCGTGATAGGTGAGTCTTGGTCTGCCAGGGCCTCTTTTACCCACACTTTTCGCATTATATATCTGGTTCGTTAATCTCTCTTCGCTCATCCTTTCCCTATTTTTGTCCCTATGCTTTCTTTCATACCTACCTTTTTGCGTATTTCATCATTACGTATGCGGTCCGTTAAAGTTACGCCGCATATCCGACGCAACGACCTAATTTCTACTGCATTAACTCTACTCTCATGCGTATTCTGACATATATGCATATTTAATTAGTATGTATTTATATTTCATAATTGTTGATCACAATATTACCCGCTTATAATGGCTCCCCATTCACAAAGGTTAGTTGGTAGAAAATGCATTTATAGCATTAAGCTCGCCTTTGTACCCACACTATTTTTGGTTCTGTACAATAAAGAATTTATTATTATTATTATTATTATCCACGTCTCGCTTCCATACATAAGCAATAAAGTTTTTAAATAAATAAATAATACATCTCGGACAAAGTCGGGACAATGAGCTAGTTGTTGTGGATCGCAATGATTCGGCCTTGATCAAGATTGGTAGACGAGTAAATTGCGTACATCTATTCCGACTCCAGCGTCTATATTTAAACGAATAGGCGACAATGTGACGTCACGCTTTCCCGTAGAGATATTATTATTGTTTAATGTGCGAACAACGCATTGCTGATGTACCTATAATCAAGCTCAAGCATTGTTGTAAAATTAATAATATATTTTTTTTAAAACTAGTTACAAAACACTGTTAGCCACAGTTTCAGCAGAATTATTGTTCTTTAGCCGCAATCATTTAACTAACGGAACTGTTAAAAGAAAGAAAGAAAATACTTTATTTTTGTATAATTTGTCTCGGTCTGGGTGTTTATATGTATAATATGTATATATTTACAAAAAAATAAGTATAATATGTAGTTTATCAACCATCTAGTTTCCGTAACACAAGCCTCGTAGCTTACCACGGAAACTAGATGGCGCTGTGTGACCTATCTGGAAAAAAAAAAAATGTAAGCCTATTCTATATACCGAAACATACAAACAGGTGTGGCGATAAATAGGTGGTCAGCTCAGCATATGCTACAGCCGAGGCTGCAGCGCTGATGTTGATGTTAATTGCAATTAGAGCATCCTTCTCGATCGCACAAACCAAAATTTTAAAAGATTTTTAAAGTCTGTGTTTTTTTTTTGTTTTTTTATAGGGGTTTAGAACATCATAATGTCCATGCCAGCCCTATTGTAAGATTCCGACAGCTTACAACTCACGGAGAAATATAAACTCTATAGGAAATAAAATTACGACGAATAAAAATTATTAATTAATTAATTATTGTTATTTTAGTGAAACAGAAGAAAACCGTTAATGCTTTTTCGTGTCCAAAATTAAGTATATCGAAGAAGAAGACAAATTTCTAAGCATTCCATGGATTCACCGTGCGGGTGCCGAGTCCATCGTGTGTGGGTAGGAGATGAGAAAAATGGTGTCTCGGGCTTGCGACCGACAATAGGCTGGTTTAAAATATGTCCAAAATGTCCGTAATTTTATTTCCTAGAAAGTTAAAAAAAAAAACAAAGTTGAGGGTACTTGAAAAATCTTTAAAAATATTAGATTGTGTGAGCGAGAGAGAAGCACAAGCGCTAAAACTGACACTATTGTGACAATATAACTATTCGCGCTTAAAGTAATAGAGTGTCGCGGTGGATTGCATCTTGACCTGAACACAACTAGGCTAAACAAAAGAATGTTATTGGATGACGATTCTGATAATAATAATCGGACCAGATTAATAAAAACCCAGCGGTCAAACATGTTTAATTTAGGAACTTGAAAATCAAGAATGGAAAAAAGTCTGCCATGCAGATTCTGTTTTAAAAATGTAATAAACGCAGTCATATGACATGTAAATGTAACGTTGTGAAGTCGCAGACGTAGATTTAGACAGAGATGAAACTGAGTTCGATGTCTAATGAAGCAAATAACACAATGTAATTTAATAACTAATTATAAATCGTTACTTTTTTTTTTGTAATATCTAAAAGGAATAATAGTTAGTTAAATAAATTCGAATAATATTTAGTTTTTGTATACTTATGGAAAATTTTATAATATTGTTATTTTTTATAGGCAATAAAGGCTACTGTGGTAATGTGGTGGTCGCCTATAATAGGTGTAACATCTAACTTCTGATTTAGTGTTAAGTACAAATAAGTGTGTGATGTTAGCACTGTTGGCTACCCTATTATAAATTAATAAATAAATAAATAAAAATTACGACTAAAACACTAAACCTATATGTACAAACTGTATATATAGTACATAAAAGTAAAAGTAAAGTATCATCACGACCGTTTCCCTTTCGGGGTGGTCAGAAACCACGCTTATAAATAAGCTGATTCACATTTAGCCAACTTTACTATGGGCCAATCATGACAAGTGGCAAGCTCGTCGATGTCTCCAGCGTACCAAACTCGAGAAATATCACAAATAAATTAAATGTGTTTATTTACATTAATATATATTTTTGTGTCCCGACCAGGAATCGAACCCGGTATAGTATATGTATATATATAGTATATATTTTCTGAAAAATAACTAAATCTATTCAGATAAAATTTAAAACCCACAAAACAAAAAAAAATGAATCAGCAAAATCAATTCATTATTTGCGAAAACATCGCGTAACAAACATTAAAAAAACTTTTTTGAAGTCGATTAAAAAGATAAACTGGTTTCGACCAGATCCGAGAATTACTGGAATAAATATGGTTCCTCGTTTTAAATATTTTGTCAAAAAGGAATCCTTGACAGTGAGAGCGCATGTCAGTACTGGTCATGTGGACGTTATTTGTTACGCGAACAATTCGTTACGATACGACATAAACCAAGAAGAAATGGCTCAAATATATGTTAAGAGCAATATGTAAGATATAGCCTTTAACCGACAACCTGAAATAGCTTATGGTGACCAAAGAAGTGGAATGCAAATTGTTTAAATTACAATTTAAGAAGTAACTATAGTTTGCTGTGCCTTTCGCGAAGACGAACTATGCATATCACTCGGTACTGTATAGAGCCGCGCGTACATATAACTTGGAGTACTCGGAAATTGACATTTTTAATATATCTAAATATAAATTAAAGAAGGAGATAATTGCAAATAAACATTAAACATTAAATAAATAAACATACTAAAACACACACGCACACACACACACACACACTCATTTAAACAAACACATGCACTCACTCTCATACTTACACAAACATGCATGCACCATAATTAAAAAAAAAAAAAAATATGTGTACGAGTAATTAATACATTACATTATTATAACTGTTCAACTGAAATTTAGGATTCAGTTTTTATTTTTTCAAATTTTATGCAATCAATTTTACATCTTAAATTCTTAAATATATATTTTTAACTTTTGAATTTTTACTTCTTTTATTTTGTATCACTTATCACAGTTTTTTATAATTATATATGGAATCCTGTTAGTGGCCTAAAATTGATAATTTATAAGTACTTAATTTATTAAAGTTAAAACGCTGTTGGATTCTCAATAAATATTAAATAAATAGTCAGCACAGCGCTCCATCAGTCTCTGATCATTCCTTCTGAGATATCGTAATAGAATAAAGCCAAGTTAATTTCTCCTGCAAGACCGTAATAAGTTAAGTTAATGTGCGTGTGTGAATGACCCATATATGTCAATCAGATAGCGAGGTGCTCACTCAGTGTCAGCGTGAATATTAACCTTAAGATATGGCCCGCTAACTACAAACTGGTAAACAAAAAAAACATTTTTTTTGTATACTAGCACGACATGTGACCATGGAGCAAGATCCATTAATGTCAGTCCCTAACGTTAGCAGCTGTAATCAGAACTATGCCGGCTTGACTGGACATGACGGCAATTCGAGCCTGATCCCGAAACGCGTGGATACACTTTACTGGGTTTATCGGCACGAATGGTGGATACTTTCCCGCCCCGGCAGACTGGACAAATTACCACCATCAGTCCGCCTACCACCAAGCTTGCCATGGTGATATTTATATAGAAATAACAACGCTTGAAACAAGACTTACTGCCGTAAGACCGTAAAAGAAACGGATGAAGAAGAAAGATAGTACATAGCCGACCTTAACGTCTAAAACATTATCTTATAACTACTAACTAATCGAGTAGTATGACAACGTCAATTTACAGCTGCATAATATTAAGTATTCCTAATTTATTATTGAGAAGAAGACAAATTTTTAAGCATTCACCGTGCGGGTGCCGGGTCCATCGTGTGTGGGTAAGAGATGAGAAGAATGGTGTCTTGGGCTTGCGACCGACAATAGGCTGGTTTAAGAAGAGGAGGCCTGCCTTTTTTATTTTATTGCGCAATAATACCTCTCTCCCACCATCCACCATTCTACTCCTCTCCCTACAAAACTAAAAGTAGATTAAACCACACAACTATATTTGGTATATAAATAAATAACTGCCTCCGTGGTCTAGCGGTTAAGTTCGTGGATTTAGACTCAGAGGTAAGGGGTTCGATTCCTGGTCGGGACACAAAAATATTTATTAATGTAAATAAATACATTTAATTAATATTTAATTTATTTGTGATATTTCTTGAGTTTGGTACGCTGGATACATCGACGAGCTTGCGACTTGTCATGATTGGCCTATAGTAAAGTTGGTTAAATGTGTATCCGCTTATTTATAAGCGTAGTTTCTGACCTGATGTATGGAAGCGAGACGTGGATACGTCAGAATACGCATGAGAGTAGGGTTAATGCAGTAGAAATGCGGTCGTTGCGGCGGATATGTGGCGTCACTTTGGCGGACCGCATACGTAACGTCGAAATACGGAAAAGGGTTGGTATGAAGGAAAGCATAGGGACAAAAATAAGGAAAGCCATGCTACGATGGTTCGGGCATGTTGAAAGGATGAGCGATGAAAGATTGACGAACCAGATATATAATGCGAAAGTTGTAGATAAAAGAGGCCCTGGCAGACCGAGACTCACATATCACGATCAAATAAATAAAACACTGACTGAAGGTGCATTAAAAAGTCTTCGTAACCAAAGGGCATGTATGAAGAGGTTAATGAATGTCGACGAAGCGAAAGAAGTATGTCGTGATCGTGTCAAATGGCGCTCAATTGTCTCTGCCTACCCCGCAAGGGATCTGGCGTGAAGATATGGAATGTATGTAAGTTTCTGACCACCCCGAAAGGGAAACGGTCGTGAAGATACATTACTTTACTTTCATATAAATAAATAGGAAATAGTTTATAATTATGACTCTAAAACAAAATCCCTCAAAGCAGATTTAATTTTAGATCCACTTCCTCATAAAATATAGCAAACTCTAAATTGTATTTTTAATAAAAACCAAGTAATAAAAGAACTGCAAATGTTTGTTACGCTAAATATTAATAACGTTAAGGATGTTCTTTTGATGTTCAAGAAAATACGATGAACTCAGGGTTTTTATATGTTTTTCAAACACAATCCGTACTTTCAGCTCTGGCTATCATTAAACAATTTTAAAATAAATATGATTAACAGCAATTCAGTGTTAAATTAAGGATAATTAAAAAAAAAAAAAAGTATTATCACGACCGTTTCCCTTTCGGGGTGGTCAGAAACCACGCTTATAAATAAGCGGATTCACATTTAGCCGACTTTACTGCCGGCCAATCATGACAAGTGGCAAGCTCGTCGATGTCTCCAGCGTACCAAACTCGAGAAATATCACAAATAAATTAAATATTAGGTAATTAAATGTATTTATTTACATTAATAAATATTTTTGTGTCCCGACCAGGAATCGAACCCGGTACGGTAATGGATAATTTAAGACATTATTTTTTTGTGTTTTCTTCCGAATGAGTGCTAAAATTGAAATTATGTTGGTAAAATACGTCATGGCAGAGCAAGACCAAATAAACTAAACCTGGCCGAGAGTATCAGGAAGGAGTGAAAAATAATACTGTTTACGTACCATGTTTTTCTTAGATTTTTTATTTATTATTTTTCATTAGTGATGTGGATTATGCCGAATACGAACTTCGGCGGAAGTTTGCCGAACTTCGATATTTTTTCGACAAAATAACTGGACGCAAAATTTTTTTTTACCTTTTTTATTTCTAAACAGTTTATTTGTGCATCCGCATATCTTTGCTGACTCTCCCAAAGGTTAACTGGTAGAAAATGCCTAAGGCATTAAGCTCGCCTATGTACGAGTACATATATTTATATTGTGCAATAAAGAATTGAAATAATAAGACACTAGACAATAGAGATAGAGAGTAATTTCGTTATACTCATATTTCTCAGATAATTGTGATTCGATAAACTTTTATAATAGACAAAAATTTAAATTACCAATATACTTATTGTTCCAATTTTTAGTTAATTTTGTCTCACTAAAATAATAAGTAAATAATAAAAGTTAATTTAACATCAGGAAATATTTTAAATTTATTCACCTGTCTACACTTATATAATGACTTGGGGTATTTTATATACTTACTTGAGATTTTATAATTACTTAAATTTTACACTAAAATTTTAATATTTTGATAGAAAATTTATCATCATCATCATTACAGCCCCTAGAACACAGCGTCCTAGACCTCCACTGTTGGAGGCCCAGAACATATATCTGGAGAATTTGGCCCCCACTCGCCACGCTGGCCAGACGGCTTGGCGAGGATATGATGTCAATTTTTAATGACAATTTATTAACGATTCCACAAGTTGGTATTAGTGGAACCGGGACCGACGGCTTAACGTGCTCTCCGAGGCACGGAAACAATGGTGTGAATCTATGACAAATGTACGTAAGAAAAGTGTCTTTGGTACATGGCGGGTGGGTTTGAACCGACCTTTGTAGGATTTAAGGAACGCGTTCTTACAACCGAGCTACCACCGTAAATACAGACAATTCTATGATAATAGCCATCAATTGAAGAATAGGCTATATTTTAGTTATTTAATTACCTACAGCTAAGTCAATATTACAAATACAAATATTCTGTTTTACCGAATATTCGGCAGATTTAACCGAACTTCGGCTCATCTCTATTTTTGATTTAAGAGACAGAATAGGATAGACCTATTGGATAACGCATCAGTACTATGCATTTATTTATTTTCTTTTTTGAAGACTGAGATCCCAGAGACCCCAGCCCGAAGGGCCACCGCGGGATATCGCATAAGAGGGCCCATGGCTCCTACGGACTAAAACCCTACAAACCGTCTCTCTTTCACTGTTGGCCCTGTGTGCCTTAACAGCTAAGTCTGAGTCGTGGCTACCTAGTGATGGCACACAGTAATCGAGCATAATGTTATTAAAAACAAGCACCACTACAGAATATTATTGAATTACTTGTAATAAAAAGCAAATACTAATTTGCATAGGAATGTGTGTCAATAATACGTACTGTATTAGAATTCTTAATTCTTTAATATAATATAAATTGTTTTAAGGCACCATACAATCTTTCGCACAACCGATGGACGATGGATCCTGACGCTGTATCAGGCAGCCTGAGATTAAGCTATAGCTAATAAACTACAGAATAGTAAAGCATGTAGAAGAGGTTAAGTCCGTGGATTTAGACTCGGAGGTACCGGGTTCGATTCCTGGTCGGGACACAATAATTATTTTTTTTATTTTTTATTTATTTGTGACATTTTTCGAGTTTGGTACGCTGAAGACATCGACGATCTTGCCACTTGTTTGGCCTATAGTAAAGTTGGCTAAATGTGAATCCGCTTATTCATAAGCGTGGTTTCTGACCACCTCGGAAGGGAAACGTTCGTGATGATACTTTCCTTTTTTTTAAGTAGTCTTAAACCGAACTGATACAGCCTTCAGATCTGATTAGCTACCACTCCAGAACCATCTGTGTGCCTATCTGGTCTATATGGTATCTATATTGTCCGAAAGACGTGTATGGCCTATTGCGACTTTACCTTGCTAATTTTAAAAGATGTATGTAACTTTGGGTTTCTATAACCATGCGTTTAATATTATTTTTTTCAGACAAACGTTACTCATATGCAAATTATAATGAATAACAACTTAACACAAAAACATCACCGTCAAACGAAATCCTACATACTACGCTCCTTTTTAATACTGTTCGTTTATATCCGGAGTCTTTAGTCTAAGGTTAGTTGCAAATATCAGCATCATTAGATTATCAGCATTGATTTCGAAATCAGCATCCACATTGGTATTCGCATTAATCGATGTTGATTTTATTCAGTTGTTGACGCTAAAATTACATTTTGTTTTTATATGTTAGGTTACCTATTTAGGAAACGAGACGTATAATAAAGGCCTTTAATAATAAAAAAAAAACATATTTTTTATCTATTTTTATAAAGTTATCACTTTTATTATCAATTTCATATTTGGATATAATTTATTTAGGTAATTCATTAAAATCATCACCTTCAGCTCTGATATTATTCTCTAAAAATCAGCATCCGGCGAAATTAAAAAAACCTGCATGAACAACAACACTGTTCCGGACGATGCAAATAACTCAACAAAGAGGAAAGAAAACGAAGAGAATCGAAGTAAGCAATAAAAAGCAATAGTAATTTGCATGAGAATGTCTGATAATGAGTATTATTAATCTGTAACATAAATTAAATGTGTCATTCAGATATAGAGGCGTGACAGATACAGTAACCTTGGCACTCGTTCTAGACATAGGGCTACCAGTTGTCTTATGCTGAACTCGGATCCTGTGTCATATTTTAAATTATTTGTAAAATAATTAAATATGATTATCAAACATACCAGTGTTTGAAAACGAAAGTTTTCAACCAATGCGTTCTTCCAGTATTCAGTCCGTCAGTAGTCAAAATATCTTTATTCACGTAAACCTATTACAGGCATTTGTGACACGTCATAATTTAAATTATTTCGAATAATTCTACTCCTGTTAGTGGAAGACTAAGCAGCGAAGTGGTCCAAAGAATAAGCTGTTAGCAGAAGACTAACAGCTTAGCAAATTCCAATGACCTGTTAATGTTTGATCTGACTGAGAAAGGAATCTGCAAGGAAAACTCAGCTATAGCAGATTTACAAATGAAACAAATACATAATTACACGACAACAATAAATAAATAGTGGGAATAAGTAAAAATTGCATCTGCTTTCAAGTTTAAGGTCGACTAGAGAACTATGGATGCAAGATATGGACTATGTTCGGTATAACTTTGATGGATAAAGTTTGATACGTAGACATTGGACAGAGATTTAAAGTTACAAACATAACTATTAAAATTAGTCAACTCACATGACAGTGAGCCTGACGTACAAACGACGAACGAATAAGTGCCTACTTTATTTTAAATGTGAAGACCACTAGAGAAAAGACACAGAGTGGAACGATTACAAGATATGTTTAAACTTTAGCAGTGAAGAGAAGAATTAATAATTTATATATGTTTTATTTAACTGCCTTTGTAGTCTAGCGGTTAAGTCCGTGGATTTAGACTCGGAGGTACCGGGTTCGATTCCTGGTCGGGACACAAAAATATTTATTAATGTAAATACATTTAATTAATGTTTAATTTATTTGTGATATTTCTCGAGTTTGGTACGCTGGAGACATCGACGAGCTTGCCACTTGTCATGATTGGACTATAGTAAAGATAGCTAAATGTGAATCCGCTTCTTTATAAGCGTGGTTTCTGACCACCCCGAAAGGGAAACGGTCGTGATGATACTTTACTTTACTTTGTTTTATTTAAATTGTGAGATAAAAGTGATAGACCGATTATTTATTGTCCGGGTTTGAGAACCAAAACTTTGAGTTGTCTTGGTTATACATTCGAAATTCCTGTGTGTTTTGATGTTTACGTTAAATATTCTTGGGGTTTTACAATCATAATTTTGAGGTGTCCGGATTTAATTTAACCAAAAAACTCCATATACCTATTAAATAAATACGAGGTTAAAAAGAAAATACCATCCAGCATGTACAAAATCTTAGCTACGACAGTCATTGAATAGTATTATAGTATCTTGATCGGGTCGTCTAACTATACATACCTATACCTACTTTTTTATGTTGGTATCATAACTTAGTCTAGAAGTACATAAAATATTTATACATATATATTTTTTATTTAACTAATTATTCTTTGTAAACAGTAATATTTTTAATTGTAATTTATAACCTACTCGTAAAATAATAGGCTAACTCTCATAACACAAGTAGCTTGGTGTGGAGCTAGAAAGTCCACTTTAATACAAACATTTAACACTTTAACAAAGTGTATCATTATAAAACTGTTGTACTTATGCAATAAAAGAAAATTAAAATATATAAATATATTTTTTATATATTTTTTTTAATGGACCTTGCGTGCCACTTACCATCAGGTGGGCCCAAGGTCACATGTCGTGCTAGTATAAAATAAAAAAATAAAAAAACAAGCATAACTTTGCTGTGTCCTGGTTTAACAACAAAAATTCCGGGATGTTCAGGTTTTACGACGTTTTCAAGCTTCCTATTCTAGTTTATTGTGTTTTAAAGATGGCAACCCTATGAAGACAGAACAATAAACAGAGAATACATAGTTGATCTGCAGATAGAACACGGAGTCGTAAAGAAGTCGTAAAGCATTAGACAACAAGTGTTAAGACCAACACAACACGTAGTTGCATTCTGTTTGCCATCTAGTTTTACTATTGTACGAGTATGTGGAACAAAGCGACAATAAAACTCTACCTTCATCATTCCTTCCTTAAGATTTAACTTTAATAATATTGCTATTCAAGACCAGGTCATTGAAACCAAAAACTACCTAAAATACATCATAAAAAGCCTAATGTTATAGACACATGTAGACGTAGGATGGGCGGCATTCGGGAAACTTCGACATATCTTCTCATCGTCCATACCACAGTGTTTGAAGACAAAAGTCTTCAACCAGTGCGTCCTCCCCGTAATGTCGTACGGAGCAGAGACGTGGACACTGACAGTGGGTCTGGTTCACAAATTCAAGATCGCTCAGCGAGCTATGGAGAGAGCTATGCTTGGTATTTCTCTGATGGATAGAATTCGAAACAATGAAATTCGTCAGAGAACCAAAGTTACTGACATAGCATTCAAAATTAGCAAGCTGAAGTGGCAATGGGCCGGACACATCTGCCGCAGAACCAACGACCGATGGGGCAAACGGGTTCTGGAGTGGAGACCACGTACGGGACGACGCAGAGTGGGACGACCCCCCGCCAGATGGACGGATGACCTAAGGAGGGTCGCTGGTGGGGGTTGGATGAGGGTTGCAAAAGACCGCGTGCAGTGGCGAACCTTGGGGGAGGCCTATATCCAGCAGTGGAGAGACACAGGCTGATGATGAGACGTTGCAGAAGCTCACCAGAAAATATCCAACATATAACAGGCGCCTGTCGTGCTATAGTTCAAACTGATTACAAACATAGACACGATCAGGTAGCTAACATAATTCATCCGAAATTAGCACACAAATACAAACTTTCATCTGAAGCGTTCATGCCCTTCTACAAATACACTCCTGACGTCGTTCTTGAAAACAAGACTCATAAGCTTTACTTTGACCGAGCCATTTTCACAGATAAAAACATTACAATAGACCAGATATTACATTAGTAGACAAAATTAACAAAACGACACACATTATTGATATTGCTATCCCTAATACACACAACTTGCAAAGTACAATAGAAAAAATGAGAAAATATACCGATCTTAAAGACGAAATATCCGCCATGTGGCACATGCGCCACGTCACAATAGTACTGTCATCTATAGGTGTCATCCCTAAAAACCTACAGCAATCACTTCAATTACTAGATTTATCCCCACACACACATCTCATTATAGAAAGCCACAATACTTAACACATGCAGAATCGTCAGGAAATTCCTACAAACAGAACCAGATCATAATTAAAAGTATTCACTCACTTCCATAAATAATGCTCCCTTAAAATCCGGCCTAAAAACCGAGAGTTTGTCATATAAACCTAAATGATAAGATTTTTTGATTGTACAAAACCAAAACAAGTGCAGGTACATAAGCGAGCTTAATGCCGTGAATGTATTTTCTACCAACTGACCTTTGTGACTGATAGCTGTAATAAGCGCGTGCAGAAGGTTACGAAGAAAATAGATAGTTGAAATTATTTATTACTATATAAAACACAAATTAATTACATACATATAATACTTATTACATACATATCTTTACGCCATATCCCTTGCGGGGTAGGCAGAGACAATTGAGCGCCATTTGACACGATCACGACATACCTCTTTCGCTTCGTCGACATTCATTAACCTCTTCATACATGCCCTTTGGTTACGAAGACTTTTTAATGCACCTTCAGTCAGTGTTTTATTTATTTGATCGTGATATGTGAGTTTCGGTCTGCCAGGGCCTCTTTCACCCACAACTTTCGCATTATTACTATATAAAACACAAATTAATTACATACATATAGTACTTATTATATGCAATACAATATACATAGATAACCATCCTAAATAAACAAATAAATATATACCTAAATTTAAAATACATATATACTCGTATATATATATATATATATATATATATAAAGTAAGTTATGGCGACTTATTCTGTTTGTGAAGTAAGTATTTGTATAATTTATCTTTAAATATTTTAAGAGATGGTGCCTGTCTGATAATGAAAGGAAGTATGTTCCACTGGCGAGCTGCAAAAGCTGTGAAGGAATCTAAATAAGTTAACGATTAAATTTATCACAGGGGCTTTAACGATTAGTGATAGACCACCACTGCAAAATTGGCTTTATCATGGTTTTGAAGGACTCCAGATTATAGGAGTTGAGGAACACAGGTTGCAATAGTAAACCACATAGCGTGCGACAGATGTGAGAGTCTCCAAAGGGCATCATTCATCTTAAGAGATTTGGGCTAATTTGTATTCTAAGGCCGCGTTCGTTTTAAGAGATGTTATCATGAAAATTCCCACTTTTTTAGCACAAGTCGTTCGTTTAATGAAAATTCTAACATTTGATGCTAATTTCGTATGTCAGTACCGTGTTGAAAGGAGGGTTATTGATGTTACTTTTTGACAGATGTCATTAAAATATGAAATGGTTTGTTTACCATTGTTATATACTTTATAGTTTCCTATTATATTTGTTAAAAAGGCATTTTAAACGATTTTATGTAATAAATTCAAAGACCATAATAATATCATGTGTGTTGGATGCCATGGTATGATAAAAATTGAACGAAAATAGGAAAGTAAAAAAAGTAAAGTATCATCACGACCGTTTGCCTTTCGGGGTGGTCAGAAACCACGCCTTTAAATAGCGGATTCACATTTAGCCAACTTTACTATAGGCCAGTCATGACAAGTGGCAAGTTTATCGATGTCTCCAGCGTACCAAACTCGAGAAATATCACAAATAAACGGACTTAACCGCTAGGCCACAGAGGCAGTGAAACTACTATTTACTTCTTTTTATCATTGTTAACAGCATAAGTAGAAGAAAAATAGCCCAAAATGGATGATGTCCATTCATGTTTCCGAAATATGTAATTTTTCAAGACCTTTAGATCATAAACATTCGTGTGGTGGCATGTGAACCGAGACGAAACAGTAGTGATCGCTGCGATAACGTAACAACGAGGTCAGTGCTCGCGAGATCCAAGATTACATTATCCACCTAAACGGCTCTTAAAGGTTGTACTAAAAGATCACGATACGGTTAGCGCGAGCAGTGCAATTACCCCTTGAATTATGACTAATGTGGAAAAAAGTTTTTTATTTATAAGATGCAACAAAAATCATAACGGAAACATTATACACGTCCAACAAGAGCTGAGAACTGAATGGGGTTAAATAAATGAAATGTTATGTATTAGTTTATGTATGTATTGTATATGTATTATTTATGTAGTGTATGTATTATTATTTATTTATTTATTTAAATCTTTATTGCACAAAGTACAAAGGCGGACTTAATGCCGCTAGGCATTCTATGACAGTCAAACCTTCGGGACAACAAGAGCAATTAAACAATGAAAGGTAGGTGCAATTACAGGCTTAATTAGACAATATAATGACATATATTATGTAGTTTAAGAGTATCATCACGACCGTTTCCCTTTCGGGGTGGTCAGAAACCACGCTTATAAAGAAACGGATTCACATTTAGCCAACTTTACTTTAGGCCAATCATGGCAAGTGGCAAGCTCGTCGATGTCTCCAGCTTACCAAACTCGAGAGTTTTATAAACCTACCATAATTGATACAATGTCCCGAAGGGTGATGGTAAGAGAATGCCAATCGGCATTACATACGCCTTTTGTTATCAAAACAATAAAGTTTTTATATAAATTAAAAAAAAAAAATTGACGCTCGACTGTTATTTAAGATATAATTATGACTTCTTGTAGATTATGTCCATCCCTGAGTTACAAGGAACATATCAAAAATAAAATCCAAATATTTTATTGTGGATCATAGGTTTTTAGATAAGGAACATGTTATTATAATAGTCGCTATGTCCCATCCATTGGACATACAATAATTATATACACATTACAAATAAATTTTACAATGTATTGTGTCTAATTACTGTTGGTCTGGCCGCAGAATTTGGTTACCGCCATCTATTGTTATTTGTGAAAACCATTTACAAGGCTAGCCAGTGAATGTTGCATTTCATTTCGCCCGTGTTCCGCTTGATGGCGCGGCAGTCGTCGATAAGACAGCCGTGCTACTCGCTCCGCAACAGTGTGCTTCAGACTATAGCTCGGAAACGTTGGTGGGCCTTGTGTCCTCGGAAGACCACCACCTCCACCTCTCTGGAGTACGCTCAAACCGCGCCGCTCTAATGATAATACCGTGTTCGCGAATATAAAGTGTTCTGCATTATCAAACCCGCACCCGCACCGCTGATATACCGCACCTGGATTGTCTCGCAGCTGACCTGAAGGCTGATACGTGGCTACTGGAATCCTCATCATTGTTAGTTCAAGTAAGTGGATTTTCTACAGATAATTCTAGACTTGGAGTAACTTTGTACTGCTGTGACCCGACCAGGTTTCTCACTGCTGGAGCTATCGAAGGCCGCGAACCAGCATTTAAAAAATCGCAAAACCGCTACAACATTTATGGTCCTTCTCCCGAAATCCCCGGTTTTTCTCCGAAAATCCCCGCATTTTACGTCTTTGTTCCGACCGCACCGCTCCCGCTCCTGTTATAAAACAATCACTCTCATAGGTACAAATACGTAACTCACACGCATACATTATTGTAGGTACTCACTACGATAAGTATATTATAATATTATAAAAAACCTCATTCTTTTTTCCTTAAAAATTCCTTTGTTCGAAAAGTTTTGTGAACCTACCTTTTTTAATTTGTTTTTTTTTTTCTTTCTATTTTCCTATTTATTCTGATAATTTATTAAATTTAAACAATGGCTGATAAACAAATTATAGTTTTAGAAGCTAAACAGCAAGTTTTATTTAGGTTTATACAAAAAAGTTATGACCTAAGTTTAAAAGTTAACGACAGTACTGATTACCGCAAAGCCTTTCTTATTAGTACTGAGGAAATAGAAAGTACCAAAACTCAATTTATGGAAGTTGTGGATCAATTAAATAATGAAAAGATTAATGCTAATAAGTCATTTATTCCTAGTTTTACCGCTTTAGAATCATTTCAAGATTTATATTGTAAAATTAAGTATGTAGAACGAGAGATCCGTGAGGGTTTCTCAGTTCGTCGAACCGCTCCTGGTAGATCGAGAGGAGAAAGTTCTTCCTGTTTATCCCAGACCTCAATGTTTAAATTGCCTAAACTCGAGTTAGCATCTTTCGCTGGCGATCCCACGCAATGGTCAGTTTTTTATCAGAACTTTAAAACTATCATTCATGATAACAATTCGTTATCAGATACGCAAAAAGTCCAGTATTTAATCCCACAACTGTCTGGAAAAGCGCTCAATATTTGTGCCGGTCTTCCCGCTACTGGCGAGAATTATCCAATAATCTGGAAGTCCCTGGTTCAACGTTATGAAGACAAGCGTGTGTTGTCCACACATTATGTCGAACAGATGATGAATTTTAGGCCAATTGTCTCAGCTTCATCCGCTGCCTTAGAGGCATTTTGTGACAAATTTTGTACCGCTATAGCCGCATTAAAATAATAAAGTTAAACGATTTATCAGATTTTCTAATTACCCACATAGCTTTATCAAAACTAGACAAAGAAACGGTTTATTTCTTTGAACAAACGTTTAGGAATTCTGAATTACCTAGTTTTGATAAATTAGAAACGTTTGTGCGAGAACAAGCAAAAATAATAACTCGTACGAATATTGGTAAACCTATAACCTCATTTAGCAAAAATTCTGCTAACCCCACCGCTTATAAACAAAAGAATGTGTCGTTGTTAATTAGCGACTCACGCAATAACAATAAATGTCAATTATGCAATAATAATCGTCACCCGCTTTTTAAATGTAAACAGTTTATGTCCTCCTCACCATTTGAACGGAAACAAATGGTTGAACGCTTATCGTTTTGTGTAAATTGTTTAGGTTATCACACTGTTAATAAATGCAAATCACAAGAACTTTGCCGAAACTGCAACCGTAAACATCATTCCTTGTTATGCTTCTCTCATAACTCGAATATCTCTGAAAGCGACGCAGGCGCACTCTCCTCGCCCGCCGCCGCGCTACCCGCGCAGGCCCCTCCGCTGCAGCCATCCACTGGATCAGCTGTTGAGTGTGTCGCGTCGACGAGCGATAACAAAAGTTATACAATAACGGCGAATTTGATGCAAAATATAAAAAGTGCAGTCCGCGTGTTACCGACGGCTAAAGTTATTATTTATGATGCGTTCGGTAAACCTAACTTTCTTCGTATGCTCATAGACAGCTGTTCGATGGGTAATTTTATTACTGAATCGTGTTGTAAGTTGTTAAACATTTCAGTAAATAATATTCAGTCATCCGTACAAGGCATAGGTGCAGCTGTACGACCTCTTCAAGGTCAAACTAAATTTACTTTTCACTCTCGGCATAATAATGAAATTTCGTATTCCATTGACGCTTTTGTACTAAACAAAATAACTGACGATTTACCCTCTGTTCTTTTAGACCCGCTTAACTTGGAACATTTTACTGGTTTGCCTATGGCTGATGATACCTATAATATTCCCGGTAAAATTGATGGGATTATAGGAACCGAGCTATTCCCGTATTTATTATGTTCCAATCGCATTACGTCACCTTTTTCGCGCGCTGTAGGGGTTGAGACTACCCTTGGTTATCTAGTGATGGGCTCCAGTCATGCCCACCCTAAGTATTCTCTAAATAATAATTTAAATACCTCTAAATCATTTTTATGCGCTATTAAAAATAATCAATATTTAGATTCGCTTGTAAAAAACTTTTGGGAGGTTGAAAACATTGTTTTACCTCGCCATATTAGTTCCGCTGACTCCGAGTGTGATAAGTTGTTTGTTGACACTCACACTAGGCACCGCACTGGCCAATACTTGGTCAGGTTACCCTTTAAGGAGAACCCCTCACAGTTAGGCCACTCTGCTGGCACCGCTTTGAAACGTTTTATGTTTTTAGAAAAACGTTTTCTTAAATCTCCCGAGATAAGATCCGCGTACAACGATACTATTCGTGAGTACATCGACAATGGTTATTTGTCCCGCGTGGATAATGTTGATGTTGCGTCATCACATTACTACATTCCTCATCATGCAGTGTATAGGCCAGATAAACCAACCTATAAAGTTAGGATTGTTTTAGATGCCAGCTGTAAGTCAAGTAGTGGAAAATCTCTAAATGACATTTTACATTATGGGGATATTTTATCACGTCCCACTAAACCTGCTAAATTAATAAATAATAATTTATGGTTTAAGGGTCCCGCTTGGTCTTCTTTGCCTATTCGTGATTGGCCGATTACTACTTTTGTACCTAGTAGTTTTGACGGCATGCCGGAGTCAAAGTCAATCCCGCAAACTTTAGTAGCTCAAATAACGACAGACGAACACGTGTATTATCACATCGCATCACGTGTCTCCTCTTGGAGGAAATTAGTGAATATAGTTGTGTATTTACTCCGCTTTACCCGCAAATTGCACTCTCGTGGACTTATAACTATTAAGGACATCGATTGTGCTGAATCGTACATTATAAAATGTGTTCAATATACTCATTTTTCGAGCGATATTGCCGCTGTAACCGCTAATAAAGAAGTCGCACAGTCGTTGCGCAAACTTAACCCGTTTTTGGACAACTCTTTGTTAAGAGTTGGTGGTCGTCTGGAGCACGCTCAACTTAGTTTTGGCCAAAAACACCCGCTTATTTTACCCGCAAATGATAAAATAGTTGGGCTTCTCATAAGCCACTATCACGTAAATAATTTACACACTGGTCCAAATCTTGTCTTGTCTCTTTTAAGACAGAGGTTTTGGATACTCAGTGCGCGAAATGTTGTCCGTAAAATAGTACACGGTTGTAATATTTGTTATCGTAACAAACCACGCCCCCTTTGTCCTTTAATGGGACAACAGCCCTCATTTAGGGTTAATCCTCAATCCAAATGTTTTATTGAAACTGGAGTCGACTATGCAGGTCCACTTTACGTCACCACGTCTAAACGCAGAGGAGTTAGGTCTCAGAAAGCCTATATTTGTATTTTCGTGTGTTTAGCTGTTAAGGCGATACACATCGAGTTAGTATCAGATCTGTCCACAGACATGTTTATTAACGCATTTAAACGCTTTATTAGCCGTCGAGGTCCTGTATCAGTTATCCACTCTGACAATGGCACCAACTTTATTTGTGCAAAACGTAAAGTTGATGAACTTTATAATTTATTGAACTCATCAAGTTATAATGATAGTTTGATCCGCGAATTAACCGCAAGTAAAATTTCTTTTAAATTTAACCCACCTCATAGTCCACACATGGGAGGTATTTGGGAAACCGCTGTACGAAGTGTAAAGCTCCACTTATTTCGTGTAGTCGGGTCCCAGATCCTCACGTATGAGGAAATGAACACCGTGCTCGTTCAGATTGAGGCACTACTTAATAGTCGCCCACTCTGTGTGCTGAGTCCGGATCCTTCTGAGCCGCTCGCACTTACACCCGCTCACTTTCTTTCCTCGACTCCACTGAAGTGGTTGCCGAGTAAAGACCTCAGTAATGAGCCGCAATCCAAACTCGACCGATATCAGTTATTGGATAAGCTCGTACAGTGTTATTGGGAACGCTGGAGGTTAGAATATGTCAATTCTCTCCTCCCTCGAGGCAAGTGGTACCACTCTTCCGTGTCAATACAACCCGGTACTGTTGTAATTATTAAAGAGGACAATTGTCCGCCGCTTCACTGGCCTCTGGGGATAATACAGAAAACTTATCCAGGTGCTGATGGCATCGCTCGAGTAGTTGATGTCAAAACGAAAACTGGAGTCTACAAACGCCCAGTTGTTCGTATTTGCCCGCTACCAACGCAATAGTTTAGTTTTTTTTTATAATTTATGTTAGTTTTATATTCCGCAATATACTTAATTTTAAGTTCGTCATTTAATTGATCCGCAATTACATTCCGCAGTTATTCTGCATCCGCAAATTTATTCCGCATTTTCCCGCATTGTTCCCGCATTATTTCCCGCATTTTTATACTAAATTTATGTAGTATTTACCACTTATACTTATACCTCATACCGCGATTCGAGTGTTTTATACTTGTTTTGAAAGCTTCTCCTGGAGCTTTCAAGGTGGGGAGCATGGTCTGGCCGCAGAATTTGGTTACCGCCATCTATTGTTATTTGTGAAAACCATTTACAAGGCTAGCCAGTGAATGTTGCATTTCATTTCGCCCGTGTTCCGCTTGATGGCGCGGCAGTCGTCGATAAGACAGCCGTGCTACTCGCTCCGCAACAGTGTGCTTCAGACTATAGCTCGGAAACGTTGGTGGGCCTTGTGTCCTCGGAAGACCACCACCTCCACCTCTCTGGAGTACGCTCAAACCGCGCCGCTCTAATGATAATACCGTGTTCGCGAATATAAAGTGTTCTGCATTATCAAACCCGCACCCGCACCGCTGATATACCGCACCTGGATTGTCTCGCAGCTGACCTGAAGGCTGATACGTGGCTACTGGAATCCTCATCATTGTTAGTTCAAGTAAGTGGATTTTCTACAGATAATTCTAGACTTGGAGTAACTTTGTACTGCTGTGACCCGACCAGGTTTCTCACTGCTGGAGCTATCGAAGGCCGCGAACCAGCATTTAAAAAATCGCAAAACCGCTACAACAACTGTTGTATAAATTCAATTAATAATATTAAGTTCTATAGGTCTTATTGTATCTCTTTAATTTTTATTTTAGTTTAATTTTATATTTTGGTTCATAACGCCACAATTTACGCCAATAATATTTATTACTTTTAACAATACATAATATCTTAATACCGCTTGTATATTCGAAGTATATTAAAATACATTGAAAAAATATATTAAAAGCTAACAAAATAAAAATTAAATTAAAACTTAAATTTAATTTAAAAAATGTCCTCTAGAGACGTCCCATAGAGGCTAATATGTTAGTTAGCAGAAATAATTGCCAGCCTTCCTGTCTCCAGACCTTTCCTTGACAACTCCATTACCAGGCGCTTTGCTGAGTCCACATGCCCATCGTCTCGACCCTAACCGACACAAATTCGCAGGTGCAACTTGAGGTTTTTATCAGAAACCTGCTAAGTTTTCGCGGCCCAACAGTCATTCTGTCGAGTCTCTTGCCATCGCTCCGCACAATCTCAGAGAATTCTAAGATACTCCAGCAGTGCCAAAAGCCCTTCGGATGATGTCGTTGAGAGCAGCGTGACGACCAATAGCCTAAATATAAATGTAAAAAATTAACTGTTATAAAATACAACAAAAAAAACCCGCTCTATCAGCTGGAAGGGTATCACGATTCAACCCAAGCTGTTTATGTGCAAAGTAAACATTTGTACTGGGAAGGACACGGCCAAATTCGAACATCAAAATCACATCAAATCCGGCACCACTTTGATCTCTCCAACCCTTGCAATTTCATTACGCGCCATAAACATGCGAACTTCGGAATAATAATTTTAGGTCAATTCCTGCATAAACAGCCAATAAATATCTAAATATATACGGGTGTTAAATATGGCAGACTTCCTAGACAGCTACTGAATAAATAAGGGTAAAATATTTTTATTTTACGAGTATACTAGCACGACATGTGACCTTGCGCTTAACTAACTAACAATGATATACGACGCGTCTAATTGTGTATACTAAAATCGTTATACGTCTAGAATATCAGTTTTTTTTTTTATAAAGAAATGAAAGAATTTCGTTTTTCTAATAGAATACCAACTTTAGCGTTACAGTACTTAACATGGGCTAACTTAAAAATCTATAAATAAGGCAAATTAAACTAATTTGTCGATTCAACGCCCACCATCATCACAGCAACATGTACCGTGTATGCAAGTGTAAGCCTGGAAGATGCAACGGATGTCACCAAACTGTAACACTTGGAAGTGTGGATAATGATGTGATGTGTGACACGAGTGGGCGTTCAATGTGAGTACGTGACTTCATAGGTTATTTGTTTGCATTATAATAAGAATATATTAGTCGCGGCCGCCAGAAGATAAACATGCCTCAATAAGATACAACATAACATACATATGTCATAGACAAACATATAGGCATTTAACTATTAAACCTAATTTGTTTCGTCATCCACAGATCGGTTTTGCAAATTTCAAAATTCAGTAAATGAATTAAGTTCAATTACCAAAATATGTGTTTCAACGCTAAAGTATGTATTTGCGTGACAAGTTTACATTCGGCTAGGATGGGCAGCATTCAAAAACTACCTATCGGATATACCACAATGTTTTAATCAAAAGTTTTCAACGAATTGAGCAAAGAAACACTGACAGTGGGTCTGGTCCGCATGTTTAGGTCGTTCAGGTATTTCACTGATATATATAGATTGAAACGTTAAGATCCATCAGTAAACAAAAGTAACCGAAAAATATCTTATTAGTAAACTGAAGTAATAATGGGCCAAATACGTCTGTTGAAGAAAAAGATATTATGAAATGACGAGTATTGGGAAGAGGCCTATATCCAGCAGTAGACAGTCAAAAGGCTAGTGATAATATCACAAGTATTTAAAGACAGTTGGCCAGCCGAGACATACGAGTACTTGCACGTCCAGACTGGACGCAGTGTGACAGACATGGAATGACAACATATTTTTATTTCTATAATTTTATGTACGAATACTATAATTAAATGCAACCATAAGCACTGCTCCATATTTTAAAATTAACAGAGCTTTTACAGAGTTACAGAAGAAACCCAAACAATGTTATACCTACTCGTAAATGAGTTTTATCACTTTCGATTCATGTCAAAGGACAGAAGACAGATTTATCTAGCTATGGTTTAGCAAAACACTTCTAAATCGAGCTGTACCTCTTGTCATCAACAGCAAAGCGAATTTTGTATACAATAAAGTGTAATTTACTCTCCTATTAAATGTAAAGGCACACATTTTAATAGAAAATAGAACTTATGTCAAAGCTAAAGTCACATTGCTATTACGCGACCTTTTGAATTTAACCTAACCTATATAATTTTGGTCACTCTCTTGTCCGACAATATATGTCCACGCCTAACATAGTCGACTTGGTTAACAAGGTACACCAGCACACGACTCGAATGACGATTAATTACTTCTACTCGTATATTCAGAAGAACAAAGAAAATAACATCTCATTAATAATCTCTAAACAGATGATCCAGCATTTACATAAATTATGTCTATTTCCGATACGTGGAAGTCAACTTTAAAAGATAATAGATACATACAATAGGGTAAACATTAGCTCAAGCAATAAATTTAACATTTACATAAAATATTGATAGTGGAACAAGCCAAAGAAATTTTATATTATTTAGACAATATAATTAAAACAAACCGTTTGAATGCGAGAAAAACCAAGGTACTAGTGTTTGAAAGAAGAAGGATGACAACCGTGACGATAAAGATTGATGATGAAACTCTAGAACAAGTAAATGAAATTATATATCTGGGCAGTGTTTTCACTGCGGATGGGAAGTACGATAGGGACGTTGAAAGAAGAGTGAACGCGGGAAATAGTGTTAACGGTGCCCTGGGGTCACTGATCGGCAGTCGAAATGTCAGTGACAAAGCTCGGCTCGCCATACACAATGCCATGTTGGTACCAACACTGATGTATGGAAGCGAAACGTGGATATGTCAGAATACGCATGAGAGTAGGGTTAATGCAGTAGAAATGCGGTCGTTGCGGCGGATATGTGGCGTCACTTTGGCGGACCGCATACGTAACGTCGAAATACGGAAAAGGGTTGGTATGAAGGAAAGCATAGGGACAAAAATAAGGAAAAGCATGCTACGATGGTTCGGGCATGTTGAAAGGATGAGCGAAGAAAGATTGACGAACCAGGTATATAATGCGAAAGTTGTGGGTAAAAGAGGCCCTGGCAGACCAAGACACACGTATCACGATCAAATAAATAAAACACTAGCTGAAGGAGAATTAAAAAGCCTTCGTAACAAAAGGGCATGTATGAAGAGGTTGATGAATGTCGATGAAGCGAAAGAGGTATGTCGTGATCGTGTCAAGTGGCGCTCAATTGTCTCTGCCTACCCCGTAAGGGATCTGGCGTGAAGATATGTATGTATGTATGTAATTAAAACATAAATAACAGTAAAATAAGATTTAAATTAATAGTGGCAATTGAACAGTGACTAGCAATAATAAAAGAATTAATAAAAAAAAGTATTACAATAATTAAGTATCCTAATTCAAAGGGGAAATGCTGCTAGTGTATTGGGCACCATGCCACAAGACAGCGATGTGGAGGAGCAATTTTTTTTGTAAGTATATAATTTTTATTTTCTATGTATTATTATTATTTTTAGGTTAAATTTAATAATAATAATAAAAGCAATAAAAAAGTAAAAACCAATTGGTTAATGATTGTTTACATAAAAATAAAGGCATGAGAGGTAGGACCAAGTATAAACTTACATTAAGATGGTATATTAATGTATTAGCCAGCGAAGTGGATACTTTTAAAATATATGCACTCAAATAAGTAAATATGAATTAGCTTGATACTCCTCCCTCAGGTGAACAATTAGATGCACCAAAATAGGAGATGGCTAAAAAGTTCACATAGACAGGTATTCTATTTACAATATTAGAATATAAATATAATACAAAAGATGTGATAAGAGTAAAAATTAAATATATACATATAGTATAAGATATGTATAATGCATTTCTTAATTTAATTGTTTATCAATAATACATTGATTGGTTTGATTGTCTGCAATAATTGCTGATCAACTAGTAATTTTAGCTGACCAAATTAATTTATCTGATTTTAAAAGGATACGAATATTTTCCTAGCCGTTAAAGTTATACCCGACTAGAGAAGAAGAAGCCACGAGTTGCGATAAATTTCCATCCGTCCTCCCAAACGATGCTACACCTACAGTAGCAAACAAGTGTTCAAACGCTGTAATTTTTTTTACAAAACGACATCATAAGCTGATTTGGTAGAGCCGCACTCACACCATCATTCATTTGATACAAATAATTAACGGTCAGTTGCAGAGAGTATGATTAAAATAATCCATGATCACATTTTGATATTTTTATTTTTTATTTTTTTATCACTGGATTTGCAAAATCGCCTGACGATACGACCCCAGCCTGAAGGGCCACTGCGGGAGTTCGCATGCCCGAATCACCGTGAGGCCTCCTAAGACCCCAAGGCGCCTACGGACGAAAACCCTATAAACCGTCTCTCTTTCACTGTTGGCCCTGCGTGCCTTAACAGCTAAGTCTGAGTGAAGGCACTCGTTCATAGCGTAAAATTTTGATATACGCCTCGTAATTGGTGGTTAGCTTGTCACAATGGTTATTTAAATGACGTTAATGAATCTGAATCAGACTTCCTGCAACCGTAAGTATATTAAAACAGATTTAGTTAAGAAAATAATTTTAAGCATTAACAAATTGTTGTAATCCACGTGACAATAACGGACATGGATTATTTCTGCACTGATGTTAAATCAATAGTAAAATAATCCAAGTAGTATTCAAGTAACTTGGATCACATCTCCACTAACATTTTTTATTATACTACGGCAATTACATATATATACGGCAATTATAAAAATAAGCATAGTTAAAAAGTTTTCAATATAATGATATTTCTGCACAAACTAATTTGGTTAACAAGCCAAAACTCGTCTAGCCATTAGTAAAGAATTACTTAAACATTTCCAAATTTAAAATAAATAAACAATATTGATTTATATGTATATCGCATCATAAGCGACTTACAAAATTACTGTACGATTGTGTTAAGAAAAAGCTATTGTTAAATCGTAATAAACTGTTAAATGTGGTTTTTGGAACGTTATTGTTTCTGAAATGCAAGAGAATGATGCAAACAAGTCGAAATCAGAGGCAATGGAGCGTGACGCAGCGGACCAGACCAACGGGACATTCTAACCTCTAGCGCACCATGGCTTGAATGTTCCACAATGGATGTGACGCACGTGACGCGACTCCAAACCTAATTACTGTATCTATTTAAAATAAAATAGCCTAGGTGTCGAGGGTAAAAAAATATTATTATTTATCATTAGGAGAGGAATAAAATAAATAAAAAATATTAATATGCCATCGCCAATCTATACTATCTGCTAAGCTAGTCCCGTATGAATAACAGCTCAAGCTATAATCGAACCCAGTGTCAGTGGGAGTTAGTGATTAAATAAACAATTTATTGTTATTACATAAAAAAGAGAAGTGGTAGTTCAGTTACAAGAGCACTTACCTTAAAATTCTAAAAAAGTCGGTTCCAACCCATATATTGGTATATATGGTATATAAAAACACAGACGAAATTAAAGAATTTTAGTTTTAGGTTAAACGAAATTTTTAAGTAAAAAAAAATGTAAAGAAGTAGTTTTGTTTTTTACTAATAAAATTTACAAACTGATCTTTTGTTTAATATAAAATAAAACTAATTGGAATTAATACTGATGTCTTTAATTGAAATATCAAAAACGAAAAACATTCTGAGCCACCCTTTACAAGAACTAGCGCTAAAAGAATTAAGCTAGAACAAAAAGTTAGTAGTTAACCGACTAATTACTATAATAAAATATCATAATTATACCGGCGAAATAATTAAAAGAATAATTAGGCAACACATTTCTTTGCAAATAAACAATAAAATTAACAAAATGATAGCGCAGACAACTATGCATTTAAAATACAAATAGCTGTTATTGTATGTGTTAAAGACGTATGTAATTGAAAGTTATGAGCATGATTTATAGCCGTGATAATGTCAGAACATAAAGCCAATTAAAATGTGTCTAAAGATAGAATGGAGATCACAAAACAATGAATGACAACAGCGTGAAATGCAAAAACGTCCTTCATAAACTTATTATTATAAAAGAAATACAATATAATGGAACGATGCAAATTGGGATGTTTGGTAAACGAATAACCTGAAGAAATTCGCTGGTTTAAGTTAATGGAAGAATGTTTTTTTTTTTCTGGTTGGATGAGTGTGGCAAAAGAACCGTGTGCAATAGCAAGCCTTTAAATAGACCTACATCCAGAAGTAAAGAAGCACTGGCTGATTCATTTAAAAAAATATTGAAGTTTGCATCATCAAAGATATACACAAAGGAGACAAAAAAGGAAAGGTAAGTTTTAAGGCATCAGAAGAACTCAAAATCCTGAAATACCAATTCTTATCCTACACACGACGAAACCATAAACCATATTTCTCATTACCTATCATTTATTAATTTTTGGCACTGCCTGTAATTGGTTATATCTCACACAGGTCAGCTGGTAAAAGATGCCTTAGGTATAAGTTATTTAACTTTGTGCAATATTTTTTGTTTATTATTATTAAACTATATACGGGATCAGTATACAAATGCAATTGTTATTTCATATCTCTTGTTATTGTACTGATTTTGTTGGTTCTTTTTTTTATTATTTTTTATTATAGCTAACAGTGAAAATTTGTAAGGCTTTGAGATTAGATATTTTTTGTATACATAATATTGCAAAGGCTGTAAATTTTCCCACGAATAAATAAATAAATAAATAAACTAAGGATTGTTAAGGAAGTTATCTGGTAATTCATTTTCAAAATGGCTATTCGTGAATTAGTAGATAGATAGATAAATTATTTATTGTACAATAAACAAAAACACATTTAAATGTACATAGGCGAACTTAATGTCTAGTGACATTTTCTACCAGCTAACCTTTGGGATAGTGAGCAATTATTGTGGGTGCATTAAATCATTAATTTAAAATCGAGATTAATAATAAAAAATAAAAATCTTAAACTATTACTAGCAACTAAAGCTAAAATACTTATACACTAATATATAAATATATAATAACACAAGTACATATAAATACATAATAAATATATATAAAATACATACAATATTATACCAATTTTGAAAGGTTATGTCGACTCGTCTTGCTTTTTGTGCTCATTAGTGGTGAGTTTGTTCAAGCCAAAAAATAATTTAGAAAAAATGAAAATCGTCATGATAGTAAACGATAGAAAAACGTATTTAGCGTAAACACCAGATAGATCATAAGCATCAAAGCAAAGAAATAAACACTTATGAAGCATGCGTTAAAGAGAGGAAATGTATATTTATAGAGGAATACGTTAGGAGTGATTTAGTGAGTCCTAGAATTATAACGATGATATAAACGCATTTAATGTAAACTTCAGTCAGTGAAAGATGTGTTTTCATATCCGTTCCGATTTTAGATACAAGGTCAGATGGATATCTTAATAGGAATATTCCTTGTGCAAATATACATATTTTGAAATCCTTAACGTAAGAGATGGCTGACCCAATTCATTTCATTTTAAATTAAGAACGCGTCGTCTCATTGCGCATGCGATAACAAAAAATATATTTGTGTAATGTCATATCATCACATACGATCCGAATGAAGAAATTTTCAAGAACCAGATGTAATGCAAAGGTTGTGCGTAAAAGCCCTGCAAGAGCATCACGACCAAACCTAACACTGGCTGCAACAGATTCAATAGATTCAAGAAATATCATGTCTGTAGTGACATTAACTTAGAAATCAATCTTTTTAAATAAAACATTTTCACGTTTAGACAAACTTAACGCAGCCTCGTCGTAGTATCTCGAATAAATTCTACGTCTTGAACCCACATAGACAATTCATCAATCAAAAATCAGAACATGCAGATGGCACATTGTTTACAAAGTAGAACGAATAATACGCAAATACTATTCGTTACAATGCTAACAAGACAACAGTGCCAATTGACATATTAATCTTATCACAATAAACACTGTTTTATTCATAGACATGTATTCAGCGCCAGGCTTAAAAATACTGTACATGTATTGTCGTCTGGCCAGCATGGCGAGTGTAGGCTAAATTCTCCAGATATATATTCTGGAAGGCCCATCTCCAGCAGTGGAGGTCTAGAACGCTGTGTTCTAGGGGCTGTAAAGATGAAAGAAGATATACTGTTACTAGCAATGTTGGCAACCCTGTAAATCAATTCTGTACTATGGTGTCTTGAATTGATAAAGTTAGAATGTCTGATGACACACCAACCAGAAATCCTAAAGGTGAGTTAATGTACAAACGACAGATAAATTGCTATACGACGTAAAAGCAACATCGTGCGTCATTAAAAGCAATTTCAAAATGATAATGTCAAGGAATATAGGAAGCGAGTGCGGAAAGCTTTCACATATTGTATCTTTCTTTTAAAATCACAGTGGTTTGAGAAGACCTTAAAACTTGTAAAGGCATATATCGCCAAGCCAGCATATTCGTCACGCAATCAGCATAGGAACAACAACGAACCGGATGAAATTTTATACATTTGACAATTAGTGTAATACCGAACAGCGACCGAATTTACCTGTCAAAATTAACCTGCTATGGTGCAATATGGTGGATACCATCCTGTAAGTTTAAGCACTTTACCATCATCAGACCAATAATACCTAGCAATTTAACAGCAATCGAAATGTCAGTGACAAAGCTCGGCTCGCCATACACAATGCCATGTTGGTACCAACACTGATGTATGGCAGCGAGACGTGGATACGTCAGAATACGCATGAGAGTAGGGTTAATGCAGTAGAAATGCGGTCGTTGCGGCGGATATGTGGCGTCACTTTGGCGGACCGCATACGTAACGTCGAAATAAGGAAAAGGGTTGGTATGAAGGAAAGCATAGGGACAAAAATAAGGAAAGGCATGCTACGATGGTTCGGGCATGTTGAAAGGATGAGCGATGAAAGATTGACGAACCAGATATATAATGCGAAAGTTGTGGGTGAAAGAGGCCCTGGCAGACCGAGACTCACATATCACGATCAAATAAATAAAACACTGACTGAAGGTGCATTAAAAAGTCTTCGTAACCAAAGGGCATGTATGAAGAGGTTAATGAATGTCGACGAAGCGAAAGAAGTATGTCGTGATCGTGTCATATGGCGCTCAATTGTCTCTGCCTACCCCGCAAGAGATCTGGCGTGAAGATATGTATGTATGTATGTAATTTAACAACAATTGGCGCATTGAATTAGACTGATAACCGAATATGTATTTGAATACAAAACAACGGTCCTATTTCTAAATGTCATCATTCAACTAACCAGGTGTGGATAATGCGACCTAAAATAATAGCGTCCGTTATTATAGAGCGGCCACTTTAGAATTTGGTTCAACTATAAATTAACCATCGTCAACCCATAATATCAAACTATTGAGCGTATCTTTTGAATAACAAATTATGGGTTTCGATTCGATATTTTAAATGTATTTTGATAGATCTTTTTTAATAGATTTAATAAAACCAAATCAATATTGAGGCGTACATGGATAAATAATAAATAGTAAAGTAAAGTATCATATCAATGTCGTGCATTCGGGGTGGTCAGAAACCACGCTTATAAAGAAGCGGATTCCCATTTATCCAACTTTAATATAGGCCAATCATAACAAGTGGCAAGCTCGTCGATGTCTCCAGCGTACCAAACTCGAGAAATATCACAAATAAATTAAATATTAATTAAATGTATTTATTTACATTAATTAATATTTGTGTGTCCCGACCAGGAATCGAACCCGGTACCTCCGAGTCTAAATCCACGGACTTAACCGCTAGACCACGGAGGCAGACAGAGTAAATAATAAATAGTACCAAAAAAGAAGCCTAGTCACCTAGTAAATTCCAATTCCAGTTCCTCCACAATGAATAAATATTTTTGTATTTTTTTTTTGACAATTTAGACTACACAAGTGTAACGAACGTACATATATCAAACAATTCAGACAGCTCCTAGCTACTTGTATATACTGCGCATTGTAAATGATTAATGAGATATAATTACTGTCACGCAAAATGCAAAAAATCTGGTAATACTCGCTCAGTCAATTGCCCGAGATGTGAAATAAAGAAAGTATAACGTAATCACTTGTCAAAAACAATTCTTTTTTTTTATTAAGGAGGTTCACATTTAGACTACTTTACTATAGGTATCTTAACAAGTGGCATGGTCGTAGATGTCTCTAGCGTACTGAAAGAAATGTCTCGAATAAAATATATGCAATAGGGGAATATTATCCGAAGACCGTCTACTATAACGGACAGAAAAAATAATTGCGCTTCATTTGTACCTACGTTTCAACGAATATTAACCAGTCAAATTGCTGATGTCTCGTATTACTTTCAATTAAATACTTTAGAACGTGACTATATCGTGTTATAAAATATTAAGCGCAATAAGGTTTGCTACTTTGAAAATACAAAAAATAAATTTTTACTTTTTTTTTTTCAACCTTCTAAACAACATGTAAATATAACTTTTTTGTACATTCTACATTCTGATTCGATCCATATTTTTTTCTATTAGTTGTTTAGAACGCAAAATTACGTCGAGAATAATCTCGCTAAATCTACACACAAAAACTTAAGACAATTAAAAAACTTAACAAAATATTACGCCTTTAAAATGAAGCTGAAGCAAAATAAATAACATTGTCATTTAAATATTATATATATATATATATATATATATATATATATATATATATATATTCAGGCGTAGTGGTGGCTCAGTTGTAAGAACGCATTCCTGAAATCCTACAAAGGTCGGTTCGAACCCAACCGGCATGTCATCATTCATCATCATTACAGCCCCTAGAACACAGTGCCCTAGACCTCCACTGGTGGAGATGGGCCTTCCAAACATATATCTGGAGAATTTGGCCTACACTCGCCACGCTGGCCAGACGGCTTGTACTAAT
Organism: Tinea semifulvella; assembly: GCA_910589645.1. Lineage (NCBI taxonomy): Eukaryota > Metazoa > Arthropoda > Insecta > Lepidoptera > Tineidae > Tinea > Tinea semifulvella. Next base: position 9,276,742 of record OU342618.1, on the reverse strand, counting down.
GAGAAATACACTTTTCTTACGTACATTTGTCATAGATTTACAACACCACCGTTCCCGTGCCGGAGAGCACGTTAAACCAGCGGTCCCGGTTCCACTAATACCAACTTGTGGAATCGTTAATAAATTGTCATAATATCCTCGCCAAGCCGTCTGTCTGGCAAACGTTGCGCGTGTAGGCCAAATTCTCCAGATATATGATCTGGAAGACCTATCTCTAACAGTGGAGGGCTAGGACGCTGGCTGTAATGATAATATATATTATATATGTCTACGCCATACAATACTTTAAATTTGTTTATCTCTTTATATGGCTGATTTTAAAATCCGATCATGTAAAATTTAGGATTTTTTAGTATGTATTGCGCATATGGAATTAGATTGTTACGCATACATACATATATGACAATGGTTTTAGGGAATATTTGGTACTATTTATATTACTACTTATTTGGTTATTTTCCTTACGTATTGAGTATACTTTTTTAAAAGGCACACATTAAATTTTATAGTAATTCATAGTAAAGCTATTATTGCAATCAATTATCGGGTCTTTGGAACGATTATAATGATTATTTGCAAATGTGGTCTAGCGGTTAAGTTCGTGGATTTAGACTCGGAGGTACCAGGGTCTATTCCTGCTCGGGACACAATAATATTATGATTAATATTTAATTAAATAAATTAATGTTATTCGTTATTAATTAAAAAAATAAAGAAACCTTCGCTGCCCTACCTATAGAACAGTGTACCCTAACAGTGAGTGACATGTGGTGTAGCCTTGTATGATTGACAGCAGGATTGCAGACGGCATCAGCAACCGGGATCTGCATTCGGAGTACTACTACTTTTATTTACACTTCTTGATATTCACTTTGTCTGTTATGTGCTGGATATTGTATATTTTTAAACTGATTTAAATATTTGATTTTCTTTGTTTTATTATTTAGTTAGGTAAGTCTTGGTCTGCCAGGGCCTCTTTTACCCACAACTTTCGCATTATATATCTGGTTCGTCAATCTCTCTTCACTCATTCTTTCAACATGTCCGAACGATCGGAGCATACCTTTCCTTATCTTGGTCCCTATGCTTTCTTTAATACCTACCCTTTTGCGTACCCGTTGCTGGCAGACCAAGACTTACCTATCACGATCAAATAAATAAAACAATAGCTGAAGGTGCATTAAAAAGCCTTCAAAATAAAAGGGCATGTATGAAGAGGTTGATGAATGTCGAAGAAGCGAAAGAGGTATGTCGTGATCGTGTCAAGTGGCGCTCAATTGTCTCTGCCTACCCCGCAAGGGATTTGGCGTGAAGATATGTATGTATTTAGTTATTTCCTTATTTGAATTAATTTAATTATTAAATGTACTCTCTCAATGTTATATTCAGGTTGAGTGGAAACTGGCTCCTGTCGCAGCGGCCAAAAACCTACCTCAGGGGTCAGTGCCACATTTGTTTTGCAATGTAATTTTTAAGTCAATGAAATGTATTATTATTATTATTATATATTTGTGAGTCCTAGATACTCATATACATCAGCATATGTCTCTCCACTACTGAAATAAGACTCGCCATTGCACGTATTGTTTTGCTACTCCTGTCAAACCATCACCAGGTCAATTCAATTCAATTAAATTCGTTTATTTTGCAAGTAGGCATAGGACAAAAAGAGATGTAATCTGCACTTATACACGTCAATTTTTACAATAATAATATAAAACAATATAATTTTATAGTACACATTTGTGTATCTGGAGCAGTACATGATAACCATCATTTGGGAAGAGAAACAATAAAATATTGAAAATATCAAAATTATAAATACAGAATAACGCTTAACATTATAGCTGCTGTATATAGGTCTACGAGATATGTCGTTTACTTCAGGAAAAAGATCGAGATATCACTTAACGTTTCCACTCCGTATGTACTTACAATGTGTTGACAAAAATTGAGGTATTAGAAAGTAATTTACCTAGTCTCGTTGCATAAGTTAATGCTAAAGCTAACAGTGCAACGATGGATTGGCAACGGGTCATGGCCGCTCAGGCTAACGAATAAGCATTACTTTGATACAAGTAAATAAGAAACTAGAAAATCAGGTGGATGTCAGACGCATAGAAAAATTGGGCAGGTATTCTGTTGAATTTATGAAACGAGATTTTAAGACGGGGTTAACGGAGTTTGGTGAGCGTTTTGTTACGCGATAAAAAGAGAAGGCCTTCTTTGTAAACCAGCCTATAGTCGGTCACAAACCCGAGATACCATCTCCATTCCATACTCTTCTCTCCTTCGCATGTATTACTTAAAAAAATGTGTCTTCTAGCGTACCAGACTCGAGAAAAATCACAAATTAAGTCGCTTGTTGTTTGCGTTGAGAGAAATGCAAATTGTTACAACCCTCATAATAAATTTTGTGTTCTCAATTAGGAATCGAATCCGGTACCTTCGCGTCTACATCTACGGTCTTAACCGCTAGATCACGGAGGCTAGATGGTGCATACTAGATGGACTGTATTTATTTTTTATAAATAATATACAAGTATCATCACGACCGTTTCCCTTCCAGGGTGGTCAGAAACCACGCTTATGAATAATCGAATTCACATTTAGCCAACTTTACTATATGCCAATCATGACAATTGGCAAGCTCGAGCGTACCAAACTCGAGAAATGTCACAAATAAATTAAATATTAATTAAAATAATTTATTTAAATTAATAAATATTTTAAATAATAATATACAATGATTTAAAGGCCTTTATACATATATTATTTAAAAAATGAAAAACAAATCAAACAATAATATAATATCTACAACAAAAAAAAAAAAAACGTATTTACTAAAATAAAATAAAACTTCGTTAAATTACTATTAAATTCAGGAGAAATTATTGCAATGCATGTGTAATGTTGTGGGTAACGGTAATCATATTTAGATATGCAGGTTTTGAAACTACGAGTACGCTAGACTTTTTTTTTTTTGATGATGCAACATCATTGTAGAGTCCTAGATCTCCACTGTTGGAAATGAGCCGCTGGAGAATTTACCCTACACTCATCACACTGCTGACCAGACGAGGCGAGGGTCTGATGTATTTTTGAATGACAATGTATTAACTTGAACGAAGAAGCAGATACAGTACTGAAATAAAATGCCGCAGAACAAGTTAGAAACGCCTTTGTTAAAATGAGCCACCTTCTCTGCAATCGCAATCTCAAACTTCCTACAAGATGCCGACTCGTCCGATGCTACATATTTTCCATTCTCCTGTATGATGTCGAATCATGGACCCTGACAAACACAATGTCGAAGAAGTTAGAAGCTTTTGAAATGTGGATATACAGAAAAATGTTTAAGATATCATGGAAGGATAGAGTAAGAAACGAAACTGTCTTGCAGAGGATGAACAAAGGCGTTATATTAAAAATGGTAAAGCGAAGGAAGTTGGAGTACTTGGGACACATCATGCGCAATAAAAAGTATAGCTTGCTGCAGCTCGTCATACAAGGCAAGATACAAGGCTCCAGAAGACCGGGGAGAAGACGCACTTCCTGGCTCAAGGGAGTGATTCGGGATGAGCACCAGATCCTTGTTCCAGACAGCGGCCAACAAAATCAAAATCGTCTTAATGATAGCCGACCTCCGATAGGAGATGGCACCGTAAGAAGAAGAAGAATGTATTAACGGTTCAACAAGTTGTTATTAGTGGAACTGGGACTGACGGCTGAACGTTAAATTCCAAAAAGGATGCGGGTTGGACACCGGCATGTGAGAAGAGATATACACTTTTCTTACGTACATTTGTCAACTTTACAACACCACTGTTTCTGTGCCTCAAAGAGAACGTGACAATAAGACGTTCCGGTTCCGCTAATTCCTACTTATGAAATCGTTAATAAATAATCATTACAATTGACATCAGACCCTCGCAAACTCGTCTCTGGCCATCGTGGCAAATGTAGACCAAATGTCTCTGTTTTCTAGGGAATGTGTTGATGATGTCTTGATTGAGTGTTAAATTGGATATCATTTTATTTGTAGACCGGAAGCTCTGAATCTGGTCTGTTCATAATCCAATATGAATTTCTCCAATAGCATCGTACGACAAAGTTCTGCAATCCAAACTGTCATGGAAGTTATTATAAGGACTAGTAATTCCTCTAGAAATAGGCTCCAATTGTTGGTCTTCATTTTTTTAAATTGACTTGCTATTGAAACGTGTAGTAACATTTATTAGTAAGGCGTAATATTTTGTTTTTTAATTGTCCTTACGTTTTCGTGTGTAAATTTAGCGAATTTATATTGGACATAATCTTGTATTCTAAACAACTATTAGAAAAAATATGGATTAAATCAGAATGTAAAGCTAAAGTGGCAATGGGCCGGACACATCTGCCGAAGAACCGACAAACGATGGGGCAAACGGGTTCTAGAGTGTAGAAGACGGGAAGACGCAGAGTGGGACGACCCCCCGCCAGATGGACAGATGACATAAATAAGGTCGATGGTGGGGGTTGGATGAGGGTAGCAAAAGATCGCGTTAAGTGGCGAGCCTTGGAGGAGGCCTATATCCAGCAGTGGAGAGATACAGGCTGATGATGATGATGATGATGTATTATTATTAGCTAACACTCACAGCTAATACTAACCTTGTTGGCTCTTAGTTAATTTATACAATTAAAATATACATTACATTCTAATATAGATACGAGAAGCATTTACACAATTGACTAATATTTTAATAGCAACACGTTATACACGTAAACGATGCGGCTAATATTACCGATCTAAATGAATAGTACATTTATTAACACAAGTATATTAGTGTATGTTGTCGGTCCTTCCGGTAAATATATATATGTCTCCGGTCAGTTTTATCCAAGTTAGGATGTTTTGAACTAGGAAACTTCTAGTCCAGACTTGCAGACATGGCCAATGAACTGCGGAAGGCAAGTTTGAGAACATTTGGTCTACAGTTGATAACTTAGTTTATCTCAAGTTGCTGCCATCAACAAACTCATATATTTGATAACTTACATAACATAAGTAGTATCTTAGAAATCGATTTACCGTGCGGGTCTAGAGTTTCCGACAAACTATCTGATCATGATTACTTCGTAAATTAAAGTAAAAAGTAATGTATCATCACGACCTTATCCCTTCGTCAGAAACCAAGATTTTTTTTAAAAAAGCGGATTTCACATATATATATTTACTATACACCTTGTGGCTAGCTAGTCGATGTCTCTAGAATACCAAACTCGAGAAATATTACAAATTAAATTATTGTGTACCAACCAGGAATCAAACCCGGTACCTCCACGTCTAAATATATATTTGTCGTAATATTGTAATTTATTAGTAAAATTCCGTTCAATTAACAATGAATAATTTTTAAATCCTTTTTTTTTATAATAGTAGATATTAATAATAATGCCAGTAAAGTATCAACACGACCGTATCGCTTTCGGTGTGGTCAGAAACCACGCTTTTTTTAAAGAAGCAGATTCACATTTAGCCAACTTTACTATAGGCCCATCATGACAAATGGCAAGCCTGTCAATGTCTCTAGCGTACCAAACTCGAGAATCACATATTATTAATATCATAAATAAAATAATGTCAAACGTAGGTTATTTACTCTCTCGTCCTAGCGTTTCCTATTAGAGTTTTTTTGTCAAATGTACACAAAAAGAGTATCTTATAATGCATGCAAGCTTAACACACGGGAAGTAGTAAATTTACCACTTCTAATATAATAAAATAATAGAGGATCAATCCTAGCGTTTCCTTAACCCTATCTCTATCAAAACGATATACAACAATTATAAAAAATTACGTAGTAAACAATGCCACACCAATTTGAATTTTCATCCAGGGGATAGTCGAATTAGTAATCACAAATCACCGTAACACAGGCGACCTCCTTTCGCTGTTGCACACGCGCAACGAACAAACAAAACTAGACGAAAACCTCGGCACTAGCGCGAAATACTTTCACTACGTCTGCTTGCGATGATGCGCGGGCGCCGACTGCGTGCGGAACGGTCAACGCTTCAGCGACGACTGGGGAAGCTGCGCATACGCATCGAGCTCTATGGAGGGGCTTATCTTCTTTGATAACTTACATACTGGCACGTATTATGAGCTTTAGTATTCAAACTGTCATTTTCATACATCGCTTGAAGGCCAGAGGTTTTCTTTCTTTAATTATTTAATACTCAGCGCAATATGACTAAAACTTCGGTCAACCGGAACGCGGATTTCAAGATTGAAAGCTAATATTAGCTACTAAATAAGATCATTACCACTATGCCGCCATGTGTAGATGCTTTTACGGTCTTGAAAGACTCTAAATAAGATTATAAATACGAAACTAAATTGGAATATATAATTTTATCTGATTTATTCAGGAAGGAACTGCGTTCAGTCGCATGCTTAGATTGATCATTATTATGGTTCATCATTACAACTGCTAGACACACGAGTTCTAGATCCTCACTGTTGCAATTTAAAACATTTCTGGAGTTCGCTAGCCAGAAGGATTCATCCTTTTATTTTTCATCATTACAGCTCGTAGAACACATCGTCCTTGACCTATAATTTCTCACTCTCCCAAAGGTTATACGGTATTATGCTCGCCTATGTACATTATTTTGTATTTTGTGTGCAATAAAGAATTATATTATTATTATTATTATAGACAAATATTTTCAATTTCATTCCGAAGTTTGCATGATAATTTTGTAGATAGTTTGGATAATAAAACAAGTGTTATGACGCATTTAATAAATCAAGTGGGTTGACATTTATCTTTCAGTAGTGAAAATTGAAAAATAGGCTCGTCATCAGAGATAACGATAGTCATTTTTCGAACACTTTAATGTACCTGCACATGATATTGGCATGCTAGAGACATCGACTTGCCACTTGCCATGATGGCACTATAGTAAAGTTGGCTAAATGTGCACTCAACACAGAGTTCTAGACCTCCACTGTTGGAGATGAACGTTCAGTGATTTCTGGAGTATTTGGCCTACAATCGCCACGCGCTGGCCAGACGGGTTTATTTATTTATGGTGCAACAAACAAATTACAATCGTTTAAATCTTACATTTCTATGACTGAATTAAAAAACCAGACTGTAATTCTTGAGTAGTGCACACATAGTGGTGGCCTATAGTATATATATAAAGTTCGCTAAATGTTTATAAGCGTGGTTTCTGACCACCCTGAAAGGGAAACGGTCGTGATGATACTTTATGACCGCCTCCGTGGTCTAGTGGTAAAAAACGTTGCCGTGAACTCGGGAGGTCGTGATTTCGATTCCCACCGGGGGCAAGTTGTACATTGTATAATTTGTCTCGGTCTGGGTGTTTATATGTATAATATGTATATATTTACAAAAAAAAAAAAGTATAATATGTAGTTTATCAACCATCTAGTTTCCGTAACACAAGCCTCGTAGCTTACCACGGAAATTAGATGGCGCTGTGTGACCTGTCTGGAAATATTTATTTATTGATTTATTCTACTTTGTATACGAGTATGTATGTTATTGTTGTACGATATATATATTTATTGTTTATTTAGTTGATAACTAGGTAATTTTAGTTAGTAATTTTAAAATCAGTGTAATATACGTACACATGCACCAACATTCTCTTCTCACTCTCTCAAAGGTTAGCTGTTAGAAAATGAAGAACAGTTGAAGTTGAATCAGTGAAGCCACATCTCGGCGAAGCTGCAGTGATTCGAGAGTTCCAGATATAGTGACATCGTCCACATATCGCATCTCTGCAGGACATTGAGAGCATCTGTAAGGTACTTGGCGGAACCATCTCAAAGGTAGGAACAGTATTGGGTGTTCTTATGGTAGTGCCATAGTATGGTAGTTGGTAGTGTTATATGCCCGCACCAACTACCGTCAAAACAAATTTTTAACGAGAGCATCAAGAGAACTCAACCGCCTAGCTGAGGTCATGGATATTGACATGTTATGTACATCGCCAAATTTTTTTCTTACAGTATAACACAGCAGACGTATCCTAATGGTGTACATTGCAGGATTTACATCTATCTGATTTATAGATTTAGTTACCTACTTATTATTATTTTCTAAATTATTGTGGTTTATTATTATTATTAATATGTTTATGTTTAAGTTTTTTTTAGTTGTATAAGACATTTGTGGAAACTTCTAATTGGCATCTAGTATTTTATTTAAGTGATCATTTGTTAAAAGCTGTAAGTTTTCCTTGAAAATAAATAGAAAAAGTAATGTATCATTGTTGCGGCCAGAGCGACAACTAACCTAAGGGATATATGGGGAAAATTTATTAGCCTATGTCTAGGCAGTTAGGGCTTTGCCAATATACTGGTCAGCTGAAGAAGTCTTTCATTTACCTGACCATCAGCCGCCACAATCATCACGACATCCTTTCGGGGTGGTCAGAAACCACGCTTATTTAACTTTACTATAGGCCAATCAATCTTGCCACTTGCAAGCTCGTCGATGTCTCCAGCGTTCCAAACTCGAGAAATATCACAAATAAATTAAATATTAATTAGTTAAATTAATAAATATTTTTGTGTCCCGACCAGGAATCGAACCCGGTACCTCCGAGTCTAAATCCACGAACTTAACTGCTTGACCACGGAGGCAGTATGAAAATAAATAAATATATATTTATCTGTGATTCCAATTTTAAAAAATCTACATCCATCCTTTTACAAGTAACAATGAATGCAGTTATACGACCCTATTTTCTATTATTGGACATATTCGTATACAATAACCTAGATAAGTCGTGCCATGGTAAATAATTAAGCTTAAACACGGGCCATATTGATATCGATCTCCCATGAAGTCGACTGCATCGTAAATAATTCCTCAATACAGTGGAGCTATTGCGTATTCCATAAATAAAATAAAAAAGTAAAGTATTTTAAACAACCGGATTCACAAACTTCACTATAGGCCCATCATGATAAGTGACAAGCTCGTCGATGTCTCTAGCGTCAGACTTGTAAAATCTTACAAATAAATTATTGTGCCCCCGCCAGGAATCGATCCCAGTCTTAACGGCCACACCATGGAGGCAATATAATTCCATAAATAAGTTATTAAAGTGAGAACTTTATTGCGCGCGCTTGGTTGGGGACCTATTTCGTTGAACGTACGTCCGTACGTCAGAACAGCACTCAAGGGGAAACAGCGCGGCGGGGAAGGGGAAGAGGGGCGGATAGGCGCGCGCCGCGCGTAAAGCCGATGCCTCTGTCGCTCTCTCCCGCTCCTTCTTTCTCTTTCTTTCTTTACGCGTCTGCAACTATGCGTGCGCACGCAGCCACGCGCATTCATTTAATCTCCATATTCCTACCAACTACGAAATCAATAACCTGGAAGTTTAGTTCTCACTTTTGCGGTACGTCCTGCGACGCACCTGTTTTTTTTTAATGTGGCGTATTCAGAAAACAATAAAACTTGTGAAATATTTTGATAAGAATTTTTCTCACTCGTTTCAACCGTGACAAAGTGGCAATTTTTAACGTTGTGACATACGTTACCCACGCTACGAAAACACTTGATTAGCTTTTCACATTTCTGATTGATCCAAGCTTTCCTAAATGATGATTCAATTATTCTTATAGTTGCCCAAAGCAAGACCTATATTCAGACTTTGCCATAGTATTGGTCTTGATCTTGCATTGGAACAGCTTGCACTCTTAATCTTGGTCAGCGCATAAAAGTACTCAATATAGCCGATATTGTTATGCAATGGCAACAAAGATATTTAATGAGCTTCCAGTTACTATAAGGGATCTGCCACTAAAACTGTTCAAATTAGGAGTCAAACAAATGCTGGTTAATAAATGTTTTATTCGACAAAAGAATACACTAAGCTCGTCAAAGTCATGTGACTAAATAAATATTTGTATGCTAGAAATAGCGAAGCATGTGATATAATTACATACAATAATTTACATCCCTATACCTACCATGTTTCTGACAAATAGATTATTTCATTTCAATCTGTAACTAAATAAAAAAATATATAATGAAAGTGTAAAGAAAAAAAATTACACCCGTATTCTAAGACGTTTCCTCAACGCCTCGTCCACTCAACATTTGCTTCCATCTGTCAAACGAAAATTAAATTTCTGTAATTGAGACGGAGGAGTCCCTCCGTTGAGGAAATGTCTTAGAATAGTGGTGTTAGCATTGGTCTTGCGCAAGAGTCTCACTCTGACTCAAAATATATATTTGTATCTAGTTTTTTTATTTTTTATTCTGAACACGACATGTGACATCGCGCCCACCTGATGGTAAGCAGTACGCGAAGTCCAAGAATGGGAGCAACTGACGCCGTTCACCACGACCGACATCAGTCTCTAACACTATGCCGGCCTAACAAGATGCTTTTGCACACTTGTGCAAAAAGCTTGAAGGACTTCAGGTGTTGTGGGGAAACACACTGGCTGGGAGAGCATTCCTTACTAGACTACAACCAAATGAATTTAAAACAAAATAGAAACTCTTTTTTTTAAATAATGCTTTTTATAACCTGCCAGAATTTATTGACATGCCTTTGACGGAAAATTCTTTTAAATAGTTGTATAGTTTCGTGGTCTTATGCCTTCTACTGTATTGTGTTCCTATGCTCCTTTGTCTACGATGCATGGTGTTAATAGAACTGTTGTTATTATTTAAAATTTGTTAACTGACATACCAAAATATAACGATTGTTATATAGGTGAAATATACAAATTTACATCTTCAGCGTGCGACAGATATAAGTCTTCAAATTTATAAGTACGCGTAGGGATAGTGGGTAACGTATGTGGACGCATATTTTGGCCCGTGCGTGTGGTTCCTTGTTTAAGTTGTACCTTGCGCATGTGTATATCCGCAAACTTTCATCTCATTAACTACTCGTCTGATTTACTTGAAATTAGGAATAGTTATAGATCTTTAAAAATGTATACAACGGTTACAACCTTAAAAAAAACCTTAAATAATATATAAATTATTCATCAATTTAAACAATTTTATCAGAGCGAAAAAAAACGTTTCTTCCACATCAAGACAGTTTCGGAGAAAAGACAATGCAGTTGCAAGTTGTAAAAAAAATTCAAAAGAAAATTTTAGGTTATAACAAAATCTGAACCAAAAGTCTTGCTCAGACTTCGTGTCGAAGACTAATAATAATGTCAACTTATGAACGGGTTACGAAATAGCCCATGTATAGGTTAGTAGCATATTCATAACTGACCGACTTCGTAGAAGAAAGAAATTACCTATTTATGTAATATTGATTACTATGCTAAACAATACAAAAGAATTCATATTAGGAGTAAATGATTTGAAAAGCAAGTCGGATTGACTCCAAACTTTTTGCAACTTATAAATGTATAAATATGATAATCCACCATTTAAAGAATCCGACTTAATGAGAATGCCAATTTTTCTTAGAGAAATGATAGTTAATATATTGTGTTTTCATAATCTGTCATTTCTTTTTATTTATTTTACCCTAGCATAACGATAATTGACAAAAACTATTTTTTACGTCAATAATTACATAGTTTCGATCCCGCCCGATTTGTAATCCAGTGTTTTATCTATAATAAAGTACCTGGTCATAATAAAGAACCTAATCGTATAATAAGTGATTTGTAACTATTTCATACATAAATTTTAACCAATTGACTATTTAATTAAATAATATTTTAATGCTGGGGTAAAAGAGATGTTGTAATTAAATTAAAAAAAAAACACAATTAATTGTTATGATTAATGTATTGTATTTTACTGAGGCACGCTGCAAAAAAGTTGGGGCCTGGTTTTGGGCAATCTCTTCTAAGGCCTGATTTAGCAAGAATTGAAAAAAAAAAAAACGCTTACTCTAAAAGAGTCGAATTTGTTAAATATATTATAGGGAACAGTCAGGACACAATATATTTTTTTTTATATTTCTCAAGTTTGGTACGCTAGCTACATCGACGACATTATTGCCACCTATAGTAAATTTGGCTAAATGTAAATCAGCTTCTTTAGGAGCGTGATGTTTGCCACTGATGATACTCGTAACAAGTTCTTAAAAAAATACTGAAAAACAGTATTTTTGTCGCCTGAATAATCTTTTATTTTTTCTTTGTTGGAGCTGTTTTCATTTGGCAAGCGATCCAAGGGCCTCACATTCGCCAAATCTTAAGCCATTAAAAGTTACGACCTGCATCATATGTTTACCATTTAAACGAATTTAATTGGCATTACTGTCCAAACGGAATTACTAAAATATCTTTATTTTAAATAATTAGAAACGTTATACTAATGCGACATTTTGACGTCTTCATTTTTAAATACATAAATTAATAATAATAAATTATTATTTATATATATCAAGGAAGTGATTCATATGTAGTAATGTACTTCTCTTTTCTACCTATTTTTATTTATCAATGCTTTTTTTTCTCATCACGACCGTTTTCCTTTCGGGGTTGTCAGAAACCACGCTTATAAATAAACGGATTCACATTTAGCCAACCTTACTATAGGCCAATCATGACAAGTGGCAAGCTCGTCGATGTCTCCAGCGTACCAAACTTGAGAAATATCACAAAGAAATTAAATATTAATTTAATGTATTTATTTGACTGACTGAAGGTGCATTAAAAAGTCTTCGTAACCAAAGGGCATGTATGAAGAGGTTAATGAATGTCGACGAAGCGAAAGAAGTATGTCGTGATCGTGTCAAATGGCGCTCAATTGTCTCTGCCTACCCCGCAAGGGATCTGGCGTGAAGATATGTATGTATTTAGATTAATATATATTTTTGTGTTCCGACCAGGAATCGAACCCGGTACCTCCGAGTCTAAATCCAAGGACTTAACCGCTAGACCACGGAGGCAGATTTAAACTGAAATATTATGATAATTGAACTAACATATTAATAAAAAAATATAAAATTACGCATTATTTTATTTAAAACTTTTAAAATCACGAAATCAAATTGTTATACTCGTATAAACGTACAAACATACCAAGACTTGACTATATAGAATTACCTGTGAATGTACCCTATTCAGTACAGGTTGGAAGATGGGAAGAAAAAATAATAATTAATTAATTCCCACTATCCAAGCCGAGACAGGTTGGTGGGTTGGATAGCTAGGTTGGATGAAGGGAATAACTCACAAGTTGGTATTGGTGGAACCGGGACCTCGTAACGTGCTCTCTAATGTCAAATGAATATTTTTTTTTGATAAAAACAACTAGTTTTACTATGATTCTGAAATAATATTTAGAGTGGATGGATCTATGGATCCGCCGATGAATTGCAATCCCTACTACTGGCAAGTTTTATAAATTTAAAGCCAGTAACTGACCCAATGTCATCAAGACTATACAATTATAGTTAATGAATCTGTGGCATATCAAAAAATCAATTTAGGTAATTGTATGGAAAGTAATTATTGTTGTCAGAAAGTGATTTATGGGAGCCATTCGGCTAACAAGTGCCCTTTCAACCGACAACCACTGTGATGCAATACAAGCAAAGAGATAAGAACAAAGTGAATTGATACTAGTCACGACACCACGAACCAGATGTTTGATCCTTGCTTTGATGCCGCGGCATCAAAGTCAAAGGATAAATCAAAATATCTTCATTCACGTTTTTCATTTTATTATACTAGCACGACATGTAACCTTGCGCCCACCTGATGGTAAGTGGCGCGCGAGGTCTATGAATGTTAGCATGGAATCAGACACTTATGACTGAGACACAGTCCCGAACACTATGCCAGCTTGACTGGGCATGATTTATTTAAATTATTTTAAATGATTCTACTAGTGGAATACTAAGCAGCAAAGTGTTCCGAAGAGTAAGCTATTAGCAAGAGACGAACAGCTTAGCTCCCATTCCAGTGACCTGTTAATGTTTAATCTGACTTAGAAAGGAATCTGCAAGGAAAACTCAGCTATAGCTAATTAACAAAAGTAATAAATATAGAATTACACATCTTTAAAATTCACCTATGAGATTACAATACCTGCTACAGTGGTACCCTACCAGGTATGACAGACTTAAGATAGGCTACTTAAACGCAAAACCTCTGCTAATTTAGGAACAATAAATTCTAGTGTTCGGCTTCGGTCCCAGGCCCCCACAGCAGCACCCGATCACGGACGTAACGCATGTGCCAGCCATCCCCCAGCTCAACTAAGGCCTTAGGGTGCGGACCGGGACCCGACACACGTGTCACCACTGCAATAGTTGGTCTTCGCGAAATCATAGTCAATAGTAAAAGAAGAAAATATATATATATGTTTAAAAAAATCGTGCCATCGCATTATTTAAATGGTTCACAAGTTATGTAATGGTATAGTATTATTATTAGTATGTGTATTATTAGTATTTAATATATCATAGTTATTACTATGTATTTAGTAATATAATTGTATTTATATGTATATAGATTTATTTATTATTCATCATCATCATCATCAGCCTGTATCTCTCCACTGCTGGATGTAGGCCTCCCCTAAGGCTCGCCACTTAACGCGATCTTTCGCTACCCTCATCCAACCCCCACCAGCGCTCTTCTTTAGGACATCTGTCCATCTGGCGGGGGGTCGTCCCACTCTGCGTCTTCCCGTACGTTGTCTCTCTATTATTATTATATATAAATATTTGCACCTACCTTACATTTGAAATGGTCCACATTGTCCCTAAGGTTGGCTGTCAAATAATGTCTAGCGGCATTAAGTCCGCCCCTTGTATAACGTGCAATAAAGTTTTAAATATATAAATAAATTAAACTACTCGCATAGTACGAAATCAAATCCAAAGCAGTGTTGTTGTATAAACAACATAAATCTAGGTGAATGTATTAAAACGGACTAATAGTAACACTTAAATTTATGTACCGTGATAATTAATGGCACTGAATTTTAATTTTATTATGTTTATGAACGTAAACGTGAACCCTGGTGGTACATTCTGACGTAATAAAACTAAACCTGTTCTACTACCCAAACTAAGTAAGCTACGCTCGTCTAGTATAGGTAGCTATAGTCACATCGTCATCGTCACAGCCCCTAGAACACAGAGTCATTGACCTCCACTTATTGAAGATAGCCTGAACGGGAAACGAATAGGCGCTGGTGAAAATACTCCGAAATTGAGCGAAAGAAATGAAATTAGCAGCAACTAACGGGTCGTGAAATGGATGGTGATGATGAGGATCACAGCCGAAATTACTGCAGGTCCACGGCACAATTACAGCGAATAATTACAAATTAATTTGGGGAGCAACGCTATGCTTCGACCCGCGACCGCTCTTCGACTCCCCGACAGAGAGCGTTGTTCTCGGCGGAAAGGTCATTAACCGGAAGTGCACCAAGCATAGTCCGCTAGTTACTACTAGAGGGCGTCGAGACGATGGAACTTCATCGACGCGAAGTACGCTGGCGCACAAAGGCGTTACCGCGAATATTCAAATCAAACGACTCAATTAACGAAATATCGAACATAGCCCTTTCGGAATATTCTAAAGAATTTGGCCTACACTCGTGACGTTGACCAGACAGGTTGGCGAGGTTCTGATGTCCATTTTTAATAACAATTTATTAGCGGTTAAACAAGTGTGCAGTTCAGCAGCCCAATTCTACTGAATAAATAAATATTTCCAGACAGGTCACACAGCGCCATCTAGTTTCCGTGGTAAGCTACGAGCTATTAGTTTATAAGCTAATAGTTTTATTTCCATTCTATTTTATACATATTTTAATTGATTTTGGTATTCACCTACCGTTTCAATATCCATAATTAAAGTGAAAATAATGAGTGTAACTTTTGACAAATCCATATTTACGATTATTTATTTTTATTTAATGTTTAAGGACAATTTACAGCTAGCTAGATAGATAAAATATATATACAGTACATATGGGTAGTGTATGGCTATTGACAAGTTGCCACCGATAGCTAAAACTACATAATTAAATCGCTGAAATATCAACACGAAACCTTAAAGTAAAATTAACCTAAACTTAAAACTCAGAACAATAAACTACATAACATATAACAAAAAAAAATTTAAAAAACAATTATATATACATAGATAATACCCACTAAAAACAATAAAATAGATAACAAAAAAAAAAATTCGAAAATAATATTTATAAATTATTAAATAAAATTAATATTAATACTAAGGATAGGGATATAAGTCCCGTCCGCGTGGAATGGTGGCAAGAATTTTGGGGAAATGCAGCCAGACAATATAGAAAATGAAAAATCTGAAAATTATAAAAATAAAAATTAAATAAATAATATTCACTGCAGTTTAGTTATTATAGTGTAAACCCATCTTCATAACTTCAATTGTGTTTAAAAAAAGGTCAAACAACGCCGACCTATCTGACTGTACATTTGTTTGAGGCATGATTTCTATGCCATCTGGCCATGGCCGTGTATCTAATTTATTAAACCAACTTAAACCAGCGTGAGGTAAATATCCGGAGTAACGGTAATTCGAACAAAATGGAAGAAAGTGTTTCCATTCAACCGACAAAAACTGGCACAATACGAATAAATACGGTGGTGATTTCGTTTAAGGTCAAAGACTTACCTACGTCATAACATACATGTTTAGCCATAGAGGCTCCATCAGAAGGATAAACTAACAAATCATACGAGAACGTAGGTTTTATAAAGCACAAATAAGTGGAATACAGTTCTCACCTCTGTGATAGTTCCGCTAAGTACCTTACAAAGATGCTCTTAATGAGCAGCAGAGACGGATGATGCGGATAGTGGACGATTCTACGGTGTCTAAAATTGCAGCTACGCCTTACAGTGGGCTCTCTGAACGTGTTTTACGAGCTACAGGTCACAATGTGTACCCCTATAGCGCAGAACTGAAACTAGAAGGCTGAAGTGGCAAGCCGGGGATACGTCTAACGCAAAACAGACGAACAGTGAAGTAGACAAGTTCTGAAATTAAGACCTCGTACTGCAAGATGCAGAGTGGAACGACCCTCTTCCAGGTAGACTGATGAATTGAAGAAGGTCGCTGTTGAGGGATGCATGAGAGTGGCAGGATATCGAGTAAAATAACAAGCCAATATCCAACAGCAGTGGGGAGACACAAGTTAATTATGACGACGATAACTATATCACGCTTCTTCTTTGTCATTAATATTAAGTAGATTATCACTTTACGGGATGGTCAGCGACCTCATAGGGGTCTCACCTTGCAAGCATTTCCCCATCTTGGCATCTTGCATTTGGCTCTCGAGGGATGTCTTTCCACGCCGCGACACGTGTCCGAAGAAAGTAGAATGTCAGGTCCCGGTCCGCACCCTAAGGGCCTGGTTGAGCGTGAGATGGCTGGTTACGTCCGTGATGGGGTGCTGCTGTGCCGAAAACGTGCAATTTTTACTGTCACGTTCACTTAAATTTTGTCTGCTTTCGGGTTGTACATGGGCAATTAGTCTTAATTCTAATGTGCTTGGTAGGGAACCGCTTTACCAGGTATTGTAATATCTAAGGTACTCATAGCTGAATTTAAAAAGTTATAAATTGCTCGTTGTTGTGTAATTCTATATATGTGTAGTTCTAAATATGACAATAGTATTTTGATTTAATTAATTTGGAATGTTCTATTTTATTATTTGATAGTGTAAACTATAAATGAATTATTTAGATGTTAAGGCATGTTCTTATTTTGATTATTATTGTTTTAGTTTTTTGCATGTTTTTGCTTGACATTATTATTATTATTATTTTAATCATAGTTTTAAGTTGGTTTAGTATAATCGTATTATTGTTTGCCGTATGTTCACATTTTGAGCTGTTGTCCAGATTAGTACCTAGCAGATTAATTTATAATAGTAGCAGGCGTCGACTGCAACTTGTAGTGAGCAATTTTGTAAATAAATAAATATTTTTTTACGATAATTTTGTTTTACATATTTTATTTTTATTTAATGTATTAGTTATCCTTTTATGCGTACATACATACACCACACTATATATATGGATATATTACCCATTAACACCTCTCCTAACAAGGGATTAGCCGAAAATCAGCGCTGTGGCCCAGAGTCGCAGCTCCATGCTGAGCTGATTCCCTATTTGTCACCACACATCTTGTGTATACTACCAGGCTTTATTTGTTTAAGTTGATATTGATATGTGGCAAATAAAATATTTTTCGTCCTTTCTTTTAAATTGTCAATCTGTTATACACCCTGGACAGCCACCCAGCTTGGTAGTAAAAATGTACGGGTAGCGCCTAGGACAATAATTTTAAAATGGGTGAGCGTATCTTTAGCTGGCTGCACTCGTCTGTGAT
This sequence comes from Tinea semifulvella, assembly GCA_910589645.1. Taxonomy (NCBI): domain Eukaryota; kingdom Metazoa; phylum Arthropoda; class Insecta; order Lepidoptera; family Tineidae; genus Tinea; species Tinea semifulvella. The sequence continues at coordinate 9,258,372 of OU342618.1, read as the reverse complement.
GACCGTGACGAGTAAATGAAGACATGATAACTATTCGACAAAGTAAGCATTAAGAGACAATAAATATTCCATATTTAGGTAAAATTATGAAGATATTTAAACTTAAAAGCACTCTTTTTCCTTACAACCGTATTTATCTGGAATTTAACTGCACCTATGACCTAGCAGTTACGGCTGATAATTATACCTACATTTATTATAGTTGGAGGTAGCTGGGTTCAATAAGTTTTTTAAACCTGTGAGGATTATTCGAAATTTCTATTAGAAAAAAAAAACTAACGCGGGCCGAACCGTCCTTCCCGCGCACAGAGATGACTAAGCCCCCTAGGACTTGTGTGAATAAGTGACCCTTAGGCCAAAAATATGTTATTTTTATATTAATCAACAGTTTTAAAATATAAAAAATATTGCCGAAAAAGGCTCGACCGAATAGTTGAGCAAAAATCAAATTTAACAAATTCCTCGTCACGCGGCTCTCAACGACATCATCCGAAGGGCTCTTGTCACTGCTGGAGTACCCGCAATCTTAGAACCATCTGGGATTGTGCGGAGCGATGGCAAGAGACCCGACGGAATGACTGTTGGGCCGTGGAAACTTGGCAGGTCTGTTACATTAGCTCCATCTCACATCCAGGCGACCTCGTCAGGCGCAGGAAGTGCGGCGTTTTCTGCGGAGAACCTCAAATTGCGGAAATACGCCAACCTTGGTATTGGTTACGAATTTGCGCCTATTGGGGTCAATACGATGGGCCCATGGGGACCGTCAGCGAGGCGCTTGGCCAAGGAGTTGTCAAAGCGGCTGACAGAAAGGTCTGGAGACAGGAAGGCTGGCAATTATTTCTGCTAACGTATTAGCCTCGCTATACAGAGGGGAAATGTTGTCAGTCTCCTTTGGGACTATCTCGGATGGGACGTCTCTAGCGGACATATTTTATTTATAGTTTAGTTTATTTTTATTTTTATTATTTAGGTAGCTTTTAATTTATATTTAATGTACTATAATTAACTTCGAATAAAACAGTTTAACTTTAATAAACCCAAAGTAATAGACAAAAACTAATAAAAAAAGAAATAGTTAATTATGTATTACCATTAAAATTTTCTGTTCTGTTTATTTTGCCATTACTTTTATACTACTGGACCGCTCATAATGATTTGTCGTTATAGTCCTTCCTAGATCTATGTTGCCTGTCTGGCCTTCCAGAACATGTTACTGGTGAATTTGGCCTACACTTGCCACGTTAGTAGGACGTTAGTATTGTTGCCGAGGGTCTAATATCAATTTATTAACAATTACACAAGTTTGTGTTAGTGGAATACGGCTTAACGCGGTTCGAATCGCAAAAATTTTGCGTGTCAAGGAAAGTGTCCTTACAGCCGAGCCATCACCGCTCCACTACTTATAAAGTTACAATCAATGAAAGCGCTGTTTCTCCCAGGAAATACGGTCGTGATCAATATTACATAACAAAAATTATAGCATATGCCAGATAATCAAGACAGAGCATTACATCAAGTAGATCATTGTGCGGCTGGTTACTTGTATATGTTGACTTATGTAACAACCGGGCCAATCACAAGTTTTTAGTCACCACTAGAAGAACAATCTTAAATTCATTATGATATATTTATTTTAGATATATTTAAATTTATTTTTTTATACTAGCACGACATGTGACTTTGCACCCACCTAATGGTAAATGGCGCGCGACGTCCTCGAATGTTAGCAACTGGAATCAGACACTTATGACTAACATCAGTCCCTAACACTATGCCAGCTTGACTGCGCATGACGACAATTCGAGCCTGATCCCGAAACGTGTGGACACTCTTTACTGGGTTTATCAAATCTGGAGTCAAATTACCACCATCAGTCCGCCTACCACCTATTAATATTGTGTGCTATCTATCCTACACTACCGCATGTAGTGGCCTCGAGTTGCCGTCATAACCAGTCAAGACGGCATAATGTTAGGGACTGATATCAGTCATGAGTGACTGATTCCAGTTGCCAACATTCATGGACCTTGACCGCCACTTACCATCAGGCCAGGCACGGTCACATGACGTGCTAGTATATTTTTAAAAAACCGGTCATCATAAATAAAATATTAAGTCAACGGGTTCTTCTTAAGAAAGGAGTTTACCCAGATACAGTGACGAATGCACTCAGCCCAAAATAAATTTAAACCAATCCATCACATTAATATTCACAATGATTTTCATAACAATTAGTATGTAAAAGAGTTGAGGGTAACTGTTAATATTCCGGCCACGTTTCAACAAAGCGACGCAGGTCACAGGCGTTCGCTTTATCTTGATGATATATTAATAAAGGTGCTGCTACACATTCGATTTAAATTTATAAATTACGGGCAATTATGCGTTTTTATTCAACCCTGCAGCCGTATTATATTATGGTAAGTTTTGTTCCAAGCGGTGTTATATTTATATAATCACAATGACAAGCTTACAATATTAGTTCTCCTTCAAAGTAAAAATTTACATTTGACATCATTGCAAATGGCACATACTTTCAACGAGAACAACAAATAGGTGGTAGGCGGACTGATGGTGGTAATTTGCCCAACGAACGATAGAACCAGTATAGTGTATACACACGTTTTGAGATCAGGCTCATGCGCAGTCACGTCGGTGTTAGGGACTGATGTAGATGACTGAATGAACTAACGCTTATAGAGTTGATAATTGAATAATATTTAGTAATAATGACGCAAGCTCTGACGAAAATAACGAAATCCACTAATAACAAAAATTACTGACTGTTCTATCTATAAACTTGAATGCTGTTTATTTGGTAAAAAGCCACCCGGAACTTTTTAAAACTTGGGGATAATTGCAATTTTAAAACGCATTTTCCTAGTAGAATTATTATTCCAGAGCATAAAAGTACTCAATATAGCCGAAATTGTTATGAAAATGGCAACAAAGATATTTAATAAGCTTCTAGTTACTATAAGGGAGCTGCTACTAAACTGTTCAAATTAAGAGTCAAACAAATGCTGGTTAATAAATGTTTTTATTCGACAAAAGAATACCTAGACACTAAGCTCGACAAAGTCATGTGACTAAATAAATATTTGTATGCTAGAAATAGCGAAGCATGTGATATAATTACATATAATAATTAACATCCCTGTACCTACCATGTTTCTGACAAATAAATTATTTCATTAAAAAAAAAAAACATTTCATTTCAAAAAACGTTTGCGACTAAGTAACAGAATAGAGCTGGAGGAATCAAACCCGGTAACTCCGCGTTCTAATTCCACGGACTTAACCGCTAGACCACGGAGGCAGTTAATACAGTTCTAAACTCTAAAAGCGCTTGATCTTGACAGAAGCTAAGTCCGTGATATTAGACGCGGAAGAACTCACTCACTCATATCTTCACGCCAGATCCCTTGCGGGGTAGGCAGAGACAATTGAGCGCCATTTGACACGATCACGACATACTTCTTTCGCTTCGTCGACATTCATTAACCTCTTCATACATGCCCTTTGGTTACGAAGACTTTTTCGGTTCGATTCCTCGTTCCGACACAATTATTTGTGATATTTCTCGAATTTACGCTAGAGACATTCACAAGCTTGACACTTGTCTTGATGGGCCTATAGTAAAATTGGTTAAATATGATTCCGCTTATTTAAAAGCGTGGTTACTGACCACCCCGTACGATGATACATTACTCGTTACAATAATTTCATATCAGAGCTCTCCGTTCGTCCCATAATTCTGTTTTATCTATCCCTTCTCATCACTATGGCTTTCAGTAGTGGCCGCAAATCTGTGGAACAATGTGCCAGTTGAAATTCGTCAAGTGCCCTGCTGGGTACACTTTTCAAAAAGATGCTATAGTCTCATTATTTCAACAGTTCCTCAGAGTGTAAGTGTATTAAGAGTGCATTAAGCCCGCCTCTTGTACAGTCGACCAAGCTTTCTTTGTAATTAAAATATTGGGTCGAGTATTCGACTGATCGTACTATTTTCAGGGGAAAAACAAACTTATTGTTAAATGACGTGCAAATGAATCTCAACCGTAAGGTGGTAGAACACTTTTTTGGTCGACATACTCGTAGTGCAATAAAGTTTTTACTAGATTGTAAGCAGACACGGCCATTTTACAGCCACGAATTTATATTTAAGGACATAAATGTTATTAGTTTATAAGCTGACACGGCCTTTTTTATAAATAAGAACAAAATCCTGGCTTATGGCAACAATGTTTTATTTATTATAATTGTATTCGCTCCAGCTATGGCTGCTGATAGTATATTTTTTATAATCATATATATATATATATATTCTCTTGTATTGTATAAAAATATATGTATTGATAATATCAATTCACACTTTATAAATAGGTCTAAACCACGTTAGTAAGTTGTATTTATGTATGTCTATGTATAATATTATGTATATATTAGTATTTAGTATATTGATAATAAATTACATATATAAAACTATATATAAGTACGTATATAATATATGTTAAGTCATTCTTTAATTGTATATTTTACCATTGCTTTTATTGCACCTATATTTGTTCAAATTTGTCCCTAAGGTTTGGCTGTCAGAGAATGTCTACGGGCATTAAGTCCACCTTTGTACTTTGTGCAATAAAGTTTTTAAATAAATAAATAAATATCCAAGTGTTGTGTACTTAACCTAAGGAAATAAATTATATGATTTAAATAAATAAAAAAAGTGACATATATTTCGAAGAGATGTCTACTCATAAACAGTTTTGTTGTTTTAAGTTAAGTTGTCCGTCTAACTGAATCTTAATTAACAACATCGCCCCGTATGATAATATTCGACATTTAAATACGAAAAGGGTAAAATATTCGAGAACAATTCGAAGGTGAAATAAAATGCATATTGGTTTTCATAACTTTTAAATATTCTCGCAATTTTTATACTGAGTTCGACATTATTGTGGGGTTATCTGCGTAAGGTTAAACAATAGGAACGACTATTTTTGATAATCTAACGAGAGGTAAATAAAATTATATATCTTTCGTCAATCTCTCTTCAGTCATCCTTTCTACATGGCCGAACCATCGGAGCACGGCTTTGCTTTTTTTTGTCCCTATGCTTTCTTTCATACCTACCCTTAGCATATCCATTGTAGCGATCTCATTTTTACTGCATTAACTCTACTATTGTTTAATGTTAGTCACATCTCTGCTGCTTCCTATTATAGATTATGCTGACGTCTGCTATCCTGATCTTACTGAAGAGCTACTAAATAAACTGGATCGCCTTCTAAACTTATGTATCCGATTTGTTTTCGGCTTGCGTAAGTATGACCACGTCTCCCATTTTCGTACACAGTTAAATTGGCTCAATATCCGCTTTCGCAGGTCAGCACATCTTCTATATTTTCTATACAATATTATTTACAACCCTATAGCTCCCTCTTATCTTAAAACACACTTTGAATTTCTTTGTGATTCGCACGACCGCCCTCTTCGTTCTTCTCATAACAACCAACTTAAAATCCCACCCCACACTTCCAGCAGATATTCAGATTCATTTACCGTATCGTCTGCTCGCCAGTGGAACAAACTTCCACTGACCATCAGACAAGCTCCTTCCATTCACATCTTTAAAAAACTACTTAATACTTTCTTTTTAAACAAGCAGAACAATATATTTTAACTCCACAAATTTCTACTTCCTAATAATAATTATCCTTATATATGTATATCTTCTATAATACTTATATATTGATGACTATTTATGTAGTTTATGGGTTAGAATTGCACCCCACATATTTATACTGTCTCACTCTCCCAAAGGTTAGCTGGTAGATAAAGCCGAAATGGCTTTAAGTTCGCCTTTGTACATACTTTTAAGTAAAGTGCAATAAAGTATTTAATAAATAAATAAATAATAAATATTGTCGAGCTTTCTTACTAACATTGCGACTGGTGATCAGTGACCCAAGTTAACACAAATTCCCGCGTTTAGTCTTCTTTCAACATCCCTATCATCTCTTTTACAGTTTCCGCTGCTCGTGAGTGAAACAAACTTCCTCTGGTCATCAGACGGGCGGCGTCAATAAATATATTTAAAAATCTCCTCATTGCCCATTTCTTACATAAACAAAATAATCCGACTAACTGATATATATTTCTGTCTCTTTTTATTTGTTGTGTAAATAATACGTATTTTTTTCCTTCATTTTGTTATGTATTTCTTACATAAATTTAAATTCAAATTCAAATTCATTTATTCAGTAAATTGGCAATATTACAAGCACTTTTACACGTCAGATACATTTAGAAGTTTATACAATTATATGAAGCTATACAAAAATTAAACATGATATAAACTGAACAACTCAATACTGAATACTATATAATGCGAAAGTTGTAGGTAAAAGAGAGATAAAACAATAGCTAAAGGTACATTGAAAACCCATCGTAACAAAAGGTGATGTATGAAGAGGTTGATAAACGTCTGAGGCTGACGTCAGTTGCTCCCATTCTTGAACCTCGCGTACCGCTTACCATCAGGTGGGCGCGGTGTCACATGTCGTGCTCCGTATATAAAAAAAAAAAAAAAAAGAAGCCAAAAAAAAGGTGAGATCGAATATCGAGATGAGATCAAATGGCGCTCGTCTCTGCCTACTCCGCAAGGGACCTGGCGTGAAAATATATGTAAATAAATGAACTTGTTTTTGTGCAATCCAGCGAAGACTTCCAGCGACCGCCTCCGTGGTCTAGTGGTAACAAACGTTGCCGTGAACTCGGGAGGTCGTGGGTTCGATTCCCACCGGGGGCAAGTTGTACATTGTATAATTTGTCTCGATCTGGGTGTTTATATGTATATACACACATCAAAAGTGTCTAGGGATCAACATATATTTTTGCAATAACTTTTCTCCTGATTGATATTCATTAAAATTTTCTTTAAGGATTGATCAAATAAAATGTTTTCGTTTGTCTACAGTAACGATAAACCAAGTCACCTTTGCATTAGTAAAAAAAATTGCCATTTTCCTAATAAAGGGATTTTTGACATTTGAACCACTAACATTAAAGTTCGAAAAAAAGACTGAAATAACAGTTTTTTTTTTAATTTTATTGGGTAACTTAAACAATTAATAATCCGTGTTTCTACCGCGAACACTAACAACACAAGAACATCGGTTTGGCATACTCAAAATGAGTTCATCCAAATCACGCTGTGGAATGGCCGCCCATGTTCGTTGCAACAACAAAAAAAGGTCTTCTTGCGACTGGATACCCTCCATATTCGGCAGAGCTCTTCTCTGAAGAATATTCCATGCATGCTCAATCGGGTTCAAGTCTGGCGACTGAGCAGGCCAGGGCAGGACATTGATGTTAGCTGCGGCGAGAGTCTGTCTTACAACTCTTGCGGTGTGCGGTCGTGCATTATCATGCATTAACTGAAATAAGGGACCGATATGCACTTGTAGAGGAACGATGACGTCTGATACAACCGTCTCAGCATAAATTTGAGCGTTGAGGTTGCCTCTGATCCAAATCAACTCAGTTCTTCCGCCGATCGAAATACCCGCCCATACCATGATGGTTCCACCACTATAAGGATGGACTTCCTGGCAGGATTTTAATCGCTGTTGGCGTCCAGGGGTTCTCCAGTGTCGTATACGTCTTGTATCCGGCCTCATACCAAAACGAGACTCATCAGAAAAGCACACGAAACGCCATTGTTCTTCTGTCCAATTTCTGTGTTCAAGAGCCCATTGATATCGAGTCCTACGATTGTGCATTGCTATAGGTGGTACCCGTAGCGGTCTTCGGGAATGAAGGTTCACTTCATGCAAGCGGTTTCTGACTGTTTGGTCGCTAATTAAGTTCCCTGAAGAGCGATGAAGGCTCACGGCTAACATCATGGCGGTTATTGTTGGAGTTCTTCGAGCTGTGATTTGAATGTATCGGTCTTGTCTCCGTGTGGTGCAGCGATACCGTCCTCCATGGCGCTCAGCCACGGTACCAGTGGTTCGGTAACGTGTCCAAAGTCGACTGATAACACTCTGACTTGTATTCAGAGCTAAAGCCACAGTACGTTGCCGGGAACCAGCTTCTATCATTCCCACGGCTCTGATCATTTCTTCCCTGCTTAAATGACGTCGCCGCTCCATAATAACGTTGGTTTTAATCAGTAGTAGGGAAACAGTAGCACTAATAATGTCTTCAATGCGTCTTATGTTTTTATAGGGAAAATATTGACAGCTGATTTTCATCTTTTACTCGAATTTGATTGACAGTTCCTGTTTTAAATTATGAAATGCACCAAAAAGGATCCATATAAATTTATAAAATCATAAATTTATTACAAAGCCACATCTCAATCACAAGAAATCCGCATAAACATGCTTGATCCCTAGACTTTTTTGATGTGTGTATTTACAAAAAAAAAAAAAGTATAATATGTAGTTTATCAACCATCTAGTTTCCGAAACACAAGCCTCGTAGCTTACCACGGAAATTAGATGGCGCTGTGTGACCTGTCTGGAAATATTTATATTTACTTGCCTTTAGCAAAAAAAATCTTGTGTACTGTAAAATGTAGTACTAATGCCTACAATGACATATGAAAATTGTTTAAATATTTTACTTTATTTATTTCCATGAAAATGTACATAACAGATTATACGTCTAAACAATACATATTTCATAACAAAATACAAACACAAGGATAAGTGACAAGATGTGCGAATTAATTTGGCTCCAAGTACTTTAGGACAACGTTTTTACTTTCCACATCAAAATTCTCATCGGATTGCACGATTTTGTTCAATAAAACGATTGCACGGGGAACGGGGGCACTCTGGAGTAGGTGTGTACGAGCACTCTCCTCAGCAAATAGTCGATGGCCGCGCGCGCGCAGGTACTTGTTAGGTACAAACAATGAAATTAATTTTAATATAGCATTTAATATATTTTACCTTTAAGAATATTTAATATATATAGTTATGCTGACTGTACCTAAATTTTCTTAAAATCTATGATAAACTCGATTATCTTTGTTTGGCGAACGAACACATAATCTATCTCCGACTTTGATGACGTTTTTGTTTATAAAATCTGCCAAGCAAAAATTCTTAGAAATCAATGTGATTTGTTTACATAATTATGGTGGAATTACACAGACTTGCAAACTGATAACCGATTTATGATTAAATTAGTCACACATTCTTAATGAGAAATGTTTTAGTAACATAGAGGTAAATAGTTTTTACAATTTTTCCCTGTCTAAAATTTGGCATGTGAAAGCGAAAATATGTCTTGTCGAGTAGGGGTTGCGACAGATTAGGTAGGGGTCTGTAATTAGCCTATTATTGCACAGCCCGGGAGATGTTTATTGATCTGATGGGTTTAGGGAAACGACTGGCCTGGTAGTCTTGCACCCCTCCACCGAACTTCTTTGGCGTGGAGTCGCGGGTGGCTGCGAGCGGTCTCTGGCGCGATTCCTTCTCTGCAGAACGTACGTTTGGTAGGGTAGAAGTAGGGTCCCCAGCGGGACCTTCAGTGAAGATTTAGAAGTAATTAGACGACTAACGATGTTCTTTATTATATCGCAGCGATTTGACAGCTCGACCGCCTTTACGTTACTCTTTAAAACCATGCGCATGCGCAAGACAATTCATAGACAATTCTCTGTGGCAGGCGTTGTAATATTATATTTAGAATTGTATTTAATTTATTTATTTATTTTCTTTGGTTACAAGCTTTTCCCTCAGCATCGGTTGGCACACTCCTTGATCGAAATACACTGACCATGGCGGTGTGCCTTCGTCTCGGAGCCCGGACTGTCCACCCGCACCAGTGTCGATGCGGAGAACCAGTCGATCATCTCGGACACCACGGGCTTTCTTGTGCTAGAAGTGCTGGCCGCATTCCTCGTCACGCGGCTCTCAACGACATCATCCGAAGGGCTCTTGTCACTGCTGGGGTACCCGCAATATTAGAACCATCTGGGATTGTGCGGAGCGATGGCAAGAGACCCGACGGAATGACTGTTGGGCCGTGGAAACTTGGCAGGTCTCTGGTGTGGGATGCGACGTGTGTAGATACATTAGCTCCATCTCACATACAGGCGACCTCGTCAGGCGCGGGAAGTGCGGCTTTTTCTGCGGAGAACCTCAAATTGCGCAAATACGCTAACCTTGGTATCGGTTACGAATTTTGTCAGCAGCCTCATATTGGCTTGGAGAAGAGCTAACGTAATCACTATCATCCGCAAACAGTGTGAGCTTACATCCTTCTTCCTGTCCTCCTCGTCCTCCAAGACTTTAGAGAGCGCCTAAAGTACGGGATATAAGCAACTGCCCTGTGGAACCCCAGACAGAATGGGTTTTTCCACTGAGATGAGATCCTCCACAGCAATCTGGAATCGTCGTCCCCCTAGGAACTACGTCAGGATCCTTACTGCCGTTGTTGGGACTGACGTGTCGAGAAGTTTGTACAAAAGACCGTCGTGTTAGACTCAGTCAAACGCCTTCTCATTATCGAGAAAGATGCCGACAGAGAGACGGCCTTCGTTCTTCTCGACCGCCAGGTAGAACCCGGATCTGTTAAAGCATGGTACTATGTCCCTCTCAGAAGCCATATCACATTGCTCCGTTCACTAACTTGCTACTGAGCGATGTCCTACGACTACAACTTATTTCAAAATTATATATCTTTCAACAAACAATACGGAATGATTAAAATTGATAATAATGATCAGTTCTTATTGTAAATAAATATTTTTTGCAACGTTACGATTATTTTACCTTTTCTATATTTGGCTGACTGTACCTTCTAGTATGTAATCTACTAATTTATTGATTTCGGGTAGGATATTATTAAGGATTCAAGAGGGGTCGACCTCTGGTTTCATTTGACCCTTGGAATTGTCCTTCATTATGTCTTTAAATGAGAATAGGTTTGAACAGCCGCGCCGGCACGGATAATGATCCTTGTCGAAAGTCGAAACTTTTACGTCTGTCGCACGTTGAAGATGTGGAATGCTCTTCCAGTCTGTTTGTGATGTGAATGGGGGGCTATTCGTTTAGCCTTGGAGCGCAGTAAAAAATAGCCTGAGAGCAAGCCAGTGTAGTACTGTGCATAAGTGTACGTTTTCTCTTTCCCCCCACGTGTATTGTAATTGTAAATATTGACAATTTCAAATTGAATTACGTGAATTCGTAAAAAAAGATTTTCCAAATCATTTTCCTTTTAGACATTATTATGAAGGTGGTCGCGGCTGTACAGGTGTGTCGTTTTCAACGGAAAAGCATGAATGTGTGCGTGGTTGAAGGCTAGCGTTTACGCTTAGCGATTTGGTCCAGCTTATAATAATAATTTATATGTATATAAAATTAAGATTGTTTTAATAAATATTTTTCGGTCGCTTTTCGGATCAGACTAAACTTGCTGTAAATTTCGTCAATCTTCTATTCAAGTTTGAAATTAAATGTTTACTTCCAGGTGCCTACAGTCAAACTTGGATAGACCCAAAAACAAATTAAGCTCGTAAGGTCATGTGCTGACTGACCCCGCAAATATGCTCGCTGCACAGAAGAGGTTGCGTTATTTAGGCTATACGCAGCGAGCATACAGCGGCAGTCTAATAGGGGTTATATTTGCTGCCACGATTTAGCAGTGCGTCAAGTATGTTTGCAGTAGATACTTTTTTTTCTGCTGTCATGCATAAGCGCACTGCATCTGTAGTCAATAGAATACGAGGTAGTGTCAACTAAATCTGATAGTGTAGACTGTCCTATACACTGTAACCGTCACAACATTTATAACGTAAATATACGAGTATTAATAAATACTATAAACTATTACTATTACATTTAGCTAATATTACTAACATAGTCATATTACTAACAAAAACATGGATTGTAATTATGTAATAAATTAATTTATTATTACAGTAAAAAGTGATGTCAGTCGTCAGAGGCTAAAGACAGTTGCTTCTATTATTGAACATGGCGTCTCTTTTTAAAGACGGTGTATCGAGAAATCATCAATGATACGCCCCCTGCCTGAAGGGCCATCGCGGGTGGGGGTCGCATGCCCGACTCATCCGTCAGGCCTCCTAAGGAGTCCCCAGGGCGCCTACGGACTAAAACCCTATAAACCGTCTCTCTCTCACTGTTGGGCCTGCGTGACTTAACAGTTAAGTCAGAGTCGTGGCTACGGAGTGAAGGCAAGAGATGGGCGTCCTATTTTATATGTTTAGTATTTATATTTTAATATCTAATTGCATTTTTTTGTCTAGTATATGATATTTTATTTATTATATTTTATTTTATTTTCACAATCATATTACAAACAAAATTAACATTAACAATACATTGGGTGTCGAAAATTTACATATATTTTAATTATTATATTAACTTGAAAATTTCAAAAATGTGCGTCACGAAGTTTTTGATATTTATACATACTTAAAATATCAACTATATGCAAATATTAGTAAAGGAAATACTAAATACTAATTATTTTTTTATGGGAATTGGCTGAATGGAATTGTTTAATAAAAATAGATTTTTCATATATGAACTGCCTCCGTGGTCTAGCGGTTAAGTCTGTGGATATAGACTCGGAGGTACCGGGATCGATTCTTGGTCGGGACACAAAAATATTTATTAATGTAAATAAATACTTTCTCGAGTTTGGTACGCTGGAGACATCGACGAGCTTGCCACTTGTCATGATTGGCCGGCAGTAAAGTTGGCTAAATGTGAATCCGCTTGTTTATAAGCGTGGTTTCTGACCACCCCGAAAGGGAAACGGTCGTGATGTTATTATTATTTTTTTCATACTTTGAAAATTTTGAATTTTATGTTCTATGATTTCTTTATATTTACATTTATCATGTATTTTTATTATTTTATATTTACTATTGTTTTTTTTTTGTCTTTTTAAAAATTTGATTGTTGTTCCTGTATTCGGACTTTGCTTTTAAAAGTTTTTCTTGCATGCTTTCCATTATCTATCTGTGAATTCTTGTTATCGGCTTTATAGTATTTTTCTATATTTGTATTGTAGCTGTAAGTTTTATTAAATAAATACATAAATATTGTTTTTGGCTAAAACAAAATCATTTTTTTTAATGTTGTAATGGTTATTTATTCAACACTAGACGTAGACGATGCCACTTTCAAACTATATATCTGTACCGCAAACATTTTGACACATTGATGGATTCGTTTCTTGGAATCCAATAATCTGTTTTCATTTGGACGTAGAAATTTCGCGCTTCACAAATAAATCTGGATTACATCTACCTTGAGGGTGTCAGTCGGGTATTTATTATGCTTTCTCTTCTGCGGGTTACAGAAGAAGAGAAAACAATTTGCTTAGCAATAGTTGGATGGATTCACCGTGCACCCATCGTGTGTGAGGAAAGAAAGGAGAAGAACAGCAGATCAATTTAGGCTTAGGCCAATTTTTAATAGAATATGTTGAGTTTAATCTATGTAATGGAGAATGTTAATAGGTATGCAAAATCGTTTGAAACGCATTCTGTAAATAATGATTCTTATTTTTTCTGAAAAAAAGTTAAAAATGAGTTTTTTTTTTATTTAAATACTAGCACGACATGTGACCCTGCGCCCACCTGATGGTAAGTGGCGCGCAAGGTCCATGAATGTTAGCAACTGAAGTCAGACACTCATAACTGCCATCAGTCCCTAACACTATGCCGGCATGACTAGATGCTTTTTCACACTTCGCTTGAAGGACTCCAAGTTATAGAAAAGTGGAAACACAGAGGCTGGAAGAGCATTCCACATCTTTATCGTACGACAGATGTATGAGTCACCAAATTTATAGGTACGCGAAGGGATGGTGACTACGGTATGTGGGTGCATATTCTGACCTGTGCGTGTGGTTCGGTTGCGGAATGGAGAGGGAGGGATTAGGTTATAGAGCTCTTAGAGTAGATTATATTCTAATTTATTTTCATTACTTATTATTGGGGATTGTTACATATATTCATTTCAATAATAATTAAAAACTACTTAAGAAGGTTTAACGATTTTGTCTGAGTGTATTTTTCAGAAATGTAGAAAAAAACTTTTAGAAAATTAGACTACGTAATATGTATTTAGACTGCAGCGTTACGACTTAGGAATCGTGTTGCTAATGGAAAAATAAACTATTATCTAAAGTGTTTGTATTAAAATAAATAAATAATACCTAAAATAAATTACCTACTTACTAAGTTAAATAATAATAAATTAATGTATCTGTATATATCTTTTATTCGAAGTTAATTATAGTACATTAAATATAAATTAAAAGCTACCTAAATGATAAAATTAAAAATAAACTAAACTATAAATAAAAAATGTCCTCTAGAGACGTCCCATCCGAGATAGTATAGTCCAAGGAGACTGGCAACATTTCCCCTCTGTATAGCGAGGCTAATACGTTGGCAGAAATAATTGCCAGCCTTCCTGTCTCCAGACCTTTCTGTCAGCCGCTTTGACTTTATATTTAATGTACTATAATTAACTTCGAATAAAAGATATATACAGATACATTAATTTATTATTATTTAACTTAGTAAGTAGGTAATTTATTTTAGGTATTATTTATTTATTTTAATACAAACACTTTAGATAATAGTTTATTTTTCCATTAGCAACACGATTCCTAAGTCGTAACGCTGCAGTCTAAATACATATTACGTAGTCTAATTTTCTAAAAGTTTTTTTCTACATTTCTGAAAAATACACTCAGACAAAATCGTTAAACCTTCTTAAGTAGTTTTTAATTATTATTGAAATGAATATATGTAACAATCCCCAATAATAAGTAATGAAAATAAATCATAAATTAGAATATAATCTACTCTAAGAGCTCTATAACCTAATCCCTCCCTCTCCATTCCGCAACCGAACCACACGCACAGGTCAGATGCACCCACATACCGTAGTCACCATCCCTTCGCGTACCTATAAATTTGGTGACTCATACATCTGTCGTACGATAAAGATGTGGAATGCTCTTCCAGCCTCTGTGTTTCCACTTTTCTATAACTTGGAGTCCTTCAAGCGAAGTGTGAAAAAGCATCTAGTCATGCCGGCATAGTGTTAGGGACTGATGGCAGTTATGAGTGTCTGACTTCAGTTGCTAACATTCATGGACCTTGCGCGCCACTTACCATCAGGTGGGCGCAGGGTCACATGTCGTGCTAGTATTTAAATAAAAAAAAAAAACTCATTTTCAACTTTTTTTCAGAAAAAATAAGAATCATTATTTACAGAATGCGTTTCAAACGATTTTGCATACCTATTAACATTCTCCATTACATAGATTAAACTCAACATATTCTATTAAAAATTGGCCTAAGCCTAAATTGATCTGCTGTTCTTCTCCTTTCTTTCCTCACACACGATGGGTGCACGGTGAATCCATCCAACTATTGCTAAGCAAATTGTTTTCTCTTCTTCTGTAACCCGCAGAAGAGAAAGCATAATAAATACCCGACTGACACCCTCAAGGTAGATGTAATCCAGATTTATTTGTGAAGCGCGAAATTTCTACGTCCAAATGAAAACAGATTATTGGATTCCAAGAAACGAATCCATCAATGTGTCAAAATGTTTGCGGTACAGATATATAGTTTGAAAGTGGCATCGTCTACGTCTAGTGTTGAATAAATAACCATTACAACATTAAAAAAAATGATTTTGTTTTAGCCAAAAACAATATTTATGTATTTATTTAATAAAACTTACAGCTACAATACAAATATAGAAAAATACTATAAAGCCGATAACAAGAATTCACAGATAGATAATGGAAAGCATGCAAGAAAAACTTTTAAAAGCAAAGTCCGAATACAGGAACAACAATCAAATTTTTAAAAAGACAAAAAAAAAAACAATAGTAAATATAAAATAATAAAAATACATGATAAATGTAAATATAAAGAAATCATAGAACATAAAATTCAAAATTTTCATAGTATGAAAAAAAAAAAAATAACATCACGACCGTTTCCCTTTCGGGGTGGTCAGAAACCACGCTTATAAACAAGCGGATTCACATTTAGCCAACTTTACTGCCGGCCAATCATGACAAGTGGCAAGCTCGTCGATGTCTCCAGCGTACCAAACTCGAGAAAGTATTTATTTACATTAATAAATATTTTTGTGTCCCGACCAAGAATCGATCCCGGTACCTCCGAGTCTATATCCACAGACTTAACCGCTAGACCACGGAGGCAGTTCATATATGAAAAATCTATTTTTATTAAACAATTCCATTCAGCCAATTCCCATAAAAAAATAATTAGTATTTAGTATTTCCTTTACTAATATTTGCATATAGTTGATATTTTAAGTATGTATAAATATCAAAAACTTCGTGACGCACATTTTTGAAATTTTCAAGTTAATATAATAAATAAAATATCATATACTAGACAAAAAAATGCAATTAGATATTAAAATATAAATACTAAACATATAAAATAGGACGCCCATCTCTTGCCTTCACTCCGTAGCCACGACTCTGACTTAACTGTTAAGTCACGCAGGCCCAACAGTGAGAGAGAGACGGTTTATAGGGTTTTAGTCCGTAGGCGCCCTGGGGACTCCTTAGGAGGCCTGACGGATGAGTCGGGCATGCGACCCCCACCCGCGATGGCCCTTCAGGCAGGGGGCGTATCATTGATGATTTCTCGATACACCGTCTTTAAAAAGAGACGCCATGTTCAATAATAGAAGCAACTGTCTTTAGCCTCTGACGACTGACATCACTTTTTACTGTAATAATAAATTAATTTATTACATAATTACAATCCATGTTTTTGTTAGTAATATGACTATGTTAGTAATATTAGCTAAATGTAATAGTAATAGTTTATAGTATTTATTAATACTCGTATATTTACGTTATAAATGTTGTGACGGTTACAGTGTATAGGACAGTCTACACTATCAGATTTAGTTGACACTACCTCGTATTCTATTGACTACAGATGCAGTGCGCTTATGCATGACAGCAGAAAAAAAAGTATCTACTGCAAACATACTTGACGCACTGCTAAATCGTGGCAGCAAATATAACCCCTATTAGACTGCCGCTGTATGCTCGCTGCGTATAGCCTAAATAACGCATCCTCTTCTGTGCAGCGAGCATATTTGCGGGGTCAGTCAGCACATGACCTTACGAGCTTAATTTGTTTTTGGGTCTATCCAAGTTTGACTGTAGGCACCTGGAAGTAAACATTTAATTTCAAACTTGAATAGAAGATTGACGAAATTTACAGCAAGTTTAGTCTGATCCGAAAAGCGACCGAAAAATATTTATTAAAACAATCTTAATTTTATATACATATAAATTATTATTATTAGCTGGACCAAATCGCTAAGCGTAAACGCTAGCCTTCAACCACGCACACATTCATGCTTTTCCGTTGAAAACGACACACCTGTACAGCCGCGACCACCTTCATAATAATGTCTAAAAGGAAAATGATTTGGAAAATCTTTTTTTACGAATTCACGTAATTCAATTTGAAATTGTCAATATTTACAATTACAATACACGTGGGGGGGAAAGAGAAAACGTACAGTTATGCACAGTACTACACTGGCTTGCTCTCAGGCTATTTTTTACTGCGCTCCAAGGCTAAACGAATGGCCCCCCATTCACATCACAAACAGACTGGAAGAGCATTCCACATCTTCAACGTGCGACAGACGTAAGAGTTTCGACTTCCGACAAGGATCATTATCCGTGCCGGCGCGGCTGTTTAAACCTATTCTCATTTAAAGACATAATGAAGGACAATTCCAAGGGTCAAATGAAACCAGAGGTCGACCCCTCTTGAATCCTTAATAATATCCTACCCGAAATCAATAAATTAGTAGATTACATACTAGAAGGTACAGTCAGCCAAATATAGAAAAGGCAAAATAATCGTAACGTTGCAAAAAATATTTATTTACAATAAGAACTGATCATTATTATCAATTTTAATCATTCCGTATTGTTTGTTGAAAGATATATAATTTTGAAATAAGTTGTAGTCGTAGGACATCGCTCAGTAGCAAGTTAGTGAACGGAGCAATGTGATATGGCTTCTGAGAGGGACATAGTACCATGCTTTAACAGATCCGGGTTCTACCTGGCGGTCGAGAAGAACGAAGGCCGTCTCTCTGTCGGCATCTTTCTCGATAATGAGAAGGCGTTTGACTGAGTCTAACACGACGGTCTTTTGTACAAACTTCTCGACACGTCAGTCCCAACAACGGCAGTAAGGATCCTGACGTAGTTCCTAGGGGGACGACGATTCCAGATTGCTGTGGATGATCTCATCTCAGTGGAAAAACCCATTCTGTCTGGGGTTCCACAGGGCAGTTGCTTATCTCCCGTACTTTAGGCGCTCTCTAAAGTCTTGGAGGACGAGGAGGACAGGAAGAAGGATGTAAGCTCACACTGTTTGCGGATGATAGTGATTACGTTAGCTCTTCTCCAAGCCAATATGAGGCTGCTGACAAAATGCAGGATCTTCTTTTATGTGGTGGGATAAGTGGCGTATGTCAATCAATGTCAGCAAAACATTGCATTGATGACACCCAGATGCCGACTGCCTCCACCAGTGCAGCTTCGGGGTCAGAACATCGAGTAAACTCCGACCGTTAACAATGGGTGTGTGTGGCCTGCAACGCCGTCAATCAGGTAAAGGCGGCCCGAGTCATGTTATAAATTCCAGCTTGCTGCTCAGGTTGAAGGTCCGGAGCTATAAGATGTTAATTCTCGTCTAAATTATGCAGCGGCAGCCTGGCACCACTTGCAGGCTAAGACCAACAGGGACAACATATAAAGCCAGCAGAACATATCAGAGTAATCTTTCGAGCTCTGTGGTTCGTGCGTAATTCCGTTATAGCTCGAGATCTGGAGATGTCTACTATTCAGTAATTTGATGACGAATGTTCTATCGGGCTGACAACAGACACTTCCATTCCATTCGGGTACTGTTACCGCCCTACACCAAGTACGGCCGGAGGTGGCCCGCTGAGATCCTGCCTGTAGTGGGACTCGATATTGTTGGTAATTTAATGAATAAAAAAATATCTAGTAAATGTCTGTAAAATCCTACATATTAAATGAAATGAAATAATATTTATTTGTATGGAATATGGTAAATAGGTACATAGTTTTTGAATAGCTCACATACTCCGCCATTTCTGGCACACAAATTATGGCATATTTCTGGCATACAAGGTCTACTGTAACAAAGTTTCAAACTATTGTGGATTAACATTCCTTATTATCCTTGTTGCCTCCCCCCCCCCCTCCAGAAGGTACATTTTATAAGAAAATAATTATGCAAAAATAAATACAAAACATAAAATTACTGAACATAAAAATCTAGGTCAAACTAAACAAAGATGGAAAATGTTGACTAAATAATTTTCTAATGTACTAGAAAAGTGGTTCTCATTTAAAAAGAGAACTCGGCTTCAGCGAATAAACCGCGACGTAATTAGTTTCATGAGCAATGAGGTTAAAATAACATTGTCTAAAGCAGTGGTTCCGAAACTGTTATGTACAAAAAACTAGTATATATATTTACCTTTTTTATTATGCATGCAGTGTCATATTAGGAATAAAAATACAAATAGTAAACGGACTCGATAGAGGAAAATTTAAATATACAAGTTTTAATATTTATTAATTATAAATATATGTTCAATAAAAAATGTAACAGATTCATAAACAAGTTTAATAGTAACAAATTTTGAGTAAATAAATGTAGAAACCGCAAATAAAAGCGGTATTTGAGATCTTAAAAATAAATTATTATAAACTTTTTTATGTATTATTCGTTAAATACTTTTTTGTATATTCTTATGTATCTATGTTTTTTCTTTCAAGCTTAGAATGTTATTTTATTTATTTAGGCATATTAAATGACACTGACCTAATATTTGATATCAACAAAGGAAACATTTGCAGCCCAACTAGGCTTGAGAATATGACAGTTTGACGACCAAATAATATTTATTATATTATTATTATTAAAAAATAAATAAAAAAAAATTAATATAAAATTAAAATTAAATATTGGGTTAGGATGTAAATCGAACGATTGTGTGTTATAAGTTTTTTTTATACTGACTGATTAGTCGACATCCGATAGTCGAGGCAAAAACCTATGATTACGTCAAAAGAAAAACTAAAGACATTTTTGTTGTTAAAGTTTGAGAGGCACTGTCGTAAAGAATATGAACAAAGGCGGAGTGATTGTGACCGAACAAGCAATCACGTTATCTCGACAGGTTCTCGAAAACAAACATGGCTGAGAAAGGTGTCAGCTGGTAAAAATAAGAACGAATCAGATCAGAACGCGACAATATTTGCAAACACAACAACATCACATGACATCAACATTCATACATTATACAAACATAATATTCATTCATTATAAAACTAAAATATTTATTAATGTAAATAAATACATGTAATTATTATTTAATTTATTTGTGTTATTTCTCGAGTTTGGTACGCTGGAGACATCGACGAGCTTGCCACTTGTCATGATTGGCATATAGTAAAGTTGGCTAAATATGAATCCGCTTATTTATAAGCGTGGTTTCTGACCACCCCGAAAGGGAAACGGTCGTGATGATACTTTACTTTTGCTTTACAATATGTATGAAACTGGTGCCTGAGATTCAGATTAACTTTGTTTGGGCACCTTTCTCCTTATTCCTAAAAAAAATATTTATTTATTTAAAAACTTAATTGAACTATGTACAAAGGCAGACAGCCAAACCTTTAGGACATTAGGACAGTTTTCATGGTAAGTAGGTGCAATAATAGATATAAAATAACAATTTATAAAACAAATACATAAAAATAATACTTACTATTACATATACAAATACGTAAATAGGTTATATATAAGCTAGAATTTCGACGTCTACTTTTGTCCCGCTTCCTTCATCACATATTTATTGTTATTATTAATATTGTTAGGTTAAAAAACGAGATTCATATAAAATTATGAAAATATTATAGGTATCTATTTGTTATATATGTTATTATATATATATATATATCGTTTTTAATTTTATCCCTATTATATTTTAAACTGCCTCCGTGGTCTAGCGTTAAACGTGAAGGTACTAGGTTATATATAATAATTGATTTAGTTAATTTGTGATATTTCTCGAGTTTGGTACGCTAGAGACTTGTCATTATGGGCCTATAGGAAATGTCATTTTATTTGGCTTTACCGTACAAATTGGCTATTTTAAAAAAATGTATGAAGAAGCCATTTTTGTTTGTCATTTCCGACTTATGGTTTCTTAGGAAAAGTTGCTTGTTTCTATCAATAGAACAACATATTAGTCTAACCTAAGACCATAATGACATTCGGTTACTGAACTCAACTGTAGGTACCTAATAGTAATTGGAGAATATACTGGCTGAGAGAGCATTACATATGTTTAGCGTGCGACATATGTAAGAGTCTCAAAATTTATATGTATATATGAACCTTTTTCTATTTTTTCATACCAAAAATATACTATGGAGCCACAGGAGCTAACCGAGCGAAGCGAGGTTGGCGAGTGTGCGACATTTAGGAGGAACTGAGTATAGTGACCTGCAATAAAGTCATTGGAGAAATTTAAGTAGTCATTCTGATTTAACGCTGACGGGTTCCCATGAAACTATAACAGATGGGTGGGGGGTGCTTAAACTAATATTGTAGAGGACCCTTGGAGACGAGGTAATATAAACTTTTTTTAAATTGATACCCCTTTTTCTATTTTTTCATACAAAGATTACACTCAGGAGCTAACCGAGCGAAGCGAGGTTAGCGAGTGTGCGACATTTAGGTGGAACTGAGTATAGTGACCTGCAATAAAGTTAATGATAAAATTTTAGTAGTCATTCTGGTGTGACGCTAAAGGGTTTCCCATGTAACAACTTATAAGAAATATTAGTAGGGATATTTATTATATATATGTATGTACGCGACATGTATTATAGTGTTATTATGAATAAGCATCCTAACTGTTTTAAGATCGTGACCAGCACATGAGTGCGAGGTCGCGTGTCCATTGTTCCATTAAGCATCTCTAACCGTGTCGTCACGCGGACTCGAACCAAAGCCCGCGACACATAAATAGCTGCACAATGTCTCCGTGCATATCGATTTTACAGTACGTTGAATACAATGTTTTACAAATATATTACTAAAATGAAAACCGTCCGTAAATTTGTCCGCGTGTCTATTTGTTTCACACCTGTAGTAGGTAAACACTACTGAACCGATTTTGATTTTTTTAAATGGCATAGATAAATTAGTATGTATCACAAACCACGCATTACAGGTTTCACAAGTCAGTGGCAAGATAGTCAGACAGCGGAGTCATCCAAGCCCGGATGTTCAATGGGCCTGGATTGGAGATGGGTTTATACCCATCCTAGTTTTCCCCGGTAGGATTTATAATTCTACATCTAGTCTAATAGATTCGTCTAATGTAGTTTTTCTCCAAATGCGGGAGGAACTTGGCTAGGGAGTGGTCTCCCCACCAGACGCGTGCGAAAGTCCGTTGTCAGCCCGGTAAATCTTACGTTTAGCTAGGACGACAACCAACGCCTCGGTAGTAGCCATCAGCAGATCTCTTTCAATTAAAGAATTTCTCACGAACCAGTTTTTGCCAGGGTTTTGGCCAGAACGGGAACGGATGGGCATATTGTAGATACGCAACCTTCAACCTGAGGGGCAAATCATTCTTACGGAAAATTCCAGGATTTCTTCATTCTAATAGGTTCGTCTTACCTTCCGGATATTAAGATAAGTACTAGATGGTGTGCTTCTTATTGTACTTGATAATACAATTGACTAATACACAAAGAAAAATAAACACAGGGGCAGCAGTGTCGATATTTGATAGCTTGATTATATTGATCGTTAACTTAGCGATTTAAGATTTAAGTGGCTATTGACGAGCACGTCAACATTCCAATATTTGCTCATGATTATTGAAAACGTCAATTGTTTTATAAACAGCATCACAGTGGTAAATTACGTCTACGTAAATTTTTAGTTCATTCTGCGTTGCGTCGCCGCCAGTGACGACGTCAGGTTGATAATCTTGTTGACATACCTACATATCTTCACGCCAAATCCCTTGACAATTGAGCGCCACTTGTCGCGATCACGACATACCTCTTTCGCTTCTTCAACATTCATCAACCTCTTCATACATGCCCTTTTGTTTCGATGGCTCTTTAATGCACCTTCAGCTATTGTTTTATTTATCTAATGGTGATAGGTGAGTCTTGGTCAGCCAGGGCATCTTTTACCCACAACTTTCGCATTATATATCTGGTTCGTCAGTGTCTATTCCCTCATGCTTTCTTTCATACCTACCTTTTTACGTATTTCATTATTACGTATGCGGTCCGTTAAAGTTACGCCGCATATCCGACGCAACGACCTCATTGCGTGGCGAAGGCCAATCTCCAGCAGTGAAGGTCTAGGACGCGGTGTTCTAGGGGTTGTAATGAAATGTAAAAATAACGCAATAAAACGCACTTTAAGACCAGCTTCAAGGCCCAAGTTCTGATGTATATCATTTATTCTACCACGTTGGAAGAAGCAATTGAAATACTCAAGATGCAGTTTCCGGTTATAAATTGAATAAGAGATGCGGCGCCGGTCCTTAGCCACTTAATACGAACGTTTTAACTCAAAAAGGTAGTGTAAATTGCGTGCAGTTGTGACTTGTGATGCGTTGACATGAGCTTATGTCATTATCATATAAATTAAACAACAAAATGAAGCAATGTATTATAATCATATTAATAGGTTATTTTGTTTAAGTAAGTTTTAAATTTATCATCAATATATATTTTGTTGTCGGCGCGGTGGTGGCTCGGTTGTAAGAACGCGTTCCTTAAATCCTACAAAGCTCGGTTCAAACCCACCCGGCATGTACCAATGAGAAATAGACTTTTCTTACGTACATGTCAAATATTTACAACACCGTTTCCGTGCCTCGAAGAGCACGTTAAGCCGTCGGTCCCGGTTCCACTAATACCAACTTGTGGAATCGTTAATAAATTGTCATTGACAATTGACATCATATGCTCGCCATGGCGAGTGTAGGCCAAATTCTCCAGATTCAGTTCTGGAAGGCCCATCTCCAAGAGTGGAGGTCTAGGTCGCTGTGTTCTAGGGGCTGTAATGAATATATTTTGTAAAAAGTAATTCCCCTCGGCGCATAAAATAATAAAAAAAATATTGAACCAAAGAAAGAAATTAGCGTACAGGTAATGTTGGTGGTCCCACACTAGGCCTTTTAGGCTCGACATATGGGAGACAGTTTTGCGTTAAAAATTAAGTTACCTTTATTTACAATTCCACAAGTTGGTATTAGTGGAACCGGTCGGTCCCGACTTAACGTGCTCTCCGAGGCGCGGGAAACGTGGTGTTGTAAATCTATGACAAATGTACGTAAGAAAAGTGTATTTCTCATTGGTACATGCCGGGGTATTGAACCGACCTTTGTAGGATTAAAAGAACGCGTTCTTACAACCGAGCCTCCACCACGCAAAATTAGGTATATGAAAGTAAAAATATGTCCAAAATGCCAGTAATTTTACTTCCTAGAAAGTTGATAGTATACATTTCTTAAAAGTACTTTTATTATTATTATTAAATACTTTATTGCACTTTACTTAAAAGTATGTACAAAGGCGAACTTAAAGCCATTTCGGCTTTGTCTACCAGCTAACCTTTGGGAGAGTGAGACAGTATAAATATGTGGGGTGCAATTCTAACCAATAAACTACACAAATAGTATGTATATATAGACTACATTATTACTCATCAATATATACGTATTATACATATAAGAAGACTTGATTTTTTATTTTAAATATAAGATTAATACTATAAAATAATAATCACAACGCATTTATCCAAACAATCCGGTATTAATGATGACATCAAATATGAATGCACTTGTTCTTGAATTGGATTCACATGTAGCGGACTATCTGCACGTGTAATTCGTACCACTAATGTACGATATGACGTCAGATATCGATGCATTACTTCCAAATGGAATGAGGATTAAACGAGCCTGTTTAATGTTACTTCCTTTGTGCAATATGTAAGGCATAGACGTAGATGTTATAGGGAGAATGATTGTGGTGCAAAAAAAAAAGATTTTTTGGTAGTCAAATCAATTATTACAGTTTTGTCTTCTCGGACTCTTTTGTAATGTCACATTACATTGTTAATACGCTCTTCTTACAATTTCGAATCTCGGCATGTACCAATGAGAAATTGTCTTACGTACATTTATTATAGATTTACAACGCCTCGGAGAGCACGTTAATCCGTCAGTACAGGTTCCATTAATACAAAATTGTGGAATCGCTAATAAAGTCTCCAGTCTGGTTATCGTGGCGAGTGTAGGCCACTGCCTCCGTGGCCTAGCGGTTAAGACCGTGGATTTTAGACTCGGAGGTATCGGGTTCGATTCCTGGTCGGGAAACAAAAATATTTATTAATATTTAATTCATTTGTGATATTTCTCGAGTTTGGTACGCTGGAGAAATCGACGAGCTTGCCACTTGTCATGATTGGCGTATAGTAAAGTTGGCTAAATGTGAATCCGCTTATTTACAAGCGTAGTTTCTGATCACCCCGAAAGGGAAACGGTCGTGATGATACTGACTGTAGGCCAAATCCTCCAGTAATTTCTGGAAGGCCCATCTAGAATAGTGGAGGTCTAGTACTGCAATTATTTTTTTTTCATAATTATTGTGTTTTACTATACATTATGAATAAATTGACCTAAATATAAACATAAACCAACAATAAAAGGCGACCAAAATATAATAAAATACAAGTCTCGGAATGATGTGATCGTTGAACATGCCTTTTGTCTCGCCCAAGTTCATTTCGAGACCAACTCACTGGGAAACCACTTTTGGGTTTTGAGTATTCCACTCAAGCTTTCAGCAAGCTAGCCATTATGAGTATGTAATCCGTGAACTCGAGGAGAGAGATGTATTTACCATTGACATTTATGTCGCATTTTTTCCAGACCAGCATTTAAAAGACATCTTCCAAAGCGTTGGTAAACAGTTTCGGCGATATAACATCACCCTGTCGTACCGTGGCCTAAGACATCTAAGCACATCTACGTATGGCCAGTCAATCAGGCATGGCTACAAAAAGTCCAGAATAAGCCCAGGTCTCGAAAAGTAAAAAAGGTAAGAGATAGAGGTAAGGTAAAAGATTGTAATCTGTCTATGTATGTATCTTTCTTAAATAAATAAATAATTGAGTCAGTAATTCGCTTTTCGTGATTACAGACAGGACGTAACAACCAGTAACAATTGAAGTATACAAGCCGATATAACACTTAATTAAAATTAATAATGTGGCGACAAGAATATTTTTTATGTTTCAGCCAATCCTTTTATATTTGTCTATGGTCAACGTTAATTCAAGTTATTTGTTATTTTAATTCGAGTATCGGAATGTGTTTATTTAAATAGATGCTGATTTAAACCAATTCTTCATTGGTTGAAAGTTTCCGAAACTATTGACTAGTATATAACGATCGGGCTTTAAAATCTCATTGGTAGCACATCCCTAAAACAGTACCCTAAACCTTCACTGCGAAAGATGGGCCTATTTTCAGAGATATTCGCCAACAGAAGATCTGACATGTTATTTGACGATTTCACATGTTAATATTGATGAAACGGCATTACAAGGCACGTGAACTATAGTGTTGTAAATCTATAACAAATCTATTTAAAATTCAAGTACTCGGTTCTAGCGATTCGATGATTCGACAAATGAATATTCATAATATGAAAGAGACAAATGTCAAAAGTGCTAGAGCGTGTAGTAATTCGGAAAAAAAAAATTAGAAAGATTTACAAAATATTTCACCGGTAATATTTCAAATGGTAACATTTATGGCTTTCGAGGTTTGGTGAGTTTGTTGTTTTATGTGTTGTGTTGTGTTGTCACGTATCATACTAACTGTTTTAGTGTTTGTAATTCATCGCATCCAGTTAAAAGCTAAAATCATTTCACAGGACACGCTTTTTTAAAATTAATCTATACAAACGTGATGTTGGCACAAATGCCTTAGTGGCGAGTGCCATTTCTAGTTTTTAAAAGAAGAAGAATTTCGCGACAATTTTCGCGGAGATGTCAAGTGCAAGTTATTGTTTTATAAATTAATTTAATTATGTGCTACAATGTGATTAGTTATGGAAAACGATAAATTGGACTTTGAAAATGGGGCACAAGTTGAACATATTTTACCCGATGTATTTGAGCTATAATGCCGCTAGTGACTCTAAGAAAAGCATCATCTGCAGCATCTGGGATTTGATGATGACCTGATTAACTCATTAAAAAGAAAGATATACTTTATACTTTATAGACTTGGCTGTATGGGCTAGACCCTTTGCCTTCTCTATCATCTCATTCATCATCCATCGGGAGAAGAGGATAAAAAAAAAGAAGAAGAAGGGTTCACAACTAAGAATACCGATTGCGAGGATCCCTAGAAAAAACCTGTCTGACAGCTGGAAGGAATGGTGGAATGGAGAAGCCATTGAGGATACGTCTTGGAATACAGGTGTAAATGTGTATTGGTCATCACACCATGTAACTCAATGATAGAAACAAATAAATACTTCCAGTCTAAAATGAAGACATAAATTTAGCGAATAAACACGTGGGAAGATACATTATATATCTCTGTGTTTGGATTATTTAGAATACATATCTATTTTACTTCATAAATACCAAACGATTATAAGAGGTGCCATAGAGTATGTAAAGTATAAATTGTATTGTAAAAGATTAGCCGTCCAACAGCCCTATTATATTCATTACAGCCCCCATAACATAGCGTCTTAGACCTCCATTGCTGGAGATGAGCCTTCCAGAACTACATATATCTGGAGAATTTGGCCTACACTCGCCACGCTGGCCAGACGGGTTGGCGGGGATATGATGTCAATTTTTTATGACAATTTATTAACGATTCCAAAAGTTGGTATTAGTGGAACCGGGACCGACGGCTTAACGTGCTCTCCGAGGCACAGGAACGGTGGTGTTGTAAATCTATGACAAATGTACGTAAGAAAAGTGTATTTCTCATTGGTACATGCCGGGTGGGTTTGAACCGACCTTGGTAGGATTTAAGGTACGCGATCTTACAACCGAGACACCACCACCTATTATATTACTTAAGCGAAAACTTCATATAATGTAATCCTTTAATTATATATATATATATATATATCTAGAGTACTAGAAGTACTAATTGAAGCTTTTTCTTCTTAGTGTTTTTTTAAATTCTTCTTAGAAACCAATACAAAATAAAGCATTGTTATTATACGTGTGTACAGCAAATATAGATTTATTTAATGCAGTGGCAACACTTACAGATTCGAAATTTTCCGTTAAACTTCAAATTAAATAATAAATTCTTCCGGGGCCTTTTGAGATAATATTAATATTACGGAAAATCTAAGTCCGTTTTTAAAAAGCTTGAATTTTTTTTTAGGTAATATCTCAACATTTATTGATTTTTTAGCTTTGAAAGTTGTTTGACTTGGCTCTAAGTAAAAAAAAAAAGCGAGGTTTGCTTTCAAGTCATACACAGCATTTATGTAACATACCCTGTATACTGTATACGTCCATGGGTGCTCATACCCAGTGGGTCGTCTGTGTAAATTGGAGCTCGACAAAGGAACAGCGTCTCTCACCCGCCCCCACCCACTGCTGCAACCCATTTGTCGTCTAAACATTTTTATATCGGCCAAGGCCGGCATTGTATCCAGTATCTAATTTGTTTACAACAGATATGTACTAGAGGCTTAAGTTTAGAGAGATATTATAACTTCAATCATCATTCAGGCTCATTGACGTCTCTGGTGACAATAGGGCTGGCAGTTTTTTCTCCCAAAAATTAAGTATCCTAATTCAAAGGGGAAATGCTGCTAGTGTATTGGGCACCATGCCACAAGACAGCGATTTGGAGGAGAAAATAGGAGTGTAATACTTATTATTATTATTATTATTTTTAGGTTATATTTTGTTGTAATATGGTTTATTTAATATTGTAATTATTTTATATTGTTTGTATATTACTTCGAATAAAAAATTCTCATTAAAAAAGTCTTCATTATCAATCAACAGCCACTAGGACAGAGTCCCAAACCTTTACTGTCAGTGATGGGCCTTCCAGAACATATTTCTGGATTTATTTATTTTTATTTATTTATTTTACCATCGTGGGCGCGGCGTCACATGTCGTGCTCAGTATTAAAAAAAAAATACTCTGGTGAATACGTAAAGCCTTAAATGACTCTAGGTTATAAACCTCATTACAAATTTAGTAAAACCTTTAACATTTCAACGCTCTTGTTTCTGAGATTTTACTAGCAAGCTAACATAATGAAAACTGTTATAATTAAATTACCTATGCCATGTTTAAAGAGGACGGAAGCAAACAGCCCCAGCTAAAGTATACTCGGGGTTTCATAGGGGAAGGCTAATGATCTTTGCAAGCCTCCACGCTGTAGATTTGACTTAATTTCTAATATCTATGGATTAAAAAATTCCTACAAGATTAAAATAAATAGCTGAATGGATTCCACCCTATATTAAGATGTTCTATTTCCATCTCTATTAGTGAATATTCATAATATGAAAAAACAGACTTATGGACGTCATAACTGCTAGAGCGTGTAGCTGACAAAAACAATATTTAGAATACAGGAACGCATTCTTCAATGTTTCCAGAATAAAAACTATTTAATATTTAAAATGGTAACATTTATGCTTTTGAGATTCGAGGTTTTGAGAGTTTACAACTAAGAATAGAGATTTCGAGGAGCCCCTAACCCGTTTGACATTTGAATAGTTAAGTAAAGGAGCCTTGTAAAATATTACTTGTAAAATAACTAAGAATCATAATTAAATAACTAAGTTGATGTTAAACATTCCCAAAACTCCATTAGAAACAGAATAGTTAAGGGTGAAGTAGGATCAAACTAAAACTAGGTTAATATTCCTCTGAATCAGGTTACAAACTCGAGATAAGACATTGCAAGCTCAGGTGTTCTGGTTCAAGATGGCTACCGGATTAGCGGAAACTACTTTAATACAACTAAGTTAGAGCCAGTAGTTAACCAAAGCCAAAACAATGTTATACTTGTTACAAGACAGTGCAGTTTGGCTTGTAAAATTAATGCACAAGTTAATGCAGCACAGCTGTTGATATTCATAGTGAAAAATAGTTTTTTTTTTGTCAGAGAAGAAGAGAAGCTAATATATTTTGAATATAAAATGTTAAATATAAGAATATATAAGGCTCCTAGCCTATGAAAACACTTTAATCTGTGAACAATCATGTCATTTTTATAGTTTATGACAACATATTAAATTAGCAATAAAGCTTTGGGAAATATCAAATGATAATAATAATTATGATTATTATTTATTTAAACAGTAATAATAATAAATAAAATAGTGAAGATATTAACATTACTTGATGTTCTCGTATACAAAATTGACACTACATATTTCCAATTGTATTAAATATATTTGCACATTGGAACCCAAACAAGAAATTATCGTCTTGTGTACAATTATTTATTTCATGAATTTCACAATCAACGTACAATTTGATACGTACAAACTAAATTTAAGTACATAAATGTAAATATGGTTTTCATTAACCTGTACGTAAATATGTATGGCTGAATAAATAAAAATATAGGTAGTTCGATTATCCGAAAATACCGGTTTTCAGAACACCCAAGTCCCCCAATTAATTGGGAAAATTGACGCTCTACAGTAACTTTAATAAAATATTTACAATTTAAAATGATAATAATAATAATTTAGATAAAACTCAAAGCTAAAATATATCTAAATAAATATATGCAAAAGTCAAATAATAAATAAATCACAATCACACAAATAACAATAAATATAAATATTGATAGCGAGTAAGATCGCAGTCACTAGTACCATAGTATACCCCTAGACGTGATGCCTTTCACACGTTCGTTACTTGAAGGTTCAGTTTATACGAGTAGGGTATATAAATACGAGAAGAGCATTCTATATTTATTGTATCTAATAATAATCTCTGCAGCATTAATAATATAGATATAGGGCCTGGGTTCCGATTCTCACGTCTTCGAAATGCGTGACAGCTCGATTTACTCGAATGAAACTGACAGTTTTCTTTGGAGATCTGTCGCTTTTCATTCGAATATTTAGAACCGACACGCAAGTCGAAAGCGTCAGAATTAGGCCCCTGATCCTTACTGTTTTAACAGACGTTTTATTGTCTGTATTGTATTATCTGGAATTCTTTTACAGTGGAAAAAGTTTTATCTGGACACGAGTAAATGCACATCTTGAATTTAGAAATTTAAAATGCATTTGAAAGGGAATAATGGTTACACTACAGCCGCTGTGAAGTAAATTGGATTTGCAGAGCTGACGAGCGTCACATCGTCCCCGCTCTAGTCACGCTACCAGCATATCTACAAATTGAATGTTTGTTTGATGAAGCTGGAAACGGATACATTTTTTTAAATGAAAATGATTTTTATCTATGCTTTCCATTTACATTGACTTTTAGTTATTGCAATTTGCGTTCGCTTATCTATCGGACTATTTTGACAGCAATTGTAGACGTGAGAAAAGACATTGTCTGTCCTCCATCAACTTACAAAACCACTTGTGCACAATAACAATTTAAGCAGAGCAGTAAACATATATACAATACTATCAATGGAGTGTTAGACATTTAGATATATATTAAATTACGCTAGTAATAAAAAAGCGTGAAAGAAAACGTGAATAATTCTCAAACGTAGTGTACAATAGTGCACATGGGCAATCTTAATGCCAAAAGCATTCTTTACCAGCTAACCTTTGTGATGGTAAAAAGTAAGGTGATAGAATTGAGATTGCAAATAATAAAAATGTAAATGAAACATGAATAAAATTAATACTTAGAGATTATATGTAAATATAATTACATATAATTTAATAAATTATATGTAAAATTTACTTATAATAATGTTAAGAAATACTTATATAAAAATAATATTATTACATAAATAAACGTACATATATAATAATAATAATAGTTTATTGACACAAAATAAAATATACATATTGAACAAAAAATAAAAATTACATTGTTGTACATGTTTAATTTAATAGACGACTTCTGTCCCCTATACTAAGGTTGCCCTGGTCTTATAGGGGACAGCTAGTTGACACTATATAATGAAAGCGGTCTTGCAGCAGAGTCGTTCAATATCTGATACATGTCTAATTTCACCTTATGTCATACTCAACGTTTTTAAAAGTTGAGGGCAAGGCGGAATTGACAAATCGTGCGGTTTACACAACTAACTTATATATATTATTTAAGAACTATTTATTTAGGCACATAGGTTTATTCAACGATAATAGTATAAGTCAAGGCTTACTTGAGATATTTAAAAAGTTAATGTTGTTGGGCACTCACTCTGCTACTAGTAACAATCAAATCAACTACAAAAAACAATAATAGAATTCTATTAAGGTTAGTATGTTAGTAATTGTATATATATACAATTATTACTATGTTAAAGCGTGAACAAGTGGAATGAATATAGCACAAGCAAAAACCCAATAAGAATAAAATTGTAATGGAAAATACTGAGCAATCTGAATGGGTGATCAATATCCCGACAGCAACGTACTTCTATAAAAGCGGACGGGTATTTGGCACTTTGGCGTTATCCTCTTTAGAAAGCAATAAAATTTTAGTACCGAGAGTCTCCACTCTGAACTTCGGGACGATTTTGTGACTTTTTTGAACCTTGTTAAGTTAGTGATTTCATGTACAAAAGTAATAATGAACGAGTTAAAACTATGTAATGCAAAAAGTACCATACCAGCAGCCGTCTTCCATTATGTTTGTGCTTAATACGTTAAATTGTCAAAATAGTGAATTCCGTTATTTACTGTCACTTTTAGCCCAACAGTTTAGATAATAGACGAAATCACGTCAACATAACGTTTTCCACTATTTCAAAAGTCATCCATGAGATTGCAACTTAAATCATCATCAGCCTGTATCTATTCACTGCTGGATGTAAGCCTCCCCCAAGGAGCTTAAAATAAAGATTAAAATTGTAATGCTTGATAATTAAAGTCTACGTTCATCAGATTCGTATCGATCAGCCGAAAAACAAATCTTTAGAATTTCAGAGTAACCGCCTAATTTGAGTAGGAGGACGAGCAGATTTACAGACATTCTTGACGTCAATGTAAAATGTCACAGCTATGTTATTGTATAGCTGTAGATATTAATCTAGATTCACAGAACGTTTTGAATTTAAACTTCGTACTTTCAACTAAGCACTTATCGTCACTTCTCAGTAATAACACTGTTATAACAAGACAAGACAAGAAACGAAACGGTATGAGAATCAAAGCTATACCACTCAATTCACAATTAATTTGTGTAAGACAGTCATTGCAGGTAATATTATTTTGTTGTATCACGGTCAATATGCCGACCTGCATTGTACGGAATTGTAAAACACTTTCTTCTTCAACACGGAACCTCGTGTCAGATTATTTTCGTAAACACATGTTGATTGAACTAATATTTTTATAGTTTTCAATTGAAATAAACGGAACATTCTTGAAGTTGTTAGAAAGTGTGTAGATGCATACAATTAAAGCCTTAAAAACTTATTATAAGGTTAATAGTGACTTAATTATTGTTCAGTTGACCATTAGCCAAAAAAGTTCCTCTATTCGATCATAGATGGCGCTATTGAGTTGCACACAATTATAATCTTAAAAACACTAGCCTTAAGGTTGATATTAGCTCCATGCGTTGCCCAGTAGACATTTTTTTTTAAACTATTATCTATAAAGATTTTGCTAGTGGCGAAAAAAATATGTAACAAACATTTTATATGAAGATGTGCTCAATGCCCGCTCTACGAGGATATTATATTTGACCTCGTCGTACTAACTTTCCTTTTTGCTGATAAGTCAGAAGTTCATCGACAACTCAAAAATACAATTATCATCAGCGTGAAGCCTATTCCATTTCAACTGCAAAGGAATCTGTGAATTAAAATGAATAACAGAAGGGATCAGGCCATAGTCCACCACACTAACCTTTTTCAGGTTAATGACAATACAAAATCTTAAATTAAAAACTAATAAATGAGGGTAGATTTAAATGTAATCAGATGGTACATCATTAATAATACAATATCATCCCATTTAGCGGGAGACGGGTGGTGATTGATGTTGAAATTAGCAAACTCCCAACTGTTCGGAGCGGGTGCCCCTTTTGCTCAATTACCCAAGTTCAGAGCGAGCGTAGATCTATCTATATTAACTTATCGATTATATTTTCAGGTAAAGTAATATACTTACTCGTAGAAAATTTCACAAATTTATTTGAGCAAGTAGCGCACAGATACCAACGACAAACTAAGAAATTTAAGGAGTTCCCAGTGTGTTTTTTACTATTTTCAAAAATGAAAAAGTATATAAACTAAAACGCTACGACATAATTTTCTCAACATTCCCCGTTTATTGCCGAAAAAGATACACAATTTATAAAATACATACAATATTAGGTAAAAACTTTTATAGGTTTCTTTTGTGTAAATTTTGGATCGTTAAGGTCCCAACAAAATGAAAACTATTTTTTTTTGTAAAGTTTAAAATTTTAATGGTAAACGTATATTTTAACATTAATAGCCTTAAAAATAAGAATGTATAAAAACCAGGAGAGGATATAAAATGTGAAGTTCTAGGAATTCTTCTGCGCAAAACGTATCGCAATTCCGGAAGGAAATGTCGCGCAACAAAACTTGATAGCGCATTACTCGAGCCGGTATCCCTATACTTGACACATGTGGACGTTTGTCTATAGGAAGAACGATCTAGTCAAAATATTTACAATTGTAACTACTGTGGAGCGGTAATCTTGGTGCAAACAAACGCAGTTGGCCTCGAGCATATAAAGCTGGTGACTGATCTTTCTGATTTGAACGCGTAATATGTTACAAAGTAAGCATTCGATTAGTGGGTAACCAGTTGGGGCATGCAGCTAGTATCGATATCTCCTTGTTAATTCCTCGTCAGATAAAACATTAAGTCACGAGACTAATTATTACCTGCTATTAGAATTTAAGATGACACGGTCCTTTTACAGCTATGAATTTATTTTAAATTGACATTCATATCATTATTACTATTTAGGTTAGAAGATGTCACTTTTAACTGCCACAAAATTAATATTATAATTTTATTTTTTATCTTAAAATCAGTAATTATGATTATTAAGTATTTAGAATGTAAGCTGACACTGCCTCTTTACAGCCACGATCTTATTGTACTAGTTTCTCAGTTAGTTTTACTTTAGTTAGGTTATAGCGGTTATGTTATGATTAACATACATGAATATGGCCTATTACCTGTTACGGTCCAACCATTATTACCAATTTGGTTAGTACATATATTTTTATTAATTGTATCGATTTAATTAGTGCGGACTGTATCCAAGTTGTTACAAGCGAACCAAAGGAAATAAAATATTTGATTTATTATCTACTATCAGCTTACTCCTGGACCGCTTTGCTTCTAGTTATTGTAATGACAGATTTAGAATCAAATATAATTTTATGTTTTATTCTTTGACAGCTACGACAAACTAGTGGATATAGTTGCCAGCTTAAAACGTTGTTTTGTCATAATTGTTATGTTTATAGATCAAAGTCTAATATTCAATTTTGCGGCAAAAATAGATGTTGCGTTTAATTTATTCGCCGTCAGACAATCTATAAAGAGCAAACTTGTAATGCTGAATTTCATAGGTTGCTTTTCTTACCAAATTATAACTGAAACAACAATTAAATTTATGAGTGAGTGTTAAAAGCAATATTTTAGCTAAATTCAAAAACAAACCCCCAAGGCACAAAGCCCGAACAAGACGAGATCTTAGTAAAGGTCTAGCTTCAAAACGACAAAATGTCAGATTTTAATATCAAAATATATTGCTTTGACGTTTTGAAGAAATACTATCGCTAAAACCTTGTTTTAAAGGCCCTAAGAAATCTAGACATACAGTCGGTATGTGTACTAGGTGCAATTATCAAATAAAGTAAATTTCAGTCAATGTTTTAATAACAGGTGCAGTTTTAATCCTTGAGATAGTAAAGATAATATTGAACGAAGATAAGCGTATAAATTATTTACATTTACACAATTCAAGGCCATGCACTTTGAAGGTAGAGTGCAAAATGTGTGACATGCAGGAACTTCTAGATAACAAAACTTAACCAATAAAATAGTTTTAATTTCCTGTGAAACCTAAAATAAACATCAATTTACTCTTAAGAATAAGTTTATAATTTAATTTAGCTAGAGAAGCTTTCCATTGCTCATTGACGATTATCCAAAGTTTTAACAGATCCATTGCATCACCTACACATTGATACATATGACACAATGTATTGATCAAAGCTATCGTCGCATTTAATGATTAATCCAAATTCTTAAGAGCGTTTAAAATCTTTAATTCAAAATTACATACTGCCAATGAAACGGGCCGGTGATTCCTTCTCGCAGGCGGTCCTTGAGCGAGCGCTGTCGTGCTGGGCCTGGGCCAGGAGGCAGCATGCCCGCACCGGCCGGCACAGCGGGCCCAGCTGTGGGCGCTGCACGCGCCGGCGACGACATCCTGATCAACGACGGATCACTAACATGCCAGCACTACACACGCGCCCTGCAACACAACAACAACACCAAGCCGCGTAAATAAAAAGCCAAGCGTAAGAGGCATCAAAATAATCACTACAATAGCTGCATAAGCGATAATCTAAAACGATAAAGGAATAACACTGACAATGATTAAGTGCGGTTTTAATTAGCTACATGCTAAAAAAGACATAGATTATGTCTATAAAAATTAAATTGTTGGACGTAATTCAGTAAAATTTTCAAAAGGTGCATTGAAAAGGATGAATAATGTTACGAGGCGAAAACGATATGTTCTGTGTGATCGTCATTGTTTCCCAAAAAAATATAAAAATATCTGCCTGCAAAAGAACCGTAAAAATGAAAATAATATGAGTACATTGGCTGTAATTCAAGAAATTCTAATAAACCCGCCCAGTCATCGGGTGCGACATAAAGTTTATTTTATGTCCTTTTTCTCAAGTCCATTTCAAGATACAAATAAAAAGAGAAGATCGACTTATGTATAAGAAATAGGAATGCAGTGTATTTTATTAAATTAGACGAAATTGTATACCACCGTGTATAATCGCGCCGAACAGCCAACTTTTTAGCAAATATGGCACAATCACTTAACCGTACATATCGTAAATATAACAGATATATATATTCTTATTATTTCGTTAAAATCTTTGTATGTTTTTAAGCGCAACGTATTGTCGTTACAGCGAAACTTGGCTGAGACTATAAACTGAACTGCTGTTTGATCAATTATGGTCCTTGGTGTTGTGTTCGTTGATCGTGGTTGCATCATTGTATTGTATGTGTTATAATTTTAACATAGATTTACTCAATTATTATTTTATTGGTTTTATTTTAATTGTCCAAAGGCCCAATTAATGGATGCTGTAATAGCATGTGGTGCTTGCCTGTAATAGGTCCAATATCTAGTTTCTGCCTTAATTTTAGATGAAAATCCATGTATGTAGCGTCCCTAATAAGTTCAGTGTGTATCAGGAACGACGTACAGCAACAAAGAGCATTAAATTACCGATTTGGTTACCAGCTGGGGAATATAACGAAATCCACTATTTTGACAATCTAACGTTTACGCTTAAAGTAATAGTCATTTAGCCGCGGTGTTGATTCTAGTGTTAGTAACATTTATTGTGAATAAATACCTGAGGCAGCAGTTTCAACTTTTGATAGTGATCTCTATCTTAGCGATTTCGGTCAGAAAGTCATAAAAGAAAAGTTACTACTAACAAAATCTAAAAAGCTTATTTGGTCAATATCATTAGTTTCAAAGATGGTAATAACATGAGACTTATGTCATTTAAAACACAGGCAGCTCCATGTAAACTCAGTTTATGCCCTAATAAGTGTATTATGTCAAAGGATAATAATATTTATTCCTTTGCATCACTAGATGCAGCTGTCAAATGGTAAAACTGTATCGATAGTATTCGATAACTTTGCGAACTGTCAAATGCTGTCGCTAAATAGTTTGCGAAAATCGCTAATTTAACAGATGAATACGATATGATTCATACATCCAAACGGACGACGTTTTAATCGAACTATCAGAATGGAGTTACGTCCAATTACTTAGTTGATCGATGATCGACTATTGCATCCAATGTCTGCAATGCCAGTTTCAACTAGATTATCAGATGAAGTCGTCGTCACTGGCGGCGACACATCGCAGAATAAACTAAAAATTTACGTAGATGTAATCCAAGGCTGTGACGCGCCGTTTTCCATAATCATGAAAAAAAAATGATGTGGCCACGCTCACTGTTGGAAGGCTCGTCGATAGCGATCGTTATAAAATGTCGAGACTGCTACCCCTGGTCCTTAAATCCAAGTCAATGA
Organism: Tinea semifulvella; assembly: GCA_910589645.1. NCBI lineage: Eukaryota > Metazoa > Arthropoda > Insecta > Lepidoptera > Tineidae > Tinea > Tinea semifulvella. Next base: position 9,219,656 of record OU342618.1, on the reverse strand, counting down.
AAAAAAAAAACATATTAACGTTGGGAGCTCTCACAGAAATTACGTGTCACTACTGTCCCAAGACGTTTGCCGAATCACCCAAAAAGATAGGGTCAACGTAATTTAACATGAAATTAAAGAAATGTAACCTTCTAAAAGTAAAGTATTATCTAACGGATCCTTAGAATTGTTCATCTTTAAGAAATACATTAAATATGTATATTATCTTATCTTGTAGCTTATCTCTCTTCTTTTCATGATAAATCTCTCCGATCTTCTCACAACTCCCTTCTTTCCGTTCCTTTTCATCATTCCGGATTTCCATCGAATTCCTTTGCGGTTGTTGCTACAAATCTGTGGAACAATCTACCTATTAACATAAGGCAGGCATCTACCAGATCATTTAAAAAACTGGTCTACTCACATTTTCTAAATAGCTCCAATCAAAATTTGTAAGTTGTATATGTATGTTTATTATTGTGTATGTATTAGTATTTAATATATTTATATTTATAAGTAGATTATATATAAGTAAGTTTATTAGATAAGTATTTATATCTAATTGATGTGTCTTTTATACTTTCATTGCACCTACAGTTGTTCTAATTAGTCCCAAAAATTGCCAGAAAATGTCTACGGGCATTTGTACTTTGTGCATTAAAATTTTAAAATAATAAACAAAAATATTTAAACTCTATGGTCTACAAGTAGTACATCATTAGATCTTAATACCTCAGGAATATCAGACAAAATCATCCATCAGAAATACTCGTAGAATTCCATACAATTATCATCGTTACAACTTCCTCCGTGGACTAGCAGTTGATTCCGTGATTCAGACGTGGAGGTACCGGGTTCTATTTCTGATCGGGAAACAATAATTTATTTGTGATATTTCTAGTTTGGTACGCTAGAGACATCGACGATCTTGCCACTTGTCATGATGGGCCAATAGTTAAGTTGTGATGATGATGTGAATTCGCTTCTTTAAAGCGTTGTTTCTGATCACACCGGAAGGGATACGGTCGTGATGATACTTTACTTTACAACTCCCACAAGACAAACTACTGTTAAATACTTAACACAGTACTGGTGAAGACTTGATTTCTTTTCGGATTTGTTTTTATTGTCTCTGACCATGATTTAAGTTTTTTTTTAACTAGTTAGATTTGTTGAAATTGGGATGACGCGGCTTAAATTTATAATAAATAGGTTACCAGTAACATTTCATGTGTGAGGGTAGTTTAGAAACTTTGCTAACGGTTCGTGAAACAGTATTGCACGCGACAGGAAGCAGATAGGTTGACGCGGCTTAGTAGAACGGACATCCCGCCGGTGTTTGATTAATACGCCTGTCTCCTACTTGTATCGAATGAAATTTGCATCAACAACTATCGATTGCTATCATAGAAACATTAGTTTTCGACACACATATAGAGAAGTTATTTTGTAATAAACGATGGCCTTTCAGATAATCAGCTTTTCTTTTTTAAGAGCGGTGGTGGCTCGGTTGTAAGAACGCTATCTCTAAAATCCTAGAGTTCAGTTCGAGCCCTCTCAAAAAAAATGTACTAAGTCTGTTTCTCATTGGTAAATGCCAAATACATCATCACAGCCCTTAGAATGCAGAGTCCTAGACCTCCACTGTTGGAGATTCCAGAAATTTCTGTAGAATTTGACCTACACTCGCCACGCTGGCCAGATGGGTTGGCGAAGAATTTATTAACGATTCCACAAGTTATTAATGGAACCGGGACCGACGTCTTAGCGTGCTCTCCGCCTTAAGGATAACGGTGGTATAATCAATGACAAATGTACGTAAGAAAAGTGTATTTCTCATTGGTACATGCCAGGGTTCGAACCGCTATCTTTTGGATTAACGGAAATCGTTCTTACAATGCCACCACCGCTCTTAATGATTACCAGCAGTAAATCACATTATTACTACTGGTTTAGGATTTTATTTCGCAGATTCACCTGAGGTTCAGCCTTGGCCTAATTTCAAAACGATTGAGCACGAAGGGGCCGCTCGATAAGTTAGCCGATACTTGCGTGACACACAGTAAGCCTTAGGGCGGGTAGTATCATACAATAGACGTTTAATATATCTTGGACGCTTGCAACACACTACTTGCTTGAGACTACTCTCGATCTCATCTTTTTTAAAACCAACCTATCTGAGTCGGAGTCGAGACGATGGCAAGCATCCAGACGGAATGATATTAGTACCTTGAAAATTGGGCTAATCCCTAGTGTGGGATTTTACCTGCTGGGATTCCCTAGCACCTTTCCACCTTCACGGCACTTCTGTAAGAGCTGGTACTGCAGCGGAACAAGTGTAGATCAGCAAGCGTCGAAAATATGAAACGATTTGCAACAGTTACTTATTTTCGACGTTTGCTGTAGAAACGATGGGCCCGTGGGGATCAGAACTGAAAGCGTTCTATAAAGAAATTGTTCTTAGGCTTATTGACGTCTCTGGTGACAATAGGGCTGGCAGTTTTTCTCTCAAAAATTAGGTATATTTAATATCGATAAATTATACAGGAGGTAGGCCAGTTTTAGTGTTAACCACCATACCGAGACGTGATCATGAACTTAAGTTATTCTAAAATTCTTAATTGGTATTTTTTTAAATTCTTTAAGTTGTAAGTGTCTATTTGGTGTATTTAAACTGACCTCCTTCTGATTTGAGTCTCAAGTCTTTTAAGACCTTATCAGTTAACTCGCCATTATATACTAGGTATAGACTTCCACCTAAATATGGCATTGTTTCTGATTACAGTTGTGATGATACTATAACCTGACAAAATATAGAGCAGAGTATCAGGTTAACCACGTAGCAAAGCAGGTATCGATCGGCCCTAGCTCGCCCTTCTCTCCCCCGGCGTATTACCTTACGTAAGCCCAGCTGATCGCAACCCACCTCGTAACCTTGGTAACCAGTGGCGTTAGATTCAGTGCTTACGGTATCGCTTGACATACGCAATTAGTGACGTTTTTAATGACGATTGGAGAGTCATTCAAATAGCGAAAGCGTTCATACAAAAATTACATGAATAAACTTCAAATAAGATCTTCAAACTATTGGATATAGCATTTCTCCAAAGGTTAGCAGTTGGAAAATATGTCCAAAATGACCGTAATTTTATTCCCTAAAAAATATAAATATACAAAGTATCATCACGACCGTATTCCTTACGGGGTAGTCAGAAACTATTCCTATTGCCTATCATGATAAGTACCAAACTCGAGAAATATCACAAATAAATTAAATAATTTATTGTGTCCCGACCAGAAGCAGCAGACACCTCCGAGTGTAAATCCACGGACTTAACCGCTAGACCACGGAGGCAGTTTAGTATACCGCCTCCGTGGTCTAGTGGTAACAAACGTTGCCGTGAACTCGGGAGGTCGTGGGTTCGATTCCCACCGGGGGCAAGTTGTACATTGTATAATTTGTCTCGGTCTGGGTGTTTATATGTATAATATGTATATATTTACAAAAAAAAAAAGTATAATATGTAGTTTATCAACCATCTAGTTTCCGTAACACAAGCCTCGTAGCTTACCACGGAAACTAGATGGCGCTGTGTGACCTGTCTGGAAATATTTATTTATTATTTAGTATAATAGGTTGACTACATTTCTCAAAGTTAACTGAAGACTTAAAAATCTTTAAGAATATTTCGTCATGATCGTAGAACAGTGACGGAACTGCTATATTTAAAATTTTCATGGCGGCCATTCAAAGTTATTTCAATTGTTTTTTGTCACTTCTTTTTTAAGTTAATACTAGTTTCATAATAAGTGCAAACCTTCTAGATTTCATTTTGGAACCCTTTCTAACATTAGCACAATAAATTACAGACCACAAACAATATAATATTTCAAAACTATATATGTATTTTTTTAAATCCGACACTGTTCTACGATCATGACGATTTGTTTGTGCGAGTGAGAGGAATGCAAAAACGTTAAACCTTCTTAACATGTATAATTTTTACCGATAGGTGAATAATTCATATGTCAGTTAACAGAATAAACTTGCGAAATATGTATGAAACCGTTAAAGCAAATAAATAGCGACATACCTACTATAATTATTGGGTGTTCTAGAAATTTAGACAGGTGTCTGAAAAAGTGAAACATTTAACGAACATGGGACAGCGAGTTTGCGAGATATTCCAATATCCGGGGGCTCCGGCGCGTTTCATATAGCCTACAGAGGGACAAGCAATTTCCTAACTAGAAAATATGTATACACAGGATAATTTAAAATTTTAAATAGGCCAGCAAAATTAAACTTTGACTGTTATAGCTGTGTTTAAAGCATAATAATATTTTCTTACAGCAGGCTAAAATACAACTTCAAAAAATCGCTTAGTTTTTTGTTGTTGTTTAAAATATAGGTTTCTTTCTAGGTATGAATTTTAGGGTGTATCATTGTATAATCTTAAGTCCATTCCGAAGGAACTGAAAATAAGACAGCGCCTTTCCTTAATCTCAATTTCTTCGGAGACGTGGCGCGGGGTAGAGATACATCCATTGAGCACCTAGTAGTTCAGGGAAAAGTCGATGGCAAGAGAATGCGTAGGTCTCCGATGAGGTGGACTGACCAGGTTAAAGTAGTAATAGATCATCCCCTACATGAGTGCGCCAGGAAGGCTGCAGTACGAGAGGAGTGATGGCGGCTTGTCAAGCGTGTCACTGACATTCAAGTGACGACCACGACCACTCTGCCAAGAAGGAGTGTACAATCTATTTTCAAAGACAATACAAATAATCGTGCCTATTGCTATGCAATCGTAAAATACCATCCTGTATTTATGTTATATACATTATTATACATGTAAGATAGTATATACCAGCGAGAGGAACTGCGCAGTGAGCTAAAAGGAAATACGCGGAACTAAGAGAGGTTCGAACAAAAGGTACACGCACGAGCTGCGTTCTAAAGGGGCGAACCAGAGACATCAAAATATACCAGAAGTAAACAGCAGACTCGTGTTCTTAACCCAGGGTGAAGTAAATGGATTTTTATTATACATTGTTGTCGGTAAAGTAAACACAAGCTTGGAAGTAAAGATAATTTTAAGGGGCAAAAAGTTGTTTGAGTGATAGTGGCTACGGTATAGGGGTGCTTACTTTGGCCTGTGCGTGACTCGCTGCGTTTCCCTCTTCCCCCCGCGAGGCTGACCCTTTCAGCAAAATATTCTCGACTTAATGGGTCACCCGTCGCCTAGCGGAGTTTTTCCCCAAGCTCACGATAGAACGCTTGAGCCTTCTCAGACCACGGACCCATCGTTTCGACTGCAAATGGGATGAAATAGTGATTAATGATGTTTTCCGCGTATTTGTTGCGTTAAAGGCGCGCGGATGACTCTGCAGCTGATTTTCTTATGCCTGGATTTTTCATTTGACAGACAGAGTGTGTCAACCCAAACCAGTGCGCGGCCTCGTTTGTATGGAATCAATGAAATCCCATCCAGGCGCCTACCATCAGAATTAACTATTCCCGATGTTTCGAGGATGCAGGGTATACGGGTATTCGTATTAGCAGATGTAAGCGCCTTCATCTTCATCCTTGACAGGATGTCATTGATTGCATGATGTCTCGAGATACTGCCGGCACTATTTTGGTAGCATAAGGCATGGTGGCCTAGTTCGTCGGCATTGGCACCACAAAAACAAATATGATGACCAGAGACCTTGCATCGCAGTCGTAAAGCTACAGCAATGCGGAGTAGCACGCAGCCAGGCCCCAGCCTCACTCAAGCATATTATCGTACCAATATTATAATATTTTTTTAAATATTATTATGAATTCATATTTTATAATATTTTCATTATCTATCATTTATTAATTTTTTTGACACACTGTAATTGGTTATTTCATAAAGTTTAGCTGGTATAACATACATTAAGGCATAAATCTAGCTTACTCGTATGCACTTAATTTTAAGTTATTTAATTTAGTGCATTTTTTATTATTATCATTATCGATTATATCAACATAGATAGAAGTGGTTTATAAATTACAAGTAGTCGTGCTTTCTAGTCTATTCTAAGCTCTGTAGGGCTAACCATGGGAACCGGAACACTCGGGAGGGAAACATCTAAATAACGAGTTGATACATGTATACACAGTAATACACACTAAAGTTTCTGTATTCTGTTTATGATAAAATTGCATAGCATTTTGGTAACTACCGAATAATTACGTACTAGCTTTCAGCTAAAAAAATCTTCAGGTGGCCGTAGCGCCACATGTCTGTTTAGATGTTCACGTCATGTCCAACCCTGGGTTCCAATGAACAACTCTGTCAAATTTCATCAAAATAGCTTCAGTAATAGGATAGGCGATATGGCGGAGTCACATGTCGTGGTCAGACGATGACGTCATATACCCTATGTGCCTGCCAGGGTTTCAAGGAACAATTCTAACAAAATCAGATTAGTAAAAGACAAAGCTTTTGTCACATTTGTACTATTAGGTATGGATGGTTATTGCTGTTTCATAAACTACCCTCATCTTTTGTGCTAAAAGTATTATATTTATTACTAACCGAGATATTCGTTTGGTAACAGAATTGCACAGCGCCATGTGGGTACCTAAGATCTATTTGTTATGTTGATGTTTGTGTGTGTCTCGAAGGTCGTTGTCAGTGTTCAGGTTCTTATGTTGTGGCGTGTCCAGTAGTCGTCCCTTTCTTAGAAGGTCATTGCAGTGATGGCACGTGTGTCGGGTCCCGGTCCGCACCCTAAGGGCCAGGTTGAGCGGGGGAATGGCTAGCACATGCGTTATGTCCGTGATCGGGTGCTGCTGTGGGGCCGAACACGTTCAATTTACTGTTCTTAAATTAGCAGAGGTTTTGCGTTTTGCCGACTTTTGGGTTGCAGACGGGCAAGTAACCTATCTTAATTCTGACATACCTGGTAGGTTAATTTTAAAGATATTTATTTATTTATTTTTGTTGTGTAATTCTGTATTTGTTTCATTTGTAAATCTCCTATAACTGAGTTTTCCTTGCAGATTCCTTTCTCAGTCAAATTCAACATTAACAGGTCACTGAAATTTACTAAGCTACTAGTCTTTTACCAACAGCTTACTCCTTGGACCAATTCGCTGCTTAGTCTTCCACTAACAGGAGTAGAATCATACTAAATTATTTAAATTATGACACAAATGCCTGTTATAGGTTTACGTGAATAAAGATATGTTGACTTCCACTTTGACTTTGATTTAAGTAGTTGTTAAATGACACAACCTCTTTACAGCCATGATTTAAAATTTAATTTAATATTATTTGAGATTTATATGATTGTTGTTTAGTTAATAAGTTGTCACGGCCCTTTTACAGCCACGTATTTATTTATTATACATTATTAGGTTAAGAGATTGGTAATTGTTTATAGCAATAATTGATAATATAAAAAAAAATCAGCTTGTTATTCTTTACGGTTCACTCAATTTTTTAATCGAGTTTATTTGTAAATCTATCAGCCAGTTTCTCGAACGTATTTTTGGCAACTTAATTATTACTTAAGTAAAAATTAACAGGTTTATTGTATGTCAGTTGAAAATGTATTTGACAATATCCAAGAGTTACAATGTGAACCATATGGAAATAAATATTTGAATTTACTGACTTCAGTACCTAATAGGGTTTCCGGAACGGCTTCTGTTTATGAGAACAGGAAATTTCGGTACTTGTTTACTTTTTCTTATGCTTCAAAAGTAAAACACTAATAACTATTTAAGTAGTTTTATTGCAACTTTTAAATAATTCCGAAAAATATTATTAGAATCAAACAGAACTTAATCACTCAGTCTTATATATATATTTTTTTCTATTTTCTGTTCTCATACCTAGTTAGTAGTAAAAAACAATCAATGTTCTTGTTAAGTATTATGGTAAAAATGAAGCAGTCATCTTCCTTGGACGGAAGCATATACCTATCAATACCTTACCTAAATTAAAATTATCTTATACATTTTTTAAAGAAATAATTTTATCTCCTTTTGAATATTTAAGAAATATGAATAGATTAAGTACGTGTAAGTGAGTACTAGTATGAATTGTGTAATTAAAATACTGGACCGGAAATTCCCGGTAATCTCGAAATCGGGATTTCCCGGTTCTGAACCCTAGTACATAAACCTCGCCCCTCTAAATAAGTTACCACATACAAAAAACAAAGTGGTTTTGACTGCAAAAATTTTGTAATAAGCAAAAGAAAAGTCCCGGGCGCTTTCGTTTCGCTAAATATTTGACCGCTACCGCTCGATACGACGACCTTGTCACCTCCCCCACCCGCTTGACTCCCCGCGCCTACTCGCTGCCGGTTGGCACCCAAGTGGGGCTGCGATCAGCTGACATGCCACAATTAAAAGTCACTATGTACTATACCATGTTTATTTAATTTTATGTTCAAATTTAATATTTAAATTGTTAAATATTTAGAAAACTGTTTATTATATACCATTTCCATTCGTTTATTTATATTAGTGATGTCCTAACCGTTACCAATTCGATTTATTAACAATAGACGTTTTTTATATATATATACTTTCCATAATATATATATATGTCAATTCAAAAGTAAAATTATTGGTAATAGATTGGAATAAACAATAAATTAACCTTCACACACAGACAGCGAAGTCGTCCAGGCTCGAATATTAAATGAGCATGGGTCGGGGATGTGGGCATCATGGCAAGTGTCTTTAGCATACCAGACTTGAAAAATGTAATTGTTTTTATTTTATATTTTTGATCAGGTATCGAAGATATTTTTTAGAATTCGAATTATTATTATATAATAATTATAAATAACTTGAATACAACATAAAACATTGATTGATGAAATTCTATAAAATAAAAGTCGTGAAGTAATGTATAAATTGAAGAAAATGAATACGTATGTTAATCCTAAACGAATTCTACTTTGATTGTATCAAGTTTTTATTAACAAACTACAAACAAAGTAGGAGAAAAATATTGCTGTTGTAAAAAAAAAAAACAAATATCAAAATGTATCGACTGTAATTAAAGTAGTTGATAAATCAGCAGCTTGTGCTAACTAGTTGTTTAATAATAATAAGATTAATACGTATAGAGAGGCACTTTCAGGATAATCTTAGGTAGACGAACTTTATTCCTCTGGGTGTTTTTGGACGTTGTTAGCACCAAAGTCAAAGTCACTGGCGGACGGTTCATAGACCCTTAAAACCCCTCCGAGAAAAATAGGGAAACAACCCATATCCCAAAATCAATAAAGCATCCAACTCTTTGTTCAATAATTCAAAGACTCAATAGTTAATTAAAATATGTCAATACAAGTAATTGACATAAAGCATTGTTCTTTAAATTAACAATATAATTCACTTTGACATGAATTTATAGTAGAGGGAGAATAGAGATAAAAATCGTTAATAAACCACGCCAATTAGCGTTATTTAAAAGCCCGTATGAGACCAGAAATACTCAAGTAGCTCAAAGCAGCTCTCTTCCATGTGCCTGCAACGAGTCCTTGAGTATTTTGGTCATATAGCCTATAAAAGCTCTGGTAATCTAGTGATTACCAATCACGGGAAAAATTGAAGGCAAGAGACCCCGTGGCCGGAGGAGGACACGCTGGTCAGACCAGATCCGCACCACAATTCACACTAAAGTCGCCGTGAGCAGACCCGGATGGCGCAGCATCTCCCGAGACAAATTGATCGGAGGAGGTGGTCATGGCCTTCAGCATCGAGGAAATCGACGGAAGAAGGAGGATGAGACCAGAGCGCTCTATTTAGAGAGACTATTACTCAAGTGTTAAGGGTTGACGATAATAATAAAAAAGACAAATAAACATGATTAAAATGAAATAATCAAAGTCTTGAAATACCTGCTTACGCATAAATACATCAATCAAATTCAACTACGTAGCGTCCCTACGGTAAACAAGACGAGATATAATGAAATAGTGATTGTTGTGGTGGATGTTTTTATTATGAGGCATGAATGACAGTGCGTACAAGCATCTAAGGTGGTCCATGCATGCCACGCACCCGGGGATCAAGTGTGCGAAGGTCCGTTGGCACAACGATACGACATAACGAGCAGACGTGCGTCCTAGGGTAAGGCTCGCGTGCAACTGACGCCGGCAACATGACGCAGACGGTGAGGCAAGGCGGGCGGCAGTGTTGCCGAGTAATAATTTCAGTTTCCCCTAAATTTACAGTTTCTAGAATGTTTATCATTATTTTTTTGAATTTTAATCAGCTTACCATCGCGGTAGCCAGCCTGATTATTCCTGGTATTCAAAAGTTTACGTATATTACAGTTTTTATTACGAAAACTACTTATAATATTGGCTTCTTTAAGGCATAAATATTTTAATCTTTGTCTGCTTTCCTTAATCTGTTTTAATGAAGAAATAGAAAGCTATTTTGAATGTAGCGTTTAATATTGGCATGCAATATTGCGGAAATATTTGCATCTTATAACAAACCCTAAATCTAGGGTAAAATGCTCTAGATTGCAACACCGTGGGGCGGCGCCTAACCACCCCTACCTCCCACACATAATCACAGAACGTTTTCTCGACACCTATTCCATTGTAAGGGATATCGGAAAAGTGTACAACGTAGATTAAGTCAAGTGAAGAGAAAATTGATCAAGCGAAAGGAAACATTACGTTTTATTTTATATTAATATGCCTAATAACATTAAATTTGTCAGAAGTATTTTTTGATATCTGGTCAATAGGTAAGAGACAATAATTTGTTTATTCAAGACATCGATGAGCTTGTCATGCTAAGCCCAAAGGCGTCGCTGCCAGTGAGCTTTATTAGAATTCGTTTTAGAAGATGCCAATTCTTGGGGATTAGGCCACCATAATATAATAAATATATATATATATTATGGTACGCTAGCTAGAGACGAGCTTGCCACTTGTCATGATGGGCCATAGTATCATAAGTTGCCTAAATGTCCGCTTCCTTAAAATGGGGGTTTTGTGATCACCCGGCAACGAATACCGTCGTCGTGATGATGATACTCTATTATTTTTTGCGGCTAACCACTAAATGCTGCCAACTTCAACAAAGATGCTGACAGACGCATTCAGCAAGGATGAGCGGCATTTGGGAAACTTCTGCACAGCCTCTCATCGTACATACCATAATCATTGAAGACAAAAGTATTTAACCAGTGCGTCGTCCCTGAGATGTCGTACGAAGCAGAGACGTGGACACGAGGGTTTAGTCCAAATTCAAGGTCGCTCAACGAGCTATGGAGATATATATGCTTGGTATCTCTGACGTATAGAATTCGAAACGTTGATATTCGTTAGAGAACCACACATAATGTTACATGGCTTTCAAAATTTGCAAGCAGAAGTGGCAATGGGCCGGACACATCTGCCGCAGAACCGACGACCAATGAGTCAAACGGGTTCTAGAGTGGAGACCACATATTGGACGTCGATGTAGAGTGAGACGACTCCCCGCCAGATGGACGGATGATCAAAGGAGGTCGTTGGCGGCGGCGGTTGGATTAGGGTTGCAACAGACCAAGTGCAGTGGCGAGCCTTGGGGGAGGCCATTATCCAGCAGTGGAGAGCCACAGGCTAATGATGATGACGAAACACTAAAACTAATTCAATAAAGGAAATGGCATTTAAGACTGACTCTCTGTTTGTCTGAGCCAGAGCCACACTATGCAGTAATAAGTTGTCTTTTTGAGTAATAAAGTGTATTATTATTATTACCTATATTATTATTTAGGTTTAAAACAAGACTAATCTGATATTTGAGTTAAGTAGAGACTGAAGGTGTGGAGGTAAATTTACATAATCAGACTCTGTGTTCCACATTTTAATACCAACATAACTACAAGTTACGACCGCTGATCACGAACATAAAGTCAGGTCAACTGTCTGGCTTAATCCATCCATAAGGCCAGGCGTACACTGATTGCAAACTTTATGTGACAAAACATTGTATGTCCATGCTTCTGTTTCAAAGAATATCCCTGCTATTTTTTTATAAAATCAGTCCAGTCTACATGAAGGAAGCTGACAAACTGACACGCTAATGGCCGTAGGTTTACGAGTACATGCCGTGGTCAGATGATGATGTTGACCCTCCCAGTATTTCAAGATACTGCCAAATTTTATCCAAATCGATATTTTAGCTTCACCTTCTTTCTCATTTTTGTTTCATCACAGCACTTAGAACATAGCGTCCTAGACCACCACTATTGGAGATGGGCCTTCCAGAACATATATCTGGAAAATTTGGCCTACACTCGCCACGCTGGCCAGACGAATGTTGCTTGTTTAGAGCAACCAACCACATCAATACCACGGGATTTTAAAGAGCTGCGGGATTGCAATCCCTAGTTTTGCTAGTGGACGCCGAGTCTAAACTAACCAGAACGTATCCACCCCACTAAGCATATCCATCCCTCCCCTTAGTGTGACGTCACTTCCGTAGGGAGAAAATAGGGTTTGGGGGTAATTTAAATAAGTAGTTCCTTGATGTTAAATTTTATAAAAATATATTAAAAGACAATCTGCAAGTTAGCACGACCAGTGAGATATACTCGTAACATAAAATAGATAAAAAGTGATATTTGATATTTTAAAATGTTACAGACATTTTTTATTTATTTCCTGTTTGAAAATGAAAAAATGAATGAAACACGGCAAGTTATTTTCAAAAACCAAAATAAATTAAAAATATTAAACGTCACACATAGCTGAAATAGTCGAGAGAGGTGACTTTGTTACTATTTGTACTCAAAAATGTGGTATTCACAATTGAGTTTAAGTATAGGCAATAGTATTTGGATGTCGACTACTTTTAAAGACATCTTTCTGGTAAGCAAATAGGTCACTAGCGTCCTAATAAATGTGACTACTTCGTATATATACATGCCTGTTATAGTCATAAGATTTGGGCTTTTAAATAGCGGTATACAAGAGTCAGTGGGGGCTGCACCGCATAAAGAAAGCTCTTACGTACTTCTTTTGGGCAACAAGAATTCTGTTAATTTTGGATGAGTTACCCCAAAGTAATAATCCGTATCGCAGAACTGAGGCTACGTAGCCGTGATACGCAGTCAGTGCGGTTTGTCGTGACGCAGTAATACTAACTTCTCATTCCGAATCGTGCTCAGAGCGCTTAGAACGAATATGGCACTGACCGTCGTTCCGAATCAAATATCGCGATTTGGATGCTCAGAGCGTGATATCAATTCGGAACGGTCTAAATCACATTTTCATTCATAAAATGATAGTTTTTTTTTTATGTATGGAATATAAATTGCGGATTCCACATCTTTGAGTATGAATACTAACAAATATACATCTCTCGGTTTTATGTGTAAAGTTTAATATTATTAACTTATTTTGGCCATTTAAAATAACTTGCCGTGTTTTTTTTTCACTTCCTACTTAAATATTAATTATAGATTTGTTTATTACAATATTAAATAATTTAAAAGAATACCTAATATTAAACAAACTTGAAAATGGCGCGCGACAAAAAACTGACAGCGCTCAGAGCGATCTACCTCGATATCGTGAGCAGTCTAAGCGCGAGAATGTCATTTGTGACGTCACATAGCTTTGGCAAAACAGTTTATACGCTTCTCGGAACACCTTTAAGCGTGCTTAGGTTACTATTATCGTGTCTCGGAACGAGAGGTAAGACTCCGTAGAGGGTATACAAATCTATTGATTTTCGTACATACTTTTTTTATGCGACTAAACCAGTCACAATAAGAGTCTATGTTTATACCTAAAAATATTGCTGTTTTACACTGGTCAATTTTGTCATTTTGAAATTTTATGTTTAGGTCACATGGTTTTCCACCTTTATTATAAAATTGTAAATATTTAGTTATTGTTAAATTAATTTGTAAATTATTATTATTTAACCATATAAAGTGTATTTAAGTGTTAATAAAATACAGGTGTAATTTTTTGGGCATTGCATGGATTTACCGTGCGGGGTAGAGATGAGAAGAATAGTGTCTCAGTGCAACCGACCATAGGCTGCTTCAAAAAGGAGGCTTTCACTTTTAACTGCACAATAAGAGAGTTACCAACTACCATTCTGCTCCTCTCCCAACCCAACCAAATACTGTATGATTCCGCTAATGCTATCTTGAAAGCTCATTTCATAAATGTATAGCATAAGTAAATCATTACGACCGTAATCCCTTGCGAGGTGGTCAGAAACTATGCTATTCTTTATAAGTAGCAGGTTCATATAGGTAGAGGTTTTAACGCATTTGCGCACTATCTCGCTCGCACAATCAATTTTTTTGTGCATTTTTTAAATCTAATCTTTTGATAAATGTTTCATAATCAATTTATTAGAGGAGTAGAATGGTGAGCGTCTTGTTGTGCAATAAATAAAAAAGAGACCTCCTTTGTGAACCAGCCTATTGTCGGTCGTTTCTTCTTATCACTTACACTGTGGACCCGGCACCCGCACGGTGGATCCATGGAATCCATATTCCTAAATTTAGAGAGAGAAAAATTGCAAAAACATTTATAACGATTTTTGTCTATTTTACTAATAAACTAATCTATAATTAATATACAGTGTAAACTCTATATAACGACACTGAAGGGACTGTGCATTTTATGGCGATATAGAGAGTTGTCGTTAAATGGAGAGAAGAAAAATCTGAATTATGAAGACAAGCTAAACCAACCAAAGCTTTTTCGACGCTTTAGTTTGACGTTAAATCGAGTGACGTTACATGGAGTTTAGACTGTATTTAGACCAGGCCACTGTAACCCTATGTAACTTGAAGCTTTTAGTTTTAGGTTTATTTAATTTTATCTTTCAATTGTTTGTCAATTCTGTTAATTATTTAGGTTTAAATTTTGTTAACTCACCCCAATTAATGTACAAATTTATATAATAATAATAAAATAATAATAATAAAATAATAATAATAAAATAATAATAATAAAATTCTTTATTGCACATAATTTACAAATGTAGTGTACATGGGCGAACTTAATGCTGAAGGCATTCTCTACCAGTTAACCTTTTTGATGGTAAAAAGTGAGGTAATAGAGTGATTGAGATTGGAAATAATAATAGTATAGATACAACATGAATAAAGATATAAATTATTATATGTTCTTAGTGAGTACTTTTTATGGTATCTGGCTCACATATTGTTAATACCTGTTGTTAAATGCTTACTTTAGCCATAATCTCCGTTTGTATTCCCAATGTTAAAGAAATAAATAAATTTATATTATACAATACAATAATGCAATACAATACAAAATATTTTATTGTTCATAAAAGTACAATTAATAAATTGATTAACACACTGACTCCTAAACTAAGCCTAACTAACTTAGACCTGTCATTTAGGATCCCAGTTACTTTCATTAGTTATACAAAAAAGATACAATATGTAGTGAACACAGTTAACAATAAAAATAAATAAATAATATTAATTATTTAATAAATTAATATAAATACTATAAGTGATTAATAAATAAATAATATATATATAAGAAACTCCACTTGGCGACGGGTGACCCTTTAAGTAGAGAATGCCTATTTACAGCAGCTATAATTATAAGTGTAGTTTTGTGTGGAATTATTATTGTGTGTATAAATCACGTAGGTTTTTTTTTTAAAATGTTATTTTATGTTTGTATTGTAACGCACTGCTCTACATTTAAGTAAGGTTGTGTAGTTTCATGGCGTTCTACCTGGTAGAAGGCTGTGAAATTATGTAGCCTAATATTAAAGTATGCTTATTGTAAATTTGACATGTAAAAGTGCAAAATACAATTTTTTTTGTCCTATGCCTAATTACAGAAATAAACGAATAAGAATAATAATATCTTGTTTAAAGGGTCAGCCTCGCTGTTCAGCAGTGGAACGCAGCGAGTGTCCTCGGCACACCACGCCCATCGAATAGTCGTAATTTTATTTATTAATTTTTAGTTTTTAATTAGTTTTTATAATTTAGTTCCTAATTTATTTTATTTTTTCCGAATACAATTTATCCTATGTTTAAAAAAAATATATATATACCATACATATTGTGTTTGTACAATATATAATATCTGAATATGATTTCCTAAAAAGCAAATAGGCTACATTTCTCTAAAGTACATTCAGACGTTTTTTATTTTATTATATTGGATTGTGCGAGCGAGAGAGATGCAAAAGCGTAACCCTCTTAAATTAACTACTCAGTTAAAATATTTATTGTGATTGTAATATCTCTCTCATTGTGATAACCCCAGGCTATTCTGAACTGTAAATCCGCCAAATATAAATAAACAACCTACGTTGTATTAAAAAATATCTATTTTCATTAATTGCCAATGTCAGAAGTCAATAATAATATATAAGTAATAATTAGGGGAATAAAACTGCTATATTCTTGTTTTGACAATTTTTTTTTTTTATGTATTGTATTGTTAAAGTATTCTTACATAAATTTTGGTGGTGGGTAAAAAAGGCCATGGCAGACCACGACACATGATGGAATCGGCACCGTGTGGTGTATGCATGGAATGCTAAGAAATTAATAAATATAATAGAATAAAAGTAAAATATTAGCACAAATGCAATCCCTAGCGGGTGGTCGAAAACTATGCTCTTCTAAAAGTGGGTTCACACTTCACAGAGCAAGAATCCATGCTGGGTGGTCAGAGACCACATTTTAAAAGAATTAGATTCCATTTAGTTAACTTTACCATATAAGCTAAAATGATATGTGGTAAGCATGTTGATGCAACTCGAGAATGTTGTGTGCATTGTTTGTATACACAAAATTCATCCTACCATATCTTCATGATCCCTTGCAAGGTAGGCAGAGACGATTGAGCACCATTTGTCACAATCACCACACCTCTTTAGCTTCTATGACATACACCCAAAACTTTTGTATTATCTGATATTTTATTTTTTTTTTTTTATTTAAAAAACTTTATTGCACAATAGTACAAAAGGCGAAGCTTAATGCCGTTAGGCATTCTCTGACAGTCGACCTTTGGGACAAGAGAGAGATCAAAAAATAATCTAGGAGTAGGTGCAAAAATAATTACATAAAGAGAATAAGTTAACTTGACGTAACCTAATATATAATACATATATGAAATACATATTATAAATATATATATACTGATAAACATACACATTATTACATACATAATATGATAAATATATAAATAACTACTACACAGTAAAAACAATAACACATTTAAAATGAACTACACATAACCATAAAACATACAAAAAAGAAAATAGTAAAGATTCAATGCGACTTCATAAGATGTGTGAAAACTAGTTTTCTAAAGGTGGCTTTGCTCGGTGCTTGTCGGATAGCAACAGGTAGGCTGTTCCACAGGGATGATGCTGTGACTACGAAGGATTTGGATACAAAGTTAGAATTATGGGAAGGAATAGAAAGGACGGAGTTATATGTAGATCTAAGGGTTCTGTTATGAAAGGAGCTAAGGTAAGAGAAGTATTCTTTTAAGTAAATAGGTGTATTAGACTCATTTAATATTGAGTACAGTAGACATAGAATTCTAAGATTTCGTCGAGATCGTATAGGTAACCATTTTAGTCGCGAACGATATTCGGAAATATGGTCAAACTTACGAAGACAAAAAATGAACCTAATACAGGAATTAAGAATGCGATCCATCTTGTTAAGTTGTTCTTCGGTCATATTAACACAACATACATCGCCGTAATCAATAAGTGGAAGAAGAAGACTATGAGCAATGATAATTTTTGCTTTGATCGGCAAGAATTTTTTCAACTTATTGAGTGAATGAAGCGATGCGAAGACTTTTCGGTTTGTGTTAGTATAAATCATTTTATTTGTATAAATCAAGACACACTATTAAAAATAATCAATGAGAATACAAAAGTTATCTCTATGTATCCACAAACAGTAATAAAAAACAAATACTCTTTTGTTTCATTTGGAAATCTGCTTTAGCTGAGTTCTTTACCCTAGCAGATTCCTTTCTCGGTCAGATTAAACATTAACAGGTCACTGGAATTTGCTAAGCTGTTAGTCTTCTGCTTACAGCTTACTCCTTGGACCACTTCACTGCTTAGTCTTCCATTAACAGGAGTAGAATCATTCTAAATAATTTAAATTATGACATGTCACAAATGCCTGTAATAGGTTTACGTGAATAAAGATATGTTGACTTTGACTTTGTGTTGTCATCCACATAAAGTCTGTTAATCCACCACATGTGCAAGTTTGCCCGCATAATTGTCAGTGGTTGGCATCAGTTGTTCTCATTCTTGGAACTAACATGTGGTGCTGAAGAAATATGAAAAAATATCACATTTAAATAAATATTATTGCAGCTGTAAAGGGGCATTGTAGCTTCAAAGTATAATTAATTAATTAATAGTATATGGGTATGCTCTCCAACCCGCCTGGCCAAATTCTCCAGATATGTTCTGAGAGGCCTATCTCCAACAGTGAAGGTCTAGGATGATGTGTTCTGGGGGCTGTAATGGCTTACCCAATGGCAATGTAGGTTATTTGTAAGTAAAATTTTAGTGAGCTTAGCATGGGCAAGAGCCAAAATAATAACTTTTTTTCTAATAAAATAAGTTGATTATTTTTTAAAATTGAGAGATAGCCTAACACAGGCTAGGGCTTAATTTAATCTACCATTTTCTTAGAAGATGATTGTTTTATTATTTCGAGAGGTTGAATTATCAGGTTCTTTAATATATCAAATATGAGATCTTATATGAGATATGAAGATTGGGAGTAATTGACATCTCCAGTCACTAACATCAGCCCCTACCCTAGTATGCCGGCTTATCGTATTTAGGTATAATTATGTACTTATGACGCAGTTATCGATAATTTATTTTTGTAAACAAAGAAGCAGGTAGTTAAAGCTACTTAGTTTTTACGAAAACTTACCGTTTTCTGATGTAACAGTCGGCTGGATGAGCTCGTGAAGTGGTGATGGAATAGGTAGAATATGGTATTTTTATTATTAGTTTATTATAAAATTGGTACTCACGTCATGATGTGCGTGTCGGTTTGATGGAAGATTTGTCACTTTTAGGGCTTAATAAATGTCTATTTATGTATTAGACGGTGTGTAAAGATTACCGAACGCCCTCTTAACACAACTACGTAGGTATTGAAATAATAGTTCACATATGGACTAAACAATAATGTTCTCAAATCGATATAAATAAAGACTGTTTTTTTGGGCAGCCGCAATTGTTGGTAAATACTAGAATTTAAACACAACCACTCAACTGTGTAAATAAAAGAAAAACCAATTATAAAACTTCATATTTAAAGTTTAAAAAAAAACCTCTAATTCTTATTCGGAAAAAATTAAAACGGAACAAGGCGTTTCGTGTGTTTCGTATCGCGCATCTGTCAAAATTATATTTCCCTAAACAAACTCAGCTGGCCGCAAAAAAATAAATTACGGTGTGCATTGCGTGTTATTTTTAAACAAAATACTAACTTAGTTGATATGACACGCATTGAACACTTAAATTTCTGTATGGGAGATAAACGTAACGCAGTTCTCAAAAATACATATTTGGGTAGTTTATTACACAACGGTATACATTACGTGCTCTTTATTTAACTCAACAATTTATACTTTAAACAAATAATCAATGTACACTGTTGAATGAATATAATAGATTACATATGAGAATACAATTCCACGTAATGGTAATCGAAAAGACTCGAGGGGACCGAACAAAATTAAATTTAAAAAGTACAACATTTTCAAGTTTAAAAGAAGGTCGATAGGTTAAGTTGTTAAAAAATTATAGATACAGAGAGAATTTGATGTAGATAAGTCACATCCAACATTAGCTATTTGGTCTGTGCATCCAACACTGCTATACTGATATAGGTTAGGTTAGACTAGATCATATCCATAATTCCAGTTTCTTCGACAATAATTTTAGCATAGGGAGGTGTGGTACTAACAGAAAATATTAAAATATAAATAAATATAATATATAAAATATTTTCTTTTACTAGTACTTATCAGTTTGTTTCACTGTCGTGCTCAGTATAAAAATAAAAACAAAAATGCTCTTGGTATACAAGCTATAATCTGTTTATAACAAGAATTAGACATAATATATTTTTGTTATAGTGAGTCTTGCGCACAGTATAATAAAGTACTGTCAGGTACTGTGGTTAAGTTTGAGGAGAGGAAAATAAAACGGTCTTAATAGGCATTTGTGCATATTCTAAATAAATAAAGTGCCTCAAATTAAAATCATATTATATTAATTTGATAACAGTGAAAAACGAAAAACCACTGGAAACAGCTAGGCGATTGAATTATTGATCCTTGATGCTTTCGTATTTTACGAAAATAGAAATAGGTACCTGTGACAAATACTCGACTGTGTACTCGATACATGAAATCCCGTGGCGATTACGCAAGGAAATAGAGCGCAACAAAAAGAAAAAATCGATCCGAGTAACGAGGGTGAATTGGGGTTGAACTTTTAGGGGTGTAAATACATTTTGTAAAATTATTATTAATTTCAATAAGTAATATATTTAATTTGTTCCCAAAATATGACGGAAATCTGGGTATTTATGTCTTAAGCACGCTGTAATTTAAAAAAATTAAATTTTTATTAATATATTTTATTTTAGAACTGCCTCCGTATTTAGAGACGGAGGTACTGGGTTCGGTTCCTGGTCGGGACACATTTTTTTTTTTTTCATTTGTTTTTATTTCATTAAAACGTCTACTTTTAGATAGTGTAAATCACTTTACTTTTTATTATCTCGTTCTTTTGAGGGTCTGGTAAAAAAGTATCGCTGGAAATGGTAAATAAACCATAAAAGTTCACCGTAACACAGATCTACTTTAATTTATTTTTCCCGTTTCGCTATTTTTTTTTTTTCTTCCAACTATACTCATGCCATTTTTAATTTATATTAGTTTTGGCGTTTTTAAAGGGTATCTGGTACTGGCCTATAATGTAAGTTCGTATACTCGTATATATATAGATCTCACGATCCAATTTCCCTATTTTATATAAAAAATGATGCGACATAGGTGTAAAAACAAGGTACCAGTGCCGCTAGCGACATCTATAAAAAAGCTTTGCCTGATACACCCCTATTAAAGATCGACTATTATAGTGCTCGATTCGTCAAAAGTCTTTTGCAGTTTACACATAAAATACACTATCGTGAATCCAGTCTTTTTCTAACAGGGAGCCAAAATAAATAGGACCAATTAAATATTATACTTAATTCTACAGAGTATTTTTATTGTGACAAAAAATACGCCTTAAAACTTAGTCCAAATTATTTAAAAAAAAAACTAAAACTTGACGTTTGTCCGACTGATTTCTGAAAGAGGAGTTCTTCGCGCCATTTTGCGTGAACATGTCAAGTGCAAGTTTTTGTTTTGTAAATTTATTTACTGTGGATATTATTGGTCAAAAGTGGTGTTGTTTTGTTTAATAATGTACTACAATGTGAATAGTTATGGAAAACGATAAATTGGACTTTAAATATGGGGCACAAGTTGCAGTTTATTTTTTGCGGTTTTCCCGCGCTGTCAACTCCCATATTTTACCCGACGTGTTTGAGCAGTGGATGGTTCCGCGAGTGACTCCAATAAAAGCATCAACTTCTACAGCATCTGGAATTTGATGATGACCTCATTAATTCATGAAAAAGAAAGATATATTACGTCAGACTTGGCTGTATGGGCTAGACCCTTTGCCTTCCCTATCATCTCATTCATCATCCATCGGGAGAAGAGAACCAAAAAAAAAAAAAAAAACTGATTTCTGAAATTTGCCCTAAATTTCCAAATAATTATTCTTTTATGTTTAAAAATGAAAATCTTTATAGAATAAACTTAATTATGATATTGCAATAGCTGTAAATATAATATGAGCCGCCCGTTTATGAAAAAATAATCCGCGGAGAGTAAAATAGGTACGTTGTCCACTAGGTATGTGGGATATGCATATTCTTGTCATTACCTCTGATTATACGTATTGATTAGATAAATGGACTTGGCGAACTTGTGTTAGTGATGCTATATCTGTGATCAACGGCAACATGTCGAACGAGCTTCAGGAGCAGTATCCTCTTCAGGAATGTGTATTTGAGGGCGATATTCGGAGGCTTTCTGCTTTATTACCTGACAACGATATAGGTAAGAAAGATAAACATGGCAATACTGCCCTACACCTTGCTGTCATGCTTGGCCGCAGAGGATGTGCATACTTGCTAGCATCGCAGGGAGCTCCGGTCAAAGTGAAAAATCTAGCAGGCTGGTCACCTCTTGCCGAAGCTATAAGCTATGGGGACAGGCAGACTATCGCCTTCCTCGTCCGAACATTAAAAGTCCAAGCTCGTACACAAATAGAGGAACGCAGACCTAATTTGGTCACAGCGCTGCAAAACATCCAAGATTTTTATATGGAATTAAAGTGGGACTTCCATTCGTGGGTGCCGTTAGTCTCCAGAATACTTCCCTCAGATATTTGCAAGATCTACAAGTCCGGAGCTCAAATCAGACTGGACACCACCCTTGTTGACTTTAATGATATGAAGTGGGACCGAGGAGATATCTCCTTTATCTTCCAAGGAGATCGGGAACCTTCAGAGTCTTTAATCATCTTTGATAATAAAGCCAAAGTTTTCCAGATGATAAGACAAGTGGAGACAGAGCGGGAGATAGAGGATGAGGTGGATATCCTCATGTCAACGGATATCTTGGCTGCACAAATGTCTACAAAGGGCATTTCCTTTTCAAAAGCTCAGTCTGGCTGGATATTCCGTGAAGATCGGAAGGAAATCATTGCTGGATTATACAACAGTACAATCTATACTATAAATGGGTTAGTGCTAGAGTCTAGAAAGAGAAGAGAGCATTTAACACGAGATGATTTGCAAAAAAACAAAGCTATATTAGAGACTCTTACAAGAGGAAATGTGAGGAATTTGGCTCAAGTTAATGAACCAGCTCGTCGGCCTTCATTAAACCCTCCTCCTCAACGAGGAGTCGATTGGGCAACTTATATTTCGGCTGAAGCTGGACAGTATCCAGGATTGGGAAGAGAAATTGTCTATAAAGAATCTTCTAAGAACTTCAAAGCAACAGTGGCAATGAGCGATGACTTTCCTTTAAGTGTCAGTATGTTGCTTAACATCTTAGAAGTGGTTGGGCCTTTTAAGCATTTTGCTAAGCTCCGAGATTTTGTTGCTATGAAGCTACCTAATGGGTTTCCTGTTAAAGTTGATATACCAGTTCTACCAACTGTTACTGCAAAGGTAACGTTTCAAAAGTTTGAGTTTAAAGATGATATTGATCCAGATATATTTGAGATTCCTGATGACTACATGGAGGATCCGCAGCGCTTTCCTGAGTTATGACGCTTCGATGTCTTTCCTTTGTTCGACATTGAGGAGTAAACAGGAGAGGGAAAAATACAGTGGCTAATGGTATGAAGGTTCTTGCAGCTGTGGGTTGGTATCAGTTATAAAATCCACTGCGATATTTTTTTTTTATATATATAAAACTAATAAAAGAACAATGGCGAACGTCCATACATGAATTTACCTTAACAAAATTTGCAACGTTTATATCAGAAAATAAAAAAAGGGCTTTCATTTATTTAACATTTGGAATACAAATGCAGTTTAAGTATTTTTATTTATTTATTTAAATCTTTATTGCACAAAGACAAAGGCCGCTAGACATTCTATCCTAGCCAACCATTGGGACAACTTGATCATTATATTGAAAGGTAGGTGCAAAATTGTATTGAATTCTACGGTTTAACTATATACTAATATATATGGTAATACTAATACATATATATATAAATACATATACTACATATACCCATACATATTATTACATACACTACATATTATATATCAATGACAACAATATACTAAATTCTAATAAATAAGTTATCATTCAACAATAGGTAATAACAATATATGAGCTAGATTTTATTAAAGGTACTCTCCAAAAACGTATAATTTTAATAACAGTTAGCAAAATTCAACTTAAATAAATTAATCATACTTAATAAATAATTTAAAGAATAAAATAATATAAAAATGACTTGAAACTAAAAGCAATAAGTTATATATGGTTAGACCAGTGGCCTGGAACAAACGAAAAAAAAATATATATTTTTAAAACTATAAGTTTAACTAGTAATATCCGATGAAAATTTTCTTCATTTATTATTATCTCGCCATTGTTCTTTCAACTTTTTTTTTTATCTTCATTTGTATTGCAATCTGTCTAGTCAAGACATTCGGCAATATGTATATAATACTATAGGTCTTGTACGGTTTGCTTCCATTTATGCAACCGTATTGATACATTAATGCATTGCAAGTCATTGTTATTGGAAATTAAATAATCAATTCATGTGGAGCTGTTCTCTTCAGCCTTCTGAATCTGAATGTTCTATCCATAAGGTTATTTTAAGGCTTCAATTTAAAGCATCACTTTAGCACAAGCTCATGCTACAACTATTCATCTAGTTCTTAGTTTTTTGGAGACTAACGGCCGGTTGCAGAAAGGATGATTAAAATAATCCATGATCAACATTTCGAGTTACGCCATGTGATTGGCTTGGATTGCATAGGCATACGTCAAACATATCTAAAGATCAGCCTTTCTGCAACCATGCTATCGTCTTCCAAAGACTAAGGGCAGGATTAATCTTGAGTTTCCAAATGTCAAAAATGACAGTTGTATGTTAATACTATACAAACTATCACTTTGACATTTGAGTGCAGAAAATTTATAGACATCAATTTCAATGAATTTTAGCCATAATTAAATTACCCAAGTTCCGGCCAGCTGATACCAAAGCCACTGTATGTCAATAGATCTCTTTTTAAAAACACTTTGAGATCATATTCTACTTGTTTAAATTTCAGTTAGTTTTAAATTTTAGTTATCTTATATGATATGATTCAACTAAGAATAGAATGAAACCTTGTCACAGTAAATTAATGAAACTGCCAAAGCGAAATTGCGATTTATTGTTTAATATGTGTTATTATATGCGCTGAATGGGATATGGAACTGGAATTGGGATGAGGTTATTTATTAATATGGAAAACTATTGACATAATGTCAGAAGTAAAAATAATAATTTATGAAACTGAGACGAGCGAATTTTCAATTTAATTCATTCCAGATGTATTTTGTATATTTCATCTATATAACAATCATTATATTTTGGTATGTCATTTAACAAATTTTAAAATAATAACAATAATGCTATTAATATCATGCATCGTAGACAAAGGCATAAGACTACAAAACTATACAACTATTTAAACGATTTTTCAGACGAAAGCATGTCAATAAATTCTGACAGGTTATAAAAAGCATTGTTTTGGAAAAACGGTTTCAATTTTGTTTTAAATTCACTTGGTTGTAGTCTAGTTATAATCTCAGATAGTTTATTGTTAATGTAATTTTCAATTTTCCATCCTATTCTTAGTTGGATCACATAGTAAAGCTGATTTTTTGATTTACACCTAAGACTGAGATCTATAAAGAGTCTTTGGACTTTGCCCAGCATATGCTTAAGTATTTTTTTTATGATCTCCTTTTGCTAAGAGCTAGAACGCACTTGCTATAAATTGCTCTGCGCTAGTTATTCGGATCTCAAAAAGAATGCATACTATTGCTGTAGTTTTAAAACTATTTATATATATATATATATATATATGAACATTTCATCATCAGTATCGAAAAATTTTGCTATATGTACGAGTTGGATATTTTTGTTAAAGGCCATAGCTTATTAGAGCCACCTGAAACCGACCAGCACCGCACATCTCTGATCCTAAGTTTATGAGTAGACCCTTGCAGTCATTATAAAATTATTGTCTAATTATATATTAGAAAGAAATAAACAAATAAAGATGCACTGTGTGTAAAAATAACAAGGTAACAGTGTGTAGGTTGTAACTGAGCAATGCATGTAAATTAATTTTCTGCGTATCGCACAATTTCTTTAAATGAGGTTTGTCAACGAGGCAACGCTGGAAGTACCCAGTATCTCCTTGTCTTTTTCACTAAAAACACAATCAGCAATTACCACTACAAAATATTAAATGCAAATCCAATCACGTAATTTGTGCAATAGTTGCAGGACGATGTGATTTGTCACAGAACAATTGATTGAAAGTGTGTTCTAGAATTAATTCGACAATATAATTTTAAATTTTAATGGATGTATGGGGAAGTTTGAGCAAATTATTAGCATAAGAATGCTTTATCAATCTCAGCCTAAATTTATTGCTAGTAAATGAGGAATTATGTATTTTAATTTAATTATATTGTTTTGTCAAAAACACTTTTGTTGAAATTCCTCAGTCATAATAATTTGTGTAGTTGCTGTCTATTTTTTATAACCATTAATTTATTGTCTGTTTATTAAGAATTATGTATTTATATTCAAGATTTTATGTAATTTATTTAACTTTTCTATAGAGCTTTTATATGAATTTATTAGGTATTTGATTGTTCTATGTTACCATGATAATATTTTTGTATGATTTATAGTAGCTATTCCTACTGACTCAGAAAAAAAATATACTACAAAACTGTAATTTTGGTATTAAAATTAGTTGAATTTTTTTGCAAATTAGCATAAATCATTGCTACTGCGTTTGCTGACAATATATTTTGATAAATTCTTGGGATAAAGCTGTGTATATTTTTATTATAAAATATAACTGTTGAAAACCTAATTCAAATTAATTTTAAAGTTAAACAAGATTTACACAGCTGTATCCTAAAGGTATCACTTGTTTTAAGTTCGTAACGAGACATGTTCATTAAAATAATGCGATTGTATATCCTATTCACCGATGTTTGTAGATAATCATATTCAATACGAAATGCAGTCTAAAAACCTTGCCACGTTCCAACATTGGGGGCGACCAATCAGATGGAGGCGAGATATGAATCGACCAATCAGATGCGATTACGAACTAATTGATTTCAGATTTAGATTAGTCTAAGGGGTTCGTTTTAAGAAATGTTAGCATGAAAATACCACTTTTTTTAGCACAAGTCGTTCGTTTAATGAAAATTCTAATATTTGATGCTAATTTCGTGTGTCAGTACCGTGTTGAAAGAAGGGTTATTGATGTTACTTTTTGACAGATGCCATTTAACGTAAGAAATGGTTTGTTTACATTGTTGTATACTTCATAGTTTATATTATATTTGTTTAAAAAAAAACAATATAAAATAATTACAGTATTAAATTAACTACTTATATTAAAACAAAATCTAAATTTAACCTAAAAAATAATAATAATAATACATAGAAAAATTTGTTTAAAATGTATATATTGTAAACAATTTTATGTAATAAATTCAAATACCATAATACATTGTCAATTGATTTGTTATTATTTGTTACTTGTCATACTTGTCAAAAGTAGCCTCACCGCTCGTTTTTTTTTAAGAAAAGTTAGCATTGTTAAAAAAATTTCACGCTGGTTTATGAAGTTGCTACGAAATGTTGGAAAAGTTATAAAACGAAGGCGGCCTATGGTAAACTGTTGTTATTGATATACCTACGTATGTACCTTCCAATTTAATTATTTATGAGCCCAAATATAGACAGACAGAAGTTGATTTAAGGCGCCTATTAATAATGCAACACATACATTCCGAGGCATGTTTTAAAACTACTGGCGTATTTTGCATGTTCAGATCGTTTAAAACAACTGATACCTTAAAATATTGAGTACTTTCCAAAGCATATTGTATAGTTATTTTTTTCATGATGAAAAACTAGCGAGCTGCTTTAGTTTTCAAGTCTACGTTATTAGAATTGTCAAATTTTCTTAGTTAAAGATTTTTTTTATAATAACTAGCCACTGTAGTTATATTTCTGTCTCTTTTTCTGTGGTCTTCTTCTTTCGCCATTTTTTTTAAATAAAATCTGCTCCCTCCCATCGACAATCCGACGAGTTATACACCATCTCGGAGGAGAGCGAGATTCTTAGAAATAACTCATAAAAAGTGCAACAGATTCGTAATCTTTTATTCCGGATCGCTAAATAATTGCGTATTTGCCCTTCTGTGTTATGAATTTTTAATGTTTATAATTTAGATACAAAACAAAATGGCGAACCAAGGGCCCCAGCAACACATTATTTAATTATAGGATTAAGAGTAGATATTTATTGATGTGATTAGAAATTTAAAAACTCTGGCCTATATATGTGTGTACCAGTATTGATAATGTTAAATTACAGTAGATAAATTGATGTTGATTAGATTACAATTAATAGTCTACCTAATGTATAGAATAATCTCAAATATTTATCTTTATAATCTTCGATCTAAAATACGACTGATTTTTCATTGTCAGTTGGCACACGATTGTGATTTTTGCTAATTTACCTCCACTCGGTTGGAAATTAAAAATGTGGGTAGGTTAAAAATAATTTAGAAGGAACGCCATTTAGAAAAAGTTTAAGTGTGCATTTGCATTCTGGAACCCAGAATTTATTTTCCAGAAAGCAGTGATTTACTGAAATTCTTTGATTGCGATCCAATAAATGTTATTTTTTAGTATAGTTACCGGCAAAGAAAAAGAGCGCTGGGCAAAGAAAAGAACAGTCGCGGACACATGTTTTTGACTTATTGTTAATCATCGTCTTGGTTATTGATTTCTGCTTTGATACGTATCTGTTTTTATTCCAAACATTTTAATATAAGGTGTATTATTCAATGAAAAAGGGTGGGAAAACTTATTATTTGATTTAAATTTAAAAAAAAAACATCTGAATAGATTAATCATTTTTTTAATTGGTACTATTATTAGTAATAATTAAAAATATATAAACTTTTGTACATGACTGTACCGATGCGAAAATTTGCTCAGCCCACAGGTACCCAGCGTTCTTCTTATCCGGTCCCTATACAACAGTCAAATCTTAACAGAGGCTAACAAAAAACAATTTATACTCTACTAGTGCCTTCTGCCGTTTTATCTGTTTGTGTATGTAGTAAAAAACTGTAAGCATAAAAAAACACATTTTACAAATAACTATCCAACAATATATGTTTCTTTAGAACTATGAAACAAAATTTGATCATAAAATTAAGTAAGTGGTTGTAGAATCACATAAGGTATTGGTTTTAAACGTAATTTGTAAGAATGGTAACTCTCGCCAAAGAGTAGGCCTTACCT
Source organism: Tinea semifulvella (assembly GCA_910589645.1). NCBI lineage: Eukaryota > Metazoa > Arthropoda > Insecta > Lepidoptera > Tineidae > Tinea > Tinea semifulvella. The sequence goes on along the minus strand of OU342618.1, from coordinate 9,190,405 downwards.
TTGTGTTCTTCCGAACACTAGCGCCGCCAGGTAGATGAAAGGATTCTAAAAAGTGCTATACAGACATAGACATGTATTATATGATTATATACCATAGACATAGCTTATATTATAATCTATATATCTTAAGAACTGTGTGGATGTATTAGTTTTACCTTTGCGACTGTTGTTTCAGAAGTCGTTATCGACCGGTACAATGCCATCTTTATGGAAATGTGCGTATATATCGCCTATTCACAAGAAAGGGTCTAAAACATCTGTAGATAATTATAGACCTATCTCAAAATTATGCATAGTAGCCAAGGTTTTTGAAAAGATAGTACATGACCAGGTATATAATGCATTGAGGCTCTCTTTTTCTAGTTCGCAACATGGCTTTCTTAAGAACAGATCTACTGTAACTAACCTTATTCTTTTTAACGATCAGCTTACCGATGATATGGATAGGGGATTGCAAACTGATGTAATCTATACCGACTATAGCAAGGCTTTTGATAGAGTCGATCATGATATCTTAATGTTCAAATTGAAGCAGTCCGGCATTAGGGGTGATTTACTTCGGTGGTTTGAATCCTATATTAGAAACAGGTCCCAAGCAGTGGTAATTAGTAACTATATATCAGGGTGGACGGAGGTTCCGAGTGGAGTTCCACAGGGATCCCTTTTGGGTCCTCTGTTATTTATAATATTTATATCTGACATAGACAGTTGCTTCCAGAACTCTCAAGTACTATGCTTTGCCGATGTTATGAAAATTTTCAAACCTATTGCGTCCACGGCTGACGCAGTTGCTCTACAACAAGATCTTTATCGCCTAGACAACTATTGCTCTGAGAATAAACTAGACTTAAATGTCGCCAAATGTCACTATATCTCATTTACTAGGAAATATCATAAGATTACATATCCTTACACACTGAAAAACAGAGTTCTGGAATCAGCTGTGGATGTCAGGGATTTAGGCGTACTCCATGACAGTAAACTGATCTTTGACCAGCACGTTGAAGGCATAGTCAAGAAGGCATCCAAGGCCCTAGGCTTTATTATGAGGTCCTCAAAGGATTTTAGGAACATAAAAACAATTAAAATACTTTATTGCGCTTATGTCCGTAGTCATCTTGACTATGCCTCCCAGGTGTGGAACCCACAATACAAGGTTTACACTGAGCGCATTGAAAGAATACAACGACGTTTTATTAGGTTTCTTAATTTTAAAGCTAAAACTAGATTCGCTGATTATGCTGCTTCCTGTTGTCACTTCCACCTATTACCTCTAAACCATCGTCGCTATATAGCAGATATAACATTTCTATTTAAAATACTAAATAATCAAATTGATTGTCCTGAATTACTGGCCAAAATAAGGCTTGCAGTCCCTGCGCGCATCTCTAGGTTTAAACCCACGTTCCGTATTCCAGCGTCCAGCACCCTATACAGACGTAATTCATACCTAATCAGAGCATGCAACACATTCAATGAGCTTATAATTAAGTATGACACCGATATTTTCTTTTCAAGTATTAAGATGGTGAGGCATGTGCTAAGCAATCGTTTTTTTACTGAAAATTATTTTGATTAATTCTCAACTACTTATTGTTGTTTAATTGTATTTGTTTGTAGATGCAAGTATTCATTAGTAGTACGTTGTGTAGTGTTTATGTGTTACTTTGTATGTTTCAGTATGTTTTTTTTAATCTTTGTCATCTCATAGGCTTTTTGTTTTTTGTGTTTTTTACATTGTTAATATGTTTCTATTTGTGAAAACTTATAAATGACACTCTGTTGCTAACGTTTAGTTCTATTTGTTGTTGGATATTGTCAATAGTTTTCCTTAAATAAATAAATAAATAAAAAAAATAAAAATATTGTGTATTTTACTGTTTAACCATACGATATGGTACTGAGAACTTACACAATACATTTAAATTTCATTTTTTAGATTCGCCTTTTGACAACAACAATGGCCTACCTGTAGAATGAATGACAACTTTATTATCCTCGTGTTCAGAGACGTGTATAAACTGTTACTTTAAGCGTGCTTAGGTTACTATTATCGTGTCTAGGAAAGAGGGGTTATTGTAGCATATGAGTAGCTACATGACATTTCATAACTGACATATCACAGATTAGCATGCGTTTGTTTTGATTGTTTTCTGTGTTTTTGAATACTATGTGTGTTTCATTTTTGAATACTATGTGTGTTTCATTTTTGAATACTATGTGTGTTTTATTTTTGAATACTATCTGTGTTTCATTTTTGAATACTATGTTTGTTTCATTTTTGAATACTATGTGTGTTTCATTTTTGAATACTATGTGTGTTTCATTTTTGAATACTATGTGTGTTTCATTTTTGAATACTATGTGTGTTTCATTTTTGAATACTATGTGTGTTTCATTTTTGAATACTATGTGTGTTTCATTTTTGAATACTATGTGTGTTTCATTTTTGAATACTATGTGTGTTTCATTTTTGAATACTATGTGTGTTTCATTTATGAATACTATGTGTGTTTCATTTATAAATACTATGTGTGTTTCATTTATGAATACTATGTGTGTTTCATTTATGAATACTATGTGTGTTTCATTTTTGAATACTATGTGTGTTTCATTTATGAATACTATGTGTGTTTCATTTATGAATACTATGTGTGTTTCATTTATGAATACTATGTGTGTTTCATTTATGAATACTATGTGTGTTTCATTTATGAATACTATGTGTGTTTCATTTATGAATACTATGTGTGTTTCATTTATGAATACTATGTGTGTTTCATTTATGAATACTATGTGTGTTTCATTTTTGAATACTATGTGTGTTTCATTTTTGAAATCATCACAGCATCTAGAACACAGAGTCCTAGATCTCTACTGTTGGAGATGAACCTTCGCACGCCACGCTGGCCAGATGGGTTGGCGAGGGATTCCACGATGGATGAACCTGAAGAAGGTTGCTGGTGGGAGCTGGATGATGGTAGCAGGAGATCGTGCCGGTTTAATATCCAGCAGTGGAGAGATACAGGCTGACACTAATGAAGAGTTTCCGGTACCACTAATCATTTTAATCCTACCCTTTTTTCTTGGTACTTTCAGTTGCGAATTTCGTTTAAAATAATCGATACCTTATGTCTATATTGTCTATCGTTGTAGATAGAAAAATATATTAGTCAAAGTAACATAGTGAAAGTAGTTGTTTTCGTCTATTCTAAATTGATACCAAAGGTCATTGGGCACTTTTGTATAAAACACTTACCCAGACTGTGCATTAATGTACTCTTAATTGGGTGGAATACATAGATTAATGACAGTACTTTAAAATGTAAGGGATCGCATTTGTGTGGAAACAGGGAATGTATAAAAAAAACCCATGTACTAGTGTGTCATCATTAATTTATCTATCAAATGTTATTTAATCAAAGATTTTGTAACACAACGGGCGTCTACCAGATGTGTCACGCCCGTTACAAGATTGAGCCGCAGAGCTGTCAATTACGACAACCACCGTGTCAGTTTGTATTGCCGCCTGTGACGTTTGCACTAGTCTGCTGCAGATGTGCGTGCCATGTCTCTAGGGTAAATTGATATCTATGTATGTGTTGTAATTGTGTATAAGTGTGCGTGAGAAAGTCACATGATAGTCTGTTCTAGGCGTCACATTTAGCAGATGCTCGTCGTTTTACAGAATCTATGATTTGAAATATGTTTATACAAATTGGACGCAGTTAAGCAAAAAGGATTTTTCAGAAATTTATGAGTTTTACTCAGGTCCTTAGGATGATATACAAGTATCTTATATCACAATACAATATTTGACATATTCTAAATGTATCGATGGACTAATTTAAATTCTAACTTTAATGGCCTATAACTTAAAATTAACTTAATGTGGATTAGATCTTTTTTTCGTTACTACGTCCAATTGTAATGTTTATGTTTAAAATTGCGCAGACACATTTTGTATTTTCATGAATACAGAAATAAGTTTAGTGTTTGGGACGTCTATTAAATAATAAATAACAATAAATGAAAAGGATTAGGAATGTTGATCATTTAAGCTTTCGCGATTCATTACCTTAGAGACGTATTTCTCCCGACGTTTCAGCCAAGTTGCATTGGCTGTGTTCACGGGTAGGCTGGAGCTGCCCGGTGTAGTCTCGTACATACTGGGCGGTAAATGTAAACCTACCCACTTATCACTATAAAAGTTTTGTTAATGATTATTTTGTCATTTGTTGGAAGTGTGGCGTTGCTTGGTCTCTGCCTATCCCGCATGTAGAATGATAAACATAAGTTGATATTGATTGCAAGAAAATAAATACTGTAATAAAACAAAACAGATTTTAAACGTCTAATGTAAATATTTTTATTCCCAGCTATTAAAAATACTTGCCTGTATTCATGTAATAAACAATAATAGCGGTCTAGCCGGCATAATGTTAGGGACTGATGTCAGTCATGAGTGTCTGATTCCAGTTGCTAACATGGACCTCGCGCGCCACTTACCTTCAGGTAGGGGCAAAGTCACGTGTCGTGATAGTGTAATATAAAAAATATAGTTTGTGTACACAACTGTTGAAAAAGCTGGTATATTCTGCCCAATGACCTTTTATACAAAACTAAATAATTTCATACAATACCTACATATCTTTTGTTACAAAAATTTAGAGAATTTTCTGTATTAAATTTTAAATATTTATGAATATGTATTAATTAGGGTATGTTAGCGCTGAGATTCGTTGCTTAGCAAGGGCTTTGATTCTAGCACGCACAAACGCCGTAATCGAATCGAGAACGTGAAGTGTGGGATTTAAACTACACATTGGCAGCTCAGGTGTATGAACATTTACAGTTTGACAGCTCAGAATTAAAACTTTACGTAGGTAACAGAGTACTGTTCTTTGAAATCTATCCATAAATATCATAAATAAATACAAATATATATATATATATAAAAGTATTTGTATTTATTTATGATATTTTTTCAGAAGTTCGAAGAAGTATTGGCATGGCTAAAAATGCAATGAGTCAGTTAAAAGGAATATGGAAGGATCGAAATATCACCCTAAAGACCAAAACAAGACTAGTACGCAGCTTAATATTCTCCATATTTCTTTATGCCGCTGAAACTTGGACTCTTAAAGCCGGTGATCGTGGCCGCATTGATGCCTTCGAGATGTGGTGTTGGAGGCGTATGTTGCGTATCCCTTGGACAGCCCGAAGAACTAACGTGTCAATACTCAAGGAGCTTAAAATCTCTACTAGGCTGTCTTCCATCTGCCTAAAACGAGTCCTTGAGTATTTCGGCCATATAGCGCGCGCAAAACACCTGGTAACCTGGAAAGGCTTGTAATCACAGGGAAAGTCGAAGGCAAAAGACCACGTGGCCGAAGCCCCATACGCTGGTCTGACCAGATACGCACCTCACTGAATACCCAGATGCACGATGCCCTACATGCAGCCGTGAACAGACCCGGATGGCGCAGCATCGTCCGGAACAAAGTGATCCGTGGAGGGGGTCAGCAGCAGTGAGGAGAACGACGCAAGGAGGAGGATGATATTTTTGGATAGATTTTAAAGAACATATATAATTACTATGTCAGAGCGTGTTACAGAAATAAAAAATACGTGTGCACTCGGGGACTGCCGCGGTAAAGCTATTGCATAGCATTTTTTATCAACTTATGCAATTATAATGAATTATTTATTTTATTTATGCAGTATTTTTTTTACGCAGCCAAAAAGTACGCTGTCTCACCTAGCATTGTGTCTAAAAGAGATAGAATCAGTTATGAGCAGTTAGCAGCTAGTCTGCACGCATACGTCTAGTCGCACGCACACAAACACCGTGCCGAAGTCTGCCGAACTGAAACGACGTTAGACGATGCACGGCTTTCAACGCCGCACCGCTGTGCCGGTCGGAGTGGGGGGTGTTAGGTTTATTTTCGTTACGGAATTTCTTGATTCGGTCGCCGCGCTCAAGGCTCGCGATAAAAGCTATGCAATAGCTTAAAAACACCTTGTAAATGAATTTGGGCTAAATTGTATTTTGACTTTAGTTTTTTGCATGATATTTTACGAGTGAAAGCTTATTATTACGTTGTTGGATTAATCAAACTATAGTAGGTAAGAACTTGCTAAGCAGCGATTTGAATCTCAGCGTAAAGTCTGTAGGCTTGGTAGGTAGCTATGATGTTAATAGTGCTCTAGCGAATATGTTTCGACAATAAATGATAAACCCACCTTTGAGCTATTATGTTAATTCCGCGTTCCAGTTATCACCTACGCTAACATCACATGCCAAAAGCCAACCAACAACCAAATTGTGCAGTTTTTTTGAAATGTTCTTTTTTAAAAAAAACTAGTAATGGCAATCGCGACTAAGGCATATGTGCCAACATCACGTTTGCTAGATTAATAGACAGAATTATTTTAATAGTTAATTTTGACTGGAAAAGGTGAATTACAAACGCTAGAACAAAAAAGGGTTTGGTTAGTATGGTTAAGTACCAACAAGTTATTAAATTAACAATTCAGTTTTTTTTTTCATTTCATTACAAAAAGATTAAAAGGGTGTAACGTCTTTGCATCCCTCTCGCTCGCACAATCCAATACTTTCACCTCGGAGTGTTCTTTTAAAAAATACAAGTAAATAAAATAACGGACATTTTGTAATAATATACATATTTGTTTTAGTAAAATAGAGGAATCACATTATACGAGGGGCGTTCAAAATATTCTCGGTATTGATACGTTACAACCTCTTTTATATATATATTTGTTACTGGCCGCTAAGATTCATCCATTGACATTAAAAAAAAGTAAAATTGGAACCGAGATGTTCTTTTGTTTTTCTGCAATTGCCGAACAAACATGAACACCATGAGCGAATTAACAATTTTAACGAAATTAGAGCACCGATCCGTCATAAAATTCTTGACAAAACAGGGTAAAAATCAAAAAACCATAAAAGAGGAAATGGATTGTGTTTACCGTGAGTCTGCACCTTCTTTATCTACTATTCAAAAATGGTCAAGCGAATTTAAGCGTGGAAGGGAGAGTATTGAAGATGACCCTAGACCTGGCCGGCCTGTAGTGGCTACCTCACAAGAAAATATTGATAAAGTGGAAAAACTTATATTGGAAGACGGCCGAGTGAAGGTAAAATCTATAGCTCAAGTAACCAATCTCTCTATTGGTACCGTACATGACATTATACATGACCATCTTAATATGTCAAAAGTAAGTGCAAGATGGGTTCCGCGAATGCTGACGCTTCTTCAAAAGGATATGCGTGTGGCTTGCTGTTCAGATTTTATCGACCTGTGTGGTGAAAATCCCGATGAGGTGCTGCAAAAAATAGTTACTGGAGATGAAACCTGGGTTCATCATTATGACCCAGAGAGCAAACAGGAGTCCATGCAGTGGCACATTAAGGGTTCAGCTCATCCCAAGAAGTTCAAGGTAATCCCGTCAGCTGGCAAGGTCATGGCCACAATATTTTGGGATTGTGAAGGAGTTTTGCTTATCGATTATAAAGAAAAAGGTGTAAATATCACAGGGCAGTACTACGCTAACGTTATACGTCAATTAAGAGATGCGATCAAAGAAAAGATGCGAGGAAAGTTAACCAAAGGTGTTCTGCTTCTGCATGACAACGCCCCTGTCCATACTGCTCATATTGCCAAGGCAGCTATTGTTGAATGTGGGTTTGAAACTGTTACTCATCCACCCTATAGTCCGGACTTAGCCCCAAGCGACTTCTTTTTGTTGTCCAATCTTAAAAAGGATCTGCGTGGAAATAAATTTTCTGACGATGAAGCGTTGAAGACGGCCGTGGAGGAGCATTTTTACACCAAAGATAAAAAATATTTTTATGAGGGATTAAAAAAAATAATTGATCGATCTTATAAGTGTATGAACATAGGGGGGGAGTATATTGAAAAATAAAAATATCAAACTTTTCGTACTTGTTTGTTTTTATCCACATACCGAGAATATTTTGAACGCCCCTCGTATGTACGGGATTTTGCTATTGTTCTCTGTCCAACAGCCAGTTTCTCGAACGTATTTTTGATACTTATTTATTCATTTCATCATTACAGCCCCTAGATTGTTGAACGTTGTTTGGATATAAATCAGTGCGTGTACATATGTTTCATTGACTATGAGAAGGCTTTTGATCGTATACAACATGACAAACTTATTCACATTGTTGACAGGATTGGCTTGGATTCCAAGGACGTCACATTTATTAAAAACTTGTAATGGCAGCAAACAGCAAAAATGCGTGTTGAACATGAAGTGACAGAGAATGTCGTTATAAGTCGTGGAGTAAGACAGGGCTGCATACTTTCCCCATTGCTGTTTAATATTTATGCTGAAGAGATATTCTCTGAAGCTCTTGAAGACACTAGCATAGGAATTGTTGTCATTGGGAGACCTCTTAATAACATCCGATATGCAGATGACACAATACTTCTGGCAGATACCTTAAACCTTGGAGATGGGCCTTCCAGAACATATATCTGGAGAATTTGGCCTACACTCGCCACGCTGGCCGGACGGCTTGGCGAGGATATGATGTCAATTTTTTATGACAATTTATTAACGATTCCACAAGTTAGTATTAGTGGAACCGGGACCGACGGTTTAACGTGCTCTCCGAGGTACGGGAACGGTGGTTTTGTAATCATCATCATCAGCCTGTGTCTCTCCACTGCTGGATGTAGGCCTCCCCCAAGGCTCGCCACTTCACACGATCTTCTCCCACTCTCACCCATCCCCTACCAGCGACCTTCCTCAGGTCATCTGGCGGCGGGTCGTCCCACTCTGCGTCTTCCAGTACGTGGTCTCCACTCCAGAACCCGTCTACTCCATCGTTCATCGGTTTTGCGGCATATGTGTCCAGCCCATTGCCACTTCAGCTTGCTAATTTTAAAAGCTATATCGGTAACTTTCGTTCTTTGACGGTGGTTTTGTAAATCTATGACAAATGTACGTAAAAAAAAATGTATTTCTCATTGCCGGGGGGGTTTGAACCGACCTTTGTAGGATTTAAGGAACGCGTTCTTACAACCGAGCCACCACCGCGCCTAATTTATTTAAGTTTATTTTTACTTAAATAATACTAAAGTACCAAAAATAAGTTCGAGAAACTGGCTGTAGGTATATGAATTAAAAACATGTCCAAAATGTCCGTAATATTATTTCCTAATAAGTTGATGGACTCTACATTTCTTAAAAGTACACTCAGAGTTCAAAAATCTTGATTGTGCGAGCGAGAGAAATAATGCGTAATGTTTACATCATATGTCAGTGTTATTGGAAAAAGTTTGGTAAAATTCATAGCATTTCATGTTAGCGCCGCTGGTAACTTCTAAAAACGGAACGCGGTAAAAAAAACGGTTTCACTATGATGACCATTTATTTGCGTTAAATCTGTAAATTAAATTCAAAATTTCTAGTTATAAAACAGGTACGTCTAAGAACGCTCTACACAGATCTAATTTTCTGATTAAATCCACTTCGTAACTGCCTCTGTGGTCTGGCGGTTAAGTCCGTAAATTAAGACTCGGAGTTACCGGGTTCGATTCCTGTTCGGAGCAATGCTCAATAATCAGGCAAAGCTTTTTTATAAATGTCGCTAGCGGCACTGGTACCTTGTTTACACCTATGTCGGATCATTTTTTAAATGTTTTGTATTTTTTTTTTTTTATAACAGAAATACGAATTTTAACTTAACGTTACCTACCTTAAAAGACGCTCAGGAAAGCAAACACCGTCTTTAAAAAGAAAAAAAGGTTCTATTAATAGAACGGCAATTTTGAGATCACCATATCTTTGATTCCGCTTGGAAATCTCGATGTGTACACTTAAAGGCTGCTCACTTCGGTAATATATCCAGAAAGTAATAAATTTCGTAATAAAAATACAAGTTTTCTATGCAACTGACAGTTCTATTAGGTACCATCTATCATGCGCCATCTATCGTGATAAAAAGTTAGTGATACACCCCATTGTCATATAGGTATCATCACGACCGTTTCCCTTTCGGAGTGGTCAGAAACCACGCTTATAAGCGGATTCACATTTAGCCATCTTTACTATAGGCCAATCATGACAAGTGGCAAGCTCGTCGATGTCTCCAGCGTACCAAACTTGAGAAATATTACAAATAAATCAAATATTAATTAAATGTATTTATATACATTAATAATTATTTTTGTGTCCCGACCAGGAATCGAACCCGGTACCTCCGAGTCTAAATCCACGGACTTAACCGCTAGACCACGGAGGCAGTTGTCCCATTATCATGATGGGCCTATAATAAAGTTGGCTTCAATAAAAAATAAAAGTTTTAAATCCACTTGGCATGAAATAAAATACGCCAACAAAAGCGGAGGTGATGAGTTGCCTTACGAAATAATTATGTGAATTTTTTTCAAGTAAGCATGGATGGCTTCTTTGCTAGACTACGTGAAATATCAAAAGTTGCTGAAAGAAGTATTCCTCAATGGCTCCTTTACTATAGCATTCCTTTCAGCTATCAAATGTTACTATTTTAAATATTTCCGTGCAGACATGTTTTTTTTTTCTGGCAACATTAAAGATTGCGATCCGTATTCTAAATACAAATTTTGTCAGAATTACTACAAGCTCTAGCATTGACATTCATAAGTCTGTCTCTTTCATATTATGAATATTCATCGAGTCAAATAGCCCAAAATTGATGATTTGATTGAATTGAGCGCCACTTGACACGATCACGACATACCTCTTTCACTTCGTCGACATTCATCAACCTCTTCATACATGCCCTTTTATTACGAAGGCTTTTTAATGCACCTTCGGCCAGTGTTTAATTTATTTGATCGTGATATGTGAGTCCACGTCTGCCTCTTTTACCCACAACTTTCGCATTATATATCTGGGTCGTCAATATTTCATCGCTCATCCTTTCAACATGCTCCAACCATCGTAGCATGGCCTTTATACCTACCAACCCTTTTCCGTATTTCGACGTTACGTATGCGGTCCGCCAAAGTGACGCCGCATATCCGACGCAACCTCATTTCTACTGCATTAACCCTACTCTTATGCGTATTTTGACATATCCACGTCTCGCTTCCATACATCAGTGTTGGTACCAACATGGCATTGTGTATGGCGGGCCGAGCTTTGTCACTGACATTTCGACTGCCGATCAGTGACCCCAGGGCACCGTTAACACTATTTCCCGCGTTCACTCTTCTTTCAACATACTTTCTATCCGCAGTGAATATAAATATTTAAAAAAAAAAAAAACTATTACTGAACTTTGTTAAATAAAATTTTAGGTTTTACCGTGCGGGTGTCGGTATCTTAAGATTATATATTTTTGATTTAAACTTTTTTTTTTTTACAGAGTTTTGACGCAATAAAATGGTCTCAGCCGTTAATAAATTTTAATGTATTATCTTGCCAGAAGTCTGTACTGTTGTGCATGTCAAATTTATATGTGTATGTACCTATATTGGAATATTGTTATATTCACTATTAAGATAGAATTAAAATGTAATAAACGAATAAACTATATCATGTTGTTTTATTATCAAATCGTATTTATATAAGAAAAATAAATTATCCTCCTCAATTGCTAGACCACGGAAGCACAGGTAATAACTTAATAAATAATAATTTCAAGCACACTGTAGTGTAAAATGCAAGTTTCGAAAAACGTAACTGCTGTAGTTACGTTTTTTTATTTTACATTGCGTGTTATTGCAAGTTTGGCTATAATAACATCGAAAATTCAGTAAAAAAACTACTACTATAGTTGCGTTTACGAAACTTCACTGTCACACTAGGCATACAGGTCCGTAGTTGTCGGGATTAGTAGTTTGCGGACAGATACGTACAACATTTCCTTAGTACAATTGGAAAAATATATATATGTATATATTGAGTCGGAGCAAGAGTCTTGCCCAAGGACCAAGGTTAGGAGTATGAGACCACATACTCTGACGCAAGACCAAGACGTGGCTCTTGGTCTTGCTCTAGGCAACACTGGCCGCGTTCGTTTTAAGAAATGTTAGCATGAAAATACCACTTGTTTTAGCACAATTCTAACATTTGATGCTAATTTCGTATGTCAGTACCGTATTGAAAGGAGGGTTATTGATGTAACTTTTTGACAGATTTAACATAAGAAATAAATAATAATAATAAATATTTCCAGACAGGTCACACAGCGCCATCTAGTTTCCGTGGTAAGCTACGAGGCTTGTGTTACGGAAACTAGATGGTTGATAAACTACATATTAATACTGTTTTTTGTACATATTATACATATAAACACCCAGACCGAGACAAATTATACAATGTACAATTTGCCCCCGATGGGAATCGAACCCACGACCTCCCGAGTTCACGGCAACGTTTGTTACCACTAGACCACGGAGGCGATCAATGGTTTGTTTACATTGTTGTATACTTTATATTATATATGTTTAAAATGTATTTTAAACGATTTTATGTAATAAATTCTAAGACCAAGATACATTGTCAATTGATTTGTTATTATTTGTTACTTGTCATACTTGTCAAAAAGTAGCCTCACAGCTTGTTTTTTTTCAAGAAATGTTAGCATTGTTAAAAAAAGTGGTATTTCTTAACAAAAACGACATTTCACGCTGGTTTATGAAGTTGCTACGAAATGTTATAAAACGAACGCGGCCTATGTACGTATGAATCAATCCTTCCCCGTCCCTAAATCTATACGCACAATTTCATGACGTCGAGTGAAGCTGTCGTGTTGCGCACTCGCATAAAACACTAATACTTAACAATTATGAAATTATTTGTACCAGTCACCGGCCGGTGTACCAGTCACCGGCCGGTGTAATAAAAGCAGTGTTTGTGAAGTTAGCATACGGGAAGAAGTCACCCCTCCCCGAAGAACATCAGGTGCTTACTCCATGCATTTTCTCATTATCCAACTTCCTAGCCAAAGTTATTAATGCAACTAGCTTTTTCCTTAGATTCATACAGTCCACTAAAATAAAAACCATCAGCATTTGTTAGCGTATTTTATGCGGTGATTGTAGCTAATGGGGTGTATCACTAACTTTTTATCACGGTAGATGGCGCATGATAGATGGTACCTAATATAATTGTCAGTTGCATAGAAATCTTGTAATTTTATTGAAGAAATTATTATGTTCTGGATATTATGCCGAAGTGAGCAGCTTTTAAGTGTACAAATCGAGATTTCCAAGCGAAATCAAAGATATGGTGATCTTAAAATTTCCGTTTTATTAATTAAAGGTTTTTTATTTTTAAAGACGGTGTGTGCTTTCTTAATTCGCCGTTTGAGGTAGGTATTATTATTATTATTGATTAATAGGCTCGCAGCGCATTGCTCATATGCCTATATCAAGCACTGGTGTAAAATTTATTAAATTGTCAGTTATCACCATAGTCTATTTCGATTGTCACTAGCCACTTGTCCAGTTTGTTTTTAAAAGTGTTTACAGTTGAGGACTTCAATATGTCTTCTGGTATTTTGTTCCACAAATTTACAACTCTGTTATTCATGAAGTGATATCCTATATTTGTATTGCTGGATTTTCTCTTTAGTTCTCATCTACGTAAACATTTTGGCTAGTTCGGGGCAGTTATACCTTCCTGTTAGAATTTTAAATGTCTCAATTATATCTCCCCTCATTCTGCGATCCCTGAGACTTGTAAGCTTCTAATATTTAAGCCTCTGTTTAAGGTAACGTTAATTTAAAATACACTTCGTTATAAAAATAAATAAAAACATTTAAAAAATGATGCGATATAGTTGTAAAACAAGGTACCATTGCCGCTAGCGACATCTACAAAAAGCTTTGCCTGATACACCCCATCATTAATGGAAGTTTTGTAAATAAAACACAAGCTTCACCACAGACACAATATAATCAATAATAAATATTCAAAACGTAAACAATTTAATGTGACTTCTTGCGTGTCTTCTCCGAGCCTGTCCTGTCTTCTAAGCCCAATGTCACAACTTTTAAAGAAACCGCAGAACGGGAAGCTGAAAAACATATTGTAAAAAATATTTATCCATACTAACATATGATACTAGTGGGAAGACCAACAACACATAAATAACGGCTAACGGAAAAGTCTGGAGACAGGAAGGCTGGCAATTATTTCTGCAAAAGTGACGCTGCATATCCGACGCAACGATCTCATTCCTACTGCATTAACCCTACTGTCATGCGTATTTTGACATATACACGACTCGCTTCCATACATAAGTGTTGGTACCAACATGGCATTGTGTATGGCGAGCCGAGCTTTGTCACTGACATTTCGACTGCCGATCAGTGACCCCAGGGCACAGTTAACACTATTTCCCGCGTTCACTCTTCTTTCAACATACTTTCTATCCGCAGTGAATATAAATATAAAAAAAAAAACTAACCATTACTGAACTTTATTAAAGAATATTATTAGGTTTTACTCGCTATACGGAGGGGAAATGTTGCCAGCCTCATTTTTTAATAGGTTTAGTTAACATTTATTTTTTACACTTGAAGTATTTATATTTATATTTATTATATTACATACGTGTTTGATTTGGCGCTGACGTCGAATAACCAAAGACAAGCGAGTTTCTCAGCTTTTTATTTTTGAAATGTAAAGTTCGTTTGTTGACAACAATGGCGGACATGTTAAATGAATTGAACCAATTGATTGAATTATGCTTCCGTGGTCTAGCGGTTAAATCCGAAAAAAATTGACTCGGAGATAATGGGTTCGATTCCTGGTCGGGACACAATAATATTTATTAATTAAAATAAATAAAATTAATTGTGATATTTCCTGGGTTTGGTACGGAAGAGACATCGACGAGCTTGCCACTTGTCATGATTGGCCTATAGTAAAGTTGGCTATATGTGAATCCGCTTCTTTATAAGCGTGGTTTCTGACCACCACGGAAGGGAAACGGTCGTGATGATACTTTCCTCTTCTTTATTGAATTAAAGTATTAATGACAACCCTATTTGCTGTATTCGACTTGAAGCAAAGCTAGATTTTTTTACTGAACACAGGGATTATGTTGAAACCACAGACAACTAGGCGGCGCACTTTTTTTTTTTATATGGTATATGTTACAATTTGCCAGTGTCAAAGTTAGGGAAAGGCGGGTTAAAGAAATAGGATACGAAAAATTTGGAACAGGATCAAAAGAGTAAATACAAAAATGGATAATTAATCGAAAAATACATCATTATATACATGACGGCACTTTTTATATGAATCAAAATTTGACATTGGCTTGTTCTGAGTTCCCATGGAAAAAAATATATATACACGTATATATATTTTTTAATGAGTCAGATGAAAGGAATATGGAAAGATCGTAATATCACTATTGGGACCAAAACAAGACTCGTCCGCAGCCTTGTATTTTCCATATTCTGCCATATGCTGCCGAAACCTGGACCCTCAAAGCATCTGATCGTAGCCGCGTCGACGCCTTTGAGATGTGGTGCTGGAGGCGTATGTACGCATTCCGTGGACAGCGCGGAGAACCAATGTATCAGGCTCTCTTCTATCTGCCTGCAGCGAGTCCTTGAGTATTTTGGTCATATAGCACGAAAAAGTTCGGCCAATCTGGAAAAGCTGGTGATCACGGGTAAAATCGAAGGCAAGAGGCCCCGTGGCCGAAGCCCGATACGTTGGTCTGACCAGATCCGAACCACACTGAACACCCCAGTCCACAGTGCGCTGCATGCCGCCGTGTACAGACCCGGATGGCGCAGCATCGTCCGAGACAAAGTGATCCGTGGAGGGGGTCACGACCCTCAGCATTGAGGATAACGACGCAAGGAGGATATATATATTTATTTATTTACTTAATTTTCTTGGAAAGGTTTTATTATAATATATACGCCGGATTAAGCACAAATGAAAAATATACTTACCAGAATCCCTCATGTCACTGATAAGCTGTAAAGACAAACATTTATATGAACGTTTTAGCCATTTTCTATTCTGATACATCTAATCACGGGAGGCAGTATCAAGACAACTCTTATCCCGGACTGACTTTGCAAATCCACTTCGCTTGCTAATATACGAATACTGCTAAAGTCGTATATATACACACATCAAAAAAGTCTAGGGATCAAGCATGTTTATGCGGATTTCTTGTGATTGAGATGTGGCTTTGTAATAAATTTATGATTTTATAAATTTATATGGATCCTTTTTGGTGCATTTCATAATTTAAAACAGGAACTGTCAATCAAATTCGAGTAAAAGATGAAAATCAGCTGTCAATATTTTCCCTATAAAAACATAAGACGCATTGAAGACATTATTAGTGCTACTGTTTCCCTACTACTGATTAAAACCAACGTTATTATGGAGCGGCGACGTCATTTAAGCAGGGAAGAAATGATCAGAGCCGTGGGAATGATAGAAGCTGGTTCCCGGCAACGTACTGTGGCTTTAGCTCTGAATACAAGTCAGAGTGTTATCAGTCGACTTTGGACACGTTACCGAACCACTGGTACCGTGGCTGAGCGCCATGGAGGACGGTATCGCTGCACCACACGGAGACAAGACCGATACATTCAAATCACAGCTCGAAGAACTCCAACAATAACCGCCATGATGTTAGCCGTGAGCCTTCATCGCTCTTCAGGGAACTTAATTAGCGACCAAACAGTCAGAAACCGCTTGCATGAAGTGAACCTTCATTCCCGAAGACCGCTACGGGTACCACCTATAGCAATGCACAATCGTAGGACTCGATATCAATGGGCTCTTGAACACAGAAATTGGACAGAAGAACAATGGCGTTTCGTGTGCTTTTCTGATGAGTCTCGTTTTGGTATGAGGCCGGATACAAGACGTATACGACACTGGAGAACCCCTGGACGCCAACAGCGATTAAAATCCTGCCAGGAAGTCCATCCTTATAGTGGTGGAACCATCATGGTATGGGCGGGTATTTCGATCGGCGGAAGAACTGAGTTGATTTGGATCAGAGGCAACCTCAACGCTCAAATTTATGCTGAGACGGTTGTATCAGACGTCATCGTTCCTCTACAAGTGCATATCGGTCCCTTATTTCAGTTAATGCATGATAATGCACGACCGCACACCGCAAGAGTTGTAAGACAGACTCTCGCCGCAGCTAACATCAATGTCCTGCCCTGGCCTGCTCAGTCGCCAGACTTGAACCCGATTGAGCATGCATGGGATATTCTTCAGAGAAGAGCTCTGCCGAATATGGAGGGTATCCAGTCGCAAGAAGACCTTTTTTTGTTGTTGCAACGAACATGGGCGGCCATTCCACAGCGTGATTTGGATGAACTCATTTTGAGTATGCCAAACCGATGTTCTTGTGTTGTTAGTGTTCGCGGTAGAAACACGGATTATTAATTGTTTAAGTTACCCAATAAAATTAAAAAAAAAACTGTTATTTCAGTCTTTTTTTCGAACTTTAATGTTAGTGGTTCAAATGTCAAAAATCCCTTTATTAGGAAAATGGCAATTTTTTTTACTAATGCAAAGGTGACTTGGTTTATCGTTACTGTAGACAAACGAAAACATTTTATTTGATCAATCCTTAAAGAAAATTTTAATGAATATCAATCAGGAGAAAAGTTATTGCAAAAATATATGTTGATCCCTAGACACTTTTGATGTGTGTAGTATAATTTTGCTTCTGCCTCTCATTCATTCATTTTATTTTTAAGTAAATAATCATTAACCTATTGGTTTTCACTTATTATTATTGTTCTTTTACTTTTGCTAGTCACAATTCAATTGCACTATTAATTTAAATCTAATTACTATATTTTACTCTTATTTCTGTTTTAATTGTATTGTCTAAATAATATAAAATCTCTTTGGCTTGTGTTCCACTATTGCTACTATGTTTATATGTTTAATATAACAAGCTGTGTTTTTTTTTAATAAATAAATAAAATATATACTAAATACTGCGTGGAATTTATTAAAGAGCAAATATTTTTATATTATAATCTAGAATAAAAATAAAGAACCACGTGTTTTTTTTATTTATTATTCAGTAATAAAATCTTAAGTTATGGTGCAGAGAAGTTATCCTAAAAATATCGCCACTCATACTGAGCCACCGCCTCCGTGGTCTAGTGGTAACAAACGTTGCCGAGAACGTCGTGGGTTCGATTCTTACCGGGGGCAAGTTGTACATTGTATAATTTGTCTCGGTCTGGGTGTTAATATGTATATATTTATAATAAAGTATAATATGTAGTTTATCAACCATCTAGTTTCCGTAACACAAGCCTCGTAGCTTACCACGGAAACTAGATGGCGCTGTGTGACCTGTCTGGAAATATTTATTTATTATTATTATTACTGTAACAGGTACATGTAGGTTACGGAGTTTCATTTGAATTTTAGTAAAGAATTGTCATTAATACGACAATGACATAATCAATGGGTTTTTGTTTAGTAAAAAATTAGAAAATCGGAAGCTCGGACGGAGACGTCGACACAGCGAGTATTTTTATAAATATTAGGATTAAAATTATCCTGAATAGGGTATTCGCGTCCTATAGTGGATTGTTTCTATAAGGAGTAATTTGCTGTGAACGGCGAGCAAACTAAATTAATATTTATGAACTACTTCACTGTGTGTATTGTATTGTTATTTTTATTTTTAAATATATGTAAATGTTTCATAATTGCATGCTGTGTGCACATGCTTTTGGAGATGGTACTGGAACTGTATTGTAAGGATTCGAAATTTAAAAAATGTTTTGTACTCATTTCTGTTGTGAATCATCATCATCATCATCAGCCTATGTCTCTCCACTGCTGGATGTAGGCCTCCCCCAAGGCTCGCCATTTCACACGATCTTTTGCCACCCTCATCCAGCCCCCACCAGCGACCTTTTTCAGGTCATCCGTCCATCTGGCGGGGGGTCTTCCCACTCTGCGTTTTCCTGTACGTGATCTCCACTCTAGAACTCGTCTACTCCATCGGTCATCGGTTCTGCGACAGACGTGTCCGGCCCATTGCCACTTCAACTTACTAATTTTGAAGGCTATGTCGGTAACTTTGGTTTTCTGACGGATGTCTACGTTTCGGACTCTATCCATCAGAGAAATACCGAGCATAGCTCTCTCCATAGCTCGCTGAGCGACCTTAAACTGTTGTGTATACCTAATAATAATAATAATAGAATAATAATTGCGGTTAAAGAATCGCGTAATAGTGTCCCACGTAGGAAAGTGTTTGGTTTTTATAAATTTGTAATTTATATCGAAAATATAAAGTTTAAAAAAGTGTTATTTTATATTTATTAAAGAGTTCCGTAGAATACAACTATATTCAACTGCAGGCGGTGGATAATCCTGTGACCGCAAAGGGAGGTTACAGTAGCGAGACGTCGACGATCGCAGGAACGTTGACTTACGTAATTCTTTCTCTCTCTATTTGTCTCTCGGCTGTGAGCGAGATCAATTAATAATAACATTCCCCAGCCTTTAGGTATAAATCACGATGGATATCGCGATTTTTAGACGCGGCCTCATTCACCATGCAGTGTTTTTTTTTCGGATAATGATGTTTATCTTTAAAAAAAAAGTGATCTTTATTATTTCAAATAGCGGTTCTACTAATGACAGCTGAAGCCTAAAAAAAATATTTGCTCTTTCGACACACACGCGGTGTAATCTTATAATAATGGTATATCTCATTTTATATTTTATTGTAATATTATTATGTATTATTTTTGCTTGCAATAACAGTAGATAATAATGAAGCTTTGTCTGTTAGTCTGTAACTATAATTATAGGACCTTGGGCCCACCTGATGGTAAGTGGCGCGCAAGGTCCATGAATGTTAGCAACTGAAGTCAGACACTCATAACTGCCATCAGTCCCCAACACTATGCCGGCCTAATTAGATTAATAGGAATTAAATTTGAATTTAAAAATCTAGGTGTACAAAAAACTATTTCTCAAATAATAAATAAATAATAATAAAAATGATGTGAAAAAAGCTTTGTCTACAAACGTCTGTTTGTCCGTCTTCCACGCCTTTATTACTAAACCCATTTTGATAAAATTTATCAGTAAAGTTTCTTGAAACCCGGAGAAAGACGTAGGCTATATGACGTCATCACCTGACCACAACATGTGACCCCACAGCCATATGGCTGTCCTTTTAATTCGCCTTTATTACTAAACCCACTGAAACGATTTAGATGAAATTTAGCAGATATGATCATCAGTCTCTACCACTATGCCGGCGAAAGAAAGAAAATACTGTTGTAATGATTACACATACATGTGGCTCGTCAAGTTTATCAGCTAGTGTTTCCCTGAAGACACCCAGTCGTCCAGTGTTGCCAGACTCAATGCTCAGTTTGCTGTGATATGACGATGATGCGGACGATAACACCGATTCTATAAAAAAACAAAGAGATTAAAGATGATATAAGCAGGCATTTACATATATTTTAATTGAGCATTTGTGAGCTGCGGAAACTGTGAGACAATTCGAATATTTGTGAGCTGCGGAAACTGTGAGACAATTCGAATATTTGTGAGCTGCGGAAACTGTGAGACAATTCGAATATTTGTGAGCTGCGGAAACTGTGAGACAATTCGAATATTTGTGAGCTGCGGAAACTGTGAGACAATTCGAATATTTGTGAGCTGCGGAAACTGTGAGACAATTCGAATATTTGTGAGCTGCGGAAACTGTGAGACAATTCGAATATTTGTGAGCTGCGGAAACTGTGAGACAATTCGAATATTTGTGAGCTGCGGAAACTGTGAGACAATTCGAATATTTGTGAGCTGCGGAAACTGTGAGACAATTCGAATATTTGTGAGCTGCGGAAACTGTGAGACAATTCGAATATTTGTGAGCTGCGGAAACTGTGAGACAATTCGAATATTTGTGAGCTGCGGAAACTGTGAGACAATTCGAATATTTGTGAGCTGCGGAAACTGTGAGACAATTCGAATATTTGTGAGCTGCGGAAACTGTGAGACAATTCGAATATTTGTGAGCTGCGGAAACTGTGAGACAATTCGAATATTTGTGAGCTGCGGAAACTGTGAGACAATTCGAATATTTGTGAGCTGCGGAAACTGTGAGACAATTCGAATATTTGTGAGCTGCGGAAACTGTGAGACAATTCGAATATTTGTGAGCTGCGGAAACTGTGAGACAATTCGAATATTTGTGAGCTGCGGAAACTGTGAGACAATTCGAATATTTGTGAGCTGCGGAAACTGTGAGACAATTCGAATATTTGTGAGCTGCGGAAACTGTGAGACAATTCGAATATTTGTGAGCTGCGGAAACTGTGAGACAATTCGAATATTTGTGAGCTGCGGAAACTGTGAGACAATTCGAATATTTGTGAGCTGCGGAAACTGTGAGACAATTCGAATATTTGTGAGCTGCGGAAACTGTGAGACAATTCGAATATTTGTGAGCTGCGGAAACTGTGAGACAATTCGAATATTTGTGAGCTGCGGAAACTGTGAGACAATTCGAATATTTGTGAACTGCGGAAACTGTGAGACAATTCGAATATTTGTGAACTGTGAGACAATTCGATTATTTGTGAACTGCGGAAACTGTGAGACAATTCGAATATTTGTGAACTGCGGAAACTGTGAGACAATTCGAATATTTGTGAGCTGCGGAAACTGTGAGACAATTCGAATATTTGTGAGCTGCGGAAACTGTGAGACAATTCGAATATTTGTGAGCTGCGGAAACTGTGAGACAATTCGAATATTTGTGAGCTGCGGAAACTGTGAGACAATTCGAATATTTGTGAGCTGCGGAAACTGTGAGACAATTCGAATATTTGTGAACTGCGGAAACTGTGAGACAATTCGAATATTTGTGAACTGTGAGACAATTCGATTATTTGTGAACTGCGGAAACTGTGAGACAATTCGAATATTTGTGAACTGTGAGACAATTCGATTATTTGTGAACTGTGAGACAATTCGATTATTTGTGAACTGCGGAAACTGTGAGACAATTCGATTATTTGTGAACTGTGAGACAATTCGATTATTAGTGAACTGTGAGACAATTCGATTATTTGTGAACTGTGAGACAATTCGATTATTTGTGAACTGCGGAAACTGTGAGACAATTCGATTATTTGTGAACTGTGAGACAATTCGATTATTTGTGAACTGCGGAAACTGTGAGACAATTCGATTATTTGTGAACTGCGGAAACTGTGAGGCAATTCGATTATTTGTGAACTGTGAGACAATTCGATTATTTGTGAACTACGGAAACTGTGAGACAATTCGATTATTTGTGAACTGCGGAAACTGTGAAGCAATTCGATTATTTGTGAACTGCGGAAACTGTGAGACAATTCGATTATTTGTGAACTGCGGAAACTGTGAGGCAATTCGATTATTTGTGAACTGCGGAAACTGTGAGACAATTCGATTATTTGTGAACTGTGAGACAATTCGATTATTTGTGAACTGCGGAAACTGTGAGACAATTCGAATATTTGTGAACTACGGAAACTGTGAGACAATTCGATTATTTGTGAACTGTGAGACAATTCGATTATTTGTGAACTGCGGAAACTGTGAGACAATTCGAATATTTGTGAACTGCGGAAACTGTGAGACAATTCGAATATTTGTGAACTGCGGAAACAGTGAGACAATTCGAATATTTGTGAGCTGCGAAAACTGTGACACAATTCGAATATTTGTGAACTACGGAAACTGTGAGACAATTCGAATACTTGTGAGCTGCGGAAACTGTGAGACAATTCGAATATTTGTGAACTGCGGAAACTGTGAGACAACTCCAAAATTTGCCAGTAAAGTAGAAATGAATTTAAAGTTGATTGTTGTGTGAAGAACTAAGCATAAGTACATTGTAAAAACAAGTATTACAGTTATCAGTATCATCACGACCGTTTGCCTTTCGGGGTGGTCAGAAACCACGCTTATAAATAAGCGGATTCACATTTAGCCAACTTTACTATAGGCCAATTATGACAAGTAGCAAGCTCGTCGATGTCTCCTGCAATATAATAAATAAATTAAATGTATTTATTTACATTAATAAATATTTTTGTGTCCCGACCAGGAATCGAACCCGTTACTTCCGAGTCTAAATCCACGGACTTAACCGCTAGGCCACGGAGGCAGTTATATATAAAAAGTAATACAAACCATCGAAAATATCTTCAGGAGTGTCATTTTGCTGACTACGGGTAATTATTCTGTAAAAAAAACAATTAAAATGATTATTAAATGTCAGTTATTGTTTTATTAATTTGGTCGTAATATGTGAGTCTCGGTCTGCCAGGGCCTCTTTTACCTACAACTTTCGCATTATATATCTGGTTCGTCAATCTTCATCTTCACTCATTCTTTCAACATGCCCGAACCATCGGAGCATGCCTTTCCTTATTTTTGTGCGTATGCTTTCTTTCATACCTACCCTTTTGCGTATTTCGTCATTACGTATGCGGTCCGTCAAAGCGACGCCGCATATCCGACGCAACGATCTCATTTCTACCGCATTAACTCTACTCTCATACGTATTCTGACATATCCACGTCTCGCTTCCATACATAAGTGTTGGTACCAGCATGGCATTGTGTATGGCGAGTCGAGCTTTGTCATTGAAATTTCGTAAATTAATAAAACAATAGCTGAAGATGCGTTGAAAAGCCATCGAAACAAAAGGGCATGTATGAAGAGGTTGATGAATGTCGAAGAAGCGAAAGAGGTATGTCGTGATCGTAACAAGTGGCGCTCAATTGTCTCTGCCTACACCGCAAGGAATTTGGCGTGAAGATATGTACTAAAAGTCAGTCTGTCAGAGCTGGGACAGCCGCGGACTCGGCTGAAAAGGCCAAATGTCGCAAATACAAGTCTGTTGCTAATGGCTACGTGGTCTTGAGACAATGGGACCGTCTATGTCTAAGCGGCTGGTTGTTGCTATATGTCACAAGAGGGCTGGCAGTTTTTTCGCGCAGCAAATCAGCATCGCTGTGCAGCGGGGAAATGCTGCGAGTGTTCTTGGCACACTGCCACATGATCAAGTCATGGGTGAATATTTTTATATATAGTTTAGATTTTAGTTTTATTAAGCTATTGTATAGCTTTTATCGCGGGCTTTGAGCGCGGCGACCGAATCAAGAAATTCCGTAACGAAAATAAACCTAACACCCCCCACTCCGACCGGCACAGCGGTGCGGCATTGAAAGCCGTGCGTCGTCTTCGTTTCAGTTCGGCAGACTAGCTGCTAACTGCTTATAACTGATTCTATCTCTTTTAGACACAATGCTAGGTGAGACAGCGTTCTTTTTGGCTGCGTAAAAAAAATACTGCATAAATAAATTATTATAATTGCATAAGTTGATAAAAAATGCTTTACCGCGGCAGTCCCCGAGTGCACACGTATTTTTTTTTTTAAATTTAGTTTATATATTTTTAATAGCTTAATTTTTATTATTATTTTAACTATAAAAAAAAAGCAATAATGGTAGCAACTGACATAAAGGAGATGAATGGAACGAATGAATAGAATTGTTTGTATAGAACATTATATTTTTGTAAGATGGTCTTATGCTTTAGCTACCCTCCAGCTCGCACAATACAACATTTTTAAAGATTATTCTAGCCTGAGGGTACTTTTAAGAAATATAGTCTATTAACTTTATAGGAAATATATTAACGGACATTAAAACCTAAAAAAAAAAAAAAAAAAGCTACAAGACATCGGTGCTGTCACTTTTAGTTCCAGATTTAGCCGTAGGACTTGAGTCGTGGTTCCGACTCTTTGTCTAAATTAGATAGAAAGATAGATAGATAAATTCTTTATTGCACAGAAAATAAAACATTTACAGTACACAGGCGTGCTTAATGTCTAAAAACATTATCTGACAGATAACCTTTCGACAGTTCTAAATTTTATTTCCTAGAAGTCAATCCTCTGACTACATTTTTAAAAAGCTTAAAAAACTGCCTCCGTGGTCTAGCGGTTAAGTCCGTGGATTTAGACGCGGAGGTACCGGGTTAGATTCTTGGTCAAGATATTTTTTTTTATTAATAAATAAATATTTCCAGACAGGGCACACAGCGCCATCTAGTTTCCGTGGTAAGCTACGAGGCTTGTGTTACGGAAACTAGATGGTTGATAAACTACATATTATACTTTTTTTTTGTAAAAATATATATATATATATATATATACATATTATACATATAAACACCCAGACCGAGACAAATTACACAATGTACAACTTGCCCCCGGTGGGAATCGAACCCACGACCTCCCGAGTTCACGGCAACGTTTGTTACCACTAGACCACGGAGGCGGTCTATAATTTAATGTAATTAATATTTAATTTATTTGTGATATTTCTCGAGTTTGGTACGCTGGAGACATCGACGAGCTTGCCACTTGTCATGATTGGCCTGTAGTAAAGTTGGCTAAATGTGAATCCGCTTTAAAAATATGGAGTGCGAGTTCCAAATCGTTAAACCCTCTTAAACTTACTTGAGTAAAGTGTTTTTAAATGCTCGGTCTGTGGGCAGCAACTTCTCGACCTGCAAGTCCGACAGGAGGGTCGCCAGGCGCCCGGTCACGTGACCTCCGTCCAGTGACGTCAGAGCCGCGTGCGCAGACCACTTGTACTCGCGAACCCATACAGCTATCTATAACGTTAAAAACCATCATCATCATTAATTACAGTCTCTAGGACACACCGTCCTAGACCTCCACTGTTGGAGATGGGCATTCCAGAACATATATCTGAAGAATAAAAAAAATTAAAAAAAAAATGAATTGGTTGCGGGTATAATTTTAATTGCTTCTACTCTGTTGATAGCAACATAGGTTCTCATGTTGTCTGTTTCAGTCCTTTCTCTTCGAATGAATGAATAAATAAATAAATAAATATTTCTTTAACGGTTTTAAGATTAATGTGGAAAATTACAACTGGAATAAAAACATCTAAAAATTTTGCTCAACAATAATAATTAATTTAAAGTAATAGATTGTGCATAGGTAATGATATAAGTTTTTAGTTTGGATACACAACTAACTGCCGGCTTCATTTCAACTCTCTTTGTGATAACTTTGATACTACAAAACATGGCCCCTGTTAAAGCCAGTTCTATGAGGCATCGGTGGGTAGTCAGTCGCACCTCAACCTCGGTCGGCGGCGGACGTCAACAATTTGTGTATCGGTGACGTCACACCGTGTGTGCTCAATTTTTCGGTGCTGCAGCAGTGTCTGCTGAAAAGCCACGCGAGTGTAAGTATAGATCGGAACTTGGATTATTAGTTTTATGTGAAAAGAGTTTTAGCATCAGAAGAGCTGGTATTCTTCTGGAACCCTGGGGTCGACTCCACTGAGACGTTGTCAGCTGCTGCTGGTAGAGGTAAGTGCTTCTGCCCCTTTCTTTGGACTTCACAGAGCTGGCTCGTCATCAAACCCCCCCAAACAAAATACAGTCCACTTATGTACCACGGGTGAGGGAGTTGGAAACCTCTCCCCCAGCTCCCATTAAGACTGCCCCTGGTGCTGAGCCTCTGGCTGCTGTCTCTGGATTGGAAGACAAACTAGATGAGTGTATGAAAGGGTTTGAGAGTCGTCTGGTGGCGGCCTCATCTTCAACACCATCCCCCATCCATTGAGCAGCTAAACCAAGACCACCAGTTCAAGGCGATAATGTACCAGGCTGTAAGTTTGATACGTGCGCAAGTTTCTGCAATAGCCAGTGCCTCTGATGACTTAGAAAATAGGAGCTGTCGTAAATTTCTGTTATTCCGTGGTATCCCGGAAACGTCTAACGAAGATTTTAGATTAGTTTTTATTGCATGACATTATATTTTAATGTACCGTCAATTTCAGACATTATTACTATGTAGAATTTGGCTTAGTTGTGTGTATTTACCTGGAAGAGTCTCCACTGCAGCTTGTTGTCGACCAGTTTCTTGGCCCTGTTGGCTGCTCTCCTGAGCTGGTCTCTTGCTGTTCCCAACTTCCCCTCCTGTCGTGCGAGCCGTTCGCGAGCTCCCTCTACTTCGCTTAAAGTATCGCATCTAAAGACATATCATCAATATATCACTACATTTATAGATATATATAAATAATAATAATAAATAAATATTTCCAGACAGGTCACACAGCGCCATCTAATTTCCGTGGTAAGCTACGAGGCTTGTGTTATGGAAACTAGATGGTTGATAAACTACATATTATACTTCTTTTTTTTTGTAAATATATACATATTATACATATAAACACCCAGACCGAGACAAATTATACAATGTACAACTTGCACCCGGTGGGAATCGAACCCACGACCTCCCGAGTTCACGGCAACGTTTGTTACCACTAGACCACGGAGGCGGTCATATATATATATATATATATATATTATGGCACCTATCGCTTAGCTGCAATCTAGCCAAGAAATTAGCAAGTTACGAGGACTAGAATTTAAAATCATCACAAAACGATTGGGACCCAATCCTTTATCTAGGTTATCTCTCATCAGGTTTGTCTGTGTGGACGGAGGAGGCGCGCGGTGCCGTGAGTTGTAAGCTGTCGGAATCCTACAATAGGGCTGGCATGGACTATGTCCAAAGCCGTGATAAAAATAAGATTAAAGAAAAAAAATATATAGGGGCTGTAATAATTCTTTGTACAATACATACTCTCTAAGTGCAAGTAGTTTGTGTGTCTCCATGACGTGTCGGTGCGCGCGTGTCGTGTCGTCCAGTCGCCGCCGTAAGTCGTCGCAGTGAGAGCGATGTCGTTGCAGCTCTTCGCGAAGGCAGTAATATTTATCGATTAGAGTCTGCAAATCTTCTATTTCTGGTGCTGGAAATATTAAATAAAAAAAAACGATTTCTAACGGGAACGTGACAGTATATATAAAATAATGAGAAATACACTGTTAAGTATATTTCTCATAGATTTACAACACCATCGTTCCCGTGAGAAGGAGATCACGCTAAGCCGGTAATTCTGGTTTAACTAATGCCAACATGTGAAATCGTTAATTGTTATTAATAATAAAAGTAAAAACCTTTTATTAAAATTTAAAAAAAAGAAGGAAAAGAAGCAAGCATATTAAAAATATCTCCACTTTTCATTTTAATAGATAGGAGGCAGACTGATGATGGTAATTTCCCCAGTCTGCCGGGGCGGGGAAGTATCCACCGTTCGTGCCGATAAACCCAGTAAAGTGTATCCACACGTTTCGGGATCAGGCTCGAATTGCCGTCATGTCCAGTCATGCCGGTATAGCGTTAAGGACTGATGTCAGTCATAACATCTTAGTTGATACTAAAATATTCAGTGGGTTTATTAGTATATAGTATATATATATATATATATGAATAAATCCTACACCAGGAGGAAAGAAAGAAGCTGAAAAGAAATCAGGCAAAATAAAGAGTGCTTTTAAATTTCTGGGAACTTGCATCTACAGAGAGTGGTAATTGATATCATATCCTCGCCAACCCGTCTGGCCAGCGTGGCGAGTGTAGGCCAAATTCTCCAGATATATGTTCTGGAAGGTCCTTCTCCAACAGTGAAGGTCTATGTACTGAGTAATTAGTTGTTCACGCATAAAGCACGGTGGTGGCTCGGTTGTAAGAACGCATTCCCTAAATCCTACAAAGGTCGGTTCACACCCCCCCGGCATGTACCAATGAGAAATCCCCTTTCTTACGTACTGCATTCATAGATATACAACACCACAGTTCCCGTGCCTCAAAGAGCACGTTAAACCGTCGGTCCCGGTTCCACTAATACCAACTTGTGGAATCGTTAATAAATTATCTAATATCCTCGCCAAGCCGTCTGGCCAGCGTGGCGAGTGAAGACCAAATTCTCTAGATATATGTTCTGGAAGGCCCATCTCCAACAGTGGAGGTCTAGAAGCTGTAATAATAATAATAAATAAATAGTTATTCGGAACCCTCGTGTGTGCATGTCTATTCTTGTTTTTTTTTTTTTTTTTTTTTTTTTAATACTGAGCACGACATGTGACACCGCGCCCACCTGATGGTAAGCGGTACGCGAGGTCCAAGAATGGGAGCAACTGACGCCTGCCTCAGACGACCGACATCAGTCCCTACCACTATGCCGGCCTATAAAAATGCTGTTTCTTCGTTTGAAGGACTCCAGGTTATAGGGGTGGGGAAACACACTGGTTGAGAGAGCATTTTACATCTTTAGCGCGCGACAGATGTAAGTCTCCAAATTTGTATGTACGCGTAGGGATAGTGACTACGGTATGTGGATGCATATTTTGGACTGTGGGAGTGGTTCGGTTGTATGAGTTACCGTCTGCCTGTACTGGAGAGATGTGTTGCAGCAACCGGTTGTGAGCGGCTCGCAGCAGCCTCAGTCCATGTTCCAATGCTGACACGTCATGTTCTGCCCTACTGATATCAGAGTCTAGACTTGCTCCTTGTTCTCTTAGTTCAGCACGATCGGCGGCAAACTTTAACACCAACAAAATTAACTGGGTTTGATTTGCATCTCTCTCGCTCGCACACTCCAACATTATTAAAGCTTTTTCATATGTGAGTGTACTTTTGATAAATGAAGACAATGAGTATCAGTAAAGTATCATTACGACCGTTTTCCCTTTCGGGGTGGTCAGAAACGGATTCACGTTTAGCCAAACTTTACTATAGGCCAATCATGACAAGTGGCAAGCTCGTCGATGTCTCCAGCGTACCAAACTCGAGAAATATCAAATTAAATATTAATTAAATGTATTTATTTACATTAATAAATATTTTTGTGTCCCGACCAGGAATCGAACCCAGTACCTCCGAGTCTAAATCAACGGACTTAACCGCTAGACCACGAAAGCAGCTTTCTAGGAAATAAGATTACGAACATTTTAGAGCAGTTAAGTCCGTGGATTTAGACTCCGACGTACCGTGTTTGTTTCCTGGTCGGGACACAAAAACATTTATTAATTTAAATGAATAAAAACTTATATATTAAATTTATTTGTGATATTTCTCGAGTTTGGTACGCTGGAGACATCGACGAGCTTGCCGCTTGTCATGATTGGCCTATAGTAAAGTTGGCTAAATGTCAATCAGCTTATTTATAAGCGTGGTTTCTGACCACCCCAAAAGGGAAACGGTCGTGATGATACTTTACAGACACTCTAAAAGACAATGTGAGCCCGTTTCAAGGTCGCTGCCTATCACCTGTAGCTTTTATTATAATTATCAACATCCTAAAAGACAAACCTAAATCTCGTGAGAAGAAGTGAGGATATAGAATCACACAAAACATACAGAATCCATCTTAGCTTTTGCAGACGACCTGGCAGTGCTAACAAGAAATCCAGGCTTTATTGAAAATAGTGGATTAAAAAAAAGTTAAGTATTATCTCGACCGTTTCCCTTCCGGGGTGGTCAGAAACCACGCTTATAAATAAGCTGATTGACATTTAGCCAACTTTACTATAGGCCAATCATGACAAGTGGCAAGCTCGTCGATGTCTCCAGCGTACCAAACTCGAGAAATATCACAAATAAATTTAATATATAAGTTTTTATTCATTTAAATTAATAAATGTTTTAGTGGCCCGACCAGGTATCGAACCCGCTATCCCCGAGTCTCAATCTACGGAATTAACCGCTAGACCACAGAGGCAGTTAAAATAGTGGATGATTTTGGTAAATAAAACCATTCCCTTTAAATTTATTGGCAAAAGGATATTTTTTTATGGAAAAACACCATCCCTAGAAATAGTTTTTTTTTTTTTTTTTAACCTGACTGTTGTACAACAATTCACTGACAACATGAATAGGGTTAGTCAAGAGCCTGTAAGCAATGTAAAAAAAAGGTGGACTCCTTAGCATCTCGCCTCACTTGGCACCTAGCATATGATTTCAACAAAAGCCTACTATCAATATCACATACAATTCTTTACTTGCTATTTGTGTAACCTCTTTTTCCATTCTTTTTTTGTATGATCTTTATTGGAAGACACTGTCTCCTGTTATACAGCACAGCTCATGCAGGAGACAGGGTTCACCATAATGAAACAACATTATTTTGTGTTAATAAACGATTTGTATTTGTATTTATCAAGTCTGGACGCCGACGTCATAAGGACATTGAAGTCTTCATTTAAAAAAATATATATTACCTTTATTTTGAAGAAAGTAACAGACAACGCTTCTCCTGAATCATCCTTCCCCAAAGAAGCAATAAAAATATCATGTCTGAAAAGTAAAAAAAAATATTCTTCAATATCTTGTCTTCATGTCCTGGTTTATAAGAAACATTTCACGCTGCGCCTTCCGCTTTTAGCGCTGTTCCCCTAAGGTCAAAGCCAAATGGTCGACACAAGTGGCATCAGGGGATCAGCGTCATACCATCAGGTCTCTTGCCATCATAAACGTAGATATGTCAGAATACGCATGAGAGTAGAGTTAATGCAGTAGAGATAATAATAAATATTTCCAGACAGGTCACACAGCGCCATCTAGTTTCCGTGGTAAGCTACGAGGCTTGTGTTACAGAAACTACATATTATACTTTTTTTTTTGTAAATATATACATATAAACATAAGGTCGTTGCGTCGGATATGCGGCGTCACCTTGATGCGCAAAAGGGAAGGTATTATGTTGAAAGGATGAGTGAAGAGATTGACGAACCAGATATATAATGCGAAAGTCGTGGGTAAAAGAGGCCCTGGCAGACCAACACTTACCTACCACGATCAAATAAATAAAACAATCCCTGAAGGTGCATTAAAAAGCCATCTAAACAAACGGGCTTGTTTGAAAAGGTTGATGAATGTCGAAGAAGCTAAAGAGGTATGTTTAATTATTTATTTATTTATTTTTAAATCACAGCTTGTTATATTAAACATATAAACAAAGTAGCAATAGTGGAACACAAGCCAAAGAGATTTTATATTATTTAGACAACACAATTAAAACAGAAATAAGAGTAAAATATAGTAATTAGATTTAAATTAATAGTGCAATTGAACTGTGACTAGCAAAAGTTAAAGAAAAATAATAATAATAATAAATAAGTGAAAACCAATAGGTTAATGATTATTTACCTAAGACATAATGAATGAATGAGAGGCAGAAGCAAAATTATACTATATATACGTGTATAGTAGTATTCGTATATTAGCAAGCGAAGAGGATTTTCAAATTCAGTCCGGGGTAAGAGTTGTCTTGATACTCCCTCCGGTGATTAGTTAGATGTATCAGAGTAGAACATGGCTAAAACGTTAATATAGACAAGTCATTTACAGTAATCTAAACAGGAGAATGAATAAATGTTTGAAAAATAAATATATACGATAGGTTATATATTTATATCTATCACTCAATTTAATTGTTTACCCAATAATGATTTGATTATTTATTAGTGTGCCGTAATTAGTTCTCTAGCAATTTTGATCTTGTTAACCAGGTTTATGACCTTATTAAGCTATAGCACATTTTATTGTGCACCATGTCACAGGACAGCGATTAGGTGGAGCAAAATTTTTTTTTTTTATTTTATATGAATTATGTTTTTTTTGTGAGTTTATTTATGTTCTAGTTTATTCATATCATATTTCCTTTTCCATGTCGTGATCGTGACAAGTAGTGTTGCCAAAAGCAAGACCAAGACTTAGCCAGTCTTGTGTGTGTGTTTTTTTTTTGTGTGATAGGGAAGGCAAAGGGTCTAGCCCATACAGCCAAGTCTGTCGTAATATATGTTTCTTAATCATGAGGTCATCATCAAATTCCAGATGCTGCAGAATTTGATGCTTTTCTTGGAGTCACTCTCGACACTATAGTTCAAACACGTCGGGTAAAATATGGGAGTTGACAGCGCGGGAAAACCGCAAAAAATAAACTGCAACTTGTGTCCCATATTTAAAGTCTAATTTATCGTTTTCCATAATAATTGACAATACTGTATGAGTATGACAATGCCTCTTTACAGCAGCTATAATTTTAAGTGAAATTTTATTTTTATTTTTTATATTTGTGTTGCATTAGCTTCTAGAATGACAATGCCTCTTTACAGCAGCTATAATCTTATTTGACATTTATATTTTTTATAGTTGTATATTATTTGATAAGATGACAATGCCTATTTACAGCAGCTATAATTATAAGTGTAGTTTTGTGTGTATAAATCACTTAGGTTTTTTAAAAAATGTTATTTTATGTTTGTATTGTAACGCACTGCTCTACATTTAAGTAATGTTGTGTAGTTTCATGGCGTTCTACCTGGTAGATATTATAGTATACTTATTGTAAATTTGACATGTAAAAGTGCAAAATATTTTTTTTTGTCCTATTTTTATTTATTTTATTTTAAATTCTTTATTGCACTAAAACTTAAAATTAGGTACATAGCGAGTTTAATGCCTGTTAGGCATTCTCTGACAACTAACCTTTGGGATGGTGAGAGATTATGGGCAGGGTGCAACAATCTAATAATAATAGTCTAATTTATTAAATACACTACATACCAAGCAATTACATAAACTACATGCAAGTATTATGAACATATACATACATATATATATATATACAAATAAACATACATAAACATATTGCGTGCCCAATATTCAATGTGTACTAGATGCAGTTTGCTCCTGCTTATCAAGAAACAAGTTAGTGACTAATTGTTTAAAAACATTGTCCTATGTCTAATTACAGAAAATAAACGAATTGAATTGAATATTCATGGTCAACGACTGCTTGGGTCGACGGTTTGATCGCAACTGTCAGACGAAAAGATAGTTTCTC
Source organism: Tinea semifulvella (assembly GCA_910589645.1). Classification (NCBI taxonomy): domain Eukaryota; kingdom Metazoa; phylum Arthropoda; class Insecta; order Lepidoptera; family Tineidae; genus Tinea; species Tinea semifulvella. The sequence continues at coordinate 9,156,560 of OU342618.1, read as the reverse complement.
TTTGTGTGAAGATTTTTTATATAGGAAACGAAATGGAAGGATGGTACGAAGCCATAACAATAGCCATACCTTTTCTTAAGTTGTATGATTCTTTGTTCTCTTTCTTTGATGTCACACCGCAGTTTACCGCAGTCCTCTAGAAGGGATCTCTTTTGTACCGCAAACATATCGCGCCGAGCACTGATTTCGACGACACGCTCATTCATAGCCTGGAAATAACGATTATTATATAATCATTATCTCAAAAATCGTGTGTGGTGGCTTGGTTGTAAGAACGCGTTCCTTAAATCCTACAAAGGTCAGTTCAAACCCCCCCGGCATGTACCAATGAGAAATACACTTTTCTTACGTACTGCAGTCATAGATTTACAACACCACCGTTCCCGTGCCTCGGAGAGCACGTTAAGCCATCGGTCCCGGTTCCACTAATACTATCTTGTGGAACCGTTAATAAACTGTCATTATTTATTTTGACCGCCTCCGTGGTCTAGTGGTAACAAACGTTGCCGTGAACTCGGGAGGTCGTGGGTTTGATTTCCACCGGGGCAAGTTGTACATTGTATAATTTGTCTCGGTCTGAGTGTTTATATGTATAATATGTATATATTTACAAATAAAAAAGTATAATATGTAGTTTGTCAACCATCTAGTTTCCGTAACACAAGCCTCGTAGCTTACCACGGAAACTAGATGGCGCTGTGTGACCTGTCTGGAAATATTTATTATTATTATTATTATAAATTGACATCATATTCTCGTCACGCCGTCTGGCCAGCGTGGCGGGTGTAGGCCAAATTCCCCAGATATAGGAGTATGTTCTGGAAGGCCCATCTCCAGCAGTGGAGGTCTAGATCGCTGTGTTCTAGGGGCTGTAATGATGATGTTTAAAATCTGTCGTTAGAGGATTTATTTATTAGGGTCGCCAACAGTGTCAGCAACAATACATACATGGATTTTTACCCACAACTAAGACAGAAATCAGATACTGCACCAATACAGGCAACCAACACTGGCTGAAGGTGCATTAAAAAGCCTTCGTAACAAAAGGGCATGTATGAAGAGGTTGATGAATGTCGACAAAGCGAAAGAGGTATGTCGTGATCGTGTCAAGTGGCGCTCAATTGTCTCTGTCTACCCCGCAAGGGATCTGGCGTGAAGATGGGATGGAAAGGGATATGTTTTTAATAAAGTAAATTGTACTTTATTGAACATAATAGGTGAGTTCAAACACCGGCAGGTACCAATAAGAAATTTACTTTTTACAACACCATCGTTCGGGAACGGTGAGCACGTTAAGCCGTGGGTCCCGATTTAACTAATACCAACTTGTTGAATCGTTAATAAAATGTCATTAAATATTACATCAGACCCTTCCCAACCCGTCTGGCCAGTAGCGTGGCGAGTGTAGACCAAATTGTATCTTTTATTATTATTATTTTTATTTAAAAAACTTTATTGCACAAAGTACAAAGGCGGACTTAATGCCCGAAGACTGACAGCCAAACCTTAGGGACAAATTTCAACAATTATAGGTGCAATCATAGAAATAATAATAATACTATAATTATAAAAGTTAATTTAATAGGATTAATATATACTAAATACTAATAATACACATTATTATACATAAACATACATATATACTACTTACTAACGCTGTCAGGAGCTATTTAAGAAGTGTGAATACACCAGTTTTTTAAAAGATGACCTGGTTATTATTGAACACTAAAAAACAAAAACCCTAAGTCCTTACCGCTTCCAGTTGGAGCCTCTGCTTCTGTATGGTAAATGCGGTGTCTCCGAGTCCGGCTAGTGCCCGCGATGCCTGCGCATGTCGGAGCCGGACGAGGGCCTCCTCGACCCGCGCTCGTCTCCAAGCTTCCTTGCAAGCTATAACCTCCTTCTCTCCACCTTCCACGCTGAGCATGCTGCTCTTAAGACGACTTTGCTGAAAAGGAGATCAACAAACCGTCTCTAATAATTATCTGTAGGAACATTATTCTGGGAATACTTGGATTAGTGTAAAGTTAACACAAGAAAAGATTGACGAACCAGGTATATAATGCGAAAGTTGTGGGTAAAAGGCAGACCGAGACTTACATATCACAATCGAATAAATCAAACACTAGCTGAAGGTGCATTAAAAAGCCTTCGCAACAAAAGGGCATGTATGAAGAGGTTGATGAATGTCGACGAAGCGAAAGAGGTATGTTGTGATCGTGTCAAGTGGCGCTCAATTGTCTCTACCTACTCTGCAAGGGATCTGGCATGAATGTATGTATGTATGTACACTTTTGTCATATGCAATGTAAATAATACAATAATACAGAAACATAGCCAGATACGAGCAAGCAAGGAACAGTCTGCTACTATCATCATCATCATCATCATCAGCCTGTGTCTCTCCACTGCTGGATGTAGGCCTCCCCCATGGCTCGCCACTTCACACGATCTCCTGCCACCCCCACCAGCGACCTTCCTCAGGTCATCCGTCCATCTAGCGGGGGGTCGACCCACTCTGCGTCTTCCCGTACGTGGTCTCCACTCTAGAACTCGTCTACTCCATCGTTCATCGGTTTTCATCTGCTACTATACCACGAGGAATTTATAAAAAAAACAGATATTTATATATTATAATCTAGAATAAAATTAAAGAACGTACGTATTTTTTTAAAAAATATTTAGTAATAAAATCCTAAGTTACAGTGCAGAGAAGTTATCCTAAAAATATCGCCACTCATACTGAGCCTAATCAAGTAGGTAGCTAAAGGACGACAATCGCGCGAACGTTGACTTAAAAAAAGAAAAAACGAGCCTTGACCCCTCATTCCGAATCGCGCTCAGAGCGCTTAGAACGAATATGACACTGACCGTCGTTCCGAATCAAATATCGCGATTTGGATGATCAGAGCGTGATATCAATTCGGAACGGTCTAAATCACACTTTCATTCATAAAATGTTAGTTTTTTTTTATGTATGAAAGATACATTGCGGATTCCACATCTTTGAGTATGAATACTAACAAATATACATCTCTCGGTTTATTCATCTTTATATGTGTAAAGTTTAATATTATTAACTTATTTTGGTCCTTTAAAATAACTTGCCGTGTTACAGACGTTTTTTTTACTTCCTACTTAAATATTAATTATAGATTTGTTTTAGAAGTAATATACAAAGAGTATAAACGATTTACAATATTAAATAATTTAAAAGAAAACCTAATATTAAATAAACTTAAAAATGGCGCGCGACATAATGACAAAAAACTGACAGCGCTCAGAGCGATCTACCTCGATATCGTGAGCAGTCAAAGCGCGAGAAATGATGTCATTTGTGACGTCACACAGTTTGGCAAAACAGTTTAAGCGCGTATCAGAACACTTTTAAGCGTGCTTAGGTTACTATTATCGCGTCTCGGAACGATAGGTGAGATTCGAGAGAGGTTGTCGCCCCGCGCCCCCCGGCCGGAGTGTGACAGCCTTTAGATAGATATCTTTTTTTTTAAGTACCTTTAAAAGACATTGTACAGAATACATCAATTTATTTGCATAATAATAACCGAGTTGGGGTTCATCAAATTCCAAGTGTTGCAGAATTCACAGCGCGGGAAAACCGCAAAAAATAAAGTGTAACTTCTGCCCCATATACTCGTCAAATTTATCGTTTTCCATAATTATTTACAACGTAGCACATTATTAAACAAAATAACACCACTTTTGACTAACAATATCCACAGTAAACTAATATATAAAACAAAAAACTTGGGAGTTGACATGTCCGTGCAAAATGGCGCGGAAGAACTCCTTAGATATTATCACATTTATTTCAGACGCGGCCTAATTCACCACACAGTAGTGTTTTGTTATTCGGATAACGGTTGTTATCTTTAAAAAAAAATTTCAAAAAGAGGTTTTACCAATGACACCTGAAGCCTAAAAAAAATATTTGCTCTTTTTTTCAATTACACATAGTATACTCGGGGTATGGCAGGGGTGATAACACCTATAATTAATAAACACCTATACACTCTAAATATTACAGATAGCCCAGTGTGAAGAGTGCTGCAGTGTGGCTGTGACTAGACTGAAGTTCCTCCAGACTGCGGAAACTCTTCCAGAGGTCTGCAGGAACGTGACGGGTCTCCTGGTCGTCCTAGAGGAAATTAGATGGCTCCGATGATGGAGTAAAGTCACGCACAAAGGTCTCATAGAATCTAACACCCATATTCTAAGACGTTTCCTCAACGCCTACTCCACTCAACATTTCCCTCCAGCTGTCAAACGAAAATTAAGTTTCGGAAAGAAGAAGCGGATTCACATTTAGCCAACTTTACTAAGACCAAGAGGCGCATGACTCAATTTAAAAGTGCCGTGATCTAGCGGTTAAGTCCAGACTCGGAGGTACCGGTTTCGATTCCTAGTCGGGACACAATAATATTTATTAATTTAAATTATTAAATAAATTTAATATTGCTTGCCACTTGTCATGATTGGCCTATAGTATAGTTGGCTAAATGTGAATCCGCTTCTTTATAAGCGTGGTTTCTGACCACCCCGAAAGGGAAACAATCGTAATGATACTTTAATTTAGTATAGTTGAGACCCCACAATACCGTTTCCTAGTCAATACCCTTCAATATAAATAAATAATAATAATTATTATTGTAAATGTACACACCAGAGCTGTGTGAGTCAGTCCGGCTGTCTCCAACTCCTTGGCCAGTCTCCTGAGCTCGTCCCCCAGCTTCCCCGAGTGTCTCTCCAGCAGTGCCACTCTGGCAGCATGACGAGCTCTAACATCCTCGAGTCTTCTCTCTCTCTCGAGGAGCTCGGAAGACACCTCCCTCTCTGACCTGGCCCCCTCCATATGTGCTACTCGAGCTCCGATTGTTTCTACTTGGTAGAACTGGAAAAAACATTTGTCATCATCGCAAATGGCACAAACTTTCAATCAGAACAACAAATAGGTGGTAGACGAACTGATAATTTTTAATTGGTAATTTGCCCAGTCTGCTGAGGCGAAGAAGTATCCACAGTTCGTGACGATAAACCCAGTAAAGTGTATCCACACGTTTCGGAATCAGGCTCGAATTGCCGTCATGCTATGAGTGTCTCATTCCAGTAGCTAACATTCATGGACATTGCGTGCCACTTACCAAACTTACACTGCATCCGTGGTCTAGTGGTAACAAACGTTGCCGTGAACTCGGGAGGTCGTGGGTTTGATTCCCACCGGGGGCAGGTTGTACATTGTATAATTTGTCTCGGTCTGGGTGTTTATATGTATAATATGTATATATTTACAAAAAAAAGTATTATATGTAGTTTATCAACCATCTAGTTTCCGTAACACAAGCCTCGTAGCTTACCACGGAAACTAGATGGCGCTGTGTGTTCTGTCTCGAAATATTTATTATTATTATTTGTAGGTGTTGAGGGCAAGCTTACAATATTAGTTCTCCATGAAATTAAAAATTCGCATTTGACATCATCGCAAATGGCACATACTTTCAACGAGAACAACAAATAAGTGGTAGACGAACTAATAGTGGTAATTTGCCCAGTCTGCTGGGGCGAAGAAGCATCCACAGTGCGTGACGATAAACCCAGTAAAGTGAATCCACAAGTTTCAGGATCAGGGTCGAATTGCCGTCATCCCAGTCCAGCCGGCACTGTTAGGGACTGATGTCAGTTATGAGTGTAAAATTGATTTAATGATCTTGACATGGATATTGATCTTTTGAATGCTACTACTGCATCTATATGACACGCAATAGCTGATGAGCACTTGAAGCGAATAGTGAGTAAATAGGTAGTCTTTCTAGATTTGTGAATTATATATATGTATATGGCCGCGTTCGTTTTAAGAAATGTTAGCATGAAAATTTTCACTTTTTGAGCACAAGTCGTTCGTTTAATGAAAATTCTAACATTTGATGCTAATTTCGTATGTCAGTACCGTGTTGAAAGGATTGATGTTACTTTTTGACAGATGTCATTTAACATAAGAAATGGTTTGTTTACATTGTTGTATACTTTATAGTTTATATTATATTTGTTTAAAATGTATTTTAAACGTTTTTATGTAATAAATTCAAAGACCATAATACATTGTCAATTGATTTGTTATTATTTGTTACTTGTCATACTTGTCAAAAAGTAGCCTCACCGCTCGTTTTTTTTAAGAAATGTTAGCATTGTTAAAAAAAGTGGTATTTCTTAACAATAACGACATTTCACGCTCGTTTATGAAGTTGCTACGAAATGTTGGAAATGCTATAAAACGAACGCGGCCTATGTGTGTATATATTTTATACTTTTAAATCTTTATTGTTTTTTATTTTATTTTATCATGTTAAAGTTGCACCTTTTGTTTTTCTGTATAGCACTTGATTATTTATAGTTTCTGCGGTGCGTAAAAGTTTTTTATCCAAAATGTGGAAACTGTTAATTGGCTTTATTGTAATTTAGACATTAACACATAAATGTATCATAGCTGTAAGTTACCCAAATATAACCAAATAAATAAATACATATATACTCTGGAATAGGTCTGATTTCTTTAACTACCCACAAAAAAAATATTGTGCTGAACTGAGCGAAACTAATTAAAAATGCAAAGTGCTATAATAACACAAGTTCCTAAAAGTGCAAAGTGCTATAATAACAGAAGTTCCTAAAACTTACAATATTGTAAATAGTTTCCTTCTGCGCAAGAAGGTTCTTCTCCATATTCCGATGTTTACTCTCCAACTTACTTATACTTGCTTTAGATGCTACAATTTAAAAGTATATATTCAAAATTATATATTTAAAAATATATATTTATTAATTATTTTCAACGATCTTTCGTACTGTACAATATAAAACGGCCTCTTTATATATATACAACGTGTTACAAAATACCCCGTAAAGCCGAAAGGAGGTTAAATGGGGCCTTACAACGAGTCAATTCACATTATATATATATATTGTGAATGGACTCGTTATATAATTTATTATATATATAGTTTATATAATGTTAACGGGTCTTTAAGCGATTTACCTTAGAGACATATTTCTCCCGACGTTACAGCCAAGTTGCATTGGCCGTGGTCACGGGTCGACTGAAGCTATGCGGTGTAGTCTCGTACATACTGGGCGGCAGATGTAAACCTACCCACTTATCACTTCTAAAAGTTTTTAGAAATCACGACACACGACACTTACAATATCCTTGGCGACACCGGGCGATTTTTCCCGACGTCGAAACCTATTGATTACTGGATTCCACGATGAAGATAGCTTATAACCCCCCTCTCGATTACGACCGCATAGCTTCAGTCGACCCGTGACCACGGCCAATGCAACTTGGCTGAAACGTCGAGAGAAATATGTCTCAAGGTAAATCGCGTAAAGACCCGTTAAAATTATAAAAACTATGAATATGCGCGAAAGTTTAAAAAGTTTTATTATATATATATATATATTACCTTTTAATTGCATATAGAATAGTTTTTCTTCATTTCTAAGCGCCAACAGTTTTTGTTGCTCCACATAAGAACAGTGCATTCCTCTCTGCTGACTCAGTGATAACTGATTCGCGAATCGTTCTTCATCCTGTCAAATATAATAATAATAATAAAATGTTTATTTCTCTCATAAAATATATATGTAAAAATATCAACAGTTACAATATGGTACATACATACTATTAGATATTGTACCCAAAAACAAAATATATATTTTAAACAAATTAACTTACCGAGCATGAGAGCTGGTGCCTGAACGGGGTACCTAGAAGATACCTGTATCTCAGGTCACCAGTTAACACACCTCGGACTAGCAAGTATGTTTAGCTTAAGCATTGATAATAAATAAACAGTTATCTTATTTATAATTTAAACAGTTAAGAAATCGAGGACTGACAGTTTTCAAACAATTATGCGCGTCTACAACAAGATCTGCGTCTATGCTGTGCTGCATGAGAACCAGTACCAACAGGCTCCTAAACGTATTGGCAGATCGGTGGGACTCTCCGCTGCTGGAGCACTGGATACAGCTGGATACAGTCAAGTAGACAGCCTCCAGTAGTGGATAGTTTAAAATACTAAATATAGATTAAGTAAAGGAGAAGACAAATTTCTAAGCATTCCATGGATTCACCGTGCGGGTGCCGGGTCCATCGTGTGTGGGTAGAGATGAGAAGAATGGTGTCTCGGGCTTGCGACCGACAATAGGCTGGTTTAAGAAAAGGAGGCCTCCTTTTTTTTTATTGCGCGATAATACGCTCACCATCCACCATTCTACTTCTCTCCCTACCCAACCAAATACTGTATGATTCCGTTAATGCCGTCTTGGAAGCTCGTTCCATAAATGTATTGACGGCAGACCTGCTTAGGCCCAATTCTTTCAGTAAGTGATGCAAAGATTTTGCTGGAACTCCTCTTGCACCAACTTCCACTGCGTAAAGCTGAGTCTTGAACCCGTTCCTTATCATTTCTTCTGTGAGATCATAATATTTATTCGACTTCATGTTGTGGTCTTTTGGAATATTTGATTCCCACGGAACGGTAAGTTCAATAAGGATAACTTTTTTCAAGTTCCGAGAAAACACTAAGATGTCTGGCCTATAGGCTGATACAGCTAGTTCATCTGGGATCCTATAATGGTGTTCAAATGTATTCATGAGAATTTTCCAGTCTGATGCGGCGCCAAGGATCGAGGTGGGCTTGCATTTAGTTTTCGTGCTTTGCCCTTCCTTTACAAATGTGGTCAAAGTTTTATTTGTAGTCAGTCCCTTTCTGGCTCTTGCAATAGAAAGACTTACAGCTTTACGGATAACACCTAGGACTTTGTCATGTCATTATGGATGTTACTAACAATTTATGGATGTAAAGTCCGAAATAAAAGTTTATTATTATTATTAACTATAATATACAAAATGAAATAACAATTCACTCTACTTCTAAAATACATATACGATTCACCACACTTAGTAGAACAGCAGACTTATTCTGTTACTTAGTCGCAAACATTAGATTGTCAAAATAGTGACTTCTGTTATTTACTACCACTTTTAGCCCGAGTTTCTCCGATCATAGCCGACCTTACGTCAAAATAGCGTTTTCCACTATTTCAAAGTTCACCCATGGGGTTGCAACTTCAAAATCATTGGGAAAATGTGAATTAAATACTTTAATGGGGTGTATCAGGCAAAGCTTTTTGTAGATGTCGCTAGCGGCAATGGTACCTTGTTTACACCTATGACGGATCATTTTTTAAACTTATTTGTAGTTTTACATTTTTATAACAGAAAAATGTATTTTAACTTAACGTTACCTACCTTAAAAGACAAATTAAGTAAGCCAACACCGTCTTTAAAATAAAAAAAGGTTGAATTAATAGAACGGCAATTTTGAGATCACCATATATTTGCTTTCGCTTGGAAATCTCGATTTGTACACTTAAAAGCTGCTCACTTCGGCATAATATCCAGAAAATAATAAATTTTGTAATAAAAATACAATTTTTCTATGCAACTGACAGTTATATTAGGCACCATCTATCATGCGCTATCTATCGTGATAAAAAGGTAGTGATACACCCCATTGTCCGCCGCGAATTTATATTAATTAAACTAAAATTATATATTTACATTAAAAATAGTTTTATAACACATACATACATACATATCTTCACGTCAGATCCCTTACGGGGTAGGCAGAGACAATTGAGCGCCACTTGACACGGTCACGACATACCTCTTTCGCTTTATCGACATCTTCATACATGCCCTTTTGTTACGAAGGCTTTTTAATTCTCCTTCAGCTAGTGTTTTATTTATTTGATCGTGATACGTGTGTCTTGGTCAGCCAGGGCCTCTTTTACCCACAACTTTCGCATTATATACCTGGTTCGTCAATCTCTCTTCGCTCATCCTTTCGACATGCCCGAACCATCGGAGCATGCCTTTCTTTATTTTTGTACCTATAACGTTGTTTGTACACTGTATAACGTTGGCGTTTAAGTAACAGAATAGGTCTACTGAACACGAAAGGTACCAGGTTCGGGATCTAGTTGCAAACACCTACTAAAATAATGGGGTGTATCAGGCAAAGCTTTTTATAGATGTCGCTAGCGGCGATGGTACCTTGTTCTACACCTATGTTTTTAAATGTTTTTGTAGTTTTTTAGTTTTATAACAGAAAATAATATTTTAAATTAACGTTACCTACTTTAAAATACGAATTAAGAAAGCGCACACCGACTTCAAAAAGAAAATGGGTTTTTTGACTTTAACTTCTCCATTTTTTCCCTGTTCATACACAAATATGTTTTCTATATATTGATAAAACAAAGCACTTACATTTTGCATTTTCTCTAGTTCCTTAGCACGTTTGTCAGAAGATTGAGTCTTGTCCAGCGTCTCCAACTTCTTATCTTTCAGCTCTTGTAACTAGAAATCAACAGGTATTTTTTAAATAATCAGGAGAATAGAATGTCTAATAATAATAATCAAATTGTTCCATACTTTTAATACAAGCCAAGCACCGTTCTGCAAAATGACAAGACCATATGACCATATGACATCCAAAAACATTGGATGGAGACAGTCATTGGAATTAAAAAATAAACCAATAATAATAATAAATATTTCCAGACAGGTCACACAGCGCCATCTAGTTTCCGTGGTAAGCTACGAGGCTTGTGTTACGGAAACTAGATGGTTGATAAACTACATATTATACTTTTTTTTTTGTAAATATATACATATCATACTCGTACATATAAAAACCCAGACCGAGACAAATTGTACAATGTACAACTTGCCCCCGGTGGGAATCGAACCCACGACCTCCCGAGTTCACGGCAACGTTTGTTACCACTAGACCACGGAGGCGGTCAAAAATAATTATAGAATTAGGTACTAACAATACTAATATAGTTTTATGGATGCATTGTTACTAACAAACTACTGATAAATTATGAACTAAGTTTAGTTTGAAATAAACCTTTTATTATTATTATTATTAACGGAATCATACAGTATTTGGTTGGGTGGGGAGAGGAGTAGAATGGTGGATGGTGAGCAATAAAAAAAGAAGAGTTCCCTTGTAAACCAACTTAGCAAGCCTTAGACACTATTCTTAGCTCTCTTTCCTATAAACGATGGACCCGGCACATGCAACATGGAGTATCAAAACAAGTAAAGTATCATCACGACAGTTTCCCTTTCGAGGTGGTCAGAAACCACGCTTATAAATAAGCGGATTCACATTTAGCCAACTTTACTATAGGCCAATCATAACAAGTGGCAAGCTCGTCAATGTCTCCAGCGTACCAAACTCGAGAAATATCACAACCAAATTAAATATTAATTATGGGTATTTATTTAAATTAATAAACATTATTGTGTTCCGACCAGGAATCGAACCCGGTACCTGCGAGTCTAAATCCACGGACTTTACCGCTAGACCAGGGAGGCAGATTTATATTTTCTTCAAAGAAAACTTACAGCTTCCAACAAATGATTACTTATATAAAAACTCGATGTTATCCAAATACATAAGATTATTATTATTATTATTATTAAAATACTTTATTGCACTTTAACTTAAAAGTATATACAAAGGCGAACTTAAAGCCATTTCGGCTTTTTCTACCAGCTAACCTTTGGGAGAGTGAGACAGTATAATATGTGGGGTGCAATTTTAACCTTATTTTAAATTTGAATAAACTACATAAATAGTATGTATACATAGACTACTTAAATACTTATTAATATATAGTAGATATACATGAAGATAATATAATATTATTAAGAAATATTTAAATTTAAAATATACTGTTCTGCTTGTTTAAAAAGAAAGTATTAAGTTGTTTTTTAAAGATGTGAATTGAAGGAGCTTGTCTGATGGTCACTGGAAGCTTGTTCCACTGACGAGCAGCCGATACAGTAAATAAATCTGAATATCTGCTGGAAGTTTGGGGTGGGATTTTAAGTTGGTTGTTATGATTAAAAATAAGATAATATTAAAAAAATATAATAGATAATACCTTAGTGGCAAGTGTAGTTAAAGCCAAATCCTTTCTGTGCTGTTCTTCCATAATTCGTCTGTTTTCCATGTGAAGTTTTTCTAAGCAAAGTCGAACGTTGCTGACTTCACGCTGCATCGCTTGGACCTGAAATAATCATAATATTAAATCAACTTTTGCATTTATTTGTGTATGTGTGAGACAGTGGTCCTACAGTTTCGAGTGAGCTCATCTAATGTGGACAAGTTTTTAAGCCATTCCTAAGTTTGACTAACCTTGCTGTCGAGTGTGAGACAGTGGTCGGACAGTTCCGAGAGAGCACGTCGGATGTGGCTAAGTTTCTGAGCTATTGCTAAATTTTCCCCAGTTTGACTAACCTCGCTGTCGAGACTGAGAAAGTGATCCACAAGTTCTGAGTGAGCTCGCCAGATGTGGCTAAGTTTCTAATCTGTTGCTAATTTTTCCCAAATTTGACTAACCTCGCTGTGGAGACTGAGAAAGTGATTCAGAAGTTCTGAGAGAACTCGTCGGATGTGGTTAAGTTTCTGAGCTATTGCTAAGTTTTCCCCAGTTTAACTAACCTCGCTGTCGAGACTGAGAAAGTGATTCACAAGTTCTGAGAGAATAGTCGGATGTGGCTAAGTTTCTGAGCTATTGCTAGGTTTTCCCCAGTTTGACTAACCTTGCTGTCGAGTGTGAGACAGTGGTCGGACAGTTCCGAGAGAGCACGTCGGATGTGGCTAAGTTTCTGAGCTATTGCTAAATTTTCCCCAGTTTGACTAACCTCGCTGTCGAGACTAAGAGAGTGATCCACAAGTTCTGAATGAGCTCGTCAGATGTGGCTAAGTTTGTGAGCTTTTGCTAGGTTTTTCCCAGTTTGACTAACCTCGCTGTCGAGTGTAAGACAGTGGTCCACAAGTTCTGAGTGAGCTCGTCGGATGTGGCTAAGCTTCTGGGCCATTGCTAAGTTTTCCCTAGTAGCGTCCTCGTTGTTTCCTCTCTGCTGGTCACAGAATGTCTGCTGTTCTCGACACACTTCTGTCAGACGATTAGATTCTTCTTCTAGAACGCTATAATCCTGTAAAATGTTTGAGATAGTTTATCGCTCATGCACAGTCAAATATTTTTCAAGGCTGAGAGTGCTTATGAGAAATGTAGTCTATAAACTTTCTAGAAGATTAAATTACGTACAATTTGGATATATTTTCACTTTCATATACTTAATTTTAGACAGAGAAAACTATTATTATTATTATTGATTAATAGGCTCGCAGCGCATTGCTGATATGCCTATATCAAACACTGGTGTAAAGTTTATTAAATTGTCAGTTATCACCATGGTCTATTTCGATTGTCACTAGCTACTTGTCCAGTTTGTTTTTAAAGGTGTTTACAGTTGAGGACTTCAATATGTCTTCTGGTATTTTGTTCCACATATTTACAACTCTGTTATTCATGAAGTGATATCCTATATTTGTTTTGCTGGATTTTCTCATTAGCTTCATTCCGTGGTCACTAACAAAAACATTCATCGTTTTGATTTAAGATGTAATTTATGTTTACCACCACGGTGCGGTGGTGGCTGGGTTGTAAGAACGCGTACCTTAAATCCTACAAAGGTCGGTTCAAACCCCCCCGGCATGTACCAATGAGAAATACACTTTTCTTACGTACTGCAGTCATAGATTTACACACCACAGTTCCCGTGCCTCCGCGTTAAGCCGTCCCGGATCCACTAATACCAACTTGTGGAATCGTTAATAAATTGTCATAAAAAATTGACATCATATCCTCGCCAAGCCGTCTGGCCAGCGTGGCGAGTGTAGGCCAAATTCTCCAGTTCTGGAAGGTCCATCTCCAGCAGTGGAGGTCTAGGACGCTGTGTTCTAGGGGCTGTAATGAATTTATGTTTATATATATGTTTATATTTATGTATTTGTATATGTATTAGTGTGTAATATTGTTATGTATGTATTAATACTGTTAAGAATAACTTAATTGATGATTGCACCTACCATCTATACTGTCTAAATGTCTTAAAGGTTTGGCTGTCAGAGAATGTCTAGCGGCATCAAGTCCGCCATTGTAGATAGTGGAATAAAGTTTTTAAATAAATAAAATATTAAAATACCCATTGCCCATTGGTAGCGATTTGGAGATTTTTTTATTTATAATATTTATGTATATTTATAATATTTTAGTTTTTAGTTATATCTTTAATTATTAACTGTTTTTTTTTTATTAATAGTAATTTATATGTTTTTAATAATAATAAATAATAAATATTTCCAGACAGGTCACACAGCGCCATCTAGTTTCCGTGGTAAGCTACGAGGCTTGTGTTACGGAAACTAGATGGTTGATAAACTACATATTATACTTTTTTTTTTGTAATTATACAATGTACAACTTGCCCCCGGTGAGAATCGAACCCACGACCTCCCGAGTTCACGGCAACGTTTGTTACCACTAGACCACGGAGGAGTTTTACAAGTATAGTTTTTAGTTTATTTATTTATTGTTTTTTTTTTTAATCAAAAGTATCACCACAACCGTTTCCCTTTCGGGGTGGTCAGAAACCACGCTTATAAATAAGCAGATTCACATTTAGCCAACTTTACTATAGGCCAGGCATGACAATTGGCAATCTCGTCGATGTCTCCACGGACTTAACCGCTAGACCACGGAGGCAGTTTTTAATCATTGTACAATATATGTATATAATACTATACCTCTCTTATATTCCTTATGTCAGTATCTCGTTGTCTAAGATTTTCCACAGCAGCTGACCACATGCCCATCATTTGACGTCGCTGATCCATTCCCTCCAGAACCTTAAAAACAATAATAATTCAAACAAATAACCTTAGATTGAACCTCTTCCAACAAAAAAATCGGGAAAAAAAAATTTTTCGGGTATTAGATTTTTAATTTTTGACCGGCAACAAAATTAAACGGACTTAGACTAGGCATAATTCTCCAGAATTTTTTAGAAGGCTCATCTCCAACAGTGGAGTTCTAGGACTTAGACTAGGGGCTGTCAAAGTCAAAGTCAAAATATCTTTATTCACATAAACCTATTACAGGCATTTATGAAACGTCATTAATTTAATTATTTTGAATGATTCTACTCCTGCTAGTAGAAGACTAAGCAGCAAAGTGGTCCAATAAGTAACCTGTTAGCAGAAGACCAGCAGCTTAGCAGATTCCAGTGACCTGTTAATGTTTAATCTGACTGAGAAAGGAATCTGCAAGGAAAACTCAGCTATATCAGATTTACAAAATAAAACATATACAGAACTGCACCACAACGATCAATTAATAACCTTTTAAATTTTGTTATCAGTACCTATAAGATTACAATACCTGGTACAGCAGTAACCCACCAGGCAAGTCAGAATTAAGAACCCGAAAGTCGACAAAAGTGATGATGATATAGCACGATGATAATTTATTACCAACGAATAAGTTGTATTGAAAGCCCAGTCCTAAAACTATAAGTCAATAGTGAAAATGATTCGAGTAGAAACTCCGGATAGGACAGTTCCAAGAATCTGCCTTTTCGTTGAAACCTCTTTAAGAAAATAATTTAAATGATGACAATATATATTTTATGGTTTAAAGTATAAAATATTACGTCCGCAAAACAACATTTTGCGGGGAAAAAACGAGGAGGAGGTCCACATCCAGCAGTGGATATAAATAAATAAATAAATATTTCCAGACAGGTCACACAGCGCCATCTAGTTTCCGTGGTAAGCTACGAGGCTTGTGTTACGGAAACTAGATGGTTGATAAACTACATATTATACTTTTTTTTATTTGTAAATATATACATATTATACATATAAACACCTAGACCGAGACAAATTATACAATGTACAACTTGCCCCGGTGGGAATCGAACCCACGACCTCCCGAGTTCACGGCAACGTTTGTTACCAATTGACCACGGAGGCGGTCTATATATACATAGGCTGATCATGTCTTTTATTTAAATTTCCCAAAGTTGTAAACCTACTTGTGTGTTTTGTCACGTTTGTCCCATGTCGATGTACTAAAGACCGTGTGCGAACAGTTTACAATGTAACTGTTTTCCGGAGAACGAAAACTAGTTTCAGAAACGGTTCTCGTAGCAACTGGTTTTAGTACTGCGGCGCCGGCAGTAATAAAGTAACGTAGGTTTTCGAACTAAACACATACACCGCAACAAAACTGTAGTAACTGCGTTTTTACCACGGAATAAAAAAAAAACTAATGTTGGGTCGTTGTGGATAATTTTGAAAACGAAACTCAACCCGTTTCGGAGAACAAAAAACGGTTCTCGTAGCAACGGTTTTTTAGACAGTGTGGCATTAAGAAAATAACTTAGGTATTCAAACTAAACACATTTTAATAGGTGGTAGGCGGATTGTTGGTGGTAATTTGCCCAGTCTGTCAGAGCGGGGAAGTATCCACCGTTCGTGCCGATAAACCCAGTAAAGTGTATCAACAAGTTTCGGGATCAGGCACCGTCATTCCCAGTCAAGCCGGCATAGCGTCGGGGACTGATGATGAGTGTCTGATTCCAGTTGCTAATATTCATAGACCTCGCGCACCACTTACCATCAGGTGGGCCCAAGGTCACATGGTAAAGGCAACAAAACTGTAGTTACGGTCTTTTCGCCACGGAATAAATAAAACAACTAGTGTTCGGTCGTTGTCGAACTTGATGAAAACTAAACGCGACCGTTTTTCAAAGAAGACTAGTTTCAGAAACAGCTAGTTTTAAGACGGTGCGACAGCAGTAATAAAATAACGTAAATTATAAAACTAAACAAATACTGTTGAAAATGGTTATATAATATACGTTTTTTCGAGTTACATGATTGCGGGCATGATTTACCTAATTTTTGATAGAAAAAATATCAAAAACATTTATAACGATTTGACTCTATTTTATTAAAACAAATATATGATTATTTGCAGCCTATTGTCGGTCGCAAGCCCGAGACACCATTCTTCTCATCTCTCACCCACACACGATGGATCCGACACCCGCACGGTGAATCCATGGAATACCTAAAAATTTTACTTCAAATCAAAAGTACACTTAGATTTCAAGAAACTTTAAAAATATTGAGTTATGCGAGCGATATGGATGCAAAACCTTGAAGCCCGTCAATAAAATAGTTGTAATTTCTATTTATTTACCTGTACTGATATCCTTTCACAAGATCTTTCCTCAGCATAGAGGTTGGAGACGAGCTGGTTCAGTCGCTCCTGGATCTGATCATGTTCCACTTTCAACTTCTGACGTTTTGTCTCCAAAGACTGAAATTAAAAATATATTATTTAATAATTTCTATCTCTGTCTGGGTACAAATTCCTGGTCTGGATTAATATTTAATTTAATATAAAAATATTCCAAAAGACCACAACATGAAGTCGAATAAATATTATGATCTCACAGAAAGAAATGATCAGGAATGGGTTCAAGACTCAGCTTTATGCAGTGGAAGTTGGTGCGAGAGGGGTTCCAGCAAAATCTTTGCATCACTTACTAAAAGAATTGTGCCTAAGCAGGTCTGCAGGAGATACATTTATGGAACGAGCTTCCCAGACGGCATTAACGGAATCATACAGCATTTGGTTGGGTAAGGAGAGGAGTAGAATGGTGGATGGTGGCCTCCTTTTCACTCCTTTTTAGACACCATTTTTCTCATCTCTTACCCACACACGATGGACCCGGCACCCGCACGGTGAATCCATGGAATGCTTACAAATTTGTCTTCTTCTGGTAATATTTCTCGAGTTTGGTTCATCAGCTTCAAGCTTGCACTTGTCATGATTTGCCTATAGTAAAGTTGGCTAAATGTGAATCCGCTTATTTATAAACATGGTTTCTGACCACCCCAAAAGGGAAACGGTCGTGATGATACTTTACTTAACTCTATTGTTGTGTAAATTGTACGTATTTTTTCCTTAAATCCTGTGAAAAGTAAAAAGTATGGTGGTGCAAAGTGTTTGTCCACCTGCACATCCCAGCGAGTGTGAAGGCCTTCTATATCAATTAGGAAGCTTAATACACTCCACTTAAAACCTATTAAATCCTTAATAAACCCTATTATTGCTGATTTGACCTTAGCTTTAGATATGTCCTGCCTAGTAAAGTGCTGTATAGTACAGATGTCTCCCGCACTGCGCTCCAGAGCCGCTCTCCATTCCTGCAGTGCTCCAGACTCTCCACAAACTTCATTCTTCAATAAATCTGCTTTTTTCAACAGTCTCCCGATGTTCACTAAAACAATATGATCACATCGTCAAGTAACGTAAAGACCAACAAGATTAGCACGAGTAAGAATTAACATATGCATACACATCTTCATTTCAAATCCCTTTCGGGGTAGGCAGAGAAATGGGGTGTATCACTAACTTTCTATCACGATAGATGGCGCATGATAGATGGTACCTAATATAACTGTCAGTTGCATAGAAAACTTGTATTTTTATTACGAAATTTCTTATTTTCTGGATATTATGCCGAAGTGAGCACCTTTTAGGTGTACAAATCGATATTTCTAAGCAAAATCAAAGATATGGTGATCTTAAAATTGCCGTTCTATTATTATTATTTTTTTCTTTTTAAAGACGGGGTGTGCGCTTTTTAATTCGTCTTTTAAGGTAGGTAACGTTAATTTAAAATATTTTTTTTTGTTATAAACATATAAAACTACGAAAACATTTAAAAAATGATGCGAAATAGGTGTAAAATAAGGTACCATTGCCGCTAGCGATATCTACAAAAAGCTTTGCCTGATACACCCCATTGAGTGCTACTTATCGCAATTTTGACATACCTATTTCGCTTCTTCGACACTCATCAACCTGTTCATACATGCCCTTTTGTTTCGATAGCTTTTTAATGCACATTCAGCTATTAAAATAGCTGAATTGTATTTTTGCTTAAATTGTATGAAAACCATGGAGCAACGGCAAGCCGAACAACTTTTAAAAGTGAAAAAAAAATAAAGCAACAAGTCAAACACAGGGTGTATCTTGATGTATGATTGTCTCGCCTTCACGCCTATATTACTAATTTTATTATTTTTTTATTTTATTTCTTGTTACATACAGCATTAACCAGCCGCTTAGACAGTTATTCAAAGAACTTCTTAGCACTTGACCCCCACGCCCCAACCCTGACAGATGTGCCCTGGACATGAGACCGGGCAATAAGACACAAGTAGTATCCGACATCAATGCTCGCATGGACCACGGCACCAAAGTTAATCCACCGTATCTTTTACCATCACTGCGAGAGATTCCAGACTGTTTCAGAACCAAAGGCAGTAACCAAAGCCCGTTGAATCACATTATTGACAGAACAGAATGAATTAAAGAAAGGCCGTGGTGACCAACATGGTGGTCAACAATGCTGCCCTATTAACAAATATGTTGAATACGTTTTTTTACCCTTATCAAAGGGATATGGTAATAATAATAAATGAATAAACCTACTTTGTAGCCTGTCAACTCTGGCAGAAATTTCAGAGCTCTTCTTATTCCCATCAGTAACATCTCTGTCCAATCTTTCAGCTTCATTTACAGATATCTGTCTCATCTTCACCTCTTGCTCCAACTGCTGTTTGTTAGCAAACAGGAGACGCTGAAATGATGTTAAAACTACATTAGTATGTGTACTAACTATGTCAGTTACGGTGGTAGATGGGTTGTGATTTCAAACCCCCAGCATCTACCAATAAGAAATTAAATTTTCTTATGTATATTTGTCATGGATTTAGAAAGAATTGGGCCTAAGCAGGTCTGCAGTCAATACATTTATGGAAAGAGCTTTCAAGACAACATTAACAGAATCATACAGTATTTGGTTGGGTAGGGAAAGAAGTAGAATGGTGGATGGTGATCGTGTTATCGCTCAATAAAACCAGCCTATTGTTGGTCGCAAGCCCGAGACACCATCACACATCTCTTACCCACTTGTATGGTCTTGAATTAGACTAATACATATGTTATTCAGCAAGTGTAGGGCAAATTCTTCAGATATATGTTCTGGAAGGCCTATCTTTAACAATGTAGGTCTAGGATGCTGTGTTCTAGGGGCTGTAATCAAAATTAATACAAACCGTTAATTATAAAATGAATAATTTGTATGGATAATCCAAATATATATATATATATATATATATATGTCATTTCCGACATATGGTTTCTTAGGAATAGTTGTTTGTTTCTATCCATAGATGATGATGAAGTTTTATCGCACACGCTAGCGTTCGGAAGCCTATGGGGTGGCCCCGTTAGGCTGCAGTTTGTCTCAGCGGGCAACAACCCGCCGGTTTCTATTTTTACCCTGGCCTGAGGGTGGCCAAGGAAGGGGCTACGAAAGGTGTGGCCCCTTGTAAGCAGTGTCTATATGGACTAAGCCTCGGTCCTCAGGATCTCCCGGGGCTGGCGGCGGTGTTCCGGTGGCCATGCGTGGAGAGGCGCGATTCCCCAAAAAAGGTCGAAGGACATATTAGTCTAACGTAACCATACAAAGCCACTCAGTATATATATACTTACAGTATTTTCCTGATATTCTGTGTGTACATGTTCCTTGTAATTGGTCAAATCTGTGTATTTTTGCGTTTGTTGTATGATCCTTTCCTTTAACTGTTGGATCTCATCATGTCTAAGAGAAAAAATATTTAATATGATTAAATGGACTAAGCAAACAGCTGGATAAAAACTTATTAAATATGAAATATGTATTGGATGATAAGCAGAAACTGACAACTAAGTAACAATAACAGAGTTCTTATATTCAAAACCATCCTCAAACTAATTTGGATATATTAGCACCCTTAATAATATAAGGGCACAAGTTAAAAAATTTGTATAGTGTTTTTAAATGCTAAGGACACTAGATGGAAATATCTACCTAAATATATCTAAACAATTCCACATTTACAACTTAAATAATAAGCGTTTTATTCTAAAAATGATCTGGAATGTAAGGATCCAGAATCTTTAAATACAATTTCCCAAAATAATACTCTTTCGTATTATGCCCTTGTATTACTCATGGTGCGATATGGTATTCAGCTTTGGGAAACAGCTAGCAATAGTAACATTGACATTCTCGAGATTCAGAGCAAAGCCCTCAGGCTGATGCATAACATAACTTTCTACATTAATAACAAATATATTCATGAAGACCTACGATAAAAATTATAATAATAATATAATAAAATATTGGGCCTAAGCAGGTCTGCCGTCAATACATTTATGGAACGAGCTTCCAAGACGGCATTAACGGTATCATACAGTATTTGGATGGGTAGTAGGGAGAGAAGTAGAATGGTGGATGGTGAGCTTATTATCGCGCAATAAAAAAAAGGAGGCCTCCTTTTCTTAAACCAGCCTATTGTCGGTTGCAAGCCCGAGACACTATTCTTCTCATCTCCTACCCACACACGATGGACCCGGCACCCGCACGGTGAATCCATGGAATGCTTAGAAATTTGTCTCCTTCATTATTGCACAAAAACTAAATTAACTTAAAATTAATGTGCACGGGCGAGCTTTATGCCGTAAGGCATTTTCCACCAGCTAACCTTTAAGAGAGGTTAGCTAATAACCTCATACAACCTCATACATGTATGTACTAATGAGAAATACTTTTTTCTTACATACATTAGCCATCCTATCTGGCTGATGAACTGGCCAGAAGGCGGTCATCCACAACACCGATAGACCTAATAATCCTACAGTTCCAATTCTTTGTCAAAGAATTGATAGACTGCATGAGCAGATGTGGACATAGACCGCTGACTCCACACAGTCTAGGGAGGCTCTTCCCAACCCTGACAAGCACCTTTAGCTTCGCATAATGGTGGGGATTTTGACTGGATACTGTGTTATTAACAAACAACTATGCACTCTGAACATTACAGATAGCCCACTGTGTAGAGGATGCATGGCGGAGGAGGAGACTGCCGCTAATGTACTCTTGGAATGCGACAGTTTCAGGCTTAGACTGAGGTTCCTCCAGACTGTGAGATCTACTGTTGTGTGACGGGTCTACTGGCCTTCCTGGAGGAGATTGGATGGCTCCACTGTTGGAGTAAAGGTTCAAAAGAGACTAAGTGCTGAAAAGCTACTGTAATCACAATCACACAGACACCTATCTGACCAGCTTAGTGAGTTTATGCGAAATTCTCCAGAAATAATATTCTGGAAGACCCATTTCCAGCAGTTGTGTTGCAGAAAGGCCTTTAGATGTGTTTTGTATGTCCCATCATTAGCTAAGAGCAGTGTGTGTAAGGAAAAAATCCACCAATAGCTTTGAACAATAATACACCTAAATTAAAGGTGACAGCTCTTACAATGGTCAAATTAGAAAAGTATGAAGAATAAAAAATAAAAATATATAATTAATAACAAAAATTTCAGGTACCTTACAAAATATTTTGTAAGGTACCTGTGTAGTATAGTTTTCATTTAATTATTTACCTCTTTATTAGAGTAGTTTCCAGATCTATATTAACTGAATCAGCCAAGGGTATTCGTGTGCCCTTATCCCAACCAAGTTCTCCCAATAATCTCTCCATATATTTACCCATTTTAGATTCCCCCATTTTAGTTTGAATAATAAGTGTAAGTTAAGTCAGTAATCAAGTATGTACAAATCTAGCAATAAAAGTTGTTAAGTCAATAAAATGTAATTGTTTTATCATCGAATAAATTGAATCGCGCTTTATGGAAGTTGTCAAAAACGTAAATAAACAAATAAATTACACTGTCATATAGTTTATCTCGTCTATCGCCCTAAAATTCCTAATGTAAGAAAGTGATGGACAATATTTTGATTATTGTTGCTACATTAAAAATATAGAACACATAAGGAGGTGCAGTACGTTTGGCGAATCGGTAAAAAGCGATTCAAAAATAATATAAATGCTTTGTTCGACTTGAAAGCAAAGCAAGTTAGTTGCATCAAAATGAAGTCACTGTAATGCTATGTTCGACTTGAACGCAAAGCTTGCTTTTTTACCCAATTTTGCTTAAATTGTATGAAAACCAAGTCAAACGACTTTCGAGCGTAAAAAAGCGCTTTAAAACACAGGGTAATTGTAAGGATTAATGTTAATAATGGCGTCGATTGTACCAGCTGAACCTTCAAAATTAAACTGAAAGATGTTACTTTAAAAAAAAAAACGTTACATTTGCAGAGACTTCCTTTCGGTGCAACTCAGCCTAAATAACAAGATCTGTGATCATAAAATAAACAATACCTAAGTCATAGTAACTTTAGTCCTTTAATTATCATTTTTTAGGACCTTATTCAAAAAGATATTTATTATGCCCGCGTATTTCATCCTTATCTGGATGCTTTAAAACACAAAAACCAGGATATGTCTGTATACATATATAGTGTATACATTGTTCTTTATTATTATGACTTATTTTAAAATATTTAAAGATAGGAGGGGGAAGTGATCATCAATTTTTATTAAATTAAATCTTAAAAATATACATAGTTACAGGGTGCCTTAAGTCAATGAAATATAGATCTCAGACTTATTTATTAGATTTAACTTGCTGAAGGTGCAGTCAAGCGTCTACGCAACAATAGGGATTTTGTATATTTTTATTTATCACCTATCGGAACACTTGGTTACGTCCTAATTTACATTTAGTGCAAAAACAGAATACAAAGAAAAGGAAACAATACTATAATAAATAATAATAATTTTATTTTATATTTTGTAAATATAAACAAATGAATATAATTTTAGAAAACTAAATAAAATTCAGAATTAATTCTAAAAAAATAATATAAATGCTTTGTTCGACTTGAAAGCAAAGCAAGTTAGTTGCATCAAAATGAAGTCACTGTAATGCTATGTTCGACTTGAACGCAAAGCTTGCTTTTTTACCCAATTTTGCTTAAATTGTATGAAAACCAAGTCAAACGACTTTCGAGCGTAAAAAAGCGCTTTAAAACACAGGGTAATTGTAAGGATTAATGTTAATAATGGCGTCGATTGTACCAGCTGAACCTTCAAAATTAAACTGAAAGATGTTACTTTAAAAAAAAAAACGTTACATTTGCAGAGACTTCCTTTCGGTGCAACTCAGCCTAAATAACAAGATCTGTGATCATAAAATAAACAATACCTAAGTCATAGTAACTTTAGTCCTTTAATTATCATTTTTTAGGACCTTATTCAAAAAGATATTTATTATGCCCGCGTATTTCATCCTTATCTGGATGCTTTAAAACACAAAAACCAGGATATGTCTGTATACATATATAGTGTATACATTGTTCTTTATTATTATGACTTATTTTAAAATATTTAAAGATAGGAGGGGGAAGTGATCATCAATTTTTATTAAATTAAATCTTAAAAATATACATAGTTACAGGGTGCCTTAAGTCAATGAAATATAGATCTCAGACTTATTTATTAGATTTAACTTGCTGAAGGTGCAGTCAAGCGTCTACGCAACAATAGGGATTTTGTATATTTTTATTTATCACCTATCGGAACACTTGGTTACGTCCTAATTTACATTTAGTGCAAAAACAGAATACAAAGAAAAGGAAACAATACTATAATAAATAATAATAATTTTATTTTATATTTTGTAAATATAAACAAATGAATATAATTTTAGAAAACTAAATAAAATTCAGAATTAATTCCAAATAATAATACTCGAATACTTGGCCATATTATGTAGAAGAGTTTGACGACTATCTGCAACACCATTCATACAACATAAATATTATGAGTGTACGAATATGAACAGGGTTGATGATTGTCAAGAGAAAGAGGTTTGAGGTGACCGTGATAAACAGCGCTCGATCGTTTCTTTGGTAAAAAATGTGTAAGGTTTCCTGAGCATCTAATTCTTTAACTGCCTCTGTGGTCTAGTGGTTAAGTCCAAAGATTTAAACTCAAGAGGTACCGGGTTCGATTCCTGGTCGGGACACAAAAATATCTATTAATGTAAATAAATACATTTAATTAATATTTAATTTATTTGTGATATTTCTCAAGTTTGGTACTATATAATTATGGCCTATTGCAAAGTTGGCTAAATGTGAATCCGCTTATTTATAAGCGTGGTTTCTGACCACCCCGAAAAAGAAACGGTCGTGATGATACTTTACTACTAATTCTTTAAGATTTCCGGTTCAGTTCAACAATTTAAAAAATATATATTCATGTCCAAAAATTTAATCAGGAAGTTATCAAAAGATGTATAATAAAAAAAGGGCAGGTAATTTATAAAGTTAAGGTCGTCCTTACACAGCGACATACTCCGTTAAAACTTATATCATTCAGATAACTTCCTGCATCATTTTTATTTTGAAATAGTGCCAACTATTCTGGCCGCGTAGTTTAATCCTAAAATAGCTACAGATGGCTTCAGTATCGCGGCAACAGACTCGTTCGTAGCTAACGTAAACGCAAACATTGAAATATAATTATATTTAAATAAGTAAGATGAGTGCCAGTGCAGCTTTACTACCATGTCCAGTTTGTTTACATTCTGTATTTCAATCAACCGAAACATTAAGGGATAGGTTAATATTTGTGTCAACAAACAAACTGTTATGTCCAATATGTCAAGAAGAAGTTACTGGTATCGACAAACTAACGATACATTTGTTTACGCACGTTAAGTTGCTGAATTCTAATTCTGAAACTATGCAAGGTCCATCAAAAGAAATAAAAATAAAAAACAATAATTCTGCTCAAACTGCAACATGTTCACAAACCAAGAAATCGAGGACGAACAGCGCTAAAAATAAAACCTCGACGCCAATCACCACCAATACACCTGTGAAATATGTTAAAATTTATCCAAAGTTACCAACTGTTTCTGTTAACCCAGTACCTATTTTGGACATTTCTTGCGTATCGGTTGATGACCGACTGAATGTATCCAACCCTATGTATGTTCCAGCAGTTAAATCAAAATCTTTAATAGTACAGAAGAATAACAAAGCAAGTGAAACAATGTGTAACGTCTGCGGTTTGCAGTTTGTCGACTCAAATATTTTGAAAATGCATCGCTCTTTAATACACAATATTGACGAAAACGAAAACAACTCTTCAACCAGATACAAGTGTCAAGTATGTCCTAAGAACTTTAAGATGAGAGGTTCTTTGATGGTGCACATGAGAGTAGCACATTATGGATTTCAAAATAACGTAATTGTTGAGTCAAATAATAAACATAAAGAGAGTGAAGAGACAAACTCGAATAATCAGACAGATGAAAAGATAATATTTATTGATAATAATGACAATAAACAATGGCAGTGCGACGTATGTCGGAAATGTTTTACAACAAAATATTTCTTGAAAAAACACAAACGTCTCCATACAGGTTAAAACAATACTGGTGTTTTATAGAGGTAAATCGCACTAACATTAATAACACATTATTAATTTTAAGGATCGTGCAGATTCAAGTAAAATCTGCATAACCCTTAATACAGCTTATGTGCGATTTTTTAAAACCTAACTACCAATAATAATGAAGTAATAATTTTTCTTACACTAACACCGTTTACCTTATTAAACTAAGTATCAACAAATGTATTTACAGACTTTCCTTCACAGACCATTTATTATATTATTAACGGCCGGTTGCAGAAAGGATGATTAACATAATCCATTATGATATACGTGACATACCATTTTGATATACGCCACGTGATTATTACTTTATTATTATTAGCTTTTCACTGTGTCAATATTTTATCCATCGGCATACATTAAACGTGACAAAAGATAATTAGCCTTTCAGCAACCGGCCATAAGTATCCTAAACATTTAGGTTTGTCATCCACTGTTTTGTTGACTATTGAAACATAAATTAAAAAAGTACCTTTTTACATAAGTAAAATATTTTACATTTTAATTAAAGTAAAGCAGAGAATGTATTTTTACAATAAAGTTATAAGATAATAAATAAAATAATAAAACTTCTTGCCAACTTATACGAGTCTCTTCTAATGATCAGGCCATAGTCAACCACGCTGGTGTGGTGCTTATTTTGACTTAGGTATTAGTAGTACATAGAAAATCAAATAAATTATTTTTTCATATATTTTTTATGCTTTTTTAGGAGAAACACCTTATGCGTGTGGACAATGTAATAAGACTTTTACATTCCAACAGTCATACCACAAACATCTTTTATACCACAATGATGAGAAACCACATGTTTGTCCGTTTTGTGGACGAGCTTTTAAGGAATTATCTACACTTCATAATCATCAGAGAATTCATACCGGAGAGAAGCCTTTTTCTTGCGAATCATGTGGTAAGATATACAACGGCTTACAAAAAAATATATTTTTTTTTTAAATTTTAATTAAGTAAAATATTTTTTTACTTAAGTAGTATTTGTATAAAATACACGACATGTGTCTCCGCCCCAACCTGGTGCTAAGAAAGACGTGAGCTCCAAGAATTGAAGCAACTGACATCAGTCCCTCCTTACCACCATATCGCCTTGTCGTAAAAGCGAGGTAGTACTATGTAATTTTAATAACTGTTGTAAGTAAATTACGTGCAAAATCATAGAAAAAGAAAGTAAATTTCAGTAACAACCCTTTATGTTATTTGTTTAAAGACTGACTGGGCCCCGATTCTCAAGAAATAGAGATACATATCTCATGCTATAGTTATCTATAAATCTGGCATAAAGCATACAACAAACTGGTTTGTATACTGGGATATATATCCCATATGCGACTTCATCTTTATTTATCAATTTATGCATTGCAACAGATGCACATAACATGATAAAAAGAAGTAAGTTCTGAGGCGCCACACTTATTGTGATCCTAAGACACAGAAAATAAATATAAAATTAAACAATAATAAAAAATATAAATATTGTTTAATATAATCTTTTACGTGAGAACCAGAGCCCTATTAGATATTTTATGTTTACAGCTACCTACAATAATTAACGTTATATTACAGGTAAATGTTTTCGTCAAAGGGTATCTTATTTGGTTCATAGACGTATTCATACTGGAGTTATGCCATACAAATGTACTGCATGCGACAAAAGCTTTCGCTACAAGGTATTAAAAAGTTCTTGTATACAGTTTTTTCTTTAAAATAATGCTTTATTATTGTTGAATCATTCTTTTTAATTTTAGGTATCACAGAGAACACACAAATGTCAAGCTCAACCACCTGGAACTGTTGTCAGACAAACAGGCGAACTTCTTGAAAAACTAAAAAAGAAACATTGTGATCCAATAGAAGAGGAAACTGATAATAGTAATTCGAAGATTTCAAATTTTGAAAATATCTCTGAAATGAGCAAAGAATTGGTTATGTCAGGATCAAAACTATCTTTAGAGGATACAGAGAAGGATAATTTTATTTTATTCCCAACTCCTACCAATGAAAGCGTACTTCAAAATAATATAGGTGACAAAAACACTAGTTCTATACAAGATGAAGGACATTTGTATAACACTTCAATAGAGGAATTAATTGATTCTATTCCAAATGATAATAACGTACCATCGCCTTCAGAGATATTGAAGAATTTATGCTTGTCGTCAGAACCAGACGAAACCGACCATGAAACAATAAACTACCAAGACTTTTTTAAAGAATTAAATGATTTTTATAATTGAGAAATAAAATTAATATATTTTTAATTAGTGTTCTATATTTTTTCTCTTTGTCCTACATTCTTAACCAAAACACACACATGGGTCTTTGCGTCTGCCCTATGGTAATATGAAGCAATCATATTTCAACAATATGTGCAACCAATATCATGATTTCCCGAGTAGGGACGACAAATTGTTGTCTTGGGTTTCTTTTGATAATATGATTCATATAGGACCTAATATTATTTTATATAATATAGGTATATGATCAGAGGGTCAGCGTAGCGAGTGTAGGCCCAACTTTCCAGAAATATGTTCTAACTAAGACAGAGTTATAGGGTCTATGATGAGTAATATTTAAGTTCTAAGATGAATTTTAATTTAGTCTCAACTTCAAATAACAAAAGAATTTTAATCTTAAGTTATTTTAAACTAAGTACGCTAGTGCTGTCTTTATCTGAAAATAACCGATTTTGTGAAAAGGGTTAATTATTTTTTTGTACTAGCAACATTGTCATTACGATTCGGAGCTTGTCGTCGTATGTTTGCACGCCCGCTCGTGTAATGTCGTGAAAAATCACAATGAACTGTACCAGCTGTTTTTGTTCTTGTGCTTAGATTTTCACAGTATGGATCAAAATTGTTCAGTGTAATATTATTTTGAGTGACGTCTTACAAGATTTCAATAGTGTTTAAAGTTTAATAACAGTTGCAGAAGAGAAACAGGTAAAATCAACACTCATTTCGTTAGGTATAATATCACTTTACTACGTCTTATTTAGGCTACCCACAAGTAGCTTAAATTAGGTCATTGCGAGAAGCAGTGATTACGATTTAGTGAAATTGTGGTTCGTGCATCTGTGGCTACGTAACGTAAGTTATATTACTGCTTTATTTACATTGTTCAAATTGAAATACGCTTCAAAAATATAGGCTGTCATTAAGGTTGAATCGGACAAAGGGATTTTCGTGTTGTGTTATTTTACAAAGAAATGATGCCATGAATACGGTTTTAGGCTCGGTAATGCTTCCTTAGTGAAACAAATATCACTTAAGTGGTTAATAAACAGTACTAATCAACAAAATATTGTGTAATGGTTTATGCTTGTTGCTTATCACAGAATACAAAATTTAATTGGATGAACGCAGTAAGTAAATATTATTTTTATTTAATAATTGTTTTATTTTGTTCTCATTACATTAAACATTTACACTGGTTCATTTCATTGTTCTGCCTATTGTTTATTCCAATATTTTAAATATGCTGTAAGAATTACTACTCGCACTTTTACTCATATGTCTGTCTCTTAGTATTAATATTCTTTTATGATAAAAATAATAATTATGAACCATGATCTAAGCTAGCATAAGCTGCCTCCGTGGTCCAGCGGTTAAGTTCGTTGATTAGACTCGGAGGTACCGGGTTCGATTCCTGGTCGCGACACAAAAATATTAATGTAAATGTATTTAAAAAGTATCATCATGACCGTTTCCCTTTCGGGGTGGTCAGAAACCACGCTTATAAATAAGCAGATTCACATTTAGCCAACTTTACTATAGGCCAATCATGACAAGTGGCAAGCTCGTCGATGTCTCCAGCGTACCAAACTCAAAAAATCACAAATAAATGGAAAAATGGAATGCTTAGAAATTTGTCCTCTCTCTCTTCAGCACCGTTGTTTTCCTGTGCCACACAGCATGTTAAGCCAACAGCAATACCATCTTGTGAAACTTGTTAATAAATTGTCGAAATAGATCGCCAACCTGTATGGAGTAGCAAGTGTATGCACAATTCACTACAAAAATATTCTTTAAGGTCAGCGTGGGGGTTGATCTCTATCCCTTTCTAATCCAAATTTTATAATATTTATTCTTATGTATAATTACCTACATATCCTTCTTATTTATTCTTAAGACGGGACTTATATCCCTATCCTTAGTATTAATACTTATTTTCTTTTATATTTTGTAAACATTTTTTTCGAATAAATATTAATTGTACTAACAAAAAAAGAATCATAAAAATCCATTCGTAATTCAGGATATTGTTGGGCATTGGGCATCATTGCTTAACAGAGATCTGAAAGATATGGTTCGCCGTGCATTGGCTGCTTCGTGCGGCTGCTGGTATGGCGGGAGTGACAATCCTGTCAGATTGGTGGGGGATGGAGTGGTTATTGCACGGTCATATTGTTTTTTTATTATCATATATTTTTTTTATTTTCATTTTTATACTAACATTAATGAAATAATATTTATTTGTATGGAATATGGTAAATAGGTACATAGTTTTTAAATAGCTCACATACTCTGCCATTTCTGGATCACAAATTTACACTAACTTAATTAATTAGTAATTTATACAATGTAAATAATTTATGTAATAAATGAAATGTCATGAATTTAAGAAATCTCGCATAAGATAATACTCGTATGCGATATTTTGGTCAGTTGATTAATCAAATCAAATCAAAATCAAATCATTTCTTTCCTTTGTTACACAACACTTGGATATTGTCAATACATATATTTTTATACAATACAAGCTTGGCTGGACCGAATCTAACAGCAATACAATTTATAATAAATAAAACATTGTTGCCATAAGCGAGGATTTTGTACTTATTTATAACTAGATACTTAAAATTTAATTCGTGGCTGTAAAAAGGCCGTGTCAGCTTATAATCAAATAACAAATTATTACAATTTCTAAATTTGTATGAATAAAACTCGCGTAACGAATAAAAGCAACACTCTATCAATAGCTTCTTGTGTCTAGATTTAAACTGATGATTAGTTGTATGGATTTTGTAACTAACAAGTGAGCCTAGTTGCTTTGAATAAACGTATATTATTATTATTATATTTAGCGAAGTAATCGCGTAACAAATAAAACATAGTCGAATTGAGAACCTTCTTTTTTTTTGAAGTCGGTTAAAAACAAATGAGATTGATTGCAGCTCTAATTGCAGTGTGATGTTGACAAACATGTACTTGAATGCATAGAGAACCTATTGTGTGGCAGTAGGTAGGTAATAAATGAGGCAATACACCGATAACTTATCGTATATTACATTCATATAATGCCTTCGTGGTCTAGCGGTTACGGCATTTAAACAGGGTGAAAATATTAAGCGATCTCGCTTTATGTTTTTAAAATAATATTATTATTATTGCCTCCGTAGTCTAGCGGTTAAGTCCGTGGATTTAGACTCGGAGATACCGGGTTCGATTCCTGGTTGGGACACAAAAATATTTATTAATGTAGATAAATACATTGGAAGAAGAAGACAAATTTCTAAGCATTCCATGGATTCACCGTGCCGGGTCCATCGTGTGGGTAAGAGATGAGAAGAATGGTGTCTCGGAAAAGGAGGCCTCCCTTTTTTATTTTATTGCGCGATAATACGCTCACCATCCACCATTCTACTCGTCTCCCTACCCAACCAAATACTGTACAATTCCGTTAATAATATTCAATTTATTTGTGATATTATTCGAGTTTGGTACGCTGGAGACATCGAGCTTGCCACTTGTCATGATTGGCCTATAGTAAAGTTGGCTAAATGTGAGAGCATCTTCAAGGTACTTAGCGGAACCATTTCAAAGGAGAGAGCAGTAGTCCAAGCATGATCTGATCTGTGTTTTGTATAGCAACAGTCTGATTGAAAGCGAGAAAACAACTTAATTTGTTAAATATTTCGAGATTATCTGACGTTTTAAATAATAATAATAACGTTAATTGGCGCAAAAAAACTAGTTCGTCAGTTTCGGATAGTGAAATAAAAACAGTGTGTGTTTATTTTATTAGTTTTTAATAACACAAAATTCTGTTTTAGCAAAATAACTTCCTATCAGTCCTCAGTTTCTAAAATGATAATTATAACCTCCCTTACGTCGAGTCGCTGACATTAAATATGACACCCCTTAAGTAGGGGTAAGATAAAGACCCGGGCTGGAAAAGTATTGATCCTAACGTTTAACAATTTATTAACTGTCAGACAGACTGTACGTTTGTCTAAGCTCTTACCAAAAAGTACTATTATCAACGAATACTACTTTCTCGAATACGAATTAAATCAATTCGGCGAATACGATTAATTTAATAAGGTATAATAAATAATACACACTGTTGTATTTTATTTTACGGCCAGTTGCACACAGAAATGTTGACTATCTTTTGACATGTTTAAGATATGCGTATAACCTCATTGGTTGGAATAACCAAAGCAACAAGCTAACTACCAATCACGTGAAGTATATCAAAATATTGATAATAGATTATTTTAATAATCCTTTCTGAAACTTGCTGTTAATAATGCAAATTTACTACTGGCAAATTTGCTGTGGTGGCTCTATTGTAAGAACGCTTTTCTTAAAATCCTAGGTTGGTTCAAACCCCTCCAATGAGAAATACACTTTTCTTATGTCAAAGTCAAAATATCTTTATTCACGTAAACCTATTACAGGCATTTATGAAACGTCATTAATTTAATTATTTTGTATGATTCTACTCCTGCTTGTAGAAGACTAAGCAGCAAAGTGGTCCAATAAGTAAGCTGTTAGCAGAAGACCAGCAGCTTAGCAAATTCCAGTGACCTGTTAATGTTTAATCTGACTGAGAAAGGAATCTGCAAGGAAAACTCAGCTATATCAGATTTACAAAATAAAACATATACAGAACTGCACCACAACGATCAATTATTAACCTTTTAAATTTAGTTATCAGTACCTATGAAAATACAATACCAGGTACAGCAGTAACCCACCAGGCAAGTCAGAATTAAGGTAGACTACATGCCTATGTGCAACGCGAAAGTCGACAAAACGCAAAAACCTCTGTTAATTTAAGAACAATAAATTGAACGTGTTCGGCCTCGGTCCCAGGCCCCCACAGCAGCACCCGATCACGGACATAACGCATGTGCCAGCCATCCCCCCGCTCAACCAGGCCCTTAGGGTGCGGACCGGGACCCGACACGTGCATTTATCATAGACTTACAACACCACCGTTCCCGTGCGCCGGAGAGCACGTTAATCTGTTAGTCCCGGTTTCACTAATACTAACTTGTGGAATCGTTAATATATTCAGTATATGCGTACTATGCAGCCGCTATTTAAGGAGCCGAAGACGCGCACAGTAGCACACTAGACTTCGCTGTTGCTAAAATCACTCGGCATTATAAATGGGTTGTCACTGAAGTTTCCCTTGTTTGACTTATTTTCTTGCACGGAGACTGAGTTTAAAAAGGTGGCAAAAACTTTTTTAGGATATAAAAAAAAAAAAAAAACAAATCAAATCAAAATAATTTATTTGCTAGAAAACATGGTTACATTGCAAGATCTTATAGCTATAAAATTCGCTTCACATGTTTCACCTCAATGGCATGCAAATATTGGGCAATTACAATATGAGAAAAGTCAGATTGCAATATAATAAATATAAATAATAGGTAAATTGAAGCTACGCTCGGACTATATACACTTTAGCATCAGTTATTGCTTAGATATTCTTTAATTGTATAAAAACATTTTTTTATTAAATAATTGTACAGATCCTTTTTGAAACGGTTAATCGGTAGTGAGGATTCATTAATTATTATTGTTACTGCTAATTATTTAGGTATTTTTGTATATTTATTGTATTAACCATATGTAAAGAACACTTACTAACAAATTGGCTTAGGCTGTTATGTTAGGTTAACGTGTTTGTAAATAAATAAATTGACCGCCTCCGTGGTCTAGTGGTAACAAACGTTGAACTCGGGAGGTCGTGGGTTCGATTCCCACCGGAGGCAAGTTGTACATTGTATAATTTGTCTCGGTCTGGGTGTTTATATGTATAATATGTATATACATAGGTGTGTAAGTATGAAACCGGAATTTGCCCATAGGTGGCGCTAGATGTCGATGCAGTTACCGACACATCACGTTAGCGGTGTCTTGTTATTGTATTGATATCCGACAAAGATTTCCAACTCACAATAACACGAGTTTCATTCAGTAGCATTAGTTTATTAGATATAAACATGTCGAGTTTTGTGCCAACAAATTACGATTTGCGGACAGCCCTACTTTTCTGTTTTCATCTGAAGAAAACCGCAGTCGAATCGCATCGAATGCTTCTGGAGGCGTTTGGTGAGCATGCTCTCGGTAAAACAGTGTTTCGAGTGGTTTAAACGGTTCAAAAGTAGCGATTTTGACGTGAGGAACGAAGAACGTGGAAGACTATCGAAAAAGTTTGAAGACGCTGACCTGCAAGCCTTGTTGGACGAAGACGACGCTCAAACACAACAACAACTGGCGGATCAGTTAGTAGTTGATCCGAGAAGCCATCTCCCTTAGGTTAAAAGCCATGGGAAAGATACAAAAGGTGGGGAAATGGGTTCCACATGAACTCAACGAAAGACAGCAGGAAAACCGCAAAACATCATGCGAAATGCTGCTCGCCAGGTTCAAAAGAAAGTCATTTCTCCATCGAATTGTGACTGGCGATGAAAAGTGGATATATTTCGAGAATCCTAAGCGCAAAAAGTCATGGGTAACTCCAGATGAACCATCAACATCGACGGCAAGACCAAACCGCTACGGACGAAAGACAATGCTGTGTGTTTGGTGGGATCAGAAGGGCGTAATCTACTACGAGCTGCTGAAACCTGGGGAAACTGTCAATACTCAACGCTACCGACAACAAATGACCGATTTGGATCGAGTTTGGTGTGAAAAACGACCAGAATACCAACAAAGACAACACAATGTGATTTTGCTGCATGACAATGCACCAGCACACAAAGCAAAACAGGTCCAGGAAACGATAGAGTCGTTTCGTTGGGAGATTCTTCAGCATGCGCCTTACTCACCGGACCTTGCCCCATCCGATTACTACTACACACATCAAAAGTGTCTAGGGATCAACATATATTTTTGCAATAACTTTTCTCCTGATTGATATTCATTAAAATTTTCTTTAAGGATTGATCAAATAAAATGTTTTCGTTTGTCTACAGTAACGATAAACCAAGTCACCTTTGCATTAGTAAAAAAAATTGCCATTTTCCTAATAAAGGGATTTTTGACATTTGAACCACTAACATTAAAGTTCGAAAAAAAGACTGAAATAACAGTTTTTTTTTTAATTTTATTGGGTAACTTAAACAATTAATAATCCGTGTTTCTACCGCGAACACTAACAACACAAGAACATCGGTTTGGCATACTCAAAATGAGTTCATCCAAATCACGCTGTGGAATGGCCGCCCATGTTCGTTGCAACAACAAAAAAAGGTCTTCTTGCGACTGGATACCATCCATATTCGGCAGAGCTCTTCTCTGAAGAATATCCCATGCATGCTCAATCGGGTTCAAGTCTGGCGACTGAGCAGGCCAGGGCAGGACATTGATGTTAGCTGCGGCGAGAGTCTGTCTTACAACTCTTGCGGTGTGCGGTCGTGCATTATCATGCATTAACTGAAATAAGGGACCGATATGCACTTGTAGAGGAACGATGACGTCTGATACAACCGTCTCAGCATAAATTTGAGCGTTGAGGTTGCCTCTGATCCAAATCAACTCAGTTCTTCCGCCGATCGAAATACCCGCCCATACCATGATGGTTCCACCACTATAAGGATGGACTTCCTGGCAGGATTTTAATCGCTGTTGGCGTCCAGGGGTTCTCCAGTGTCGTATACGTCTTGTATCCGGCCTCATACCAAAACGAGACTCATCAGAAAAGCACACGAAACGCCATTGTTCTTCTGTCCAATTTCTGTGTTCAAGAGCCCATTGATATCGAGTCCTACGATTGTGCATTGCTATAGGTGGTACCCGTAGCGGTCTTCGGGAATGAAGGTTCACTTCATGCAAGCGGTTTCTGACTGTTTGGTCGCTAATTAAGTTCCCTGAAGAGCGATGAAGGCTCACGGCTAACATCATGGCGGTTATTGTTGGAGTTCTTCGAGCTGTGATTTGAATGTATCGGTCTTGTCTCCGTGTGGTGCAGCGATACCGTCCTCCATGGCGCTCAGCCACGGTACCAGTGGTTCGGTAACGTGTCCAAAGTCGACTGATAACACTCTGACTTGTATTCAGAGCTAAAGCCACAGTACGTTGCCGGGAACCAGCTTCTATCATTCTCACGGCTCTGATCATTTCTTCCCTGCTTAAATGACGTCGCCGCTCCATAATAACGTTGGTTTTAATCAGTAGTAGGGAAACAGTAGCACTAATAATGTCTTCAATGCGTCTTATGTTTTTATAGGGAAAATATTGACAGCTGATTTTCATCTTTTACTCGAATTTGATTGACAGTTCCTGTTTTAAATTATGAAATGCACCAAAAAGGATCCATATAAATTTATAAAATCATAAATTTATTACAAAGCCACATCTCAATCACAAGAAATCCGCATAAACATGCTTGATCCCTAGACTTTTTTGATGTGTGTAGTTTGCATCGATGGGACACGCACTTGCTGAGCAGCGCTTTACTTCTTACGAAGATGTACGAAAATAGCTCGATGACTGGTTTGCCTCAAAAGAGTAACAGTTCTTTTGGCGCGGAATCCACAAATTGCCAGAAAGATGGGAAAAATGTATAGATAGCGATGGACAATACTTTGAATAAGTTACTTTGTATCATATCATTACAATAAACGTGTTTTTTCTGTACAAAAATTCCGGTTTCATACTTACACACCTGGTATTTACAAAAAAAAGTATAATATGTAGTTTATCAGCCATCTAGTTTCCGTAACACAAGCCCTGTAGCTTACTACGGAAATTAGATGGCGCTGTGACCTGTCTGGAAATAATAATAAAATATTATTAATAATAATTAATTAATTAAATTATATAAAAATAAATATTGCCATAAAAAATTGGCATAAGATCCTCACCAACCCGTCTGGACAGCGTGGCGAGTGTAGGCTAAATTATCCAGATATACGAGGGGCGTTCAAAATATTCTCGGTATTGATACGTTACAACCTCTTTTATATATATATTTGTTACTGGCCGCTAAGATTCATCCATTGACATTAAAAAAAAGTAAAATTGGAACCGAGATGTTCTTTTGTTTTTCTGCAATTGCCGAACAAACATGAACACCATGAGCGAATTAACAATTTTAACGAAATTAGAGCACCGATCCGTCATAAAATTCTTGACAAAACAGGGTAAAAATCAAAAAACCATAAAAGAGGAAATGGATTGTGTTTACCGTGAGTCTGCTCCTTCTTTATCTACTATTCAAAAATGGTCAAGCGAATTTAAGCGTGGAAGGGAGAGTATTGAAGATGACCCTAGACCTGGCCGGCCTGTAGTGGCTACCTCACAAGAAAATATTGATAAAGTGGAAAAACTTATATTGGAAGACGGCCGAGTGAAGGTAAAATCTATAGCTCAAGTAACCAATCTCTCTATTGGTACCGTACATGACATTATACATGACCATCTTAATATGTCAAAAGTAAGTGCAAGATGGGTTCCGCGAATGCTGACGCTTCTTCAAAAGGATATGCGTGTGGCTTGCTGTTCAGATTTTATCGACCTGTGTGGTGAAAATCCCGATGAGGTGCTGCAAAAAATAGTTACTGGAGATGAAACCTGGGTTCATCATTATGACCCAGAGAGCAAACAGGAGTCCATGCAGTGGCACATTAAGGGTTCAGCTCATCCCAAGAAGTTCAAGGTAATCCCGTCAGCTGGCAAGGTCATGGCCACAATATTTTGGGATTGTGAAGGAGTTTTGCTTATCGATTATAAAGAAAAAGGTGTAAATATCACAGGGCAGTACTACGCTAACGTTATACGTCAATTAAGAGATGCGATCAAAGAAAAGAGGCGAGGAAAGTTAACCAAAGGTGTTCTGCTTCTGCATGACAACGCCCCTGTCCATACTGCTCATATTGCCAAGGCAGCTATTGTTGAATGTGGGTTTGAAACTGTTACTCATCCACCCTATAGTCCGGACTTAGCCCCAAGCGACTTCTTTTTGTTTCCCAATCTTAAAAAGGATCTGCGTGGAAATAAATTTTCTGACGATGAAGCGTTGAAGACGGCCGTGGAGGAGCATTTTTACACCAAAGATAAAAAATATTTTTATGAGGGATTAAAAAAAATAATTGATCGATCTTATAAGTGTATGAACATAGGGGGGGAGTATATTGAAAAATAAAAATATCAAACTTTTCGTACTTGTTTGTTTTTATCCACATACCGAGAATATTTTGAACGCCCCTCGTATGTTCTGGAAAGCCCATCTCCAACAGTGAAGGTCCAGGACGGTGCTTTCTAAGGGCTGTAAATTTTAATATTCGTGATGATATTTGGCGAATCCGAATATTCGGAGAATTCGAATATTCGGCGAATACGATTTTTTTTATTCGTTGCAACATTATTAACAACCACTAAACTTTGTAAACCTATATAGAGGTAAAGAAAAAAAAGGTTTTAATTAAAAAAAAATATCGTCTGCATTACAAACAAATATAATACGAGTAAATGCAGAAAACTAATTTGATTTTTTTATTTTTACCTGCTTATTCTTGTCTCTTGTTTTGTGTTTATTATTATTGTTCTTTTATTTCACGGTTTTATTTTTTAGTATTTATTTATTTTAATTAATCTATAGCCTGTATAAAAGTGAAATAGGTTTTATTGTAAACACGCGAAATTATTTTGCTTTGACTTAATAACGTTGACGCTATTTGGCATTTTTCTTTGTCCTAAATGATTTTGGTACTTTATTACACAGAAACAAAAATTAATTAATTTATTTATTTATTTACATACATACACTTTACATGGTATTACAGATACTCCAATACACCATGCAAGGAGGAGTCAGGCGTTATTAATAATATAAAAATAACACATTTTTTAAACTTATTAGATAATTTAATTAATACTGTCTATAATAATTCAACGAGGAAATGCGGCGAGCGTTTTAGGTACCCTCCCTGGTGGTAAGCCCTTAGTTTATTTTGTAGAATAGCTTTAATTTCATAGGTATTTTTAGTTTTAGTTTTCTTTATAATTAGTTTTTAGTCAATTTTATTTTAATATTTTTGTATCGAATTA
The DNA here is from genome assembly GCA_910589645.1 of Tinea semifulvella. Lineage (NCBI taxonomy): Eukaryota > Metazoa > Arthropoda > Insecta > Lepidoptera > Tineidae > Tinea > Tinea semifulvella. The sequence goes on along the minus strand of OU342618.1, from coordinate 9,116,803 downwards.
CCTACTTCGAATAAATATATTTATTTACTTAAAAAAAATAAAAAAAATAATACTAAGTCCAAGAAAAATAATAATAATAATAACAAAAGATAATACTTAAAATCTTAATCAATTTCATTTACTCACAAAATTTCCAGCATGCTTTACTGAGTTTGGACAGATCGTCAGCAAAGATGTCGAGATGTGGTGTTGACTCGAGCATATTTCTAAGTGCATGAAGTGCACGAGGCAACGGAGAGTAGCGATGCGCCACCGTGCGGTAGGTATCTGGGGCCAGCAATCTGTGAGCACGCGCGCGAAGATATTTGTCAGGTGCATACAATCGAACCAACTGTGACACCAGCTCGGGACTGTCCGACTCGCCGCGTAGGACATGGCAGGATTGCATCAAAGAGTTATAATCGCGCCTGGTTTCCAGAGAATTAAATCCGAGGACGCCCATTAATAAATATCATATTGTAAGTTATTTTTGTATATCGGACCTACAATGTCAGGGCTCAGACATATAAAATTGAATCAAGTTATATCCCTTTTCGGGCTGCCACCTTTTAGAAAAAGCAGACCCGAAGATAACATCGCAATTTTTTTTTATAAAAAAATATTCCTAAACACTGCTATTGCTAGAGTCACATTGTTTTTTAAACCATTTTCTTAAGTTCTCAAGTTTTAAAAAATCTTGGCAACAAATTTTGTAATAGTTTTTATAATTTTAACGGGTCTTTACGCGATTTACCTTATAGACATATTTCTCCCAACGTTTCGACCAAGTTGCATTGGCCGTGGTCACGGGTCGACTGGAGCTGCGCGGTGTAGTTCCGTACATACTGGGCGCTAGATGTAAACCTACCCACTTGTCCTGTCGCGTATGAATGTGCGCGAAAGATTAAAAAGTTCAATTTTGTAATATTTATAATTAGTTTTTTATTCTATTTTTTTAGGTTAAATTTTGATTTTGTTGTAATATAGTTCATTTAATTTTGTAATTAATCTTTATAATTAACTCCGACTTAACAGATAGGCAATTTCGCTCGTCCTATAAAATCCATCAAGGAACAAACTGGTTTATCAAACGCTCGCCGTCTGGACATACATCTCTCGCATGCTGAAGATGTGTAATGCTCCCCCAGCTCGTGTGTTTCCCCATTCTTGTGAACTCGACTCCTTCAAGCGAAGTGTAAAACATTTTGCAATAGGTGGGGTGTCCAATGTTTATTATAAAAAAAAATATAAACCCATAACCAGGTTTAGTATAAAAAATGATACTAATGCGTAGACTCCGGGTTAAACCCTGAGGGGTAGCAGCCCCTAATCCCATTTAGGTGACTAAATTTATTTATTTTTAAAAAATATTGCACTAAGTACAAAAGCAAACGTAATGCCCCAAGACATACTCTGTCAGCCATTTTTTAACAATTTTATTGCGATGCAATCATAGAAATAATTAACCTAAAAAGTAATTTTGTAGTATTAATATATACTTACATCATATATCTTTTATATATATTATTATAATATGAATATTCTAAATACATACACACTATTATGCATAATATACTAATGTGTGAACTTTCTTCTTTGCTTGCCTAACCTGTCAACAAACGGCAACTCTTGCAGATCATTTAAAAAAAAAACCCGTGTATTAGTTAGAGACAAATGCAGTATATATAGTAACTTAAATCATAATACTGTTTATTTTTTTAAATCCTACCTTAACGATACGATACAATGTTCTGAAGGTTAATGGTAACAGAATGGCAATCGGCATTACATACGCCTTTTGTAATTAAAACAATCATCATCATCATCAGCCTGTGTCTCTCCACTGCTGGATATAGGCCTCCAAGACTCGCCATTTCACATGATCTTCCGCCATCCTCATCCAACCCCCACCAGCGACCTTTTTTATGTCATCCGTCCATCTGGCAGGGGGTCGTCCCACTCTGCGTCTTCCCGAAAGTGGTTCTTTACTCCAGAACCCGTCTACTCCTACGGTCATCGTTTCTGCGACAGACGTGTCCGGCTCATTGCCAGTTCAGCTTACTAATTTTGAGGGCTATGTGGGTTACTTTGGTTCTCTAATGGTTGTCCACGTTTCGGACTTTATCATTAAAATTTGTGGACCAAACCCACTGTCAGCGTCCACGTCTCTGCTCCGTCGACAATACTGGAAGAACGCATTGGTTAAAAACTTTCGTCTTCAAACACTGTGGTATGTCTGATAAGAATTGTGGCGCAATTTCCTGAATCCTGCCCATCCTAGCTTAATGCGTCTATCGATTTCTTTGCTGAAGTTAGCTATGCCCAATTGTATAGTCTGTCCCAAGGTAGACGTATTTTTGCACAACTTCGAGAGTGGCGTTGTCCATGCAGATTGGTGTCGATATGACATGGTTAAATAATTAAAACAATACAATTTATAAATAAATAAAATACATATAAGTATTTTGTAGTCAATGGCAGCCCTAACGTAGGGGTCGGGCGAGCTACAGTTTGCACGGGGCCGGTTGGTATTGATCGACGCCGCCAAGCCCGGCCAGACCTGGTTACGCGACATACTTGCACTTTATAGCTAATTGCATACAATTTCACAGTTAGGGGCAGTACCAAAGGCAAAGTGATAGTCATTCTGCAGCTAAGGTATAAATATTTTATTTTATATAAGTTTTGTCGACTTTCGGGTTGCACATAGGCATGTAGTCTATCTTAATTCTGACTTGCCTGGTGGGTTACTGCTGTACCAGGTATTGTATTCTCATAGGTACTGATAACTAAATTTAAAAGGTTATTAATTGATCGTTGTGGTGCAGTTCTGTATATGTTTTATTTTGTAAATCTGATATAGCTGAGTTTTCCTTGGAGATTCCTTTCTCAGTCAGATTAAACATTAACAGGTCACTGGAATCTGCTGGTCTTCTGCTAACAGCTTACTTATTGGACCACTTTGCTGCTTAGTCTTCTACTAGCAGGAGTAGAATCATTCAAAATAATTAAATTAATGACGTTTCATAAATGCCTGTAATAGGTTTACGTGAATAAAGATATTTTGACTTTTGACTTTGACTTAATCTAATGCAAATGTGTTATGCTATCATCATTATCATCATTACAGCCTCTAGAACGCAAAGTCCTAGAACTCCACTGTTGAAGATGGGCCTTCCATAAAATTCTGAAGAATTAGGCCTATACTCGACACGCTGGCCAGAGACAGACGGGTTGTCGAACTTCTGATGTCACTTTTCTAATTAATTTATTAACGATTCCACAAGTTTGTATAAGTGGAACCGGGACCGACGGCTTAACGTGCACTCCGAAGTAACGGTGGTGTTGTGAATAAATAGCAAATGTACGTAAGAAAAGTCTTATTTCTCATTGGTACATGCCGGGGTTCGAGCCGACCAATTTAGGCTATTTTTTTAAGGAAGGCGTTCTTACAACCAAGCCACCACCACTCTCCGCTATAACGTGGTATATTTTTTTTATTCCGCAACCGACAAGCACAGGCCAAAATACGAGTATACACCCCCATACCGTAGCGTAGTTACAATCGCTGCGTGTAAATATAACAGACATCATCCATTTTCGACTTTTTTTTTCACTTTCATATAGGTACCTAATTTTAAACAGAGAAACATAGCAAAAATATTTATAACGATTATACTTAAATTATTTGTTATTAAAACTACTGCCTCCGTGGTCTGGCGGTTAAGTCCGTGGATTTAGACTCGGAGGTACCGGGTTCGATTCCTGGTCGGGACACAAAAATATTAATGTAAATAAATACATTTTAATTAATATTTAATTTATTTGTGATATTTCTCGAGTTTGGTACGCTGGAGACATCGACGAGCTTGCCACTTGTCATGATTGGCCTATAGTAAAGTTGGCTAAATGTGAATCCGCTTATTTATAATCGTTGTTTTCTGACCACCCCGAAAGGGAGACGGTCGTGATGATGATACTTCGTACATTGTTGATACCTACACGGATTTTTATGCGTCAGGCCCTGAATATTAAATAGTAACTTATTTTATTTATTTATTCAATGTGTCCGCCTACCACCTACTGGTTGTTCTCGTTGAAAGTATGTGCCATTTGCAATGATGTCAAATGCCAATTTTTACTTTGAAGGAGAACTAATATTGTAAGCTTGGCATGGTGAAATTTATATAAAAACAGCTTAAAACTAGACTTACATTAGCACTGCTACGAAAAGGCTTAGAGCTAACCTTATGGTGTTGTGCAAGGAACATTTATTAGGTTATCCAGCGTAATTTTAGCTGACTGTACGTATATATATATATCACATCAGAAAACCAGTTCAACGAAACGAAAATGGCAGCACCTTTCTCCTTCGGTACCTTCGGCCGAAGCCTTCTTGGAAACGCTTTCCTTGCAAATTTTATTTAAACTTTCATTTGTAGGTTGAACTGCCTCTATGGTATAGCGGTTAATCCGTGGATTTAGACGCGGAGGTACCGGGTTTGATTTCTGGTCGAGACTCAATAATTTATTTATTTTTATTTTATTTTATTTTGACAGCAAACAGTCATTTACATAATATTACAAACATAATTACCATTAACAAGACCTTGAGTGTCGAGAATTTACACAAAATACAATAAACGAAAACACAAACATGCACAGCAGATTAACAATTAAGAAAAAAATATAATTATTAACATCAAAATTGAATTGTGTATTTGTCATTTGTCTAGTTTGGTACGCTAGAGACATTGACGAGCTTGCCACTTGTCATGATTGGCCTATAGTAAAGTTGGCTAAATGTGAATCCGCTTATTTATAAGCGTGGTTTCTGACCACCCCGAAAGGGAAACGGTCGTGATGATACTTTACTTTTAAGGCCATACAAAGTAACGCCGTATATAAATATATATATTTTACTTTTAGTATTCTTGGAATTTCTTATCAGTTTCATCTTGTTATCACGAACCCAATTTAGTAAAGTATCATCACGACCGTATACCTTCCGGGGTAGTCAGAAACTAGCTTTTTTTTTAATAAAGCTGATTCACATTTAGCCAAATTTACTATAGGCCCATTATGACAATTGGCAAGCTCGTCGATTTCTCTAGCGTACCAAACTCGAGAAATATCACAAATTTAATAATATAATAATATTGTGTCCCGACCAGGAATCGAACCCGGTACCTGCGAGTCTGAATCCACGGACTTAACCGCTAGGCCACGGAGGAACTAACTTAATTATTTAGGTTTAAGTAAATTTAATTTGGTTTTAGTAATATAGTCAGTGTAACTGCATGGCGTGTTGCGGAATAGTTTTCATGTCTTATGCAACACAAGGCCACAAAAATAGAACGCGGCAGCATAGAAAATAATTCTAAAATCAAAGCCAAATAAAATAACAAATGTGACACGATTAATTTAAACACAGATTAATTTGAGATTTCTTTGAAATGTTTTTCTATTCGGTTTTTGGGGGTATAAAGTTTTTGAAAGTTTTTAAATCCTGGTCGTAACACAATAATTTATTTGTGATATTTTTCAAACTGCCTCCGTGGTCTAGCGGTTAACTCCGTGGATTTAGACTCGGAGGTACCAGGTTCGATTCCTGGTCGGTACACAAAACATATTTATTAATGTATTTATATAAATACATTTAATTAATATTTAATTTATTTAATCGTTTCCCTTTCGGGTGGTCAGAAACCACGCTTATAAATAAGTGGATTCACATTTAGCCAACTTTACTATAGGCCAATCATGACAAGTGGCAAGCTCGTCGATGTCTCCAGCGTACCAAACTCGAGAAATATCACAAATAAATTAAATATTAATTAAATGTATTTATATACATTAATAAATATTTTTGTGTCCCGACCAGGAATCGAACCCGGTACATCCGAGTCTAAATCCACGGACTTAACCGCTAGACCACGAAGGCAGTTTTATATTTTATATATAACATAGGCAAATTTATATATAACAGAATAATATGTAAGTCAGTGTTCGTCAGGATGTGTCTTTGGGCAAGCCTAATTTGTAGACTAGGATGGGAACTGGCGCGGGCGCACTTTCCTTTGAGCAAACCAGTTTTATTAACGTAAAGAGGTTATAAAAATATGTCGTCATAATGCTAAGGTAAAAGGTTTCGTGACGCGACTTGCTGGAGATTGCATAAGTCGGCACCATTCTACCAGCCATGGTATAACCATGGAAAATATCCCATTATTGGGTTATACCAACGGTTCACAAACTTTATTTATTTATTTTCAGAAAAATCACAGCTTATAAATAGGACATAAAAATTACAATATTATAAATTATTAGATCTTAAGTCAGAAAGATTTTATATTATTTGTACAGTACATTCCTCCTAAACAGTGGGTTAAATAGCTATATACAAGTAGCGTAGGATTATTATGATTTTAGTGAGTGAAAATTAAATAATCATTATATTATATAGAAATATGAGTTCTTAGTTTATTCTAATTATTATGTAGTTATATGTGTATGTACGTATTATGTATATATGAGTATATGTAGGTTTATATATGATGTATATTAAGTAGTATATGTATTTGATATTATATATATTTTGATATTATTTATATTTGTATATGTATTTTTTTTTTGATATTAGGTTAAGTATTAGTTATAGCAAAAACTGTCTCTTTTAACTCTTATTTTTGCACCGTCTCATATTTCTATTTGATATCTCCTTTGTCCCCAAGGTCAACTGTCAGAGAATGCCTAACGGCATTAAGCTTCGCCTTTTGTACATTGTGCAATAAAGTTTTTAAATAAATAATTAAATAAAATTAATATTATTATAATATATTTGTTTCCTATTATTATTATTAATAATAGGAAACAAATATATTATATTTTACTGTTAAACGACTACAAAGGTGAAACGTAACGAAACTTATATATAATAAACGTTAATTTTTATATGATTAAAACAACTGAAAGTTCAAATAAATATAAACTAAACCCAATAAAAAATAAACTATAAGTAAAAAATGTCCTCTAGAGACGACCCTTCAGGGATAGTCTCCAGGAAACATGCAACATTTCCCCTCTGTATAGCGAGGCTAATACGTTGGCAGAAATAATTGCCAGCTTTCCTTTCTCTAGACTTTTCCGTTAGCCGTTTGGACAACTCCTTGGCCAGACGTTGGCTGAGTGTCCCATGGGCCCATCCTCTCGACCCCAATCGGCGCAAATTCGTAAACCTGTACCATGGTTGGCATATTTGCGCAGCTTGAGGTTCTTAGCAGAAACCGCTATAAAATCTATAAACTGATAGGTATATTTATTAATAATACATACATACATACATATCTTCACGCCAGATCCCTTGCGGGGTAAGCAGAGACACGATCACGACATACCTCTTTTGCTTCGTCGACATTCATCAAACTCTTCATACATGACCTTTTGTTACATTAAAAAATGCACATTCGGCCAGTCTTTTATTTATTTGATCGTGATATGTGAGTCTAAATCTGCCAGGGCCACTTTTATCCACAACTTTCGCATTATATACCTGGTTCGTCAATCTTTTTTCGCTCATCCTTTCAACATTCCCGAACCAACGTAGCCTGCCTTATTTTTGTCCCTATGCTTTCTTTTTATACCTACCCTTTTCCGTATTTCGGGGCTACGTATGCGGTAGCCCAAAGTGATGCCGCATATCAGACGCAACGACCTCATTTCTACTGCATTAACCCTACTCTTCTTATGCGTATTCTGACATATTCACGTCTCGCTTCCATACATCAGTGTTGATACTAACATGGCATTATAATCGAGCCGAGCTTTGTCACTGACATTTCGACTGCCGATCAGTGACCCCAGGGCACTGTTAACACTATTCCTGCGTTTACTCTTCTTTCAACATCCCTATCATACATACACTATGCTATATAGTTAAAACACTGCTCAGATATATAAATAAACAAAAATATTCATACTTATTTTTTTATTAAACTGGCTCCGTGCTCTAGCGGTTAAGTCCGTGGATTTAGACTCGGAGGTACCGGGTTTGATTCCTAGTCGGAACACAAAAATATTTATTAGTGTAATACATTTAATTAATATTTAATTTATTTGTGATATTTCTCGAGTTTGGTACGCTGGACATCGACGAGCTTGCCACTTGTCATGATTGGCCTATAGTAAAGTTACCACCCCGAAAGGGAAGCGGTCGTGATAATACTTTACTTTTATATTTTTTTATTTTAAATATCCATATTCAAATTTAACCTCATTGTTAAAAAATAGTATTGATCTTTGACGTAATGTTTAGGAACCACTGAGTTATTCAATACACCGTACTATTTATTATTATCTCTTGGACCGTTCGAGTCAGACTATCGATTGACACGCTTTTGTAGGTACCTACGTACGACATTTTTAACTTTGGTCAAAGAACAATGGGCATTTTTATATTGATACAATAACAGTATATTCTAATATTGGTTTGAAAAATAACGCGCACTGTATACAACGACTATCATCACTATCAGCCAGTTTCTCGAACGTATTTTTGGTACCTAATTATTATTTAAGTAAAAAAGATTTTTATTCCAAACATATCTTAAGAAATAATTATTTTATGTACACAATTATATGGGAAATTGTCAATTTTACGTTTCACAAAGCAATAAGAATTATTACAAATGAAACAAATTACACAATTACGGAATTACACAACAACAATAAATAAATAAATAACTTTCAAATTCACCTATAGGTGATTACCTATGAGATTACAATACCTGGTACAGTGGTACCCTATCATTTTAATTTATTTATTTATTGGTTTTACAAAATCACAGCATTAAATTATAAATAAATAATAAATATTTCCAGACAGGTCACACAGCGCCATCTAGTTTCCGTGGTAAGCTACGAGGCTTGTGTTACGGAAACTAGATGGTTGATAAACTACATATTATACTTTTTTTTTTGTAAATATATACATATTATACATATAAACACCCAGACCGAGACAAATTATACAATGTACAACTTGCCCCCGGTGGGAATCGAACCCACGACCTCCCGAGTTCACGGCAACGTTTGTTACCACTAGACCACGGAGGCGGTCTATTAATACAAATTTATTATAATAACCAATACAAATTTGACGATAGGAATTTTGTTATACATAAGCCAGAAAGATTTTTATTTTATAGACAGCACTTAAATTAAAATTGAGCCGAACCTAACATCAAATTAAATTAAAGCGAATAAAATTAAGTCAAATAATAAATTAAATTAAAACTAAACTAATATTAAATTAAATCAAAATTATTATCAAAACAAAAACAAATTGTCAGTAGCGAGTGCAACTAAATCTATACCGTAAGTAAACAAGTAAAAAAAAAATCATCTAACTAATAACTTTATATACAGCAAGAGAGTTTGTGGATACAAATAGGCATTCAAGTACAAATCAAGTATTTTTTTCATTAGACCAATGGACAATAAAGTAATACATGAAGATAGTAATAGATATATATGTATATATATAATGTAAATAGTATATGTGTAATAGTATATATAGTCATGTGTGTTGGGGTCAGTAGTGTACTTATTAACAAAGAAAAACCTAATTATTGTTAAATTTGTTTGTGAAACCCGATTTGACTTGAGAAAAACAAGATAATGATTCCTTAGCTAAAAATTATTAAGTAGAGCTTCGAGAAACCGGCAGTATGTACTGCCATCAGCGCTCAAGACTAGTGCCCATCAGTACGATTTGTTGCCGTAACCACTTTGACCTACTTCGGTGTTTATAGGTAAAACAGTTCTACATAATAACCTCGTCAATTGCTGCGCTCTCCACTGCTGCAACACTGTTTGCTTTCTCGACTCCTCACTCCGGTATATATATATATTACATTTACCTAAATATGATAGGAAAATATAAATATATACTTATAGATATATAGAAAAGGTAACCCTTATAACACATAATATACATATCATTCATCGTCATCATCAGCCTGTGTCTCTCCACTGCTGGATATAGGCCTCTCCCAAGGCTCGCCGCTTCACACGATCTCCTGCCACTCTCATCCAACCCCTACCATCGACCTTCCTCAGGTCATCTGTCCATCTAGCGGGGGGTCGACCCACTCTGCGTCTTCCCGTACGTGGTCTCCACTCAAGAACTCGTCTACTCCATCGTTCATCGGTTCTACGACATACATGTTCAGCCCCTTCAGCTTACTAATTTTGAAGGCTATATCGGATTTATCATTCATATTAAATTAAAATAATATATTCTTGTACAATATTATTATGTTTAACTTTAAGCTGGTCCCCCAATACATGTCTAACTAATCTTAATCCAGAAAATGTACTACACACATCAAAAGTGTCTAGGGATCAACATATATTTTTGCAATAACTTTTCTCCTGATTGATATTCTTTAAAATTTTCTTTAAGGATTGATCAAATAAAATGTTTTCGTTTGTCTACAGTAACGATAAACCAAGTCACCTTTGCATTAGTAAAAAAAATTGCCATTTTCCTAATAAAGGGATTTTTGACATTTGAACCACTAACATTAAAGTTCGAAAAAAAGACTGAAATAACAGTTTTTTTTTTAATTTTATTGGGTAATAAGTTACCCAATTAATAATCCGTGTTTCTACCGCGAACACTAACAACACAAGAACATCGGTTTGGCATACTCAAAATGAGTTCATCCAAATCACGCTGTGGAATGGCCGCCCATGTTCGTTGCAACAACAAAAAAAGGTCTTCTTGCGACTGGATACCCTCCATATTCGGCAGAGCTCTTCTCTGAAGAATATCCCATGCATGCTCAATCGGGTTCAAGTCTGGCGACTGAGCAGGCCAGGGCAGGACATTGATGTTAGCTGCGGCGAGAGTCTGTCTTACAACTCTTGCGGTGTGCGGTCGTGCATTATCATGCATTAACTGAAATAAGGGACCGATATGCACTTGTAGAGGAACGATGACGTCTGATACAACCGTCTCAGCATAAATTTGAGCGTTGAGGTTGCCTCTGATCCAAATCAACTCAGTTCTTCCGCCGATCGAAATACCCGCCCATACCATGATGGTTCCACCACTATAAGGATGGACTTCCTGGCAAGATTTTAATCGCTGTTGGCGTCCAGGGGTTCTCCAGTGTCGTATACGTCTTGTATCCGGCCTCATACCAAAACGAGACTCATCAGAAAAGCACACGAAACGCCATTGTTCTTCTGTCCAATTTCTGTGTTCAAGAGCCCATTGATATCGAGTCCTACGATTGTGCATTGCTATAGGTGGTACCCGTAGCGGTCTTCGGGAATGAAGGTTCACTTCATGCAAGCGGTTTCTGACTGTTTGGTCGCTAATTAAGTTCCCTGAAGAGCGATGAAGGCTCACGGCTAACATCATGGCGGTTATTGTTGGAGTTCTTCGAGCTGTGATTTGAATGTATCGGTCTTGTCTCCGTGTGGTGCAGCGATACCGTCCTCCATGGCGCTCAGTCACGGTACCAGTGGTTCGGTAACGTGTCCAAAGTCGACTGATAACACTCTGACTTGTATTCAGAGCTAAAGCCACAGTACGTTGCCGGGAACCAGCTTCTATCATTCCCACGGCTCTGATCATTTCTTCCCTGCTTAAATGACGTCGCCGCTCCATAATAACGTTGGTTTTAATCAGTAGTAGGGAAACAGTAGCACTAATAATGTCTTCAATGCGTCTTATGTTTTTATAGGGAAAATATTGACAGCTGATTTTCATCTTTTACTCGAATTTGATTGACAGTTCCTGTTTTAAATTATGAAATGCACCAAAAAGGATCCATATAAATTTATAAAATCATAAATTTATTACAAAGCCACATCTCAATCACAAGAAATCCGCATAAACATGCTTGATCCCTAGACTTTTTTGATGTGTGTATTTCAATTTGTATATAAATATATATATATATATATTTATAAGCGTGGTTTCTGACCACCCCGAAAGGGAAACGGTCGTGATGATACTTAACTTTTTTACTATTTTCTAAATGCTATAATTTATTATAAGTAAAGCAGCACCTAGCCCATATTATTCATATTTTTTTGTAATGACATACATACATATCTTCACGCCAGATCCCTTGCGGGGTAGGCAGAGACAATTGAGCGCCATTTGACACGATCACGACATACTTCTTTCGCTTCGTCGACATTCATTAACCTCTTCATACATGCCCTTTGGTTACGAATTGTAATGAAATGTTTTTATTGTTGGAGATCTCATAAATAAATTACTATACGGGTGAAGCAGGGTCAAATAGCTAGTTATTTCCATTTCTATGGTTACCATTGAATCTCAAGCAATAGAAGTCGTGTGTAGCAATTGAATAGGCTTAGCGCAATGTACCGTAAAGTTCGGTTTATGTGTGCCTTTCGTAACTCAATTCGTTACCTTACAACAGTGCATGTAATAGCATAATTTATATTATTCACTATTCGATGCGTTGACCTGTATATGACCTGGGCTTTGATCCTGTTTATTTATAGCCAACGCGCTGACTCTACTGACTGGGACATTATTAAACAAGTTTCATGCATGACATTAGTTGTAAAAAAATTCGAAAGTACAGTAACTTTAAACAAATATATATACTAGCACATACATCACTAACATCAGTCCCTAACACTATCCCGGCTTGACTGGGCATGACGGCAATTCGAGCCTGATCCCGAAACGTGTGGATACACTTTACTGATACATCTAACTAATCACCGGAGGCAGTATCAAGACAACTCTTATCCCGGACTGACTTTGAAAATACACTTCGCTTGCTACTATACGAATACTGCTATACTCATATATATAGTATAATTTTGCTTCTGCCTCTCCATTCATTCATTTTGTCTTAGGTAAATTTATTTATTTATTTATTATGCTTGGAAAACTTACAGCTATTTTACACTAGTAGGCTCAAGATTGGATACAATAAAGCCAATTAACAGTTTCCACTTATAGTTACACCTTGAACAAAAAATAATAATAAAACATGAGAATAGAATAAAAACATATAAAATAGTACAATTCAATACTGCCATACTACCTAAACAACTTCTATTCGCCTGAAGTGCTCGTCGGCCATCGCGCGTCTTATAGTCGTAGTAGTAGAATTAAAAAGATCAATATCGATATTAAGATTATTGAACAACTCACCTGCCCTAATAAAGAACGCGTTACGCCTGTAATTTGTGCTGAAACGGGGAATAAGCAGTAGTGGACTTTGCCTGGTGTTTCTAGTGGGTATACGTAATAGAATTTTGCTTAGTAACTCAGGACAGTCCACATTCCCTCGCGCAACATCGACAAGGTAAGTTGTGTCTGCAATGTTACGACGCGTCTCAAGTGGCAGCAAATGATGTCTCTTGCATCGTTGATCGTAGCTCGAATCATAGGTTTTAGTTTTGAATTGTATATATCTCAGAAATCTCTTTTGAATAGATTCTATTCGTGTGATATAAACAGCGTATCTAGGGTTCCATAACTGTGATGCATACTCGAGGATACTACGCACGTAAGAACAGTACAATATTTTGATTGGTTTTATAGACCTAAATTCAGTAGAAGATCTTATGATGAAGCCCAAGGCTTTTGAGGCTCTATTAATAATATCATCGATGTGTGAAGAAAATAATAACTTTGCGTCCAACATCACTCCCAAGTCCTTAATCTTGTCAACGACAACTAGATTTTGGCCTTTGAGTAAGTAATTAAAGGTTACCACGTTGGTCTTCCTAGTAAAGGAAATACAAAAACATTTTGTAACATTTAGGTCTAAGTGATTTAATGCACAATACATTTCGAATCTCTTTAGGTCCTCTTGAAGTAACTCGGCGTCGTTAATACAACTGACGTTTTTAATAATTTTCATGTCATCGGCAAAAAGAAGAAATTGGGAGTGGTGAAAACATGAACCGATGTCATTTATAAAGAGTATAAATAATAGAGGACCTAAAATAGATCCCTGCGGTACACCTGACGGGACAACCATGGATCCTGAAAGAAAACTATTTATTGCCACTACCTGAGACCTGTTGCTGACGTAGGACGAGAACCATCTTAGTAGGTTGCCGTGGATGCCGGCGGCTTGTAACTTTTGCAGAAGAATGATAATCAAATAATCATTAACCTATTGGTTTTCAAATATTTATTATTATTATCCTTTAACTTTTGCTAGTCACAGTTTAATTGCACTATTAATTTAAATCTAATTACTATATTTTACTCTTATTTCTGTTTTAATTGTATTGTCTAAATAATATAAAATCTCTTTGGCTTGTGTTCCGCTATTGCTACTTTGTTTATATGTTTGATATAATAACCTGTGATTTTTTTTTAAATCACCAAATGAGTGGTCATTCATCAGTCCGCCTACCACCTATTCGTTGTTCTCGTTGAAAGTTTGTGCCATTTGCAATGATGTTAAATGCCAATTTTTACTTTCAAGGGGAACTAATATTGTAAGCTTGAAACAAGACTTGCCGCTAACAAAATCAATGGTGATAGGTTAATTAATAAAATATAGATGTCCTTTTTTATTTAGTCAATGTTAGCTAAGATTGTCCGGTAGGTGATTGTTTTTGTGGTATCCATTACAAATATCACAGTGTAAACTCTATATAACGACACTGAATGGACTGTGCATTTATGGCGTTATTTATTTATTTAAGCAAGTCAACAACATGTTTACAAAATAATATACAATCTAGAAGGTATGTTATTAGTTTAGTAAACATGTTACTTACAGACCAGCATTGCATTCTACAGGTAGGTAACATCGTTTACTAAAACACAAAAACTAAGTAATACATTTAAAAAAAAAATAGATATGACAAAAACAATAAACTACAGAAAACAACAAAAATGAACATCGCAAGTACTTACAGATGCAAACAGTAATCTAAACAAAAATAATTGAATTAAATGAACAAATCAACACAGCAATGCACAATAACAACAAAAAAAAACAAAACTTAGACCGAGAGTCGGCGACCCAAAATCACCTTCCGTGCAAGCTCTCAGCCAAAACTGTATCACCAAGCGACAACTATCAATCCTAAGCCTCAGTTAGCTCCTAAACACTGCCCGGCAAGATAGCAGGAGACCTTTCTCGTTATAGAGAGTTGTCGTTAAATCGAGTGACGTTACATCGAGTTTACACAATTTCTACAATATAATAATGTTATCTCTCTTCTCTTTCTCTCTCTCTCTCTCGTCTCCTTCGTCGTCTCTTTTACGGCATTTCAGACCTCAATACGGACAGCCTCATTTTATTATTTACTAAAATGGTTTAACACTTGCATCCCTCTTGCTCGCACAATCCAATATTTTCAAACATTTCTTAAGTCTCAGAGTTAAGTACATTATATTAAGTCAATTATTGGATGTAATTAAGTGATGTGTATTTTAGTCGCGAGCAGCTGTTACTGGCAAACCAAAACAAATCGAAATTCTACTTGGTACAAATTATCGTCATCAGTTTAGGCTGATAAACTTGCATACCAACGTAGACAAATAATATTATGAATTAAGCAAACAAGACCGTGGTGGAGTCCAAGCACTAAAACATTTTTAAAAACATCACCTCTCGTCTAATTGTCTGCTGTGGTGACTGATGTTCTTTCCTCACTCAGAGAATCAGTATAGGGATTCACGAGGAAATGCGGCCAGCATTCTTGCCATCATACCGCGCGGACACGATTATAATTTGGTTTTATAAGTAGCTTTTTTTGATTTAGTATATTTTTTTTGTGGTAATAATTTAAATTTTATCTTATATATATGTAGGTATATATTATAATATCTTACATAAGATTATAGATACAAGTTTAGCAAACAATATTGCTATTCGTTATAATTATTATAACGGCATGGACCAAAAAAAACTGACATTTCTGTCAAACTGTCAGGTTTTTCAATGTTTTTAATTGGTAACCATAGGGTTCCTGGGAATCAACGTAGTGTTATATGATTATATCTTCATAAAAAATCTTATGCTGCGTTTAGCGGACCTGTTCAAAGCGAAATTCAACAAGCACGTTGTAAACGGACTGTTTTGGTGTCCGTGAGGTGATTATAAAAATAACATTTGTTGTAGCGGTTTTGCGATTTTTTAAATGCTGGTTCGCGGCCTTCGATAGCTCCAGCAGTGAGAAACCTGGTCGGGTCACAGCAGTACAAAGTTACTCCAAGTCTAGAATTATCTGTAGAAAATCCACTTACTTGAACTAACAATGATGAGGATTCCAGTAGCCACGTATCGGCCTTCAGGTCAGCTGCGAGACAATCCAGGTGCGGTATATCAGCGGTGCGGGTGCGGGTTTGATAATGCAGTAGAACACTTTATATTCGCGAGCACGTTATTATCATTAGAGCGGCGCGGTTTGAGCGTACTCCAGAGAGGTGGAGGTGGTGGTCTTCCGAGGACACAAGGCCCACCAACGTTTCCGAGCTATAGTCTGAAGCACACTGTCGCGGAGCGAGCAGCACGGCTGTCTTATCGACGACTGCCGCGCCATCCAGCGGAACACGGGCGAAATGAAATGCAACATTCACTGGCTAGCCTTGTAAATGGTTTTCACAAATAACAATAGATGGCGGTAACCAAAAGCTCCAGGAGAAGCTTTCAAAACAAGTATACAAAACTCGAATCGCGGTGTGAGGTATAAGTATAAGCGGTAAATACTACATAAATTTAGTATTAAAAAATGCGGGAAAATGCGGAATAAATTTGCGGATGCGGAATAACTGCGGAATGTAATTGCGGATCAATTAAATGACGAACTTAAAATTAAGTATATTGCGGAATATAAAACTAACATAAATTACAAATAAACTAAACTATTGCGTTGGTAGCGGGCAAATACGAACAACTGGGCGTTTGTAAACTCCAGTTTTCGTTTTGACATCAACTACTCGAGCGATGCCATCAGCACCTGGATAAGTTTTCTGTATTATCCCCAGAGGCCAGTGAAGCGGCGGACAATTGTCCTCTTTAATGATTACAACAGTACCGGGTTGTATTGACACGGAAGAGTGGTACCACTTGCCTCGAGGGAGGAGAGAATTGACATATTCCAACCTCCAGCGTTCCCAATAACACTGTACGAGCTTATCCAACAACTGATATCGGTCGAGTCTGGATTGCGGCTCATTACTGAGGTCTTTACTCGGCAACCACTTTAGTGGAGTCGAGGAAAGAAAGTGAGCAGGTGTGAGTGCGAGCGGCTCAGAAGGATCCGGACTCAGCACACAGAGTGGGCGACTATTAAGTAGTGCCTCAATCTGAACGAGCACGGTGTTCATTTCCTCATACGTGAGGATCTGGGACCCGACTACACGAAATAAGTGGAGCTTTACACTTCGACAGCGGTTTCCCAAATACCTCCCATGTGTGGACTATGAGGTGGGTTAAATTTAAAAGTAATTTTATTTGCGGTTAATTCGCGGATCAAACTATCATTATAACTTGATGAGTTCAATAAATTATAAAGTTCATCAACTTTACGTTTTGCACATATAAAGTTGGTGCCATTGTCAGAGTGGATAACTGATACAGGACCTCGACGGCTAATAAAGCGTTTAAATGCGTTAATAAACATGTCTGTGGACAGATCTGATACTAACTCGATGTGTATCGCCTTAACAGCTAAACACACGAAAATACAAATATAGGCTTTCTGAGACCTAACTCCTCTGCGTTTAGACGTGGTGACGTAAAGTGGACCTGCATAGTCGACTCCAGTTTCAATAAAACATTTGGATTGAGGATTAACCCTAAATGAGGGCTGTTGTCCCATTAAAGGACAAAGGGGGCGTGGTTTGTTACGATAACAAATATTACAACCGTGTACTATTTTACGGACAACATTTCGCGCACTAAGTATCCAAAACCTCTGTCTTAAAAGAGACAAGACAAGATTTGGACCAGTGTGTAAATTATTTACGTGATAGTGGCTTATGAGAAGCCCAACTATTTTATCATTTGCGGGTAAAATAAGCGGGTGTTTTTGGCCAAAACTAAGTTGAGCGTGCTCCAGACGACCACCAACTCTTAACAAAGAGTTGTCCAAAAACGGGTTAAGTTTGCGCAACGACTGTGCGACTTCTCGGTTACAGCGGCAATATCGCTCGAAAAATGAGTATATTGAACACATTTTATAATGTACAATTCAGCGCAATCAATGTCCTTAATAGTAATAAGTCCACGAGAGCGCAATTTGCGGGTAAAGCGGAGTAAATATACAACTATATTCACTAATTTTCTCCAAGAGGAGACACGAGATGCGATGTGATAAAACACGTGTTCGTCTGTCGTTATTTGAGCTACTAAAGTTTGCGGGATTGACTTTGACTCCGGCATGCCGTCAAAACTACTAGGTACAAAAGTAGTAATCGGCCAATCACGAATAGACAAAGAAGACCAAGCGGGACCCTTAAACCATAAATTATTATTTATTAATTTAGCAGGTTTAGTGGGACGTGATAAAATATCCCCATAATGTAAAATGTCATTTAGAGATTTTCCACTACTTGACTTACAGCTGGCATCTAAAACAATCCTAACTTTATAGGTTGGTTTATCTGGCCTATACACTGCATGATGAGGAATGTAGTATTGTGTTGACGCAACATCAACATTATCCACGCGGGACAAATAACCATTGTCGATGTACTCACGAATAGTATCGTTGTACGCGGATCTTATCTCGGGAGATTTAAGAAAACGTTTTTCTAAAAACATAAAACGTTTCAAAGCGGTGCCAGCAGAGTGGCCTAACTGTGAGGGGTTCTCCTTAAAGGGTAACCTGACCAAGTATTGGCCAGTGCGGTGCCTAGTGTGAGTGTCAACAAACAACTTCTCACACTCGGAGTCAGTGGAACTAATATGGCGAGGTAAAACAATGTTTTCAACCTCCCAAAAGTTTTTTACAAGCGAATCTAAATACTGATTATTTTTAATAGCGCATAAAAATGATTTAGAGGTATTTAAATTATTATTTAGAGAATACTTAGGGTGGGCATGACTGGAGCCCATCACTAGATAACCAAGGGTAGTCTCAACCCCTACAGCGCGCGAAGAAGGTGACGTAATGCGATTGGAACATAATAAATACGGGAATAGCTCGGTTCCTATAATCCCATCAATTTTACCGGGAATATTATAGGTATCATCAGCCATAGGCAAACCAGTAAAATGTTCCAAGTTAAGCGGGTCTAAAAGAACAGAGGGTAAATCGTCAGTTATTTTGTTTAGTACAAAAGCGTCAATGGAATAAGAAATTTCATTATTATGCCGTGAGTGAAAAGTAAATTTAGTTTGACCTTGAAGAGGTCGTACAGCTGCACCTATGCATTGTACGGATGACTGAATATTATTTACTGAAATGTTTAACAACTTACAACACGATTCAGTAATAAAATTACCCATCGAACAGCTGTCTATGAGCATACGAAGAAAGTTAGGTTTACCGAACGCATCATAAATAATAACTTTAGCCGTCGGTAACACGCGGACTGCACTTTTTATATTTTGCATCAAATTCGCCGTTATTGTATAACTTTTGTTATCGCTCGTCGACGCGACACACTCAACAGCTGATCCAGTGGATGGCTGCAGCGGAGGGGCCTGCGCGGGTAGCGCGGCGGCGGGCGAGGAGCGTGCGCCTGCGTCGCTTTCAGAGATATTCGAGTTATGAGAGAAGCATAACAAGGAATGATGTTTACGGTTGCAGTTTCGGCAAAGTTCTTGTGATTTGCATTTATTAACAGTGTGATAACCTAAACAATTTACACAAAACGATAAGCGTTCAACCATTTGTTTCCGTTCAAATGGTGAGGAGGACATAAACTGTTTACATTTAAAAAGCGGGTGACGATTATTATTGCATAATTGACATTTATTGTTATTGCGCGAGTCGCTAATTAACAACGACACATTCTTTTGTTTATAAGCGGTGGGGTTAGCAGAATTTTTGCTAAATGAGGTTATAGGTTTACCAATATTCGTACGATTGATTATTTTTGCTTGTTCTCGCACAAACGTTTCTAATTTATCAAAACTAGGTAATTCAGAATTCCTAAACGTTTGTTCAAAGAAATAAACCGTTTCTTTGTCTAGTTTTGATAAAGCTATGTGGGTAATTAGAAAATCTGATAAATCATTTAACTTTATTGATTTTAATGCGGCTATAGCGGTACAAAATTTGTCACAAAATGCCTCTAAGGCAGCGGATGAAGCTGAGACAATTGGCCTAAAATTCATCATCTGTTCGACATAATGTGTGGACAACACACGCTTGTCTTCATAACGTTGAACCAGGGACTTCCAGATTATTGGATAATTCTCGCCAGTAGCGGGAAGACCGGCACAAATATTGAGCGCTTTTCCAGACAGTTGTGGGATTAAATACTGGACTTTTTGCGTATCTGATAACGAATTGTTATCATGAATGATAGTTTTAAAGTTCTGATAAAAAACTGACCATTGCGTGGGATCGCCAGCGAAAGATGCTAACTCGAGTTTAGGCAATTTAAACATTGAGGTCTGGGATAAACAGGAAGAACTTTCTCCTCTCGATCTACCAGGAGCGGTTCGACGAACTGAGAAACCCTCACGGATCTCTCGTTCTACATACTTAATTTTACAATATAAATCTTGAAATGATTCTAAAGCGGTAAAACTAGGAATAAATGACTTATTAGCATTAATCTTTTCATTATTTAATTGATCCACAACTTCCATAAATTGAGTTTTGGTACTTTCTATTTCCTCAGTACTAATAAGAAAGGCTTTGCGGGAATCAGTACTGTCGTTAACTTTTAAATTTAGGTCAAAACTTTTTTGTATAAACCTAAATAAAACTTGCTGTTTAGCTTCTAAAACTAATATTTGTTTATCAGCCATTGTTTAAATTTAATAAATTATCAGAATAAATAGGAAAATAGAATGAAAAAAAAACAAATTAAAAAAGGTAGGTTCACAATTTTTTTTTTCGAACAAAGGAATTTAAGGAAAAAGAATGAGGTTTTTTATAATATTATAATATACTTATCGTAGTGAGTACCTACAATAATGTATGCGTGTGAGTTACGTATTTGTACCTATGAGAGTGATTGTTTTATAACAGGAGCGGGAGCGGATCGGAACAAAGACGTAAAATGCGGGGATTTTCGGAGAAAAACCGGGAATTTCGGGAGAAGGACCAATACGAGGGGCGTTCAAAATATTCTCGGTATTGATACGTTACAACCTCTTTTATATATATATTTGTTACTGGCCGCTAAGATTCATCCATTGACATTAAAAAAAAGTAAAATTGGAACCGAGATGTTCTTTTGTTTTTCTGCAATTGCCGAACAAACATGAACACCATGAGCGAATTAACAATTTTAACGAAATTAGAGCACCGATCCGTCATAAAATTCTTGACAAAACAGGGTAAAAATCAAAAAACCATAAAAGAGGAAATGGATTGTGTTTACCGTGAGTCTGCTCCTTCTTTATCTACTATTCAAAAATGGTCAAGCGAATTTAAGCGTGGAAGGGAGAGTATTGAAGATGACCCTAGACCTGGCCGGCCTGTAGTGGCTACCTCACAAGAAAATATTGATAAAGTGGAAAAACTTATATTGGAAGACGGCCGAGTGAAGGTAAAATCTATAGCTCAAGTAACCAATCTCTCTATTGGTACCGTACATGACATTATACATGACCATCTTAATATGTCAAAAGTAAGTGCAAGATGGGTTCCGCGAATGCTGACGCTTCTTCAAAAGGATATGCGTGTGGCTTGCTGTTCAGATTTTATCGACCTGTGTGGTGAAAATCCCGATGAGGTGCTGCAAAAAATAGTTACTGGAGATGAAACCTGGGTTCATCATTATGACCCAGAGAGCAAACAGGAGTCCATGCAGTGGCACATTAAGGGTTCAGCTCATCCCAAGAAGTTCAAGGTAATCCCGTCAGCTGGCAAGGTCATGGCCACAATATTTTGGGATTGTGAAGGAGTTTTGCTTATCGATTATAAAGAAAAAGGTGTAAATATCACAGGGCAGTACTACGCTAACGTTATACGTCAATTAAGAGATGCGATCAAAGAAAAGAGGCGAGGAAAGTTAACCAAAGGTGTTCTGCTTCTGCATGACAACGCCCCTGTCCATACTGCTCATATTGCCAAGGCAGCTATTGTTGAATGTGGGTTTGAAACTGTTACTCATCCACCCTATAGTCCGGACTTAGCCCCAAGCGACTTCTTTTTGTTTCCCAATCTTAAAAAGGATCTGCGTGGAAATAAATTTTCTGACGATGAAGCGTTGAAGACGGCCGTGGAGGAGCATTTTTACACCAAAGATAAAAAATATTTTTATGAGGGATTAAAAAAAATAATTGATCGATCTTATAAGTGTATGAACATAGGGGGGGAGTATATTGAAAAATAAAAATATCAAACTTTTCGTACTTGTTTGTTTTTATCCACATACCGAGAATATTTTGAACGCCCCTCGTAAATGTTGTAGCGGTTTTGCGATTTTTTAAATGCTGGTTCGCGGCCTTCGATAGCTCCAGCAGTGAGAAACCTGGTCGGGTCACAGCAGTACAAAGTTACTCCAAGTCTAGAATTATCTGTAGAAAATCCACTTACTTGAACTAACAATGATGAGGATTCCAGTAGCCACGTATCAGCCTTCAGGTCAGCTGCGAGACAATCCAGGTGCGGTATATCAGCGGTGCGGGTGCGGGTTTGATAATGCAGTAGAACACTTTATATTCGCGAGCACGTTATTATCATTAGAGCGGCGCGGTTTGAGCGTACTCCAGAGAGGTGGAGGTGGTGGTCTTCCGAGGACACAAGGCCCACCAACGTTTCCGAGCTATAGTCTGAAGCACACTGTCGCGGAGCGAGCAGCACGGCTGTCTTATCGACGACTGCCGCGCCATCCAGCGGAACACGGGCGAAATGAAATGCAACATTCACTGGCTAGCCTTGTAAATGGTTTTCACAAATAACAATAGATGGCGGTAACCAAATTCTGCGGCCAGACCAACATTTGTAACCATTGACTCGCTAAACAAGACATCTCGAACTGCGGCCGAGATTACGCTAAAAAATATTTTTAGATTATTTTGTATAGTCACAGTGTTGAATTAAGGGTGCAATATGGTGATATTACACTTATATATATTATATATTGTATTAGTATTGGTATTGATGGTACTCCAGATGCATGATCCCGATTGCTGGTGCTGTCCACAATGCTGCTGTCAATACTACAGGGCTACATTACATCTCACTCACTGTTAGGGTACACTTTTCTGTAGGTAAAGGTTAATTTTTAATTTAATATTGGATATCTCTATTTTTTTTTTTGTAAAATTAATCTTTTTGTTGTATTCCTTCTGTTTTTTCTCCTTTTATTTGACACCTAAGTATCTGTAATTAAGTATGTTTCCTAATTTGGCCAATGTATAAACTTAATTATATATTAACCTTTATGTTCAGTAATGTGCGTGGAAATGAATTAATAAATAAATTAATAAACTTCCAGTGACGTCACATTATCCCATAGGAGTAAGAATGAGTCCCATAAAGACTGACAGCAGTTACCTCTGTAAAGAGACTAAAGCTATTCTCTCTCACTTTGTTGCTGTTATTTTGTACAAAGCTTTTTTATTTTATTAATTTAAAACTTTTTGCACTATGTACAAAGGCGGACCTAATGCCGCTAGACATTCTTACTCGATCAACCTTAGGGACATTACGAACATAGTATGTGGAAGGTTCGCGCAAATTAAATAACATATAAGGAATAAATAGTTCTACTAAAACTAAACTATTTACTAGTAAATAATATTAATATACTAAACACAAATATACTTAATATATACGTAAATACAATACAGTACAGTTGTTTTGATCTATTAAAGAAGTGTGTGAAAGCTTGTGTTTAGTCAAAGTCAAAATATCTTTATTCACGTAAACCTATTACAGGCATTTATGAAACGTCATTAATTTAATTATTTTAAATGATTTTACTTTTGCTAGTAGAAGACTAAGCAGCAAAGTGGTCCAATAAGTAAGCTGTTAGCAGAAGACCAGCAGCTTAGCAGATTCCAATGACCTGTTAATGTTAAATCTGACTGAGAAAGGAATCTGCAAGGAAAACTCAGCTATATCAGATTTACAAAATAAAACATATACAGAACTGCACCACAACGATAAATTAATAACCTTTTAAATTTTGTTATCAGTACCTATAAGATTACAATACCTGGTACAGCAGTAACCCACCAGGCAAGTCAGAATTAAGATAACTCTCTAAAACTCAAAAACCTCTGCTAATTGAAGAACAATAAATTGATCTGAATTTTCAAACTTCAGTTCAATTGGATTGAAGTTTAATGATAACACGTAATTATAATACAATTTTGGTCAGATCGAGTTATCTTCTCGACTAATTCAATGTCAGTAAAACATGCATCTGCAACCCGGAATTCTTTGTTATTGTGATGACCTAGTCTCATTTCACGTCTATACTACGCACGTATGTAGTTAATTACAAACCATTTTATTTCCTTAATTTTATCAATATCGTTAGTAGCCAAATTATTTATTTTCCTTTGGTTAGCACAACACTTGGATATTGTCAATACATTTGTTTTTCCATAGTTTACTATTATTTCGATTATAAAATAACCAGCAGCTACTATGGGTGGACCCATCATATCAGCTATACCATCATGTTTAACTAAAAAGCTAGGTAGTTAAAATTAATTCGTGGCTGTAAAAAGGCCGTTCAGCTTATAGACTAAAATAAATTACGCATGTCAGGTTAATAATTCGTAGTAGGTATTGTGTATATATTTAGTATTGAAAATATTTTATATATGTATTTGTACACTTTATATGGTATTTCAGTATATACTTCAGTACACCATTTATATTATTTACAAATATTCATAAAAAGTTAAGATAAATATCATCACGACCCTTCCCTTCCGAGGTGGTCAGAAACCACGCTTATAAGCGGATTCACATTTAGCCAACTTTACTATAAGCCAATCATGACAAGTGGCAAGCTCGTTGATGTCTCCAGCGTACCAAACTCGAGAAATATCACAAATAAATTAAATCTATTTATTTACATTAATATTTTTTTGTCCCGATCAGGAATCGAACCCAGTACCTCCGAGTCTAAATCCGCTAGACCACGGAGCAGTTGCTACCTTTATCCATCCCCCACCAGCGACCTTTACGTCATTCGTCTATGTGTCCTCCCAGTGTGCGTCTTTCCGTACGTGGTCTCCACTCCAGAATCTGTCTACTCCATCGTTCATCGGTTTAGCGACAGACGTGTCCATTGCCACTTCAGCTTACTAATTTTGAAGGCTAGTCCACCAGCCAGCGTTAAAATAAAAAACAACGGTGTTACGTTTGATTGTTTCCGTATCGTATCGAACAGCTGAGAGATTATTACCATTTGCATCCCTCCGAGTTGTTTTGGAGGGTCCCGAGGTCGATGACCCCACCGGAGTCCGGACGAGTGCATTCGACGTTGTCGTGTTTCTATCGGGCTCACAGACTTATATCTAAAGTCTTGTCCTAATATCATATGACCAAAGTGCACATATTAATTAAAATACATTTTACATCTCTATTCATGAACTTCATCTGTTATGTATTTATTTTAAAACTGTATTGTAAAATACAAAAGGCCTCCGTTTGACCGCCTCCGTGGACTAGTGGTAACAAACGTTGCCGTGAACTCGGGAGGTCGTGGGTTCGATTCCCACCGGGGGCAAGTTGTACATTGTATAATTTGTCTCGGCCTGGGTGTTTATATGTATATATTTACAAAAAAAAAGTATAATATGTAGTTTGTCAACCATCTAGTTTCTGTAACACAAGCCTCGTAGCTTACCACGGAAACTAGATGGCGCTGTGTGACCTGTCTGGAAATATTTATTATTATTATAAAAGGCGAACGTAATGTCGCTAGGCATTCTCTGCCCGTTAACCTTTGGGACATTGGGATCACATAATATTGAGAATGGCGCGGTGCAAAAAGAAAGAAAAATATATTAATCCATCATAATAATATTTAAAAACTAATTAAAAAGTAATAGACCTACATATATGCGTACATATAGATAGATAGATAAATTCTTTATTGCACAGAAAATAAAACATTTTACAGTACATAGGCGAGCTTAATGTCTAAAAACATTTTCTAACAGCTAACCTTTGGGAGATGTGAGCAGGGATTGTAAGGTGCATGACCGCTAATATTTGAGATAAAGAGATTTATTGAGTTGAAAACTTATAACTAAAAAAAAAAGAACGATATTAAATCTATAATATAAATACATACAATACATAGATAACACATACATATATTAGTTACATACTATATTTATATATATATACATACAATAATATACCGATATCGGTACTGTAACTGTAACGTGTAGGTTACGGATGTTTATTTGAATAATTGAGAATAGGCCACAGAATTGTTGCTTAGTCATTGTTATTTGTGTTTAGGTAGGGTTAGGGTGTTATTGTTAATTTAAGATTTAAAGTAAATCATCACGACCGTTTCCTTTTCGGGATGGTCAGAAACCACGCTTATAAATAAGCGGATTCACATTTAGCCAACTTTACTATAGGCCAATCATGACAAGTGGCAAGCTCGTCGATGTCTCCAGCGTACCAAACTCGAGAAATATCACAAATAAATTATATATTAATTAAATTTATTTATTTAATTAAAATTAAATGTATTTAAGATTTATTTTTTATTTTCCTGCACTTTTAGTTTTTACGAGTCTTATTAGGTTTAACTTAATTAACATTTATATCATTTCTTTTTTTTCTATATTTTTAATGTATATTAAAATACGTTATGATTAATGCATGCTGTAATGGTCTGTAATGCAAAGGGCAATAGCCATGTGTTAGTTCTAGTAATATTATAAATATTTGTTTTGTTGACTGTCCATTGAATAAATAAATGGGATTGTCATGAAAATGACAATGGCTGGGTCTAGGGTTATTGTTTAACAAAAAAAAAAAAATATTAAGAAAATACAATAAGTTTAGTGCGTTTCAATACAAAGTCAAAAAATGCTACATTTTCTCCGTAATTCAAGCAACTACCGCAACCGCACAGGCTTTGGATAATATTTGTGTCCGTTAAGTCAGGTTACAGTACATACATACTAAGTAAAATTACATAAATAAATAAAATACATATAATATAATTTATTATATCATAATACATTAATAAAGAAAGATTCCGCATAATGTATTTAGGAGTAGAGTAAAAAAAATAGGTATTATTATTATTAGATTAGATCATGCGTGGAATACTGTTCTTACCTTTGGGATGATTCCCCCAAGTACCTCACAGATGCTCTCAATGTCCTACAGAGGCCAGCTGTTCGAATTGTGGACGATATCTGGAACTCTCGAATCTCTGCAGCTTCGCCGAAATGTAGCTTCTCTGAACGTGTTCTACAGGCTATACTATGGTGAGTGCTCTGAAGAGCTCTATAACCTAATTTCTTCCTTTCCATTTCGCAAGCGAACCACACGCACAGGTCGGAATATGCACATACCGTAGTCACCATCCCTTCGCGTACGTATAAATTTGGGGACTCATAAATCTGTCGCACAATAAATATGTGGAATGCTCTTCCAGCCTTTGTATTTCCACTTTCCTATAACCTGGAGTCCTTCAAGCGAAGTGTGAAAAAGCATCTAGTCGAGCCGGCATAGTGTTAAGCACTGATGTTTAGTTATGAGTGTCTAATTCCAGTTGCTAACCTTGATGAACCTTGCGCGCCACTTACCATCAATCATGTCGTGCAAGCATAAAATAAAAAAACTACTTTTAAAGAAGCGAATTCACATTTAGCCAACTTTATATTTATAAAAAAAAATGTTTCCTTATAAATCCGCGTCTAAATCCACGGACTTAACCGCTAAACCACGGAGTCAGTCGAGGTTGTTTTAATTGTATTAATAAACAAGCCTATACGTTATGTCTACGGACGGGACGTTGCCTTGCCTTCCCCCTGAGGGTGGTTCACCCCATGCGTTTTAGATAGCCAGATTGATTTGGTTTATACTCCCAGACTCTTTGTTTGAGTATGGCGTATATAAACCTGGTTTTCTACATTTTGTGGTGTGTTTATCATGTTTGATAACTGGAGTACTTTTTTGACGTGAAAAGCAAAAACCACTATAAGCCACAGTAAAATTTGAACATAAATTCATTTGAAAAGACAGCTTTTTCTCGTCGTGTGAAGTAGAAATAGGATGGTATTTATAGACGTTACTTAAAGAAATTAATCTGTCAAAAATATCGTCAGTTTTTAGTCATAGTTTTGCAGCATGTCAATGGCCACCATTGTTTATTAGTCAGGCACCGCCTTTAAATATATATAATTAATTTAAATATATAAGTTTTTTCAACACAAAAAAAGTTCGATAACCCGACTGCGTAAAAAAATAACTTTAATTAAAAACTGAATAATAATGCTCTCGAGATGTGGTGTTGGCGGAGAATGCTGGCCATATCATGGACAGAGTTCCGAACCAACAAATCCATACTGGAGGAACTGGGGATCAGACAACGCCTTTCCTCGTACAATTACGCATTCTAATATAATACGCAAAACATCCATCGAGCGCTTGGTAGTCCAGGGGAAAGTCGATGGCAAGAGGATGCGTGGTACCTACTACTATATTCGATGAGATGGACCGATCAGGGAAAGGTTGCAATGGATCATCCCCTACATGAGTGTACTAGGAAAGCTGGGGTCCGAGAGGAGTGGCGGCGACTTGTTAAGCGTGCCACTAGCACTCAAATAGCGACCACGACCACTCTGCCAAGAGTGTAGCGACTAAGATGAAGAATAACTGAAAGAAAATAAATAAAAAATAAAAAAAAAACTCGCTGTTTTCATTGGGTCCCGACTGATAAAGCTACTATGTAATAAAATATATAAAATTATTTCAATGGTGTAGTTAACAGGTTATCAAACATTTTGCCGAACCCTTTAGCTTGTTCTTTTTTCTTTTAGTTTTTATTTATTTTATTTCAGTTTTTAATTAAAGTTCAATTTTTACGCAGTAGGTATTTTTTAATTTATAGATACACTGTCTGTTATTAGATGGTAAATTTCGCAATTTTGACATTTTATTAAGAGAGATAAGCCCTTATTAATAAATAGACAATATCAAACTACTAGACAATATCAGCCTATAAAAAATACTCGCATATAGTTCCGTGTTATATTTGAGGTTACAATTCAAGATCTTATAGCTAGAAAATTCCTTTCACATGTTTTAACTCAATATAGTATTCAAATATTGTCCAATTTTGAGAAAGCTCAAGAAGCTACACTCAGACTATATATGGGTGTTTCTCTGTAAACTGGGCAACTTTTCCTAGGAAAGTGTCTAGGCTACTTTTTTGCTCATAATATAATAAATTTTATTTAGGGAATAAGTATCCTTCTATTTATTAATATTCGGCAGATGAACCACAAATATTCCCATTACTTTAGAAAATATTAAGCATTTTCTGAAAAAAAAAATATACAGGGGACTGTTGCCAAAGCCATGGGACTGTGAAATTAAATAAAAAATACAATTTTTGTACCGAAATTAAATGTTTTTTATTATTATTAACTTTAGAGCTTAAGAATTAAGTAACTGAATAATAAAAATTTAAAGAACAACTATCTTTATGTAGTACTTAACGCTGTAATCTATCAGATATATATCTTTCAAATATACTACAACCGTGTGCGTTAACCGCCAAAATAAAAAGCTTGAAGAATTTGAGAATATTTAGTTAAATAATTCTCAGAAAAGTCCATGTGAATAAGAGTATTTTCTTCTGTCAGCGCACTTTTAAGTTTCTTCATTGCACTGAACTGGTGTACAATATTTCTTTCGTGACAAAAAAATGTCTAGCTCTTCTTGCTATAATGAGGTCGCGCGGTTTTACATCAAAGGATTTCTTAATGTATTTGGTTACTCGACTAGTCTTTGGATTTTAGGTAAAATTAACTTTTTCAGATATCCTTATCTTATAACTGATACTTATGTCTTATGTTATCAAATTTCTCTGGACAAACATCTTATAATAGCGGTCACAACACAGCTCCTGAAGCAATCTATGATAGCTGTTATAATTTTAAAAAATTGCATTAAATAAAGCTTTTAAGTCTAGTTTGCGTGGTTCATGCACAAACATCCTCGCCAACCCGTCTGGCCTCGTAGCGAGCGTAGGCCGAAATCTCCAGATATATGTTCTGGAAGGCCCATCTCCAACAGTGGAGGTCCAGGATGCTCTGTTCTAAGGGCTGTAAATAATGCACAAACAAGTATCACGTTTTTCAACTTTGGGCATGACAATCCATAAAGGACGCAGTCTGCAAAAAGTTTAATAACTTAGTGTGAAATTTCCCTTCTCTTGTTTGAATTTTTCGTACAGCCCTTGTCAATTTATCGTCAAGCATGTATCGCTTTTGTTTTCGTTCTGATTTTCTTGTTATAAATTCTTTCTTTTCCGCTCCTAGCCTACTATTAGAATCATCTTCATAGAAATTAACAACTGCTCCTACACATTCATCTGAAATTTTGTTTCTTCTTTCCAGTCGATGACCCGTTTTTGCCTTATCACACCGGTGTTGTTCATTCGCCATAACTTATATTTATCAACTATCTTTCCAGTAACTATTTTTGTTAAGTCTTTTTTTTTTACGATTTTCATCTCAAAAATTTGTCTTGTATTTGTTTTAATACTTCACCGAAAAGTGCTTTTTTGACTAATCTTTTCAGATATTCTATATCTGCCACTTTTTGAAACTTTGTATTTGGTGTATCTTTGGGCTTCAGATTAATGCTCTTTTTTAGTCGCGATAAACGTTTTTTGTACTTTATTACTTACTTATTTTATATCTAAGCATCTTTTCTTTATTTTTATTAATTATTTCAGCAGCATTATTTCAGGTATTGACATTTGACATAAAGTAGATACATCAGAATCTGGAGTATTTTCTTTAATAAATGAGTTAGTAATATTTGCTAATACTTTTTTTCTTATTGCGATACTTTGTGCAATACTCTTTCCACTTCTTCTTGGCATCTCGGTGTTCTTGTGAAGTCATATTCTCAAAAACTTTCTAGCTCCCTTTTCTTTTTTCTTAAGGTACTTAGGGCGTTCTTTTTTTCTAAGTTCTTCCCTTTTCTGAGGGTAGTTTTTAATCTTCTCATATCTCTTTTGTTCTTCTTATCTTTTTTTTGTGGAATCTCTTCTTTAGTGGCTTTTTTTCTTTGGCGCAATTCTCAAAACAAATCTAAAACCATAACAAATATAATTTACACAATCCCCTGGATGTGGAAACAGTCCCCTGTCCCGTAGAAAGACAGGGGACTGCTGCCATGGGACTGTTTAATTTGATTGAATTGATGAGTAGTACAAATTGTAATTGATTTATGCTATTTTGCTGCACATAGGAAATATGTATCTATTGTAACAATTTAAATGTTTAAAGGAATCATTAAAATACATAAATAGAAGAAAAATAATCCTTACCAGAGGACTGTTGGCAGTCAGGTTACAACGCGGCTTCCATGGAAGAACGCTCGAACACTGCTAAATAAGATGGCGTGCGGGTCGTCATGGCGGCAACCGCGCAAACTTCAGACTTGTTGCGTTTCGTTACACGCATAAAAGGCGTTGTTTAACCTTTTGGCTACGTGTCACATAATTTAAAATATAGACAGGGGGACTGTTCACTAAATCCGAAGACAAAGTTTCATTGCCTTTTTTTTAAATTGTAAAATAATATTTATGTAAAATAAAAAGGTCTCATGGACAATCAAACAATATTGATTTAATAGTACAACAATTCGATAAATTCCAATAGATACTGTCTCGATTAATTTAGTCCGAAGTAACTATTCTGCTTTGGTGACATACCAGGGGACTGGTTTTTAGGAACTATAAAAACGTTTTTAATATGATAAAGTTCATTTTAATGGATTTTTAATGTTAAGCAGGGCTAGATTAAGGTATTGATTTTTGGAATTATCTACGAAATATTTGAGATCTTTTATTTTTTTTAACATAATTAGCCTGGGACAATGAGTTGCCCAGTTTACAGAGAAATGCCCATATACGTGTACTTTAGCATAAGTTATTGCTTGAATAATATTTAATTTTATAATAATTTTTTTTTATTAAATAATTGCTAAATAAATAATAAACTGTTTTCGTGGTCTAGCGCTTAAGTCCCTGGATTTAGACCTGGAGGTACCGGGTTAATAATAATAATAATTTTTTTATTATTTTTTTATATACATTTATTCGAAAAATAATATTTACAACATATAAAATAAAATTAATATTAAGGATAGGGATATAAGTCCCGTCCGCATGGAATGGTGGCAAGAACGCTGGCTGCATTTTCCCGCTGAATTGCAATACTGATTCTCTGGGCGAAGAAAGAGCCAGCCCTCTTGTCACCGGAGGAGACAACAAGACGCGGTGTTATGTCTTTTGAAAACTTTTTTGCGCTTGGACTCCATGGGCCCAGAGTTTCTACAGCAAACGGCACAAATATGTAATCTTTTAATATACTTACATACTTGCGCCGCTTGCTGGACTCCGCATTTTCCGCCGCGGCTCCATATTATAATTAATATTTAAGTTTATTAATTTAAACTTAAATATTTAATATAAATTAATATTTAAGTTAATTTTGGTACGTTAGAGACATCGAAGAGCTTGCCACACTTGTCATGATTGGCCTATATAAAGTTGGCTAAATGTGAATCCGCTTTTTTATAAGCACCACTCTAACCACCCCGAAAGGGATACGGTCGTGATAATATACAGAAGTAATTTGCACGGAACTGATGAATACTAGGCACAGAGCAAGCATGCTTTACAGATCTTAACCTTTGGCATTAGTGTTAGAAGTTTTAATAATGTGATAAAATAAGAACATAGATTGTGTGATAAACTTTGACAATTCAATGTCACAACCGTAAAGGTAGGTTCGTTGCATAATAATTGTTTGTTTGTTTGATAAATTTACATATGTATACCTAGCGGAAGATTTGAAGGTTTGTTATCGTATAAACGCTCTGGTACTTAAGTAAACATATTTTTTTATAATAATATATTATTAACTATAAATGAAAATATTCACCTACGAGTGTATTGATCTTGTGGGATTGTGCAAAGAACACAAGCGGCATTCCCTCGCTGCACAGCCATTCATTATCATCAGGCTCGCCACTGCACGCGGTCATCCGTTCATCTGGCGGGTGGCCGTGCCACTTGGCTCCCAAACTTGGCTATATGGGCTAGACCCTTTCCTATCACCTCAATTATCATCCATCGGGAGAAGAGAACATAACAACAAATTATCCTTGGCCACTGTCGATTATAAATTGCTGCATTAAGGGAGAAAAAAAAACCATTGGTTCAGTATCCTTAGTTTATTTGACGCTGT
The DNA here is from genome assembly GCA_910589645.1 of Tinea semifulvella. Classification (NCBI taxonomy): domain Eukaryota; kingdom Metazoa; phylum Arthropoda; class Insecta; order Lepidoptera; family Tineidae; genus Tinea; species Tinea semifulvella. The sequence goes on along the minus strand of OU342618.1, from coordinate 9,083,222 downwards.
TTTAGTGATTATGTCAAAGTATAATATGTAGTTTATCAACCATCTAGTTTCCGTAACACAAGCCTCGCAGCTTACCACGGAAACTAGATGGCGCTGTGTGACCTGTCTGGAAATATTTATTATATTTATTAGTTTCGGTGGTTGAGCTCTGAGCGTATTTCAAACTCAAGTATGTTGAAGCTGGGTTGTATATCATTCATATGCAGACGAAACAGTTCAACATTTCAGAAACAAATGTTCATACATCTGAGCTGCCAATTTGTAGTTCCGTCAGGTCGCATCTGTCTGCATTTTAATGTCAATCCCATACATTTTCATTATTTATCTGGAAAGTTCATAATTTTATTAATGTATAGGTAAAAATTTCTGTAGATACATAATCTACTTGCTTGGAGCTTTTATTATGTATATGTTGTGTATCCAAGCAAAAGGTACAGTAAAATACGAGGTAAGCGGGTGTTGCACGCGCGGGCGGGTTGTCGACCGCCACCGCGGCCTTGGGGCATGGCCAGGCCGCATACCTATATAGGGTCCTGTCCAGCAAAGTAATACTCAGACCCAATAACATTATAGAAGTTGGTACAAGAGGAATTCCACAACAATCTTTGCACCACTTACTGAAAGAATTAGGCTTAAGTAGGTCTGCTGTCAACACATGAAACGAGCTTCTAGTATCATCATCACAACTGTATAATTCAGAAACGACGTTATTAGTAAAAAAAAACCTCGATTTTTGACGTTACTTTTTTTCCAAAATATGTGAATGCAGTTCAGCATATATAAAAAAAATGGATGGTTTTTCTGTAACTATTACTGGTTACTGTCCCGTCTCAAAAATCCCTCTGTATACATCATTGCAATCAGCTAAGCATTTGCGTCGATTTCGTGTAAAGTCATATCAAGCTTGATATTTTCCTTGAAAATTTGCCACGCTTAGTGAATAAATATACTTAGCTAAACTTATATTTTATTACGGCGACAACCTAATCTAAAAGACAGTACTTTTAGCAAATAATATAAATAATAACTTTAGTGAAATATGTATGTCAAATTCTAAATTAAAATATTAATTAAGGTTGACTTGTGCTAACGTTATTTGACAACAGTATCTTGCCATTTACCCTATATTAGTCCTGTTTTGTTCCTGACTTCAGACTAATCAGGTCCTCCGCCTACCGTTTCAATTCCTGCGAGGCTGGCTTCGCCAAAGAACTGACAGACTGCACGAACAGATGGCGACATCTGCCACAGACTGCAGACAGGCCCTTCCCAACCCTGACAGGCGAGTAATGCCTTAAGCCTTCACAGCCTTAAACTTCGCACAATGGTAGTGGTGTTGATGGGACATTGTGCTTTTAACAAGCATCTATACACTTTGAACATTACAGATAGCATACTCTGTAGGGGATGCATGGCAGAGGAGACGGCCGCGCATGTACTCATGAAGTGCTTCAGTGTGGCTGTGCTTAGATTGAAGTTTCCCTAATTGAGAGGTCTCTTCCAGAATTCTGCAGGAACGTGGCGGGTTTTCCTGGCCTTGAAAGTCGGATGGTTAGGCTAAATGTCACGCACAATATTCTAATAGACACTAATAAGCTACTGTAATCACACAATCACAAAAAGACTAACCAGCGGGGTGAGGCGGAGTGCACAATCGTCCGAAAACAAATCGTCTAAGATCTATTACGTCTGCTAGAAATGTCAAAATCTTGAGCATTCCGCCTAGAATTTGACATTTCTGACAGACTTAATCGATCTTAGACGATTCCTTTTCGGACAATTGTGCACTCCGCGTCACCCCGTTGGGGTAAATGGCGAAATACTGTTGTCAAATAACGTATTGTTTAGGACTTATGTATTCTGTACCATGTCCTTAAATCTATTTAAAAAAAAAAAAACAAATAACGTTTTAATTTATATATCTCTTGTTTGTTACTCGCGTATACGTACTACTTATGTATACGTCTTACTTATGTATACGTCTATGAAGCAGCCCCTTCATCTGCCTTCCAATTGCTCCAATTTGGACCTTATATGTAACCAAATAAAGTTAAATTCGCTGCACAAATCTTCTTTGTAATTTTCGGCAAAAACTGTTAAAATGCTGGTTGCCGATCTTTTTATAGGGGTTATATGTTTTTATTGTACATTGCTAGTTATTTTGCGCGTAGCTTGTGTTCAGTTTAACGACAACACGCAATGGACTACACTACATTTGATTAAGAACGCAGAGCTGTAGAGTGTTGATCTTCACAAAGTCGCTCGAATGTTTTCGAAAATTGGTCTGTTTTTGTTGTTTTTTTGAGCAGTTTGTTGTCTACCAAAACAACACGTAAGTTGGTATGTCACTATATTATGCAGTCACATATTTATGTATGATGTGAATCAGTGCGTAACCTTTTACGTAGGTACAGTGACTGTCCTTACGCTGCTGCCAGCGTTCCAGGGTGGCCAGCTTACATGTCTAGCTTATTATGCAATCTTATATGTCAGAAACCTTCCCCGATGTTCACACAACATATTCCCAAAGTTTTATCCCGATCGGTCAAGTAGTTTTGCAATGCATAGGGAACACACACACACAGACATTCACCTTTATATATATATATAGATAGCAGCTGTCATAGTAAGAATCCATAGCCAATCCCACTAGCTGAATCCAACCCCACAAGCGGTCTTCTTTAGGGTGATTACATAGTCGCGCCTGACATAGAGCGCGGGTGAAAAACGCGCGGGCTTCGGGCTTGTATAAAGTTTCTGGTTCACGGATTGACACCCACCCCGCACCTCTGTCTGCGGGGGAGTTCTGCGGTCCTTGTAATCTATGCGGTGGTATAAAAATATTCACACCTTTAATATTCACGCTTGGTGTTCTGAGTTAGTGTTAGCTTAGTTTTGGACCACTTTGCTGCTTAGTGGAAGAGTAGAATCATTTAAAATACTTAAATTAATGACGTTTCATAAATACCTGTAATAGGTTTACGTGAATAAAGATATTTTGACTTTGACTTTCAAAGTAAACGTGTGTTCTATCTGAGTTTCATTGCCACAACACAATTCTAAATCAGTTTATTTACAATGACGACACGTTTATTTTGCGCGACTTGTACAAAGGCAAATAAACTGCACGCGTTGGGAATAGCCGTGGTGAACGAAAAAGAAGTCGACTGCTCGCAGTGTGGGCACGTGTGGCAAGTTCGAAACCTTGTTGGTGAAATAACGCTTGCACAAACTGCTCGCAGTTGATCGGCGCTTCTCAACTGCGCATTTATTTAAACGAACCGCGCGATGCTCAATTCATTTTATAAACTGTGTGCTTAGTGTAAAATGCAAGTTTCGGAAAACGTAACTGCTGCAGTTACGTTTTTTTATTTTACATTGCGTGTTATTGCAAGTTTGGCTATAATAACAGGCAATGAACATCGAAAATTTAGTAAAAAAACTACTATAGTTGCGTTTACGAAACTTCACTGTCACACAACCGCCCCCGCGTGTTATACGTGAACGAGCACTAAGTCAAAAGTCGGAGCGATGGAAGGTTAAGCAGTCCGCAGTCAAGGAAGGTCATTTACGAATCGCAAATCACTGTAGCCTTTAGCATCGTTGCCAACGTTAATTTTTTTTTTTGTTTTACTCTTTGGCAAAAAACTGGGACAGTTATTTAATTTTTTACTCTTATCCCTCTGTGGTATTAGTCTACTAGACACCGTGTTTCCTGGTTTTTTGTCTAATTATAAATATTCCATGAATCAATTAATGTAATATTAATAAGAATTCTTTATTTCAATACAAAAACCGTATCGTGTTAGTAAATACTCGTATCTAAAACAAAAGTTACCGATATAGCTTTTAAAATTAGCAGGCTGAAGTGGCAATGGGCTGGACACATATGCCGCAGAACCGATGAACGATGGAGTAGACGGGTTCTGGAGTGGAGACCACGTACTGGAAGACGCAGAGTGGGACGACCCCCCGCCAGATGGACAGATGACCTGAGGAAGGTCGCTGGTGGGGGATGGATGAGGGTGGCAGAAGATCGTGTGAAGTGGCGAGCCTTGGGGGAGGCCTACATCCAGCAGTGGAGAGACACAGGCTGATGATGATGATGATGATGAAAACAAACTAATTTATTTGTTCATATTTTTTGGAGCATAAAGCATGTATACTTGAAAAAAAAAGGGTCCATTTTGAGGTTTCTAAATGAGGCCATACGATGTCGGATCACCGCTTCTAATACCGGCAGACGTGCCTTGGCAAACATGCTGGATGCACTACATCATCTGGGGAGCCGAAACAGAATTCTGAAGGCATCATTGTATTGCACCCTCAGTCTTCTGTACGACTCTTTTGTGTAGTACTGCAATTTGTACAGAGACCGACAGTAAGTAAAGATAAAAGATAAAAATTCTTTATTTGCATAAATGTTAGTCTAATTTACAGGTCTTATAGTAAACTAACTTAACGTAACAACATTTGCCAAGTAAATTGGCGAGCAAATATATCAAACATTAATATATATTTTTTTTAACTTTTAAATAAAATATATCCAAAAACTTACATCTAGGTATTCATACAATATTGTCAGCTTAAACTTTAGGTATTACAATTGTCAAAATATTCTTTTAAATTATAAAACATATTTTGTTTTAACCAAATTGTTAATTGATTTTTAAATACATTTTTTCCCAACGATTTTAATTTGTTAGGTAATTTATTATAAGTTCGTATACACATAATAAGGCAATTTTTATTACATTTTGTTTTTTTATAGTAGGTACTTACCTACTATATAAAGATTCCATATTATAAAATGCAATTTTATTTACTTGCTTAAACTATAATTGACTATTTACATGTACAAAACACTAAGTTTTATTATAAATAAAATTTCGAGATCACCATATCGTTGATTTCGCTTAGAAATCTCGATTTGTACACTTAAAAGCTGCTCACTTCAGAATAATATTCAGATAAAATAAAAATCGTAATAAAAATACAAGTTTTCTATGCAACTGACAGTTACATTAGGTACCATCTACCGTGATAAAAAGTTAATGATACACCCCATTGCTTGTTCTAAGTTTTCACCCTCTGGTGAGGCAAAAGTTAGGTAGGTATTAGAGGCAGGAGAGTTGCCAGTAAAAATATACAGTTACCCAAATAATGGGGTGTATCAGGCAAAGCTTTTTGTAGATGTCGCTAGCGGCATTGGTACCTTATTTACACCTAAGACGGATCCTGTTTTTAAATTTATTTGTAGTTTTTTATTTTTATAACAGAAAAATGAATTTTAACTTAACGTTACCTACCTTAAAAGACGAATTAAGTAAGCGAACACCGTCTTTAAAATAAAAAAAATGTTAAATTGATAGAACGTCAATTTTGAGATCACCATATCTTTGCTTTCGCTTGGAAATCTTGATTTGTACACTTAATAGCTGCTCACTTCTGCATAATATCTAGAAAATAATAAATTTCGTAATAAAAATACAAGTTTTCTATGCAACTGACAGTTATGTTATGTACCAACTATTATGCGCCATCAATCGTGATAAAAAGTTAGTGATACACCCCATTGGCAAGACAGTGTAAGTCTGTGCTTACTGATATTAAATTTCTACTATCAAACGGCCTATTTCCGGCTCATGGTTCCAAGAAAAATGTCTCGCAAATTTTACATGAGCTAGATCTTAATTAAAAAAAAAAAATACTTACGTATATTTATCCAGCCCTAAATATTCTTTGTAAAGCAAACAATATAATATAATTAATAGTTTTTTTTTTTATTATAATCCCTATTCTGGTACTTATTGTCGGTATTTTGTTTACCAATGTAATGCACCTTGCAATACAACCTGTGACGGTAGGTACCTTCTATTGAAAATATCAATTGAATATTAGAAAAAGTGCCACAGCCGAAGGTGCGCAGGTAGATAACCTGGCTTGTACGCACCTGGCAGGTTTGATTGGGTCCCATTGACCTACATATTGACTGGGCTTTTTATTAAAAACTATTAACACAGTAACATACAAGTATCATAAGACCATTGACATTTATTTATTTATATTCCTAGGTATCCATTGAGATTTTCTGAACAGCATTAACAAATTTTGGAACAAATGTACAGTCAGCGAGAAAATAGTAATTTAAGTCTGTTGATGACATTAAGAAATAGGATTGTTTGGAAACAAACAATATTTCGATTTGATTAATTGTTTTTCTGTACAGAATGTACGGGTAAAGTAAAGGTACTGAGTAAAGATATTTTGACTTTGGATTAGCATGTTCATAAGAATGTTAGGTATTAGGAACAAGATAATAAGGGCAAGCAAGGGTGGAAAAAGCCTCAACAAGAGTATTTTTGATACCAAACGAAGCCAATATTACTTGAATTATTTCTTTTAAACTTCATATACCTACTGTTATGTGTTGTTTATAAAACATATTCAGTAAATGGATCGGTTTTAAAGGTTCCTTTAAGTACAGTGCGTCGAAAGTGTGGAATAATATACCACCTCCAATACAAAATAAAACCACACACACACTTAAAAACTATATAAAGAAAAGGCTTATGGAAAGGCAGATAGAAGTCACTGGAACCAAGAAATAATAATTTGATGTGAATTTTATACATGACCCTAAAATATTTGTTGAGTTATATGTAAGTGGTTATCACCCATCCTCTTTCTACTCTTCACTAATGTTAGAAGCGAGCATGCCTCTCATGCTCATCACACGGATTATGTAGATGTTAAGTTATGTATATATTTATTACTAGTTTATGTATTATATAGTTTAGAATGGTTTATGTATCTACTTGGTTTATTATTTATTTACTATTATATAAGCATAGTATATATGTATAAATTATTATTATTATATATAAATACATAATACATTTATTTAACATTAACACCTCCTCTTGTGTCTCAAAGTTGTTTTTCTTGTTGTCCTTTAGGTTAGTTGTTTGAAATGTACGTGAGTTGGAGTGTTGGCATAACAACAGCGTTAGTAGTGCATCACATGACATGTAATGCGCAGCTGACTGAAGCTGAGCCAAAACCCTTGCCACATCATGTTGATTTGAATTCTAAATTGTTGTTATTTTCACTAATTGTAATGCTTATTGATGTGGCAATAAACGTTTGTTTGTTTTTGTTTGTTTGTTTGTTTGTAATGTTGATTTATATATTATTAAAGTGCTGGAACCCGCGGGATTAGTTTTATTTATTTTATTTTAAATACTTTATTGCACTAAAATTGTACATAGGCGGGCTTAATGGCCAGGCATTTTCTAAAATCCAACCTTTGGAAGTGTGGAAAAACTATGCATGGGTGCAAATTTATTATAATAAACTACATACTAATAATACATAAAAGAATAAATACATACATATAACTATAAAATACTAAAATAAGCCAGCCTACACACTAATAAACAGTAAATATTAAATCTTAAAAATAAAAATTATCGTAAGAATAAAATGTAATAATAATCTAAACAACTAAACATTTAAAAATATAAACAGACCAGTGGGAGCTTGTTCCATTGGCGAGCAGATGACACGGTGAACGAACCTGAATATCTGCTGGAACTATGAGACGGGATTATGAGTTGATTATTCTGAGAAGAACGGAGAAGGTGTTCATGAGAGTCACAAAGAAATTCAAATCGACATTTTAAATACGAAGGATTATGGCAGGATTGTTGTGAAGTATATTTTTTTTATATTTAGTTGCCCGAATATAATATCATATAAGTCAATGTTGCGTACACTTTTTGTATCACTCAAGAACTCGAGACATAATCCGGTCCAAGTAGACGAAAAATAGTGGCAGGTTTACCCATTCGCATAGAGCTGAAAGTTGGTACAGACTTTAATTAAGAACATTATTACAAATAAAATACAAAAAGTCCCCACCGAACCCAGATCCTTCTAGCTGATGTTCAGATTCTGTATCTGCAGCTCGCCAGTGGAACAGACTTTCCCTTGCTATACAAAAAGCAACTCCTCTGAACATTTTGTTCTGTGTATTTTAATTAAACACTTTTTAAAATATTAGTCAATCAACATTTACATATAATAAATATTTTCAGACAGGTCACACAGCGCCATCTAGTTTCCGTGGTAAGCAACGAGGCTTGTGTTACGGAATTAACTACATATTATACTTTTTTTTTTTTTTGTAAATATATACATATTATACATATAAACACCCAGACCGAGACAAATTATACAATGCACAACTTGCCCCCGGTGGGAATCGAACCCACGACCTCCCGAGTTCACGGCAACGTTTGTTACCACTAGACCACGGAGGCAGTCGATATACATGTTAATGTTATAGACATTTTTAGTCTACAAAAATAATAAGATATATATTTTATATTTTGACATATAATATTAATTAGGCTTAGTTTTAATTTTAGTTCATAAGTGACAACGCCCCTTTACAGCTGCATCCAACCTTAGTTTATATAACCAATATACGACTATATAGTAGCAGACTGTTACATTGCATATACAAAAGTGTAAACTTTGACAAATCCAAGTGTTCCCAGAAACAAGGTTCCTACGGATAATTAATAAACAATAAAAATAAACCGACACGAGGTTCTTTTGTCGAAGAAGAATGTGTTTTACACTAGCGTGCAGGTCGGCATATTGTCCTTGAAACAACAAAATAATCAATTATTAAAGCAATGCCTGTCATATACTAATTCATTCGGTACCCATTGGTCTAGCTTTGATTCTCATATCGTTTGGTTTCTTGCCCTGTCTTGTTATACATATGTCTTTGAATATAAATTATTATGGGAATCAAACTCCCTTAAATGTACGCATGCCAATATTCATAATACAAAACACACACAGATAAAGGAATCAGCCGAAGTGAAAGTTGCTCTTGGATACAAAATCAGCACCTACCTTATATACCTGTTTATTTAAAGGGTAGTGGGAAGTTATTGATCGTCATCTGCTGAATATCCGTCCTTTTATTGGTGGTTTTAAACCTGGTTTTTAATTTCGTTGTACATTGCGTATTATTCTGTACCAAGCTTGTCTTTAGTTTACCAATAATACGCAATGCATATTATAAATACAGCACCCAGTATTATTTAAAAAAACGCGGATTTAATTTAGGAATAATGGACTATCTATGTTTAAATTTGCCCGTGTCTATGCTGTTTATAACGCAAACGTGAAAAAACTAGTTTTAATTTATATGCACCGAGGAGTTCTTCGCGCCATTTTGCGTGGACATGTCAAGTGCAAGTTTTTGTTTCGTAAATTAATTTACTGTGGATATTATTGGTCAAAAGTGGTGTTGTTTTGTTTAATAATGTGCTACAATGTGAATAATTATGGAAAACTATAAATTGGACTTTAAATATGGGGCACAAGTTGCAGTTTATTTTTTGCGGTTTTCCCGCGCTGTCAACTCCCATATTTTACCCGACGTGTTTGAGCAGTGGATGGTTCCGCCAGTGACTCCAAGAAAAGCATCAAATTCTGCAGTATCTGGAATTTGATGATGACCTCATTAATTCATGAAAAACAAAGATATATTACGTCAGACTTGGCTGTATGGGCTAGACCCTTTGCCTTCCCTATCATCTCATTCATCATCCATCGGGAGAAGAGAACCAAAAAAAAAAATTATATGCACCGATAAACGTAGGTAATTGCGTTTTGAACTCTATGCAGCATAATAATACCTACCCATTTTAAATTTCTACTGGCTCGTGCACTTTTGAAAGCTAGGTATATAACTTGTGTTTGACTTGTCGCTTTAAGCCCTTTTTTTTTACTGTATTTCGCTTTGAAAGTCGTTCGACTTGGCGTTGCTCTATGGTTTTCATACACTAAAAGCAAAATTCGGTATAAAAACGAGCTTTGCTTTGCTTTCAAGCTGAACACAAGATAAGTCCGTCTCCATTTTCCAGGTCGTTTGGTTTACAATATTTAAAGAACGAGAAAGACCGCTGTCAAAAGTATAAGAAAAGAAGTAAAATAAACCTGACTTTAAAATATTATTTTATATTATACCAAATAGGTAGTAATTAATTGTATTTTAATTATTCTAATAATGCGTCTAGCATTCGTAATTAGGTTAAGTAAGATTAAATATGTAGTATGTCAAATTATTTATAATATCTAAATCTTTTGTCAGTAAGAGCATAGTTGAACTAAAAATAAGCCCAAAATTCTATATCTACAAAACTGTACCATAATAAAATCGGTTCAATACCTATTTGGTACATTTAGTGGTGTTGCCTGTAAAATAAAATAGTTTTATGTTTGGGGAAAAATAAAATATATGTTGTGATAAAAAATGTTTTTGTTGGTGATGTACTAGATCTAAAAACAGGGTTCGATGCCTGGTCGGGTTACAATAATTTATTTATTTTATTTGTGATACTTCTCGAGTCTGGTGAACAATTCTCGAGCTGTAGATAGAGATTATGTCGTATAAGACGTTCATGGCTGGCGTCAGTTGCTCCCATTCTAGAACCTCGCATAAGGCTTACCATCAGGAGGACGCAATGTCACATGTCGTGTTCAGTATTAAGTGATATTGGAAGCATTGAAATTAATCCTGGAATTGTACGCACGTTGCTTAAAAAGTTAGATAAAAATAACTCGGGTGGTCCTGACTTTATGCCAGCAATATTTCTAGTCGCGTGTGCTGTAGAATTGCCTATTCCTGTCGCTATGTGATGAAGATGTAGTGCAGGTACAATGCCCAAATAGTTGAAATCTGCTTTTCTAATTTAAATTTCACCATTCATTACCCCAGTACACAGGAAGCGTTCAAAAAACGATGTGTCTAATCTAGATTCGTGAGCCACAAGGGCGGTGTTGTAGTAGGAACAGCGCCCAGCACCAAAGGTGCGTTGAATCACCGGTGGGTAGTTAGCCGCCGAGATCCTGCCGGGGAAAACGGGAGTTTATCCCATCCCCAACCCAGGCCCATTGAACATCCGGGCCTGGATGACTCCGCTGTCTGTGTCTGAACTTTAGACCAATTTCTAAGTTATGTTTAATTGCTAAGGTCTTGGAAAAAATCATCTTCGTGCAACTAAATCATGCTAAAAAATGCATTGCTAACCAGCAATGATTATATCTCACATAACATGTCCCAGGGGACGCCAGGTCTGTAATGTACTATAATCTGTACTTAATTTTAAAACCTATATGTGGAAACTTTAATAGTTCTTAGAATATTTAATGTTACTTATCTATTTGAAATTGTCAACTGTTGGTTTTCCAAAATGAATAAATAAAATAAAACAATAAAAAAATATAAAAAAAAAGATAAATGTTAAATACGACAAGCTTTCTATTTGTTAAGTTGGGATTATAGTAAAATTGTCTAAATATGAATCTGCTTCTTTAAAAGCGTGATTTCGAAGTACCCCGCCAGTTACTTGTAATTTCATATTATTTGAGATTTCTTAAGTTTATATATTAATTTAATAAACTTTAAAATACAAAGTATAATAATATCAAAATATAATTATTAGCAATTAATAATGAAATAAAAATGTTCCCGAGTGGTAATAAATTTTGTAATCTGGCAACATTTTCTTTGTGACAGCCATGAGCCAGCTGTACTCCTGCCTGTATGTATAAAATAATTTGTGTTGAAAAATAACTTGAAAGCGTAGCTTGCCCTTGATGTGTCATCCATTACAATAATTTTCACGAAACGTGGTAATTTTAACGTATAACAATTAACTATTAACATAATGTATCCTATATTGTGATCAACACAAACAAGTTATCGCACGGCCCAGCGTTCACCTCGGGTGGTCGTATATCGTTTTATATGTTTATGTAACGCATCATCGCTTAGACTTACAGTGTGTCACGTTTGTTGCAGGTATTCCGTGGATTGCTAGTGCTACGTGGATTTTAGTGTGAAAAGTGGTAAAATTTAGTGGTAAAGTGTTGATACAGTGAATGCCCGTAAGAGACTTGTGTGCGGGAGGCCCTGGCATGGTGCCGGGCTGCAGCTAGCGGGCGCAGGCGGCCGGCCCAGGCCCCTCACCAGCAGCGAGTGTTCCCCAGCGTCGTCTATGGCCGAGCAACACATCACACCGTCGTCGCACTCTGCACTTACGAGAGAGTCCAGCAGGTATGTTTATACATTTATGGAACAAGCTTTCAAATTGGCATTAGCAAAGAGGAGCATAATGTGTGGGGATGGTAAGCACCTTATTGTGCAACAAAAAGAAGTGTTTGGAGCATTGCTGGTTCTCAAATGCTGTTTAAGTTATCAAACATCACTGCTCTACCTGATCCATGAAGAATTTTAAATAAATATAACAGTCATCATAGTCATACTATCCTTGAGACAGTGATAACTGTCAATTTTATAAACTTTACACCAGTGCTTGATATAGGCATCGCAATCAAATCGCATCAAAGGCCTATTAATCAATATTAATAATTATATATCTGGTTCATCAGTATTTCTTTGCTCATCCTTTGAACATATCCAAACCATTGTAGCCTGCTTCTCCTTATTTTTGTCTGTTTCATACCTACCCTCTTGCGTCAAACAATCAATAATTGGCTAGTTGGTGATCTAAGTAGCAGTTTAATGAGATATTGAGTGAAATTTAATAAGTGACAATAATGGACATAGATTATTCCTACTCTGAAGTTAAATGAGCTATGTAATAATCCAATTAACTTGAATCACATCTCCAATAACAGTTTTTGTATATAAAGGTTTTACAATATCTTTAGTTGTAATTATAGTATTTATTATTATACCTCCATGATCTAGTGTTTACAACCACAGATTTAGATCCGGAGGTACCGAGTTCTATACCTGCTCACACATTCTTTATTTTACGAGTTTAGATATACTAGAGACATTTACAACCCTTGCTAACCCGTCTGGCCAGCATGGCGAGTGTAGGCTAAATTCTCCAGAAAAAATCAGGAAGGCCCATCTCCAACAGTGAAGGTCTAGGACCCTGAGTTCTAGGAGCTGTGATGAGACTTTGTTTTCGTTTTTTTTTTTTAGGGTACCAAATTTGTGCAATTTTTATGTTTCCTTATTACTTAGTTCTATTAAAAAAGAGAAAGAGAAAAATGTATAATTTTATTTTAGAAGTCATATTGTTATTTTGTAAATTTGATACTTTTTGTTAAATTGATAGTTTTTGTTAAATTTATTTTTTTTGTTTTAACAGTAATACTTTTTTAATTTCTTCTTTTTATATTGGTGAATGCTGTGACACCTAATTGGTACATATATTAGATAAGTTATAATTATACTATGTTATGTGTGTGATAATATATGTACTGCTGTGTGTACTAAATAAATAAATGAGAGACATTTAAGAGCTTGCTACTTGCCATTATGAGCCTATAGTAAATTTGTTATTATGTGAATTTGAAAGGGATATGGTTGTAATGACACCTTTACATTTACAAATTTAAAAAAAGTATTCATTATTAGATTGCACAATCTAATGTTTTTTTTTTTTTTTACATCAGGAAATCCCTACCGGATACCCCCCCCCCCCCCCCCCCCCCCCCGAGTCGGGGGACAGGGGGGAGGTTATGTCGGGCTCGCACCGACTAAAACCTGATGGTGTTCCTCGAGACGCCTTGTGTTGATGGCGGACGGCGGGGAGCAATATGCAAACGACCACCGCCCGCCGGCGTCGCCCGCTAGTGTGCGGGCGCCTTCATGGCGAGGAGGGAGAGAGAGAGCGAGTCTCCTCCCTCGCCTTCGGAGAAAGGCGCGTGCCGTCTCGTGGGGCCCTATGTGAGCGATGTCACCCCCGTGACACCGCTCGGGCCCCTCAGGTGGGCAGGAGGGCAGCGTACTGCCGCCTCCTGCGCTGTCTTCTCCTCTGGCGGAAGGGAGGGGCGTTCGGGTCTTCTTCCCTCTCCCGTTCCGCCGCCTCCTTCTGGAGCATGGCGTGCTCACAGAAGGAGGCCACAGCGTCCCAAGACGCTTCGCTCGCTACCATCGATTTGACTACCGATGGTAGCGAGAGATCGCGTCCCACCTGATTGACGAGGACACTGCGGAGCATGCTCATCGCGGAGCAATGCTCTAGGACATGTTGCGCAGTGTCCTCGACGTTATCCCGACATGATAAACATGTGGTGGTCGGCTCTCGTCCGATGCGACACAGATATCTGCCGAAGCAACCATGCCCCGACAGTATCTGCGTCGTTCGGTAGGAGAGCGACCCGTGCCGCCTGTCCACCCAACTTTTAAGGATGGGTCGGACTGCCTCGACAGTCCTGCTTCCAGCCGTGGCATATCTCAGCCTTCTTCTCCACCGCTGCAGTAGGAGCTGTCGGGCGAGGAGCTTCCGCGCGCGCGGCGGATGGTCTGTGCGCCTGTGGTAGGCCTCAGCCCAGACCACCGCCTCTAGCACAATCTAATGTTTATTTTTTATTTTTTATTTTTTTTTATTTTTTATTTTATTTTATTTTATTTTTTTTATTTATTTTTTTTTTATTTTTTTTTTATTTTTTTTTATTATTTTTTATTTATTTATTAGGGTCGCCAACAGTGACAGCAACAAAACATACATCGATTTTTACTTACAACTAAGACAGAAAACAGATGCTGCACCATTTACAGGCAACCACCACATGCTAATACAGTATCCATTAATTGGGCCTTTAAGTAATATGTTAATGACAAGAAAGCCAAAAAGTCACTCAGTTTTATAAACTTCTTGGTTAAGTTCTGATCGTTAAGATATAGCCATGTACATTTTTTTATACATTCAGTAATATTAATTATGCCTTAACTGTAATTTAAACTCAAATATAATTTCACAACAAATAACAATAGCTATTAGAAAATAATTAGGCAATACTTGTTGGCATTTGTATCTATGCTAGCTGTTGTTTTACATGTCTGCTGTGTTGGAATCTCTTTTGTAATTTTATTTATGTTGCTTTTTTTTTATTTTCATACATTTTCATTGGAGCTGGCTATCTGAGGCCATTACTATTAGTCAACATGGGACTGACTGACATCCTATGACACAAGTTATCTTGGTTAGGAGTCAGGGACCATCTTAAATCCTTGTAGGTTACATTCAATCAAAAATATTATCATATTATTTGTAATATAATTGCTTCCGTGGTCTAGCGGTTAAGTCCGCGGATTTAGACTCGGAGGTACCGGGTTCGATTCCTGGCCGGGACACAAAAATATTTATTAATGTAAATAAATACATTTAATTATATTTAATTTATTTGTGATATTTCTCGAGTTTGGTACGCTGGAGACATTGACAAGCTTGCTACTTGTCATGATTGGCCTATAGTAAAGTTGGCTAAATGTGAATCTGCTTATTTGTAAGCCTGGTTTCTGACCACTACAAAAGGGAAACGGTCGTGATGATACTTTTTTTTTTTTTTTTTTATAGTAATATTTGTTGACAAAACGGCAAGTCATTCATGACAATCATGGACAAGTAAAATAATCTTTTTACTTTATGACGTTATATTTAATTGCAATTTATAACTTTGGGCCTAAGCAGGTCTGACATCAATACATTTATTGAATGAACTTCCAAGACGGCATTAATAGAGTCATACAGTATTTGGTTGGGTAGGGAGAGGAACAGAATGATGGATCTTGTTGTGCAATTAAAAAAAGAGGTCTCTTTTGGAAACCAGCCTATATTTGGTGCAAGCCCGAGACACCATTCTTCTCTTCTCTTTTTCCTACACGCACAAAGGACCCAGCACCGTGTATCCTAGTTAGAAATTTATCTTCTTGATTGCATACAAATATTATATATTTCATTCTAAGAAAATTTATTATCTTTGTCTAGATATTTGAGTGGGTATCTTAGTATTCCTACCAGGGTGGTCAAAAACAATGCTTCTATATGCTCATCAGACAAGTAACAAGCTCGTTGTTCTGTCTAGTGTACCAGACTGGAGAAAAATCAAAAACAAATTATTGTAAACCGGAAATCCAAATCTATGGTATTAACACTAGACAGTCAGTCATATGATTAAATATTCATCCTAAGAAAGATTAGTTGCATTTTGACAGAAGATATGATTGGAGTTTTATAACTCTTGCATTTCAAATACTATATTTAATAATATTCAGCCTAAGAAAGAGAAATGCTAGAGTGAGTAATGATGCAATTATGTTTATGATATTATTCATTGGAATGTTGCTTAAAACTAAACTGATAAGGGGATGATAGGCTTTCTGTAGATTTGGACACGATGATGTGAAATTAAGATTTCTTTTATAAGACCATGTGGTGGAGATCAACAAGCTTGGTACTAGTCATGGGCCTATAGTTGGCTAAATGTCAACTACTTGGATACTCATCACCTTATTACCTATTTATTAAAATGGTTCAGTAATGTAGGCGTGAAAGCGAGACAAACATACAGTGTTCTTAAAACCCGAGTCAGCATCAGTATTGCACTATAAACTTATTCCGATATACAATTCTTAGAATGTATAGTTGATATACTTTAGCATGATAAGTATGTTGAAATACCTACATGAGTCACCTAACAATGGCATGGATTACAATTGCATTTGTGTAAGCATTTTTTTTTTATAGATTTAGTTACCTACCAAATTGTTTTTCTGTCTTTGTTTCATTATAGTTTACAGTGAAGTTCAGGTAGTTAATTGTTTGGCTAACTATAATCTGGAACTGTCTAATTACCCAAATCAGATTTATGTGTCTACTATAAACTAAATAAAAACAAGTGAATTAAATTGGAAAAAAAAATGGGATTGTGGAGAGGTAATTAATATTACATATACAGAAAACATATACTATTACGTTATAGAGAGTTGTCGTTAAATGGAGATGGAATCATTGTATGGAAGACAACCTAAACCACCCAAAGCCAATTGATTTCGACGCTTTAGGGTGTTTGTCGTTAAATCGAGTGACGTTACACGGAGTTTACACTATACTTATACCTAAGTTAAAATAAATACACAGAGTACCATTAGAATAACGTTATGTGTATGTATTATTAGTATTTAGTTTATTATAGTATTTATTATTGTAGTTTAGATAATATTGCATATTTATTACGTAATCATATTTCTCTAATTGCACCTACCTTACGTCTTTAATGTTCTACAATGTCCCTAAGGTTGGTTGTCAGAGAATGTCTAGCGACATTAAGTCCGCCCCTTGTATATATTGTGCAATAAAGTTTTAATAAATAAATGAATAAATAACAGAAAATTTTAGATTAGAGTAAGATAACTGATCAATGAATTGGTGGACACTGCTTTGCTTATTTAGAAAAAAGATTGTGAGTAATTTGCTTAAAGATTTGAATGGAGTAAGCTTGTTAGATGGAGCTTGTTCAATTGGCGACCAGCAGATACGGTAAATAAATATCTACTAGAAGTGTGGGAAGGGATGTTGAGTTGACGGTTACAAGCCTGAAACAACATTATTTTCCCCTTTGCCCCCACATACGATGTACTCGGCACCCGCACGGTTGGATTGTTTATCATTGATATTGGCATAACATACCACAGCTAAACAAGTTTTGAGTCCATGTTTACTAATTATAATTGTTATGGCAATGTGCCGAATAGGCCTAATGTTTTGAAAGTTACGCTGATTGGCCTTACGATGTTACACATTTTCAATTAAGGAAATGTACTTATGTCAAAGCCAAAGACAGTAGGTCAGCCCATATACAATTTCTTCGTTTGGTAATGTTTGGGAACAACTGCTATCGTAAATGCATTTACGGCATTAAGCTCGCCTATGTACCTGCACTTGTTTTGGTTTTGTACAATAAATAATTATTTATTATTATTATTATCATTGTTTACATTTTATCTTAGGGACTAATCAATGCCTTCTAGTACCTACTGTCTTAGAGCGGTGGTGGCTCGGTTGTAAGAACGCTTTCCTGAAAAACCTACTAAGGTCGTTTACCACCCCGGCATGTACCAAAGAGACATGAACTTTTCTTATGTAGATTTCTCATAGATTTACAACACCACCGTTCCCGTGCCTCAGAGAGCACGTTAAGCCCTCAGTCCCATTAAAATATAACATCAGGCCAAATTCTCTAGATATAATTATGTTCCTGAAGGCTCATCTCCAACAGTGGAGGTCTAGGAATCTGTGTTCTAGGGGCTTTCATGACTAGCCTGTGAGCAACCTAAAAGTCGACAAAACCAAAAAAACCTCAGCTATACTTCGATAAATGCCGTACTGGCATATAAACTAGCACAGTTAATTTTAAGGTCACTTTTGTGCATTTGGTCACGGTCATACGTTTTTTACACTTAACCTCTACCTGTAACTTTCCAGTAGCCTCTAATCAAAGGTTAACATATTCTTAGACGCTCTAGCACTTTTGATATCCGTAAGTCTGTCTCGTTCAGTTACATTATCTTCACGCCCATATCCCTTGCGGGAAGGCAGAGATAATTGAGCACCACTTGACACGATCACGACATACTCTTCATACATGCCCTATTGTTACGAAGGCCTTTTAATGCACATTTAGCCAGTTTTTATTTAATCGTGGCATGTGAGTCTCGGTCTACCAGCGGAGTGAGGCGGAGTGCTCAATCGTCTGTCAGAAAAAATCTAGCTTTCGACATTTCTGACAGACGTAATCGATCTTAGACGATACTTTTTTGGACGATTGTGCACTCCGCCTCACCCCTTAAGGCCTCTTTTACCCACAACTTTTGCATTATATACCTAGTTCGTCAAACTTCCTTCGCTCATCCTTTCATCATGCCCTAACTATCGTAGGATGCCTTTCCTTATTTTTGTCCATGTCCAGTCCATGCTTTTTTATATTTATTTATTTTATTTTATTAGGAAAACTTATGGTTACAGAATTTTAATTAGACATAAATATAAACACTTAAACCACTAAAAAGTTTCCACAGGTAGAAACAACAGACACGGCACTAAAGTATTATTATTATTATTTTTTTTTTTTAAAGAAACAGTCTATACTACAGAGACACATTTTCAAAATTGTTATAAAACAATAAACAGAACAATAAAGCAATCATTCACAGTCATGTAGTTACAGCAAAATGATAATAATAGAAAGTCAAGGTAGGGACATATTAAAGTACTTTGTACTGAGTGCTCGCCTAGCCGTATATACCTATACCTACCCTTTTCCGTATTTTGACGTTCCATATGCGGTCCGCCAAAGTGACACCGCATATCCGACGCAACGACCTCATTTCTACTGCATTAACCCTACTCTCATGCGTATTCATATGAATGTTTATGTGTCCGTTATTTATAGGTATTTGAGTTTGATAATTTGTTTTGTTTAATAATGTGTTCTTTAACTAAAATTACTAATTTTAGTTATTATTATGAAATGAGCTTCGAAAACGTCATTAGCGGAATCATACAGTATTTGTTTAGGTAGGTAGTATTTGGTTTGCATTTTTCCAAAGATTAAATAGATATTTAACCATATAAAAATTTATAACTAAGTATTATTTGTTTTAATTTGGTAATTAACTAATTACTATTGCATTAGTTAATACACAGACCCTTTCCGATACTTTTCTATGTAACTGTGCTAGTAATTAATTAGGTGTCGGGCAGTGTACATCCATGATTAGTTGTGTAGTGTTTAAAAAGTTTTTTTTTAAATATATTTAAATACAAAGTTATTTAAAAGGAGTATTTTTTATATAATTGTGTTTTTTGTGGAATAAAGATTCCATATTATTTTTGGGACTTGAAAATGTTTACACAAACAAGCAAGCCTGGGTAAGACATCATTAAAAGTAAATCTCTCAATATTTTTATTCGTTTTTCAAATACAAGAAAATTACAGAATGCCTACAAAAATAGCCAATCAGAGCAGATTAACCCCGCGTTCGTTTTATAGCATTTCCAACATCTCGTAGCAACTTCATAAACCAGCGCGAAATGTCGTTTTTGTTAAGAAATACCACTTTTTTTAACAATGCTAACATTTCTTAAATAAAACGAGCGGTGAGGCTACTTTTTGACAGGTAATTTGTGTTTTATGTTTTATCATACCATGGCATCCAACACACACGATATTATTATGGTCTTTGAATTTATTACATAAAATCGGTTAAAATACCTTTTTAACAAATATAATAGAAAACTATAAAGTACGAGGGGCGTTCAAAATATTCTCGGTATTGATACGTTACAACCTCTTTTATATATATATTTGTTACTGGCCGCTAAGATTCATCCATTGACATTAAAAAAAAGTAAAATTGGAACCGAGATGTTCTTTTGTTTTTCTGCAATTGCCGAACAAACATGAACACCATGAGCGAATTAACAATTTTAACGAAATTAGAGCACCGATCCGTCATAAAATTCTTGACAAAACAGGGTAAAAATCAAAAAACCATAAAAGAGGAAATGGATTGTGTTTACCGTGAGTCTGCTCCTTCTTTATCTACTATTCAAAAATGGTCAAGCGAATTTAAGCGTGGAAGGGAGAGTATTGAAGATGACCCTAGACCTGGCCGGCCTGTAGTGGCTACCTCACAAGAAAATATTGATAAAGTGGAAAAACTTATATTGGAAGACGGCCGAGTGAAGGTAAAATCTATAGCTCAAGTAACCAATCTCTCTATTGGTACCGTACATGACATTATACATGACCATCTTAATATGTCAAAAGTAAGTGCAAGATGGGTTCCGCGAATGCTGACGCTTCTTCAAAAGGATATGCGTGTGGCTTGCTGTTCAGATTTTATCGACCTGTGTGGTGAAAATCCCGATGAGGTGCTGCAAAAAATAGTTACTGGAGATGAAACCTGGGTTCATCATTATGACCCAGAGAGCAAACAGGAGTCCATGCAGTGGCACATTAAGGGTTCAGCTCATCCCAAGAACTTCAAGGTAATCCCGTCAGCTGGCAAGGTCATGGCCACAATATTTTGGGATTGTGAAGGAGTTTTGCTTATCGATTATAAAGAAAAAGGTGTAAATATCACAGGGCAGTACTACGCTAACGTTATACGTCAATTAAGAGATGCGATCAAAGAAAAGAGGCGAGGAAAGTTAACCAAAGGTGTTCTGCTTCTGCATGACAACGCCCCTGTCCATACTGCTCATATTGCCAAGGCAGCTATTGTTGAATGTGGGTTTGAAACTGTTACTCATCCACCCTATAGTCCGGACTTAGCCCCAAGCGACTTCTTTTTGTTTCCCAATCTTAAAAAGGATCTGCGTGGAAATAAATTTTCTGACGATGAAGCGTTGAAGACGGCCGTGGAGGAGCATTTTTACACCAAAGATAAAAAATATTTTTATGAGGGATTAAAAAAAATAATTGATCGATCTTATAAGTGTATGAACATAGGGGGGGAGTATATTGAAAAATTAAAAATATCAAACTTTTCGTACTTGTTTGTTTTTATCCACATACCGAGAATATTTTGAACGCCCCTCGTATATAAAAATGGTAAACAAACCATTTAATTTGTTAATGACATCTGTCAAAAAGTAACATCAAAACCCCTCCTTTCAACACTGTACTGACATACGAAATTGGCATCAAATAGTGGCTAAAAAAGTGGTATTTTCATGCTAACATTTCTTAAAACGAACGTGGCATTAGTATAAAATTGGGGATACTTCCTTACTTTAATTCGTTAGAGATCCTAAATAGTAACGTGAAATGTAAAATGATAAGAGGAACCACATGATTTTCAAATACCTATTCGATGATACCCACTTAACATAGTTCTTCGTGTTTTTATTTAATTTTACACAATATGGCGTCTGGTTGTCGCCTTACTGAAATTTCTTTAATGTCATGTCTTCAGTGACACTCGCATAATTAAGACCTATATTGACGTGACAATCATCAAAATCAGCACACGCGTTTTGCCTCCAAAGTAATATATCAATTTTAAATGAATGAAATATTTATTTGCAGAAAACATGGTAACAAACAATATTAGGTCTTATTAATATTAAATGGGTCACATATTTCGCCATAAGCATGCAAAAATTTACAACAACTGTTATAGAAGTGAAGTTACTAAAAACTCAGCGTTGCTTCTTTAGTAACTTTACTTCACAAAAACCTTTGTGTTGCTTAAAATTTATCTGTCAGTTGGTACATTCGACGCTATTTTAAGCTTTTTACTTTGAGTTGATTATACTACCTAAGAATTGAATGAGTGACAACTTTATTATGTTCAAATCACAGACAAGAAGTTAGTTCTTCCTACCAGTTAGTACAAGGCGGAGCCACTTTCCATATAAATCAAAATTCTACAATTGCTTGTTCAGTTTCTACACCCGCCTAAGCCGCCGTCGACCTTTTTTAGAAAATCTCCAAACTCATGAATTTTGACAATTTTGAAGCACGCTTCATGGGATAGGTTAGAGTAAATTGAAATGTTAAGGAGTTTGAATTAATAATTAAATTTGGTTTGCAGGTCTTCTCTGAGCAGGGTGGTTGGCGGTCGGTGGTCGCATCTGGTACGCCGTGCTAGCCAGACTCGCCGCCAGGGGTCTCCTCCGCGGGCCGAGCTCCGCCGCAGCACCCGCCTCCTCAGCACCCATCGCTCCGACTACGCCCAAGAGCGCTGGTCATACGGACCCGACGTCACCTACGAAACACACACAGTCAAACAAAACAAAAGACCACGTGCAGCCTCAACCCACGAGAGAAAGAAACGAAAGAACACATATATAGACGCATATAATACAGAAGAAGATTGCGTAGCATTTTTCACTCGCTCAAAGACTGCGTTGAAATCCAACGAAAGCATTGAGCTGAATAAAACTCCTAAACTGAACACTACGGATTTGGGATACAGTTCCAAACTGCCTACTCCAGCTTCACAATTTCCTTCTCATCAGACAGAAGGACTCCTACCATTAGAAGACAGAGACTTTGCTTATTCTCCATTTAGCTCTTCGACTGTCACAGATTTACTCGACTCTGATTATTCTGTATACAGCCCTAGGGCTAGAAAAGGGAAGAAAAGGAAACGATCGACGACTGGAAAACCTCATTCTAGTAGAAAACATAGCTTTTTAGCTCATCTAGAAGAGTTTACGCAGAAGAGATTTAAGAAAGAGGCAGAAGGTCCTAAGGAGGACTGGAAAGAAGATAAAACTGAGAAGACTACACAGTCTCAAGCCTTCTGTTCGTATCCATTGCGCAACAGAGAACTTGGGCCGAACTGCACTGTAACCAGGGAAGCTTCAGGTAAATATATAATTTTATATCTACAGATATTTGTTCTGGAGGACCCATCTCTAACAGTGGAGGTCTGGGGCGTTGTAATAATGAAACGCTCTGGAGACAAGAACGAGCTTGACACTTGTCATGATTTTATATTAATTTATATATTATTATTTTTAGTTATAGGATGACAACCTTACAGCCACTTTTTTATTTAATATAAAAGGTAAGAGCGGTGGTTGGTAGCCCGGTTGTGTTTTTCTTCAAAATCCTACAAAGGTCAAAGTCAAAATATCTTTATTTACGTAAACCTATTACAGGCATTTGTGACACGTCATTATTTAAATTATTTAGAATGATTATACTCCTGTTAGTGGAAGACTAAGCAGCGAAGTGGTCCAAGGAGTAAGCTGTAAGCAGAAGACTAACAGCTTAGCAAATTCCAGTGACCTGTTAATGTTTAATCTGACTGTTGGGGCCAAGGCCCGTTGTAGGGTGACTCGGGGTACCCTGGCTGGTGAAGTATGTGAATGATGGACTGTATTTCTTTTGATGCGTTTATTACTGTTAGGTGCGTGTACGAACCGCGAATGCCCGACAATGACTCCGCGGTCCCAAAAATATATTTAAACTTAAAGCTATTAGCCGACCGCGGAGAGGCTCCTCTCCGTGGTCGGTTAACTGATGTTAGGACATATGGTCTTAACACTGACTGAGAAAGGAATCTGCAAGGATAACTCAGCTATAGAAGATTTACAAATAAAACTAATACAGAATTACACAACAATATAAGTAAAATAGGTCGGTTCAAATGTAACCAATGAGAAATACACTTTTCTTACGTCATAGATTTACAACTCTATTCCCGTGCCTCGTTGAGCACGTTAAGCTGTCGGTCGCGGTTTTAATGGTCATCAACAACTGTCCAGCGCGGCGTGGCATTTCGGGAAGGCCATCTCCAACAGTAGGGTTCTAGGACTCTGTGTTCCAGGGGTTGTCATGATGATGATATGATAAGCTAACACGAGTCTTTTACAGCCACGAATTTATTTATCTATTTTAGGTTAAGGGTTAGGACTCGTTTGTAAAAAAAGGTCGGTTCGAACCCCCCCGACATGTACCAATGAGAAATACACTTTTCTTACGTACTGCAGTCATAGATTTACAACACCACCGTTCCCGTGCCTCGGAGAACACGTTAAGCCGTCGGTCCCGGTTCCACTAATACCAACTCAATAATTAATAAAATGTCATTAATGATTGACATGAGATCCTCGCCATCCCGTTTGACCAGCGTGGCGAGTGTAGGTCAATTTCTCCAGATATATGTTCTGGAAGGCCCATCTCCAACAGTGGAGAATAAATAGTAATAATATTAAAATAAAAGTAATTAAATATATATATATAGGTATTAAACATGCAACTAATAGTAAAACCTATAAAAATAATAGTAATAACTAAAACAAATACATAATAATAACAAAATGGGATAAAACATGAAACAAAATATTGAAAGAAAGAAAGAAAGAAAAATATTTTATTTGCTACATATCAATAAACACAACTTAAATAAAGCCTGGTAGTATACACAAGATGTGTGGTGACAAATGGGGAATCAGCTCAGCATGGAGCTGCGACTCTGGGCCACAGCGCTGATTTTCGGCTAATCCCTTGTTAGGAGAGGTGCTAGTGGGTAATATATACAAATATATAGTGTGGTGTATGTATGTACGCATAAAAAGATAACTAATACATTAAATAAAAATAAAATATGTATAACAAAATTATCTTAAAAACAAACTATAAAATATAAAGAATTGTAATATTTCTTTTTCCTTCCTAACTCATTTCTTAATACAGTGTAAACTCTATATAACGACACTGAAGGGACTGTGCATTTTATGGCGATATAGAGAGTTGTCGTTAAATGGAGATGGAATCATTGTATGGAACAACAACCATAAAAAAAAATCAACCAAAGCCAATTGATTTCGACGCTTTGGACGCCTTGTAAAGGTCTTGTTGTGGCTTCCTAAAATACTTATTTATTTGGTTATATTTGGGTAACTTACAGCTATGATACATTTATGTGTTATTGTTTAAATTACAATAAAGCCAATTAACAGTTTCCACATTTAGGATAAAAAACTTCTACGCACCGCAGATACTATAAATAGTCAAGTGTTATACAGAAAAACAAAAGGTGCAACTTTAACATGATAAAATAAAAAACAATAAAGATTTACAAGTATAAATATATAATGAGTACTTCAAGCGAATAGTGAGTAAATAGGTAATACACTTGGTAATATAATATATTTTTATATAATACCTACACATAACATACATACATACATATCTTCACGCCAAATCCCTTGCGGGGTAGGCAGAGACAATTGAGCGCCACTTGTCACGATCACGACATACCTCTTTCGCTTCTTCGACATTCATCAACCTCTTCATACATGCCCTTTTGTTTCGATGGCTTTTCAACGCACCTTCAGCTATTGTTTTATTAATTTGGTCGTAATATGTGAGTCTAGGCCTGCCAGGGCCTCTTTTACCCACAACTTTCGCATATATATCTGGTTCGTCAATACCTAACCAAACCCATATAATTTATAAATCTAGAAAGACTATCTATTTACTCACTATTCGCTTGAAGTATGTCATATAGATGCAGTAGTAGCATTAAAAAGATCAATATCCATGTCAAGATCATTAAAGAGCTCTGATGAAAAACGCGTTACGTCTGTAATTGGTGTTGAAACGAGGGATTAGTTGTGGACTCTTCTTAGTGTTTCAATAATAATGTTTGTATGCTGCAATAGTAACTCTGTGCAGTGCACATGCAAGATAAAGTACATGACGGCTGCAATTAAAACATTACGGTTTATCTTTTTGTCAGCTGTTATCATGCGAAGTCAACATACTTTATTGATAGTGACCCATAGTCGTATATGTTGTCGGTCTTATCACGCCTGTTTCTCCATTGCTATAACCAGCTGGTTACTTAAGTCATTTACATCACAATAAAAAAAACCTATAAAGGTCGGTTCGAACCCTGGCATGTACCAATGAAAACTCTTCTTAAGTACATTTATCATTTATTTACAACACCACCGTTCCCGTGCCTCAGAGAGCTCGTTATGCCGTCGATCCCGGTTCCACAAATATCAACTTGTGGAAACGTTAATAAATTGTCAATAAAAATTACTACAGAACCTGTCTGGCCAGTGTGGCGAGCGTAGGACAAGGAATTCTCTGGAAGGCCCATCTCCAACGGTGAAAGTCTAGGACTAAGTGTTCTGACAAACAGAATTAACATTAACAATACTTGAATGTCACAAATTTACACAATATAAATAAAAATTTTACAATAAACGAAAACAAGCATGGCAAATTAACATTTAAGCAAAAAATATATGTTAATATCAAAATAGAATTTAAATATTAAGTTATGTACCACAGCAGAAACAATTAGAATAATCATCACTGCCCCCAGAACACAGCGTCCTAGACCTCCACTATTGGAGATGGGCCTTCCAGAACATATATCTGGAGAATTTGGCCTACACTCGCCACGCTGGCCAGACGGGTTGTCGAGGATCTGGTGTCAATGTATAATTACTATTTGTTAACGATTCCACAAGTTGGTATTAGTGGAACCGGAATCGACGGCACGTTAGCACGTTAGCTCTCTGAGGCACGGGAACGATGGTATTGTAAATAAATGACAAATGTACTTAAGAAAAGTGTATTTCTCATAGGTACATGGCAGGGTTCGAACCGACCTTTTTAGGTTTTTTTTATTATGATGTAAATGACTGTTTGTTGTAAAATAAATAAACCCACTTAAGTAACCTGCTGGTTACTTAAGTGGGTTTTAGGCACGGAACGGTGATGTTGTAAATCTATGACTGCAGTACGTGAGTACAGTAAGTGAACCGACCTTTAAGATTTTAACGAAATAGTTCTTACATCCGAGCTACATGAATGGATTCATCGTGCTGGTGCCGGATCCATTGTGTGTGGGTAAGAGATGAGAAGAATGGTGACTCGTGATTGCGACCGACAATAGACTGTTTTAAAAAGGAGGCCTCCTTTTTTATTTTATTGCACGATAATAATAATACTAAATAGTGATAAGAATAATACTCACTTTTTATTTGCTAACATCTTACAATCTGAATATCTGCCAGTGGAGTGGGATGGGATTTTCAGTTGGTAGGTAGTGGAAGGTTGTGCCTGTCGCACACGTGACGTATATCAAAAGATTGAGGAATTTCTATTATCCTTTCTGCAACTTGCCGTATATCTACGTCTTTGGTGCAATGATTTTGTATTGCGTTTTCAGAGAGCCCATCTACTAGCGAGGCATCGCGTTGTCTACATAGTGAAAAACGTACGCCCACCGTGCGGGGGAGGAAGTCCCTCACGCCCCAACCAACCCGCAATTTGACAGGTAAATATCGATCCATCTACTGTCAACAAACAAGCTATAATATATATTAATTAAATATGTTTATTTAAAAAAGATACCAGCGACGTATCAATAAACATTATTAATACAGGTGAATTTATATTCACATAAATTAAAATAACATCGAATATCACGGCGCCATCTTCCGGTTGACAGTCGCCAACGCCTAGTGATGCCTTCTAAGCCGTCTTTACTATAGGGCTATCATGACAAGTGACGAACTCGTCAATGTCCCTAGCGTACCAAACTCGAGAAATAAATTAAATAATTTCCGACCGGGAATCGAACCCTT
Source organism: Tinea semifulvella (assembly GCA_910589645.1). Classification (NCBI taxonomy): domain Eukaryota; kingdom Metazoa; phylum Arthropoda; class Insecta; order Lepidoptera; family Tineidae; genus Tinea; species Tinea semifulvella. The sequence goes on along the minus strand of OU342618.1, from coordinate 9,055,239 downwards.
TTCCTCCGAGACTTCCTGGTCCTCTGAGGTCTACCGATTAGGTAGACCACGGAGGCAGTTAAAGAAATAAGGTAGTAAGTAATTATTTAAAGATTTGAACGGAGGAAGCTTGTTCCACTGGCGAGCAGCAGGTACAGTGAAAGAATCAGAATATCTGCTGGAAGTGTTGGTGGGATTTTAAGTTGATTGTTATGAGAATAACGAAGAAGTACAAATCATACTCTTGTTTAATGTGTTGTATAAAAATAGTTTTCTTTTGTGCTATCCCTATTCATCATTACAGCCCCTAGAACACAGCCTTCTAGACCTCCACTGCTGGAGATGGGCCTTCCAGAAAATATATCTGGAGAATTTGGCCAGACGGCTTGGCGAAGATATGATAACAATTTATTAACGATTCCACAAGTTGGTATTAGTGGAACCGGGACCGACGGCTTAACGTGATCTCCGAGGTACAGGAACGGTGGTGTTGTAAATCTATGACTGCAGTACGTAAGAAAAGTGTATTTCTCATTGGTACATACCGGGGGGGTTTGAACCGACCTTTGTAGAATTTAAGGAACGCGTTCTTACTACCGAGCCACCACCGCGCTATCCATTAGATCATTACTAATTCATTAGATGTCAAAATTATAATTCATCATCATCAATATAGGTCTCCCCCAAGGCGCGCCACTTCACATGATCTCCTGCCACCCTCATCCATCCCCCACCAGCGACCTTCTGCAGTTCATCCGGCTAACTAGCTGAGGGTCGTCTCACTCTTCATCTTCCCGTACGAGGTCTCTACTCCAGAACCCACAGACTGCGACTTATCCAGCCCATTGCCACTTCAGATTACTAATTTTAAGACTATATCAATAACTTTGGTTATGTTTACGCGATTTAATTTTAACATCATCATCAGCCTGTGTCTCTCCACTGCTGGATATAGGCCTCTCCCAAGGCTCGCCACTGCACGCGGTCTTTTGCAAACCTCATGAAACCCCGACCAGCGACCCTACTTAGGTCATCCGCCCATCTGGCGGGGGGTCGTCCCACTCTGTCGTACCGTACGTGGTCTCCACTCCAGAACCCGTTTGCCCCATCAATCGTCGGTTCTGCGGCAGATGTGTCCGGCCCATTGCCACTTCAGGCTTGCTAATTTTGAATGCTATGTCAGTAACTTTGGTTCTCTGACAAATTTCAATGTTTTTAACATCATCATTCTGCAAATTTCCGAACACACCTGTCATACATTTATTCTATCCTATCTTCGAAGAATCCACTCGTCCTTAAGCCTTTCTTATTTTTCCACTTGCAGCTGCAATATTCAACGCAAACCAACCTCCCGCCAAAAAAAATTAAAAAGCAAGATACCTTGAACCAGTAAATATTCTAAGATTTCCCCGCCAGGTTCTCTGACGGAATTCCAGGTTAAGTACTTTATCCATGAAAGAAATAACAAACACTCATTCACTGAGCGTCCTTATAATTGTAGACCAGACCCACTATCACTGTCCACGAAAACACTTATGTATGTACGTTCTTTAGGAAGCTAAAAGCACCAGATAGATAATTGTAATTGGTATAATGTAATGTATTTCTAATATGGAATTTAAAGTGTTTATATCATTTAATTTCAGAAGCCAGTTCATCTCGCAGTTCTAGCAAGTTACTGATAGTCCCTCAGGACCTACCATACTTACGTCAAACCAACGCACGAAGGGTATGTCTATATTTTAAGCAACTATATACAACAGAGACGTGACTGTCATAATCTTGGCATTAACAAAATAATTTTGTACTGTGGTCCTGGCTTTTAAATTAAACAATATTCTAATTGATCTCTTTTGTTGTATGAAAACTTTTTGCATATCTGCCTCTTTACCCCATATGGTTATAACATAGGCAATTATAGAATTAACAAAAGCGTAGTATGCTGTTTTTAAGTGTTAAAATCAACCTAATGTTTATTTATTTATTTATTTATTCGTGGGAAAATTTACAGCCTTTGCAATTAATTATGTATACAAAAAATATCTAATCTCAAAGCCTTACTAATTTAGCTTACTTATGGCATAATTCGCAGATGCTAGGTTTTTGTATTATCTATACTATAGTATACCCTTTATACAGTATTATTTAAATTATATCTATTTGTAGTAGTATATATAACATTTTTTTTTCTATATTATATATATTTGTTTGACAGAGTATCGCAGCTGCAACGGGTGCGACGCTGGGTGCTTGCTTGACGCGGGGAGCTAACTCTTCGCAGCGACAGAGGACTGACAACACTTCCAAAAGACAGGTACATTATCATCATGATTCATCATAGTTAAATGAATGTATTAAATGATTGAATCCGACCTACCATATAAATAAATAAATATTATGATCTCCCAGAAGAAATGATCAGGAACGGGTTCAAGACTCAGCTTTACGCAGTGGAAGTTGGTGCGAGAGGAGTTCCTTGCTGAATCAAAATGGGCCTAGGCAGGTCTGCCGTCAATACATTTATGGAATGAGCTTCCAAGACGGCATTAACGGAATCATACAGTATTAGGTTGGGTAGGGAGAGGAGTAGAACGGTGGATGGTTAGCGTATTATCGCGCAATAAAATAAAAAAAGGCGGCTTCCTTATCTTAAACCAGCCTATTGTTGGTCGCGAGCCCGAGACACCATTCTTCTCATCTCTTACCCACACACGATGGACCCGGCACCCGCACGGTGAATCCATGGAATAGAAATTTGTCTTCTCTCTGCATCCGGGTTCCGAAGCAACCTTTTTAGTTCAAGCAACTGAGCCACAGATACTTACTTGAAACTATCAATCACATTGTGTGTATCAAAATGTTGATCATTGATTATTTTAATCATAATTTCTGCAACCGGCTGTATATAGTGTCTTTAAATATTGTTTATTTGTGTGTGTAAGGTCGAGTCGAGTACGAGCGGCGCGGCGGGCGGGCGGCGAGCGCGGGCTCGCGATATGCCGCAGCCGCAGACAACGCGAAGAGATAAACGAGGTAAATACACACATTACTCTCTTCATTAACACTAGTGTAGTCTTATCCCTTCTTCTCTAACGAAACCACATGCACAGACCAAAATATACACCATGGTGGCAATTTGCCCAGTCTGCCAGGGCGGGGAAGTATCCACAGTTTGTGCCGATAAACCCAGTAAAATGTATCCACACGTTTCGGGATCAGGGTCATGCCCAGTCAATCTGGCATAGTGTTAGGGACTGATGTCAGTCATAAGTGTCTGATTCCTGTTGCTAACATTCATGGACCTTGCGCGCCACTTACCATCAGGTGGGTAAATAAACCACCATACCGTCGCCACTATCCTTAAGCATAAATTTAAATTTAAAGACTAACCTGCATGCAGAATATGCTTTCCCAGCCAGTGTGTTTCTACACACCTTTAACGTACAGCTCTATTGTGTGAAGCACAACGTTACATATTAGAATCCCTTAAATAATGGAAAGTGACAGTGTAAAACGGTATTAAAATGGTGATGATCCCATTGCACCAGTCCAGGCCCAAAAAGATCTTGGTATCACAGTTACTGCCAATCTAAAATGGGCTGAAAATATAGGTAGGATTGTTAAGCAAGCCAACTCAGTCCTTTATGCAACCCTTTCAACAAGTCAATCCCAACACTTTTGCTAAAATTACATAAAACATACCTAAGACCATTGTTGGAATATGGTTTTTAAGTATGGAATCCATACTTCATAAAAGACATAGAACTTCTCGAAGGCGTACAAAGGCGAACAACCAAACTTCCACACTGCTTGAAAAAGAAGTCTTATGACAAGAGGCTTAGATATCTGAAGCTAACAAGTCTTAGAGATTGCAGAATGAGGAGAGATATAATTGAGACATTTAAAATTTTAATAGGCCGGTATAACTGACTGCCCTTACCTAGCCAACATGTTTAAGTTACACACAATGATATATCCCCGTTGTGATCATGGAATGAAATTTATGTGTAAATCCAGCTATCATCATATCATACAGCCCCTAGAACACAGCGTCCTAGACCTCCACTTTTGGAGATGGGCCTTCCAGAACATCTGTCTGGAGAATTTGGCCTACACTCGCTACGCTGGCCAGACAGGTTGACGAGGAATTCAAATGTGAAATATCACTTCATGAATAACAGAGTTGTAAATATGTGAAACAAAATACAATAAGACATATTAAAGTCCTCAACTGTAAACACTTTTAAAAACAAACTGGACAAATGGCTAGTGACAATAGACATAGACTATGGTGATAACTGACTATTTTATGAACTTTACACCAGTGCTTGATATAGGTATATCAGCAATGCAGTTGCAGCAATGAAATTGTGAACAAGTGAAGTGACAAATATCAAAATCTACTATTTTAAAATTCTTAACTAACGTTTCTTATTAAATAATGGAGTACGGCTGCTGGAGTCCTTCAAGCGAAATGTGAAAAGGCATTTTGATTGGCCGGCATAGTGGCAGAGCCTGATGTCAGTCGTCAGTGGCTGTCGTCAGTTGCTCCCAATTTTGGGCCAAAATGAGTATAGTATTAGGAACAAAAAAATGTACCCTTTTTCATTGAATCCTGAATGATCTCGATGGAAGTAACAAAGTCATTGTTCCCTTGGCAGACTTGCCAAGCGTGTTGGTCTGTTCGGTCTTTACATATGATTTTCTTTTCAGGCAAAAACAGTCTGGGTTCCTGTGCCAGCACTGGTGGTGCGTCCAGCCGGTCTCACCCCCAGACACTTACCACGGTAAATACATTCTATATGCATTTAATAAATTGGACAATCTTACACTCATTTGTGGTTTAAAATCCATGATGATACTGACTGCCTTCATTGTCTCGAGTTAAAGCCGTAGATTTATGGTTAGAATCTTTCTGCGCAATCAAATGTGGAAGCTTCTTTCTTTCACACACACACAATGTTTAAACAGCTGGTACTTAATTTTTATGATTATAGGGAGCAGTAGCTTCTACGTCGTCCACTCCTCCGGCGACAGCTTCCGACTCCATGCCGGACAACGTGCCCGGCGAGCCCAAGTCGAAGGGCAAAGGTAATATCATCCCTCTCGCTCGCACAATCCATTATTTTCAAAGAATTTGAGGAAATTTAACCATATATTTGTTTTAGTAAAATAGAGAAAAATATATAACGATTAATGTTTTAGCTATTTTTCTCTGTCTAAATTTCGGTATATGTAGTAGTATGACAAATATCTAAAAAACTTTGATTTCCATTATCAGCATCATCATCAAGCGAAGAATGTGGAGGGTCTTCTGGAAGTGTTGCTGGGGCAGCGGGAGCAGCCGAGGAGTCTTCCTCCGAGGAGGGTGAAGTGGGTCGTCTGCAGGCACTTCTGGAAGCTCGGGGACTGCCTCCACACCTGTTGGGGGCACTCGGACCCAGAATGCAGCACCTACTGCACAGGACTGTCACTGCTAACTCAGGTAAATGAAAAATTCTTCCTTAGGTATATTACGAATTCTTTAAACAGTTGATGGAAGAGAAAGTTCAGCATGATCCTTGTAATTGATTTAGGACACCATCATTCCCGTGCCTCTGAGATCATATTAAGCTGTCGGTTCTAGGGGCTGTTATGATGATGATGATGTTCTGGAAGGCACATCTCTAGCAGTGTAGGTCTCTGTGTTCTAGGGTCAGTAATTGGGACTAACAACAGACATTGGGATTAACAATTTAAATTATTAATTAGTTTTGTTTAACATTTATATCTATTATGTTATTGTGGTCGTAAGTACTTTTATAATTTAGCTGTATTGTTTTTACGTGGTCTAGTGGTAACAAACGTTGCCGTGAACTCGGGAGGTCGTGGGTTCGATTCCCACCGGGGGCAAGTTGTACATTGTATAATTTGTCTCGGTCTGGGTGTTTATATGTATAATATGTATATATTTACAAAAAAAAAAAAGTATAATATGTAGTTTATCAACCATCTAGTTTCCGTAACACAAGCCTCGTAGCTTACCACGGAAACTAGATAGCGCTGTGTGACCTGTCTGGAAATATTATTATTATTATTATATATAATACTGCCTCTGTGGTCAAGGGCTTTAAGTCTGTGGTTTTATTCCGGGTTTGATTCCTGGTCCGGCATAATTTATGTAATTTATTTGTGATATTTCTTGAGTTTGTGACATTAGAGACATCGACGGACTTGAGATACGGTCATGCAATACTTTACCTTTTTTTTATAAATTCTAGGTTTTTATTATAGGAACTAAATGTAACGAAATTAATTTATATATTGAAACCAGCTTGGTATAGTAAGAATATCCCAATCATCGAAGTGCTTGCTGATGGTTAAAAGTTGACAGTAATGCAATTCTGTACAACTTTCATGGCATTTATTCGAGTAGCATAAAAAGGTCTTTGCTTAAAGAAGGTTGTTTTGATAATATTGAAATCATGTTAGAGTAAAATATAATACTTAAGTTTTTATTATTATTATTATTGATTAATAGGCGAGCAGCGCATTGCTCATATGCCTATATCAAGCACTGGTGTAAAATTTATTAAATTGACAGTTATCACCATAGACTATTTCGATTGTCACTAGCCACTTGTCCAGTTTGTTTTTAAAAGTGTTTACAGTTGAGGACTTTAATATGTCTTCTGGTATTTAAAAGCTTTCAACCAGTACCAGTACGAGTAATGTCGTATAGTGCAGAAATGTGAACACTGTCAGTCCATCTGGTCCGCAAGTCTCAGCAAACTAAGCTTTTTATTGATTTTATTAAACGATGGAGTAGATGGGTTCTGAAGTGGGATAACCCTCTGCCAGATAGACAAATGACCTGAGGAAGGTCACTAATGGGATGGATGAGGGTGGCAGGAGATTGTGTGGAGTAGCGAACCTGTTGGGAGGCATATATTCAGTGACTGATAATGATGAACAGAGTTCTGTATTCTTACTAAATATTATTTTTTTATTAACATATTTTTTGCCTTTTACAGCTGCAGCATCTAAAGCAGCTCAGTTGCTTGCCGGTCTCCAAGCCACAGGAGACGAGGGCCAACAGTTACAAGCCGTTATAGAAATGTGCCAACTTTTAGTGATGGGCAATGAAGACACATTGGCCGGATTCCCGGTGAGGCAAGTTGTTCCAGCACTCGTCAACTTGCTAGCCGCTGAACATAACTTTGATATGGTGAGTGAATTGACTCATTACAAACAAATCAATAATGAAGTTAGCTGGGCTTTTACTGTTTATACAATAAGGAAGGTTTACTATTTTAATTTAAAAGAATACCTTTTTGGCATATACTGTCTAAGCTATACTTCAGTAAGTGTTCTAAAGGGCTCCACAACCTTATCCCTTCTTCTATATTCCGCAACCAAAACACACAAGTTTAAATATGCATCCACATACCGTAGCAATAGTATGGTATATCGCTATTTCTAGCATACAAATATTTATTTAGTCACATGACTTTGTCGAGCTTAGTGTCTAGGTATTCTTTTGTTGAATAAAAACATTTATTAACCAGCATTTGTTTGACTCTTAATTTGAACAGTTTTAGTGGCAGCTCCCTTATAGTAACTGGAAGCTTATTAAATATCTTTGTTCAATAACAATTTCGTCTATATTGAGTACTTTTATGAGCTGGAATAATTATTTTACTAGGATAACGCGTTTTAAAATTGCAATTATCCCCAAGAGTTTTAAAAAGTTCCGGGTGGCTTTTTACAAATAAACAGCATTCAAGTATATAGATAGAAGGAACAGTCAGTAATTTTAGTTTAAAACTAGTAAATAAAGGACGACAGGAAGTCATAGGTGTGTTACAAATAGCCCAAATGCATTGTTTTTGTCTAATAAAGATTATATTTATTTCCACTGCATTGCCACACAATAATATGCCGTACCTTATATTTGACGCAACATATCCATGGTATGCCTGAAGGGCGGTTTTTTCGTTAGCTACTTTAGTTAATCGCCACAAAGCGTAGACAAATCTATTTATTTTAGTTGTTATACTACTTATATGTTGTGTCCAAGAGCAACATTGGTCAATCGTTATGCTATGTTATTATAATCGTTATATTTTAGATGAATCACGCCTGTCGTGCTCTGACCTACATGTTGGAAGCTCTTCCTCGAAGTAGTGGTGCTGTTGCTCTGGCCGTGCCCGCGTTTCTGGACAAACTCCAAGCCATCACTTGTATGGATGTCGCAGAACAAAGCCTCACTGCACTCGACATGCTCTCACGACGACACGCTAAATCAATACTACAAGCTGTAAGTATTTATTTTATTTTGACAATTAACTGACATTTACACCATATTACAAAGCAAAAATATAAAGTATTACGTTCTCCCTCCTTCGATCAGGATATGCGGCGTAAATTTGATGGACCGTATACGTAATAACGAAATACGCAAAAGGATAGGTATAAAAGAAAGCATAGGTACAAAAATAAAGAAAGGCATGCTCCTATGGTTCGGGCATGTTGAAAGAATGAGCGAAGAGAGATTGACGAACCAGATATATAATGCCAAAGTTGTGGGTAAAAGAGGCCATGGCAGACCTAGACTTGCCTATCATGATCAAATAAATAAAACATTAGCTGAAGGTGAATTAAAAAGCCATCGAAACAAGAGGGCATGTATGAAGAGGTTGATGAATGTCGAAGAAGCGAAAGAGGTATGTCGTGATCGTGACAAGTGGCGCTCAATTGTCTCTGCCTACCCCGCAAGGGATTTGGCGTGAAGATATGTATGTATGTATGTCGATCAGACGCTATGTAGCTGACCTGACTTTTCTAATTAAGATTGCTAGAGGTATCATTGACTGTCCAGAATTGTTAGATATGATTGGTCTTAGGACACAAGTCCGTTGCTTGCGTGCTTCAGACCTACTATGTGTACCTCATGCTCACAGCAATTATAGACAGAATAGTTATATACCTAGAGCAGTATTGTTGTTTATTTACTAAGTCACAATTTAGACATTGACTTATTTTGTGATCGTATTTATTCCGTGAGGAGCAAAATTATTTCTAATTCCTCCTACTCAAACTAATGTAACGTTATTATTTTGGTTTCAGAGAGGTGTATCAGCGTGTCTGACATACTTGGATTTCTTCTCAATAAACGCTCAGAGGGCTGCTTTGTCTATAACTGCCAATTGTTGCCAAAATCTCGGCCCCGATGAATTCCTACTAGTCAGGGATTCATTACATCTACTTGCGATTAGGTAATTGTTGTTTTTTATATTGTAGAAAGAAATGTTTTTTTATAACGCCAACTTTACTGCAGTTGTGGTTTCTGACCTCCCCAGAAGGGATACAATCGTGATGATACTATATTCAAATTTCCAGTATTTTTTTGTATCAAAAATTAAATTTATTATTTTACTCTACAGACTAACACAGCAGGACAAGAAATCCGTGGAGTCAGTATGCCTTGCCTTCTCTCGTCTAGTGGACAGTTTCCAGAACGACCCCCCCAGACTACAGGAGATAGCTACACCTGAATTGCTCACAAATTTACAACAATTGGTAAGCTTACACACACACAGCTTTATGTAATTTTTGGGGTCGAACCTCCCACCCCAGTGACAGTCCCACCGGACTGTGTCCCCCACTCCATCCCTCATGCATGCACTTTATCCGTCCGCGTCGGTAAAAGTTGGTAACGCTTAAATAGCATAGTTGACTTAAAAGTTACCAATAATAGTAGTTAATGATACTGTGTTTTAAAATCTAGTTATCTGCAGTTTCATACAACACTTTATCTACTCTACTCTTATACAGTAGGATTAAACCTACTTAATAAAAGTAAAAAAGGCGCGTATTATTATGCGTTCCATTGAGAGAATTGTCGCCAAACACTTGAAAGTGTTAAATTGTAAAACACTATTGCAATTTAATGCAAAAACACCGTGTACAACGAATATACTTAAAAAGACTTGATCTGCATGGATTCGATCCTTTGCCTTTCCAAAATGGAAAATAAATACAATAATTGATGGATCTCCTTGATGATATTGACTTCTATATCATATTGAAATATATATATATTACATTTAAATTTAAATCTTCAGCTGTAATGACTATTATTTCATTCCTGGTCATGAAAACAATTACTTGCCTAATATTTTTCTGATAGCCTTGATTGGCTAAACGTAAACCTAGCTTGTTTTTTGGCTTCCTAAAGGACAGTATCGTAGTATTTGAGGTTTATATAATAATTTTTAATGTTTTCAGTTGGTAGTACAGCCACCTTTGATCTCTGGCGGCACATTCATAACTGTGCTGCGTCTCCTCTGGGTGATGTGTGCGGCGTGTCCTGCTCTCGCTCTCTCCTTACAACAGCGCTCCATAGCAGACACTCTACTGTGTCTCCTCACTGGATCTGCTTTGGAGAATGAGGTAAATATTATATATTATAGATTAGAGCTATTGAAAATTTAACATGCATGAAATTTCTAATTGCAAAAAATATATAATAAGGTTTATACAAATTAGCATGGAAAATGAAGGTTTCTTCCTTGATCTAGCTAAGGCCTTCAAATGTGTATCATAAATCAATCTGCTAAAATATGACTAAAGTTACTAACAGTCATAACTCTAAGGACTGTATTATCCTTATCTTGATCCTATGTTAAGGAATAATAACAGTGTATAATAGTGGATAACACAGTAACTACTGTTGTATTAAATTAGGTGTTACTCAGGGCAACATATTGGGACCCACATTGTTCTTTTTGTATATAAACGAAAATAAAACATAGCCCTAGGTACACTATTGTTATTGTGATTACAACATAATATTTTCCATATTAAAATTCCATAATGAAAAACTTTAAAACCAAAAATATATTTTGCTATATTACATTAAGTTGGGTGACCCAGAAAAATTGTTTCAATTTTAACATTACATTATATGCTACATGTTTTCTTACCACAGTAATTATTATTTTCAGCAAATCGAGTTGTTAACCCGTTCACCTCAAGAGTTGTATGAAATTACCTGCCTCATTGGAGAGCTGATGCCTCGTCTTCCAGTGGACGGGATCTTTGCAGTAGATGCACATCTGGACAGGCCTTGGTCAGCTCCCAGCGAGAAAGTGGCTCATTGGCAATGGAAAGATGATAGAGGTATACAAAATCATCAAAAATAAAATTAAACATAAAATTTACCATTTCAGAGGAAACATTAATAATAGGCAAATTATTATTCATTATTTGGTGGTTAAACCAATAACAGATAAGGCAGCCTAAATAGCAGCTGATTTTAAAAAAGGAGTGAGATTTATTATTACATTTGTAAAAACAAGTGGCTTTTAAATCGCACCTTTAGCCAATTTTACTAGATCCAAAATAACAAATGATTGTGATCGACCATCAGTCCTATTTCATATCTCATTGGTAAATGTCTGTTTTGCACTTCATTGTGTCTGACAATTACGCATTCTTAGAATTTATTCAGATGGTGCAATGGATTGGTTGGGGTTGTCGATTTGAGGTTGAAGATGAAGAGACTCTGGAATCGAACCTCCGTGAAAACTACGGCAACGGAAGGAGCAGTTGATTGTTTTTTTTTCTTTTGTGTTTGAGTTGAATAAATTGAATGTTAAATTAAGGCGTGTGGCGCTCCTACTCGTGGGCAGAGAGTCGAACGCTGGAGGCGAGTGCAGCCGCCGGGGAGGAGGAGGTCTGTCTCAGCACCCTCGGCCGCACATACACCGTGGACCTCTCAGCCATGCAGCAACTCAACGAGCACACCGGCACCGCGCGCTCCGTGCAGAGGGTCTCTCCTGCACCCGCCGACACCCAGCACCTACCTACAGTCGGTCAGTACTCAGTCACACACCGGGACCTCTCAGCCATGCAGCAACTCAACGAGCACACCAGCACCGCGCGCTCCGTGCAGAGGGTCTCTCCTGCACCCGCCGACACCCAGCATCTACCTACAGTCGGTCAGTACTCAGTCACACACCGGGACCTCTCAGCCATGCAGCAACTCAACGAGCACACCGGCACCGCGCGCTCCGTGCAAAGAGTCTCTCCTGCACCCGCCGACACCCAGCACCTACCTACAGTCCGTCAGTACTCAGTCACACACCGGGACCTCTCAGCCATGCAGCAACTCAACGAGCACACCGGCACCGCGCGCTCCGTGCAGAGAGTCTCTCCTGCACCCGCCGACACCCAGCACCTACTTACAGTCGGTCAGTACTCAGTCACACACCGGGACCTCTCAGCCATGCAGCAACTCAACGAGCACACCGGCACCGCGCGCTCTGTGCAGAGGGTCTCTCTTGCACCCGCCGACACCCAGCACCTACCTACAGTCGGTCAGTACTCAGTCACACACCGGGACCTCTCAGCCATGCAGCAACTCAACGAGCACACCGGCACCGCGCGCTCCGTGCAGAGGGTCTCTCCTGCACCCGCCGACACCCAGCACCTACCTACAGTCGGTCAGTACTCAGTCACACACCGGGACCTCTCAGCCATGCAGCAACTCAACGAGCACACCGGCACCGCGCGCTCCGTGCAGAGAGTCTCTCCTGCACCCGCCGACACCCAGCACCTACCTACAGTCGGTCAGTACTCAGTCACACACCGGGACCTCTCAGCCATGCAGCAACTCAACGAGCATACCGGCACCGCGCGCTCCGTGCAGAGAGTCTCTCCTGCACCCGCGAACACCCAGCACCTACCTACAGTCCGTCAGTACTCAGTCACACACCGGGACCTCTCCGCCATGCAGCAACTCAACAAGCACACCATGCAGAGGGTCTCTCCTGCACCCAGATTTCGCAAGAATTCGTATTCATCCCGCCGCGCTGGCCAGACTTCTAAGTTGGCAACGGTCTAATGTAAATTTATGACTATGTTTTAACAATTTAAGTTGGTATTAGTGGGACTTGAACTCTGCGAGGCACGGGAACAGTGGTGTTGTAAATCTGTGACAAATGTACGTAAGAAATTGTATTTTACAGTGGTACATAATGGGATGCCGAATCAACTCTACCATCAATATAATAATAAAGAATATTTGTAGATCCACGTATCACCATGGTCCGTGAGAACCCGTCCCTGGTTCGGTCCCTGCTGGCAGTGCTGCACGAGGTGTACTGGAGCTCAGCAGGTCCTGCAGTTCGCTCTCAGGCTCTCAAAGCGATCCTGCGATGTGTGTTCTACGCTGACGCTGGACTTCTAAGACAAGTGCTCAAGATGCAGGTCAATATTATTATTTTTAATTAAATTATTTAGAGGTTTATTCTGCTATCATGCGTCAACGCACTGCATCTCTAGTCAATAGAAGTAGAGGCAGTACCAACAATATGCTTAAGGTCATATCGGATAAAGTGGACTGTCCAATACAGTGTCGCTTTATTAAGATTCACTATAACCGACAAATTGACACGTGTACAAATAAGGTGTATATAGGTGAGGCACTAACATAAAATTTTAGTTTACTAACTTTAATGTAAGTCATTGTTACTAACATAGTGATAGGTATACTAACAAAAATGGATGGTAATTATCTTTTAATTTAAAAAATATTATTATCCATAAATGGTTTTAATTCTTTAATTATTTACTCACGGATTACTGGCAAAATACTAAATCGCCTTCAAATACTCGAAAAAAAAAGAGATTTACTTTTATGTCAGTTTACAATATTTACTATTAAGTGACGTCACATTTTTACAATAGTCAATTACCCTATTACGTTACACATTAACACTTTCGCTACGGCTACGATTTTTAAAACTTACTCCTTGTGCATTATAGGGTTTATCTGTCTGTTCTTTCATATTAATTTGTAAAAAGAGAAAAAGTATCATCACGACCGTTTCCCTTTCGGGGTGGGTGGTCAGAAACCACGCTTATAAATAAGAGGATTCACATTTAGCCAACTTTACTATAGGCCAATCATGACAAGTGGCAAGCTCGTCGATGTCTCCAGCATATCGAACTCGAGAAATATCACAAATAAATTAAATGTTAATTAAATGTATTTATTTACATTTAAAAATAATTTTGTGTCCCGACCAGGAATCGAACCCGGTACCTCCGAGTCTAAATCCATGGACTTAAGCTTGCTAGACCACGGAGTAGTACTAGTAGAAAATATATGTTTTTGTAAATGTTTATTTTACTAGAAAATAATTTAATTATTTTGTATTGAATAGCTATAATAAAAGGTTTTTCTGTCTATTCTCAAATTACTAGTTGTAAAACGTTTTAGATAATACCACCTTTCATTGATCTCTTTTTTAACTATGTCAATGACAAATGAATTGTAACAATTCGATGGATTACAAAATTGTATTTGTTATCAGGTAATATCATCTCACATTGCTGGTATGATGGCATCAAGCGACCTCCGCATAGTTGTCGGTTCTTTACAACTGGCTGAGATATTGATGCACCGACTGCCAGAGGAAATGGGTGCTCAGTTCCGGAGAGAAGGAGTGCTCCACCAAGTCTCCCAGCTTGCTGAAAGAGTGCTGAGTCCGGCTCAGCCTACTGCACAAAAAGCTAAGGTAACAAATCAACTATAATGCCATTAATAGTATTTAAAAAATTCACATAACGACATTTTGATGATGCTTTTTTAAATATATTTTAAAAGCGTTGGTCTAGTTTAGTTTTGTCATCATCATCCCAGCCCCTAGTACACAGAGTCCTAGATCTTCACTGTTGAAGGTGGGCCTTTCAGAATATTCTGGAGAACTTGGCCTACACTCACCACGCTGACCAGACAGGTTGAGGAGGGTCCAATGTCATTTTTTTATTACCGACGGCTTAACGTGCTCTCCTCCTCACTGGAACGGTGGTGTTCTAAATCTATGACTTATGTACGTAAGAATAGTGTATTTTTCATTGATACATGCCGGGGTTGGAACCCACCTTTTTAGGATGTTAAGGAAAGTTACAATCGAGCCACCACAGCTTTCAACAATAATTAAATAATTAATGTATTTCGTTTTTTTTTTCATAGTCAAGCGGCGGCGTTATCAGCAATGCTGGGTCTCCTCCAGCATCTACATCCTCAGCAGTGCTTGACCACCATCTCTCTCTGGCCTTCTCAGCATCCGGTTCTTTTATGACATCCACATTCCGTTAGTATTATTTAATAATTATTATAAAATGAGGTCGTTGCGTCGGAATACGGAATAGGGTAGGTATAAAAGAAAGCATAGGGACACAAATAAAGAAAGGCATGCTACGATGGTTCGATGTTGAAAGGATGAGCGAAGAAAGATTGAGAGAATCTACTACTATACCTTAGATATTGTTGTTTTGTACCTCTGTAATTTGAATACTTGTAAGAACTTATAAAAATAATATATCCGGAGCATTTTTGTGTACTTATGTAAAGTCACTTACCCTTCGTTCAGAGACATGATAATAGTAACCTAAGCACGCTTAAAGGTGTTCCGAAACGTGCTTAAACTGTTTTGCCAAAGCTATGTGACGTCACAAATGACATCATTTCTCGCGTTCAGACTGCTCACGATATCGAGGTAGATCGCTCTGCGCGCTGTCACTTGTTTGTCATAATGTCGCGCGCCATTTTCAAGTTAATTTAATATCAGGTTTTCTTTTAAATTATTTAATATTGTAATTCGTTTATACTGTTTCTATATTACTTCTTAAACAAATCTATAATTAATATTTAAGTAGGAAGTGAAAAAAAATGTCTGTAACACGGCAAGTTATTTTAAATTATCAAAATAAGTTAATAATATTAAACTTTACATATATAAAGATAATTAAACCGAGAGATGTATATTTGTTAGTATTCATACTCAAAGATGTGGAATCCGCAATTTATCTTCCATACATTAAAAAAAAACTAACATTTAAATAATAAAAATGTGATTTAGACCGTTCCGAATTGATATCACGCTCTGAGCATCCAAATCGCGATATTTGATTCGGGACGACGGACAGTGTCGTATTCGTTCTAAGTGTTCTGAGCACGATTCGGAATGAGGGGTTAATGTCTATTATACAATGCATTGTTATTTCCAGCAA
This sequence comes from Tinea semifulvella, assembly GCA_910589645.1. Taxonomy (NCBI): domain Eukaryota; kingdom Metazoa; phylum Arthropoda; class Insecta; order Lepidoptera; family Tineidae; genus Tinea; species Tinea semifulvella. Next base: position 9,039,195 of record OU342618.1, on the reverse strand, counting down.
CAAGCAATGAGAGTACAGTAGATCCGGGACCGGCTACCTCTTCACAACACCAGGCACAATCATCAGGACATAGGTATGTACAGACGAATCGGCTTGCAGATGGTTTTGCATTTGTAGTAGATATACATGATTGATGTATCTATGGAATGCTAAATTTGTCTTAATATACAAAAATAACTATAGGGTCTTCCAACAGAGACTTCCGAACTTTGACAGTTGATAACGGCCATCTTGTTGATGCTACATCTGTCAAATTAGTTGTCACATTTATTCAGTCTGTTTTGCCAAATCACCAAGCAAATCACGATATAGCATTCATCAACACGTGCAAATAATACAATAGTTTTACCAACATGGGTGTTCTGTTCGGGCAACGTACTGCTCGCTTCGCCCATTTTACGGTTGCCATAATCGTCCTACCGAGAGGACTATTCGCAATGTGGTGGATAAATTTGAGTCCACTGGTTCAGTAAACGATTGACCAACACCTGTACGTCAATGGGACGCGAGATCTGCCGAAAACATCGCCGCTGACCGTGAGAGTCGCTCTCAAGAACTCGGCCTTTCGCAGACCACCACAGCGGTCCTCAAAGCCAACATAACCTATGCCATCGGTCAAATTCATCCTGAAAGAAATGAAATGAAATAATTTACATGTCGGAAAATTATTATATGTAATTATATTACATGCTTTGCTATATCTAGCATACACATATTTATTTAGTCACATGACTTTGTCGAGCTTAGTGTCTAGGTATTCTTTTGTTGGATAAAAACATTTATGAACCACCATTTGTTTGACTCTTAATTTGAACAGTTTTAGTGGCAGCTCCCTTATAGCTTATTTGCATAACAATTTCGGCTATATTGAGTACTTTTATGCACTGGAATAATTATTCTAATAGGATAACGCGTTTTAAAATTGCAATTATCCCCAAGAGTTTTAAAAAGTTCCGGGTGACTTTTTACAAATAAACAGCATTCATGTACATAGATAGAAGGAACAGTCAGTAATTTTAGTTTTATAAATAAAGGACAACGGGAAGTCATAGGAGGTGTGTTACAAATAGCACGAATGCATTGTTTTTGTCCAATAAAGATTATATTTATTTACAATGCATTGCCCCACAATAATATGCCGTACCTTATGTTTGACGCAACCAGAGTCTTGAAAAAAATTACATTTCGGAAGAGCTCCACCCAGAGAAGCCGTGGCGGACATTTCAGTGATTGACTATGTTTAAATTTAAAGATAGGAAGGGCTTAATGACTCTTTATATTTATTTGCAGATCAAGTAGTCCCCTACAATTGGCTGAGATGTTAAAACGTAAACGTGCTGTGAAGAGGACGGGCCAAGCTCCTCCCCGACACACAAGGAGACGGGATGAGCCGGTCCCAGTACCACACCCGCCTACTGCACATGGTATGTCAACTATTAAACAATAAAGGCAACAACATACATACTTTTTAAAACATACTACATTCGTCTTTTAATACCTGTCCGCGCCTGATCTGTAACTTTTCAGCTAACTATGCTTATGCCGCAGGCTCAGACCAAACGCGCACAAGGGCAGAAAGTGGACTGTATTTTAAATTCTAAAATAAATGGTTATGAGCAATCCGGACACAGAGGTAAAGTTCATAAGAAGACGGTAAATCGGAGAGGTCACTTATTTAAGGAAAGTATGCCACATACCTTTTCACAGCTTCCGGAACACCTATCCTGGCCAGGATATTCAGCAAACTCGACGTCACCAATTTAGACAAGTGCAATATGATGCTCACACAACCGAGTCACGATTATTATGTCCTCTCGCTGGCGTGCAACTCGCAACTGGTTCCCCAAAGTAAACAAGCTTATAAGATAAATTTTAATGTTCACTTTAAAGGTATCAAAACGTCATGAATATTATAAAAATAATTGTCCATTTTAAAACGTGTGGCGCCATCTAGTGGCATACTTGGAACTGAGGCGAAGGGAAAATAAATTGCTCATAACATAATAATTAAAATAAACAATTTGAATGGCGTAAACAATAACCCAAAAAGCACCATTGTATTTTAATGCAAAAACACCATGAAGAACGAAAATACTTAAGACTTGTGCTGCATGGATTTGAATTCTTTGCCTTTCCAGACTGCAAGATTTTATTTAAAAAAAACAATAGAGTTCTTCGCGCCATTTTACGTGGACATGTCAAGTGCAAGTTTTTGTTTTGTAAATTAATTTACTGCGGATATTATTGGTCAAAAGTGGTGTTGTTTTGTTTAATAATGCGCTACAATGTGAATAATTATGGAAAACGATAAATTGGACTTTAAATATGAGGCACAAGTTGCAGTTTATTTTTTGCGGTTTTCCCGCGCTGTCAACTCCCATATTTTACCCGACGTGTTTGAGCTATGGTGTCGTGAGTGACTCCAAGAAAAGCATCAAATTCTGCAGCATCTGGAATTTGATGATGACGTCATTAACTCATAAAAAAGAAAGATATATTACGTCAGACTTGGCTGTATGGGCTAGACCCTTTGCCTTCCCTATCATCTCATTCATCATCCATCGGGAGAAGAGAACAAAAAAAAAAAACAATAACACAGTCCATTGTTTAGGACTTATGTATTCTGTACCATGTCCTTAAATAAAAAAATAAAAAAAAAATAACAGTCCTTCGCGCCATTTTTCGCGGACATGTCAAGTGCAAGTTTTTGTTTTGTAATTTAATTTACTGTGGGTATTATTGGTTAAAGTTAAGTTAAGTGATGTTGTTTTGTTTAACAATAATATGTGAATAATTATGGAAAACGATTAATTGAATTTTTTGCAGTAAATTTTTTGCGTTTTTCCCGCGCTGTGAAATCCCATATTTTACTCGACGTGTTTGGGCTATAATGCCGCGAGTGATTCCTCGTAAAGCATCAAATTCTGCAACATCTGGAATTGGAATTTGATGATAACGTCATTAACTAATAAAAAAGCAAGATATACGTCAGACTTGGCTTAACGGCAATGGCCTTCCCTATTACCTCATTCATCATCCATAACAGAACAACAAATAAAAAACGATTATAATAATAATTGATGAGATTTCCTCAACGTTGGTGATATAAACTTGCATTTAGGTTAGAGAAAAGTGTTATATAATATATCATAATATTTATGTTAATATAAATTCGTTACGATACTCTCATAGGTATGTAGAAAAAACATAATTTAACGCTATGAAGGTTGATATAGCCTACTACATTATTAACTTATTTTTTTACATTTCCAGTGTCAAGCACTCCGTCAGCTTCTCGGGCTACAGGTCGAGTGGGGGGTCCTTCCAAGACCTCCACCTTCTTATCCTCCCTTAATCCTTCACGTTGGGGTCGAGCACCGCACAAAGAAGGAGCATTGCTGGCAGCTCCTCTTAATCATAACAACCACACTTTGCACAATAAGTAAGTTTTAACTTGACTGACTTTGGGTTCTTATAGATGCCCTTCCCAGCCCCTGCATGGGCTGTGATATATGTCTGAAGATTCTTTCCATATCTTTAGCTTACGACAGGTGTAAGAGTCTCCAAATATTGTAATGACGCGTAGGTATAGTGGCTACGGTTTGTGGGTGCATATTTAGGCATGTGCGTGTGGTTCGGTTGCGAAGTAGAAAATAAAATAAAAAATAAAAATAACTTTATTCGAAGTCAAAGAGTTCAAGTTTACATTTTATAAGTAGGTATAAAACAAATATTTAACGCAGATCATAGAGTGACGTAAACTATCCACCAGTACTTGTAAAACCCTGCAACCCGAACGTAGAGTACCTGTGTTCCGGGAGATTGAGTGCGGAATGATTCGATATATGTATTTATACACCTAAGAAACTATGATGGAATAAATAGAGAAGAGATAAGGTTCTGGAGCTATACAGAACACTTACCATGGTATAGCTTGTAGAACACAAGCAGGCCACATCTCGGCGAAGCTGCAACGATTCGAAAGTTTTACAGTCGTCCACTATCCGAATCGCCCGCCTCTGCAGTACATTAAGAGCATTGCCTCAATGAGCCTGATCCAGAACCATCCAGCTAACTATGCTAATGCCGCAGGCCCTGACAAAAGGCGCCAGTGTACTGATTTAAATTTGTATAATAGCAAAACAACTGGTAACGAGCAATCCGGAAACTGGTATACCGGAAATGGATAGGTCACTTATATAAGGAAAGTATGCCACATACTTTTTCACAGCTTCACAATCACCTATCCTGGCCAGGATATTCGCCAAACTAAATCACTTCACGATTAATTGGTTCTTTCGTTCATTACAGCCCACAGCGTCCTAGACCTCCACTGCTGGAGATGGGCCTTCCAGAACATATATCTGGAGAATTTGGCCTACACTCGCCACGCTGGACAGACGGCTTGTTCTTTCGTTAAATAGGCGTAAATACCACCGTTCTGTTTACCAGTAATTTGCGCCATAATGCTAAATTCTAATCTATATTGTTCTATCAACAGAGAAAAAGTTCGAGAATGGATACAATGTCACGCCATGTTATTGGAGCGAGAATGGGGGGCTGCCGGGACAGGGGGGGGAGCTCTGGAACAGCTGGCGGGACTGGCGGCCGCGCTCCCACACCATGCACACCAGAGGGCCGCTCTCCACACTCTCCGGGACACGCTGCACCACCACGACGTGTCCCCCTTCGAGGTCAGTCATGCAAAAAGCTCCCAGCTCAATTAGTTACCTGTATTTTATATACTGTAATATTGCTTACACATTAGCTCCATCTCACATCCAGGCGACCTCGTCAGCCGCGGGAAGTGCAGCATTTTCTGCGGAGAACCTTAAATTGCGCAAATACGCCAACCTTGGTATCGGTTACGAATTTGCGCCGTTTGGGGTCGAGACGATGGGCCCATGGGGACCGTCAGCGAGGCGCTTGGCCAAGGAGTTGTCAAAGCGGCTGACAGAAAGGTCTGGAGACAAAGGCTGGCAATTATTTCTGCCAACGTATTGGCCTCGCTATACAGAGGAGAAATGTTGCCAGTCTCCTTGGGACTATTTTATTTATTTATTTATTTCAAAACTTTAATGCACAAAGTACAAAAGGCGGACTTAATGCCCGTAGACATTCTCTGACAGCCAAACCTTTGGGACTAATTAGAACAACTGTAGGTGCAAGGAAAGTATAAGTGACACATCAATTAGATATAAATACTTATATAATAAACTTACTTATATAATAAACTTACTTATATATAATCTACTTATAAATATACTAAATACTAATATATACACAACAATAAACATACATATAAAACTTCAAATTTTGTTAGGTGCTATTTAGAAAATGTGAGTAGACCAGCTTTTTAAATGATGATCTGGTAGATGCCTGCCTTATGGTAATAGGTAGATTGTTCCACAGATTTGTAGCAACAACCGCAAAGGAATTCGAGACAAATCCGGAATGATGAGATGGAACGGAAAGAAGTGAGTTGTGAGAAGATCGAAGATATTTATCATGAAAAGAAGAGAGATAAGCGAATTTGTCCTTGAGGTATTTCGGTGTCGCAGGCTCATTTAAAACAGAGTAAAGGAGACAGAGGACTCTAAGATTCCTGCGACAGCGAATTGGCAGCCACTTCAACCTAGCACGATACTCGGAGATGTGATCATATTTACGTAAGCAATAGATGAGCCGGATACATGCATTTAGTAAACGGTCCATGTTGTTAGCAACATCTCCGACATATCAATGCTGCATACGTCACCATAGTCGAGGAGAGGAAGACTATCTCGGATGGGACGTCTCTAGAGGACATTTTTATTTATAGTTTAGTTTATATTTAATGTACTATAATCAACTTCGAATAAATATATGAACATTCAAAAAAAAAAATGGTTTTTAACAATATTGTCTAATTATAATGTTTTGTTCAAGGTTAATCACTCGGGAGTGCTTGGCGCCCTTCTTCAGTTCCTAACGGGAATAGATCCGGAATCTGATCGTGACCGGGACGCCGAACCGGAACCCGTCGATGAGAAGGCTTCAGAAGAAAGGCTTAGACTGTTCTTACATGTCTTCGCCGACATGCCACTTACACCTGAGTGAGTTAATTATAATATTTTACCAGTAATATTGTACCATATTAGTTATGAAATTTAGGTGAAATAAATAACTGCCTCCGTGGTCTAGCGGTTAAGTCCGTGGATTTAGACTCGGAGGTATCGGGTTCGATTCCTGGTCGAGACACAAAAATAATAATGTAAATAAATACATTGAATTAATATTTAATTTATTTGTGATATTTCTCGAGTTTTGTACGCTGGAGACATCGACGAGCTTGCCACTTGTCATGATTGGCCGGCAGTAAAGTTGGCTAAATGTGAATCCGTATTTATAAGCGTGGTTTCTGACTACCTCGAAAGGGAAACGGTCGTGATGATACTTTTAAAAGTAAGTAAGAGTAGCGTTTTCATTCACTTTAAGCAAAATTTAATTAAAAAAGCGCGGTTTGCTTTGATTTCAAGTCGAACACGGTCTCGTATTATTAAGTGACGTCACTTTTTTTAAGGTAACGTTCTAAAATTTTTTTTTTAAATTATCTTTTAATTAAAACGAAAATCACATTTTTAGGTACTCTGATAAAAAAGTATAAAACATAAAACACTTATTTTTTACAACAGTCAACAACTATTCTATCTTAAATTAACAATAATATTTGTTTCAGCATCAGCTCATGGTTATTAAGTGGCGCTGCAATAGGTCAGGAGTGCGTTGCCTTCTCTGCTCTGGTGAGCAAGGTAAACGCGTGTGTCTCTCACCTGGAACAGTTCCCCGTGCGGGTGCACGACCTGCCCGCCAGGCCTGCATCCTCCGCACTCAAATTCTTCAACACGCACCAGCTCATGGTACGAGTATGTTACTTTCTATTTTATTAGGCATTTTGTAATTTACGATTAGAAAACAAAAAATATTAAAAACTAATTCATCATTATCATCATCACAACATCTGGAACACAGTCCTAGACGTCTTCTATTGGAGATGGGCCTTCCAAATCATATATCTGGAGAATTTGGCCTACACCAGTCCGTCCCGCATGACAGCACAGAGGGGAGTGGCTACAAAGGTCGCTTCAAACCCCCGGTACCTAAAAATGAGTAATACACTTTTCTTAAGTACATTTGTTATAGATTTACATCACCACCATTCCCGTGCCCGGTTCCACTAATACCAACTTGTGGAAAAAATCTCCAGGTATATCTCCAACAGTGGAAGTCTGGGATTCTGCGTTCCAGGTTCTGTAATGATAATGATGATATTATGACATCTTACGTAGTCCTTTTTACTGTGTTATTTTTTATTTTTTTTTATTTTATTTTTTCAGTGTGATCTCAAACGTCATCCTAACTGCACTAATCTCAAACAATGGAAGGGAGGTGTGGTGCGGATTGACCCCCTAGCATTAGTTCAGGCTATTGAAAGGTATAAAATTTATTTAAATATTTTTCTTTAAGAGTTAAACCGTTGCACAGTTGTCTTTTAAAAGTATCATCACGGCCGTTTCCCTTACAGGGTGGTCAGAAACCACGCTTATAAATAAGCGGATTCACATTTAGCCAACTTTACTATGGGGCAAGCTCGTGGATGTCTCCAGCGACCAAACTCGAGAAATATCACAAATAAATTAAATGTATTTATTTACATTAATAAATATTTTTGTGTCCCGACCAGGAATTGAACCCGGTATCTCCGAGTCTAAGTCCATGGACTTAACCGCTAGACCACGGAGACAGTTGTCTTTAAGTAGCTGTAAATCTTGTTTTTCTATACTAACACGACATACATGTGGAAAAATGTTAGCAACTGGAATCAGACACTCATGACTGATATCAATCCTTAACACTATGCCGGTTTGGCTGGGCATTTCTGGTTGTATTACACAGGTTTGCATGTATAAAATAAATTACTCTTCATATCATATGTATATATATTTTAATAAGAATTTTTATCGTCATAGATTCAATAAAAAGAGCGCTTTGCTTTTAAGTGGAACACTTTCTTCGTATTATTAAGTGACGTCACTTACGTTGACTATTGTTTTTAAGGTAACGTTCTAAAATCTAAAATTTACATAATTAATTTTATTTTTTTCATAGTCATAAACTTTAAGCAGATGATTTGAGTAGTATGACATGTAGATCATATTCCCCATTGGGAATATCTCCTTATTTGCTCAGCAGCTAGAATCTTGCTGGCTGTCTGTTTCTAGCACTCTACGTATTTTTAAACGCCTGACTTCTTGAGGGATAGTGAGGTCAACTGCTAGCTGGCATGATTCTTGTCCTGTATCTGTTGTTAGATAATTTGATTTCATCCTTTATCGTGTTTATAGCCAGGCATTCATGCAGCTCAACTTTTACTATGGTCAACTACTTATAAACTAATAATATTTTTCATCATTATACATCCAAAACAGCCATTTGAAATAAAATAAAATATATACGAGGAACCTCAAAAGTGCACTACAACTTAAATAGTCTTTAAAAATGCTGTATTGTGCGAGCGAGAGGGATTCAATAACGTTAAACGCTCTTAGCGTGGTTTTTAAATACCTATTCGATGAAACCCCCTTAACATAGTTTGTCGATTTGTTTTCTTTCCTAAATAATGTGTTTGTGTAGATATTTGGCTCAACGCGGATACGCCACGACTCGGTCACGTGACGGGTCGGCTGCGCCTGCGCACTCGGACGACGACGCGGCTACCGACGAGGACGTGGACGACGCACTCGCCACCCCGCCACCTACCAACCAACCCACTGAGTAAGTTGACGCACTCGCCACCCCGCCACCTACCAACCAACCCACTGAGTAAGTTGACGCACTCGCCACCCCGCCACCTACCAACCAACCCACTGAGTAAGTTGACGCACTCGCCACCCCGCCACCCCGCCACCTACCAACCAACCCACTGAGTAAGTTGACAACATTCCAACTCTTATGGATCTAAGAATGAGCTAGCACTTTCAAATGTAATTTATATTGAACACAAAATCAAATTGGCAGCCACCCAATACGGTTTCAGAAGAGGTAGAAGCACCATGGACAATCTCAGACTATTTACTTCGCAGATACGCCTTGCTTTCTCACACAACAAATACGTCATAGGTACATTCTTAGATATCTCTGCCGCCTATGACAATGTCCAGCTCCCTGTCCCTGTAAAGAGTTGTTCATTCATTCTGTTGCGGCCTCGCATGGTAGCAGGTTTAATTCCCAGTAAAAACACATCCAAAACGTTTGCAACTGACGTCACGAGCTACGGGCCAATGACGATCAAGTTGCCATAATCAGTTGCAATTTTTCAACCGCACCGACTCATGCCTCGCGTGTGTTTTTATTAATTTTAAATCATATTTTGAATGCTTTTGGTGAATATTAGTGATCTAAACTATATGTGCGTGTCTAATAAAGCTTGTGGTGCATAGACTATAAAATTGGACAAGAAATCTAGGGTTTAATCGAGGTGGATGGCCATCACACATACGTGGATTGCTTTGGGGTGAGTCCTGTTTTTCATATAAGAAGGTCATTAACTCTTAAACCATCTGATTCTGTGTTCTTCATTTATTTCCTTAATTAATTTTATTATTTTTCTACAATTTTTAGCACAATTATCGATAATATCAGCGTAGGCCCTCGCGCAGGTCTGTTCACATTCATTCATTACAGCCCCTAGAACACAGCGTCCTAGACCTCCACTGCTGGAGATGGGCCTTCCAGAACTGAAGAATTTGGCCTACACTCGCCACGCTGGCCAGACGGCTTGGCGAGGATATGATGTCATTTTTTTTTGTATGACAATTTATTAACGATTCCACAAGTTTGTATTAGTGGAACCGGGACCGACGGCTTAACGTGCTCTCCGAGGCACAGGAACGGTGGTGTTGTAAATCTATGACTGCAGTACGTAAGAAAAGTGTATTTCTCATTGGTACATGCCGGGTGGGTTTGAACCGACCTTTGTAGGATTTAAGGTACGCGTTCTTACAACCCAGCCACCACCGCGCCGAACTATTTGTATTAGCCTTTATTGATTAATAAATTCTTTAAACCTAACAAATGTGTCTGTTTCAGCTTGGATCATAAACTAGAGTTTTTGATTGGTGAGACAGTTCTCCCGTACAACATGACAGTTTACCAAGCTGTCCGCCAGTACGGAGACCACACTGATACCGACACAGATTCCGAAGCTCCCTTAGGTTTGTTATTATTTATATTATAAAAACGGTTAAAACTTTATTGCATTTAAAACTATCAAAGGCGAACTTAAAGACATTTGATAAACCCAGTAAAATATATCCACACATTTCGGGATCACGCTCGAATTGACGTCATGTCAAGCCGGCATAATGTTAGGGAAAATACCACTTTTTTTAGCACAAGTCGTTTGTTTAATGAAAATTCTAACATTTGATGCTAATTTCGTATGTCAGTACCGTGTTGAAAGGAGGGTTATTGATGTTACTTTTTGACAGATGTCAAATGGTTTGTTTACCATTTTTATATACTTCATAGTTTTCTATTATATTTGTTAAAAAGGTATTGTAAACGATTTTATGTAATAAATTCAAAGACCATAATAATATCATGTGTGTTGGATGCCATGGTATGATAAAACATGAACGAAAACACTTGACAAAAAGTAGCCTCATCACTTGTTTTATTTAAAAAATCTTAGCATTGTTAAAAAAAGTGGTATTTCTTAACAAAAACGACATTTCGTTCTGGTTTATGAATTTGCTACAAAATGTTGGAAATGCTATAAAACGAACGCGGACATAGAGTTTACCACACGGACGATGCCGGGTCAAACATCTAGTATTATAGTAAACTTTACTTATTTTTTTGTTGACAGCTAACGCCGGTATATGGGTCCAAACTCACACAATTTACTACCGCGCGGTGGAAGTGACTGAACAACCTCGACCAGAACAGCCCACCAGTCGCAAGGGCAAGGGACAACCCACTAAAACTTCCTCCAGGCGCAAACCTGACGCCCTGTGGAATGGTAATTATAACAACTTCCAGAACACAGAGTCCTGGATCTCCAAGCCAACATTGGTCAGACTGGTTCACTGTCACAGACATGTCATTTGTGACGTCACAAAGCTTTGGTAATACAGTTTATGCACGTCTTGGAATGGCTTTAAGCGTGCTAAGGTACATACATACATACATATCCTCACGCCAGATCCCTTGCGGGGTAGGCAGAGACAATTGAGCGCCATTTGACACGATCACGACATACCTCTTTCGCTTCGTCGACATTCATCATCCTCTTCATACATGCCCTTTTGTTACGAAAGCTTTTTAATGTACCTTCAGCCAGTGTTTTATTTATTTGATGGTGATATGTGAGTCTCGGTCTGCCAGGGCCTCTTTCGCCCACAACTTTCGCATTATATATCTGGTTCGTCAATCTTTCATCGCTCATCCTTTCAACATGCCCGAACCATCGTAGCATGCCTTTCCTTATTTTTGTCCCTATGCTTTCTTTTATACCCACCATATTCCGTATTTCGACGTTACGTATGCGGTCCGCCAAAGTTGACGCCGCATATCCGACGCAACGACCTCATTTCTACTGCATTAACCTTACTCTCATGCGTATTCTGACATATCCACGTCTCGCTTCCATACATCAGTGTTGGTTAAGTTAAGTGGTGGCTAAGGTTATTATTTATTTATTTATTATAAACTTATTGCACAAAGTACAAAGGCGGACTTAATGCCTGTAGACATTTTCTGACAGCCAAACCTGGGGGACAAATTAGAACATTTGCAATGAAATAAATATTAATAGTAGGATAAATTCAACATAATTATATATACTTACATAATATACTTTTATATATACTGTAATATCAATATACTAAATATTAATACATACACAAAAATATACATATATACACTTATTAACATTGTTGGGAGCTATTTAGAAAGTGTAGATAGACGAGTTTTTTGAACGAAGATCTGGTAGACGCTTGCCTTATGTTTACAGGGAGATTGTTCCATAATTTTGTGGCACAACTGTAAAATAATTTGAAACAAATCCAGAATTATCCAAGGGAACAGAAAGAAGTGAGTTGTGAGAAGAACTAAGGGATTAGTCGTAAAACGTAAAAGATAGGCAAATTTATCCTTGAGGTATTTCGGTGTCGCAGGCTTGATTAGGACAGAACTCTGATGAACGGTGATTATTCTGTCTCGAAACAAGAAAAAGAATTATAGACGTCTGCCGCCGACTAAGGCTGAGGTGGTACCCTTCGATGGGTCACAGAACTGGCTTTAACAGTGCAAATCAACTCGAATTCCATTTTTTTTTTAAATAAAACGACGATTATTTTATTTATTTCAGAGGGCATAATCCCAGCACGCGAGTCACCTTTAGTAAAGATTCTCCGATCTCCTCTCCTAAGTTGTGGAGTTAATGTGAGCGAAGTGTCGGACCCTTCTCTCCCGGCCCTGAACTTGTTACGGGCACTGCACGCCGTGTCCCGGCACTGGCACTCACTGTACCGCCCAGTGTGTCTCGCAGACCAACGACCTTTACTCTCAAACACTGAATTTGTCAATTCTAAGGTTAGTCAAATCAATAATACCAACTGAAACTAGCGACTACAACAATGTTAGATGTCATTGATATGTTAGGCCTTTTTTTTAATGACGGTGAATCGCAAAGTCGCCTGACGATACGACCCCAGCCTGAAGGACCACCGAGGAAGTCGCATGCCCGAATCACCATGAGGCCTCCTAAGGAGACCCCAAGTCCGTAAGCGGACTAAAACTTTAAACCGTCTCTCTTTCACTGTTGACCCTGCGTGCTTTAACAGCTAAGTCTGAGTCTTCTCTCGTTCTCGAATTCTTTCCATCAGATAAATTTCTTGATATTGTGGACCAGACCCACTTGATTAGATTACGGGGTATATTATATTTGACAAAAGACGACAATAATGGATAAATTAAATTTCAGCTTGCAGCCAAAGCCAATCGACAATTACAGGATCCTCTAGTCATCATGACAGGAAACCTACCTCCCTGGCTCAAGAGGATAGCGTATGCTTGGTAAGTGATATGTAACCAGACTTTAAATAGACATTTGTCATCGTTCATCGATATCTTACTGCTTCTAATGTTTTTTTTTAATATGCCAAATAAGTTTCCACAAATATCTTATACAACTAAAAAATAACTTAAACAGAAACGTATAAATAATAATAATAAATCACAATAATTTAGAAAACAAAAATAAGTAGGTAACTCCATCTATAAATCAGACAGATGTACATCCTGCAATGTACACCATTAGAATACATCTGCTGTGGTATACTGTAAAACATGCTGTAAATACTTCTTGTTAAATTGTCATAAAAGATAATTTCTTCGTTGTGGTATTCTACTTCATTTTTCATATAATTTATTTATTCATTTATAAACTCTATATTGCACAAAATAACTTTAAAAGTAGTGTACAAGGGCGAACTTAATGCCTTCCGGCATTTTATAACAGCTAACCTTTGGGAGTGTGGCAAAGGATTGCGGGTGCATTAAGATAAATATAATTACTTAAGAATAATTAAATACTATTACATAAATTCTTATATATATGATAATTGTGTTATTTGTTTCCAGTCCGTTCGTATTTCCATTCGAATGCCGTTACCTGTTATTCTACGTGGTATCTTTCGACCGGGACCGAGCTCTCCAGAAGCTGGTGGAGGCGGGAGGCGGCGGGGGCGGCGCCGGACACGAGGCCGGCAGCGTGGCGCCCAGGCTCGACCGCCGCAAGAGGACGGTGCAGAGACACAACGTGCTGCGCCAGGCCGAGCACATGATGCACGAGTTCGCGCACTCCAAGGCGCAGCTCGAGGTGCAGTACGAGAACGAGGTGAGTGTCTGTCCGAGAGCCGCGAGCACGCGAGGTACGTGTCTACCTGAGAGACACAACGTGCTGCGCCAGGCTGAGCACATGATGCACGAGTTCGCGCACTCCAAGGCGCAGCTCGAGGTGCAGTACGAGAACGAGGTGAGTGTCTGTCCGAGAGCTGGCGAGCTACCTGAGAGACATAAAGCCGAGTCGTAGCTCGCACCACACCTGCCATGGCCGTTTTCCATGAATAAGTATTTCCCTACGGCCTTACGTACTTCTTTTGTCTCTACATCATAGGTCTTCTTCAATACTTCCGCGCACGCGATTTTTTTACCACATGCATTGAAACCCAACCAGCGACCTTTTTTAGATCATCCGTCCATATAGCATGGCGTCATCCCTGCAGTGGTATCCACTAGAGAACCTGGTGGATATGTCTGGTACATTATTACTTCTGCTTGCTAATTTTAAAAGCTATGTCTGTAACTTTGTTATGTTACGATTGTCTGACGAATATCTAAATTCTATTCATCAGAGAAATACCAGCATAACTTTTTTCATAGTTTGCTGGCCCAGTCATAGTGTTAATGCTCTGCACGACATTGAAGGAAGGATGCACTGGTTGAAGACTTTTATCTTTAAAATACCCACGACAAAACACGTCGTGACGTTTACATATGTAGAAGCGACAAATTTAACTAATCACCTTAAAAAATGTTCTAGGTCGGCACCGGTCTAGGACCTACACTAGAGTTCTACGCTCTCGTATCTCGGGAGCTGCAACGAGCTGATCTCGACCTCTGGCATGGAAGCGAGAATTTCAAGCAAAAACCCACTTCATTCGCTGGAGAAATCGTCAAATTTGACCGATCTCTAGACCGATCTCCAGATAGACTAGCCTCGTCAGTCCAAAATGCGCTAAGTCTCAGCGAGTCGGCTTCAGAATCGTCGGAATTGGAAAAAGAAACTTTAATTCCCTCTCCTGCACCAGATGCAACATTTGTGTCATGGCCGTGCGGGTTGTTCCCTCAAGCTTTGGGCAGAAATGTCCGACCGACACATTTAGCCAAAGCGAAAGCTAAATTCCGCTTCCTCGGCAAGTTCATGGCTAAAGCTGTTATGGATTTCAGAATGGTGAGTTGATGTTACAATTTTAGTCTATCCAAACTTTATTTACCAACGAAATTGGTAAATCATTTAAACGATCTCTCTTTATATGATCAAAACTCAAAAAACGGTGATTTCTGTTCAGCCAAATTCGGCAACGTTAAAACTAGAATGTAAGCATCATTGTTCAGTGTTATTAACTTAAAATAACTTTAATATATTTTAACAATTAACGTACTTATTTTACAAAATATATTTGGAGGTTATGTTATACTTAAACTATTTAGGCACATGCATAAATAACTTTTGTGATGTTTTCAAAGTAATATTTTGTACACTAAGGCACTAAACAGCTTTAGTAAGTGGATTCAGTTTAGTTATGTAAATTTGTAATTTTTGTAACAAAAACTTGGCCAGTTGCAGAAGGGTTATTATCGTTTGACATGTTTAACGTAAACGTAACGTGACAAGCTAACTACCAATTACTTGGCGTATATCAAAATATAGATCATAGATTATATTAATTATCCTTTCTGCAACTGGCCGTTCACATAAGTTAGTTGTTTATTTACTATTACGTGACGTCATCTGGCAGCAACTTAGCTTGCAACTGCAGCGTTTCCGAACGAAATTTAGACACCATATTTAAAAGTAGATTTTAAAACTTTTTTGACCCTGTAAAATTTTAAGTATTTTACCGTAAGTAAATATAAACAATTTAAAACATATTTTGGAAAATTGACATGTAGCTTATACCCAAAAAAAAAAATTGGTTTGTTCATTACATTCAGGGTGCTGTTGGGGCTGCCGCGCTCCTGCAGTGCATAAGGCAAGTTTGGTCATGCTCATGTCTTTCATGTCCTCCTCTGGAAGAGGTATGCAGCGTTGCTCTGCAGGTTGCGCTCCAGTACCGACAGCCTCCTGAATGTTATTGCTGATAGGGTTGACTCCCTGTGCAACTGGGTGTTGCTTGGCGGATGTCTGGCAACTATACTGACTCTTGCCCGAAGTTGCACATGCCAGACAGTTGCCAAGCAGTTGACATGGGTCTAAGATTTATTATTATTATTTTCTATTGATACTAACATAGTTTTAAGTCATTGGATTGTTACTAACACTATGGACAAATGTCTGAAATAAATGTTTTTTATTTATAACATCAATATGTATATTTCCAGGTGGATATTCCCCTATCGGTATCTCTATACCGGTGGTTGGTGGGTGAGGAGCGCTGGCTGTCCCTCAGCGACGTCCGTCACGTGGCCCCCGAGCTGTGGCGCTCACTATGCCGGCTCCGGGAGGTGGCTGCACGAGCTTCCGACCTCTCCGCAGACAGGAAGCTCAGCGCAGAGGATAAAAACCAATTGGTAAGATATTCATAAAAAAAAACAATTTCTGATTAATTCTCAGATTGATTCTGATGTAAAGGAATGATGATGAATACCTATTCTTGGTACTTATTTGGAAATATAATTTATTTATTTAAAAACTTTATTGCACAAATTACAAAGACGGACTTAATGCCTGACGATTATATAGATATTCAATTCTCAACTTTATAAGTGCTTGACCTCGACAGCGACCGTTCTAATATCAACTTTAATAGCGTTATATATATATAGTTAACGGATTCCATTATATAACGTTCGAAGAGTCCTCGCAGATTAGAGGAACCCCAGTCTAGGCGCAGCCACACTGTCGCACTCCAAAATCACATGCGTGGCCGTCTCCTCTGCTATGCATCCTCTACACAGTGGCCAAGACCCGCATCATTATGGGAAGCCTCTAGCTCTGTCTGCAATCTGTGCTTGATGTCCACATCTGCTCGTGCAGTCTATCAGCTTCGCATAAATTGGAACATTAGGGGAATTATTGGTCCTGGGCCTTTCGGTGTTGTGGATGACCCCCTTCTGGCTAGATGTTATTGCAAATGATTTGCTCTACAAGTTAACATATTCCACGTTTTTATATTAGATTGGAGCCTTGGAGCTGGATGGCTGTCCCATTGAGGAGCTTGGATTGGACTTTATTCTGCCTGGGGACGGCTGTACGGAACTACGACGAGGAGGACGCGACCTGCCCGTCACCGCGCACAACCTGCACAACTACATTGATCTCGTCACACACTGGCTGCTCTATGAAGGTAACTAGTGACAGGGACAAAAAAAAGTGAAATTAAAGATTTCCAATATGAAAATAAAAAATAAAGAAATTCCTAATTATATTTATAATATAATTTACAAAAAATATTTATTTACAAAAAAAAAAATATTTACAAAAAAATAAAAAAAAAGTATAATATGTAGTTTATCAACCATCTAGTTTCCGTAACACAAGCCTCGTAGCTTACCACGGAAATTAGATGGCGCTGTGTGACCTGTCTGGAAATATTTATTATTATTTATTTATTTATTGTTTAACTTTTTCTTTATCAGGTGTAAACCGGCAGATGGTATCATTCCGGGAAGGATTTGAGTCAGTATTTCCTCTGGCTAATCTGAAAACATTCTACCCCGAAGAACTGGAACAAGTGTTCTGCGGCAGCTCCTCTGGTAAGTATCAACATCATTAAACCATAACTACCCACAATTTTTTCATTATATCACAGCCCCTAGAACACACAGTCCTAGACCTCCACTGTTGGAGATGGCCCGGAGAATTTAGCCTATACTCGTCATGCTAGCCAGACACAAGTTGGTATTATTGGAACCGGGACCGACGGCTTAACGTGCTCTCCGTGGTACGGGTACTGTGGTGAAGAGGAGAGGAGACGAGACAAATTTCTAAGCATTCCATGGATTCATAGATGAAGAATGGTGTCTCGGGTTTGCGACCGACAATAGGCTGGGTTACAAAGGATGCCTTTTTGTATTTTACTGCGCAACAAGGTGCTTACCATCATTCTACTCCTTTCCCTACACAACCAAATACTGTATGATTCCGTTAATCTCGTTTGGAAGCTTGTAAAAAAATACAATTAAATAGGAAACCAAAATCTAAAACTAACAAAAATAGATACATATATATAAAAAATATATATATATAATAATATATGTTTATATATATATAACTGCCTTCGTGGTCTAGCGGTTAAGTCCGTGGATTTAGACTCGGAGGTACCGGGTTCGATTCCTGGCCGGGACACAATAATATTTATTAATGTATATAAATACATTTAATTATTATTTAATTTATTTGTGACATTTCTCGAGTTTGATGCGCTGGAGACATCGACGAGCTTGCCACTTGTCATGATTGGCCTATAGTAAAGTTGGCTAAATGTGAATCCGCTTATTTATAAGCGTGGTTTCTGACCACCCTGAAAGGGAAACGGTCGTGATGATACTTACTTACCGTTTGGAAGCTCGTTCCATAAATGTATCTCTGTCAGACCTGCTTAGGTCCAGTTCTTTTAGTGGTGAAAATATTTTGCTGTACAAAGTGCTGTAAATCTGTGACAAAGATACGTACGTGTACTTAAGAAAAGTTTATTTGTTATTGGTACATGCCTGGGTTTAAACCGACCTCTTTAGAATTTTAAAGACTAACATATTACATCAAATTAAACATTACGACTTTACTGATGAGGAACAGATTTTAGACCGCAAGAGAAATGCGGGCTTCAGACCGAAAACTAAGCTATTCCAAAGCTAAATTAAGCCAGCTTAGCTAGGCTAAGCTAAGATAAACTAAAAATATGTCCAGTGCACACCAAAAACTAAGCGAAAGCTTAGTCAGTGTTGTGAAGTTCAACTGTGTGTTCCATAGTATAGGAAATTGTTAAACAATTCCAATAAATTTCTCCATATTTGGTACAAAACGACACCTCACATAGTCTAGTTTTCAGTCAGTATGAAAAACTGCGTTAGCTATGCGAGCTAAACTAACTTAGCTTAGCTCTTGGTCTGCAACTCCCTTAAGCCCAGTAAAATCAATGTACCACCTACTCAAGAAGTTTGGCCTAGCACGCTGCTGTGGGAACGAGCTACCAAGAATCTTATTTCTAAATCGTACAGTATTTGGTTAAAGAGTCCTCAAAATAGTTGTGAGCGCTGTTTTGAACATGATCACCGGTTTATCAGCTTCTTTCATGCCCAAAAAGACGGATTCAACAGAAGGTCATGCTCGGTAGTTTAATGCCTGTTGTTGGAGTCAATGAATTACCTGACAACTAACCGTTGGGATGGTGATCTATACTTTTCCATTATCCGAGATGGCCGACAATCTACATAACGTATAATGTATAATACAGGTCGCGAACAGCGTTGGGATCCTAGAATGTTGGCAGAAAGCATCAAACCTGACCACGGATACACTGCGGAGTCCCGAGCCATCCGCATGTTGGTGGACATCTTAGCGTCCTACTGCCGCGACGAGCAGAGACTCTTCCTGCAATTCGTCACCGGCAGTCCTCGACTACCTACTGGAGGTAACTATACGCACATACACACATCAAACCTGATCAGGATACACTGCGGAGTCCCGAGCCATCCGCTCGCTGTTGTGTTGTTGGTACTGTCTCTTGTGCCTGATTACCTAATTATTATGATAATTTTTCAGAAATCTCGGTATATGGAAACAGTTGTCTTAATTCTTCGTAAAACTTTCAGGTTTCAAAGCGCTAAATCCAGCGTTGACTGTAGTCCGTCGTTCTTTGGAGTCGTCATTAGACGCGGACTCGTACTTGCCGTCCGTCATGACGTGCGCCAACTACCTCAAGCTGCCGGACTACTCCAGCGCTGACGTCATGCGAGCCAAACTCCGTCTAGCTGCTTCAGAAGGACAAAACTCCTTCCACCTCTCCTAGACACTCCCAACACTCCTACGATTCTCACACTTGCCTGTATGTATAAGAAATATATCTTTATATCCTAGACCATGAGTTCCCAACCAAGATGGCGGAATAAATTTGGATTTTTTAAAGAAAATTTTATTAATGTCTGTCGGTCATTGTTTCAAAAATAAATAAAATTCGTTGACAAATCCTTAAAATTCACCGACATAATGTGCATATTTTCTAATTAAAATTCAAAGGGCAAAATGTACATTCTAACTTAACATGACATAGATCCTTTTACTCGTCAAAAATTTGCAATTGCGAGAGGTATGCAAAAGAGTTAAAATCTCTTAATTTTTGTTTTTTTTTCATGCAAAATTTTTAATTTTATTCTACCCAAAAAACAAAAGGTAAAATAAAAATTATAACATGGCAGCCGACTTATCAATTTTCATTTTCTCTCCGAAACAGACACGTAAAAATGTGTATCTAATCTCTAGACATACAGGCAAATGTGTATCCTTTTCCAAGACCTACACAAGCAAGCAAGATGTGCATCCTTATCCCCCAATCACACTTGTGGCCAAAATGTACATCCTTTAATCCTAGACCCTCACACTTGTGGGGAAAAATGTGCAATCTAATTCCTTAACCTATACACCCGCGAGCAAATTGGGCATCGTTCATTCTAGACAAAGGAAAAAATGAGCATCGTTTCAACCTATACGAAGGCAAAAATGAGCATCGTTTCAACCTATACGAAGGCAAAAATGAGCATCGTTTCAACCTATACGAAGGCAAAAATGAGCATCGTTTCAACCTATACGAAGGCAAAAATGAGCATAGTTTTAACCTATACGAAGGCAAATATGAGCATAGTTTCAACCTATACGAAGGCAAAAATGAGCATCGTTCTGACCCAGCGCGGGCAATGAAGTGCATCGTTTCATACCACACGAAGGTAAAAATGTGCATAGTTTCATCCCAGCGTGGGCAACATGTGCATCGGTTCATCCCACTCGCGGGCAATATGTGCAATCAGTTGAAGTGATTTATTACCACGTGGACACTAAGTGCCGTGCGTTCCTCATTCTGTTTTATTTTATTTTGGAGTTTTTTAGATTAATAAAATTGATTATTATATTTTGTGTTACTTTAATGTGATAGCTTTGTATATTTGTTTCAAATTGTATGGAGAGCCTCGGTCTCCTTTAGAATATATAATGTGACATGCCCACTCCTTGACAGGTTCCTTAAGAGGGCTAAACCCTTTAATCGCTTTACCTTTCGCTTGCACAATCCAACATTTTCCAAGTCTGATTGTTCTTGAAATATAGTTGCTTGTGCGGGCGAGATCTCTTAAGATGCAGCACAGGCTATATATAATTAGGTCTTTAGCTAAAATATGGTGTCATTTTGTATAGTCTTACTTTAGACCAATATGTTATTCTATTGATAGAAACAAATGACTTTTTCAAAAAACCTTATAGATTGCTTATTCTAATTACAGTTGTATGTACATGTCATAATGATGCAATCTGCCCATATTGTGGGCATACAATATGCTTATGTCAATAGATATTTATTTACAATATTTATTTGTATATAGTTTATATTTAATATTGTTCTTGTCAATTTATTGGAATACAATGTTAATGTCAAAATTTTCTAATCTAAAAGTGACAAAAAAAAATTGGCTTCTCCGTATAAGCCGTTAAAGGACATGGGGCACTTTAGTATGGAAACCATACCCACGGCGGACACGAACAAAATACAGCATAATGTGTTGGTATATGACTCTGATTTACTATGAACTTAGTCGCATTATTGTGGGTTACGGGAATCTTTTAAAAAATAAAGAAATATATTGATATAAAAATCAATAAGATTCCGACATTTTGTAGCATTCTTGTCAGATAACTATTTCTAAAAGCACTATTAAACAGTATAAATATGTGGGGTACAATTCTAACCAATACACTACATTTATAACTAGTATTTATACATAAACTACATAAATGATGACGTATTGTTGTCGTTATTTAGAGGGTTTGTAATGCTACGTAAGAGTGTACCTATCATTAACACTATTGATAGTAAGGTAAACTAACCCCTGTCAAGTAATTTTGACGTTTTAGGGTGTTTGTCGTTAAATCGTGTGGTGTTAAATGAAGTTTACACTGTATGCCATCAGAGAAAAACATTCGCTTAGTTGTGTATTTTAATAAAATAATCATAACTTTATTCTCCCATTGATTAAAAAAAAATGTATACATATAATAAAAGGCCACATTATTTTCTTTAATTTAAAACCATTTTGGTTAATGTCCGCCACTTTTCGCTAAGCGGGTCATATTTGCCCAGTGACCTTTAAAATAGCTTATTTGTATGGAGAATCCAAACATTTTTGTAACTTCAGACATATGGTTACTTAGGAAAAGTTCTTTGTTTCTTTCCATAGAATTACATATTTGTCTAGAGTAGGAATCTACAAAATCCCGCGGTATAAAACTTAATTTTATATTATAAAAAATATTTTCACTTGTGGGTAGTCCAACAATTTATCTTCACAACTTTGTTAATTATTTTTGTTTTGCACAGTTATGACTTAGTAACCTTAAAAACTTATCATATATATATCTAAATATAAAATTATTGTAAAGTTGTGTAAGACTACATGTAAATATAACAAAATATTAGTATTATAAATATAGTCCAAACTTCCGTCAATGTCAAAGTCAAAATATCTATATTTACGACAATTACATTTTTAAAATCATATTATCATACAGTACTTTAAGAATGGCTTACCTACCTTTGGAGTGGCCGAAATACAAACAACACTGTTTTACCATTGTGCGAGGAAAATGATGACGCGCGAGGAAATCGTCGGTTAATAGGTAAAACTCATTAAGTACCAAAACTACTGAAGATAATAAGGTAGAAAATTTTACCTGCGAAGCGATGATCGCTAGAGGGTTTAACGGTTTCGCATCCGTCTCGCTCGCACATTACAACTTTTTTATAGATTTATTCAAGTCTGAGAAATGTATGTGGGCGGACTTAATGCCGCTAGACATTATCTGACAGCCAACCTTAGGGACATTGTAGAACATTAAACACGTAAGGTAGGTGCAATTAGAGAAATATGATTATGTAATAAATATGCAATATTATCTAAACTACAATAATAAATACTATAATAAACTAAATACTAATAATACATACACAAATCGTTTTATTAATACATTAGGTACATACATTACATAACATTACGGAGGCTTCGGCACGCCAGGAATAGAACTGTCAATTTCGGATAATATTTATATGTCTTATTAATAATAAGTTAAATCACTTTTTTTAGTAAATGAACGCAATTTTAAGAAATTGTCAAACACATTTAAATTTTAGTTTTAGTAACAAAATTAGAAAAAAAAAAACAACGTGAATTTTCATATATATGTATATATATATTTCTTATACTAGCACGTCACGTGACCTTCCTTCTTCTACCTGATGGTTCATGAATATTAGATGGAATCAGCACTCATGACTGACATCAGTCCCTAACACTACATATGATAATATAATAAACCAGCCTATTGTCGGTCGCAAGCCCGAGACACTATTCTTTACATCTCTTACCCACACACTATGGACCCGGCACCTGCACGGTGAAATTTGCCTTCTTTTCATAGATTTGATTTTAGTAAAATAGTTTTAAATGTATTTGGAATTATTCTTAACTGCCTCCGTGGTCTAGCGGTTAAGTCCGTGGCTTTAGACTCGGAGGTACCGGGTTCGATTCCTGGTCGGGACACAAAAATATTTAATTAATATTTAATTTATTTGTGATATTTCTCGAGTTTGGTACGGCTGGAGACATCGACGAGCTTGCCACTTGTCATGATTGGACTATAGTAAAGTTGGCTAAATGTGAATCCGCTTATTTATAAGCGTGATTTCTGACCACCCTGGAAGGGAAACGGTCGTGATGATACTTTATTTCTGGAATTATTCTGTCTAAAATTAGGTATGAAAGTAGTAGTTAAGTTCACTCAGACTTGAAAAATATTTGAAAATAATGGATTGTGCGAGCGAGAAAGATGCAATAGCTTCAAACCCTCTTAACGCACGTTTATAATTTTCTTGCAAGCATGTGATTGGCTCAAAATCAACAACTGACAACCTAACTACCAATCACGAGGCGTATAAACATTGACTGAATCATCATTTCAGAAACTCTTTGTGTAAATTGTAAATAAATAGACTCATAGCTTGTTAACCCTCGCAAGTAACGTTATTTCTGTAGGCTACAAATCTGTTTACATACATGCGGTTAAGACCGTGGATTTAGACTCGGAGGTACCGGGTTCGATTCCTGTCCCACAAAAATATTTAATAATGAAAATAAATACATTTGATTTAGTTGTGATATTTCTCGAAATTGGTACGCTGGAGACATCGACGAGCTTGCCAATTGTCATGATTGGTGTATAGTAAAGTTGGCTAAATGTGAATCCGCTTCTTTATAAGGTTTTGACCACCTCGAAAGGGAAACGGTCGTGATGATACTGTTACTTTTAAAATTATTATTTTTATGAGGCACGTCAAAGGCTGAAACCACCAATGACGTGGCGTATATCAAAGTATTGATCAGGGATTATTGTGATCATCCTTTCCGGAACTAGCCGTTACTCTAAATTTGCCTGTCGGATTTCTGATGAAAACACAAAACGGCTAAAAAAAACATTGTTTTAAATAATAAATCAATCGAATGTGTAAAATATTTAAGTTGAGAGCTGATTACTACACAAATTTATATCCTTAATTAATATTGTTACTTGAAGTCTAAAAGCGACCTTCACCTATCGAGTATCCGATTGACATTCACTATTGTCTAAAGAATTGTGTTTCATGTCTAATAAAGGTAATTAAAGAAACTGCAGGAATCGAAACCTTTGTCAAAATTTACTGATTCGATTCCCGGCTATGATATATACTTTTGAGTATGCCGTCAACGCCCATAAGGTTTTTTTTGTTACTTAAAATTTTAAAAAGTAAAATTAAACAATGAAACTGCAGGAATCGAACCCAATTGTATTTTTTTTTGGATTGTATAATATTTTTACTAGGTAGTAGGCAGAAGTATCCACCCTTAGTGTCGATAAACCCCGTAAAGTGTATCCACACGTTTCGGGATCATTCCAAGCCATAGTGTTAGGGACTGATGTCAGTCATGAGTGTCTGATACCAGTTGCTAACATTCATGAACTTCGCTTGCCACTTACCATCAGGTTGGAGCAAGGTCACATGTCGTGCTCGTATAAAAAATAATATGAAGCTGTTAACAAAATCGACTCCAGGACTAGATTTAGTATTAACCCATCAGCGTATATTTCCTTGCATATAAAGCGGATTTCATTTGGATAACTAAGTCTTTATGTACTATTTGGAGGGTTTTCAAGCTCTTGGGCTATAGTTTCGCCTGTCATGAGTGGAGCAAAAACGTCGCCCCTATTGGATTATTGTAACCATAAGATACATTCACAGCCAAACCCAATATTGTATCTATTTTTAGTTTAGCTTTGTACTTAGCCTAGTGCGAGATCCAAGTTTCATAATGCGTAATTGCTGTAGAAAAGGTACAAATATAACGCGCAATGTACGTTGAAAATTTGTTCGAATCTGCTTCTGTGGTCCGTTTTAAACACAAACCTTGTATTTTTGTTAACAGGACATTTTCAATAAAGAACAAATATAAATAAGGCTCGGAAACAACTTATTTTTAGATCGTTTAACGCGCTCGCACAATACAGCACTTTTAAAAATTATTCAAGAGTGTACTTTAAGATATGTAATTAACTTTATAAGAAATAAAATTACTGACATTTATATAAATCATTATATAGCAAAAAGATTTAACACGATTTTACTCCTCCTCCTTGCGTCGTGTTTCCTCATTGATGAGGGTCGTGACCTCCCGATGAATTGGTGTGCGTCTTGATGATAGCACGCCACCCATTCCTGTCTTCGGCGGCATGCACAGCATCGTGGACGCTAGTGTTGGTGGTGGAGCGGATTTGGTCCTTCCACCTTGCCAATAACAAAAAGTTTCCCCAGGTTATCGCCTCCTTTTCTGGCAATGTGTCCGAAGTACTGGAGTATCCGACGAAAGCTTATGGTGGATAGCCAAGTTGGTTTAAAATCGATACGTTAGTTCGATGCTCAGTCCACGAGATCCTCAGCATTTTTCTCCAACACCACATCTCAAAAGCATCGATACGCTTTCGGTCAGCGCTCTTTATAATAATAATAATAATAAAGAGAAAGCCAGTGATCTAACTAGCCTGGATTTCGTTTTTATGGAGATCGTCCTGTCGAATTTACTAAAACACTAAATATTTTTTTACTGGTGTCACTGGTGAATTGAACCCCTTTTTGAAATAAAAAAAAATGACTTTTTTAAAAGACAAACTCATTCGAAAAACAAAACATTGATTAATCTTACACACAACCACAATTACGTAAGTCAACGTTCGCGCGATCGTCGCCCTCTTGCTACCTACTTGATTAGGGTTGATATGAGTGGCAATATTTTTTGGGAATACTTCTTTGCGCCGTAACTTAACATTTTATTACTGAATAATTAAAATAAATAAATACGTATTCTTTAATTTTATTCCACATTATAATATAAAAATATTTCCTATTTAACAAATTCCCGCACTATATCTCTAAAATGCCCGTAATTTTATTCCCTATAAAGTTAGTGGACTACATTTCTCAAAAGTGCACACAGACTTGAATAATCATTGAAAATATTGGATTGTGCGAGCGAGAAGGATAGTTACTGCTATTAATAGAAAGCTGAGAAATAAAGATAGTTTAAAATAGTCATTTAATTTGAGTATTTTCGGCGTTTGAACACGTCATTATTATTTACTAGCTGACCCGGTAAACTTCGAACCGCGTGACAGCCAATGAATGTCATTCATAATTAATAATAATACTACTCACACTCACTGGGAGAGGTCGATTAACCGTTGAGCGGTAAATGGTTTGACTTGGCTTTATTTCTGTATTGGACGACAGTCGAGCGCAGAGTGGGTTCGCGCAGGAGTCTCAAGAGCAACGACTGAGTAATAAGAGCGCTCGGTACCCTCGGTCGGTATGCCCCACAAATCAGCGCTGATGCGCGCCACCTATCGGACAACAGTGGTACTATGTCAGAAACCTTCGCCGATGTTCACACAACATATTCCCAAAGTTTCATCCCGATCGGTCAAGTAGTTTTGAAATGCATAGGGAACATACATACACACAGACATTCATTTATATATATATATAGTTCTATTTTTTCTACGTACAAGTACTTTTTGTACGGTGATTTTTATTCTTAGTGATTCTTTATGTATTGGTTGATTTCTGTGTCACAATTATAAAATGACCTACTCCATGGATGGCTATAGTCTTAAAATATTTTTTCGTATTACCCTCACTTCTGTCACAAAATTTAAATGACAATCTTTGTTTACCATGTTCTGTTCAAATTGTGTGTTTTCTAAAAGGGTTATGGTTTTAAAATTAAAATGGCTGAGTGGACCTGGGTATGATGATTCAGTTTAATTTCAGGTGCCGGCCCAGGGCGATCTACTTTCTTTAATGTTCTTTTCTGCACTGTTTTTAAATGTTATATGTATGGTTTTTTTACGCCAATAAACGTCATTATTATTAATCTTCTAAGCGTTCTTTACAGAAAAAAAGCATTGTTACAGTTTGCTTTTTAAACGAATGTTGCATGTCCATGCGGCGAATATTCTGAATCTTTCATTAAACTTCTAATAATATAATAAATTATTTAAGATAATATTAATATTATAAAAATATCTATCCAAATGAAGAAAAAAAAGTCACTTTTTAAGATGGTTTCTTCTCGTTCGCACAATCCAATACTTTTAAAGATCAGAGTTAAGGTACGGTCAAGGAATTTAATTCACTACCAATTCGTTGAAACGCATTAAGGTCGAATATAAAACGATGCATGCGATATGTCAAAAGTAACGTCGTGCTCTAGCTAGCTCTTATGGTGACAGTTTGCTATACGATATTGAACCTTAAGTGGGTTGGAAATTAAATTCCTTGACTGTACTTTTGAGAAATGTAGTCTATCAACTTTCTAGGAAATAAATTGACGGACATTTTGGACTTATTTTTACTTTATATACATAATTTTAGACAGAGAACAATAACAAAAACGTATATAATGATTTTTCTCTATTTTAATAAAACAAATCTATGATTAATATTTGTCTAAAAAACTTTAAATTGTTTAATTGTGCGAGCGAGAAGAATGCAAAAGCGTTCCTAACTAACCATGTCAACGGTCAACGAAAGCCTGGCTTAACTTGACTATTTTGTCAACGGTCAACGTAAGCTTGGCTTAACTTGACAATCTGACAGTTGCAGTTCGAATCTTGGTCTCAATCTTTTAGTTAGAATATTGGGTTTGGTCGTCAAAGGACCATTGTCGTGTCCTTTGAGTTATAATAGCATTTATTACCAAATGTCGTACGTTTTGAGTAATTTTAAGGTACCTATCATTAATGAGTAATGAAAAAAGTGCAAAATTTACTATGTATCAGATTCAATAAACCATGTAAACTATCATCATAACCTTGACTTTAACTTACACCCTATAGATTTTAAGTCAGACAAAAAGCTCTTAATCTAAAAAAAAAATCTTATTCTCTTTTGCTACGACCGATTTGAAAGCAAATCAAACGTTTTTTATACCGAACTCATTGAATGAGTCATTGGTTTGTAAACCTTAGTTAGCACGTAGAAATCCACAATGTCAAATGCTTATACGCAATGCTAATCGCCGATTGGATATTCTCAACAAACTCTACATAGAAGGCCTATGTGATGGCTGGGCGTTGAGCGGTAAATGTTTTGACTTGGCTTTATTTCTGCATTTGACGACAGTCAAGCCCAGAGTGGGCTCGCGCAGGAGTCTCAAGAGCAACGACTGAGTAACTATATATATATATATATATAACAAGAGCATAATTATATATTTTTATATATATAATATTTGTCATGATTGGCCTATAGTAAAGTTGGATAAATGTGAAAATTTCTGACCACCCCGAAAGGGAAATGGTCGTGATGATACTTTACTTCTGTATGTTACGACAGATTTTCAGAGAGGAGCGTTTAAACATTCTGGATTCTTATATTCCAGCTTATTTTTAGAATAAATCATTCATTCAGCATTACAGCTTCTAGAACACAGCGTTCTAGACCTCCACTGCTGGAGATGGGCCTTCCAGAACACATATCTGGAGAATTTGGCCTACACTCGCCACGCTGGCCAGACGGCTTGGCGAGGATATGATGTAATTTTTTATGACATTTTTTAACGATTCCACAAGTTGGTATTAGTGGAACTGGGACCGACCGCTTAACATGCTCTCCGAGGCACGGGAACGGTGGTGTTGTAAATCTATGACTGCAGTACGTAAGAAAAGTGTATTTCTCATTGGTACATGTCGGGTGGGTTTGAACCGACCTTTGTAGGATTAAAGGAACGCGTTCTTACAACCGAGCCACCACCGTGCCTAGATAGAATAATAGCATTGAAAAATTTATAAGATATTTAAAGATATATTTAGGTAGGTAGATAATTCCATCTAGTGCCCTTAGCATTTAAAATCACACTACAAAATTTTTGACTTGCACCCTTATATTAGGGTGCGATATGTATGAAATTCAATAGTCATCGAGATATTTCATTACAGCCCCTAGAACACAGCATCCTAGACCTCCACTGTTGGAGATGAACCTTCCAGAACATATATAAAACGGACTCCTTTTAAACCCAGTTCTTTGTCTCTCTTCTTCACACTTTGGAAACCGGCACCCGCACGGTAAATCCATGGCTAGTAAACATAATATGGTATGCAAAATAAAACAATCATATTTGTATTTTTTATATTATACCACTAACCAGTACATAAAGATTTAATTAATTTAAAAAATCAATCTCTTACATATAGGAATGTCAAAATTCCGTTAAAAAATTATTCTAATTTCTACATTTTATAGAACATCATTAATAGTGTATATAGGACCCAACTGATATAAAACAAATCCACGAAACTAATCTACATCCCATCTCTCTTCGTTCATAGTCACAGCTGATTACATATAATATACATATTTGGAGGTAATACTCGAGCTGCGCAAATACGCCAACCTCGGTACAGGTTACGAGTTTGGTATTGAGAGGGCCCATAGGGACCATGGCCAACGGCTAGCGGAAAAGTCTGGAGACAGAAATGCTGGCAATTATTTCTGGCAACATATTAGCCTTACTATACAGAGGGGACATGTAAATGAGAAATTACAAGAGGGGGTTTTAATAGTTCTTACGTAAGATTACAAAAATGTGGGATTTGAGCGTGGACTGATCAAAATCTTTAAGATTACATACATATAATCAACTATTACATAATATGCAATAATATATAATACCTAGTTGATTTTGTGTACTATGTTATTCCTTTAGATTCTTACATAATAAATATTAAACAGTGAGGGAGGGGGTCAGCCTATTCTTATTTTTTTCTTACATAGGGGGGAGGTAGTCAATAATCATTGTAAATCGTAATAAATGAATGAATGAGTTTTGTATTAAATAGGCTTATCTATATACATCAATGGTCATATAACACTTCTTTTTGCTGGAAGCAATATCTTGTCCTTAAAAAATATTTTATTAAATCATGAAAATTTGGGCTATGCTAATTTAAAGTACCATAGCCAGCCAGCCGAGGATAAGACAGGATCCTCCAACAGGTGTGAGACTGCGGAGGCTGCGGTCAGATGTGAAGGCATGATAGTAACAGGTGCCGCAGAACAAACTCATGCCAGCTATGAAGAATGCTCCAGCCTGAAAGTTATAATCATCATTATCACAGCTCCTGGAACACAGAGTCCCAGACCTCCACTGTTGGAGATGGCCCTTCCAGAATAATGTAACCTACACTCGCCATGCTGGCCAAATGGGTTTGCAATGTCAATTTTAATGACAATTTATTAACAAGTCCACTAGTTGGTATTAATGGAACCGAGACCACAGTCTTAACATGCTCTCCAAGGCATGGCATGAAAAAATGAAGCAGACTTTTTTAAGCATTCCATGGATACACTGCAGAGGAGAAGAATGGAGTCTCAGGCTTGCAGCCAACTATAGGCCAATACAAAGGCCTTTTTATTGCACAATAAGATATTTATCATCCACCATTCTACTCCTCTCCCAACCAAAGCGCATTCTATAAAATTTATTGAAGACACCCAATTCTTTCAGTAAGTGGAGCAAAGATTTTACCACTTTTTTTACTTTCACTGCGTAAAGTTGAGTCCTGAATTTATCACTTCTTTATGACAGATAGAAAATATTAAAAAATACTTACAACATATGGTCTCTTGCACATAGGAACAGCAACTAAAGCTAGTGTGTGCAAGAAGTGGAATCTATTAGCCGTGTCAAATATCTTCCTGAGATCATCCTTAGTGTCGGTTTCGGGAAACGTACGATGTGCTCCCATAGCTCCCAACACCACTGCACTAGCCCCGCTGAGCCCAGCCAGTCTTACAAACGGACCAGCTTCTTGAGCCAAGCGCCATAATGGAACCTTAACCATGACCGGTGCTGCTGGAGGAGCTCCCACAGATTGTGTCTTGAACACACCCTAAAAAAACCCAGGAGAAAATAATAATATATATAAATAGATAATAATCGCAATAATGCATGATAGCGTTAAAGTCATCACTTACGATGCTTCGCAATACGTTCATCGTCCCCTCCGCCATCGTATTGATCATTAGAGTATCCCATAAATTAACCATACCTGTTGGATTCACTGTTTCGTTTTAAAATACAAATTACAGGCGGAAGATAAAATCAATCCGAGAATTCTGCAAAATCAATTTAGTTTGACATTGGTCTCTCGCGCCATTTTGCGCGGACATGTCAAGTGCAAGTTTTTGTTTTGTAAATTAGTTTACTGTGGTTATTATTGGTCAAGAGTGGTGTTGTTTTGTTTAATAATGTGCTACAATGTGAATAATTATGGAAAACGATAAATTGGACTTTAAATATGGGGCACAAGTTGCAGTTTATTTTTTGCGGTTTTCCCGCGCTGTCAACTCCCATATTTTACCCGACGTGTTTGAGCAGTGGATGGTTCCGCGAGTGACTCCAAGAAAAGCATCAACTTCTACAGCATCTGGAATTTGATGATGACCTCATTAATTCATGAAAAAGAAAGATATATTACGTCAGACTTGGCTGTATGGGCTAGACCCTTTGCCTTCCCTATCATCTCATTCATCATCCATCGGGAGAAGAGAACCAAAAAAAAAAAAAAAAATTAGTTTGACATTGACAGCCTAAAGCCGTTCGTTTCTCGACTCTTATAACTCGTAATTTGTATTTTCTGTCCATTGCATGTTATTTAGTACCAAGCTATTGTTTGGTTTAATGATTATACGTAATGTATAATTAATTCTTTAGGTAGGCAGTATGTTTAGGGGAATTCTAATTATTAGTTTTTTTTCTGACAGGTTTGTTTTTCTGTTTGACTTAACGCTTTTAAGCGCTTTAATTCGCTTTGAAAGTCGTTCGACTTGGCGTTGCTTTATGGTTTTCATACAAATTAAGCAAAATTCTGTAAAAATAGCATGAGTCCAAAACGTATTCGACTTGTCGCTTTAACGCCTTTTTTCACTTTAATTCGCTTTGAAAGTCGTTGGACTTGGCGTTTGTCTATGGTTTTCATACAAAATTCGGTAAAAAAAGCAAGCTTGCTTTGCTTTATTTGCTTTCAAGTCGAACATAGCATAATTGGTTTTTTATTCAATTTGGTTTCTCGGTTAAAAGTTAATATGAACTCCGTTTTTCACGCTCTATTAGGAAAATAACTAACTACCTGTATAGGGAACAGAAATACAACCATTTATGGGTCTTTCAACAAAATTTCATTCTTCCAATTCACCATGACCATGATTTTTAATTGTCTTTAAAGGACATTGTACAGAATACATCAGTCCTAAACATAATATATGTTCATAACAGAGTTCATAACCGAGTTGGGGATCATCAAATTCCAGATGCTGCAGAATTTGATGCTTTACTTGGAGTCACTCGCGGCATTATAGCCCAAACACGTCGGGTAAAATATGGGAGTCCACAGCGCGGGAAAACCGCAAAAAATAAACTGCAACTTGTGCCCCATATTTAAAGTCCAATTTATCGTTTTCCATAATTATTCACATTGTAGCACATTATTAAACAATACAACACCACTTTTGACCAATAATATCCACAGCAAATTAATTTACAAAACAAAAACTTGCACTTGACATGTTCACGCAAAATGGCGCGAAGAACTCCCTGACCATGACCATCATTAGTCAATAATAATGACAAGTTGCGGTGCGCGGTTGTGGCTCGGTTGTAACAACGCGTACCTTATCCTACAAAGGTCGGTTCAAACCCCCCCGGCATGTACCAATGAGAAATACACTTTTCCTACTTACATTTGTCATAGATTTACAAACCCACCGTTCTCGTGCCTCGGAGAGCACTTTTAGCCGTCGGTCCTTTTTCCACTAATGCCAACTAGTGGTATCGTTAATAAATTGTCATAAAAAATTTACATCAAATCCTCGCCAAGCCGTCTGGCCAGGCAGCGTGGCGAGTGTAGGCCAAATTCTCCAGTTCTGGAAGGCCCATCTCCAGCAGTGGAGGTCTAGGACGCTGTGTTCTAGAGGCTGTAAGAATGACAAGTTGCACGTGTTTAATTTACATGCGGGTTTTACTAGCTAACATGGCTAGATTTAACTAAAGCTGGATACCTAATGGGGTGTATCACTAACTTTTTATCACGACAGATGGCGCATGATAGATGGTACCTACTCGTAATATAACTGCCAGTTGCAATAGAAATCTTGTATTTTTATTACAAAATTTATTATTTTATGGATATAATGCCAAAGTGAGCAAGCAGCTTTTAGGTGTAAAAATCGAGCTTTCCAAGCGAAGTCAAAGATATAGTGATGTCAAAATTGCCGTTATATTAATTCAACCTTTTTTCTTTTTAAAGACGGTGTTCGCTTTCTTTATTCGTCTTTTAAGGTAGGAAACGTTAAGTT
This sequence comes from Tinea semifulvella, assembly GCA_910589645.1. Classification (NCBI taxonomy): domain Eukaryota; kingdom Metazoa; phylum Arthropoda; class Insecta; order Lepidoptera; family Tineidae; genus Tinea; species Tinea semifulvella. The sequence goes on along the minus strand of OU342618.1, from coordinate 9,005,164 downwards.
AAAATACATTTGTCTGTTATAAAAATAAAAAACTACAAAAACATTTAAAAAATGCTCCGTCATAGGTGTAAACAAGGTACCATTGCCGCTAGCGACATCTACTAAAAGCTTTGCCTAATACACCCCATTAGCGTGCCGCATGTATTTGCCATGTTCGACTTGTCTGTGTAAGCGTTTTTATTTTTACTTTATTTAGCTTTGAATGTCGTTCGAGTAGCGCTTTCATTTTCATTAAACAAAATTCAGGGTAAAAAAATAGTTTTGCTTTCGAGTCGAACACGATGTCTCGACTTGGGACGATTGGCAACAATAGCGCCCTCATGTCGATATGACCACAGCTGCTTTTTGCCTATGTATGTAGGGCCTACATACGGCATGCGGCCCGTGGGTCGAATACTGGTGGCCCGCCGACAGCAAAAATAATACTCTCGTGCATTCGAAAAATATTGAATTCTATTCCAGAATAAAACAAAAAAAAAATATGTTCGAAAAGTAATGTGAAACTCGCGCGCGCGCAATTTGAATCTAGCGCCCAAAATTGCTAAGTCAAGTAACATCGCTCGCTATAGAAATCAAGAATTTTCTAGCGCGGTGAGCAAGCGAGATAGATATAGTCCCGTATTCCCGATTGCTCGCGTATCTACACGAAGCTTCCAGAGTCGTTTGCGCGGTATAAAAATCACGTTAACCGCAGCGGCCGAACAGTTCGCTTTTCATTTGAGTGAAGTGTCAACAACAGAAAGAAATAAGCGCGAAAATACAAAGCGAAGTAATAAGTGATTGAGAATAAGTGCAGTTTATTAGTGTTTTTGGGAGGCAATAGTTCTAGTGTAGATTTTAACTCGACTAGCCGGTGTCATATATTTTGATCCACATTCAACGTAGATTTCCTGTTGCAGTGTTAACCCGTCAAGTGCCGTGTATAATTGTGTTGTGAAAACGTAAGTAAAACTCTGTTATTAATAAGTGTTTCCCTACCTATTTAATCAATTTTAATCAAATTTAGCTTTAATGTTGGCTAAATATTAAAATAAACAAAGAAATTACTATTTTTATAAGAATTTCTCTAACTGTAATAATTACGTCATTATTTCAGATAAAATCTGTATAAAAATCTTAAAATTTCTGAGAAATAATATTTAATCAATTATTTTTGATAATTTAAAAAAGGATAGGTAATTTAAGTGGGTACTGTAATTGTTTTTAGGTGCTGTGTTAATCCTAGCCAGGATTAGAACGCAACATGGAGAAGCCAGGACCTAGTAAAAAACGTAAGGTTAAAGATGAAAATCAGCAGTTTCAAGAAATTTGGACTGAGAAATACTTTTTTGTATGGTCGCATAACAAAGTCGTTTGTTTAATTTGCAAGAATTCTGTTGCGATTGCAAAGGATTATAATGTAAAAAGGCACTATGAAACGCAGCATCCTTCTTTTACCAAGTTTACAGGCGAATTAAGAAAGCAAAAAATGTTGTCTTTAAAACGGGAGCTTATTGGTCAGCAAGCTATGTTTACAAAACACATTCAAGATTCAGAAACGGCTACAGAAGTTAGTTATGAAATTTCTCGAATGATAGCAAAGCGAAGTCGCCCCTTCAATGATGGCGATTTTGTAAAAGAATGCATGGAAATTGCCGCTAAGAAAATGTGTCCAGAAGCAGCAAAAAAGTTTGAGAAAATTCAACTGAATCGTATGACTATCCAAAGACGAATTATGTCCTTGTCAGGTAATATTGCGGAACAATTAATTGAAAAAACTAAGATCATGGAATTTTTTTCATTAGCACTCGACGAATCGACTGATATTAGTTCCACAGCTCAACTTCTCATATTCATACGAGGTGTTACTCAAGATTTTGAAGTCTTCGAAGAGTTATTAGGAATGTGTTCATTGAAAGGTCAAACCAAAGGAGTTGATATACTCAATGGACTTTTGGACGAGTGTTCAAAAACTGATTTGGACTTATCTAAGTTATCGGGAGTTGCGACTGACGGTGCTCCTTCCATGATTGGTATCAATTCCGGGCTAGTTACTTTGCTGAAAAAGCACCTGCAAGAAAAAAACATAAACACTGAAGATCTCATGCAGTTTCACTGCATTATACACCAGGAAGCCCTCTGTTCTAAAAAAAATGAATTTCAAAATGTAATGAAAGTAGTAGTTTCGACTGTAAATTTCATAAAATCACGAGGACTCAATCACAGACAATTCAAACAATTCCTTGATGACATCGAAAGCGAATACGGAGATTTACTGTATTATACAGAAGTAAGGTGGCTAAGTCGTGGATTGACACTGGAACGATTTCTAAATTTAATAGAAGAAATTGGAATATTTCTGGCGGAAAAGCAAAGGGATGTCCCGGAACTTAAAAATCCTGATTGGTTGTGTGATTTAGCTTATTTAGTTGACATTACAAATCATTTGAATGTCTTGAACACACGGCTTCAAGGCAAAAATCAACTGATATCCCAGCTCTATGCTCATGTAACATCCTTTCAATGCAAGCTGACACTTTTCAGATCACAATTGAATTCTGGAAATTATAATCATTTTCCGAATTATAAGAAAATGGCTGAAAAATTCAACAAAACTGCGATTAATTTCAGTTATGTAGAAAAGCTAGATATTTTGATTCAATCTTTTGAAGACAGATTTTCGGAGTTTAAAAAAGTGAAACCTCTGTTGGACATATTCAGCAATCCTTTCACTATTTCAGTTGAAAATGCGCCAGAGTCAATGCAGTTAGAAATTATCGACATTCAAAATGACCAAGATTTACGCAACAAATTCAACGAAGGAGACTTGCTGAACTTTTACCGCTGCATTGATAAAAATATGTACGAAGAGTTGCGCATAAACGCTCTGAAATGTGCCAGCTTATTTGGTTCTACCTATATATGTGAACAAACTTTTTCAATACTAAATAATAATAAAACAAAAAATCGAAACCGCCTTGCAAATGAAAGTTTGGAAGCAGTTTTACGTGTTGCTACAAGTAAATTTGAGCCAAATATAAAAAAGATTGTAAGCACTATGCAGTGCCACGCTTCAAATTAATAATTTCTTTTTTAATTTTAATAATTTTTTATCAATTCTTTATTGTCTTTAACTACCTATACCTACTTCTGGCGGCCGGCCTGCTATCAGTTCATGATTTGGCCGAGTGGCCCCTAGTATTAATAAGTCTGTGCAACCCTGAATGTAGGCTAACTTAACTAAACTTATTGTCTTTATTCGAAGTAAATTAAAAGCTACCTAAATAATAAAATTAAAAATAGACTAAATTATAAATAAAAAATGTCCTCTAGAGACTTCCCATTCGAGATAGTCCCAAGGAGACTGGCAACATTTCTCCTCTGTCTATACGTCGGCTAATACCTTGGCCGAAGATAATTTATTGCCAGCCAGCACTTCTTAACTTATTCTAGGGTTCAAAATGTATAGTACCTGATTTGTTAGGAAATAAATATCTATTTTTTTGTTAACATAAATAAAACACAGTATTTTTGAATTTATTTATTTATATATCAAATTATACAGTCGCCCATCTCACATTTATGGCACTGTGCGACATGTAAAATAAAATGTTTAGATAAAATTAAATTACGTTTTTATAAAACATATTAGTTTACGTCTCATAGATGCCAGCAATAAAAAAATAAAATGTAATGTCAAAATACAAGAACACTCTGAAACAAAATTAACTTCCCATGCGAGGTTTTTATTACTATACGATCGTTTATATTATTTCGCATACCTAGTCAACTATATAAACGTTTTTGCTATAATACGACCAGTGTGCTTAGTGTAAAATGCAAGTTTCGGAAAACGTAAATGCTGTAGTTACGTTTTTTTATTTTACATTGCGTGTTATTGCAAGTTTGGCTATAATAACAGGCAATGAACATCGAAAATTCAGTAAAAAAACTCTACTACTATAGTTGCGTTTACGAAACTTCACTGTCACACTAGGCATACAGATCCTACATTATAATATCGTACTTCAGGACTCGAGTAACTATTATAGCCCCAAAACACTCTTAGACCTCCATTGGTGCAGTCGGGTTGATGAGGACCTAATTTTTTTTTATTTTTAGAATTTTAAACGATTCCACAATTTGGTATAAGTGATTAATTAATATAATACGTAAGACGATTTTTGACAGTTATTTATATGCTTTGATTGCACTACCCGGAAAAAAAAGCATACGCCGTAAAATCTGTGACGTCATTGGCGAAACCGCGTTCCTACGTCATCAAAAACTCGCGCTTGTAAAAGTGAAATTCAGTAAAAAATCGTTTACAGCGCCAAGTCAAACACAGAATATATGTATATCGCTTAAAGATTTCAGGGGCTCAAAACCCACTCGGAAAGTTGAAATGCCACTGGAATAATCTTAATATTGTGCATTTTTGTAATCTTACGTAAATCGAGACCCTCTAAGAAAAAATAAGAAATTGTCGACCCCGTTCCCCCCTTAATTGTCTTCCGTAATAAACGAATGGCCCCAAAGTGCATTTGTACGTTAATCGTTCTTAATAAATTTGATTATATCGATAGTTTTTCAATTTAGCACCTAACCACCTTTATTTTATGTCTTTATTCGTCTGTTCGCTTTGAACATTCCGTATCTATTATATTTAGTGTTGCCCAATATTGGTCTTGGTCTTGCAACAAGACTACTGATATGGTTGCAAGATTAAGACGAAGACTCTTGCACAGATTTTTTTCCAAATTTTGCTAAAGTGTTTACTTTTTTTGGGGTTAGGTTTTAAATAAATTTTAATTGCGTCGTGTCCGTGATTTTGAAATTTTTTTGCTCCTAAGGAAAAAAAATAACGTTTATGTTGGTATTTGGAACTTGGGAGAGCTTGTTTGCAAATAATTTTATTTTAGTATACCTAAATTTCACCTATACTTAATGCCTCCGAGGTCTAGCGGTGAATTCCGTGGATTTAAAACTTGGAGTTACAGGGTTTGATTCCTGGTCGGGACACAATAAATTATTTAATTTATTTGTGATATTTCTCAAGTTTGGTACCCTAAAGACATCGCGGAGAGAGATTTCCTTAGTACAATTGGAAAATAAAATTTATATTGAGTCAGAGAGTAAGTCTTGCAGAAGTCTTGCAAGACCTTTGGGCAACACTACTAATATTTGTCTCTCAACCAATCAGAAACTTACTATCTATGTATTTCTACAGTTTTAACTATTTAATTAAGTGAGTAGAACTAAGATGCCGGCTGCGGTGCCTTCACAGGACAGCACACTCCCGCAAATCTGAAATAACAAAAATAATAAATAAATCGATTCCTGGTGACATCGACGAGATTGCCACTTGTCATGATGGCTAAATGTGAATCTAGTGGTTAATTAACTAAATGCTTAATTTCAATTGTTGATGTTGTAACTACGAGTACGTATTTTACAAGACCCATTTTGTAAACAGTATCATTTTTTCTAGTTATGCAGTTTTTTATTTAAAAAAAAAGTTATATTATTAGTACTAGCGAAGTTATTATACAAGTATTTTTAATAGAATAATATTAAATAAATAAATAATAATAAATAAATATTTCCAGACAGGTCACACAGCGCCATCTAATTTCCGTGGTAAGCTACGAGGCTTGTGTTACGGAAACTAGATGGTTGATAAACTACATATTATACTTTTTTTTTTGTAAATATATACATATTATAGATATAAACACCCAGACCGAGACAAATTATACAATGTAGAACTTACAATGTGGGAATCGAACCCACGACCTCCCAAAAGAATAATAATATAAAAAAAGTTTCAAATTAATGGGCAAATTATTTTTTAATTGTAAAATAGTTTCATTACCCGTTGATATCGCAGTAGTGCGTGAGATATTCCTGTGAGGTGATGGTCTTGGCTTCGGGGCAGCGAGTCAGGTAGACGCACTTTCCAGGTCCAGATACAGACACGGCAGAGGCGCAGCTATCAGACGGAGATATCGGAACACTCTGCAAATAAAAATGATTTATTTTTTTAACTGACAACCGATGGATTCTTGAAAACTTGAGGATATGATATAAAATAAATTATCTATATTTACAGCCACGCATTAGTATTAAGATTTAACATTTATTATTATTGTAAGTTGACTCGGCCCTTTTACAGCCACGAATTTATATTTAGTTGACACGGCCTATTTACAGCCACGAATTAATATTTAGTTGACACGGCCTATTTACAGCCACGAATTTTTATTTAGTTGACACGGCCTATTTACAGCCACGAATTTTTATTTAGTTGACACGGCCTATTTACAGCCACGAATTAATATTTAGTTGACACGGCCTATTTACAGCCACGAATTAATATTTAGTTGACACGGCCTATTTACAGCCACGAATTTATAATAAGTATTTATTCATTCATTCATTACAGCCCCTAGAACACAGCGTTCTAGACCTCCACTGCTGGAGATGGGCCTTCCAGAACATATATTTGGAAAATTTGGCCTACACTCGCCACGCTGGCCAGACGGCTTTGCGAGGATATGATGTCAATTTATTAACGATTCCACAAGTTGGTATTAGTGGAACCGGGACCGACGGCTTAACGTGCTCTCCGAAGCACGGCAATGGTGGTGTTGTAAATCAATGACAATTGTACGTAAGAAAAGTGTGTTTCTCATTGGTACATGCCGGGGGGTTTGAACCGACCTTTGTAGGATTTAAGGAACGCGTTCTTACAACCAAGCCACCACCATTTTATTAGGTATTTATTAGGTTACAATTAACTTGTTTATGGCAATAATGTTATAACACACACATAAATCTGGATTATTGTTACGGTCCAATCATAATTACCGCACTGTTTTGTATATATTTTTTTGTATCAGCCTTTATTTTAGTACTGACAAAATCCAAGTCGTTTCGTTTCGTATATGCATTGAAAAGATTTAGCAAGTTGTGAAACAGCCATCACTGCATACCACGGATATGTTGGCTCAATTCTGCACTACGGTGTTCTTTTCTGGGTAAGCTCCACGAATAATGACCTTGTATTTAAAGATCGATTGGAGACCACGTACTGGAAGACGCAGTGTGGGACGACCCCCCGCCAGATGGACAGATGACCTGAGGAAGGTCGCTGGTAGGGGATGGATGAGGGTGGCAGAAGATCGTGTAAAATGGCGAGCCTTGGGGGAGGCCTATATACAGCAGTGGAGAGACACAGGCTGATAATAATAATAATAATATGTTTAATTACCAATATACGAGTACCTACAAAATACAATCTACACTTATTCCAAACAAATATTTATTAAATAGTAAGTATACTGCAACAAATTATCAATGTGATTAGTAGTGGACCCACACAAGGCACTTTCATGCCTGACCAACTATGGGACCATGCAGTCGAATTACCAATAATAGTTTACAAAAAGGAAAATACAAATAAAAAATGTTGATGATGATGATTTAAAGATCAAAATTAGAGCATCACACTTCTCTATGTTAAAAATCCTTACACTCTCAGAAATCATATTTGAGACGGCAATGTTTCTTTAAAAAAATCTGGCATTTTTGTAATAACAGGAACCTGAGGCATAAAGATGAGAGTGTACGCTGCTGACTCCCGTCAACAGCAACAATAATAATAATAAAATTAGAATTTTATTATTATTATTAATAAGTAGAATTTTTAAAATAGTAATTTGACTTCAAACTTTTATTATTAAAGCAGCGATATGTAAAGAAATATATGCTTACGTCATCGGCGACGAGTTGGAGCTTGATTGTAGTCTGGTTGGTTTTCACTGCCAGTTTATCGTCTGCTTCCAAGATATCTGTCACCCAGGGGAACTCCTCCAGCTTGTATTTGCTAAGTGGATTATACACCGGTGCAGTAGACGAAACTATATAGATACAAAAACAATATTATATCCTTTTTTTTAAAGTAATTTCAGATTTATTAATTTATTTTAGATTTAAGTTTGCATTCCTATCGATTGCACGATCCAATATTTTCAAAGATATTTCAAATCGGACTGTAGTTTGAAAATTGTAGTATATAAACATTCTAGGACATTATTGAGACAAATTACGGACACTTTTCTCTTTCAAATATCTATCTTTAGAGAGAGAGTGAAGTATCATCACGATCGGTTCCCTTTCGGGGTGGTCAGAAACCACGCTTATCCATAAGCGGATTCACATTTAGTCAACTTTACTAAGTATAGGCCAATCATGACAAGTGGCAAGCTCTTCGATGTCACAAATAAATTAAATATTAATTAAATGTACCTCCGAGTCTAAACCCACGGACTTAACCTCTAGACCACGGAGGCAGTTTGTTTAGAAAGAGAATGATATGAAAATATTGGATTGTGCGACCGAGGGCAATACAAAAGGGTTAAAGTCTTTAAGTATACATCAGTCCTAACACAATATTTATCTCCGAGTTGAGATCATCAAATTCCAAGTGTCACAGAATTTGATACTTCTCTTGGTGTAATTCGCGTCAAAATCGCCCAAACACGTCAGGTATATGGGAGTTTACAGCGCGGGAAAACCGCAAAAAAAATATCTACAACTGTCAATTTCTGTAAATTTATGGTTTTGCATAATTATTCACATTGTGGCTTATTATTATTAAACACTACAACACTTTCCACAGAACGTAATTTACAAAACAAAAGACATCAGTATTAATTCCAATTAGTTTTATTTGATAGTAAATAAAAGATCAGTTTGTAAATTTTATTTGTAAAAAATAAAACTTCTTCTTTACCTTTTTTTTACTTTAAAACTTTCGTTTAACCTGGAACTACAATTCTTAATCACACGCTGGAGCATCGACCTAGGAATAGCTTTAATTGCGTCTGTGATTTTTTGTACCATACAAATTGTATGATGTATCCCCATTAATAACATGTGAAGTGTGGATCCACTTCTTGCTAGAAAAATGTGTTGGAAACGGTTGGTTTCACAAATTAAATTGAATAATTAATCTTTTATTAAGTATCAAATAAATATTATAATTATTTCTAATGTCTTTTATTTAAATATCAAAAACGAAAAACATTCTGAGACATCCTATATTTCGCAATTGTGCCGTTTGCATAATGACGAGCCGTCCGCTTCGATTTGAACGACAGAAGTGTATTTACGTTTAGCTGATAAATAAACCACAATGAGCTTTTGGATGTTTTATGCAAAACAGAAACAAATATTTTTCTATTTTTTTTTTTCGTAAAAAAATGTATATTCTCTAAAAATATTTCCGAGTAAGTATTTTGTTAGGACCTTATATAAGAACTAACAGACAATGTACAATAAAAATACGGAACTTTGTTTCAATACAAGTAAAAGAACGGCTAGCTGAGCAAGTTTCGTAAACACAACTACAGCATAGTTACGTTTTTTAATTTTACATTGCGTGTTAGTTTGCGGCGATATATATATCGAAGTATACTAAAAAAACTGTATTGATAATATTATATTGAAACAATTGGCGATTGCGTGATAAATCCGTTAAAATAATCTGTCATCCGTGTGATACCGCATAATAAAATTTAACCTAATGATAACGTTATTGTGCTTACCAATTTTCTTTTCAGTAGATTCCTATAGCTCTAAGAAGCCATAACTTGCAGGCTGCTGAGATGACGCTACTTATTACTAGCAACATTAAAGAATAACATTCTCGCTGATATATCATACAGAATTTGATGTGTTGGTCATTTATAATTTTTAAGATAAATAAATACCTCATTACCTACATGACTACATCATAATCATTACAGCCCCTTGAACACATCGTCCTAAACATCCACAGCTGGAGATGGCCCTTCCTGAACATATATCTGGAGAATTTGGCCTAAACTTGCCACGCTGACCAGACGGTGGCGAGGATATGATGTCAATTTTTAATGATAATTTATTAATGATTTCACAATTTGGTATTAGTGGAACAAAAAACAGTCAACAAAGTTCTTTTTATAACAAACATACAATAATAAATAAAATAAGATTAAACATAATAACGGGATAAAATAAAATAAATAAGCAAATATAAGTAGGTACAAATAAATACACAAATGAGATATAACAACCACATACCAGTGTTGCAAAACTAGGATCAAGAAACTACACCTTCCCTGATCAATCAAAAACCAGTGCACTTACTAACAGTTCTGTTAGCCTGTCCTAGCTCAACGTGTTATAAATAATTTATATATTTTCCTAGTTTGTAATTTATACGTATATAGGCTGTTAAAATTGGTGTCAATAAAATATTTTTATTTCATTTAATTTTTAGAGCCGGATTTTCATAATTTAACAAATAAAACACGGGCTGTGATACACGATACGACCGTTTTGTCGTGCTTAAAAAGTAACAAATTGTTGAGCATGGGTTCGAGAGGTATATATTCTTACCATAACAGCAACTATATAACGTATTTGTCATAACTTTTGTCTGTCTGTTATCTGTTAATACTTAAGTTCTTGAAACACGACTGCAAAAATTGGTCCTTCAAGACAGATTTTTATAAATTAAAAGTGTAAATCTTACCAAATTAGATTACAGTCAGATAAAGTGCGATAGAGCTCACAATTAACTTATACTTCATAATACGTCATATTTATTTCAGTAGATATTTGTAATTCTGTCATTATCTACGGCTTTTTCACCTTACAAATAATCCTTCGAATCGTTATTTTATTAATTGAAATTTATCTTACCAAATTTAGATATGGGCTCAGGTTGTCGCCCTGATAGACTGGGGCTTGGCAGAAAAACAGCTGATGAAGCTATGTAGGTAAAAGTTAATTTAGTATTTCAGCTTGCAATACCTATATATTCATATATTTTTAAATATATTTGTATGATGGAGGCATACCATATAATGGCCGACTAAGATAACCGGAGTTACGGTGACCTGAAACAGATTTTAATTCATTAATCTTGTTGTCAACGTTTTTTAAAATTCCTCTACAAGTAAGTAGTAGTAAGTAAGTAAGCCATGTTGTAATCGACGGATAGGTTAGAGAATACAAAAGTCCTGAATGATATACTAAATCATAACAGAGTTGAAGATTATTTAATTCAAAGTATTACAAACTTAATGCTTTTCTTGGGAGATTACAGGGCGATAAATCATCGAAATAAATTGCGACTCCATAAAGAGTAATATTTTTCCAATTTCCATAGTTAATTTAATAAATAACATAAACATTGGACTAACAATAATCACAGTAAAGTAATTTGAGAGGCAATGGACCGGACACATCTGTCGCATAACCGAAGACTGGCGCAGAGCGGGACGACCCTCCGACAGATGGACGGAAGAGAGAGTTGGACGAAGTTTGTGAGCACGACATAGCCTTATGACAATGATGATGATTAACACAACAATATACTTGCACTTGACATTTTCGTATACAAGTGCTGGAACTGGTGAAAAAATAACGCTACGGCTATTAGCTACAGACTTATCCAAATCATCTCAAACCTCCGATCCGGCGAAGTCGAATAACTCCTGTATTGAGGCTCCTAATAGAAGTTTATTGCGATGCACAAATAATGAGCAGGTAAACCATATATATATGTTATGATCATATATTTTTCTATATGTATACTCGTACTATTGAGAGGACAGACATACCATATCCCGAAGACAAGCCAGCACCTGGAAAAATATTGATGATTAAACCTAATGCATTTGTAAGGACTTAAAATCAATTAAATAATATATATATATATAGAATCCACAATATACGAGGGTCAAACAGAAAGTTCTTAGAAAATCAAAAACTGAGCAAAATTTTAGCTTTTCAAAATATACTTATATTTACATCTATACATCGCTGCATGGAACAATACATGGAACCACTGAGAAAAAGCACTTTGCCCGCTCTCTCTTCGACGGCTTTTTGAAACGCAGCCACTACTTCCTCTACGTCCATGAAATGTTTTCCTCAAAGTTTTAAGAAGAAAAAATTATGTCGCAAGGTGCGATACGGGGCTATACGGCGAGTGACCCAGTAATTCCATGAAATAAATACTCAAATAAAATACTCAATAATATTGGCAATTCAAACTTATTTTTTTATTATATTGCTTACAAGTGGCCCGTTCTAAAAACTTTCAGTGTGCCCCTCGTACTTAATAATATTAATAATCAATATTATATTAAGTAATATTTTATTAATAACTTGAATATTATTTATTAACTAGCTTTTTTGTTGCTTTTTTAATAATTACATACATAATACGCTTACCTGGAAATATTTTCACAAGATACTTAGATACTTATTACAATTGTGAAAAGCTAATAATAATTTAAAAAACCATGAAAATATTAATAAAGTATTACGTCATTGTGCACTTTGCCTAATGACGATCCGTCCATATCGAATTAAATAACTGACGCGTATTTACGTTACAGAGTTATAGGAAGTCTACTGATAATACAGTTATACTGAAAAACGATTTTATGCAAAACAGAAACAAATATTGATGGTGTAAAAAATGCCAACGGCTTTTTCTGTTTACAATCGTAATGAGCACTGAATACTTTCTGAAAATATATCTAAGTATTTTGTTAGGACCTTATATATTAAGAAAATAGGATAAAGTACCGTAGATATTTGACGAACCTCCAAATAAGTGACTTGAACCTAAAACAAATTATTTATTTTGTATCACAGAGAAATTGATGGTTGTAATAAAATACTAATTTTAGCTTAAAAAAAAACATAATTAATATGCACAAATACACACAAAATACCTGGAAACATTTTCACAAGATGCTTGTAATTGTAGTTCTGTACCAGAGCCTCGACACATTTATGCTTGTATATTAAGGGATTAACTGAAAATCAGCGCGGTGACTCTTAATAAATCTAATGCTGAGCTGATTCCATATTTGTCACCACACACTTTTAATTTTAAGTTTACTTTTTGTTTGTTAATGTGACAAATAAAATATTTTTTTTTTCTTTTCTTCTTTCTTAATTGTAAAAAGCCAATATTTGTTTACCAAATACCTATTAATAAAGTATTTCATCATTGTGCACTTCGCATAATGACGAGCCGTTTTTGTCAAGTGTTTTTGACCAAAATTATGCAAAGAAACAAATATGATGTACAAATTTCTAACAGCATTCTCTTTAGCTGACCACAAACGTAATGAGTAATTGAATACCCTTTGAACATTATTTTTTAGGATCCTATATTAAAAAAATTGGAGAACAAATATTTCCGTACCACAACTAGCCTACGTCTAGGAGCTCCTGGCACTGTTTCACATTGTTCCCAATGTGGAGGCAATGTCACTTCTGGTCGCATCCCAAGGCACGCCAGCCTCAATAACGTCATTCGTCGGGCCTTTGTGTCTGTGGGTTCGCCAGCCATCTTAGAACCCAGTGACCAATTACGCGATGATGGCAAGCGGCCTGATGGAATGACACTGATACCATGGAGGATAGGTTTGCTATTAGTGTGGGATGCCACCTGTGTGGATACCCTTGCGCATGGGTGGCTGTCCTTCACGTCTAAGGAATATGCACCCACATACCGTAGTCACTATCCCTTCGCGTACCTATAAATTTGGTGACTCATACATCTGTCCCACAATAAAGATGTGGAATGCTCTTCCAGCCTCTGTGTTTCCAGTATGAAAAGGCATCTAGTCAAGCCGGCATAGTGTTAGGGACTGATGTCGGACATAAGTGTCTGATTCCAGTTGCTAACATTCATGGACCATGCCCGCCACTTACCATCAGGTGGGCGCAAGGTCACATGTCGTGCTAGTAAGGACACAGACGCGCTGCTGCAGAGAAAAGCTGAGAACCTAGCGGAAATACAACCAGCTTATTGCAACGTGCAAACTAAGTGCACAGGATTTTTTCAAGGCGTTGTCAAAACAGATCGTCAACACCTCGGGTGACAAGAGGGGCTGGGCAATATTTGGGCCAAAGGATCAACGTGGCAAGTTTTTAATTTATAGTTGATATATTTATTTTATTTCATTATTGTAAATCCTTTATTTTTTAGTTGTATTTTTAATTATTGATAATAATTTATATTTTTCCAAAGAATAAAATATAAAAGAATATAAGCTAAAGTAGACATACCATATGTCGAACCGCCAACTCTGCGATTGTAACCTACGAGTAAAAGAAATAAATTATTTATTCTGTATCATTTTCTTTTCTTTCAACAAAAATCCTATAAAAAGTACCTAAACTCGAATCACTGCTCCTAAAACTCCACTGCAAATACTAGAATAAATTTCTAGAGAATTTGGCCTACACTCGCCACGATGGCATTCCGCTCATTCCGAATCGTTTGTGACGTCACACAGCTTTGGCAAAACAGTTTAAGCGCGTATCAGAACATCTTTAAGCGTGCTTAGGTTACTATTATCGCGTATCGGAACGAAGATTGTAAATCTATGACGTACAATAGGTATTTTTTAAAGCGCTTTTATTTATATATATATTAGTTCTCCTTGAAAGTAAGAATTGTCATTTAACAACATACTTTCAACGACAACAACAAATAAGTTGTAGGCGGACTGATGATGGTAAATTGTCTGCCGAAACGGGGAAGTATCCACCGTTCTTGCCCAAAAACCCAGTAAAGTGTATCAGGATCGAATTGCTGTCGTGCCCAGTCAAGCCGGCATAGTGTTGGGGACTGATGTCAGTCATGACTGTCTGATTCCAGTTGCTAAAATTCATGGACCTCACACGCCACTTATCATTAGGGCCGCGTTCGTTTTAAGAAATGTTAGCATGAAAATACCACTTTTTTTAGCACAAGTCGTTCGTTTAATGAAAATTCTAACATTTGATGCTAATTTCGTATGTCAGTACCGTGTTGAAAGGATTGATGTTACTTTTTGACAGATGTCATTTAACATAAGAAATGGTTTGTTTACATAACAATGTACTTTATAATTTATATTATATTTGTTTAAAATGTATTTTAAACGTTTTTATGTAATAAATTAAAAGACATTAATTTACATTGTCAATTGATTTGTTACTTGTCAAAAAGTAGCCTCATAACTCGTTTTTTTAGGAAATGTTAGCATTGTTAAAAAAGTGGTATTTCTTAACAAAAACGTCATTTCACGCTGGTTTATGAAGTTGCTACGAAATGTTGGAAATGATAGGTAGTCAAAAAAAACGTACCTACGTAAGAAAAGTGTATTTCTCATTGATACATGACGGAGTTGGTATGAGACCTTTATAGGTTTTAAGTGAAGCGGTCCAACAACCGAACCCTACCACCGCTCTGCAATGATGTTTATATTTTTTACATAATATTTTACCTGGTATTCCAAGTGCTGGTCTGCTAGGTGCAGTAATAAAGACGTTGTTGATAGTATAAGGTGGACTATGATCTGGAACTGTAAGGATTATTTCGTGTGTAAAAAGTCGAAAGCGTCCACAGAGTTAAGGAAGCAGAGACAACATATTATTTAGTCGTATAACCATATAAGTTGCGCTTACTCATTCTCATCGCAAAGATCATATAGCTATCTCACTTCCTCAGTTCACATACACACTGCATAAACGAGCAACCGTGGCATTTTTTCATTGAAACCATAGACTACAAGGCAATTGACAGACAATAAAGTAACAACAGCTAACTCAACCATCTCGACTTATTATTGTGATTATTCATTATTTAACTAAAATTACATCTTGAAAATTTTACTAAATCATGGTCTAGTGTAGTGCTTATATGTGCGACAGTGCAAAACATAAAAAAGTGCTAGGAATAACCTTCCACAAGTAAGTTTTAAATGTTGACACCATGCATTCAAACACATAATTCAATAAAATTAGTGATTATTCTTGTAATTTCAAAATATGTGAGAGACAGAAGATATATTTCATTGTATTCTAACGAAATTAAAATAATAATGTTACAATTTTTGTTGCTTTATTAGAGAAAAACGTAAAAATTGTTGCAAAACAACAACATTGACAGTTCCATCAACACAGGGTCGGATTTGTAAAATTAATAATTTTTATATTATTTTTTTACCGTTTTATTGTTGTGACCGCCTCCGTGGTCTAGTGGTAAATCCTATGGAATTGTATCCACAGAGTGCCCGCAGTGCGTAGATTCGATTCTTACCCAAGGCCAAAAATATATTTACGTTTTTCGCTTAGGTTGTCTGGGTGTCCATACTAATATTATAAACGTGAAAAAAGCTTTTTATGTATGTGTGTATGTATGTATGTATGTTTGTCCGTCTTTCACGCCTCTATTTATCATCACAGCCCTTAGAATACAGAGACCTAGACCTCCACTATTGGAGATGGGTCTTCCAGAAATATTTCTGGAGAATTCGGCCTACACACGCCACGCTGGCCAGACGGATTGGCGAGGGTCTCATGTAAATTTTAATGACAATTTCTTAACGATTTCACAAGTTGGTATTAGTAGAACCGGGTTAATTAGTAAAAAAGGTTTTTTTTTTTTTAATATTTCCAGACAAGTCACACAGCGCCATCTAATTTCCGTGGTAAGCTATGAGGCTTGTGTTACGGAAACTAGATGGTTGATAAACTACATATTATACTTTTTTTTTTTTTTTTGTAAATATATACATATTATACATATAAACACCCAGACCGAGACAAATTATACAATGTACAACTTGCCCCCGGTGGGAATCGAACCCACGACCTCCCGAGTTCACGGCAACGTTTGTTACCACTAGACCACGGCTTAAAGTGCTCTCCAAGGCACGGGAACGGTGGTGTTGTAAATCTGACTAATGTATGCAAGAAAAGTGTATTTCTCATTGGTACATGCCGGGGTTCAAACCGACCTTTTTTGGATTTTAGGGAATGCATTCTATCAACCGAGCTACCTTTTTGGCCTTTTTGGTTTGGTTTCTGTCATTTCTAGTACTCAAACCTCAGTTGCTCCAGTAGAGACTTTTGATCCATATAAGAAACAGGATCGATCGGCATAAAAACAAAAGTTTTTGCTGACTAGATTTTTCCAAAATCTGTGAATGAAGTTCAGAATATCTCAATAAGTTATGGATGGTCTCCTAGGAACGTTTTCCTGTAACTATAACGGTTAAGATATTTGCCCTTACTGTCCCGTCTCAAAACTCCACCTTGTATAGATACAATACTTAGATTTATTTCATACTTACAAAACATTTATGGAAGTTAAGTTATAAAACAATAATTATTATTTATTTTTCAGAATAATATGAGAGCGGTAAAAAAAAAGTACTTTTTTGGATAAAAGAAAAGAGACATGTTTGAAATAAAATAGGGTATAAACATTACAGAAAACTCCAAGCAACTTCAACCGCATTACCATCTGGTTGTCTCGTCATAATTTTTACGTTCCCCCCCCGACCATTTAGGGCCCATTCGGCCGGTACAGAGGGGTTCGGTATCTCTTCGAGACCCAGATACCACTCGCCATCCGGTCCAAAATTAGCGTGCCATTGCTTTGAATAATATATGTAAGAAAATATAAATAAACGATTTTATTATATTATGTTGTATTTTTTAAAAAACCATATAGCTAAAAATACTCATTTCATTATTTTAATCGTAGAACACAAAACCTATCTTCCGAAGTGGGCTTTATACACTGATTCAGGACGGATTTGTGAGCGATATGCATAATTATACTTATATAATAATATTTTGACATTTCGCAAATGAGTCCGGTCCTGTCTTCTGTATTAGTGTGCGAACATTACTTGTGTGTGAGAAATGCCACGCTTTGACCGCAGTTAGATCACCTCTGCTTCCCTATCTCTGTGAAAGCGTCACTATAGCAACTTTACAAGAGGCAATTATTGTAAAGTATTTTTCTCATATATTAGACATCTTAACTCGGTCGGATAATATTGACCGTTAACTGTACATTATTAAACAAGAAAAAAAAAGTATCATCACGACCGTTTCCCTTTCGGAGTGGACAGAAACAACGCTTATAAATAAGCGGATTCACATTTAGCCAACTTAAACAAGGAACGTATAAAAAAATGTCTTCCTTTGAGGATTTAACGTTTAAGCAATATTTTTAAAGATTTTTAAGTCTGATTGTACTTTTGAGGAATGCAGTCTATTAACTTACTAGGAAATAAAATTACGGACATTTTGGACATAGGTATTTTTAAATTCATATACCTAGTTTTAGACAGAAATAAATAGCAAAAACATTTAGACCGAACGACTTTCCTCTATTTTATTAAAACAAATTTATTATTAATATATCTCTAAAATATTTGAGTCCGATTCCTAGTTGGGACATAATCATTTATTTAATTTATTTGTGATATTTCTCGTGTTTGGTAGGTACGCTAGACATCGACGAGCTTGTCACTTGTCATGATGGGCTATAATAAAGTTTTTTTTTTTGTTGTCTTCTCCCGATGGATGATGAATGAGATGATAGGGAAGGCAAAGGGTCTAGCCCATACAGCCAAGTCTGACGTAATATATCTTTCGTTTTTATGAGTTAATGAGGTCATCATCAAATTCCAGATGCTGCAGAATTTGATGCTTTTCTTGGAGTCACTCGCATTATAGCTCAAACACGTCGGGTAAAATATGGGAGTTGACAGCGCGGGAAAGCCGCATAAAATAAACTGCAACTTGTGTCCCATATTCAAATTACAATTTATCGTTTTCCATAACTATTCACATTGTAGAACATTATTTAACAAAACAACACCACTTTTGACCAACAATATCCACAGTAAATTAATTTACAAAACAACAACTTGCACTTGACATCTCCGCGCAAAATGGCGCGAAGATCTCTTCGTAAAGTTTTTTTTTTTAAAAGCGTGATTTCTGACAATTCCGAAATGGATACGGTGGTGATGATGATTACTTTTTTTACAAAGAGTGCGGCTAAAGAAAGAGAATTTGGCTGCTGTATTTGTCTATCTGTATCATTAGCTGATAAGGATCTAATTTGGGAAAGTAATGTCAAGCTGCAATTGATTTTCATACCTACAAACCATAGTGTTGTCATCAAATTTCCATGCGTTGTTGTGAATCCCAAAAAATATTAAAATATGTATGTACTTACTTTATATTATGAAGATGTTCCCAAACAATGCACTGTGATTTCAATATGAGTGTAAAACCAAAATGTTAAAAACCAGGTACCATGCACTGATGATCATGATTTCAAATAGACCGCGACGTAGTAAAATGAACGTAATTATATAAAACATCGCCAATTGTTTCAACCGTAAATGAAAGTACACATTAAAAAAAACCTACCTATTTTATAATTGTATATAGTTATACAGAAATGATCCAATCCACATTAAGTTAAGGCTATTTAAGTTGGAACAGATTAGTCCAACATTTAAAATATGTAAAATTTAAATTTTATCTTTGGACTCAGTTACGCAAAAAGGATCCAATACACAATTTTTCAGAAAATTTAATTATGAATAACAATACTCATAAAATACTGTTTCTAACATATTCTAAATATATTAAATGTTGGACCAATCTAATTTACAACTGTAATGGCCTATAACTTTAAATTATTAACTATAATTTTTATGTTTCCTTATTAGTTCTATTAAAAAAGAGAAAAATGTATAATTTTATTTTAGAAGTCATATTTTTATTTTGTAAATTTGATAGTTGTTGTTAATTATTTTTTTTGTTTTAACTGTAATAAGTTTTTAATTTCTTCTTTTTTATATTGGTGAATGCTGTGACACCTAATTGGTACATATATTAGATAAGCTATAATTATACTATGTTATGTGTGTGATAATATATGTACTGCTGTGTGTACTAAATAAATAAATTAAGTTAATGTTGATTGGATCCTTTTTTACGTAACTACGTACAATATAATTTCAGAAACAAAATAAAATAATAATAATTTAAAATAAACTCGTATTGGATTGTGCGAGCGAGAGGGATACAATGCGTTAAACCCAATTAAACGTTATACGAGATCACTTTGTATTCTCTTACTCTATCAATTGAATCACATATTAGTTATGTGATTCAATTAATAGAAACATAACTAATATGTGATTCAATTAATTGAAACATAACTAATATGTGATTCAATTAATAGAAACATAACTAATATGTGATTCAATTAATTGAAACATAACTAATATGTGATTCAATTAATTGAAACATAACTAATATGTGATACAATTAATAGAAACATAACTAATATGTGATTCAATTAATAGAAACATAACTAATATGTGATTCAATTAATTGAAACATAACTAATATGTGATTCAATTAATAGAAACATAACTAATATGTGATTCAATTAATAGAAACATAACTAATATGTGAATCAATTGATAGAAACGACGTTTCCTAAGAAATTAATATGTCGGAAATAACAAAAAAAACTTCTCCATACAAATTGCAGGCTATTTTGATTTTCTATACTAGCGCGACCTTGCGGCCCACCTGGTGGCAAGTGACGCGCGAGGTCAATGTTAGCAACTGGAATCAGACATGACTGACATCAGTCCCTGACAGCATGCCGGCTTGACTGGGCATGACGGCAATTCGAGCCTGATCCCGAAAAGTGTGGATACACTTTACTGGTTTTATCGGTACGGACAGTGGGTACTTCCCCGCCCCGACAGACTGGGCAAATTACCACTATCGATCCACCTACCACAGTTAAAACAGTTTGTATGGAGAAGCCGACAAATTTTGTCACTTTCGATGGTTATGTATGATAAACAATTTGTTAAACTTTGATATTCCAAATGGGTAACCTATGAGCAGTTCCACTTCGTCCTCCTCCATGAATGCGTCTGCAAAAGGCGCGGGCCCCGGCAACCCTGGGGCGGCCAAGTATCCAGCACCAGCAGGCCGAGCTGCATCAAACGACTGGTAGTTGCTTATAGCCATCGGACTAATCGCTGTTTAAACAATGATTTTATGAACTATGGTTAGGTTAGTCTGTGGTCCCTTATTTACCCTACAATGACCCCCGGTTTCAGAAAGGAAGAAGGTAAATCATGATATTTTGTTTATATCTCACATATTTTTTTACAGATATAGTGCATAATGTATTTCCATCGGGAAAACTCGGGTCTCAATCGGAATACGACGACATCCGGGTGTCAATCAATTATTGTTTTAAATGAGTGACATTTTCATATCTATTAATAATTTAGTGTCAAAGATACTGAAGTTATTTAAGAGGGAACGATAAATCCAATTACTATTATAAATACGAACTTTTTCGATGCAATACGATGACAAACCATTATGTACTACATCTGTACGTCATATAACGCCTTTTTTGTCTATAAAAAAGCAGGATGGATACAACTGGTTAGGGCTCAACCCCTACGCTCGTGGTTTAGGCGGTTAAGTCTGTGGCACAGGTGGCCTAAATGGCACAGAGGTAGGTTAGGTTTGATTCCTGGTCGTGACACAATAATTATTTGTGATATTTCTCGAGTTTGGTAAGTTAGAGACATCGACGAGCTTACCACTTGTCATGATTGGCCTATAGTAAAGTTGGCTAAATGTGAATCCGCTTATTTATAAGCGTGGTTTCTGACCACCCTGGAAGGGAAACCGTCGTGGTGATACTTTACTAAACTACTATTATTAAATAATACTTAAATCGTGTGAAAGTTAATACTTTTTAAATTTAAATCTGCGTTAATATAGCTTTATTTCGGAAACCGACGGTTATTATTTGGCTTGAGTTCGATCTTGATCAGAACAGTGAAAAATGAAAGTTATGGCTTCTACACACTATGCAAACAGTTTAGCGGCATTCATGATCTTATTTTTTTTTTTAAATTTCATACATAAGTCACGATGCCTATGTTGACGGCTTTGTTGTTCAATGGGGTGTATCACCAACTTTTTATCACGATAGATGGCGCATGATAGATGGTACCTAACATAACTGTCAGTTGCATAGAACACTTGTATTTTTATTACGAAATTTATTATTTTCTGGATATCAAAGATATGGTAATCTTAAAATTGCAGTTCTATTAATAAAACCTTTTTCTTTTTAAGGACGGTGTGCGCTTTCTTAATTCGTCTTTTAAGGTAGTTAACGTTAATTTAAAATACACTTTTCTGTTATAAACATATAAAAATAGGAAAACATTTTTTAAAATGCGATATAGGTGTAAAATCAGGTACCATTGCCGCTAGCGACATCTACAAAAAGCTTTGCCTGATACACCCCATTATATTTTATTATAATAATAAAAAATGTAATAAGGTAATGGTGTGTAATTTCAGTCTGTATAAAGCAACCGGATGACTCTTGATATTTAAGCTCCTGAGGCAATTAGGAAACCCCCAAAATGGACGGAATCGGAGAAAAAGGGTGGGGGGTTAAAATGTAAAAAAAATATCTTTAAAAACCGTATGGAAAGGCGATAGCCTATTGCGTGTGTGGTGCGCGGTGGTGGCTCGGGTGGTGGCTCGGTTGTAAGAACGCGATCCTTAAATCCTACAAAGGTCGGATCAAACCCACCCGACATGTACTAATGAGAAATACAATTTTCTTACGTACATTTGTTCCCGTGCCTTGGAGAGCACGTTAAGCCGTCGGTCTCGGTTCCACTAATACCAACTTGTGGAATCGTTAATAAATTGTCATAAAAAATGACATCATATCCTCTCCAAGCCGTCTGGCCAGCGTGGCGAGTGTAGGCCAAATTCTCCAGATATATGTTCTGGAAGGCCCATCTTCAGCAGTGGAGGTCTAGGGCACTGTGTTCTAGGGGCTGTAATGATGAATGATGTAATGACTCACTTTTGTTTAACAAAAATGTCATCCGAAACGGTCGGTTTGGTCCCTCTGAGAACATGTATAAAAATAGTATTCATTTTTATTTTTTTTATGAATCTTGACATTATCACAGCCCCTACAACGCAAAGACCTAAAAACTCCACTGTTGGACATGGGCCTTCTGGAGAATTTGGCCTACACTCCCCACGCTGGCCAGACGGGTTGACGAGGTTCTGATGTCACACTTCTAATGACTATTAGCGATACCACAACTTGGTATAAGTGGAACCGGGATCGATGGCTTAATAAATGATAAATGTACGTAAGAAAAGTATATTTTTCATTGGTACATGCCAGGGTTCGAACCTACCAATTTAGGCTTTTTTGTTAGGGAAAGCGTTCTTACAACCGAGCCACCACCGCTCCTAACGTGCGATTTTTTAGTTTAATGAGTATAAATCTTTAACTATAAATTTTATCAAAAACCGTCCAGCAGAAACGGATGTAGTAACGAGTGTTTACTTTTTAAAAAAATACTTTCGCGCAGACCGTGCGTACGCACGTTACGGACGTCTTTTTTTTTAAAACAATAGTGAGTTTAATTACCGTCATTCCATACGGTTTTTAAACACTTACTTCCATACTGTTTTTATATTTGACCTCCATTTTTTTTCTCTGATTCCGTCCATTTTGATTTTATGAAGTAAAAAAAATATACATAAAAATAAAAACCAAATTTCCTCGGGAACAAGAGTCATCCGGTGAAAAAGTTCCAGACTGAAATTACGCAGCATTGCTTTGAATATAGGAACACAAAGAGGACCATAGCGTTCTAAATGTCTGTCACAACTGAAGTGATGCTTTACGCCCTTGTGCCAGTTTCTGCGACAAATGCCGCCGGGATAGTGTGTAGGACTCATTACCAATAGTTATCCAAATTACGACATTTTATGGTATATAATAATTAATTAACCTCTAGCAAGGATATTAATTATTTTAGACCAGTAAATACTGTGTTTAATGTTAAGTTTAGCCAGGCCTATAATTATTTTACATTGCAAGAAAGTCTAGCTTTGAACGTAATGTGAAGTGTTTATTGCGTTTGACGTACGACTGGAGAACCAATCATCGAGAACGATACGTACGCCCGCCACCATAAGGACCTGAATTCACAAAAGCAGATATGAGCAAAGAGGAAAGAAGAAAAGTAGTGTAGCAGTCATTGTTTTTACTAAGGCAGAGCGGAGATGTGTACTGCGTATGTGTAGCGCTGAGAATTGTTTGCCTCAATCAGGGAGGTGTAATGAGGCGGGCGCTTATCGTTCGCCTATCCCTCACGCTACGCTCGTATCCATATCTAATAAAACATCTCCACCCGTCCCCGCTTGTACCATGTCCACTCGAAGCTAAGCGAAGAGATGTGAAATATTATTGGCTGTATATGAGACAAAGCTGAGCGGTGGTGGCTCGGTTGTAAAAAGTCTTTCCAATCTAAAAAGGTTCGCGGTTCAAACCCCAGCATGTACACATCATAGATTTACACTCAAACAGTATTTGGTTGGGTAGAGAGAGGAGCAGAATGGTGAATTGTAAGCGTATTTTGACCGGACCGCGAAAGCGAATAGACGTGTGCACGTATTTGTTTTTACCAAAATTTAATGAAGAAAGAGAAATAAATAGTACAATAAAACGGGAGTAAAAGCAACAACATCATCTATGTAAGTATTGCTTACAATTTCGCGAAACCAAAGGCATCCGCGCATTGCGTTAGCTGCACAAAGGACAGAGCTATTGGTGTAAAAGAAATAGCAAGACGAATCAACTTTTAACCCTGTTCAACTGCAGTGCACATTACTTTCCATACGACTAAAAATGCCGCTACAACGTTCCCCCTCTAAATCTTTTGGTTCGGACCCAAATCTATGTACTCGCAAAGATATTGATACCACCGATATAAGATCATTTATGGTCACGAGAAATACCAAAAGAAGGAGGGAAGACGGTGACGATCATTCAGAACCCAAGAATAATGACCTGACAGCACTTATAACATCCTGGAAAGCCGAACAAGAAGCAAAGTTTAATGCGCTCCTTAATGTAGTACAGGATATTAAAACCCAAAATACAGAAATTTGTAAATCGCTTGAGTTCATGTCCAAGAAATACGATGACGTCCTAATGCGTGTTGACGCACTGGAATCTGAACGTAAAAGTCACCTTACCTACATCAAAGCGCTAGAAAATACAATAGACAATATGGACCGTAACAACAGGGCTGCAAGCATTGAAATACGTAATATACCAAAAAAGCCAACTGAACAAAAAGAAGAATTGGCTAATTTAGTAATTAAAACGGGTATTGTGTTAAACACACCGATACAACTCGCAGACATACGTAATGTTTACAGGACAACATCAAAAACCGGAAGTAATATGCCGATTATTGTTGAATTTAACAGCACTTTTACTAAAGACAGTATCATCAAGTCGGTAAAGAAATTTAATAAAGAAAACAAAACTACTAAACTAAATACCACTCACTTACAAATCGAAGGCCCAGTAATACCAGTTTTTATATCAGAAAACTTAACATTCAAGACGAAACGACTATTTTACCTTGCAAGGGACTTTTCTAAAGTGAACCAATTTACTTTCTGCTGGACATCCAACAACATTGTGTATCTAAGGAAAGCTGAGGGCGCTCATTATATTCGTATAAACAATGAATCTGACCTAAATAAACTACTGGAGAAATGACTACTGCTGGGTACTATTGATTATAAAACCTACAAGAGCAACTTACTATACCCCTGCAATTATTATTGTCTTATCCATATGTCTTCATATATTGATATCGCTATAGGTACCTCTAACACTGATCCTTTTACAAATAAAACACAACAATATATCACTTATCAAATAACACTACATAAAAATACACAAAAATACCTGACACACATCCCTATTATAAAAACACACAAATGCAAACTTACCACCTACCAGTACTTACCTTACCTACCGTATCTTACCAATATCAAGAAAACTATACATATACCACACTATACAATAAAAGGCTTTTCTACAAACCAAGCCAGTCTGATCTGTATCATGGAACTATGGACTTTACTACAAGAATCCGAATGTTGCCTACCAAGGTATGAGCGAAATACCATTAAATATCATAACAATCCACTAACATGCTACCTAATAAACAAAAGGAATTGTAACTGCCATTATAGATATTATATATATTATAACAATGATTCAAATTTTCGGAGACACAACTTATTTTACTTAACGTAAGAAACAGATACAAACATGCATTTTAAGTTGATAGACGAGGTTGATGAAACTATTGGTATCCCGTGCATGGCATTAAATGATCCACAACAATGTAGCAAAGCTATAGGTATAACACGTCAAGCTCTAAGTTCACTGTGTGTCGTTACGGTAAATATTAGAAGCATAAACTGCAATTTAGATGGCTTTTTGATCTTTCTGTCTCAACTCGATGTACAAGTAGACATCATAGTGTTGACAGAATGCTGGCTGTGCGATGGTTATAATCAACCCAATTTAAGCGGCTTTACCACAGGTCATACCACTGTTAATATAAACCAAAATGACGGAGTCGTTATGTATGTTAGGGACACATTAACAGTAGCATTTGAAGAGCCTAGTTTTACTGAAGGAAACTGTCTAGTTGCGAAAGTAGGCAACAATGTATCAGTGATTGGGTTATACAGGCCACCTAGTTTCTCGAACGCCAATGGATTTCTAGACTCCTTGGATAAGATATTGCAAAGAACTACAGATAAAACTGTGATCGCTGCCGGTGATATTAATTTAGACATCTTGCCCAAAAATATCAATTCCCAAGCAGCAGGATACCTTAATCTAATTGCTTCCTATGGATTGATACCTGCAGTTACACTTCCCACAAGAAATGCTAAATGCATTGACCATTGCATGGTAAAATGTACTGGGATGATAAAGTCAATTGTATTTGACAAACTCACAGACCATAACCCGATGTTACTATATATTGACATGTGCATCGACCGTAATAAACCAACGAATAGTATTAAACGACTTAATTATGATGGTATAAATAGTGATCTAGAAAACATAATCTGGAATGATCTTTACGAAATCACTGATACTAATGACGCCGCAAACTTCTTTAACAGTACGCTTAATAAAGTAATTAAAAACAATATCATCAGTCAACAGTTGCCTAGTAAAATTCGACCTCTGAAACCCTGGATTACTCCTAGTATTGTTAAAAGTATACGTAAACGAGACAAGTTGTATAAAACCATGATGAAATCACCAACAGACGAAAGTCTTAGCATTCAATACAAAAGGTACCGTAATGTATGCAACAATATAATAAAATCTCAGAAGAAACAGTACTACTGTAGTGAGTTAGAACGCAATAAAGGCAACATAAAAGAAACGTGGAGAGTCATCAAAGATGTTTGTGATATAAAAAACAATAAAACAACTAATAAAGATCTCTTAAGTCTGAAAAATACACCACATGCATCTCTTAATGCAGTTAATGACTTTTTTACAAATATTGGTGCCAAATTAGCACAAAAAACGTTAGATAAATTAAATATCACGGAACAAGAACTTACCAATAACGTGGTAAAGAATAACAATCAACCAAGTAATTCACTTGTCTTTATGCCAACTGATGAATATGAAGTATGCAGTATAATTAGACAAATGAAAGCAGATAGTGCTCCAGGACTCGATAACATTAGGGCGAAAATGATCAAAACATCAATACACATGCTTGCACTTCCTATAGTTCACATCTGTAACTTAAGTCTATCAAGTGGCGTGTTTCCGAACATTTTAAAAAAAGCAGTAGTTACACCGATACATAAAAGCGGTTCAAAAACCACTATTGACAACTACAGACCGATTTCACTATTGAGTGTTCTTTCAAAAATTCTTGAAAAAATTGTAAACCGTAGAACAATATCATTCCTGGAAAAATTTAAACTCTTATCACCAAGCCAGTATGGGTTTAGGGCTGGAAAGTCCACGGAGGATGCTGTTCTGCACCTAACCTCTTCCATTACAGATATTTTAGATAAAGGTAAGAGATGTATCGGGATCTTTCTGGACCTGCAAAAAGCATTCGATACAGTATCTATACCGATACTGTTAAAAAGACTGGAACATTCTGGTATAAGAGGAACACCGTTACTATGGTTCAAGGACTACCTACAGAACAGGATGCAGATAGTCAGGATTGGTGACTCTATCAGTTCAGAGGGCGAATGTAGTTATGGTGTTCCCCAGGGAAGCACACTCGCCCCAACACTATTTCTGATATATATTAATGACCTATGCAAGATTGACATAACCAATTGTCAAACAATTATGTTCGCAGATGATACCGCTCTCATATTTCAAGGTTCAACCTGGGACGAAGCATGTAAGGTTGCTGAAGATGGTTTGGCTAAGGCTACCATGTGGCTCGAAGATAATTTGTTAACACTTAACACAACCAAAACTAAGATAATTAAGTTTCACATAACTAAAGCCTCAGAACCCAACAATGATGAGGGCATTACCTCTCATACATATCCTTGTAATAGACCCGGCCATAACAAGGAAGGCTGTAGTTGTGGTCGGTTAAGCAGAGTGAAACACATTAAATACCTGGGTGTCATGGTGGACGAGAACCTAAATTGGACAGAGCACATCAGATCAGCAACGTCTAGAACCAGAAAGCTCATATTTACCTTCAAAAAATTACGTGACGTAGCTGATTTTGGCCTTTTAATCCAAGTATACAAGGCGCTCTCACAATGTCTACTAACCTATTGTATAACGGTATGGGGTGGTGCAGTGAAAACAAAAATATTAGAACTTGAAAGAGCACAACGTGCACTTCTAAAAGTAATACTTCGTAAGCCGTACAGATATTCTACTTCTGATCTCTACGAAATAGCTACTGTTCTAACAGTGCGTCAGTTATTTATTAAGCGCACGATTCGAAGGTTCCATAGGTATGTGATACCAACAACAAAATCTAAAAGAGTAAATAGCTGCAGAACTCCTCTGACTAATACGGTTTTCGCCCACCGTCACTACGATTTTCTGGCGCCTTATCTTTATGACAGGTGTAACAAGCATTTTAATATTATCGGTTCCAACAGCTACCAATTAAAGAAAACATTGGATATATGGCTAAAGCAACTTGATTATAATGCAACGGAAGAGTTGCTTAAAGTTATGGCTTAATTCAACCTTACTTACTAATTGATAGCCCTATAACTTGTATATCCTCGTACACCACTTGTCTAAGGCTTCAGTCCACTAACTCCAAAACACTCACTAGTAACCGACAAATCATCGCAACTTACACATACTTTTATATACAAAAACATACACCCAAACATGCAACACTCACACACATACATACACACGTACACTTACACACTCACGCACATACATGTACGCCCACAATCACACAACATACACACCGCATGCATGCATATATACTAATATAAAGTTTTATCTTTACTTTAATTTATTCTTTATTTTTAAGCTTTTTTTAAGGTTATATTTTGTTTAAGTTTATTTGTATTGTTTAATAATTTCCTTTTCTCTTAATTTTAGGTTGCATGCTTTGCTTTGTTTTGTTTTTTATTTTTGTCATTTAAAATGTCCTCTTATATTTTATTTTTTAGTGTGTTATTCTAAGTTAATTCTAAACAAGCATGTCTGATTTTAAGATTTTTTTTATGTCATGAAAATTGTAAATTTTTTGTGATTAAAAGGGAGCAAAATTAAACGAACTGAATTGTCTCACAACTGTCATGGGAACATTCTTGAAAAAATCTAGCTATAAGTTAATATAATTGGTGACTCCTATCCTTATACAAATGTTACATAATATATTATGACTTTAAAAGCAATAGGTAATAAGGCGAAATGTTGTCAAGAAAATGTTAAATTTTAATTCTCTTTCCTCAAATAAAAAAATTAAATAAAAAAAAAACACTATCATAATTGCAACGACAAGGTTTCTAGGGTTAACAGCGCGCAAAAACTATATTGAAGGTAGTTTGACAATTTAGGCCTGTTTTTTTACCACAATTTGTTCAGATAGTTTTTGTTTCAATGTTTACTCTCGGCGAAGGTGTGCTGTGTTTCGATATAAAAGTAGCAATTCAATTCAATTTAATTATATGCATAGTTTTATTATCAAATTATACAAAATAATAGTGTTAAAAGTTGGTACTGCAGCACACAGTTGCCGAGAGGCTGGTTACAGTAAAACAATGTTTAATGAGGATGGGAATGCACTGTATTATTCATTTATGTAAGTACTCGTATAGTATTATTGTGTCAATATAGGAAAACTGCCTTCTGGAGCTCAGAATTTCTTTTCCAGAAGGCAGTGCTCACTAACTGAAACTATTTGATATGATCCAATAAACGTTATTTTATTTTATTTTTATTTTATTGTTGTGCAATAATTAAAAAAGGAGGCCTTCTTCGTAAACCAGCCTACTGTCGGTCGCAAGCCCGAAACACTTCACACGAATCTTATCTCTCATTCCCACCACCTCCGTTTAACCCCTGTTCCCGTGCCTCGAAGAGCACGTTAAGCCGTGTCGATTCCGGTACCGCTAATGTAAACTTGTGGATTCGTTAATAAATTGTCAACAGACCCTCACCAACCCGTTTAACCAGAGCGTGGCAAGTGTAGGCCAAATTCTTCAGACATTGTATGTTCTGGAAGGCCTACCTCCACTCTCTGTTCTGAGGCTGTGATGATGAGACAGCTCCTACTCGTCTCTTCGCCTATCTCCGCTTTGGTGAATTCCGGCACTTATATCTTATTTTTGACTTCTGCACATTAACGATCATAGCTAGACTTTCGTACCGCGCGCAAGGTGTATCCAAAAACGTAAATAAATCGTAGGCCAGGCTAGGCAAAGTTCAAGCAGGCTTCATTGATCTTAGCCTAGATTTTTTGCCCTGAATCTGCTTGCCCAATTATAATGCTGCTACCCTAGCACGGGCTGCGTGCGCACGCATAGTTGTAGACCCGTAAAGAAAGAAGGAGCGGGAGAGAGCGAGAGAGGCATCGGCTATACGCGCGGCGCGCGCCTATACGCCCCTCTTCCCCTTCCCCGCCGCGCTGTTTTGAGAGGAAAAAAGAAAGAGAAAGAATGAGCAAAAGAGGCAGTGGCTATACGCGCGCGCCTATCCCGCCCCTGGTCCTCTTCCCTATGCAGGTATCACATCACGGCGTGGAAGGGAGCGACCGTGTGTGTCGATAAAAAATGGACGTCAAATATTACACGCGGAGTGATAATGCTCGTCTAAGCCCAGCTTAAGTCACAAATTCGCACAAAAATGAAAAGATGTCAAGAAAGTCCGTGCTAAGGAGCAGCGTTTGTTATTTTTGTATTGTACCCATTAATATGAAAAAGCAATGTCAGCATTAAAAAATGAAGTCAGACCAGCTGGAGACGCAAGCGGAAGGGCGACCCCAAATCGTCCCGGGTAGATCGGCGTAGTTTTATAAGACATAACGCCTGTGAATTTTGAAAATATGTAATAAATAATAAAATATTATAGTCGAAGATACGCTAAGAGTGACCTTCACCGATCAATCCTAATGAAATAAAAAATTGTAATAAAAATATTGAAAAAAAATGTCTGTAATTCCCTAGAAAGTTAATAGATTACATTGAATAAGACCTGAATATTTTTAAAAAATGTAGGATTTATATTGTGCGAGCGAGAGGAACGATGCCTTTTCACACTTCGCTTGAAGGACTCCAGATTATAGGAAAGTGGAAACGCAGAAGCTGGAAGAGCATTCCACATCTTTGTTGTGCGACAGATGTATGAGTCCCCAAATTTATAGGTACGCGAAGGGATGGTGACTACGGTATGTGGGTGCATATTCTGACCTGTGCGTGTGGTTCGGTTGCGGAATGAACCCTATTGAGGAAACTTCAGAAATATTACTTTTTCAAAATGTTTGCTTCTGATTCCCGGTTAGAATTTTGTTGATATTCCTCAAAGTTTAGATAAGAGCCATCCACGTCCTCATGAAAAAATCACTCTGTGCCTTGAACATATTTCGTTATGCAAACAATCACAGTTGCTCTTACTAGCGTATTATTTTAATCGTAAGTTTGCTTGGCACTTTGCCCATTGGCACCGATTTGGAGCAATTTTTTTATTTAATAAAAAAAAAAATGTTTTTTCTTCATTTTAGTTTTTAGTTATATTTTCATTTATTAATTAGGTTTTTTTATTAATCGTCATTTATGTTTTAAAATGTAAGTTTTTAGTTCATTAATATATATATTTTTAAAATTAATTGTACCTTAATTCCTTCGAATAAATCATTAATCGTAAGTGGATGTCATTTGAATACATAATCGGTGAAGGTCGTTCTTAGTACGGGTATTTTACTATTACTGCTCCGTGGTCTAGCGGTTATGATTTAGACGCCGAGGTAGTGTTCGATTCCTGGTCAATACACAATAATTTATGTACTTTATTGGTGATATTTTTCGAGTCGAACTTATCAAATGTAATGATGGACCAATAGTAAAGTTGGCTAAATGTGAATTCTCTTCTTAAACAAAGGTATTTTTTATTATTTAGCGGATTCACATTTACCCAACTTTACTATTGGCCCATCGTGGCAAGTGGTAAGCACGTCGATGTCTCTAGCGTATCAAAGTCGAGAAATATCACAAAATTTAATAAATTATTGGGTCCCGACCAGGAATCGAACCCGGTACCTACGAGTCTAATCCTTAACCGCTAGACCACGAAAATAAATCTTTAAAATATCGTGGATTATGACATCCCCTAAACTTAATAGGTACGTTAAAAAAAATATATTATCTTCACAGCTAAAATCTATGAAGCATTCTTAATTTACTCGACCGCTATCATCATTCCTTCTGAACATAAGTATTTCTGAAGAGAATTCAGTCTTTACTCTCTTATGCCTATGAGGCACGTCATTGGCTGAAATAACTAAAGTGACAAGCCCTACAAATAACGTGGCATATATCAATATGTTAACCATGATTAATTCCCTTCCTTTCTGCAACCGGCCGTAGGTAGGTATGTTCCCAATGTTCTGAAGGTAAACGAGAAGAGAATGCCTAGCGGGTTTCTTTTATTAAATATGTTTTTTTTAATAATAACTTACTGGGTGGAAACAAAGCACGCTTCATAGATTATACCTATGAAATACAAAAATAAATAATTTTATAGCTACCTCCTGGAAAACCGTATAATGGCGGAGAGTCTGAAAAAAAATAACACAGCTATTAGTAATCTTCATAAGCAAGGCCTCAGATTTAAACGCGAAGGTGCCGGGTTCAATTCCCGGTCGAGAACTATATTTCATTTATTTGTGACATTAGAGATATCTACTAGCTTACCACTTGAGAAGACCAAGACTTGATCTCAATCAGACGCATATATTTGTTTATAATTTTAACTAGATGGGATAGATAGATCTATCTCGGATGGGACATCTCTAGATTACATTTTTATTTATTTATTTATAGTTTAGTTTGTTTTTATTTTATTATTTAGGTAGCTTTTAATTCTCGATACATAAATATTTATTCATTTATTTATTAAAGGATAACTAACGACTAATAAGAAATTTGGAAAAAATAAATGGAAACATAAAGGGTCAATTAAAAGTTACCGCAAATGGACTACAAACATAAAATAAAATAAAGAATACTTACAAAAAATAAACAACAACAATTAATAAAAGCAAATATACGAAAGTCTCAACTCAGAGGACCAAGAAACTTTGTCCTAGCTTCAATTTTAACTTAAATTATTAAACCTTAATTCGAAAAAAAATTACAAAATATAAAATAAAATAAATATGAATACTAAGGATAGGGATATAAGTCCCGTCCGCGTGGAATGGTGGCAAGAACGCTGGCTGCATTTCCCCGCTGAATTGCAATACTGATTATTTGAGCGAATAAAGAGCCAGCCCTCTTGTCACCGGAGGAGACGACAAGACGCGGTGATATGTCTTTTAAAATCTTTTTTGTGGTTGGACTCCATGGGCCCAGAGTTTCTACAGCAAACGGCACAAATATGTAATCTTTTAATATATTTACATACTTGCGCCGCTTGCTGGACTCCGCATTTTCCGCCGCGGCCGCGCGGCTCTCGCTTTATGCGCTGTTCCCCTGAGATGCGACGCGGCGAGATACCATCGGGTCTCTTGCTATCATATCGGATAACTCCAACAGGCTTTAGAAGGGCTGGAACCTCGATGGTGGCTAGAGCTAACTAACTAACCTAAAAGGTTATTAATTGATCGTTGTGGTGCAGTTCTGTATATGTTTTATTTTGTAAATCTGATATAGCTGAGTATTCCTTGCAGATTCCTTTCTCAGTCAGATTAAACATTAACAGGTCACTGGAATCTGCTAAGCTGCTGGTCTTCTGCTAACAGCTTACTTATTGGACCACTTTGCTGCTTAGTCTTCTACTAGCAGGAGTAGAATCATTCAAAATAATTAAATTAATGACGTTTCATAAATGCCTGTAATAGGTTTACGTGAATAAAGATATTTTGACATTGACTTTGAGCCCTTTTAATAGTACCGTGTCGGGAAAATCTGCCCGCATTTTCATAGGGTTTGTGTGTTCTCCTATACTTATAATTACTTTGTTATTAGGGTCCTTAATATTTAAATTACTTTTTAGTAGTTCCTCAGAGTTCGCAAATGGTTTGGTGATTGACAAGTTCTGATAGTTTTCGTAGCTTGTTCTTTGTCGTGATCGTGTCAGGGCTGGTCCCATACCGACACATTGTTGGCCACCAAGTATTATGATTTGTTTTCGAGAGAACTTTGTCAAATTATCATTAGACATAACTTGTTTTTCTCTAATAGGTGGAGTTTTTTTAGCCACTGTTGAGAATGAATTTAGTTCCTCAATGTCTTTGATTTGCTGGCGCCTGCTGTAACAGATGTGTAAGTTGTAACCGTCTGGGTGGTATTTTCTGTCGCCTCTTAATAGCGGAGATTTTGGCAGGATTTTCTTAAATATTCGTATTGTGCCAGATAACTTGTTATTTTTTGCTTTAATGTATTAATTTCGTCCATTAATGATTGAATTTCTTGATGGGCACTTTCAAGTTGTTGTTTTAGAGCACAATTTTCCCTTTTTATTTCTTGAAACTCTTCATAAGAAAGGATTGTGGAATTATACAAAATAATATCATTATATTTTACTACAGCCCCTAGACCACAGAGTCCCAGACCGCCACTGTTGGAGATAGGCCTTCCAGAAATTTTAGTGCCCTATGTAAGTGACAGTAATGTATGTACCACATTATGAAGATCGCTCCAATATTCATCATGAGTAAAATGCCCAGAGTGATCTCGAGTATAGTATGTGATATAATTGTAATTAATTTAAAAAAAAAACCAAAGATTTTTAGAAAAACAATTATTATTGAGAGTTTTTTTGTCAATTTATATATATATAATCCATGATGACCTACTACATTATAAAGAGGGCATCAACATTCATCGCTGGTAGAAGGGCCTGGGTGATCTCACTGAACCCTCAACTACTAGAGATGACATATTTTCAATTTTAAGTAATGCGATTTATAGGGCCCACAACTATTCGTGGGCCTATAGTAAAGTTGGTAAAATGTGAACTTGCTGCTTAAAAAAAAGGAAGCGTGGCTGCTGACCACCCCACTGAGCATTGCTACTTACCTGGTTTGTCATTAGATTCGGCATCGACTGCACTTGTGGCGTTCGGTTTGACAACTACTAATGATGTAAGAGGTGTCACGAATTCGTACTGAAATATCAAAATATTTATTTTTAAATACTTCATATTATCACAACCATATGTATATATTTTATTTGTAAATAATACTCATATTAAGTGTTTCATACATACATTTCAATGTTGTCAGCCTTAATTAAATCTATAATAAATCTAAAATTATTTCTGCCAACGTATTAGCCTCGCTATACAGAGGGGAAATGTTGTCAGTCTCCTTGGGACTATCTCGGATGGGACGTCTCTAGAGGACATTTTTTATTTATAGTTTAGATTAATTTTAATTTTATTATTTAGGTAGTTTTTAATTTATATTTAATGTATATTAATTTACTACGGTATTTTTTATTTATAATAATTTTTATTTTATGTTTTCTTCATTTTAGTTTTTAGTTATATTTTTATTTATTGATTAGGTTTATTTTTATTAATAGTAATTTATGTTTTAAGATGTAAGTTTTTAGTTTAATTAATATTTTTTAATTTTTTTAAATCATTGTACCTTATTTCCTTCGAATAAAGGTTTTAATACATTTACTACGATTAAAACATAATTACAATTTAAACACCTATAATTTAAAATCACCTAACGTTATAAACTCTGTTGTCGAATCGAGAACATGAAGTATGGGATTTTAGACAGCGCCATTCATATTTGGACATTGAATAATTATTATATCGTACCTTCAAAGCTAAGCGCAGGGCTTTCTTCTCAGCTGTTTCGTCTTTCTTTTTATCTTCTTTCTGTAACTCTGCGTCTTTATCATCTAGCAACTGCTTGATGGTGAGGTACGCCCACAACCTCTCCAAAGGCAGGTACTCTGCAGAAATCTTTGGCGCCACCTTGTACGGTTTCTGTATAAAATAATAATACTGCTTATATATATACATATATTATTATCAATTTAAAATTTATAACTGTAAAAAAGAAGGACAATATTATAATAAATATAACCCTTTGGGATTGCGAGGAGCGATGGCAAGAGACCCGACGGCATGACTAGTGTTGTGTAGCAGGCTTTTCCTTAAGAATCGGTTGGGACACTCCTTAACCGAAATACTTTGACCAAGGCAATGTGCCTTCGTCTCAAAACCCGGACTGTCCACCCACACAAGTGTCGCTGTGGGGAACCAGTCGGACACCACGGGCTTTTTTGTGCTAGAAGTGCTGGCTGCATTCCTCGTCATGCGGCTCTCAACAACATCATTCGAAGGGCTCTTGTCACTGCTGGAACCCTCTGGGATTCCGCGGAGCGATGGCAAGAGACCTCACGGCATGACCGTTGCATGGGCTCTGGTAATATGGCAGGCCACGATGGGCTCTTGGGGTACCTCAGCCAATCGTCTGACCAAGGAGTTGTCCTAACAACTGATGGAAAAGTCTGGAGACAGGAAGGCTGGCAATTATTTCTACCATCGTATTAGCTTCGCTATACAGAGGGTAAATGTTGCCAGTAGCCTTCGGACTCTTCCTGATGAACTCTAGAGGACATTTATTAATTGAAATTTATACTATTTAAGTTCACGCACTGTATTATAATGAAAAAAGTAACCTTACCCTTCTATCACTTTCATTAGGTGATTCTGTTCCACAGAAGCCGAATACTTCGGCTATTAGTTCTGGCTTTTCTTGTTTGCCTGTGGGTTCTGGACTTTCGCTCAATTTTCCTGCGACCACCACCTCGGAGCCGGCGTAGTATGTGTGGAATCGGTGCTTAGTCAATGATTTTTCTTTCACCTGACGAACAAAATAAAATTAAAATCACGTTTTATTATATATACCAATTTGGTATTGTTTAAGGACAGGTAAAATCTCCTTACAACACCACCGTCCCCGTGCCTCGGAGAGCACGTTAAGCCGTCGGTCCCGGTTCCACTAATACGAACTTATGGAATCGTTAATAAATTGTCATAAAAAATGACATCATATCCTCGCCAAGCCGTCTGGCCAGCGTGGCGAGTGTAGGCCAAATTCTCCAGATGTATGTTCTGGAAGGCCCATCTCCAGCAGTGGAGGTGTAGGACGCTGAGTTCTAGGGGCTGTAATGATGAACGTTTTATTTATTAAATCAAGTTTTATTTTTATGGGATTTTGACGGCAAGGTGGCAAGAACGCTGGCCACATTTCCACGCTGAATCGCTATGGGCGAGGAAAAAACCAGCCCTCTTGTCCCCAGAGCAGACAATTAGAGTAGGGGTGTTTTTTAAAAAAAAAATGTTTTAGCGCTTGGACCCCACGGGCCTAAAGTCTCTACAGCAAACGGCACAAACATGTAGTCTTGATTATAGATACGCATTTTTGCGCCGCTTGCTAGGTCCGCGCGCTGCGGAGCTGCAGCCGAAAGCGCGGAGTATATATATATATATTAAATAAAATATATATATATTAATAAATATATATATATATATATATTATATAATTAGATATTTAATCAATTTTGTTGTTTATATTTATAATTTCATCGATATTATATTAAATTATTAAATCAAATAAAGAATTTTAAAATTTGCCGTCAATGCTAGTTTGGTGGGAACCCGAAGTTTTACTTGCACATTTTTCTTCTATAAAGATATCATTTACGTTTCAATAATAACATTATCAATTTTATAGTAAACGCATTATTTATTTATTCGGAGTGTTTACCTGTTCTGGTGGGTAGACAAAGCGGACATCAGACAGTAGTGGAGAGGACACCTGTCTGTAGAAGTCTCGGAGCTGGAGAGCCGCATCAGATGCTTCATAGATATGTCTCATGAAGGCATCATTACGAAGGGACAACTTGCGGAGGAAACTGCGGTCAGCATCTTCACCTGGTAAGAAATCATCATTATCAAAGGTATGTGTTGGGGATTGGCCTTCCAGAACATATATCTGGAGAATTTGGCCACGCTGGCCATACGGGTTGGCAAGGCTCAGATGTCATTTTCTATTGGCGATTAATTAACGATTCCACAAGTTGGTATTGGTGGAATCGGGACGGCTTAACGCGCTCCCCAAAGCACAGGAACGGTGGTGTTGTAAATCTATGACAAATGTACGTAAGAAAAGTGTATTTCTCATTGGTACATGCCGGGGACCGACCTTTGCAAGATTTAAGGAACGCGTTCTTACTATTAATTTCCCAAAAACCGTCCAGCGGAAACGGATGACATTTTTTTTATAGCATCTTTACACAAAAACAAGAATTTTCCTCAAAAGCTTGCTACACGATTTTATTTCACGTATTAAAAAAAAGTTTTTTTTAAAAATGATATTACATTAAATATCCAAGTTTCTCAGTGTACTAGTTATGTACTTACCAAAGGCAAGTGAAAATATAGCAGTTTTGTATTGTCCGGAATTCCTCTCGGACACGTGGCTAATGATCTTGTTGATGTCAGAGTTGCCCACGGTGGGCTCACCGTCAGTCAGGAATATTATGATAGGCTCCACCTTGGACGAGTCTTTGGTGATTGGCGCTTCTGTAAAACAAAACCGCTTCTGTTTTTAAAAACCGGTATTTAATAACTAATGGGGTTTTAATATCAGGTTTATTTAATATATAAATTATATTTATTCGAAGTAGATACAAAAACTGCCTCCGTGGTCTAGCGGTTAAGTTCGTGGATTTAGACTCGGAGGTACCGGGTTCGATTCCTGGTCGGGACACAAAAATATTTATTTATGTAAATAAATACATTTAAATAATATTTAATTTATTTGTGATAATTCTCGAGTTTGGTACGCTGGAGACATCGACGAGCTTGCCACTTGTCATGATTGGCCTATAGTAAAGTTGGCTGAATGTGAATCCGCTTATTTATAAGCGTGGTTTCTGACCACCCCGAAAGGTCGTACTACTTTACTTTTTTAGATACAAAAATATTAAAATACAATAGATTAAAAAACTAATTATAAATAAAACTAAACTAAAAATACGAAATTAAAACTATTCTACAAAATAAACTAAGGGCTTACCACCAGGGAGGGTACCTAAAACGCTTAAGCAGTTATGGCTAAACGCTTAGGTAGTTATGGCATTTGGGATCGCCACACTCTTGAAAAATTCGTTTACCCAATTCTTTTATGAATTACAAAATCAAGTTTAAATCTACAGATCATTATTATGTTTTCACATATGAAAACTATGCAAGCAAGCTAAAAATTAAATAATAAAGAAAGCAGATAAATTAAGTATGAATAACAGCTTAGGTAGTTTAGGAAACAGTCAAAGAAAACCAAACCAATGTTTTGACAGAGTATTCTTAAAAGTAGCTGTAGTTGAATTAAATAGATCCAACTCGGAAAAGTCAACCAGTTTATCAAATTCATTAGCTGAACGCAGCAAAACGAATTACCTCTATACCTAGATGCACTAGATGGCACTGTTGGCTTTCTTAAGGATTTAACAATTAATTCAATTACCTGTGCTTGGTTTAACATCTACAAGTGGTACAGCACGAGGTAGTTCTTCTACGGACTCGTCTGTCACGTCTTCTGTCTTCTTGTCACTATCCTTTTCTGGCGTCCACCCAACACCCTTGTTAGCCAGGTCTATTGCTACTTTTAATGCCAAGTCTATGTTTGTTCCTAGAAATATATGTAAATGTTAAGATACAATCATCGATGTCAAAGTCAAAGTCAAAATATCTTTATTCACGTAAACCTATTACAGGCATTTATGAAACGTCATTAATTTAATTATTTTGAATGATTCTACTCCTGCTAGTAGAAGACTAAGCAGCAAAGTGGTCCAATAAGTAAGCTGTTAGCAGAAGACCAGCAGCTTAGCAAATTCCAGTGACCTGTTAATGTTTAATCTGACTGAGAAAGAAATCTGCAAGGAAAACTCAGCTATATCAGATTTACAAAATAAAACATATACAGAACTGCACCACAACGATCAATTAATAACCTTTTAAATTAAGTTATCAGTACCTATGAGAATACAATACCTGGTACAGCAGTAACCCACCAGGCAAGTCAGAATTAAGGTAGACTACATGCCTATGTGCAACCCGAAAGTCGACAAAACGTATGATGTATATAGATAGGCCCTCACTGATATAAAAACGTTCCCGCAAAACTAATCGAAGTCATGTAGCTGCACCAACAGTCGCGAGCTAGCAAGCTTTGAGAGCGCT
The DNA here is from genome assembly GCA_910589645.1 of Tinea semifulvella. Taxonomy (NCBI): domain Eukaryota; kingdom Metazoa; phylum Arthropoda; class Insecta; order Lepidoptera; family Tineidae; genus Tinea; species Tinea semifulvella. Next base: position 8,964,402 of record OU342618.1, on the reverse strand, counting down.
TAAACATTAATATTTATATCAAGTGAAACTAGTCTTTATAGCATGCATTGTGACAGAATTTCCGACAAATATCGCATGTGACATTCATTGCTTGAAAATTGGCCCCCAAAGTTGATAGGGACACGTGGCAAGCGGCACGTTTTTAGAGTGCGTGTTGTATTGAATAGGTCTATCTATATACAAGAATCGACATGATGAAATTTAGGCTGAGATGAACTAAAAGGAAATCTTTGTTATTGTTACTATAAAAGTTAAATTCCCAATGGAAAAAAGTGCAACCATTAATTTCCCAAAAACCGTCCAGCGGAAACGGATGGCATTTTTTTTATAGCATCTTTACACAAAAACAAAAATTTACCTCAAAAGCTTTATAATAAGAAATAATAATAATAATAAATATTTCAGACAGGTCACACAGCGCCATCTAATTTCCGTGGTAAGCGGTAAGCTTGTGTTACGGAAACTAGATGGTTGATAAACTACATATTATACTTTTTTATACTATATTTATATATATATAAACACCCAGACCGAGACAAATTATACAATGTACAACTTGCCCCCGGTGGGAATCGAACCCACGACCTCCCGAGTTCACGGCAACGTTTGTTACCACTAGACCACGGAGGCGCCATCAACGCGTCTCAACCGTCAGTCGGTACAATTACCGACTGACGGTTGACCTTCAAAATAAACCTGTTACTGTCAAAACAGCTCGTCAACACCTCAGGAGACAAGAGGGCTGGGCAACATTTAGGCCAAAGGATCAGCATTGCCATTCATCGTAGCAATGCTGTTAGTATCCTTAACACTTTGCCCTTTGGGTGTGATTTGGAGAAAAAAAAATGATTTAGTTTTTATCCCTTTCAGCACGACAAAATATGTTTTAGATAATGAAAGGTTTATTGATTACTTTGAGATCCTTGAGGTCTAAAATATCTCATATATATGGGTAAAAAAAATCCTTGGAAATAAAAATCACTTTTGTGTGTTTTATTCTTAACTGTCCTAACAATTTAATAGAGATAATTACGAAGTAGCTAGATGAGAGTAGGAACTACTCGTATCAAGGCCAGTAAAACAGAATTTAGGGAGAGGTCTAGATATTTTTAATAATAACGCACGCTTGGTATCATCCGTGCTGAAAGGGTTAAGTGAATCCACTTCTTTTTAAAACAAAAAGCTAGGTTTCTGATCAGGGATACATACAGTCGTGAACATACTTTAAGGGTCTTTCAGGTCGCTCGAGTAGTGACAGAAGAGTCATTCTGGTAACAGAGTTTTGTGTTAAATATCAAGCAAATCATCTGCACTTTTCTGTACATAAAATCTAAATGTATATTTACCTCCATCAGCGCCCATACGGTTTACAATAATCTTAGCTTTGTCGATGTTTTCTTTGGTAGCTTTCGAGGGTGGCACGAGTTTGACAGGTTTCCGCGGTTCCCCATAATAGAAGTGGTAGGTATTCTTGGGCTTTTCTTCGTCAGCCTCTTTCATATTATGAATCTGTACAAATTAAGGTTTAACTGAATAAAATTTAATCCGTTTCCCTTTCGGGGTGGTCAGAAACCACGCTTATAAATAAGCAGATTCACATTTAGCCAACTTTACTATAGGCCAATCAAGTGGCAAGCTCGTCGATGTCTCCAGCGTACCAAACTCGAGAAATATCACAAATAAATTAAATATTAATTTAAAGTATTTATTTACATTAATAAATATTTTTGCGTCCCGACCAGGAATCGAGCCCGGTACCTCCGAGTCTAAATCCACGGACTTAACCACTAGACCACGGAGTCAGTTAAGAATTTAAAATAAAATAAAAATAAAACGGATATCGATTATGCACTACATCTGTATATTGTTGTATTTTAGTTACTGCTTGGGTTTTAGGGTGTCTTTTATTGACTAAAATTAATTTTAAATTATTTATTTATTTATAAACAAACAGTATAAAATAATTACAATATAAATTAACACTAACTACTTAAAAGTAAAAATTAAAATAAATATAAGCTAAACCTAATAAAAAATAAACAATAAGTAAAAAATGTCCTCTAGAGACGACCCTTCAGTGATAGTCCCAAGAAGACTGGCAACATATCTATCTATCTATCTATCCCTTCCCATCACACAAACTTTGTTTCCAAATCTTTTGTTGTGTCATCTTCATCCCTGTGGAACAACCTTCCTGTTGAAGTCAGACAAGCACCCAGCAGACCAATATTCAAGAAAAGAGTGTACAGTCATTTTTATAAGTCACTAGCTTAACTTTTAACTGACTTTAATCCATTGTAGGTAGTTATTATTAACATTAAGGTATTTATGTATTATTTTATTATTTTATTGGATTATATTTATGTAGTATTAGTATGTATGTGTATATATTATAGTTGTCTAAGTATGATAATTTTTAATATTATTTATGTTTCATTTTAATATTTAATTTCTCTATTTGCACCGTACTCATATTTAAATGTCCCAATGTCCCAAAGGTTAACGGGAAGAGAATGTCTTGCGGCATTACGTTCGCCTTTTGTATAGATTTACAATAAAGTTTTTAAATAAATAAAAATAAAATAAAACATTTCCCCTCTGTATAGCTAAGCTAATACGTTGGCAGAAATAATAATTGCCAGCCTTCCTGTCTCCAGACTTTTTCGTTAGCCGTTTGGACAACTCCTTGGCCAATTAACTTATTTATTTCTAAATGTTTTAAAAAAAACGAACAAATAAAAATATGCATTGTTAACAATAATAAAAAAATACTTACCGAAACATCGGATGAGAACTCTACAAGATTGAAGTAATCTCCTGGGTTGAGTTCTCCGAGTATGACCACCATAGCTTCCCTTAGCTGACTAATCTTTCTGCCCATCATGGAGCCCGAAGTGTCAAGCACGAATACTATATGTTTTTCCAATGGCGGCAGAGATGATGGCGCGAAGAAGTGCACGAAGTATCCATCGCTTACCTGGTTAAAATATATATATTATTTATTTCCTTTATTTAGAAAACATGCAGATATTAAGAAGATTTAAGAAACGCTTTAGTTTTTAGTTCGTGCCGATAAACCCAGTAAAGTGTATCCACACGTTTCGGGATCAGTGTTGTCATAGTGTTGGGGACTGATATCAGTCATGAATGTCTGATTCCAGTTGCTAACATTCATAGACCTCGCGCGCCACTTACCATCGGGTGGGCGCAAAGTCACACGTTCGTGCTAGTATGAAAATAATATTAATCATTATCATCATTACAGCCCCTATAGAACACAGCGTCCCAGGTTTCCACTGCTGGAGAACATATATCTGGAGAATTTGGCCTACACTCGCCACGCTGGCCAGCGAGGAAATGATGTCAATTTTTAATGACAATTTATTAACGATTCTACAAGTTGGTATTAGTGGAACCGGGACTGACGGCTTAACGTGCTCTCCGAGGCACGAGAACTGTGGTGTCGTTAATCTATAACAAATATACGTAAGAAAAGTGCATTTCTCATTGGTACATGCCGGGTGAGTTTGAACCGACCTTTGTAGGATTCAAGGAACGCGTTTTTACAACCGAGCCACCACCGCGCTGTTATTTAATTTATTTGCGATATTTTTCAAATTTGGTACGCTAGAGACATCAACAAGCTTGCGACTTGTCATGATGGGCCTACAGTAAAGTTGACTAAATGTGAATCTGCTTCTTTAAAAAGCGTGGTTTCTGATCACCCCGTTTTTTTATTATACTATATTATATTTTTACATTATTCTGTATTTGGTTGGGAAGGAAGAGGAGCAGAATGGTGGATAGTGAGTGTCTAGTTGAGCAATAAAAATCCTTTTTCACACGCAGAGACATGCGTGACGTTTTTTTTAAGAAAAATCAGCGTGTTTCTTACCAAGACTTCTCCTTGATCAGATCGTTCGACGTCGTACTGCACCACAAACTGTCCTAGATTTCCTTCTGCTGGTGTAGGTCTCTCCTCCTGTTCACCGTAATACCCTGAACTGTAGCCCTCCGGTTTTGATAGCTTGCTTTTTACCTAAAAAACAAAATCACAATATTAGTAGTACTTAGTTATAGTAAAGAGCGATGGTGGCTCGATTGAAAGAACATCATTATAGCCTCCAGACACAGGGTCCTAGACCTTCACGGCTGGAGATGAACCTACACTCGCCACGCTCTGGCCAGATTTATAATGACAATTTATTAACGATTCCACAAGTTAGAACTTGGACGCACAACGCTTTTATAAAAATAAATTTCATCATTTCGAACCCCGGCCAATGAGACACTTTTCTTATATTTGTGATTTTCCAACATCTGGAATTTGATGATATTCTCAATAACTCGTTAAAAAAAATATTACGACGGACATGGCTGTATGGTCTAAGTCCCTTGCCTTCCCTATCATCTTATTCATCATCCAGATGAGAGAATAGAAACAAAAAAAGAGTTCTTCGCGCCATTTTGCGTAGAGCGTCAAGTGCAAGTTTTTGTTTTATAAATCAATTTGCTGTGGATATTATTGATCAAAAGTGGTGTTGTTTTGTTTAATAATGTGCTACAATGTGAATAATTATTGAAAACGTTAAATTGGACTTTAAATATGGTGCATAAGTTGCAGTTTTATTTAAGCGGTTTTCCCGCGCTGTCAACTCGCATATTTTACCCGACGTATTTGATGTATGGTGCCGCGAGTGACTCCAAGAAAAGCATCAAATTCTGCAGCATCTGGAATTTGATGATGACCTCATAAAAAAGAAAGATATATTACGTCAGACTTGGCTGTATGGGCTAGACCCTTTGTCTTCCCTGTCACCTCATTCATCATCCATCGGGAGAAGAGAACCAAAAAAAAAAGAGAAACAAAAAAGAAGTGTCTGTCCTTCGCGGCATTCTGCGCGGACATGTAGGCTAGTTTTTGTTTTGTAAATTGATTTACTGTGGATGATATTGTTAGTCAAAAGTGGTGTTGTTTTGTTCAATAATGTGCTACAATGTTAATTATAGAAAACGATAAATTTGAACACGACAAATTCTGCATGTCTGGAATTTGATGATAATCTCATTAACTCATAAAAAAGGAAGATATTACTTTAGAATTGGCTGTATGGGCTAGACCCTTTGCCTTCCCTCATTCATTCATCATCCATCGGGGAAAGAGAACATATAAACAAAACAAACCTCTCTCGGACATTCCTTTAGATATACGATTATGCTATAGTAATTAATTTGGAAAAGAATGGCAACTCTCGCGATAAATTGGGAAATACCCTTGTATGATCTGCACACTAGCGCCGACGCCGGGTAGATGGTAGGAATAGTATTATATTAGATTTTTTTGTGTCTGAGCCCGCAACTAGTTATCTGTACACCTAAATTTAAAAATATTGTGTATTATCTATCTATTTTACCATACAATACGATATGGTACTGAGAACTTAGAAAATACATTTAAATTTTTTTTTTGGTTCGCCTTGTGACAACTACAATGTTGATCATGAATTGAATCAATGATTGAATGTAATAATTAAATGAATGACAATTAAATATTTTTTATTTATAGTTTAGTTTATTTTTAATTTTATTATTTAGGTAGCTTTTAATTTATATTTAATTAACTTCGAATAAATAAGTTACACAATATTAAAAAAAAAAAAAAAAAAAATGAATGACATCTTTAAAAATAGATTACTCTTACCAAAATCAAATTTAAAGATACACAGCAGCGGTCCCTATGCTATATCCGGAAGTATATACAATAAATTGCCAGAATCTATTAAACAACAAGAAGCTAACCATAATAAGTTTGTAAATATTCTAAAGGATATATTACTAGAAAAATGTTACCATACATTAAATGAATTCATGCAAAATAAACTCTAACGTATATGCAGTAGTTATTATTTTCGATCCTTCTCCGAATTCCTGTTGTTTAGCTGACCAAACATGCCTTGTGTTCTCGTTTCTAGGCCGCAGCCATCATAATTGTTGAGAGAGCAAATTGTACAACAAATATATTTTAATGTAGTAAAGATTAATGTATCTGTGTGCTGTCGGTGTATGTGTAAATTTTCTATTTAAGAATGTGTATAGTAAAGAATAAATCAGATTGCAACATTACGTTGTTTGTCTCATTTCCTACACGTTGCCCAAGACACCTTTGCGTGCTACCTCTTCTAGGTACGATCTTGTGAGCATGCTCGATCGAACGTGTATCCACCACCTTGAATCCCTGCCCGACCTTTGTTAGGATCCATCACGTTGGTCAAGACACCTAGCCGCCTGCCTCCGCTAGGCACAGTCGCGTGAGCCTGCGCGCCTGGACGTGAACACCATCTTCCCCATTCCCTCACTGCCTTAGGGTATTACACCGGCAGTGGGACTCCTATCTTTACACTACCACTATCATTTATATATTGTTAGGTTTATATATTTCGCTCAGAGCTTGGACTTAGGTGTTAGGCCCTCTGCATTTAGCGTCCACGCTCTGACATATATGCAGTAGTTATTATTTTCGATCCTTCTCCAAATTCCTGTTGTTTTTTTTTCTTTTCTTTTTCTTAATATAGATGTGTTGTAATATGGTTTGAGGTGTTTGATGGTTTGAAATTGTTATATAGTTTTAATTATAATGTTATTATTTGCTACGGGGTGTCATATAGTAGTTAGTAGTTGTACTATTTTGTGACATGCAATAAAATGTTTCAATTTGAATTTATTGAATATTTATTATTTTTATTCCACATATAACCACAAACGAGAAAGTTCTTCCTACCAGCTACTAGGCGGCGCCACTTTCTATTTAAATCAATGTTTTTGACAATGGGGTGTATCAGGCAAAGCTTTTTGTAGATGTCGCTAGCGGCAATGGTACCTTATTTTACACCTACTCGTATATCGCATAATTTTTTTAGAAAAATGTTTTTAAATTAACGTTACCTACCTTAAAAGACGAATTAAAAAGCGTATTTAAAAAGAAAAAAAGTAAATAAATTAATAGAACGGCAATTTTAAGATCACCATATCTTTGATTTCGCTTAGAAATCTCGATTTGTACACCTAAAAGCTGCTCACTTCGGCATAATATCCAGAAAATAATAAATTTCGTAATAAAAATACAAGTTTTCTATGCAACTGATAGTTATATTAGGTACCATCTATCATGCGTCATCTATCGTGATAAAAAGTTAGTGATACACCTCATTGCTTGTTGTAAGGTTCTACCCCTTGAGGCTATATCTTGCCAAGTAATCGCAGAATCGCCAACTGCAGTAATACTTAACAAAAAGTTTTTTACCTTATAGATATCCATTAGTTTCTTCTGTTCTTCTAAATCAGGCGTAAACGTTATTGTGGCTTGCTTTTGATCAGCACTCTTCTCGATCTTAGCTTTGGTGTTTTCTGTAAAATTAATATTTGTACGAATTTGATAATGATAGTGCGTCATCCTAGTTATGTCGTACGGAGCAGAGACATGGACACTACAAAAATTTAAGGTCGCTCAGCGAGCTATAGAGAGCTATGTTTGGTATTTCTCTGATGGATACATTTCGAAACGTTAATATTCGCCAGAGAACCAAAGTGACTGATATATCTTTCAATGATATTTCCCCGTCGTGACCACGGAAATGAAGCTAATGAGAAAATCCAGCAATACAAATATAGGATATCACTTTATGAATAACAGAGTTGTAAATATGTGGAACAAAATACCAGAAGACATATTAAAGTCCTCAACTGTAAACACTTTTAAAAACAAACTGGACAAGTGGCTAATGACAATCGAAATAGACTATGGTGATAAATGACAATTTAATAAACTTTACACCAGTGCTTGATATAGGCATATCAGCAATGCGCTGCGAGGCTATTAATCAATAATAATAATAATAACAAAATTTGAAGTGGCATTGGGCTGGACACATATGCCGCAGAACCGACGACCGATGGGGCAAACGGGTTCTGGAGTTGAGACCACGAACGGGATGACCGCCCACCAGATGGATGGATGTGTCGGGAAGGATGATTAAATTAACGCATGTTTAACAGTTTTCTAACTAAGTCTGAATTGCACCATAATGAAGTTCCTGTAATCGTCACGATTTAAGTTTAAAATGCCGTCCATTATACCAGGATATATTTTCAAGTTGGCGTGAATGGTAACATTTTAAACTACGAAGATTATTTTTAAAATTTTGAAAAGAATTTTTAGGGCCGATTTTTATAAAACTGAAATACTTCTGCTGTGTTCGTCTTGAAAGCGAAGCTGGCTTTTTATTAAACGAATTTCACTTAAAGTGTATAGTAATAGAGCAACGTCAAGTCGACCGACCATCATAGCGAAATAAATTACAAAGGGCTTAATGCGACAAGTCAAACACAAGGTTCACAACATTTTTGAAAAAAAAATAGACTATCCAGAAATCGACGTTAAAAAAATAAACGTTTTAGTTAAATAAGTAATTAAACGAATCAATAAAAGATATACAAATTTAAATAAATTAAAACTATTTAAAAACATATTAATATAATTATCATAAAAAACTAAATTAAAAATAAAACTATATATAAAATAATTCACGAATGACTTAAATCATGTGGCAGTGTGCCAAGGACACTCGCAACATTCCCCCGTTGCACAGCGATGCTGATTTGCTGCGCGAAAAGACTGCCAGCCCTCTTGTCACATACGGCAACAACCAGCCGCTTAGACAGTTCCCCCACGGTCCCATTGTCTCAAGACCAAATGGCACAAACACGTAGTCATTAGCAACAAATTTTAATTTGAATAATATAAAGATAACCCGAAAATAACAAAAATATACTTCAAGAAAGTTATAAGGTACGTCGGCGTTGTGATATACCTAGAGTTGAAAGCTTTATTCTATTCTTTCTATTTCTTTTTTTTATACTATATTTATTTTTATACGCCTCTCCGTTTGACAGCTGAAAGAAATAATTGAGTGGAGGAGGCGTTAAGGAAATGTCCAAGTTTACGGGTAGACACATTGTAAAAACTCCTGAATAAATTTAAGCATTGTACATACGTGCATCGTTTTCCGTTGCGTCAATTTCATTTCCCGTACGCATTTCTGGCACGCGCAGAGTTGTCAGTTTGGTGTTTTCCTTGACGTTAACAGTGACAGTTAACTTTGGAACGAGAGCTGATGGGTGCAGGTTAATAGCGTGGTTGTACACACTATTCCTACGTTGCAACAGCTCCTCATAAGTCAGGTTGAACACTGCTTCGGTTTGAGGCTCGACGTTAATTGATACTGTGAACTGGTTGGAGTCGCGAGCCCTGAAATAAAATGTTATCAAAGTGATCCCATATATCTTCACGCCAAATCCCTATCCGCGATATATAAATATCACGATTTGGATGCTCAGAGCGTGATATCAATTCGGAACGGTTTAAATCACATTTTCATTCATAACATGATAGTTTTTTTTAAAATGTATGGAAGATAAATTGCGGATTCCACATCTTTGAGTATGAATACTAACAAATATACATCTCTCGGTTTATTCATATTTATATGTGTAAAGTTTAATATTAATAACTTATTTTGGTATTTTAGAATAACTTGCCGTGTTACAGACATTATTTTTTTCACTTCCTACTTAAATATTAATTACAGATTTGTTTAAGAAGTAATATATAAACAGTATAAACGAATTACAATATTAAATAATTTAAAAGAAAACCTAATATTAAATTAACTTGAAAATGGCGCGGACATTATGACAAATAACTGACTGACAGCGCTCAGAGCGATCTACCTCGATATCGTGAGCAGTCTAAGCGCGAGAAATAATGTCATTTGTGACGTCACATAGCTTTGGCAAAACAGTTTAAACACGTCTCGGAACATCTTTAAGCGTGCTTGGGTAACTATTATCGTGTCTCGGAACGACGGGATTAAAGAATGTAATAAACTTACTTGGCAGCGACATGAGCAGCTCCTATTCCTTGAGAGACAGCATCATTGTAGATCTGCTTAGCTTCCTCCTTTTCTTTCACATACGCCTTATATGATTTGCCGTTTAAAGTCCTGTAAGAATATGGAGGAAATTTCAAAACCTTAGATGTATTTATTTATTTTCAGAAAAATCGAAGCTTATGTTTTTTTATTTAAAACTTTATTGCACTATGTACAAGGGGCGGGCTTAATGCCGCTAGACATTCTCTGACAGCCAACCTTAGGGACAATAATAAGTGCAACTTAGATCGAGGAGTTAGCTTATAACTAGGACATAAAAATTACAATATTATAAATTATTAGATCTTAAGCCAGAAAGATTTTATATTATTTGTACAGCTTATTCCTCCAAAACAATGGGTTAAATAATATATAAAATATAATAAAATATAAAAATATTAAACATTAGTAAAATAAAAATTATAATAAAATTAAAATATAAATAGCTATATACAAGTAGCATAGGATTATTATGATATTAATGAGTGAAAATTATATTATATAGAAATAATAGGAAACAAAGGGAAGATATGCATAGCATTACCCATGGAACTAGCAAACGAACTTACTAAAGCCGCCGTCTAACTTGGATCAGTGGTAAGCTAGCTATCGAGCAGTAAGCTTTTCTATGCATTCTGTCTCGCTCACATCCCACTATGACTATTTCCTGACATTCAAAATCTATGTAGTACATTTTAAACTTTAATTGTGACAATTACTCAGGAGGACAGCGCATAAAGCGGGAGCCCCGACGGAAAATGCGGAGTCCAGCAAGCGGCGCAAGTATGTAAGTATATTAAAAGATTGCACACTTGTGCCGTTTGCTGTAGAAACTCTGGGCCCATGGAGTCCAAGCGCAAAAAAGTTTTTAAAAGACATAACACCGCGTCTTGTCGTCTCCTCCGGTGACAAGAGGGCTGGCTCTTTCTTCGCCCAGAGAATCTGTATTGCAATTCAGCGGGGAAATGCAGCCAGCGTTCTTGCCACCATTCGACGAGGACGGGACTTATATCCCTACCCTTAATATTAATTTTATTTTATATGTTGTAAATATTTTTTCGAATAAATGTATATTAAATTACAGAACAATTGTTTTTGGTGCAATCCATCCTAAGTAATTTGATTGAGGAAATCTTAAGCCTGGGTTACACCAAAAAAAAGGCTATGTAATTGTTACTATTAAAGTTAAAAAGAACGCCTTATCGATATCGGCCTAGAACACTCAAAATCCATATTAGAAAAGGTCCGTTGGACTGTAACGCCCATTAACTACACAATAGCTAATCCATATTCATCATTACATTCATATAACTGCAGACGGATGGCAAAACTCAGCAAGGGTGTTTATACTTTACACAAATCGAATTAAAAAAATGTTAAGTTCCTGTTCGCGATATTGTAACCGCGGCCGTTTTGCCTGGGCGTTCGACCAGTCGTCGTTGGGCAGGCGAACACGCCACTACACTTATTCAAATAATAAGCCCTAATAAATCCTACCATACAGTCCGCTCACACAGTTCCATATAAACCATTTAAAAATTAACTATACCACGTGTTCTTTTCAACAGAGAAAATACTTTTTTGGGCTTCAGGTGTTGTTAACGCCGTTATTTATATATATACATATACATACTCGTAATTATCTATGTATTATAACGCTTCTAGAACAATCTCACGCTTTATGTATATCCATCCCTTTTATTCCTTATCCATATAACTTACGGGTGAAAGAGATGGAGAAATGCGCAAACGCACCTTAAAATGGGTCGGCCTCGCGACCCACCTGTCAGTTGGAATAAAATTTTTGAACGGTGAACCCGTGAACGCTACTCAACCCATATTTATTAAAATATAAGACTAAATTGTGAATTGTGTGTGCTCATAAACTCTGCTCCAATTCTTGATGCTATGGTGGTGTCGTGCCTTACAAACAGTGACCTTGGAGCTATCGAAGAACCCGCAGTTCCTTTCTTTTCACCACCAGGTGTCATTAGTAGAAGCTTTATTTAAAATAAAAAGGTCACTTTTTTAAATATAAAAATCATTATCCGAAAAACAAAACACTGCATGATGAATAAGGCAGCGTCTGAAAATTGCTATATTCATCGTGATAAATACCTAAAGGCTGGGGAGTGTTATTATTAATTGATCTCGCTCACAGCCGAGAGACGAAATAGAGAGAGAACGAATTACGTAAGTCAACGTTCGTCTGTATGAGTGGCGATATTTTTAGGAAAACTTCTCTGCACCGTAACTTGAGATTTTATTAAAAATAAAATAACGTGGGTTTTTATAGATTACTCGTATAATATAAAAACATTTTAATAATAATAACTAATAAATATTTCCAGACAGGTCACACAGCGCCATCTAGTATCCGTGGTAAGCTACGAGGCTTGTGTTACGGAAACTAGATGGTTGATAAACTACTTATTATACTTTTTTTTTGTAAATATATACATATAAACACCCAGACCGAGACAAATTATACAATGTACAACTTGCCCCCTGTGGGAATCGAACCCACGACCTCCCGAGTCCACGGCAACGTTTGTTACCACTAGACCACGGAGGCGGTCATTTTTGCTCTTTAATAAATTCCACGCAGTATATAAACAAGAAATAATCCTAAGAAGACTGGCAATATTTCCCCTCTGTACAGCCAGGTTAATACGTTGGCAGAAATAATTGCCAGCCTTCCTGTCTCCAGACTTTTATGTCAGCCGTTTGGACAACACCTTTTTCCCATCATCTTGACTCCCCCACCAGAGACCTGCCAAGAATCCACGACCCAACAGTCATGTCGTTTCTAGAGAGTTCTAGGTTTGAGGATACACCAGTAATGACAAGTTAAATTGTAAATGGCACAGCAGAAGATTCGCTATTTTTTTTGTGTTATATTTTAGTCTCGTAGTTTTCTTTTAGTTATCGGCCAATTTGTCTGATTGACGATCTTTCCCAAAAGTTGAACATTTACATGTTACAGCCCCTAGAACACAGAGTCCTAGACCTCCACTGCTGCAGATGAGCCTTCCAGAACATATCTCTGGAGAATTTGGCCTACACTCAGGGTTGGCGGGTATCTGATGACAATTTATTAACTTGGCCAAGGTGTTGTCAAAGCGGCTGACAGAAAGGTCTGGAGACAGGAAGGTTGGCAATTATTTCTGCCAACGTATTAATCTCGCTATACAGAGGGGAAATGTTGCCAGGCTCCTTGGGACTATCTCGGATAGGACGTCTGTAGAGGACATTTTATAGTTAAGTTTATTTTTAATTTTATTATTTAGGTAGCTTTTAATTTATATTTAATCTATTTATTTTATTTTCATTTTACACTAAACTTCTGCACAACGTTCAAGAGAATTGTATCGACGATAAATTTCTGATTATTGGTGACTTTAACACGCCCGGCATAAAATGGGACTCATCACCTCATGGCAGCATGATGGTACCAACTGGTTTTAGTGATTTCAAGTCGCGTCTGCTTTTGGATACGCTAGCGTTGTGTGATCTTACTCAGTATAACCATATACCTAACTTTAACAACCGCATACTTGACCTTGTGTTATCAAATCTTGACTCCACTAATATCATGCCTGAGTCTCCACTAATGCGTATCGACTCCCATCACCCAACCTTCTCTGTTAGACTCGATTCTATTTCAAAACCAAAAGAGCCTAAAGTAGCAATACGTAAACGCCTGAATTTTAGAAAAAGTGATTATATAAGCATTAAAACAGAATTAAAAAGAATAAGTTGGGGACATGTATTTAGGGTTGGTGATGACATTGATAGCTCGACATCCAAATTTTACAAAATAATTAAATCTATTATTCAAAGACACACCCCAACGGTTAAGGACGATTCTCATAGGTATCCTATTTGGTTTACTCCCGCTCTAAAACAAGCTTTAAAGGAAAAGAATAAATTTCACAAGCGATTCAAGAAATACGGTAACCCTAGGGATTATGATACGTTTTCACTACTGCGAAAAAGGTGCAAGCGCTTATCGCTCTCGTGCTACAGATCATTTGTGGCCTCAACTGAAGAATCGATTCATGACAATATTAAATCATTCTGGAATTTTGTTAAGAGCAAAAAGGGCAATAAGGGAATTCCACAGTCAATGTATTTTGGAAACCTCACAGCATCCACGGATATTGATATTTGCGAGTTGTTCTCAGACTACTTTGCATCCGTGTTTGTCAAGTCTTCTTCCGACCCAGTGTGTAGGGCTGTTGGCGGGGGCGGGTTTGGGTCACTTACGGGAATTGTCATTAGAGAATGTGATGTATTTGATAGATTAAAACATCTTGATCCAAACAAGGGTGCTGGGCCGGATGGGATTCCCCCTCTTTTTCTGAAGATGTGTGCTGATGCGTTGTGTTCACCTTTGCAATATATCTTCAACAGGTCTTTAGAGTTGGGAACATTTCCATCTTGCTGGAAAACGGCGCATATAGTTCCTATCCATAAATCTGGCGATAGATCTAATTGTGAAAACTACAGACCAATTAGTATCTTGTCTGCTATGGCTAAGTTGTTCGAATGTGTCATATATGACCATATCTTTAACCAGTTTAGGCCTTACTTGGTTTCCAATCAGCATGGGTTCATCAGGGGTAAATCTACTGTGAGCAACTTGCTTGAATACAGGGACTACTTATGTAAAACGTTCTCCAGGTCTGGTCAGGTGGATTCCGTGTATACCGACTTCAGAAAGGCGTTTGACAGAGTCGATCACTTTCTACTCTGTAGAAAGATCTCAGATTTTGGTGTACACGGATCTTTGCTCCGGTGGATACAGTCATATCTTGATAATAGAACCCAACTGGTCACTCTGAAGGGTGCACTGTCTGCTCCAGTATCCATCGATTCGGGCGTCCCACAGGGGTCTCACCTTGGTCCCCTCTTCTTTATAGCCTTCATTAACGACCTCGTCGATGAATTGCACTGTAATTGTTTACTTTACGCAGATGACCTGAAAGTATTTAGGGATATTGATGGGGCTGAAGACTGTGCCATCCTACAAAAAGACCTTGACTCGATCTCTGAGTGGTGCAGAAACAACCGTATGTCCCTTAATGTTGGCAAATGTTTTGTCATTTCCTTCACCAACAAACGCAAGAGGATAACTCATACGTATCAGCTCGAAGGTCAAACTCTCGCTCGAAAATCTGTGGCCAAGGACCTTGGAATCCTGTTTGATGAAAAGATGACATTTCGTGATCATTATGACTACATAGCCAGTAAGGCGTTAAGACAGCTGGGCTTCATAAGCAGGATCACAAAGGATTTTAAGAACCCTAAATCTTTATTGTGCTTGTTTTTTAGCCTAGTGCGCAGTTTGCTGGAGTATGGCTCAGTTATATGGTCACCATACTACAAAGTGCACTCTAAACGTATTGAGAGTGTTCAGAAAAAGTGCCTTGGAATCTTAAACTATCGATATCACTTTGGAAGAAAATTTGTCTCCTACAGTGACAGATTGTCTGCTTTTGAGGTCACCCCGCTGTTTATTCGTCGCAGTCAACAAGATCTCATTTACCTGCACAAAATTACACACTCATTGCTTCAATCCTCTACTTTGCTGTCTTCTCTCAGATTTAGTACTTGGCGTAATCCCCGACAAAAAAACCGAACATTTATTATTGGTACCCATAAAATCAACAGCTCTTATAATAACCCTATTATCCGTATGTGTCGACTATTTAATGACCTTTCCAGCGATACTGTGAATCTAGACATTTTCAACCCAAATGTAAGTATATTTAAGAGACAAGTGTTATTGATTGTAAACTAACCTAAAGTGACTTTTTACTATTCTTATATTGACTTATACTAATATATAACCTATGATGTAACTTTTAACATAAATTGACATTAATAATAACATATTTATTCTCGATATAGTATTAATATATTGATAATGATGAAATGGATGAAACCTAAAATTTTAAAACTGAAAAACACTGTTGACTCTAATCATCGAAGTAGCTATGTGTAGCATGCCGTGTACACTGCCCTTGGGTTGCAATTCCGACCTTATGAATTATTGTAAATTTGTGCTTGATATGTATTAATTGTAACCTGTTAGTGTACCTTAAATAATAAATAATTAAATAAATAAATAATATATTAATATGTAACGATCCACTAGTTGGTATTAGACAAACCAAGACTGACGGCAGAATTTGCTCACCGAGGCACGGGAACAGTGATGTTGTAAATCTAAGACAAATGATTCTACGTAAGAAAAGTGCATTTCTCATTGGTACATGACTGGGTTTAAACCGTTTTTTTAATTTTAAGGAAATCGTTCTTACAACCGAAGCACCTTATTTACATAGTAACTATTGTTTATTTGTTATTTCTAATTCATCTATTAGGTACACAACTAATGAATACTTTTGTCGCTCTCTCGCCTACTACGATAAGGAATTGTCTTATCTTGACTTATTTAATTCTGGCGTTAACAAATTTAAAAACGACTTAAATTATATAGGTTCGTAAAATTAAGATAATATATTCTAATGTTAAGCTGTTTATTTATGTAGTATTATAATTGTTGTTTTTTCTATGGGTACTTAATATCCTAATTCAATTTTAATACTTATAATATAATTTTTGGCTTTTTTGTTAAATTTAAATTCAAATGATTTATTAGCAATGTAAGGGTTTACAATATATGTTAACAAACAACCGAGGAACATTATTACAGGATTTGCAAAAGTATTTTGGTGATGGTTCCACACAATGCAGTAAGCCTGACATGGACATTGGGACCTACCCAATCTAGGTTTACCATATTGCAGATAAAAAAGTAACAAAAATTATACAAAATAAATATAAACATTAATATGCATATATATACAATAATAAAAAAAAAACAAGGGGTTGTGGATACATAAATGGATTCTGTGTGAAGTGTTCTCTGAGCATTCTAAGCAATAAATAGGTCTCATAAATTGTTCAGTTTTGTAGTAGTTACAGTTAGGAGCTTTGCAACTCCAATCCTGTTTGCTATGATTGTTTGTGTTTTCGTATATTGTATCTATATTTTGTGACACTCAAGGTCTTGTCAATATTATTTCTGTTGTCAATATGATATACATCACTGTTTGTTGTCAAAAAAAAGTTATTTATTAAATACTGCATTTTGCTATTTGATAGCAAACGAAGTATGACTAACTTAGCCAAGGCGCTGTTGAAAGATCTTCGGCAACAATACGTGAAAAGTCACAGCTCTATTCAGTAATGCTTCACTAAACCTAGGCTAGTTAATCCTGTCATTTCTCACTATCACTTTGAGACAAAATTTGTACTGAGGTAATTCTTGTTTCAAGCAATGTTATTTTGATATAAATATCACCATGGCAAGCTTACAATATTATTTTTCGTTGAAAGTAAAAATTCGCATTTGACATCATTGCAAATGGCACATACATACAACAAATAGGTGGAAGGGAAATTGGTGGTAATTTGCCCCAGTCTGCCAAATCGGGGAAGAATCCACCGTTCGTGCTGATAAACCCAGTAAAGTGTATGCACAAGTTTTGGGATCAGGCTCGAATTGCCATCATGGCCAGTCAAGCCGGCATAGTGTGAGGGACTGATGTCAGTCATGAGTATCTGATGAATAGGGCTGGCAGTTTTCTCGCGCAGTATTAACAATTAGTATTGCTCTGCAGCGGGGAATGCTGCAAGTGTTCTTGTCATATCACATGATCATGATGATCAAATTATAGATAAATATTTTTTTATTAGGTATAGTTTTGTTCACATTCTTTGACTCGTACTCTTTATATAGGTATATTTTTAATTATGTACTATATTTATTTTGCTTTGAATAAAATTTGGACACCTGGTTCGGAGATATTTTTTAAAAGTATTTTATTATTTACGATTTGTAGACAGGACGGTGACAAGAAAGCTCTTTATTTATTTCAAAACTTTAATGCACAAAGTACAAAAGGCGGACTTAATGCCCGTAGACATTCCCTGACAGCCAAACCTTTGGGACTAATTAGAACAACTGTAGGTGCAAGGAAAGTATAAGTGACACATCAATTAGATATAAATACTTATATATAATCTACTTATAAATATAAATATACTAAATACTAACATATACACGATAATAAACATACATATAAAACTTACAAATTTTGTTAGGAGCTATTTAGAAAATGTGAGTAGACTCTCTTTCTTCGCCCAAAGAATCAGTATTGCAATTCAGCGGGGAAATGCAGCCAGCGTTCTTGCCACTATTCCACGCGGACGGGACTTATATCCCTATCCTTAGTATTAATATTAATTTTATTTAATATTTTGTAATTTTTTTTTCGAATAAATGTATTCTTCGAGTAAATGTTGATAATAACTTACATAACAAAACCGCTGATAAAAGCTGTATTTGGTAATAGCACGTGGAAAGTTGCTTCTTGGGACCTCGAAGAGGGGTTGCGGGCGCGCGTAACCACGGCCGTGTGAGCGTAACGCAAGGAAACGTCGGATTTCACGTCCATCTCCAAGATTTTGATAGGAGCCAGAGGTTCCGCTGTCGTGATGTCTGCTACAGGGGTAGTTGACTGAAAAAGAACAAAAATATACATAAAGTAATAATTACAAATTACTTAAATAAAATTAAATATCTATAAACTAAACCTAATAAAAAAATAATTTGACTTTAAAAAAAAATATATTTTAGCACCACATGTGACCTTGCCCCCACCTGATTATATATGACGTGCAAGGTCTATGAAATGTAGCAACTGGAATCAGACACTCAGGACTGAGATCAGTCCCTAACGCTATGCTGACTTGACTGGGCATCACGGCAATTTGAGCCTCATCCCGAAACGATCCACGAACAGTGGATACTTTCCACCTCTGCAGACTGGTCAAATTACCATCATCAGTTCGCCTACCACCTATGTATATGTCCTCTAGAGACGTCGCATCAGAGATAGTCCCTAGAAGACGGACAACAATTCCCCTCTGTATAGCGAGGTTAATACGTTGGCAGAAATAATTGCCAGCCTTCATCTAATAAATAAATAAAAAACTTACTGCAGAATTATCATTGTTTTCATCTCTGGCGACGACCAATGTCTTGTCGGTTTGTGTGGGCAGCGCCGACACAGCACACAGCACCGCCACAGCCAGCACACAGCTTAGCTGCCACATCTCGGACAGCCTGAAAAAAAACCACGATTTACATTAAGTTTTAAAGTAAATTGGTCGATTCGTGGTTGACCTTCACCTGATTGATCGATTTGTACTGTGTAACTATTGTTCGTAAGCGGAAAACGGCACGTTTTTAGAATAGATAGATTAAATTATATGTACATACATAACTACCGTATAGGGCTTTACCGCGGAGTATGTAAAAACGTTGGCCGCATTTCCTCGATGAATCGCTAGTTCCTCTTGTCACCGAAAAAGCGAATAAGTCGAGGGCTGTCCAGCGGGGTGAGGCGAAGTGCACAATCGTCCGAAAACGTATCGTCTAAGATCGATTACGTCTGTCAGAAATGTCTTAGACGATACGTTTTATTACGATTGTGCACTCCGCCTCACCCCGCTGGACGGCATTCGCCCGCAAGGGGTAATGTTATTTTTATATATTTTTTTTCAAGTTACTTATTAAGTTAACTTTAAAGTACAAAACATAAAGCAGGTAAATAATCATTATGTGACTCACATACGCTGGTACGTCATGTCGTACACGACTAACTCCCGAATATAGGCTGGCCAGACAGATGTCCTGTATTTTACGTGTTACCCGGTTTTTTACGCGATATCCAAAGTTGTTATTTTATTATAAATCGTTTAAGTTGTATTCTATAAAAAATCTAAATTCCGTATTTTTAATACTGGTAACCCTTAACCAAGAAGTGACTGGTGTTAACCCTACCTCGGAACCTTGCAGGGTCGCTGTGTGAGGATGAATGTGGAAGTACCGAACATTATAATACAAATGACTCTTTATATAAAAATAGTTTAATAAAATAAAAAAACAATATTGAAAAGCAACTTCGGTCAGTTTATCGAACGGGTTAGCGATAGTCAAAGAAATTATAGGCTATTTAAAAAACCAGTTTAAAAAACATCTACGTCCCGATCTATCCAATAATCATTAACTACGTATTTTATTATCAATACATTAAATTAAATGAACCAACAAAATATGTACCTAGAATGAATATGTAAATAGGTATACCTAAGTCTCGTAGTCAGCAAAAGATATAATAACGTTTGCTCATTACTGTCGCGGCCCAACGCAGGTCCAGGTACACAGTACGGTCAGCATTTCAGCCCTTGATGGATAACTTTTTAAGAAAGAACCAGCCCTCTTGTCACCAGAGCAAACAATCAGACGAGGGGTGATAGCGTTTAAACTCTACGGGCCTAACAGCAAACGACACGAACACTTATTTAATTAAAAATTTAAATTAAAGATACGTATTTGCGCCGCTTGCCAGCCTCTAAGCCTTCGGCTGCGGCTCCAGCTCTTTGCGCTGTTTTCTGAGGTATGACAAAACCAAAGTGCCGACACATGGCATCCTGCTCCCAGGGGATTAGCGTCCTACCATCAGGTCTCTTGCCACCATTGCAGATAGTTCCAGTGGGTTCCAATATCTGGAACCTAAATACTGGCAAGAGTCCGTTTAATGGTTTCCTCCTCCTTGTGTCGTATTTCCTGATTACTGTAGCTTAACTTAGGAATGTTGCTAATGGAAAAATAAATAAACTATTATCTAAAGTATTTGTATTAAAATAAAGAAATAAATCCTACAATAAAATACAATTCTAAATATAAGTAATATTACGGACGCCTGCCAAAGAGAATTTTCTATGACATGCGTCTCGCAGGTTTTAAAAAAGTAGCGTAAAGGCGGACGAGCGGTCAAATCGGCTTGATCTGCCATAGGAGAAAGAATATCGCTAGTCGTATTAATTACTTCTAAATCTTACTTCCAAATCTACGATCTGCAGAGGAGGAAACGCTCGCAGCCACTCACGACTCCACGCCAAAGAAGTTTGTTGGAGGGGTACAAGGCGAGGCTGGAGAAGACGATGACTACCAGGCCAGTCGTATCCCTAAACCCATCAGGTCAATAAACATCTTCCGGGCTGTGCAATAATAGGCTAATTGCAGATATTATTTATACAAGAGAAACGTATGATTGTCACGACCCAAGATTAAATGTGATAAACAAATTACTTAAAGACCCACGGGCTATCATTGGGGTTATTTTAAAATACATTTTTGCTGATAAACAAACTAGTATAATATCATAATTATGTACCTATTATTATTATTGTCCTAACTTGGGGAAACCCTATGATTAGCCTGAGATCGATAAAGCTTCGTTCCGAGACGCGATAATAGTAACCTAAGCACGCTTAAAGATGTTCCGAGACGCGCTTAAACTGTTTTGCCAAAGCTGTGTGACGTCACAAATGACATCATTTCTCGCGCTTAGACTGCTCACGATATCGAGGTAGATCGCTCTGCGCGCTCTCACTTGTTTGTCATAATGTCCCGCGCCATTTTCAAGTTAATTTAATATATAAGTTTATTTATTAAACTTTACACATATAAAGATGAATAAACTGAGAGATGTATATTTGTTCAATCAAAGATGTAGAATCCGCAATTTATCTTCCATACATTTTTTTAAAAAACTAACATTTTATGAATGAAAATGTGATTTAGACCGTTCCGAATTGATATCACGCTCTGAGCATCCAAATCGCGATATTTGATTCGGAACGACGGTCAGTGTCATATTCGTTCTAAGCGCTCTGAGCGCGATTCGGAATGAGGAGAAAGCGTTTTGTCGTAGACAGAGAATGTAATAGACACAGGTCGTGTTTGACTTGGAAAATTGTTACCTCAAAGCGCTGACCCTTTAAGACTTCAAGTTTAAGCTAATCCATACAGTCGTTCGACTTGTATAAAGCAAAGCAAAGCGAAGTAAAGCATTTCCCAAGTCAAACACAGCCCTAGTAAAGGCACGTGCGTTGTCCTACAATATCGTAACGGTCGGTAGTACAAATTGATAGCTCATATATTTTTTTTTGTTTCTCCTCCGATGGATGATGAATGAGATGATAGGGAAGGCAAAGGGTCTAGCCCATACAGCCAAGTCTGACGTAATATATCTTTCTTTTTCATGAGTTAATGAGGTCATCATCAAATTTCAGATGCTGCAGAATTTGATGCTTTTTTTGGAGTCACTCGCGGAACCATCGACTGCTCAAACACGTCGGGTAAAATATGGGAGTTGACAGCGCGGGAAAACCGCAAAAAATAAACTGCAACTTGTGCCCCATATTTAAAGTCCAATTTATCGTTTTCCATAATTATTCACATTGTAGCACATTATTAAACCAAACAACACCACTTTTGACCAATAATATCCACAGTATATTAATTTACAAAACAAAAACTTGCACTTGACATGTTCACGCAAAATGGCGCGAAGAACCCCCCTTGATAGCTCATATATAAACATTAGTTTGACAGCTCAAGAGTAACAAAAATGAGTCTTGTAGTCCGCTGAATTATGACCCCCTCTTTCTTACCATGCAGACTGAAAATGTATTATTTTCATTATGCATGAGGGAGGGTGGAGCGGTTGAAGTCAGCTAGACATATGTATATTGATGCTAGGGTGGGGGCTTCGGCTCGGGTGGCAGTGCTGTGGTCCTGGCTACAGGAATCTGTGTACTTACAATGTAATCACACCCTAAATGTATGTGTTGTCTATATGTTGTCCCAAGTACTAACAAATCAATGTATTGTGTTGTGACGTATCACACTAACCACTCCATTTTCTGTTTTAGTGTTTGTGATTCATCGTGTCCAATCAAACCTATAACTTATACGCAATTTATTAATCAATACAAACGTGATGTTGGCACAAATGCCTTAATGGCAATTGCCATTACTAGTTTAAAAAAAGAAGAAGAAGACGTAGATGTTAAATAATTATTCTAAAAAGAACCAAATACATGACTTAGGTACTTACTAAAATATGTAATTTACCTTATTACATATATAAAAAAATGGTGCCTTAAAATGGGTGGAATAGTGTCTAGGATGAGAAAAGGGTCAAATCTGAGATTTTATCATTTATTGTTCTAATATGTTTGGACTCATCACACCCCTACAGAACACAGAGTACTAGACCTCCACTGTTGAAGATGGAACTTCTAAACTGGCCTACGTATTGCCACGCTGGACAGTCGGGTTGGCGATAATATGTTTGGAATAATTTAAATTAAAAGCTTACATTATTTTTGTTAAGATGTCATTAATGAATAAAATAAGTTCTTTGTTTGCTTCTTAGAAATTTTCTGTGTTTTTTGGAACAGAATAAGCTATAATGTTACCTACATTTATGCATTTATCTATAATTTTAATAAAAAAATCTTCAATGTTGCCAGATAAAAATAACTTGCTTTTATGACTTTGGAGGTTTGGAGTCAACTAACCTCGTGTTTGACTTGTCTCTGTATGGGTTTTTTTACTTTATTTCGCTTTGTAAGTCTTTCGACTTGCGTTTTAAGAAGAATTTTGTAAAAAAGCGCGCTTTGATTTGCTTTGCTTTCAAGTCAAACACGACATAAGAATATCGATTGCGAGGATCCGTTGAGGGTATCCGTTTGACCGCTGGAAGGAATGGTTGAGTGAAGAAGCCGTTGAGGACAAGTCTTAGAATGATGAAGGTTATAAATATTAAAATTAATGGTCTCGTCAATTAAATGTTTTGCATACATTTTTTTGTTCATTATTTTATGATAACAAGTTTTAAGTTTGGCATGTTATTGCTCGAATCATTATTTACTAACAATTATATTCCTAGAACAAGTCGCAAAGAACAGGAAAATGTCTGCGGGGATTTTTATCTTCTTTTTTTTTGTACCAACCGGTCACGATTGCTTAAGCATACCTACATATGTACATATAATCAAAACAAACTGCTAACACCTATTGTATATATATGTTTATTTATTTAAAAATATACATAAATGTACTAACGGCAAATGCTAAGCATGCAAGCTATCAAAAACAATAATAATAAATTCAAAATATAAACTAATTACAAAAGATAATAACAAATATACATTCAGAAGTATGTAGCAAAATAGGCAAGATAGAGATAAGACATTAAAATACAAAATAATTAAACACTATCTCAGTTAATAATATTAATGTCTTGCACCGCACTCCGGGCAACCATCAGTTCCAAATGTCTTGCGTATGTTTTTTTTTTTTTTTTAACTATAAATCGAAATGTTGAATTGTCGCGGGCTAATATCGCGTATAATTGTTAAAAGAGCATTTTTTTATATATATATATTTTGGCGATAATATATAATAAGCAAATATTTTTAAGTAGATCCGGGACCGACGGCTTAACGTGCTCGCCGAGACACGGGAACGTTGGTGTTGTAAATCTATGACAAATGTACCTAAGAAAAGTGTATTTCTCATAGGTTACCAAACCGCCGCACTTCCCGCGCCTGACGTGGTCGCCTGGATGTAAGATGAGGCTAATTTGTCTACACACGTCACATCCCACACCAAAGACCTGCCAAGTTTCCACGGCCCATTCCGTCGGGCCTCTTGTCATCGCTCCAAGTAATCCAGTTCTAGTTCGCGGGTACTCCAGCAGTGACAAGAGCCCTTCGAATGGTTCTCATCACTGACACTGGTGTGGGTGGACACTCTGGGCTCCGAGACGAAGGTACATCGCTATGGTCAGTGTATTTTGATCAGGGAGTGTGCCAACCGATGCCGAAAAAAGGGAATAAGTTTGCAACCAGAGACCCGATTCTTTTGTGAAAACGGTCTTGAGACGAGCCTGCTCTTTCATGTTAAGAGAAGCGAGAGAGGGAAGGGAGAGCGGCTCGATCCACAGTCGGTGGACTTTTGGTGAATTTGGAACCGAAACATCGACTACACTAACGTATCGATTTTAAACCAACAGACATATCGACTAGGCTATCCACCATATGCCTTCGTCGGATACTCCAGTACTTCAGACACATTGCCAGAAAAGGAGGGGATAACCTGGAGAAACTTTTTGTTACTGGCAAGGTGGAAGGAAAGAGACCGAGAGGCCGTTGTCCGGTACGCTGGTCCGACCAAATCCGCTCCACCACCAACACTAGCGTCCATGATGCTGTGCATGCCGCCGAAGATAGGAACGGGTGAATTTTAATTTTCCAAATAACTTAATTGCACAGTAATATTATTAAGTCCGCCTTTGTACTTCGTGCAATAAAGTTTTAAATAAATAAATAATATATAGTTAAAATAACATTAGCCTTATCAATAAAGGTATCAAGCATCCATTATATAAAATATTTATTAGAAGTATAACAAAAATATTAAAATAAAACTAAAAAACTAATGATAAATAAAACTAAACTAAAAATACCTATGAAATTAAAACTATTCTACAAAATAAACTAAGGGCTTACCACCAGGGAGGGTACCAAAAACGCTCACCGCATTTCCTCGTTGAATTATAATAGAAATATTCTGTTTTAGGTAGTTATGGCATTTGGGGTCGCCACACTCAAAATCATCTATTTACAATTGTTTATCAAGTACACAGCACAAGTAGTATTAAAATAGCCCAAAATTAATGATGTCATTTGGGGGCGAACAAACAAAATCGGATGATAGTAAGTGCCATGTGGGGTTTAATTTGAAAATTATTATTTTATTCGAAGTTAATTATAGTACATTAAATACAAATTAAAAGCTAACTAAATAATAAAATTAAAAATAAACTAAACTATAAATAAAAAATGTCCTCTAGAGACGTCCCATCCGAGATAGTCCCAAGGAGACTGGCAACATTTCCCTTCTGTATAGCGAGCCTAATACGTTGCCAGAAATAATTGCCAGCCTTCCTGTCTCCAGACCTTTCTGTCAGCCGCTTTGACAACTCCTTGGCCAAGCGCCTCGCTGACGGTCCCCATGGGCCCATCGTCTCGACCCCAAACGGCGCAAATTCGTAACCGATACCAAGGTTAGCGTATTTGCGTAATTTGAGGTTCTCCGCAGAAAAACTTCCCGCGCCTGACGAGGTCGCCTGGATGTGAGATGGAGCTAAATTTCTTATTCCCTTTATATTTTATTCTTTTAGTTAATACGGGTATCTATCTATAAACGCACTAAAAGGGGTTACGATATTAAAACTTTCCTTTCGATCAAGCTAAAATATTTGAGAATGGAATCGTCTCCACATTAGTATTCAAATGCAAATCTATGACAATGTAAATTATTATTCTTCGAATTGCTTGTTTGAAGCAAATAAAAAGAGAATCAGTCGGTCCACTTAAACGAAAAAACACTACAACTAATTCCTAGTCGAAATAAAATTAAAACAACTTACAGAATGTGTACAAATCTTCAATAAAAAATCAATTCGGTAAACACAGGAAAAGCACCAACATTAATTGAGAACAGACGACCGGCACCCGGCGTGTATTATATAAACTGAGAATTCAATTACTAAAATGACTTATATATGGTCTGGGCATTCAATAATAACGGTTGACGTAAGTCTGAAGACAGGAAGGGTGACAATTATTTCTGTTATTTTTTTAAAACTTTATGTAGGTCGGCTAAATGCCGGACATTCTCTGACAGTCAACCTTTGGGACAGCTAAGCTGCTGGTCTTCTGTTAACAGCTTAATAATATTGGACCACTTTGCTGCTTAGTCTTCTACTAGCAGGAGTAGAATCATTCAAAATAATTAAATTAATGATGTTTCATAAATGCCTGTAATAGGTTTACGTGAATAAAGATATTTAGACTTTGACTTTGGACAATAAAAAGAATAACTTATGTAAGCCATACACGCTACGGTCTACCTGAGAGGTTGCCTGTGCAGGTATGTCTGCGCAGTTATTCCGGAGCGTGTGTGCAAGTTTTTTCTAGTGTCTGTCCATTCTGAGATAGTTTTTAAAATCATCAGGTTCGAATTTTAATTAGGTTAACATGACTGATATTTATTTCTTTTCAATAACCATGCTTGCCTCACTTTTTGTTTTCTTTTCACTGTTTTTATATTTTTTTCAAAACTAAATCAAGGACTAACAAGGCCAGCACGTCATCGTACTCAATTGACGCCAACCGGTACACCGAAACGTCTTCATACACGCTATCGACGTCTAGTTGACCTGCACAGCCAAACCTGCACGGGCAACCTCTCCGACAGTCGTAGCATATGGCTTACATTATTTGTAAACTCTCGAAACCTCGGAGGACATAAATGTTACCATTTTAAATATTTTTGGTAAGATAAGTTTCTTTTTCTGGCAACATTGAAGATTGCGTTCTTGTTTTCAAAATATTAATTTTGACAGAAATACTACACGCTCTATTACTTTTGACATCTATAAGTGTGTCTTTCATATTCGTAAATATCGCAAAATTATTTCTAATTTTGGAACGAAATCTGATTTGAATAAGTTAGACAATTAAGTTTTGATTTGTTTGTATGCGTAGTGATTGTGGCGATGGTTTGTGGATGTATATTTTAGCCTGTGCGTATGGAATAGAGAAAGATAAAAAAGGGATTCCTTCTGGACAGACTTGTCAAGTCCACAAAATACTGATTAAAAGGCCAGTCTATACAAATGTCTATGTACTCACGACTGTGTTTACTTGTAACTGGTTGATTGGAAGATTGTCTGGCACGTTCTGGCTAACTGCTCATAGGCGAATCGCAGAAGACGCGTGCGTACCTCGCTATGACCGGTTTGAAACTCGTCGTAAGCTACCAGTTCATAGGTATATCTACACTACTATTATAAAGAGGAAAGATTTGTTTGTTTGTTTGTAAAACTACTTAACTATATTCAAACTACTTAAACAAATAAATAAGAATATATTACCTATAAACTAAACCTAATAAAAAGGCAGTGGCTCAGATGTAAAAACCCCGGTTTGTACCAATGAGAAATACACTTTACTTACGTACGTTTGTCCTAGATTTACCCACACACGATGGACCTGGCACCCGCACGGTGAATCCATGGAATGCTTAGAAATTTGTCTTCTCTAACCTGCCTCGGAGAGCACGTTAAGCCGTCGACCCCAGTTCTACTAATACCAA
Organism: Tinea semifulvella; assembly: GCA_910589645.1. Classification (NCBI taxonomy): domain Eukaryota; kingdom Metazoa; phylum Arthropoda; class Insecta; order Lepidoptera; family Tineidae; genus Tinea; species Tinea semifulvella. The sequence continues at coordinate 8,936,256 of OU342618.1, read as the reverse complement.
CTTGTAGAATCGTTAATAAATTGTCATCAAACCCTCGCTAACCCGTTTTTCTCCGCTAATTCTCCAGAAATTTCTAGAAGGCCCATCTACAACAGTGAAGGTCGAGGATTCTGTGTTCTAGGAGGTGGAATTAATATGATGTAATAAAACCTAATAAATAATATATATATAAATAATAAATAAATAAAGATACTTCTAGAAACACCAGAGATAGTCCCAAGAAGACTGGCAAACATTTCACCTCAGTATTGGCTAATAGGTTGGCAAAAATAAATGCCAGCTTTCCTGTCTCAAGATTTCTTCGTCTGCCGTTTGGACAACTCCTTGGCCAGGCGCTTGGCTAATGGTGCCCAAGTCCCATCGTCTCGACTGATTTTAAAAATTTATTCACCTTTGGAATGTTACAGGTTATTAGTTATTCAATTCATTTTAGTTATTCTCAGTTCTTAGCACACTGCCACATCAATTAATGTCTAGTACGTCCAGTTATGGGTAAATATTTTAATTTATAGTTTAGTTTATATATACATACATACTCGGATATATTTTATTCATTGTTATGATTTTTTTAAATGAGATTTTTATTTTATTTCTTTATTTCAAAACTTTATGCACTAGGTACACAGGCGGACTTAATGCCGCTAGGCATTCTTACTAGTCAACCTTAGGGACAATTTAGAGCATTTGTTATGTGAGGCAGGTGCAAAATATAATAGGAGCATTAAGATTTGTGAGGAAAAAAAAAACAAAATTAATTTTATGTAATTATAATAAACTCCAGGCGACCTCGTCAAGCGCGGGAAGTGCGGCGGTTTCTGCTGAGAACCTCAATCTGCGCAAATACGCCAACCTTAGTACAGGTTACGAATTTGCGCCGTTTGGGGTCGAGACGATGAGCCCATGGGGACACTCAGCCAAGCGTCTGGAGTTGTCCAAACGGCTAACGGAAAAGTCTGGAGACAGGAAGGCTGGCAATTATTTCTGCCAACGTATTTGCTTAGCTATACAGAGGGGAAATGTTGCCAGTCTTCTTGGGACTATCACTGAAGGGTCGTCTCTAGAGGATTTTTTTTTTACTTATAGTTTATTTTTTATTAGGTTTAGTTTATATTTATTTTAACTTTTATTTTTATTTTTTTATTTTAAGTATTTTGTAAGTAGGCATAGGACAATAAATATAATGTATTCTGCGTTTTTACATGTCAAAAAAATTAATCAATATAACGAAAAGCTTATTTTCTGGGAAATAGCTTGTATTTGGAGCAGCACATTACAACCCATAATATACCTAATTATAATCTTAAAATTATAGCTGCTGTAAATAGGCATTGTCATATTATAAACTAAGACATACACAATTATAAAATAAATACACCAAGGATTATAGCTGCTGTAATGAGGCATTGTCATACTACAAGCTAAGACGAAAACAATTATGAGGATGTCACTAAGATTATAGCTGCTGTAAAGTGGCATTGTCATACTATAAGCTAAAACATTATTAAAATGTCACATAAATTATAGCTGCTGTAAAAAGGCATTGTCATACTTTAGCTAAAACAAAAACAGTTTAAGGTGTCATTTAAATTATAGCTGCTGTAAAGAGGCATTGTCATACTATAAACTAAGACATACATAAGTAACATTTGAAATAAATTATGACCAAGCACGCTTGTCATCCAAATATTCGCTGATGGTATAATAACCCTTTAAAATCAGTTTTTCCTTAACATATAATTTAAATACTGTGGTAGGGTTGTTACCTCATCTGGAATTTTGTTGAAAATACGTATACATTGCCCTACAAACGAACGATTCACTTTACTGAGTCTAAATCTTGAAGTAACAAGTTTATTTTTACTTCTAGTATTGCGAGAACTTAATTCACTATTTTTACGAAACATGTGAATATTCTTACGGACATACATAATATTTTCAAAAATATACTGGCCTGCGACTGTTAGAATATTAATTTCTTTAAATATTTCTCTAAGAGAGACGCGACATCCCAATTTATAGATTGATCGGATGGCTCTTTTTTGTAATACAAAAATGGACTGAATATCAGCTGCGTTGCCCCATAAAATAATACCGTATGAGAGTATACTATGAAAGTAGCTAAAGTAGACTAATCTACTTATTATTATATTTAATTTTAAGTAGTTTTAATTTATATTGTAATTGTATAAAAGTGGTAAAATAACCTATGCCAATATGGCTTCCGTCCAAAACGGTCAACGGGTGATCTTCTAGCATTCGTATACCACGTCTGGGGTGAGGCAATGGACAAATATGGTGAATCATTGGCGGTCAGTCTGGACATCTCCAAGGCCTTCGATAGGGTTTGGCACAAGGCTTTACTGTCCAAGTTGCCGGCATATGGTCTGCCCCCACGGCTGGTGGACTGGATAGCTGGCTTCCTACATGAGCGCAGCATTCGTGTCCTTGTAGATGGGAATGCGTCTGATCTCATGTCAGTGAACGCCGGCGTACCGCAGGGCTCTGTGTTGTCACCAACACTCTTTCTTCTGCATATCAATGATATGTTGTCTCTGGGCAACATTCATTGTTATGCAGATGACAGCACGGCTCACGGGCGGTATCTGAGTCCTCGAGCTTTGGTGGGCAACCAACTAGAGGAGTCACGGCGCATCATGACGGCAGAACTGGACGACACCCTCCACAAAATCTATTTGTGGGGTGTTCAAAATCTTGTCCAGTTCAATGCCAACAAGACCCAGGCTTGCGCGTTGACGGCCAAGAAGTCCCCCTTCTCTCCTCCCCCTACTCTTCAGAGCACCACGCTGGACCTACAACCCAGCTTCAACATTCTCGGGGTGGAAATACGCTCAGACCTTAGCCACCGGAACTACATTGAGAGCATCACCAAAACAGCGTCAAGAAAGCTCGGAATACTGAACAAGGTGAAGCGGTTTTTTCCGCCTTCAATTAGACTGTTGCTGTACAAAGCACAGATCAGATCATGTATAGAATACTGTTCTCACCTTTGGGATGGTTCCGCCAAGTACCTCACAGATGCTCTCGATGTCCTGCAGAGGCGAGCTGTACGAATTGTGGACGATGCCACTACATCTGGAACTCTCGAATCCCTGCAGCTTCGCCGAGATGTGGCTTCTCTGAGCGTGTTCTACCGGCTATACTATGGTGAGTGCTCCGAAGAACTCTATAACCTAATCCCTCCCTCTCCATTCCGCAACCGAACCACACGCACAGGTCAGAATATGCACCCACATACCGTAGTCACCATCCCTTCGCGTACATATAAATTTGGGGACTCATACATCTGTCGTACGATAAAGATGTGGAATGCTCTTCCAGCCTCTGTGTTTCCACTTTCCTATAATTTGGAGTCCTTCAAGCGAAGTGTGAAAAAGCATCTAGTCAAGCCGGCATAGTGTTAGGGACTGATGGCAGTTACGAGTATCTGACTTCAGTTGCTAACATTCATGGACCTTGCGCGCCACTTACCATCAGGTGGGCCCAAGGTCACATGTCGTGCTAGTATAAAAAAAAAAAAAAAAAAAACTATTATAAAAAATATCAATAATAGTCATTATTTGGCGTGCGCTGGGGAAACTATTAATGATACATAAATCAATATATCACATGTTTATAGTACCTAGTCATTATTACTCACAAAAACATACGAGTATGTCTAACCATTAGGGACTTTCACATGCATACGGTCACCGTGGATAAGAATTGTGGTATAAGCATGAAGTTGAAATCATGTCGTTACGTCAGATATGCGACTGTAATTTGTCGGACTGCATATGTAACGATGAAATACGAAAAAGGGTAGGTATTATAGAAATATTAATTATTTTCATTTTTATTTAAAAACTTTATTGCATAAAGTACAAAGGCGGACTTAATGCCCGTAGACATTCTCTGACAGCCAAACCTTACGGACAAATTTGAACAAATTAGGTGCAATAATAGTGACAGTAACAATAATATAACTACTTATATATCTTTATATATATTATAATATCAATACACAATAATAAATGCAAATATTTACACAATATTATACATAAACATACATATATAAAGAAATAATGACAAAAATTAAAACTTCTCTATTCCGCAACCAAACCTCGCACAGGCCAAAATATGCATCCACATACCGAAGCCACTATCCCTACGCGTACACACAAATTTAAGGACTCTTACATCTGTCGCACGCTGAAGATGTGGAATGCTCTCCCAGCCAGTGTGTTTCCCCACTCCTATAACCTGGAGTCCTTCAAACGAAGTGTGCAAACGAAAGAGATGCAAAATTATAATGTTAGCTTGTGATATTAGCGGGGTTTATAACTGTGACGGGCCTAGCAATCTGCTAGGCAATGCAGTTGATGCCTATTGTGCGGTCAGCAACTGAACCTGTGTAATCAAGGCTTTATATTTACCTACATGTGCAATGTAAACAATAATACTTCTTGAAAAATACATCAATTATTAGAAATTATCTGAACTTTAACTTTGGGTTTTTATGTTTACAATTGGGTAATCAATATACGTCAGTTTGGTTCCAGTTAATTATATTATTTTTATTCAAATAAATTATTACAAACAAAACCTTAAATTAGATAAATATATTACAATATATATGTATATATTTTTATATGTATACAATATTCAACTGCCTCCGTGGTCTAGCGGTTAAGTCCGTGGATTTAGATTTGGAGGTACCGGGTTCGATTCCTGGTCGGGACACAAAAATATTTAATAATGTAAATAAAAATACAATTAATTAATATTTAATTTATTTGTGATATTTCTCGAGTTTGGTACGCTGGTGACATCGACGAGCTTGCCACTTGTCATTTTTTTTTTTTTTTTTTAATCATATTTTATTAGGGGCTTTTACCCAAATTGAGCATGTCAGCCCCATCGTAACTTAACCTAAATAAACACACAATTATCAGTTTTCCAACTGCCTATTCTTATTATAAATATTTAAAAAAATAAATACTAACCTAGCCGATTGGGAACAAGGGTCAGCTAGCACCGAATTGAAGGCACCCGTATTATATGGATTCAGTTTTAGATGATGTATTAGGTATTGCCTTTCGCCCTGGCTCCTGACACAATCCCTTAAGATGTGTTCTACATCTTCTACTTCACCACAAACTTCACAGTTAGGTGAAGCAGTCTTTTTCATCAGAAACCCGAATTTGTTTAAGGGAATGTGTCCAGAGCGAAGGCGAAATGCATTGACAACAAGTGTTCTATTAAGCCTGCATACAGAAAACCATGGCATATGAAAAGGCTCATTCTGTATTGTTTTGTACCAGATTCCTTTATCTAGTGATATTTTATTAAAGTGATCTTTCCATAAATCATGGTACTTGCGCTTGTATTTAGGTAGAACTTCGGAATAATGAGGTAGCATAGCTAATTCAATACCTTTTTGTACTCCGATCTTAGCCAGTCGATCAGCCTCTTCATTGCCATGTATGCCTGTATGTGACGGAACCCATTGTATCCTCAATTCGATGTTTTTTTCTGATAGTCCAGTAATTAATTTTAAGATCTGATAGCCTATCGGTGTACCTCCGTAGACAGAGACACATCGTCGTAAATGCTGGATTGCACTCCTACTATCAGTTAATATAACAATTTGTCGGTAACTTAAGTTATTAATATAGAGTAACGCTTTCAATATAGCTAACAACTCTGCTGACATTATAGACATATTACTAAACTTATAACAAATACTGTGTTTATTTACAAGGTCTACGTAAGCTGCCCCTAGATCAGATTTGTTTTTCGAAGCATCTGTAAATAGTTGGTGCCAACTATTATATTTAGATTCTAATTCTTGTAATATCTGCGGTTTTATAGAGTTAATATTAAAAAGCTGTTTAGCTTCCTTAATGCACGATAAGTAAGGTTGTAATATATTTTCGATATTTATATTTGTTATCCAGGTATCTAGTGTGAACATATCTTGCAGATCAGATGAGTACACAATTTCGGTTTTAATTTCATTGTATAAAGTACTTAATAAAGGTTTTTTTTTATTTTTCCAATAAATTATATTTTTGAAGCTAAACAACTTAACTAATAAAGTAAGGTTGTAGTTGTTTGATTGGGCCATTGATTTTAAACAATACTTATATCCAAGGTATTTTCGTCTTACGTAGAGTGGAGGAATACAAATTTCACATTCCATTGTATGTATAGGAGTACTTTTAATAAAACTACCTACAATTCGAAGTGCCTGGTTTTGAATTCGGTCTAATTTTAAAGTGTGTGTTGCAGCACTATTATCGTAAAGGTGGCATCCATAATCAATTCTACTTCTTATAAGAGAGATATAAAGCCTACGTAAATGAGTAGGGTGGACACCCCATGAAGCACCTGCTAACACTTTTAGTATATTAAGGAATTTTTGAGTTTTTTCTATAGTATAATTAATGTGAGTACTCCAGCGTAAAGACCTATCTAGCCATATTCCTAAATATTTAACATTTTGTTCTAACTTTAATAATTTACTGTTTAAAATGAGATTAATTGTTTTATGTTTACGTCCTTTACTAAATAAACATAGTTTTGTTTTTTGGGGAGAAGGTTGTAGTCCAAGTTGTTGAAGCATGTTGTGAATTAAATCTAGAGAGGATTGCATTTCAATTATTCCATTATCCATGTTCTTATAGCTACCATATATCACGAAATCATCTGCATATTGTGAAATTTGAACATTTTTAATCTCATGACATATGTGCATAGAGACTATATTAAATAACAATGGAGATATGGGATCTCCTTGGGCCAAGCCCATATTAGTAGATCTCGTAATGTTAAATTTGTTTCCAAAGTCTCCTTTTATTGTTAGGTGCCTATTTGATAGAAAATTCCAAATATATGCGCATATTGTCCTACCAATTTCTATTTTGTCCAGAGAATTAGCTATATTATCGATAAGTACATTATTGTACGCACTTTCAATGTCTAAAAAGCAGGCCAAAGTATCGGCATTTTCAGAGAATCCTATCTGGATGTGGGTAATTAGTCTTACCAGGTTGTCAAGGCATACCTTTCCTAAAGCCTATTGTGTTAGAAGATAGATATTTATTTTTCTCAACATGCCATTCTATACGTTTACCTAAAATATTATGGAAGATTTTACAAATGCAAGATATAAGAGATATTGGTCTTAGTTTTGATTCATTATTATTACAATTATTATGTTTAGCAATTGGTATGATTAAAATGTTTCTCCATTGTTCTGGGACATAACAGTTTTGTAAAATTGAATTGTATATTTTAAGTAAGTATGTTTTTGCATTTTCAGGGAGATTACATATCATAGAATATGAAATATCATCACAGCCAGGAGCTGTATCCTTTTTTTTAATACAATGATTTAGTTCGTGCATCGTAATAGATGCTTCAAGCACTGGGTTTGAGGAAGTGAAATTTGGGGGGAGTAAAGATACTGAGTCAGGTGCTAATTTACACAAAAGGTCCATCTTTTGTTCTATCGATACATAGGTATTATTATTTTTGTATCCTTTCATCCAACGCATGCGTTTCCACATATCAGAAGATGAAGTACTTTCTGCTATAGTATTGCAAAATTCTTTCCAGGACTGGCTTTTGGCTTCCTTAATCATGTGATTGGCTTCAGATATTTTTTGTTCTAAGACAGATAAATTATCTGGAGTGGGGTTACGTCTAAATTTTTTAAGGGCTAGTCTACGTTCGGCTATTATTTTAGAAAGTGATGCATTCCAATAAGTCTTGGCTTTAAATGATTTATCCACATTAAGGCACGTTTTAGTATGGGGTATATTAGCATCAGCAGCCTCGTTAATGAAACGTAATAGTTTATCATAATTGTCTTGAATATTATTAGTATGTGAAAAATTGTTACCTAATATGTTATTTTCTATGTGCTTAGAATAGTCGTTCCAATTAGCATTTTTAAAATTACGTTTTTTGTTAAATATTATGTTGTCATTATACATAATAGACATTTTAATAATAATATGATCACTACCTAAATTTTCGCTAATAGTATTCCAATTAAATTGAATTGCTATATCTGAAGAGACAAATGTGATATCTGGAGAGCTTTTCTGTAGTGTATTATTGACTAATTTAATTCTAGTTGCATTACCATCGTTCAGTGACACGTACCCATTATCCAGAGAAGATTCTCGTATTATATTACCTCTTGAGTCATTTCTATATGACCAGTTAGTGTGATGAGCATTAAAATCACCAGCAATAATTGTTTTTTGTGAAAACATTGAAAATATATTATCCCAATCGGCTTGGTTTGTATGCACAGAAGATGGACAATATATAGCGATGATATTTTCTAGATCTGTACAATTTAATATTTTAACGTGCAAAATTTCTATACCGCTGTTGGTTACTATTTGAGGACATATATGTGTTTTAATTGATTTATGAGTAATAATTGCTACACCTCCATAAGAGTCATCCCTATCTTTTCTATACACATTATATGCATTAATTTTAAAGTTAGAATCCGGTTCCAACCAAGTTTCACTCAATATACCTATGTGTACCTTTTCCTGATATATTAAAGTCTCAAATGATAGAAGTTTTGGCCTTAGGCTTTGTGAGTTCCACTGAAATATGTTCAAAGCTCGGTAAGTTTTAGACGTTCTATCCATTTTGATTAAATAGTTTTTGAATCAGATTACCTTCCTTAAATGCTTTTATAAGATATGACACAATTTCTTCAAATACTAACTTAAGTAACATTTGTAGTTTCTCTTCAAGTAAGTCTATCTGAAAGAAATATTTCTTGAATTTTTTTAAATATTCTTTGTAGGTCAAATTTTTCCTTTACTTTACTTCTCAAATCTTTGTGTTGTTCTTGTTGCGTGTTTTTAGGTACTGTTTCTTTATTTAGTTCTATTGTTTTATTATCATACATGTCTCTAGACCATTTTTTTTTTGTTTTTTTCTTGTTTTTGTAGTTATTTTTTGTTTTTCCTTGTTTGTTTATAGGTATTATGTCATCATCCTCAGTCTGTGACGAGTTTTCTGTTTCCTGTATATTTGTAGGATTTAAAAGTGCATCTCTGTATGATGTGGAGGGTATTGCAAAGTTTGGTTTAATAATTGTGCTTCTAATTTGATTTTCGTTCTCCAAATAGGTTGTATCATTTCTTTCCTTCTTTTCTTGTAGATATATTTCTAATGCTTTGCGGTAGGTGCAATTTTCGTCTGCCATAATAATTCGAATGTTTTTTTCTTTAATGAAAAAAGGGCAAATCTTGTTTAATGCCATATGTGAGCCTTTGCAATTAATGCATTTGTAATCAGTGGTTTCACAGTTTGAGTGGCCCAGCCCACATTTAGGGCATGATATCTTTTTTGTCGGGCATATACGTAAAAAATGACCATATTTCCAGCATCCAGAACATTGTGTAACTGGAAAGTTATATTTTTCCACCTTAAATCTGCAACCATATCCATAAACAAAAGAAGGTAGGATGTCCCCTTTAAAACAAAAACGAATACTTTCACTCTCAATCCATTTCCCATCTTCACAGGAACGATTTAACCTCTTAATTGAAAGTATTTCAGATTCACATGTAAGTGTCTCCAAAATTTCTTTGTCCTCAACTTCGATATCAATATTCCTAATCAGTCCATATGAACAATTCATTACGTTTAGTGATTGAATTTTAAATCCCAAATCTTCAAAGGCTTTCGAATTGAGCAATGAGTCAGCATTTACTTTTGATTCAAACCGAATCAGAACTCTGTGTTGGCTTTTATATTTAATTTGAGTAATATTTGTGATGTTGTTAGATCTTAACAGTTTGGCTAATGCGATTTGTTTCGGTAGTTGTTCTAAAGATGTTATACATACGTCATATGTGGTGTTGGTTTCTTTCAGCACAGTAGGTGACGTGGATCTACGTTTCGAACGCTTCTTAACTATTTTAAACCCATCATCATCGCCGTTGCCGCTACTGTCAGGCTTCGGTCTCTTTTCCGCACTTTGAAAGACCTCTGTTCCTAAATGATCCCATACTAAATCTTTATTCTGTTCATTTTGAGTTAACTCCATTTTGTCACTTAAGTTATCACTTGAGGGTAGATTGGTCAACAATGCATCATTAAATAGACTAATTATAAATATTTATAGATAAAAACACAAAAGGCATTATTACGAGCGCAAAAATAATTAATATCGATAAAGAAATTTTTAATCAGCGGTATGTGGGTAGGTACGGCCGTCCTCTACCGATGCTAACGCGAGAGTGGCCACTTGTCATGATTGGCCTATAGTACCTAAAGTTGGCTAAATGTGCATCCGCCTATTCATGAGCGTGCTTTCTGACCACCCCGAAAGGGAAACGGTCGTGATGATACTTTACTTTCTATACAATATTTATATGTAGGCGATAAGCGGCGATGGGGTCCGCAACGGAATGACTGTTGGGCCGTGGAAACTCTGGTCTCTGGTGTTGGATGCAACGTGTGTAGACACATTAGCTCCATCTCACATCCAGGCGACCTAGTTAGGCGCGGGGAGAGCGGCGTTTTCCGTGGAGAACCTCAAATTGCGCAACAACACAACAAGCAACAAATTGGTACTGGTTACGAATTTGCGTTGTTTGGGGTCGAGACGATGGGCCCATGAGGACCGTCAGCGAGGTGCTTGGTCAAGGAGTTGTCAAAGCGGCTGACAGAAAGGTCTGGGGACAGGAAGGCTGGCAATTATTTCTGCCAACGTATTAGCCTCGCTATACAAAGGGGAAATGTTGCCAGTCTTCTTGGGACTATCACGGATCTAAAGGACATTTTTTATTTATAGTTTAGTTTATTTTTAATTTCATTATTATTAGCTTTTAATTTATATTTAATGCATATTAATTTACTTCGAATAAATCTTAATAAAGTACTGAACATAAAAAAAAAACGTCCGATCAGGAAACGAACCCGCTACCTCCGCGTCTGAATCTAGTCTTAACCGCGAGATCACAGAGGCAGTCAGATAATTGTAATTTGAAGAAGACATTTTTTTCAACAATGGATTCACCGTGCGGGTGTCGGGTCCATCGTTTATGTGATAGAAAGAACAGTGTCTCAGATTTCTGACCGATGAAATCTAGTTTTAAAAAAGGTATATATTTCGATTGAAACATACGGATATACGGTACGAGAAGATTACGCGTGGAACTAGCAATCTACGTCTACTGACACACGTTACACTTGAATCGGTATCAAGGTCAGTAGAATGCTAGTTATCGAGCCGAAAGGAACAAATAGTCACAGTGCCAGCAGCTCTGTTACTTAAGCGCAAGCGTTATATAATGGAATCCGTTAACTATATATATATCACGCTATTAAAGTTGATATTTGCACGACCCCTGTCAAGGTCGAGCGCTTATAGAGTTAAGAATTAAATAATATTTTTATGATTATATTATGACGCAATCTCTGACGTAAATAACGAAATCCACTAATATTGTTTGCGACTAAGTACCAGAATAGGTCTGAAGAAAGCCTATATAACATCTGAGTACTTTACGATTATTATTTTATATTTAACTGCCTCCGTGGTCTAGCGGTAAGGTCCGAGGATTTAGACTAAGATTTTTCCTGTCGAGACACAATAAATTATTTAACTGGAAGGGATACATACGGTCGTGATGATACTTTACTTCTTTTAAGATCGGTCAAGTAGTTTTAGATTGTCATTTTGTAGGATAAATATCAGTTGTTAACCGTTTGGTTTGTTTTATTAAAAACTATAGTCATGAGGACGTACTGGTAGTTAGGCGCGAGGTAGTTTCCCGGACGTGGAACTGAATGCAAAAATTCTAAGTGTCAATTTTAATCCAATTCAATTGAAACGTAGATTGCAGTATTTCATTCAAGGAGACTATAATTTAGAAATAATAATATAAAAAATGTGAAAGCTTTGTGTGTGTCTGTAGGTATGTTTGTGTCGCCTTCACGCTTATATTACTGAACCGATTTTGATAAAATTTTACAGAAATATTTCATGGTACCCTGAGACAGATATTTATCTCTCCACTGCTGGATGTAGGCCTCCCCCAAGGCTTGACACTTAACGGGATCTTTTTCCACCCTGATCCAACACCTACCAGCGACCTTCTTGAGGTCATCCATCTGGATTGGGGTAGTCCCACTCTGCGTCGTCCCGTACGTGGTCTTCACTCTAAAACCCGTTTCAGATCATGCGTGGAATACTGTTCACACCTTTGGGATGGTTCAGCCAAGTACCTCACAGATGCTCTCAATGTCCTACAGAGGCGAGCTGTTCGAATTGTGGACGACGCCACTATATCTGGAACTCTCGAATCCCTGCAGCTTCGCCGAGATGTAGCTTCTCTGAGCGTGTTCTACCGGCTATACTATGGTGAGTGCTCTGAAGAGCTCTATAACCTAATTCCTTCCTCTCCATTCCGCAACCGAACCACACGCACAGGTCAGAATACCGCACCCACATACCGTAGTCACTATCCCTTCGCGTACCTATAAATTTGGTGACTCATACATCTGTCGCACAAGAAAGATGTGGAATGCTCTTCCAGCCTCTGTGTTTCCACTTTCCTATAACCTGGAGTCCTTCAAGCGAAGTGTGAAAAGGCATCTAGTCAAGCCGGCATAGTGTTAGGGACTGATGTCGGACATAAGGGTCTGATTCCAGTTGCTAACATTCATGGACCCTGCGCGCCACTTACCATCAGGTGGGCGCAGGGTCACATGTCGTGCTAGTATATAAAAAAAAAAAATTAAAAAAAACCCGTTTGCTCCATCGGTCGACGATTCTACGGCAGATGTGTCCGGCCCATTGCCGTTTCAGGTAGCTAATTCTAAGAAAGAAATTCGACTTCCCGCCTAAACTACTTAACCGATTTTGATAAAATATTGATACCCTGAGACGGATATAGGCTATATAACGTTGTTATTAAAATACTACACCTGACTCCACGGCCATTTAAAATATTTAATTTATGAAACTACTTGACTGATATTGATAAAATTCAGCAGATATATTCCTTGGAAACCAAGGTTGAACATGACGTCAACATATAAACAACATGCCATGTGACCCAACAGCTACCTGAAGATTTCTTTCGCTGATCACTATGCAAGCCGCCGCGTAGGGTCATACAGCTAGTAGTAAAAAAAGATATAATGTCATATGGCAGAAAAAATTGACCTGAGATAGTATAGTAGTTATTTTTCACCTACCACGAATTTTGATAGTGGTATCTGACGTTTAGGTATTGCCGTTTGTCAAACCACTTTAAAAAAAAAAAGTTATTCATGTAATAGGATAGTAGAAACACTGGCTGGAAGAGCATTCCACATCTTTATCGTGCGACAGATGTCCCCAAATTTATACGTACGCGATGGTGACTACGGTATGTGGGTGCATATTGTACCTGTGCGTGTGGTTGCAGAATAGAGAGGAAGGGATTAATTAGGTTATAGAGCTCTTCAGAGCACTCATCATAGTATAGCCGGTAAAACACGCTCAGAGAATCCACATCTCGGCGAAGACCATCCCAAAGGTGAGAATAGTATTCCACGCACGATCGGATCTATGCTTTGTACAGCAAGTCTGATTGAAGGCGGTTAAAACCGCTTAAACTTGTTCAGTACTCCGAGATTTTTTGACGCTGTTTTGGTAAGTATCGTCACGACCGTTTCCCTTTCGGGGTGGTCGGAAACCACGCTTATAAATAAGCGGATTCACATTTAACCAATTTTACTATAGGCCAATTATGACAAGTGGCAAGCTCGTCGATGTCTCCAGCGTACCAAACTTGAGAAATTAATTAAATGTATTTATTTCAATTAATAAATATTTTTGTGTCCCGACCAGGAATCGAACCCGGTACCTCCCGAGTCTAAATCCACGGACTTAACCGCTGGACCACGGAGGCAGTTCTAAATAAATACATAAGTAAATGTAAATTAAATACCTACATTTAATTATTAATTAATTTATTTGTGATATTTCTCGAGTTTGGTACGCTGGAGACATCGACGAGCTTGCCACTTGTTGTGATGAAGTAAAGGTGGCTAAATGTGAATCTGCTTATTTTTAAGCGTGGTTTCTGAACACCCCGAAAGGGAAATGGTCGTGATTACTAAAAAAATAATTCGAAGTTGATTACAAACCATCACACATAATATTAATAGTCGAGTTCTAGAATCAACTTGTCTCCCTCATAGAATGTGAAATATAAAAAAATGTACTTGTAATTGTTATCGTTCCCGTCGGTTCCGGTTCCACTAATACCAACTTGTGGAATCGTTAATAAATTGTCATTAAAAATTGACATCATATCCTCGTCAAGCCGTCTGGCCGCGTGGCGACTGTAGGCCAAATTCTCCAGATATATGTTCTGGAAGGCCCATCACCAACAGTGGGGGTCTAGCTGTGTTCTAGGGGCTGTAATGATGATGATTATTTGAACCGGGATCAAAGGCTTAACATTCTCTGGAGCCACGGGAATGGTGATGTTATAAATCTATGACAAATGTAATTAAAAAAAAATGTATTTCTACTACATGCTGGGGTTTGAACCAACCTATTTAGGATGTTAAGGAAAGCATTTTACCGACCCACCACTACTTTTTTAATGGGGTGTGTCAGGCAAAGCTTTTTGTAGATGTCGCTAGCGGCAATGGTACGTTACCTTCCTTAAAAGACGAATTAAGAAAGCGCACACACCGTCTTTAAAAAGAAAAATGGTTTTATTAATTGAATGGAAATTTTGAGATCACCATATCTTTGATTTCGCTTAAAAAACTCGATTTGTACCCTTCAAAGCTGCTCACTTCGGCATAATATTCAGAAAATAATAAATTTCGTAATAAAACTACAAGTTTTCTATGCAACTGACAGTTATGTTAGGTACCATCTATCATGCGCCATCTATCGTGATAAAAAGTTAGTGATACACAGATTACCACACTTGTGTGTTTTCTTGAATTTGTTTTAGCAACTAAAATATGGGCTTTTTATTAGGAATAATGAAAAACACTTTTTTAAATAAAAATATATTATGTTTATAAATATATAAAGTCGGGTTTGGTAGAACACTTATAACTCGAGAACGTCTGGACCGTTTTTTTAATGGTTTTTGATTTGTTGGATTTGTCTCCGTCCCGAATAACAGAATAACTATTAAAAACATTGGAAAATGGACAAAATTATAAAAATAAAAAAACATTTTCTCATACAAAATGTTTGTGGGTTTGGGCCGTGTTTCTGTCCAAGCGCTTTTTTTCACTTTATTTCGCGTTTAAAGTCGTACAACTTGGCGTTTGTCTATGGTTTTCATTTCAATCAAATCAAATTTGGTAAAAAAAGCAAGCTTTGCATTTTGGACTCGCTGTTGGAGCACTGGATACAGCTGCATACAGTCAAGTAGACAGCCTCCAGTAGGGATAGTTTAAAATAAACTATTAGCACTTAGTTGACCTTTGCTCTGTCACCAAACCCATACAATTTGTACCAGTGTGCTCAGAAGACCACATTCCTGCAGAGTGCTTGAAGTCTGGAAGTAGCCGCACTGGAGCCATGCATTTAAGAGGAAGATAAAAAGACAAATTTCTTAGCATTCCATTGATTCACGATATGTTTCAGGCCTCCTTCTTTTTTATTGTGCAACAAGACGTTCACCATCCACCATACTGCTCCTCTCCCTACCCAACCAAATACTGTATGATTCTGGTAATGCCATTGTGGAGCCTCGTCCCATAAATGTATTGATGACAACCTGCTTAGGCCTAATCCATTCCCAAGTGGTGTAAATATTGTTGGAATTTGCACCAACTTCCACTATGTAAAGTTGAGTCTTAAATCCTGACCATTTCCTTTACGAGTTCATAAATTAATTGCGCTGTAAAATTCCACTGATGCTGTCTTGAAACCTTATTTATTACATTGTGACCATGGAATGAAGCTAATAAGAAAATCCAGCAATACAAATATAGGATATCACTTCATGAATAACAGAGTTGTAAATATGTGGAACGAAATACCAGAAGACATATTGAAGTCTTCAACTGTAAACACTTATAAAAACAAACTGGACAAGTAGCTAGTGACAATCAAAAGAGACTATGGTGATAACTGACAATTTAATAAACTTTACACCAGTGCTTGATATAGGCATATCAGCAATGCGCTGCTCGCCTATTAATGAATAATAATAATAATATTTCTCAGAAATCCATGAATTTACTGTGTGGTGTGGTTAGAACTGAGTTTGGCATATTCTATCCATTTTAATTATCAAATGGCAACCATTGCCTACACAATTTACTGGCACACAAACACTTTTTTAACTTATCTATAGTATTAGCTTTTAAGCAATGTGGACCATAATCATAGGTTATTTCTGATCCAGGATTGAGATCTTTACATGTAAACACAGCAAGATGAGGAGACGGAGAATCAATTCTTACTGGTACCACAATACATGAGGGTTCACAGCTATGATTAATATACCGACCAATATTACTATATGTACCTGCATCAACAATTGTTTCTGTGATTTTAAGGTTACAATGTTCTTTCAGACTAAATATGTAGTTCATTTTACCTTCCACAGCGTTCCTACAATGCCGTCTTATAGCTTCATCCTGAGATATAACTTCACCTGAATATGTACATACAAAACTTCCATCTTTTAGGGTTTTTTTCGTAAATAAACCTAAACCTCTGCCATCATCACAATCCCTAACAATAAGATTTAAATCGGGACCATTCTGGACAACACGATTTTCACAATCTTGGATACATAAACAATTTTTGTTACACTCAAATAATGGAAGGCATATATTCTCTCGTTTAGACAAACTTAACAAATTCCTATGGTAATTAGCCTCGGAGTTAATACAGCTACAAGATTCAGGTAAACATTTTCCGGAGCATAAACAGCGCGTTGCTATTTCTGATTGGAAATCTTCAAAAATCACCAGACGTTCTTCTTCTCCGTTCGCAGGACTACAAATGTTATCCGAAATGTAAAATATGTTCGGATCATCATGGGAGTAGTCATCAGGAATCATTATTTCCCTGCTATATTAATTGACAGAAACCACAAAAATCAAAAATGTGTCAAAAATTGTTTACTTTGATTTTTTTTTTTTTTTTTGTTCTCTTCTCCCGATGGATGATGAATGAGGTGATAGGGAAGGCAAAGGGTCTAGCCCATACAGCCAAGTCTGACGTAATATATATTTCTTTTTTATGAGTTAATGAGGTTATCATCAAATTCCAGATGCTCCAGAATTTGATGCTTTCATTAGAGTCACTCGCGGCATTATAGCCCAAACACGTCGGGTAAAATATAGGAGTTGACAGCGCGGGAAACCGCAAAAATAAACTGCAACCTGTGCCCCATATTTAAAGTACAATTTATCGTTTTCCATAATTATTCACAATGTAGCACATGGGTTGGCTTTAGAATCGAGACGCACGAATTAATTATAAATGATTGTTGTATTTGATAGATAATGAAGCCCTGATGCATGCACTAGTAGATTTATTTGAGGGAGACGCCCCGTTAAAAAAATATAACACTTTTAAGTTTTTAGGTTAAGTTGTAAAAAGTGGTAAACATAATAAGAATTGATGTAAATCAACATGATATTATAACATACATGGAGGTATATACTAACACTAACACACTAACATTTATTTGGCACCATACTAACTGTCTTTTATACACTAAACATAAAATTTATAATTTGTTCTATTGTATTAAAAGTATTATTAATTAATATTTTTGCATTGGATTTAGGTCCTTCAATTTTTTTTTTATTATTTATGGTCATGGTTTTAAGTCCTTATGTCTTCAATAAAAAAATATTTTTTTTTTGCTAAGTATACAAGTTCTCAAGCCGGATTCGTCACTGCTAAGGTTAGTTTAGACTCAATTAAGTTATAGCAAGATATCCTTGACACTGCTAGGTTAGGTTAGATTCAAATAAATTAGGTCATATCCAAAAATCCTTTAAGTCAATTACGACACTGCTAGGTTAGGTTAGACTCGATTAAGTCATATCCAGAAATCCTTTAAGTCGGATACGACACTGCTAGGTTAGGTTAGGTTAGACTCGATTAAGTCATATCCAACACACATCACAGCCAACTGTCATTATCAAGTAAACCGAATTGGCTCGGTTAGGTTAGTCCTTCAGTACCCAAAACCGAATTGGTTCGATTAGGTTGGGTTAGGTTAACTCGATTAACCGCGTGCACGAGCCGAGTGAGCGAAGCGAACGTGCCGCGGTAGCGGTCGGCGAAGTGCCAGAACCGAATTGGTTTCGTTTCAGTAGTTTTATTCTCGGAAACAATTGCAGGGGCATTCATAATTATAACTACACAGAAAGCCTTTAGTATAGTTATAATAAATATATGGCCGTATAAGAAATCCTTTAAGTCAGATACGACACTGTTAGGTTAGGTTAGACTCGATTAAGTCATATCCAGAAATCCTTTAAGTCAGATACGACACTGCTAGGTTAGGTTAGGTTAGACTCGATTAAGTCGTATCCAACACACATCACAGCCAACTGTCATTATCAAGTAAACCGAATTGGCTCAGTTAGGTTAGTCCTTCAGTACCCAAAACCGAATTGGTTCGATTAGGTTGGGTTAGGTTACCTCGATTAACCGCGTGCACGAGCCGAGTGAGCGAAGCGAACGTGCCGCGGTAGCGGTCGGCGAAGTGCCAGACCGAATTGGTTTCGTTTTAGAAGTTTTATTCTCGGAAACAATTGCAGGGGCATTCATAATTATAACTACACAGAAAGAGTGACTTAGCGTTGCTCTATGGTTTTTATACATTTTAAGCAAACTTTAGTAAAAAAAGCGAAAATTGGTTTTAATTCGAAAGTAGCACTAAAAACACAGATTCCATGGCCTAAGAAACATAATACTAAGGCAGTAGTCTGTGCCATTGTTAAAAAAAAAAAAACAATGGTTAATTATTTTCTTATTTTATTTTATTGATTTTAATTGTTTTTTGTTGCTCGTGATATTGAAATGTTTTTAGTTTTTACGTTTTTATTTACTTTACTAAGAGTATAACATTGATAAATAATGTTGACAGTCTACTAGTTACTAAAAAGTTAAAAATGCGTCTTGTTATGTTTACCTCTTTTTACAACTTAACCTAAAAACTTAAAAGTGTTATATTTTTTTAACGGGGCATCTCCCTCAAAGAAATCTACTAGTTCATGCATCAGGGCTTCATTATCTATCAAATACAACAATCATTTATAATTAATTCGTGCGTCTCGATTCTAAAGCGTCCCCTAGCACATTACTAAACAAACAACACCACTTTTGACCAATAATATCCACAGTAAATTAATTTACAAAACAAAAACTTGCACTTGACGTGTCTGCGCAAAATGGCGCGAATCACTCCTCTTGTTTACTTTGATTTTTTTTTTTTTTGGTTCTCTTCTCCCGATGGATGATGAATGAGATGATAGGGAAGGCAAAGGGTCTAGCCCATACAGCCAAGTCTGACGTAATATATCTTTCTTTTTCATGAATTAATGAGGTCATCATCAAATTCCAGATGCTGCAGAATTTGATGCTTTTCTTGGAGTCATTCGCGGAACCATCCACTGCTCAAACACGTCGGGTGAAATATGGGAGTTGACAGCGCGGGAAAACCGCAAAAAAAAAACTACAACTTGTGCCCCATATTTAAAGTCCAATTTATCGTTTTCCATAATTATTCACATTGTAGCATATTATTAAACAAAACAACACCACTTTTGACCAATAATATCCACAGTTAATTAATTTACAAAACAATAACTTGCGCTTGACATGTCCACGCAAAATGGCGCGAAGAACCCTTGTTTACTTTGATTTTTGAATGGAATTTGGATTGCCAAAGATTGTAATTGTACTGGATAACCAACTCACAAAGTGTCAAAAGTTGCAAATCTTATCCAGTAGGTACAAAATTTGAAGATTACTTTATTGAAATAAAACGATAGAACATATAAATTTATTGACGATAGTAACTATATCATAGGAAAAGCGAAATAATTAATAATATAAATTAAGATGTAAATGTATTTTCTATAATATTAATACATTGACTTTAATATGCATATCCACCATTTCATTAACATCGATGGCCAAAAGCATAGATGAACCACAAAGAAAAATTATTACCAACATAAAAAAGTTTAAAATAATGTTGCCACCAGCAAAAAACATAGCTATAAGAAACAAATGTCATCATCAATCTTTCTATAATTATAAATCTCAAAAGATATAATTTGAAACAAATTATATAAAAAAGGGGTTTGTATTTGCATTGCTAGATTAAGAGTGCTTATTAACAATATTTAAATCAAATCAATAAATTGAGTAAGAAAATTGGCAGTTATTGCGAAATAGTCAATTAATTTGTATTTTTGTTTTATTTTGCAATGTAGTAAATGGCTTTTTTCTTTATTTATATTTGATAAAACAATAAAACAAGATACTGCTTTGTCGAAGCTGTAGCAGTGCGATGTCAGCATGCTCAAATACTAAAATATACGGCATCGCCTGCATTTACGCACATGTCAGTAAAATATATGCCGTTGAGAAATAATATTGTTTCAAGTCAAAGTCGAAGAGAGTAAAAAATGTTATTGCCGTTATCTTTACATTAAAGATAATATTTACCATCGAGTATTCATTGTGACTTTAATAACTTTTATAAGACAATTTATTATCCATGTACAGAATGAAATATGTTAGTAATATGAATAGCTTTTCGCTTAACACCCGGCGATACGTCTGGCTTCCAGAGCACAATGGTCATTAGTCATGCCAATAATGGGTTGCAAGGCACCAATATCTAAAAATAAATTTGAGTATTAATATAATGTCGTAATAATTGCTATTATTTATTTACAAAATTTATGGATCAATTAGAATGGCTTCAAGTACTTTAAAACAACCTTTTTGCTTTCTGCATCTGATAATGCGAAAACGTCAAAGCTCAAATACTGCGCGATCTTGTTCAATAAAACGATTGATCGAGGGACGGGGGCACTCTGGAGTAAATGCGAACGAGGACTCTCCTCTGCGAATAGTCAATGGCGCGCGCGCACAGGTACTTGTCATATACAAACAGAGAGATAAGTTTTAATATTTCAGCAGCCCTATTGTGTTACTTAAGCGCAAACGTTAAATAATGGAATCCGTTAACTATATATATATCGCGCTATTAAAGTTCATATTCGCACTGACGCCGTCGAGGTCGAGCGCTTACAGAGTTGAGAATTGAATAATATTTTGTAATTATGACGCAATTTTTGACGTAAATAACAAAATCAACTAATAAAGTTTGCGACTAAGTAACAGAAAAGGGGTACAGACAGTACATTTAACCATTATGTCACGAGCGAAGTCCGGTGTCTTAGCTAGTTGATATTATACGATGGCAACACAATATTTTGGATAATGTTGGCTAACGTGAATTTATCTTTTCTTTCCAGTTCACATCCGCGCATGCGCTACGTCAAACGTGACGTAATTATCCATTCATCTTTTTGTTCATCAATGAAATCAACATTTTAGTTATCGTGAAAACTAGTATTAGGATGTCAATTGACATTTTAAAGGATACTATAACTTTAAAAGTGTTTTTTAAATGATTTATGTATTCTTGTATATAATTTAAGTTGAATAAAGTTACTTTTTTTACTTTGAAAGTGCATTCATTGATGAAATATGTGCATGTTTCGAGCACATGCGCAATGCATTCGTTCATTCAACCATTGAAGAATTCGTCGACCATGTTTGATTCATCAGTTTTCGACTGTAGTGGCTTGTGTTATTGCGTGTGTAACTATCAGTTTTACAATAAATAGTGGAGAAGAGGCTCGAGCAGAACATTACGAAACTCCGGAAGTGGACAAGCCGGGCTCGTTCCGAAAGAGATAACAGCGGATGAAAGAGATAAACAGTTATGGATTTAACATGGCGGACGATACGCCTAAAGTGCGAGTCGAAGAAAGATTAAAAATAAAGATCGGTACGTGTTCTTTTTTATATTTTGACTTATTTTTTGTGCCAAATTGATATGTGAGTTTTTTTGGTTTGATGGGTTCTTGTGGGGTTTTAATTTGTGTGGTTAGTCTTGTGTTATTGTAATTAAAATGAACAGGTGGTATGTTTAGAAGTGGCTAAAAGTGAGATTTTCCGAGGCAGGTGCAAGAGAATAGTAAAATACTGAAAAATATATTGTTATTTTATGTAGATATAATGAGATAGGGGGGTAACGTAGTTTTCGCGGCCTCTTTGTTTCGTTCGAGCAAGTTTGACAGTTCGTGTACTTTTATGAATGAATTGCACACAATGAAATATCGTGCATAGATGGTATTTGATTAGATTGTAGTAATTCATTGATTACTTGATTTAAATGCGTAATTATTATCTAACAAGCAAACTATACGTTTATGTTAAGAATGTCTGTGCCTAGAAAAACATTATTAAATTTTTAAATTTGAATTTGGAATGTTTTCGTATTTTCTGTCTGTCAGTATACCGTTTTAGGCACCATAGTACAGAAGTAAAAAAAAAATACAAAAATTAACCTATATTTTATTGTAAATTAAAATAAATATATATGAATACTTACCTTAATTAGCAAACCAGGTAACTCCATTTGAGTAAATTTTTCAGGAGACACTTAAAACCTAATAATTCCTATTATAGACTATTTATAAATAAAGCTTAAATCCAGTTGCTGTATAATTTAACAAGCTTGTATTTTTAATAATGTAAGTCTAGATTTTTTTATTGTAATTACAGCATTATTTAAATACATTAAAAAATATTTTGACACGCATAAAGATATGGAAACTCCTAATACTTTCATATTTATTTATTAACTATGACTGACAGTAGAGTATCATCACAACCATAACCTTTAACTTTAACAGGGGTGGTCAAAAACCACATCTTTTTTTTGTTTAAAGAAGCGGGTTTTTTTGCCAACTTTACAGTGACATGACAAGTGGCAAGTTCATTGATGTCTCTAGCATACCAAACTCCTCGAAAAATGTCCCAATTTTTTTTTATGTCCCGACGAGGAATCGAACAACCCGAGTTTAAATCCACAGACTTAATCAGGAGACCATGGAGGCAGTTAAAAATTATTAATTTTATGAAAAAAGGTTAACTGAAATACCAGGGTTTGAACTGTAACTTTATTTGGATTTTAAGTAAAGTATACAAGTGGTGGCATTTGCCAATTTGAAATACATTTTTCATAGTTTTACAACACCACTGTTGTCTAAACTAATAATACTTTGGAGAGCAGTTGTGCCTGGTTCCACTTATACCAACTTGTGGAATTATTAATAATTTCTTATTATAATTTACATCAGATCCTCACCAACCCGATGACGGATCAGCTCCTCCACTCAATTATTCCTTCCAGCTGTCATATGGGTTCCCTCAAGGGATCTCCGATCTTTTTTTTTTTTAAAGTTTCTTCCTTCAGTCCTTAAAGATGTAATTTATTCACATAATATTTGTTCTTAACAAAGTTCATAACCGAGTTGGGAATCATCAAAACACTTGGTGTTGCAGAATTTGATGCTTTAAATTGAAGTAATTCTCATCAAAGTCGCCCAAACCCGTCAGGTATATGGCGCGGTAAAACCGCAAAAAATGTACTGCAACTTCTGTCTCATATAGAGTCAAATTTATCGTTTTCTATAATTATTCACATTGTAGCACATTATTAAACAAAACAACACTACTTTGTCTAACAATATCCACAGTAAACTAATTTACAAAACTGTTGACTTGACATGTCCGTACAAAATGACGCGAAGAACTCTTCACAGTTCTATTCCTCTAGCGTAGTGAACTGCCGAGCGTTGGAACAATTAGTTGGAGGACCTGTTGACAAAACGTCTTAAAAATATGTGTATAAGTGCTGAGAAGCAAAGGTCATTCATTACACACAACAACCACATGGTCTGGACTCCGGCACCCGTCTTCATTCATTCATTACAGCCCCTAGAACACAGCATCCTAGACCTCCACTGCTGGAAATGGGCCTTCCAGAACTGGAGAATTTGGCCTACACTCGCCACGCTGGCCAGGCGGCTTGGCGAGGATATGATGACAATTTATTAACGATTTCACAACTTGGCATTAGTGTAACCGGGATCGACGGGTTAACGTGCTCTACGAGGCACGGGAATGGTGGTGTTGTAAATCTGTGACAAATGTTAGTAAGAAAAGTGTATTTCTCATTGGTACATGCCGGTGGGTTTGAACCGACCTTTGTAGGATTTAAGGTACGCGTTCTTAGCACCACCGCGCCCACCTCTGCGTTAAACTTAGTCTTCTTTTGTTATAGCTCCGTCTAGCTCATCTCCATTGGACATGTAGTCCACTTAAAAACGACAGACCTGCTTAGTCTCAAGTAGATGTAGTGATTGATTGTTGGTGTCGCACATAAATTCATTGATAAGCTGAAGAGTGTCGAGATAAGAAATGCAGGCTTCCGGGGCGCGACCCGCACCGACTATCGCTTAATGAACCCGCTTCTTACCCTAAACACGTTACCGATTGCTATTAATAATCGAATAAAACGAGATATACAATACGATATATACAAAATGTACAAAATATGCATCCCCATACCGTAGCTACTAAGATTTTGTAAGACAAGTGCGCCTCTACTATGCCCCGTGTCCGCGTAAAGCAACGCGCCTTTCTTACTCAAAAAACATACTCGACTTCCAAATATGGTGAGGAAAATTAATAGGGTTAAGGAAACAGGAATTTTGTCTAATCGGCCCGAATAACAAATTTTATTTATTTATTTTATTTATTTATTTATTTTGAAAGAAGATCTAGTTAGTATAATTAGTTAACAAAGTTCTTCTTAGTCGCTACACTCTTGGCAGAGTGGTCGTGGCCGCCATTTGAGTGCTAGTGGCACGCTCAATAAGCCGTCGCCACTCCTCTCGGACCGCAGCTTTCCTGGTGCATTCATGTAGGAGATAATCCATTGCAACCTTCACCTGATCGGTCCATCTCATCGGAGGCCTACCACGCATTCTCTTGCAATTGACTACCAGGCGTTCGATGGACGCCGTAACTCGTGTCCGAAGAAAGTGAGAATGCGTGATTGTACAGTTGAGGGAAGGCGTTATCTAATCCTAAGTTCCTCCAGTATGGATTTGTTGGTTCGGAACTTTGTCCATGATATGCCTAACATTATCCGCCAGCACTCTCTAGAGCATTAACAGCCAGTTTCTCCAACGAATTTTTAGTACTTAATTATTACTTAAGTAAAAATTAAAAAAAGGCGCGGTTTTGGCTCGGTTGTAAGAACGCGTTCCTTAAATCCTACAAAGGTCGGTTCAAACCCACCCGGCATGTACCAATGCGAAAAACACTTTTCTTACGTACATTGGTCATAGATTTACAACACCACCGTTCCCGTGCATCGGAGAGCACGTTAAGCCGTCGGTCCCGGTTCCACTAATACCATCTTGGGGAATCGTTAATAAATTGTCATTCATAATTGACATAATATCCTCGCCAAGCCGTCTGGCCAGCGTGGCGAGTGTAGGCCATATTCTCCAGATATATGTTCTGGAAGGTCCATCTCCAGCAGTGGAGGTCTAGGACGCTGTTTATTTATTTATTTATTTTAGAAAAAATCACAGCTTGTTATATTAAACATATAGACAGAGTAGCAATAGTGGAACACAAGCCAAAGAGATTTTATATTATTTAGACAATACAATTAAAACAGAAATAAGAGTAAAATATAGTGTTCTAGGGGCTGTAATGATGATACTGAATGATGATGAAAGTAAAAAATAACCTGTTAATTTTTTATCTCTGCAGCATACAAAAAATAGGGAACACAAGAGCTTTAACCAGACGGATTTTAGTGGCTTTCGTAACGTTTCGGTTCCTCCATATCTTCTTCAGCTTGCCCATACGAGTACACAAATGTAAAGGTCCGCTCGCAAGTTGTCGTATATG
Source organism: Tinea semifulvella (assembly GCA_910589645.1). Classification (NCBI taxonomy): domain Eukaryota; kingdom Metazoa; phylum Arthropoda; class Insecta; order Lepidoptera; family Tineidae; genus Tinea; species Tinea semifulvella. The sequence goes on along the minus strand of OU342618.1, from coordinate 8,910,182 downwards.
ACAACTCTTTGGTACGATCTTGTAATGCGCGTGACACATCTAGTAGTTAGACCAGCTGTAGTGGTAAGCTACAAATAAAGTACCAAGCTTAAAATATAATCACACATTTATTTGAGTCATATTTTAAACCATGTATGCCTTATTTACATTAAGTCATTGTGGTGTTATCGTAATGTTTTAGTAACTCGATGGTACAATATACACTATTGTATAAGTACCAAAGTAATCATTATTATCACTTGAATCATGTAATGACTTGTTTTTTTTATTTAAATGGGGTTCGGCATCATCTAGACTCACAGGACCACTTACGACAATGCTAAGTTAAAAAAGATATGGTTTCTGTTATGGCCTAAACGTATAATTTTGTGTCATCACTACTGGTCCTAAATCCATGAATTACGGGATACAATAATTTTCAACTTCAAATCATTTAGTTAAGACACAAGCTAATATTATAAACAACAGATACGGGTTATAAAGGTGCACCAGTGCTCTGCCCATAGAGCGTACAAATATTACTATTGTGGATGGTGGATGGCATTTATTTTTAATACATTCTCGGAAACAAAAATGATATAAAAGCTTAATACACTCTCTGCTATATTTATTTCTCTCATTATAGTCATCATATGGTAGGTATATTATATTTATGTATATTCATAGAACGTATGTATGTAGTTTTATTTGTATGTATTTGTGTATGTATTAGTATGTAAATAAGTATTTATTCACTAGTATATATTGAAGTCTAATATTTTTCTATTAGTTTTGATAGCACCTGCCTTATCTCGTCGTAACTGCTTTAGTTGTCCCAAAGGTTTGACCAGTATAGAATGTCTAGCGGCATTAGGTCCGCCTTTGTACTTAGTGCAATAAAGTTTATAATAAATAAATAAATAAAATAAAATATTTTATTTATTTAGTTAACAGATTCAACAGCGCTTAAAATTAACCTAGTCTACAAAATTCTTAACTGAAGCCAATTAATGAATCTATACTAATAATAATATATAGTGAGCGATACATAATAAAAAATATAAAAAATAGTTTAACAAAAAAAATCCCTTACCTGTTCTTCTGTGTGCTAAGGCATTTGTATTGGTGTGTGTATTAAATGTGTGTGTAGTTGTGACAGTGTAAATATACAATGATTCCACGTGCATTAAATCACTAATTTAAAATCGAGATTAATAATAAAAAATAAAAATCTTACCAATCATGGTAAATAATAACAATTAAATGCAACCCGCCTTTGCATTCAAATTTTTTTTAAGTGTCTTTAAATGACTTTGTACAGAATACATCAGCCACGTAATTTATTTACATAATATATGTTCATAACAGAGTTCATAACCGAGTTGGGGATCATCAAATTCCAAGTGTGTAAGTGCAGAATTTGATGCTTTTCAAGGAGTAATTCACGTCAGTATCGCCCAAACACGAAGGGTATACGGGAGTTTACAGCGCGGGAAAACCGCAAAAAATACAGTGTAACTTCTGCCCCATATACTCGTATAGTCAAATTTATCGTTTTCCATAATTATTCACAACGTAGCACATTATTAAACAAAATAACACCACTTTTGACTAACAATATCCACAGTAAACTAATTTACAAAACGAAAAACTTGGACTTAACATGTCTGTGCGAAATGGCGCGAAGAACTTGCATTTACAAGATTATCCAACGCCTGCGGTTGGATGTAGTTGTTTTTAATTGTTACGGAAAGGATTCTACGGAACTCCTTTTTTTATTAAAACGCATAAAAAAAATATACTTTATATTTTCGATATTACCAATACAAATTAACAAAAACAAAACACTTTCTAACGTGGGACACTATTACGCGATTGATTTAAACCGTAATTATTATTTAAATCCTAATATTTTGGAAATCCGTCGGAGAACCAAAGTTACCGATATAGCCTTCAAAATTAGTAAGCTGAAGTGGCAATGGGCTGGACATGTCTGTCGTAGAACCGATGAACGATGGAGTAGACGAGTTCTGGAGTGGAGACCACGTACGGGAAGACGCAGTGGGTCGACTCCCCGCTAGATGGACGGATGACCTGAGGAAGGTCGCTGGTGGGGGTTGGATGAGAGTGGCAGGAGATAATAATAATAATAATAATAAAATTCTTTATTGCACACAAAATATAAAATATAAAAACATGTACATAGGCGAGCTTAATACCATAAAGGTATTTTCTACCAGCTAACCTTTGGGAGAGTGAGAGAAGAATATTATGGGTGCAGAGTAAGAAAAATTAAGCAAAAAGATCAAAATATTATAACAAGTAAAATCAATAAATATATATATGGGTACGTAGGTAAGTATATGGTTTAAACATCTAAGAGGATAACAAATATATACTGTGTATAAATAATAAATAAAATACGTGCATAGATCGTGTGAAGTGGCGAGCCTTGGTTGAGGCCTATATCCAGTAGTGGAGAGACACAGGCTGATGATGATGATATATAAAAATACTCGCTCTGTCGACCTCTCCGTCAGAGCTCCCGATTTTCTTCTTTCTTTTGAGTTCTTCGCGCCATTTTGCACGGACATTTTTTGTTTCGTAAATTAGTTTACTGTGGATAATGTTAGTCAAAAGTGGTGTTATTTTGTTTAATAATGTGCTACAATGTGAGTAATTATGGAAAACAATAAATTTTACTCTATACGGGTATATGGGGCAGAAGTTACACTTTATTTTTGCGGTTTTCCCGCGCTGTGAACTCCCGTATACCCTTCGTGTTTGGGCGATATTGACGTGAATTACCCCATGGAAGCATCAAATTCTGCAAAACTTGGAATTTGTTGATCCCCAACTCGGTTATGAACTCTGTTATGAACATATATTATGTAAATAAATTACGTGGTCTTATTAGTTTTTTAAATAAAATTTTGTATGCCAGAAATGGCGAAATGTGTCGAGCCAAAACTTATCAACCACCTGTATTTGATACCATATTTCATACAAATAAATATTTTCATTTCATTCCATTTCAAGTATTGGTGAAAACGAAACATGTTACCTAAAACTTAGGGAATGATGGTGAAAACGGGCATTAGACTTGTAAAATCTTTGCAATTGTTGCAAAACAAAGCTTAACAACCTGATCGTTTATTTATTTACATATAGCCCGGTAATTACATTAAGTCAATGAATGGCGCTTCTATGAATGGAAGCCCCGTTTTTCATTGAGCGCACTCATTCATGGAAAGCCGACGTTCTATTAATGAAAAATGCTTTATCTAGCCGCCTTATCGCAGACTGACACAGCAGACTGACGTACGGTGTCATGAACGTTTTTCCGATAGCAGCAAATATCCGTTTCGCATGATAAGCCGTTCTTAGCTTAGCGTTATTTCGACACGTTTCTTAAGAATTGCAAGATTTTCCTTTAAAGTTGAGTGAAGTTTATAAAAAAACTTTTGCAGGTCGTGCCCCGGCATGTACCAATAAGGAATACTTTTCTTACGTGCATTAGATAGATAAATTATTTATTTCACAAAACATAAAACTTTTTACAGCACATAGGCAAGCTATCTAAAAACATTATCTTTTAAAAAAAGGGAGCATGGATTGTGGGTAGGAGAAAATACTTTTATAATAACTTAAATTATAATCTCATGGGTGAATTTGAAAGATATTTATTTATTGTTGTTGTGTAATTCTGTATTTGTTTCATTTGTAAATCTGATATAGCTGAGTTTTCCTTGCAGATTCCTTTCTCAGTCAGATTAAAACATTAACAGGTCACTGGAATTTGCTAAGCTGTTAGTCTTCTGCTAACAGCTTACTCTTTGGACCACTTCACTGCTTAGTCTTCCACTAACAGAAGAAGAATTTTTCATTCATTCATTCATTACAGCCCCTAGACCTCCACTGCTGGAGATGGGCCTTCCAGAACTGGAGTGTTTGGCCTACACTCGCCACGCTGGCCAGACGGCTTAGCGAGGATGAATGATTCTAAATAATTTAAATAATGACGTGTCACAAATGCCTGTAATAGGTTTACGTGAATAAAGATATTTTGACTTTGACTTTAAAATAAAGCTATGGTACTTATCTACCAATAGTAAAGTATCATCACGACCGTATCCATTTCGTGGTGGTCAGACACCACGCTTATAAAGAAGCGGATTCACATTTAGCCAACTTTACTATAGGCCAATCATGACAAGTGGCAAGCTCGTCGATGTCTAGCGTACCAAACTTGAGAAATACCACAAATAAATTATTGTCTCCCAGGAATCAAACCCGTCACCTCTGCACCTTAATCCACAGACTTAGACCACGGAGGCAGTTTAGTAATTATACTTACTACATACAATATAATATAGGAGCTTTGTCAAGTTATATAGACACGTATTTTTTTAAAACTAATGATTGAAAGAAAGAAAGAAAAATATTTTATTTGTCACATTAACAAAAAAAGTAAACCTGAAATTAAAAGTGTGTGGTTACAAATATGGAATCAGCTCAGCATTGAGCTGCGACGCTTTAAGAGTCACAGCGCTGATTTTCTGCTAATCCCTTAAAATACAAGCATAAATGTGTCGAGGCTCTGGCACAGAACTACAATAATAAATAATAATATAATTTATTATATATATTGCACAAATAAATAATAAACAATCCTAATAAATGCATATTAATGAATGACACAATAACGTCATTATAGTATAATATATATCATACATATATATACATATACACGCGAATACAAGTGAATAGAACAAATCACATAAAAAATAAATAACTATAAAATATTGAGTAGGTATGCTGCTACATTAGCAGTTGAGATGCCAACAAATACATTTTATTTTTAAAAGCCACCACCGATTGTGCGTCGTGCAGAGGTTTTGAGTTCCACTGACGAGCTGCTGATCCTGTATAATATGCATTTGTCATAGATTGCCAACACCACAGTTTCAGTGCCTCGGAGAGCATGTTAAGACGTCCGCGTCGGTCTCGAGTCTACTAATATCAAATGAAATCAAAATAATTAATTTCCGTATGGTTAGCACGTAACACTTGGATATTGTCAATACATACAAGCCAATAAATAAAAATAAAAAAAAAACAAATATAAAGTATTACCATTGACCATGGCTGGACCGAACCCAACATCAATACAATAATTATAACTAAAACATTTTTGCCATAAACGAGGAATTTGTTTTTACTTACAGCTAGATACTTAATATTAAATTCGTGGCTGTGAAAAGGCCATGTCAGCTTACAATCTAATAATAATTATGTCCATAAATATAAATATAAATTCGTGGCTGTTAAAAGGCCATGTCAGCTTACAATCTAATAATAATTATGTCCATAAATATAAATATAAATTCGTGGCTGTTAAAAGGCCATGTCAGCTTACAATCTAATAATAATTATGTCCATAAATATAAATATAAATTCGTGGCTGTAAAAAGGCCATGTCAGCTTACAATTTAATAATAATTATGTCCATAAATATAAATATTAATTCGTGGCTGTAAAAGCCGTGTCAGCTTACAATCTAATAATAATTATGTCCATAAATATTAATTCGTGGCTGTAAAAGCCGTGTCAGCTTACAATCTAATAATAATTATGTCCATAAATATTAATTCGTGGCTGTAAAAGCCGTGTCAGCTTACAACTACACAAGTATAATATTAATGTCAAATAAATTGATAAATTACATGTCCGCTTACAATCTAAAAAATAATTGCTATGTCCAAATTAAACATATTATATTCATAATCATATCAATTTGTGGAATTGTTTATAAATTGTCATTAAAGTTGTCATCAGACCCTCGGCAGGCAGTGTGTCGAGTGTAGGCCAAATTTTCCAGATTTATTGTTTTTTTTTTTTTAATCTAAATTCGTTTATTCACTAAGTAGTCATAATTACATACACGTTTACTCGTCATTTTACGACACACAATCCAATTTTTACACAACGTACAGTTAAGTAAAAATATTATATCACATTAAAAGATATGCATTCTTTATATTATGAAATAAAAATAGACACATCCTTAATCGTGGTCTAGCGGTTAAGTCCGTGGATTTAGACTCGGAGGTACCGGGTTTGATTCCTGGTCGGGACACAAAAATATTTAATAATGTATATACATAGGTACTTTTTATTCTTATTATTTTCATCTCCAGGAGAAAAAAACGTTAAATTACACGGCTAGGGAATAACAGTCGTTACTTGGCATTAATGGCAGTCTCCGCAGTGTAGCGGTACGTTTGGTTTATAAGGACGTAACGGGTTCGATTACCGCTCGAGGAAGAAACATAAGTTTAATTAGGTCTCTAGACGGGTCAACTAAAAACCTTTCTGCAAGAATTCTAGTTGCTTAGGACGGTCCAAATTTAAATAACAATATTAAATAATTTTCCTAATTATGATTAAAAAGGCTTAAAGCTTGTACTTCCCTCTCGCTCGCACAAACAAATATGTTTAAGAATGAGATGTGAACATTTTCGAGATATACAGAAGAAATGATCAGGAATGGGTTCAAGACTCAGCTTTATGCAGTGGAAGTTGGTGCGAGAGGAGTTTCAGCAAAATCACTTGCATCACTTACTGAAAGAATTGGGCCCAAGCAGTTTTGCCGTCAATACATTTATGGAACGAGCTTCCAAGACGGCATTAACGGAATCATACAGTATTTTGGTTGGGTAGGGAGAGGAGTAGAATGGTGGATGGTGAGCGTATTATCGCGCAATAAAATAAAAAAGGGAGGCCTCCTTTTCTAAAACCAGCCTATTGTCGGTAGCAAGCCCGAGACACCATTCTTCTCATCTCTTACCCACACACGATGGACCCGGCACCTGCACGGTGAATCCATGGAATGCTTAAAATTCTTCTTCATAGATTACTAGTAAGTCTTGTTTCAAGCGGTGTTGAAATGAAATGATTTTCTTTATTATTATTTTTTTATAAATATTTCCAGACAGGTCACACAGCGCCATCTAGTTTCCGTGGTAAGCTACGAGGCTTGTGTTACGGAAACTAGATGGTTGTTAACTACATATTACTTATACTTTTTTTTTGTAAATATATACATATCATACATACAAACACCCAGGCCGAGACAAATTATACAATGTACAACTTGCCCCCGGTGGGAATCGAACCCACGACCTCCCAAGTTCACGGCAACGTTTGTTACCACTAGACCACGGAGGCGGTCAATTGTATGGATACAAATCATAAAATATAAAAAAACAAACAATTTATTTAATATTAATCTTATATAGGTTCATTACATATGTCAATATTATATAATATAAATAAATGTCAAAATAATACACATAGGCCGCGTTCGTTTTAAGAAATGTTAGCATGAAAATACCACTTTTTTTAGCACAAGTCGTTCGTTTAATGAAAATTCTAACATTTGATGCTAATTTCCGTATGTCAGTACCGTGTTTTAAGGAGGGTTATTGATGTTACTTTTTGACAGATGTCAAATTGATCGTTTACCATTTTTATATACTTTATAGTTTTCTATTATATTTGTTAAAAAGGTATATTAAACGATTTTATGTAATAAATTCAAAGACCATAATAATATCACGTGTATTGGATGCCAGGGTATGATAAAACATGAACGAAAACACTTGTCAAAAAGTAGCATCACCGCTCGTTTTATTTAAGAAATGTTAGCATTGTTAAAAAAAGTGGTATTTCTTAACAAAAACGACATTTCGCGCTGGTTTATGAAGTTGCTACGAAATGTTGGAAATGCTATAACACGAACGCGGCCCTAGATAAAAAAAATGACAAAATAAAATAATAAAATGTCCTACGTGATTCGCTTATAATTATTATATTCGGTCAATGAATAAATTTTAATTTTATATCACCATGGCAAGCTTACAATATTAGTTCTCCTTGAAAGTAAAAAATAATCCATATATTTTAGAAAGAAAATCACCTATAATTCAATTCTAAAATACAGCGTTACATGTTGAAGTACTTTTGAGTATTACATGGATATTGTAGGTGTGTGCATTATTGCTGACCTACATTCACTATTGATCCCATCTCACTGCCCGCGCACTGTGCAAGGGAATCGGGTTGAAAACTGGGTGCGGCTCTTTGAATAGCATTTAAACCAAGTTACCGCCACGAGTAATGAGTGATAGTTTATTTCATCTCTACTTATTACAGCCAGAACACTCTTACAAACTTCTCGATGCTATGCCCTTTTGTGAAGATCTGTCTAAAATATTTTTTTTCAATTTGATTACATACATACATACATATCTTCACGCCAAATCTAAATCCTTGCGGGGTAGGCAGAGACAATTGAGCGCCACTTGTCACGGTCACGACATACCTCTTTCGCTTCTTCGACATCCATCAACCTCTTCATACATCCCCTTTGTTTCGATGGCTTTTTAATTCACCTTCAGCTAATGTTTTATTTATTTGATCATGATAGGCAAGTCTTGGTCTGCCAGGGCCTCTTTTACCCACAACTTTCGCATTATATATCTGGTTCGTCAATCTCTCTTCGCTCATCCTTTCGACATGCCCGAACCATCGGAGCATGCCTTTCTTTATTTTTGTACCTATGCTTTCTTTTATACAAAAATCTTTTATGCAAAAAACATAGTTGTAAGTAGTGTTGCCCAATCTTGGCAAGACCAAGACTACTGATATGGTTGCAAGACCAAGACCAAAATCTTGCACAGATTTTTTTTCCAAATTTTGCTAAAGTGTTTACTTTTTTTGGGGTTAGGTTTTCAATAAATTTTAATTGCGTCGTGTCCGTAATTTTGAATTTTTTTTTGTTCCCAAAGAAAAAAAAATAACGTTTAGGTATTTGGAACTTGGGAGAGCTCGTTTGCAAATAATTATATTTTATTTAATTTAATTCCGTGGATTTAAACTTGGAGGTACGGGGCTTGATTTCTGGTCGGGACACAATAAATTATTTAATTTATTTGTGATATTTCTCAAGTTTGGTACTCAACGGCATCGCGGAAAGAGATTTCCTTAGTACAATTGGAAAATAAAATATATATTGAGTCAGAGTAGAGTCTTGCAGAAGTCTTGCGAGACTCTTGCGCAAGACCAGGATTAGGAGACCAAGACCGAGGCCAAGACCAAGTCTTGGTCTTGCTTTGGGCAACACTACTTGTAAGTTGGCTCGGTGGTCGGTCGGAAGGTCGGTTCAAACCCCCCGGCATGTACCAATGAGAATTACACTTTTCTTACGTACATTTGTCTTAGATTTACAACACCACCGTTCTTGTGCCTATGAGAGCACGTTAAGCCGTTGGTTCCGGTTCCACTAATACCAACTTGTGGAATCGTTAATAAATTGTCATTAAAAATTGACATCAGATCTTAGCTAACGAGTTTAGGCCAAATTCTCCGGATATATGTTCTATCTCCAGCTGTAGGGAGACGGTGTTCTAAATCTTTACAGATTTGTGTTGGTAAAATAGAGGAAAATCGATTTAAATGTTATGTTATTTTTCTTTTTCTAAAATAATGTCTAAAAACTACACATTTCTCAAAAATAAACTGAATTTGAAAATTTTCTGTAAACGTTAGATTGTGCAAGCGAGAGGTATGCAAGTCGTTAAACCATCTTAATATGAGTTGTTAGATTTATTTCCTCAAAATTAAATAGGTTTTTGGGATTTTGCAATTAAAGTTTCAATAATTTAGCGTAAAAACTCGAGCCGCCATGTCTTAAAAATCCAAGTTGCGTTTACAGAAATGTTAGGACGAAATGACTTCACTTCCGTATTCCTTTCGGGATAGTCAGAAAGGAAAATGTTTAAGCGGATTTACATTTCGCGAACTTTACTATAAGTGGCAAGCTCGTCGATGTCTCAAGCGTACCAAACCACAAATAAATTATTGTCCTCACAAGGAATCGTACCCGGTACCTAGTCTTAATCCACGCACTTAACCGAGGCAATTAAATTTCTCAATCCTTCGATTTTAAAAACAAAAATAGATTTATTTTGATTTCTTATTTGTTATATTATTTTTTCATTCTTTCATTACAGCCCCTAGAACACAGAGTCCTAGACCTCCACTGTTGGACGTGGGCCTTCCAAAAAATTCAGAAGAATTTGGCCTACACTCGCCACGCCTGGCTAGGGTCTGGCGAGGGTCTGATGTCAATTTTTAATGACAATTAATGAACAATTCCACAAGTTGGTATTAGTAGAACCGGGACCGAAGGCCACTCCGAGGCATGAGAACGGTGCTGTTGTAAATTTATGACAAATGAGCGTATAAAAGGTATTTTTCTCATTTGTACATGCGGGGGTTCGAACCCAACTTTTTAGCGATCTTATATATTATTTTTTTAAATAATTTATTAATGTATTTTTCATAGTGGCTATTATTTTAATCTATCGGTTATAACTGATGCCGTCCAGGTGGGCGTGTGCATCTGTAACCTAGATTCCTATTGATCCCATCCCGCGCCGTGCCCGCGCACTGCAAGGGAGTCGTCCTCACATCTAGGTCAGCCTCCATCGATTTGAAATTAAATTCAGAGCACATTCATAGAAATATCAGGGGTCGAAACTAGTCAGTTAAATCAGACAATGTCTGGTTACGAAACTTGACACAGATATGGATTTATTTAAAATATAAATTATTAACGCAAAAATCGAATCGGGTTTTTCAACATTGTTTGTTAAATGGTTAGATAGAGATTACATAATTGGGTCACAATAAATATTCTTAATAATATTTTCATACAAATATAGTTTAGCGTTATATATGTATGTGTTCGACCGCCTCCGTGGTCTAGTGGTAACAAACGTTGCCGTGAACTCGGGAGGTCGTGGGTTCGATTCTCACGAGTTTTTTTTTTCGAGTCTCGGTCTAGGTGTTTATATGTATAATATGTATACATTTACAAAAAAAAAAGTATAATATGTAGTTTATCAACCATCTATTTTCCGTAACACAAGCTTCGTAGCTTACCACGGAAACTAGATGGCGCTGTGTGACCTGTCTGGAAATATTTATTTATTTATCTAATATTTATGTTCCACAGCGAACCCTAAATAACTACACTAGAAATAGGTTTATAATTCGCTCTTTTACATTATATAATGACTATTTTTCCGAAAAAGATATATTTAATACCTCACCAGCCACCTTTAAGAGACTTATCCAAATAAAATGGAAACCGTAACTGTTTAACTTACTACCTATTGTTATTGCTATATCATACCTTGTTATATACCTTTTTTATCTTTCTTTTAAATATTATGCCTTCCTTCTATAATTAACTGCTTACAATTTGTTTAAGTATTGGCCCTAAAGGTCTTCTTTTATGTTTTCTTTTTAAATTATATAACTTCCTTTGTAATATCTGTTTGTGCCAAAATAAAACATTTTTTAAAATTAATATTATGTCGGCCAATACACTAGTCATTAGACGTATTATGCGTAAAAACTCGAGCCGCCATGTTTATTATTTATTATTATATTTCTCGAGTTTGGTACAGCTGGAGACATCGACGAGCTTGCCACTTGTCATTATTGGCCTATAGTAAAGTTGGCTAAATGTGAATCCGCTTATTTATAAGCGTTGTTTCTGACCACCCCGAAAGGGAAACGGTCGTGATACTTTACTTTTATAACACACATTAGGTAATAAAACAATAATATGGCAAATACTAAAATAATGTATGTTTTTTTTTGTTCGGGCATGTTGAAAGGATGAGCGATGAAAGATTGACGAACCAGATATATAATGCGAAAGTTGTAGGTAAAAGAGGCCCTGGCAGACCGAGACTCACATATCACGATCAAATAAATAAAACACTGACTGAAGGTGCATTAAAAAGTCTTCGTAACCAAAGGCCATGTATGAAGAGGTTAATGAATGTCGACGAAGCGAAAGAAGTATGTCGTGATCGTGTCAAATGGCGCTCAATTGTCTCTGCCTACCCCGCAAGGGATCTGGCGTGAAGATATGTATGTATGTTTTTTTTAATGAATGGTACGTTATTTTGGCGTCGTCTTTAGTGGAAACCTTTATACGAGAATACCAATTTTAATAGCGTTTTACAATGACGGTTCCGTTATTAAAGGGATTTCACTATTTAAGTAACAGAGTAGGGCTACTGAGCGTGTTCTACAAGCTATACTATGATTGTTCTGAAGAGCTCCACAACTTTCTTCTCTATTCCGCATACGCACAGGCCTAATATAAACCCCCGTACCGTAGCCACTATCCCTACTTGTACATATAAATTTGGAGACTTATATCGTGTTTTACACTGCCCATTCCTATAACCTAGAGTCCATCAATGATCTCTCCGTAGATATAACGTTTTGTCGACTTTCGGGTTGCACATAGGCATGCAGTCTACCTTAATTCTGACTTGCCAGGTGGGTTACTGCTGTACCAGGTATTGTATTCTTATAGGTACCGATAACTTAATTTAAAAGGTTATTAATTGATCGTTGTGGTGCAGTTCTGTATATGTTTTATTTTGTAAATCTGATATAGCTGAGTTTTCCTTGCAGATTCCTTTCTCAGTCAGATTAAACATTAACAGGTCACTGGAATTTGCTAAGCTGCTGGTTTTCTGCTAACAGCTTACTTATTGGACCACTTTGCTGCTTAGTCTTCTACTAGCAGGAGTAGAATCATTCAAAATTAATGACGTTTCATAAATGCCTGTAATAGGTTTACGTGAATAAAGATATTTTGACTTTGACTTTGAGTTAAAGATGACGTCGAAAGTATCGGTTTTATTTTGAAGGTCAACCGTCAGCTGGTACAATCGACGCCACATTTAGGTGCAACCTAATTAACGAATATTTTTTTTATTTAATAAAACTTGCACAATATATACAAGGGGAGGACTTAATGTTGCTAGACATTCTCTGACAGCCAACCTTAGGGATACTGTAGAACATTAAAGACGTAAGGTAGGTGCAATTAGAGAAATATGATTACGTAATAAATATGCAATATTATCTAAACTACAATAATAAATACTATAATAAACTAAATACTAATAATACATACACATAACGTTTTATTAATACATACATTACATAACATTATTACATATAATAAATAAACTAAATGAGTTGTTATGAGCTATTTATTTTTTTTATTTTTATTTTTTTATTTATTAATAATAGGGTCGCCAACAGTGCCAACAGCTCCCATGCATTTGTATCTAAGGCTAAATCAAAAGTCTGATGCTGCACCTATTATAGGCGACCACCACATGCTATAACACAACAGTTAAACAATAATCAAGTCAGCTATGAACTAAACATAACATAATCTAAGAACTAAAATTACTTAAAATCTAAATTTACGTAAATCTATAAAACAATAAAATGTCTTAAAATTCTAATTGAATAAAATAAATAATATGAATATACCATTTTTACCGGTCATAACTGATGCCGTCCAGGTGGGCGTGTGCATCTGTAATTCAGTGTCCTATTGATTACATCCCGCGCCGGGCCCGCGCACTGCAAGGGAGTTGACCTCACACCTAGGTCAGGCTCCATTGATTTCAAATTATTTTCAGAGCGCAATACTTTCCTATTTTACATACCGCAACCAAAGTTACACATATAATAATAATATAATTCTTAATTGCACACAAAAAAACTGGTGTTTTCACACCTTCTAAATGGCTCCACACACGTTAGTAAGTTTAATATTTAAATATTAATTCCATTAATGTAAGTAAGTATATATTAATTAGCTGTTGAATTTGAGTAGTTATATTCCTATTATTATTATCTTTGTGATTGCACCTCTATATGATTAAATTAGTCCCCAAGGTTTGGCTGTCAGAGAATTTCTTGGCTGTCTTCGGGCATTAAGTCCGCCATTGTAATTTGTGCAATGAAGTTTTTATTTAAATAAATAAATATTTATGGTTAGACTATATATTTCACTGCCTCCATGGTCTAGCGGTTAAGCCCGTGGATTTAGATTCGCAGGTACCGGATTCGATTCCTGGTCGGGAAACAATAATATTTATTAATTTAAATAAATAGTTTTATTTTTTTTATTTTAGATTATGACATTGAAATTTAATATAAATAATAAATCTAATTAATATAAAAACTAAATACCTACAAATATCTTGATTATAATCTCTACATGTCAGCGAATCCAGGAGAAGATGAACCCAATGTTCCGAGGACTCTGGCGACGTTACCTCGTTGGATGGCAACACTGAATAAATAAATTAATTGAAATGATTTTTATATTTTATTTTTATCAATTTTATTTTATTTTGACAGCAAACAGTCATTTACATAATATTACAAACATAATTACCATTATTACAATAATAATTACCTTAAGTGTCGAGAATTTACACAAAATACAATAAACGAAAACACAAACATGCACAGCAGATTAACAATTAAGCAAAAAATAAAATTATTAACATCAAAATTGAATTGAGATGGTAAGTTATATCACTGCAAAAACAATATTACTAATGCTACATATATAAACAGCTACTCATTAGAAATGTTATATTATTTTATATGTATAAAAATAACCTTAGCTAAGTTTGCAATAAAAGAGAAATGAGGTCGTTGCGTCGGATATGCGGCGTCACTTTAGCGGACCGCATACGTAACGCCGAAATGAAAAAGAAAAGAAACGGAAAAGGGTAGGTATAAAAGAAAGCATAGGGACAAAAATAAGGAAATGCACGCTACGATGGTTCGGGCATGTTGAAAAAATATTGAAGAACCAGGTATATAATGCGAAAGAGGTCCTGGAAGACCGAGACCCACATACCTCGATCAAATAAATAAAATACTGCTATTAAAAAGCCTTCGTAACAAAAGGTCATGTATGAAGAGGTTGAAGAATGTCGATGAAGCAAAAGAGGTATATCGTGATCGTGTCAAGTGCCGCTCAATTGTCTCTGCCTACCCCGCAAAGGATCTGGTGTTAATTGTATGTATGTAAGCCATGTTACAAAGTTGTTCCTAAGAGGAATATTCTTGTATTCGCTTATTCCTTATAAATTGTTTACAATAGTAGTTCCGGGTTATTTCCCTCATGTTTCAGATAATTTAAATTTATCAATTAACGAACAGCAGTTACCACTGGAGCGGTGATTTATATTGTAATGGTTTCTTAGAAGGTAGCACAAAACCCACAGTGTACTATTTATTAGACATACTTGTAAATGTCTGACTCGGCGATCGCTGGCCCTAAATCAAATTTTCAACATAGGTTTACCGCCTCCGTGGTCTAGTGGTAACAAACGTTGCTGTGAACTCGGGAAGTCGTGGGTTCGATTCCCACCGGGGGCAAGTTGTACATTGTATAATTTGTCTCGGTCTGGGTGTTTATATGTATAATATGTATATATTTACAAAAAAAAAGTATAATATGTAGTTTATCAACCATCTAGTTTCCGTAACACAAGCCTCGCAGCTTACCACGGAAATTAGATGGCGCTGTGTGACCTGTCGGAAAAAAAAAGAAGGTAATCAAGTAGATATATTAACCTAGTGTATAAAAGTGTGTGCTGTGTTCTGCTAAATAATATACATATGTCAGATGTCAATCATGAGTGTCTGACTCCAGTTGCTGACATTCATGGACCTCGCGCGCCACTTACCATCAGAGGCGACTTCCAACTCTTCGTACTTCTTCTAACTCCATCCCTTCCTATAACACCTCTTTTGTCTCTATTTCTTTTGCTGTTGTTGCTGCAAATCTTTAGAATAAACTTTAGGTATAAGGCAAGCTCCAAATCAAACTATCTTCAAAAATACATACATACTTTACATATACTTTCTTTCTAACTAAACTGTCCTTAATTCATGTCTGTTTACCATTTTCTCACTATTCTCAATTGCAGCTAATTGGATTCTCTTCCAGCCAGTGTGTTTCCCCGTTCCAATAACCTGGAGTCCTTCAAACGAAGTGTGAAAAAGCATTTCAATAGGCTGGCATAGTGGTAGGGACTAGCGTCAGTTGGTACCATTTTTAGACCTCTCGTACCGCTTATTATCACACCGAAATACCTCAAGGACAAATTTACCTATCTCTTCTCGGTTCATGACAGATCTCTTCGTTAGTCACACAATTCTGTTCTATCTATCCCTTCTCATCACTCTAGCTTTCAGTCTAACTCATTACGTTACATACGTATATAAGTATGTATTGTATGTAGTATATAGTAGCCAATATAGTGTGTAGTATATGTATTATTGTGTACATATTTGTATGTATGTATGTGTATTTATTTTATTATCTATGGTATGTAAGATTAAATGAATTTATTTGGCAACGTATCTTACAATCGTTTGCACCTAGCCTCATGACTGTAATGTTATGTATTGTCCCAAAGGTTGGCTGCTAGAGAATGCCTGGCGGCATTAAGCCCGCCCTTTGCAACAAACAATAAAAAATATCATCATAAATTAAGTTAAAAATAAAAATAAAATGGGCCGGCTCTGATGTATTATGTCTATGTAGTGTACGGTTTGCTACTGCCGCTCTGCGAAACTATGATCTGTACGCAGAATTAAATAATTGCATGAGCTGTTTTGTAGTCGGCACGAATTGTTTGAAAAGGGCCGCATTACGTAAGCGAGGGAATTTAAGTTTATTCGGTCTTCCTGCTTTATTTGCTTCAATTACGTGTAATTGTACTAAAGCTATCATCACTATTTACTGCTGGATATATGAGTATGTCACTCTTAAAGCTGGTATTGAACTGAATTAAATTAAAGAAGTGCACGGTGTTTTGCTAGCCACATCCGAAGGCCCGTCTTCAGCTATATATAAGAAAACCTTCCAAAAGTACTGTTGCGGGGCAGTTTTTATTATTTTAAGACTTTAAGACCTCCTTTCTCAATGACATAGAAAGACGTTTAAATTAGAAGATTTTATTGACATTAATAAATTGTATTTTGTTTTTGACTCTGACTTCTTTTCACGACTGACCGAGTCACATCTTTTTTCTCTAAATATATTAGACAGACGATATATTGTGTGGTCCTTCGAGCCGGATGTAGTAAAGATGATTAAAATAATATATCGTATAATTTTTATATATTATGTAAATACCTTTACCAGACGAGGCACCTTTACAGCCACAAACTAGACCTAAATTATTATATATTATAATAATTATTAGGCTTAGAAGTGGAAGAGATAGAGATAATAATAATAAAATAATAATAATGGAAATTGGGCTGTTCCTTGCCATACTGTATTACCATATCTGGCCAGGTATTTTGTTTAGCGTTGTTATTAACAAAAAATGACTTAACCGAGTGTTCCGATAGGATCCTATGGCGATAAATATATAAATAAATAAAAAATATTGTATATATAATATTTATTTTTGTACATACGTGTTATGTAATTGCGGACAGGACAATTGACATATTTAACGATAGGTTGTCAGGCTTCAGGAGAAAGGTCTCCTGCTATCTTGCCGGGCGGTGTTTGGGAGTTAACTGAGGCTTAGGATTGATAGTTGTCGCTTAGTGATGCGGTTTTGGCTGAGGGCTTGCACGAAAGGTGATTTTGGGTCGCCGACTCTCGGTCTAAGTTTTGTTTTTTTGTTGTTATTGTGCACTGCTGGTGACTGTGGTGTCGCTGTGTAGATTTGTTCATATAATTTAATTATTTTTGTTTAGGTTATACTGTTTCCATCTGTAAGTACTTGCGATATTCATTTTTGTTGTTTTCTGTAGCTTACTGTTTTTGTCATGCCTATATTTTTAAATTGTACTATTTAGTTTTTGTGTTTTAGTAAACGATGTTACCTACCTTTTAAATACAATGCTGGTCTGTAAGTAACATGTTTACTAAACTATTAAGATACCTTCTAGATTGTATATTGTATAAGATTTTGTAAACATGTTGTTGACTTGCTTAATTAAATAAATAAATAAATGTAATAGTAAGAAAATATTGGTATGTATATATTGATATATATGAACTTACTTAATATTGCACCTACTATCTATACTGTCTAAATGTCCTAAAGGTTTGGCTGTCAGAGAATGCCTGGCGGCATTAAGTCCGCCTTTGAACATAGTGCAATAAAGTTTTAAAATAAATAAATATAACTAGCTGGTATTCTTTCTTTGACCTACTATTGCATTGATTATTATAACAATTTGAATAAGTTATTAACGCTGGTAATATTCTGGTTGGGCCTCCGAGCCCTATTAGTGGGTATGATTGACGGGCGGACCATGTAAATTAGGTTAACCATTGTAGCCGGTGGCCACTTTCGACATCAACTACAGTCAGCAAATGGCACGTTGGATCACCTGAAGCCAATTTTAATAAAACCTCAGCTGGGTGTGGCTTTTGGAATAACAGCGCTAAGTTCCCTTAGAGGGACTGTACGCAAAATGGCGCGATTTTCTAGAGATTAAGAGGGTTTGACGCATAATTGCGAGAGGGATCTCTCGCTCGCACAATCCAATATTTTCAAATATTTTTCATTCCTTTTTGTACTTGTGAGAAAAGTAGTCTATCAACTTACTAGGGAATAGAATTACGAACATTTTAGGAATGCATCCTTTTTTAAACCAGCTATTGTCGGTCGCAAGCCCGAGACACCATTCTTCTCATCTCTTAACCACATTCGATGGACCTGGCACCCGCACGGTGAATCTATGTGTTCACTCTCAATTGTAGTTTCCCAAGTTTCCCAATTTTAAGGGACACCTTAATATCTGGCAACACTATTAACTGTGTGTCAGTGCCATTATTTTTGGCAGTTGTCAATCTAAAGTCGTTGAAGAGAGTTCAACGCTGAACACTGTAGCCTGTAGATGTCATTGTAGACGTCCCTCTCTGTATTGTGTCGTTTTATGCAAAACTGTAGCTTTTCAAGCCCCTACTGTAGCAAGTGTGAAGTGTGCTAGTGTCCTTCCTATTCCTGGTGTTGTGCAAAGTGTGTTCACATCAAGAAAGAAATACCGGCGCCGCTGTAGTCTTTGGGATAGGAAGTAAGAGAAGTCCGAACCACCCTGCACGTGAGTCTTTCACCATCCTGTATTCCTTCCACCCCCGCGTCCAGGCAACCAACTTAGGACCTGTATGCACCACCATGGAATGCTTAGAAATTTGTCTGTCTTGGTTGGGTAGGGAGAGGACTAGAATTTATTGAAGGCGGCCGTCTAATGACAAGTAGAAGCTTGTTCCACTCACGAGCAGCGGAAACAGTAAAACAATATATCTCCTAGAAGTGTGAGGAGGAATTTTGAGCGAATTGTCTTCAAAGAACAGAAAATGAGTTTTAAGGTATTGTTTGTGCCCAAATGCTTTTTTAGTGACTGTAGCTAAGTATTCTTGAATATTCTTCTATATATAATATGGCCTATAGTAAAGTTGGCTAAATGTGAATCCGCTTATAAGCGTGGTTTCTGACCACCCCGAAAGGGAAACGGTCGTGATGATGATGATGATGATTCTTCTTCTATATATATAAAAAAAAATGTCTATGTGTATGTAATGTTCCCTATGCAATATAAAACTATTTGACCGATCGAGATAAATCTTGGGAATATGTTGTGTGAACATCGGCGAAGGTTTGACATAGTACTACTGTTGTCCGATAGGTGGCGCGCATCAGCGCTGATTTGTGAAGCGTACCGACCGAGGGTACATTAATTGACTGTCAGGCGGTACAAGGTTCGCCGGGTCAGCTAGTACATAATAAATTCATTCGTAAATATAGTCTTACTTGACAAATTGTGAGTGTCATAATAAAAACAAGATTGACGTATAAAATATTTATTAAAAAAAAGGTAAATATCTACAAAAGGTTAGACACGTCACATTTTTAATCGTTACATTATATATACGATTGTGCGAGTCAGAGGAATGCAAAGTTTAACCATCCTTAACATATAAGCTTAACATATCTACGAGAAGGCGGCCAAGAACAAGCTTGTGCACCGGAAAATGATCCATAGGTGCTTCAGTTAGTTTTTACTGACTGTATCTACCTACTACGCATTCTTTGTCGTGCGAACTCTCCAGCTTCTAACAATGTCGATTGTGTGGACGACACGATACGAAAAATACTACAAAATACGCAAAACATAGACATAAATACTGACTCGTAACTTTTTACTTATTATTCAATCCAACAATGCTGGTCCATATGAAATTGCTATATCCAGCTTATTGGAGCGGTAGTGGCTCAGATGTATAAAACGCTTTTATAAATAAATATATCGTATTTCGAACATCTTTGTCATAGATTTACAATACCACCGTGTTCGAAGAGCGCGTTAAGTCGCCGATCCCGGTTCCAATAATACCAATTTGTGGAATCGTTAATAAATTTGTCTTTCAAAAGAGATTGCCCAAAACCAGGCCCCAACTTTTTTGCAGCGTGCCTCAACTAAATATAATTCAATAATCATAACAATTTATTGTTTTTTTTTATAAATTTAATTACAACATCACTTTTACCCCAGCATTAAAATATAATTTAATTAAATAGTCAATTGGTTAAAATTTATGTATGAAATAGTTACAAAGAACTATTTATACGATTAGGTTCTTTATTATGACCAGGTACTTTATTATAGATTAAACAGTGGATTTCAAATTGGCGGGATCGAAACTATGTAATATTAACTATCAATTAATGTATTAACTATCAAATAAAAAAGAAATAATTATGACACGAGAACATTTTATTAGGCCCATTTCTCTAAGAAAAATGGGTATTCTCATTTACATTCGAATCTCGCTATAACCCAGCCAGAATGGCAAGTGTAGATCAAATTCTCCAGAAATATATCCTGGAAGACTCATTTACGGCAATCTAGAACTCTTGAAAGTGCTAGGACTCCAAAGAAAAAAATGAAGAAACCGAAACATTCAAATTCAAAATTCTTTATTGCATAAAAACATCTTAACCTAATATGTTACAACAGTAATAAATTAATATTAACATTTTTATATATTATGATATAGGCTTCGTGATAATGTCTTACTGAGCCTCAGCATGCAATGTAGGTATGACTTGATGTCAGCACCATAAATTTTTTGCACCATTACAAAAGCTACTATCCGGATGGTCAGGGCTCTTGTGTTCCTTATTTTTCTGTATGCTGTAGAGACGTGGACCGAAGAAATAAAACGGATTAATGCTCTAGTGTTAGCGGAGAATGTTAGGCATATCAGTTCAGAACCAACAAGTCCATCCTGGAGGAACTGGGAATAAGACAGCGCCTTCCTCAATCGTACAATCACGCATTCTCACTTTCTTCGGACACGTGTCGCGGCAAGATGCATCCTTGAGCGCCTGGTAATTTAGGAAAAAGTCGATGGCAAGAGGATGTGTGGTAGGTTAGGTTAGTTTTTATTATTATTTTTGTTTTCTCCCGATGGATGATGAATGAGATGATAGGGAAGGCAAAGGGTCTAGCCCATACAGCCAAGTCTGACGTAATATATCTTTCTTTTTTATGAGGTAATGGGGTCATTAACAAATTCCAGATGCTGCAGAATTTGATGCTTTTCTTGGAGTCACTCACGGCACCATAGCTCAAACACGTCGGATAAAATGTGGGAGTTGACAGCGCGGAAAAACCGCAAAAAATAAACTGCAACTTGTGCCCCATATTTAAAGTCCATTTTATCGTTTTCCATAATTATTTACAGTGTAGCACATTATTAAACAAAACAACATCACTTTTGACCAATAATATCCACAGTAAATTAATTTACAAAACAAAAACTTGCACTTGACATGTCCACGCAAAATGGCGCGAAGAACTGTAGGTTAGGTTAGGTTAGGTTAGATGAGGTGGACTGACGCTTAAAGCAGCAATGGACATGAGTGCGGCAGGAAGGCTGCAGTTCGAGAGGAATCACGACGACTTGTTAAGCATGCCACTGACACTCAAATGACGACTACCAAGATTGTAGCAACTCCTCTACGAACCTTTCTCACCTAAATATTTAATAGATAATTTTTCATTTCTTTTCATGAAAGGATTCTCCGCTCTGCCCATAACTCTTTACTGTCCATTTAAATCTTCTTTATTTTATGTTTGTTTCATAAACCTACCATAATTGATACAATGTCCCGAAGGTTGATGGTAAGAGCCTTTGTTATCAAAACAATAAAGTTTTTAAATAAAAAATAAAAATAGGAAGAAACGGGCTCAGAAAAAATAAATTTCCTTTAAATGCTCCTCTCCGCCCAGACTAGTGCCAATCGCTGATACGGAAATTCGCGGTGTCCACTTGTTGACAGTGCGGGATTCACGGATAACCACGCAAGGTTCACTGGTGGACAACGCGGCGTCCACCCATGGACCACCTGCCAAAAAAGAGTAGACGCCGAACGAAGAGGCGGTGCCCTAATGAGCTATGACTTTAAAACTGTTGTTTAAGGTTTCTCCATGATATTCTAGATAGATAGGTTAGTTGTTAGAAAATGCTTAGTTATTAAGCCCGCCTATATGTATTTTTTTAGTGCAATAAAGTTATTTTTAATTGAAAAAATAAAATGGTCTCGGATTTCGGTAATGACTTTATACTAGGCGTATATGTCTACAATACCAAGGAAGTACTTTCGGTTTCGGAACAATCGCCACACGCACCAATGTGGCAACTCTTAATGATTTCCATTGTAACCTTAATATTGTAAGTTTAACTCACGATGGCTTGTTATAGATGTGTTTTTAAATTTTTCCGGTAATCGTCTTTATTATCTTCATCCACCTTACAGGGGGACGATTATCAAGCAATAGAAATATTGTCGCATGCGATATTACTTGTATATCAATTAAAACCATTATTATTATTATTTTGTTTCTCTTATCCCAATGATGATGAATGAGATGATAGGGAAGGCACAGGGTTTCAAGTCTGACGTAATGACTTCTGATGTAATACCTTCCTTTATTGAGTTAATAAGGTTATTATCAAATTCCAGATGTTGCAGAATTTGATGCTTTTCTTGGAGTCATTATTGCCCAAATACGTCGGGAGTTCACAGCGCGGGATAACCGCCAAAAATAAACCTTCTACTTATGCCCGATAGAATGTCGAATTTGCGTCGTTTTCTATAATTATTCACATTGTAGCACATTATTAAACAAATTAACACCACTTTTGACTAATACTATTCACAGTAAAGTAATTTACAAAACAAACTTGCATTTTACATGTCCGTGCATAATGGCGCGATGGATTATTTTCATTTTTTTTTAAAGCATTCTCTCAAAAAAAAATGTGCTTGTTGTAATTGTGACAAAAGCGAATGGAGCTGCATATGTAGGCATAGTTCGCTTTAGTATTCAACGTCAGATTTTAAAACTACCCACTTCGGGTTGTATTTGTTTTTTTTTTTATCACGACGTGCTATACTCACAATATCCATTGCGATTAATCTTGCCTTCGTGAGATAAACCCGTGTTTCCTGGAGCACCACAATCGGGCACCGGCCCACCGTTATTCTCCCACGGTTTGGTTCCAAGTTATTACTGTCATGATGATGATGATTTTGCATCAGTAATTATGCTAAATTCGTTGTTTGTACATTTTCTCTTTTGTCAAAATAGTAGTGTTTAACCAACGAGGTTTAATATAAGATAGAGTTTGCACCGAGCACATTTTCATACAAACAACAACAATCGGGGTCGTCCAGAATAGTAGTCCCCGAGATAGGGACATTCCCCCGTTTTTCTCGGCAGGAAATGAGCGAGCAACCACCCGTCGGCAAATCAATAGTAACAATTCCGTGTGGCTCACAAACACGAACCCAGGGTTAGTTAAGCTCTCCTCCAAGAGCACTCCTCTAGGAAGTGGTCTCCGTCAGTGGTTGGGGAGCCGTAAGCAAGACGGAGCGATGTTCTTTTTTATAATTTTGTCATATATAAATGTTTTTGGAATTAAAATTAGGTATATGAAAGTAAAAATCCGTAATTTATTTCTTAAAACCTAGACTATATTTCTCAAAATACACTCGGAACTCTAAACCCTTGTAAGTCCCACCTAAGTCTGAGTCGTGGCTACAAGTGAAGGCACTCGTTCGCCGCGTTTTAAAGTATCGTAAGGAGATCTTATCTCATAAGGAGACCCCAAGGAGAGACGTACTGAAACTATATAAACCGTCTCTCTTTCACTGTTGGCCCTGAGTGCCCTTACAGCTAAGTCTGAGTCGTGGCTACGGAGTGATGACACTCGTTCACCGCGTTTAAAGCTAACGTGCAACATAGTAGTAGGGGTCTGCGGTGGAGCCATCAAGAGAAACATAGGGGACGAAGACAGCGGCGGCTGGATTGTCGACTGGAACGGTGGGATGGTCGGGGTGTATGAATGGGTTTAAACCATGCCTGTGATTCCCCAAATTTATTCGTAGGCGTAGGGATAGGTTTTGTTTTGCAGTCTCGCAGTAAGACATGTTTTTACCTACGCTGTCATCTAGATGAATAGATGCCACATAAAATCCAAAGCTTTGTCTATTATCTAAAGTCAAAGGGCGGGTGACGCACTTCGTCCTGTCACCTGTCACTTACCTGTAACTCCCTTGCCTTTGGCATTGTGCTGTAAAAAGGGGTTATTAATAATAACATTATTTATCTGCTAGATATTTTATACTAGGTATTGATGCTAAGATTACGTCAGCAAATACTCTTCTCAACCAACCAACTCAAAATCCCAACCCACACTTCCAGCAGATATTCAGATTTATTTACCATATCGGCTGCTAACATCACTCACCATCAGACAAGCTTCTTTAATTCACATCTTTAAAAAACTACTTAATACTTTCTTTTTAAACAAGCAGACTAACTTCACAAATTTCTACTTCCCAATAATATATAATCTTCATACTACGTACTATATATACTATAACTCAACGACATCATCCGAAGGGCTCTTGTCACTGCTGCAGTACCCGCAATCTTAGAACCCTCTGGGATTGTGCGGAGCGATGGCAAGAGACTCGACGGAATGACTGTTAAGCCGTGGAAACTTGGCAGGTCTCTGGTGTGGGATGCGACGTGTGTAGACACATTAGCTCTCTATTAGGCGACTTTGTCAGGCGCGAGATGTGCGGCGGTTTCTTAAACCTCAAGTTGTGCAAATACGCCTTTTTTTAAATTATCAATGATACGACCCCAGCCTGAAGGGCCACCGCGGGAGGACGCATGCCCGACTCACCGTGAGGCCTTCTAAGGAGACCCCAAGGAGCCTACGGACTAAAACCCTATAAACCGTCTCTCTCTCACTGTTGGCCCTGCGTGCCTTAACAGCTAAGTCTGAGTCGTGGCTACGGAGTGAAGGCACTCGTTCGCCGCGTAGAAGATACGCCAACCTTGGTACCGGTTACGAATTTGCGCTGTTTGGGGTCAAGACGATGGGCCCATGGGGACCCTTAGCAAAGCGCCAGGCCAAGGGGTTATCAAACCGGCTGACGGAAAGGTCTGGATATGTTCTCGTTGTCCCGAAGGTCTGATACGTCTTTGTATATTTTGTGCAATAAAGTTTTAAAGATGACAAATTTCTAAGCTTTCCATGGATTCACCGTGCGGGTGCCGGGTCCATCGTGTGTTGGTAAGAGATAAGAAGAATGGTGTCTCGGGCTTGCGACCGACAATAGGCTGGTTTAAAAAAAGGAGACCTCCCTTTTTTTATTTTATTGCGCGATAATACGCCACCTACTATAATGTACTAATAAACCACCATTCTACTCCTCTCCCTACCCAACCAAATACTGTATGATTCCGTTAATGCCGTTTCGGAAGCTCGTTTCATAAATGTATTGACGGCAGACCTGCTTAGGCCCAATTCTTTCAGTAAGTGATGCAAAGATTTTGCTGGAACTCCTCTCGCACCAACTTCCACTGCGTAAAGTATTACCATAAAAAACGTGTATAACCAAACATTATATCGAACGGTATATTACAGTACACGCGGGTATTGTTTGAAATAAACTGTGTCTGTAATTTAAGGTTTCACCTCGTGTATTGTAGTTTAACAAAATATAAGTTCTCACTTTTTTCCCGCGCAATTCTTGCCGGTAGAAAAGTGCGTGAGAGACGTGTAGCATTGACTTGCATGTTATGACCAGTGTAGCAATTGCAATATTCATCATCATCATCATCAGCCTGTGTCTCTTCACTGCTGGATATAGGCCTCCCCCAAGGCTCGCCACTGCACGCGGTCTTTTGCAATCCTCATCCAACCCCCACCAGCGACCCTCCTCAGGTCATCCGTCCATCTGGCGGGGGGTCGTCCCACTCTGCGTCGTCCCGTACGTGGTCTCCACTACAGAACCCGTTTGCCCCATCGGTCGTCGGTTCTGCGGCAGATGTGTCCGGCCCATTGCCACTTCAGCTTGCTATTTTTTTAATGCTATGTCAGTAACTTTGGTTCTCTGACGAATTTCAACGTTTCGAATTTTATCCATCAGAGAAATACCAAGCATAGCTCTCTCCATAGCTCGCTGAGCGACCTTGAATTTGTAAAATTATTTGTATTAATTATTTGCAATATTATTTTATTCTTATTAAATATTTTTTTATTTTCTATACTTTTGAATATGTTTTTTTTTAAATAACTAGTAGCTAAGATATAGCAACTTTGCATTTATATTTATTTTCTCCTAACTCTGCACCCCACAATTTCTCATTGTTCCAAAGGTTAGCTGTTAGAGAATACAAGGTATTATTTATTTAATATAGGTACACAAACAGATCACAATCGATACAGTTTACATTTGACAACAATTTGGAGATGGGCCTTTCAGAACATATATCTGGAGAATTTAGCCTACACTCGCCACGCCTGGCTAGACGGGTTGGCGAGGAACTAATGTCAATTTTTATTGACATTTTATTAACGATTGCACAAGTTGGTATTAGTGAAACCGGGACCGACGTGCACAGGAACAATTGTTACGAACGCTTTTTAATGCACCTTCAGACAGTTTTTTATTTATTTGATCGTGCGATTTATTTGATGCTACGATGGTTCGGGCATGTTGAACGGATGAGCGATGAAAGATTGACGAACCAGATATATAATGCGAAAGTTGCGGGTAAAAGAGGCCCTGGCAGACCGAGACTCACATATCACGATCAAATAAATAAAACACTGACTGAAGGTGCATTAAAAAGTATTCATAACCTAAGGGCATGTATGAAGAGGTTAATGAATGTCGACGAAGCGAAAGAAGTATGTCGTGATCGTGTCAAATGGCGCTCAATTGTCTCTGCCTACCCCGCAAGGGATCTGGCGTGAAGATATGTACATGTATGATCGTGATATGTGAGTCTCGGTCTGCAAGCGTCCTTTACCCACAACTTTTGCATTAGGTATGTACCTGGTTCGTCTAGACAACTTATAAAAAATATTTACTGGTCCTTACAGTTGACTTAAGTCAACGCGTGTAGTCAATCTCAGCAGTGTAATGTAACAATGAAGTTTAACCGGGGCACGTGACGCAAAATGTAACGCTTTGCGTTTAATAAGACTTAGTATGGAAAATGTCAAATGTCGACATCTTTTTAATGTCATTGTTGAACGGGTATTTTGTTTCCATGTAACCTACAAAAAGGTATCCATTGTCGCTGGTTGATTTAAAAATAAAACTAATCTGTCATACCAACAGCTACTGTAGCAGCATTCTTGCTCAATATTTTATATATTTTTATAATGAATAATAAACAGTTTATTATCCTATTAGATATATTCATAGATCATGGATTTCCGTCATAATCGGATATACTAACCTTAAGATACATAAAAAAGTCATTTTCTCACTGGGTTGTTAACGACCCAACTATGTTTGAAGTAAAAATGTATACGTATATTATTAACTATTACTATTTTTACTATTTTATTGTAATTGTATAATACTTATTCTATACTCATTACGTAAATAAAACGATAAATCGTAAGTAGCAAAAAAAAAACATGTAAATGAACTCAGGTCTGCAATTAATCAGTTTCAAAAAACAACTGCAATTAGATTTTAACATATTATCGAAAATGGCAATAAACCGATTTTATAAAAAAAATATCTTGCTGCTGATATATTACACTACGCTCTGTATAATATATGGTTTTATTTGTTTAAAAAAATATATGTAGGTATTTGTGTTGGGTCGTTGGCGACCCTTTAGGCATATATTGATTAAAACAAAATAAATAATCTTTAGCCTATACTAGACCTTTTATGCTAGACGTATAGGACCCCCTTTTTTAAGACGGAAACACAATTGTCTAACTATACGACCACAGCCTGAAGCACCAGTAAGTTCCGAGAAAACACTAATATCAGCTAGTTCATCTGGGATCCTATAATGATGTTCAAATGAATCCATGAGAATTTTTCAGTCTGATGCGGCGACAAGGATCGAGGTGGTCTTGCAATTAGTTTTTGTACTTTGGCCTTCCTTATGCTCATAGTTTGCAAAGCTATGCATCACATGAGCGTACTCGTGCGTCGAAAAACAAAGTTTTACTCTTTGATAGGACTAATACTACATTTGAATCACGCTTCTATTACTGGCTCGGCCCTAGACTGTTTAACCAGGTACCAGCTCAAATAATACAAAGTCTGGTTAAACACAGCGGTAGGACACGTCTGAAGGAATGGATGAATGGTCTGGGTCTGGCGAAATCAGAAATATTACTAAAATACGTTCCAAAATAATTCCAATAAGAGTTAAACTAAATGGATTTAAAGGTAGATGGGTGTATTATCATGTTGTGTAATCGTTTTGTGGTTAATTAATAATAATTATAATCATAATTTAATAAGAACATTTACTTTATATTTAATTATTTTATTTACTATTAAAATATATGTACACACATCAAAAGTGTCTAGGGATCAACATATATTTTTGCAATAACTTTTCTCCTGATTGATATTCATTAAAATTTTCTTTAAGGATTGATCAAATAAAATGTTTTCGTTTGTCTACAGTAACGATAAACCAAGTCACCTTTGCATTAGTAAAAAAAATTGCCATTTTCCTAATAAAGGGATTTTTGACATTTGAACCACTAACATTAAAGTTCGAAAAAAAGACTGAAATAACAGTTTTTTATTTTATTTTATTGGGTAACTTAAACAATTAATAATCCGTGTTTCTACCGCGAACACTAACAACACAAGAACATCGGTTTGGCATACTCAAAATGAGTTCATCCAAATCACGCTGTGGAATGGCCGCCCATGTTCGTTGCAACAACAAAAAAAGGTCTTCTTGCGACTGGATACCCTCCATATTCGGCAGAGCTCTTCTCTGAAGAATATCCCATGCATGCTCAATCGGGTTCAAGTCTGGCGACTGAGCAGGCCAGGGCAGGACATTGATGTTAGCTGCGGCGAGAGTCTGTCTTACAACTCTTGCGGTGTGCGGTCGTGCATTATCATGCATTAACTGAAATAAGGGACCGATATGCACTTGTAGAGGAACGATGACGTCTGATACAACCGTCTCAGCATAAATTTGAGCGTTGAGGTTGCCTCTGATCCAAATCAACTCAGTTCTTCCGCCGATCGAAATACCCGCCCATACCATGATGGTTCCACCACTATAAGGATGGACTTCCTGGCAGGATTTTAATAGCTGTTGGCGTCCAGGGGTTCTCCAGTGTCGTATACGTCTTGTATCCGGCCTCATACCAAAACGAGACTCATCAGAAAAGCACACGAAACGCCATTGTTCTTCTGTCCAATTTCTGTGTTCAAGAGCCCATTGATATCGAGTCCTACGATTGTGCATTGCTATAGGTGGTACCCGTAGCGGTCTTCGGGAATGAAGGTTCACTTCATGCAAGCGGTTTCTGACTGTTTGGTCGCTAATTAAGTTCCCTGAAGAGCGATGAAGGCTCACGGCTAACATCATGGCGGTTATTGTTGGAGTTCTTCGAGCTGTGATTTGAATGTATCGGTCTTGTCTCCGTGTGGTGCAGCGATACCGTCCTCCATGGCGCTCAGCCACGGTACCAGTGGTTCGGTAACGTGTCCAAAGTCGACTGATAACACTCTGACTTGTATTCAGAGCTAAAGCCACAGTACGTTGCCGGGAACCAGCTTCTATCATTCCCACGGCTCTGATCATTTCTTCCCTGCTTAAATGACGTCGCCGCTCCATAATAACGTTGGTTTTAATCAGTAGTAGGGAAACAGTAGCACTAATAATGTCTTCAATGCGTCTTATGTTTTTAAGGGAAAATATTGACAGCTGATTTTCATCTTTTACTCGAATTTGATTGACAGTTCCTGTTTTAAATTATGAAATGCACCAAAAAGGATCCATATAAATTTATAAAATCATAAATTTATTACAAAGCCACATCTCAATCACAAGAAATCCGCATAAACATGCTTGATCCCTAGACTTTTTTGATGTGTGTATTATATGAGTATTATGTTTTATATATTTATATATGTATTTAGTTGGTAATTTACGCATTGTTTATAAACAAAACATTACCACATTAAAGTTTTGGTATGTTAGTAAGGATAGGGTAATCATGCTCAACTTCAGCACGGGGTCACCTCGCGAAGTGTGCAGACACATTACTTACTTCACTCTATCGTACAGAGTTGTTTAGCATGTTATAAAAATATGTACTTATATCACAATAAATATATTTGATTTACAAATGTAGTCAACATTTTATTTGAAGTCAGTTCCTTTTTGGTCTTGCAATAGAAAGACTTAATGCTTCACGAATAACACCAAGGACTTTGTCATGTCGGCGTGAGTAATAGCCCTTTTCTAGATACAAGATAAAATATCTTCAAAATGTCTCGTAGTTTTTTTTATTTCCTAGTAAGTTGAAAGATTACATTTCTCAAAAATACACTCAGAATTGAATTGTAAATTGTATGGTTTATTCATAAAATCCACGTTAACTGGCTTAGCCTTCGTTCCTCCGTATTGGGTGATATACGCGAGGTCGGTGTTACGCAATGCAGGCCATCATAATGACCACTACCATTTTGAAAAATGCTTTTCAATCTCCTTGTTTGTATCTTAGACACGTCAGCTACAATAAAAATTGCCTAATTAGTGTATATGGTATTTTGTAATATACATTGATTTTTGACGGCTCGGTTGTAACAACGCGTTCCTTAAATCCTACAAACGTCGGTTCAAACCCCCCCGGCATGTACCAATGAGAAATACACTTTTCTTACGTACATTTGTCTTAGATTTACAACACCATCGTTCCCGTGCCACGGAGAGCACGTTAAGCCGTCCGTTCAGGTTCTACTAATAAAAACTTGTGGAATCGTTAATAAATTGTTAATAAAATTTTACATCATATCCTCGACAAGCCGTCTGGCCAGCGTGGCGAGTGTAGGTGCAGTGCAATTTATACAAACGTGATGATCATTGAGGCGTGTTTATTTTAATTTTGGCTCATATTATTATTAATTAAACTTCTATTTCTAATTACAATGTAAACTCTATATAACGACACTGAAGCGAGTCCCTGGGCATTTTATGGCGTTGTACAGAGTTGTCGTTAAATGGAGAGAAGAAAAATGAGAATTGAAAGACATGAACCAACCAAAGCCAATTGATTTTGACGCTTTAGGGAGTTGTCGTTAAATCGAGTGACGTTATTCATATATTAAATAAATATATTGGCTTGGCAATCGCACTAAACCATCTAATTTAATGTATTATTAAATCTAATTAATTAAACAATATAATCTATCTATAATATGCATTACTTGTGAGATACGTGTACATTGTGTTTTCATGCGATGGCCAAGTCTATCTATTTATTTAAAATTTAAAAGATTTTTACATGCTCACTATAAGATGTTGTTAGGTCAGCTAATTACGTAAATACTTAAGACAGAAGGACCCTTAAGTAGGGACTAAATAAATTAACCGGCTTGGTATTACTAGTACATGGGTAGATACTCGCTTTTTTTGTTGTGTTCTCTTCCGATGGATGATGAATGAGGTGACAGGAAAGGCAAAGGGTCTAGCCCATACAGCCAAGTCTGACGTATTATATCTTTGTGAAAGTTTGTCAATTGTTGCAGAATGTGATGCTTTATATCTTTGCGGCATTATAGCCCAAACACGTCGGGTTAAATATGGGAGTTCACCGCGGGAAAACCGCAAGAAATAAACTGCAAATTGTGCCCCATATTTAAAGTACAATTTATTGTTTTCCGTAATTACTCACATTGTAGCACATTATTAAACAAAACAACACCACTTTTGACCAACAATATTCACAGTAAATTAATTTACAAAACATAAACTTTCATTTGACATGTCCGCGTAAAATGGCGCGAAGGACCCTTGTTTTTTTTTGCAAGTTATGTTTTTGATGGCATATATTTTACCATACTAAGTCATGATATTGTTTTTGTACCTGTGTTTGTAAACTAAGACTTCTTGCGGAAAATAAAGAATAAAATATAAAATAATAAACAAAACAAATAGATACCAAATTTTTTAAAAGACAATATCACCAGAACCTATGTACATATATTAGATGACCAAGCCGGATTATACAGCAGCAAAAAAAATAGTATCGTAATTCTGTAGTCATCCTATTAGCGCATCATTGTTGCGATGAGGCAACTGCAGTTCATGTCATCAAACATAATCTCGTAGGTAATGAGGTAGTGACGTCACATAAACCAATAGGCTCGCCTGAGTAATGGTGCGCGTAATTGGAAACTCCTTGTTACAGACAAACCCGTTTTTTTTTTTAAATAGGTTTAATTTCGTCATGATCATTATAGCTCACAGAACACAGAGTTTCAAGTCTCCACTATTAGAGATTGGCCTTCCAAAAGTATTTAAAGAATTTGGCCTATACTCGCCACGATGTCTGGCCAGAAGGGTTTGCGATATATCAATATTACATATTATACAAATACATAATTACGTAATATATTTGTTTCTCTTCTGAAAGATGATGAATGAGATAATAGGGAAGGCAAAGGCATCTAGCGCATACAGCCATGTCTGTTGTAATATATTCTTTCTTTTCTATGAGTTAATCAGGTTAACATCAAATTACAGATGTTGCAGAATTTGATGATTTTCTTGGAGTCACTCGCGGCATTATAGCCCAACCACATAATATGAAAGTACACAAGCGCGGGAAAACCGAAAAAAAATAATACTTACTGCAACTTAAACTGCTTCGCATATAAAGTGCAATTTTTTGTTCTCCATAATTATTCGTATTATTAAACAAAACAACACCACTTTTGATTAACAATATCCACAGTAATTTACAAAACAAAAACTTGCACTTGACAGGTCCGTGTAAAATGGAACGAAGGAATGCATTATATGTATAAATATAAATAAAATTTATATCATAAATAATCAATGACAGTTTTTTTGTTTTCAGGTGAAGCAAAGAATTTACCAGGCCGCAGCCATGGAGCTCCTTCACACCGCGACACGTACTGCGTATTGTCCCTCGACCAGGAAGAGATCTTTCGAACCTCCACTATGGAAAGAACACTTAAGTATGTATAATCTGGAAAACTTCTTATTTTTTTATTTATTTCTTAACATACATACAAAAATACCAATACATTTGCTGATATTAGTCACCATATATCTTGTGAACACTACTAGGCTTTATTTGTTTAAGATTAGTTTAAAGTGTGACAAATATTTTTTTTTTCTTTCTTTTCTAACGTGTGCTAGGCCTACTACAGTAGCATGTACCGTCAAGGAACTTAATTCCCTACTCATTTCGCTGAAATGTCCATTCTCAATGCATTATGGTCAAAAATTCCGTTTCAGTTCATTCATTTTTTTTTTGTAATAGATTCCTTCTCGTATTCATTCAAGGAGGAAGACAAATAATATAAAATGCAATGTGAAGAAAAGAGAAAGAGCGATGCGTTGTGGGGATGCACTCTCTCGTATTTCCGATTTTTTTTGTTTTGCACACTTAATGTTTTAAAAATAAAGGTCATTGTATTTCTGCCTTATATACATTAAAATTCATATAAAAAAAATATCAATTAGTATAAAACTAATACTACAAAATTCCTTACTATGGGGAAATAATATTTCCCCACTTTCGGGGAAAAAAAATCCTAGCAAAATTCTATCTCTATTTCAGGTTTTCTATCTATATGATCGTGTTTAGCTAGCTCTTATGGTAACAGTTTGCTATACTATATTGAACCTTAGATGGGTTGGAAATTAATTTCCTTGACTGTACGTACATACACGTAAAAGTGCCATACAAATGGAAGTTATTAAGATACTATCACAAAACAACCTTAAGATATGACGTTAATTTACTTCCCATGCTATTTTCACCGTTAGCATACCATTCCCATAGGCCTCAACATTACATTATGCTTCTCAAAAGGGCTTCATTGTTTAATTGAACAAATAAATTTAAACTGTATTAGTTTTAAGCAGTGCAGCAATCTTTTGTAGTAGTGGCCGCAAATCTGTGGAACAATTTGGCGGTAGAAATTCGTCAAGTGCCAAACAGATCACTTTTCAAAAAGATGGTATACTCACATTATTTAAACAGTTCCTCACAGTGTAAGTAGGTATTATATGTAGTGTATAATATATATATATAGTATGTAGTATTGTGGACATATTATATGGTTCGGGCATGTTGAAAGGATGAATGAAGAGAGATTGACGAACCAGATATACCTATAATGCGAAAGTTGTGGGTAAGAGGCCCTGTCAGACCAAGGTTATTTGTCTTTGGCTGGCACCGACTGCAATAATAACTTTATCTAATTAATTACTATTATTTTAACTAATCAATAATTTTGTTGATTGTCCTTTAAGGCTATTGCTTTGAAGTAATTAAAATATTTGTTTTAAAGTCGATGTTTTGTTTTTTTATAAAATAATTTTATTTCTTTCCTGTTTTATCTTACAGCCTGTGCTGTATCCCTATTCTGTTACTTAGTCGCAACCGTTATTAGTGGATTTAGATAGATAGATAGATAGATAAATTCTTTATTGCACAGAAAATAAAACATTTTACAGTACATAGGCGAGCTTAATGTCTAAAAACATTATCTAACAGCTAACCTTTGGGAGTTGTGAGCAGGGATTGTGGGTGCATGACCACTAATGTTTGACAAAGAGTTTTATTGAGAAAACAATTTATAACTAAAAGAAATATATATTATATATATATATATATATAAATAATAAAGCTATGGTACTTATCTACCGATATATACATGAATAACACATAATTATACCTACTATATAATAAATAAATAATATATAATATATAAATGTACAAATAATACATACAATAATATACGGACTCTGTAAAGTTATGTAGATTCGTCTTGCTTTTTGTGAAAGTGTTTGGTAAGCAAATTTTTAAAACTAATGATAGATGGTGCTTTACGAATGTAAAGAGGTAGTCGGTTCCACTGGCGAGCTGCTGATACTGTATAAGAAATTTTTTCGTTATTTACGTCAGAGCTTGCGTCATAATTACAAAATATTACTCAATTCTCAACTCTATTTTACTTTTATAAACCTACCAACTTTGTCTAGTGGTAGAAACTATCTGGAATTACATTCAGGGCCCCTGCAGGACAAAACACTAGTGTGGGGGCCAACAAATGTCATTATTGGTTTAGTTTAGTTTATTTATTTTAAGTAGGCATAGGACAATAAATATTTTTTTTTTTTTTTTTAATTTATTTATTTTTCCTTATATCATAACATTTAAATATAACATTATTCTGCCAAACTATAAAATAGTTTATCGGCAGATAGCTCTCATTACAATGATATACTAGCACACTTTAGTTTATAAAATACTAAATAAAATAAAAAACAACTATAATAGATTCGGTTTTTTTTTACACAAATAATCTATCGATTTTGCTACTCAGTTGTTCGAGTAGTTCTTTCTTAATTTTGTTTTTATATGTCAATTTGGAAAGTTTTTCTATTGTTATTTCTTGAGATAGACTATTTAGTATTTTGGGAAGTAGATACTCTCGCGTCCTCCTGCCGTAGTAGTTGCCACGGATGTTCCCTTCCACCAGTTCCCTATTTGTATGTCTCCTAGTAATTATATGTTGAGAAATAATTTGTTTTTTGTGTGTGTAATTATTCTGTTCTTCTAACGTTATTAATAATTTAACTTTTTCTTCAACAGGTAATGTTTTACAATACACAAATAATTTATCGTAATTTTGCCTATACTTTCGTTTTATATCTTTTCTTACCAACGATTTTAAGAATCTAATTTGCATTTGTTTAATTTGATCTAGGTATGTTGGAAAGGTACATCCGTAGCCACTAAGCCCATACGACAGTATCGATTCTGCGAGTGCATGGTACACTATAAACAACGTGGCCGTATTTACTACTCCACGCAAATGATAAAATTTGCCCAGCACGGATCTCAGTTTTGAACACACTGCGTTCACATGCATCTTCCATGACATGCTTCTATCAATAATAAGACCTAGGTACCTATATTGATCTACTAATTTAAGTTCTGCACAGTTACAATATTGCAAACCGTCGTGAAGACAACAATATTCATGTCCTATAATACTCACTGGGTTATTTTTATGTTTATTGTAAGGCGAACATATATGCATACATTGCGTTTTATTCAGATTTATTATTAACCCATTGTCATGAGACCACTTTATAATATTATCGAAGTCCTGTTGTACTTTAGATTGCGCCATGTCAATATCCCGGTCTGCGTACATCAGGCATGTGTCGTCAGCATACATATACTCGTATATGTTACAATTCTCCACCACATTACACATACCATTGACGTGCATAATGTAGCCCACGGGACCGTAAACAGACCCGGTTGGTACGCCATACATACATTATTGCTGCCTCCTCACCAGTAACCCCGTTTATAACTGTTCTCATTCGTCTATTATGAAGGTAACATCGAAGCCAATAATGTATTCTGTCTGTTTTACATGTCAAAAAATTCATTAATATAACGAAAAGCTTATTTTCTGGGAAATAGCTTGTATTTGGAGCAGCACATTACAACCCAAATATACATAATTATAATCTTAAAATTATAGCTGCTGTAAATAGGCATTGTCATATTATAAACTAAGACATACACAATTATAAAATGAATACATCAAGGATTATAGCTGCTGTAATGAGGCATTGTCATACTACAAGCTAAGACGAAAACAATTATGAGGATGTCACTAAGATTATAGCTGCTGTAAAGTGGCATTGTCATACTATAAGCTAAAACATTATTAACTGTTTTTTATCTGCCTAAATAAATATTTCAATTCAATATTTCATTTCATTTCGTTTTCATTTCTATAAGCGCTCGACCTTGCAAATATCAACTTTAATAGCGTGATATATCAAAGTCAAGTCAAAGTCAAAATATCTTTATTCACGTAAACCTATTACAGGCATTTATGAAACGTCATTAATTTAATTATTTTGAATGATTCTACTCCTGCTAGTAGAAAACTAAGCAGCAAAGTGGTCCAATAAGTAAGCTGTTAGCAGAAGACCAGCAGCTTAGCAAATTCCAGTGACCTGTTAATGTTTAATCTGACTGAGAAAGGAATCTGCAAGGAAAACTCAGCTATATCAGATTTACAAAATAAAACATATACAGAACTGCACCACAACGATCAATTATTAACCTTTTAAATTTAGTTATCAGTACCTATGAAAATACAATACCTGGTACAGCAGTAACCCACCTGGCAAGTCAGAATTTAGGTAGACTACATGCCTATGTGCAACCCGAAAGTCGACAAAACTTTGACTTTGACATCCGGGCCTGGACGACTGGATATATATAGTTAACGGATTCCATTATATAATGTTTGCGCTTAAGTAACAGAATAGCGCTACTGAAGAGGCTGATTTAGCGAAACGTTTATGTCTATGTACATATGTATATCTCTAACAAGTTAAGTTAACACAGCTAAAGAACTAATGCCAAGAACTACACGGAATGTGGATAGGCTGATTCAACTGACCATTCCGAAAAGTAGAGTATACCAAAATAATTCATATAGCATGGCAATAAAAGTCTACAATCACATTCCGGAAAATATTAAACAGCTACCAATTCGACGGTTTAAAAAAATACTCCGAAAGTGGTTAAATAAACGGTGTTATTACTCCGTAAATGACTTCCTAAATGGTAGAAAAGAAAATTATGTACCTGACTATTAATTACGTAATACAATTGACATCTAGAATAATTATTTAATGAATTATATTTGACATTGAAACCTATTGGACCAATAATTATTATTTATGATTTATAAGACTGTGCCAATGTTTCTAAATTTGTAATTTAATTTTTATAATAGTCGTATAAAATTTTGCATGCGGTCACTGGCGAAACATGGGAGTTGTCTATAAAACTGAGACCATACTCGAATCTGTAACCATGTGTTTTTTAGCAAATAAAATATTTCATTTCATTCTATCTTTTTTTATATCTAAACCGGCTTTTATGTCAATAAAAGGTAACAACAGCGTGTTATTCGGATTTCCGGCGTTATCTTGGGCGTGTTTGGTTGCAGCTAATCTTGTACGAGAAATATATATGTCAAGGCCCAGCGTTATACAAGTATATACTATCTACCTGATAGACACAGCTTTGTTTGCTACTGGCCAATTCGGCTGACCAATTTAAAAACCAAATAACTGACATTGAGAAAAAATAACGCCGCGCTTTTAGTTATTTATTTATTTATAATAGGGTATTGGTAGCCAACAGTGCTAACATCACACACTTATTTGTACTTAACACTAAATCAGAAGTTAGATGTTGCACCTATTATAGGCGACCACCACATTACCACAGTAGCCTTTATTGCCTATAAAAATAACAATATTATAAAATTTTCAATAAGTATACAAAAACTAAATATTATTCGAAAAACTAAAGATGAAACAATTTTAAAAAATACATAGGTATATATTAAACATACAATTCCTTTTAGAAAAAAATATAGTAACGAAAATAACTAAAATATTACCTACTTCAAGTAATAAAGTAAAAAAAACTTATTTTCGAATCGGTTACGGTCTTCTTACGGTTAAAATATTTTAAAAAAGATTAAGCCGCCATTTTCAACAAGTCTGACAAGTAGTGCGATTGGAAAGCTGTCGTAAACAGTATACTTAAATCCCGATCAACTGTTCCAATGGGTAAAATACAACGCTTCCGCTTAACTAATATCATCGCCCCATATCTCGAGTCGGGGAGAGGCGGGCTTTGTGAGCGTTCTGGCATAATATACTCTGTTTTTTTTTAAATGTAATTATAAATTATCATACCTATTTCGGCTTTGTATATGCATAATAGCTTAATTAAGTACCTAATCTTGTTTCAAGCGATGATATTTTTATATATAAATATCACCATGGCTAGCTTACGATATTAGTTCTTATTGAAACAAAAAATTGGCATTCGACATCATTGCAAATGACACATACTTTCAACCAGAACAACAAATAGACGGTAGACGGACTAATGGTGGTAATTTACCCAGTCTTTCGGTGCAGAGAAGTATCCACCGTTCGTGCCGATAAACCCAGTAAATGTATCCACACGTTTCGGGATGAGGCTCGATGCCAGCATAATGTTAGGGGCTGATGTCAGTTATGAGTGTCTGATTCCAGTTACTAACATTCATGACCTCGCGCGCCACTTACCATCTGGTGACCGGCTGAATAACCTATTTGCAGTTACTAGGTTTTTAAATTCTAGTGCTGAATTGTACACGTAAATAAAGTGGGCAGCCTAAATGAGGTTACACTAACAATTACTTTACCAGCACGAGTAGAAACTGTGTTGGGAATTCGCAATAACGACAAGACAGATACAAACGTCTTTTTTCGGCCCAAGAATGGACAGCAATAGAACAGGAGAGTCCTAGATCCTACTAGATAAGTCTTCCATAACATATTACTGGATAATTATGCCGTCTCATGCCATGCTTCTCCAAACGCTATCCATTCAAAAATCGTAAGAATGTGAATGAATTCATTTCTGGAGAATTTGTCCAACACTCGCGTGAATCGAGGCTCTG
Source organism: Tinea semifulvella (assembly GCA_910589645.1). Taxonomy (NCBI): domain Eukaryota; kingdom Metazoa; phylum Arthropoda; class Insecta; order Lepidoptera; family Tineidae; genus Tinea; species Tinea semifulvella. The sequence goes on along the minus strand of OU342618.1, from coordinate 8,870,094 downwards.
GACGACACACTGTCTGTAAGACGTCCTGTGTCTGCCGTCTCTGTGTGACTTGACCTTAAAGGAGTCTGCCCACTACACCGTATCATACCATGACCGTAATAGGAACGTGTCAGGCAAAAAAATATTCTTTGTATAGAAAAGCATGACACTACACGTCCACTAGACCGATCCGTCACCGACCTGTACCGTCGCTTGCCATGCACGGAGCCTTAATAATTGTCAGCGAGAATATTTTGCTGGTGCTGATACGCTCCGCGCATGGCACGTCAATATTATACACAACTTCCAATATTCTCCTTTAGTTTTTCGTTCTTTTAAAGTATCGTGAATCCAGTAGCGTCGAGTGGTTTTTTGGTTCTCTTCTTCTTCCTCATCCAATATTATGACAATCATTGCCAGTTGTCTAACAGTTAATCTTTTAATAGCCATACCTATTTTATTATTTTAAAAATTGATAGCACTCCCCAGACGTCCAGGCATTACCGATACACATGCGAGAATGAAACGGCTTCCTATCAATTTTACGTCATACAAATTACGGGTGGGCAACATACGGGTTGCAGCTTCCCAACCCAGACAGGAGCCTCCCTCACACGACGCCTTCTGGGCCTTGACAGAGACAGGCTACGAATAGTGGTGGGGGTCTTGGCGGGACACTGTGCCTTTAACAATAGAGATGGTTTTTTCGATTCTGAACATTACAGATAGCCCACTGTGTAGAGGATGCATGGCGGGGGAGGAGACGGCCGCCCATGTGCTCATGGAGTGCGACAGTGTGGCTGCGCCTAGACTAAGGTTCCTCCAGACTGCAAGGACTCTTCCGGTAGTCTGCAGGAACGTAACGGGTCTCCTGGCCTTCCTGGAGGAGATCGGATGGCTCCACTGAGGGAGTGAAGGTCACGCACAATGGTCCAATGGAGACTAAGTGCGGAAAAGCCACCGTAATCACAATCACAATGACATACGGGTTCCTTTCGGACACCATACCGGCATCATACGGGCATTAAACGCCGTCGATTCGTTTCAGTGGGCAAAGCAAGCCGTATCGTATTGCCTTCCGTGCTTGATACGTTCATAGCACGGTCATGGTATGATACGGTGTAGTGGGCAGTATATACGAGTACGAGTATCTTCCTAATTTGTTTATTATTTTCATTCTCGCCTAAAGCGGCCTGTTTATTTTGTTCTAATTTGATAATGTATTTTATCTTATCTACTATTACACTGGTATACACCCTTTTGTTATCCATCCGTACTAATGTATGATGTGGCTTCTCTGAGCGTGTTCTACCGGCTATACTATGGTGAGTGCTCCGAAGAACTCTATAACCTAATCCCTCCCTTTCCATTCCGCAACCGAACCACACGCAAAGGTCAGAATATGCACCCACATACCGTAGTCACCATCCCTTCGCGTACGTATAAATTTGGGGAATCATACATCTGTCGCACGATAAAGATGTGGAATGCTCTTCCAGCCTCTGTGTTTCCACTTTCCTATAACTTGGAGTCCTTCAAGCGAAATGCTTTTACATCTAGTCGAGTGTTGAGGACTGATGTCGGTCATGAGTATCTGACTTCAGTTGCTAACATTCATGGACCTTGCGCGCTACTTACCATCAGGTGGCCCCAAGGTCACATGTCGTGCTAGTATAAAAAAAAATATAAATATGGCAGAAGCATCGTCTGTAAATCTGCCCAACTGTCTGTTTAATGTGCCCTTCGCTCCTCTTACAACAACCAAACTTAAAGATTCCTTCTCATTCCTCAACCAGATACACTGATTTCTTTACAGTATCTGCGGCTCGCCAGTGGAATAAGCTACCCTTGGCCATTAGACGTGCACCGTCTATCATCAACTGCCTCCGTGGTCTAGCGGTTAAGTCCGTGGATTTAGACTCGGAGGTACCGGGTTCGATTACTGGTCGTTTTATTTTTTACAATGTAAATAAATACATTTAATTAATATTTAATTTATTTGTGATATTTCTCGAGTTTGGTACGCTGGAGACATCGACGAGTTTGCCACTTGTCATGATTGGCCTATAGTAAAGTTGGCTAAATGTGAATCTGCTTATTTATTAGCATGGTTTCTGGCCACCCCGAAAGGGAAACGGTCGTGATGGTACTTTACGTTTTTACCTTACCGTCTATCAGCGTTGTTAAACGTTTGATAACCGCAAAAATAAACTATTGAGAAACAGAATAAAACACTATTTAATAAGTTATAATATATATTATATATAAAATATAATATATACTTGTATGTATAACTCTGTATTGTATGTATGTTTATGTGTGTAGGTATAATGTGTTATAATTAGTTAAGTAACTTATTAACTGTATGATTAAAATTTCTCGTTTTTTCATCCTGCCTATAACCTTACTCGAACCCCAAGGTTAGCTGGTAAAGAATGCCTACTGGCATTATAGCTCGCCTCTGAACTATTTTTTAAATGCATTAAAGAACATATTTGTTATTTTACATACATTTTAAAACGCAGTGTGGGACGACCCTTCTCCAGATGGACGGGTGACCTATGAAGCTCGCTGGTGGCGGCTGGATGAGAGTGGCAGGAGAGAGGTGTGAATTGGCAAACCTTGAGAGACGCCTATATCCAGCAGTGGAGAGACACAGGCTGATGATAATGATTAAACTTTGTAGTATAAATATATAAGGCGAACTTAATGCCGCTAAGCATTCTCTGCCGCGAGTATTGTTCTGAATGCCTCTAATAAATGTGTTTATAACATACATATCTTCACGCCAGATCCCTTGCGGGGTAGGCAGAGACAATTGAGCGCCACTTGACACGATCACGACATACCTCTTTCGCTTCTTCGACATTCATCAACCTCTTCATACATGCCCTTTTGTGTAGAAGGCTTTTTAATGCACCTTCAGCCAGCGTTTTATTTTATTAATCGTGAAATGTGAGTCCCACAACTTTCGCATTATATACCTGGTTCGTCATCACTTTCAACATGCCCGAACCATCGTAGCATGACTTTCCTTATTTTCGTCCCTATGCTTTCTTTTATATTTCGATTTTCCGTATGCGGTCCGCCAAAGTGACGCCGTAAATCCGACGCAACGAGCTTATTTCTACTGCATTAACCCATCTAAGTATCTTATGCGTATTCTGACATATCCACGTCTCAATATATTATTGAAATAATACATTAAATATTATTATTATTTTTTTAAAATGTAGTAAGATATGTTTTCGTCTACTGCAGGGTTGCACAGACTTATTAATACTAGGGGCCACTCGGCCAAATCATGAACTGATAGCGGGCCGGCCGCCAGAAGTAGGTATAGGTAGTTAAAGACAATAAAGAATTGATAAAAATTTATTAAAATTAAAAAAGAAATTATTAATTTGAAGCGTGGCACTGCATAGTGCTTACAATCTTTTTTATATTTGGCTCAAATTTACTTGTAGCAACACGTAAAACTGCTTCCAAACTTTCATTTGCAAGGCGGTTTCGATTTTTTGTTTTATTATTATTTAGTATTGAAAAAGTTTGTTCACATATATAGGTAGAACCAAATAAGCTGGCACATTTCAGAGCGTTTATGCGCAACTCTTCGTACATATTTTTATCAATGCAGCGGTAAAAGTTCAGCAAGTCTCCTTCGTTGAATTTGTTGCGTAAATCTTGGTCATTTTGAATGTCGATAATTTCTAACTGCATTGACTCTGGCGCATTTTCAACTGAAATAGTGAAAGGATTGCTGAATATGTCCAACAGAGGTTTCACTTTTTTAAACTCCGAAAATCTGTCTTCAAAAGATTGAATCAAAATATCTAGCTTTTCTACATAACTGAAATTAATCGCAGTTTTGTTGAATTTTTCAGCCATTTTCTTATAATTCGGAAAATGATTATAATTTCCAGAATTCAATTGTGATCTGAAAAGTGTCAGCTTGCATTGAAAGGATGTTACATGAGCATAGAGCTGGGATATCAGTTGATTTTTGCCTTGAAGCCGTGTGTTCAAGACATTCAAATGATTTGTAATGTCAACTAAATAAGCTAAATCACACAACCAATCAGGATTTTTAAGTTCCGGGACATCCCTTTGCTTTTCCGCCAGAAATATTCCAATTTCTTCTATTAAATTTAGAAATCGTTCCAGTGTCAATCCACGACTTAGCCACCTTACTTCTGTATAATACAGTAAATCTCCGTATTCGCTTTCGATGTCATCAAGGAATTGTTTGAATTGTCTGTGATTGAGTCCTCGTGATTTTATGAAATTTACAGTCGAAACTACTACTTTCATTACATTTTGAAATTCATTTTTTTTAGAACAGAGGCTTCCTGGTGTATAATGCAGTGAAACTGCATGAGATCTTCAGTGTTTATGTTTTTTTCTTGCAGGTGCTTTTTCAGCAAAGTAACTAGCCCGGAATTGATACCAATCATGGAAGGAGCACCGTCAGTCGCAACTCCCGATAACTTAGATAAGTCCAAATCAGTTTTTGAACACTCGTCCAAAAGTCCATTGAGTATATCAACTCCTTTGGTTTGACCTTTCAATGAACACATTCCTAATAACTCTTCGAAGACTTCAAAATCTTGAGTAACACCTCGTATGAATATGAGAAGTTGAGCTGTGGAACTAATATCAGTCGATTCGTCGAGTGCTAATGAAAAAAATTCCATGATCTTAGTTTTTTCAATTAATTGTTCCGCAATATTACCTGACAAGGACATAATTCGTCTTTGGATAGTCATACGATTCAGTTGAATTTTCTCAAACTTTTTTGCTGCTTCTGGACACATTTTCTTAGCGGCAATTTCCATGCATTCTTTTACAAAATCGCCATCATTGAAGGGGCGACTTCGCTTTGCTATCATTCGAGAAATTTCATAACTAACTTCTGTAGCCGTTTCTGAATCTTGAATGTGTTTTGTAAACATAGCTTGCTGACCAATAAGCTCCCGTTTTAAAGACAACATTTTTTGCTTTCTTAATTCGCCTGTAAACTTGGTAAAAGAAGGATGCTGCGTTTCATAGTGCCTTTTTACATTATAATCCTTTGCAATCGCAACAGAATTCTTGCAAATTAAACAAACGACTTTGTTATGCGACCATACAAAAAAGTATTTCTCAGTCCAAATTTCTTGAAACTGCCGATTTTCATCTTTAACCTTACGTTTTTTACTAGGTCCTGGCTTCTCCATGTTGCGTTCTAATCCTGGCTAGGATTAACACAGCACCTAAAAACAATTACAGTACCCACTTAAATTACCTATCCTTTTTTAAATTATCAAAAATAATTGATTAAATATTATTTCTCAGAAATTTTAAGATTTTTATACAGATTTTATCTGAAATAATGACGTAATTATTACAGTTAGAGAAATTCTTATAAAAATAGTAATTTCTTTGTTTATTTTAATATTTAGCCAACATTAAAGCTAAATTTGATTAAAATTGATTAAATAGGTAGGGAAACACTTATTAATAACAGAGTTTTACTTACGTTTTCACAACACAATTATACACGGCACTTGACGGGTTAACACTGCAACAGGAAATCTACGTTGAATGTGGATCAAAATATATGACACCGGCTAGTCGAGTTAAAATCTACACTAGAACTATTGCCTCCCAAAAACACTAATAAACTGCACTTATTCTCAATCACTTATTACTTCGCTTTGTATTTTCGCGCTTATTTCTTTCTGTTGTTGACACTTCACTCAAATGAAAAGCGAACTGTTCGGCCGCTGCGGTTAACGTGATTTTTATACCGCGCAAACGACTCTGGAAGCTTCGTGTAGATACGCGAGCAATCGGGAATACGGGACTATATCTATCTCGCTTGCTCACCGCGCTAGAAAATTCTTGATTTCTATAGCGAGCGATGTTACTTGACTTAGCAATTTTGGGCGCTAAATTCAAATTGCGCGCGCGCGAGTTTCACATTACTTTTCGAACATATTTTTTTTTTGTTTTATTCTGGAATAGAATTCAATATTTTTCGAATGCACGAGAGTATTATTTTTGCTGTCGGCGGGCCACCAGTATTCGACCCACGGGCCGCATGCGGCCCGCGGGCCGCGGTCTGTGCATCCATGGTCTACTGGAATAATAATGTTATATAAAGAGTGGAATTTTGAGATGGGACACTAAAATTTATATTATGCCCGCTTCACAATAAATAATAGAATAAAAATATAAAAAATACAATTATTTTACATATTAGTTTATTTATTTTTTTAAATACTCTCACAGAGGGATTGGTTTACCTCATTTTTTGTGAGGAAGGTGTGCGGGGGTGTGTCTGCGTGTTGTGAGGGCGGCTTGTGGCATGCCGCGTCCCGGATACACATCCGGCACCAGACATATATATGGAGGCTCGTCCTAAATATACGACGAAGATTAACTTAAGACGGTTTAACGCTCCTCTCTCTCGCACAAATCAATATTTTACAAGATTTGTCAAGTCTGTGTGTAATTTTGAGTAATAATAATAATAAAATAATAAAAATTTTAATATATAGCCTAATTTTTTCATTATTTTTTATTTGTTTAACTTTTTTTGTTTCAAATTTTTTTTTTTTAAATTTATTGTATTTCCTACTGTAACCGGTTCACGGGAACGTGGTAGTTGTTTTTGAAGGTATCATTATTATTAATGTATTATGTTATAAGTAATTAAATTATACTCTTATTATGTATATATATATATATATAGTTTATGTAATATTAGTATGTACGTGTATGTACCTATATTATTATATGTATGTGTATTGCCATATATATATATTTTTTTTTCAGTTTTTAAATATTATTACGATTGATTATTCTATTTATTTGCACCGTACTCAATATTAAATGATCTCAATGTCCCAAAGGTTAACGGGTAGAGAATGCCTAGCGGCATTACGTTCGCCTTTTGTATTTTTTTTTACAATAAAGTTTTAAAATAAAAAAAAATAAAAAAAAAAAAAATAGTGAAGTGCGAGAGGAGTTCTAGCAAAATGTTTACACGTATGTAATAATTTCTCTTATAATTCTACCATAGTAAAGGGTACAAATTTTATATAAATATTATTAAACAATAAAATAGAAACAAAAAAAAACAGTATATGTTCTGTATTTATTACACAGACATCAAGACAGTATATATTTATTGCTGAGAGGCATTAAGTAAAATATATAATATTCGAACATATGTAATTGAAAGTTTGCCAAATTCTTGCGACTATTCTAAAACGTTATTTGGGTTTAAATTCGCAAGTAGTACTAGTAGTATTTCTTAAGTAGTTCCAAGAGTAGAAAATTGACGATGTAGACGATTTGAGTTTAATGCACTAGCATATTTGCAGCTCGCGAAATGATAGTTTGGACAATTTTTACTTTAGTTTCAATACTTTTATTGATAAGACTATTGTTATTTTTATTTATTTTATTTATTATTCATTTTGGAAAATCAACAGTTGCCTATTGTATATAGATATTAAGCAGTAAAGTCCCTATAAACTAATATAATAACATATAATTTTACTATATATTACTCTTGGAAAATATCATATGTTGTTTTCGTATCAATCAAGTCGCTGTCATGATGATATTTTAAACACCTAAACTATATAAAATAAAAGGTTTATTTTACTTAAATTTTATTATGTGAGAATGATTTATCTAAAAGTGCATGTATAACTGTGAATACAGTTTATCCCAATTCCCCATACAAGATGAATGATGATTAAAATGACTACCGCTCTGTTAAAAATGTATCTAGGAAGTAGAACAAAAGAGATGCTCCCTAGGCATGTCCGTACATACATACGTCTCTGCATCCTGGCCGCGTATTCACCCGGAACGTCCCTTCCGGTCTCCAGCATGCACCCCTCAATGAATCACGAGCCATTCACTAAAACACGTTACGTTCATACCGAATAACATCAATGGGTTCCCCGTAGCTGTCTTTAGTATAGTTTGAGACGATTAAATACGTTGGCCACTGTTATATAATAACGTAATAAACACAATATTGGGTTTTTGCATAGTTTATATTTTGCTTGACAATTCAAGATTGACACTCGTCATATTCGACAGTTATCTTCTATTATACTACAGCCACCCGTCACGGATTGTTAATTTTAGCTGTATTAGTTTAAATTTTCATTGTATTCGCCTAAGCTACTTTAATTTAATACTGGCTAAGAAAATCAGTGGTGGCTCGGTTGTAAGAACGCTTAATTCCTAGAAAGGTCGTTGGAGGCCCCGGCTTATACCAATGAGAAATGAATAAATAAATATTTCCAGACAGGTCACACAGCGCCATCTAGTTTCCGTGGTAAGCTACGAGGCTTGTGTTACGGAAACTAGATGGTTGATAAACTACATATTATACTTTTTTTTTTGTAAATATATACATATAAACACCCAGACCGAGACAAATTATACAATGTACAACTTGCCCCCGGTGGGAATCGAACCCACGACCTCCCGAGTTCACGGCAACGTTTGTTACCACTAGATCACGGAGGCGGTCTTATCGAGGCGTTCGTATACATTTCTTACGAACATTTGTCATAAATTTACAAGACCATTCAAGTTTCCGTGTCTCGGAGATCACGTTAAGCCGTCGGTCCCGGTTCCACTAATATAAATTTGTGGAATCGTTAATAAATTGTTTATCAGACCCTCGCCAGAAATTTCTGGAAGGCCCATCTCCAGCAGTGGAGGTCTAGGACTCTCGTGTTCTAGGGTCTGTATTGATGATAAAAATATATGTAATTTGGTACACTTTGTATGCTTTTTCGACTACTCAATATTGTGTAATAAATAATATAGGAAAGGGATAAGGCGACTTTAGTTTCGATATAATTTAATTACATTCTGTGTATTTCAAGTTCTAAGTCTAAAACTTTCTAAATAAGCACTTTTGTCTCATTACCTTATCGCTGTGTACCTATTGGCGATTGGCGAGGACTACTGGCGTCTTTAATGTGATCCATTCGTGTTTACTTTTCTAAATTACTAGTCTATAATGGGCAGTTAAACGCCTTTTGGCTCTCCTAAGATTTCTCCAAGGTAATTTTATTTATTTAAATGATATTAAAAAAAAACAAAATTATTTAAAAAAAAAACTTTTAAAACAAATTGAAGAAGAAGACAAATTTCTAAGCATTCCATGGATTCACCGTGCGGGTGCCGGGTCCATCGTGTGTGGGTAAGAGATGAGAAGAATGGTGTCTCGGGCTTGCGACCGACAATTGGCTGGTTTAAGAAAAGGAGGCCTCCTTTTTTTTCTATTGCGCGATAATACGCTCACCATCCACCATTCTACTTCTCTCCCTACCCAACCAAATACTGTATGATTCCGTTAATGCCGTCTTGGAAGCTCGTTCCATAAATGTATTGACGGCAGACCTGCTTAGGCCCAATTCTTTCAGTAAGTGATGCAAAGATTTTGCTGGAACTCCTCTTGCACCAACTTCCACTGCGTAAAGCTGAGTCTTGAACCCGTTCCTGATCATTTCTTCTGTGAGATCATAATATTTATTCGACTTCATGTTGTGGTCTTTTGGAATATTTGATTCCCACGGAACGGTAAGTTCAATAAGGATAACTTTTTTCAAGTTCCGAGAAAACACTAAGATGTCTGGCCTATAGGCTGATACAGCTAGTTCATCTGGGATCCTATAATGGTGTTCAAATGTATCCATGAGAATTTTCCAGTCTGATGCGGCGCCAAGGATCGAGGTGGGCTTGCATTTAGTTTTCGTGCTTTGCCCTTCCTTTACAAATGTGGTCAAAGTTTTATTTGTAGTCAGTCCCTTTCTGGCTCTTGCAATAGAAAGACTTACTGCTTCACGGATAACACCTAGGACTTTGTCATGTCGGCGTGAGTAATAGCCCTTTTCTAGGAGAGTAACGCACCCTACAAGTGTGTGTCTAGCAGTTCCTATGGCAGCACCACACAATGTACAGTTCTTTTCCGTAGCTTTTCCCCACCTTACCAGATTACTCTGGTCCGGGAGGGACATTTGAAAAGCGTTTAGGTAGAACTTTAGCAACGCCGGAGACCAATCGTACATTAGTGTGCGCCACTTTAGGGCTGGAGGGATGCAAAAATCGCCCAAAGTTAGCCAGTCATTTTGAACTTCTAGAGTCATCGCGTGCACTCTGTATTCATGCTCTTCATCTTTCCTGAGGAAGGATTTTATAACCTCTTTGTCACTTTCTTTTTTCTTCCAGCCAATGCCTCTTTTGTCAGTCTGGGCACCTGTCATGAATTTCTTGAAGAATAGTAGTCTCGGTTCCATATCTGAGACCAGAGGGTCTCTTGGAAGGGATGAAATTGTATTATCCTGGGAGCTGGTTAGAATTTGATATTTGCTTATACGTAGATGTTTGTATAATTCAGATGGTCTTTTCAGATCCATTCCGAAGTTTCTCCGTCCTCTAAAGAATGTTGAGGAGTCAGCACCCTGGGCTAATCCAAGCCAAGACTTCAATGTTCTTATGACGTCCGCGTCCAGACTTGATAGTAGGCTTTTGTTGAAATCATATACTAGGAAAGGCCAAGTGAGGCGAGATGCTAAGTAGTTGTCATATATCCAAGCTTTTTTGACATTGCTTATGGGCTGTTGAGTAACCCTATTCATGTCGTCAGTGAATTGTTTTACAACTACTTCTAGGGATGGTGTATAACTAAAAATAAAATAAAGTAAAAATAAAATATACAAATAAATATTACTCCAAATCGCTATTATTTGCTCAGATTCTTGTACTTCGTAGGCTAGTCTTTCTACTGCTGGATATGGCTCGTCGTGAAGCATTTTATTTTAGTACTGTGTCTTCTCTTGACATGTCTGACAGACATAATCGATTTTAGACGATTCTTTCTTGGAAGATTGTGCACCCCGTCTCACCCCGTTGACTTTGCTGACTATACTGTTACACGGGCAGCACCAGGTCAAACAGCTAGTGGAGTATAATAGACGCAAATGCATACATTGAGAGCAATGCACTTATGACGGACCATTTCAGCCCGGTTCTGTTCCGGAACAAATATAAACGCACGGTATCCGACGATAATGACCGCTTTATTGAATACAACTAAATCTACTTTGTAATGTACGTACCGGCACGAGTTTTAAACGCTATAAATAAATAAATATTTCCAGACAGATCACACAGCGCCATCTAGTTTCCGTGGTAAGCTACGAGGCTTGTGTTACGGAAACTAGATGGTTGATAAACTACATATTAAACTTTTTTTTTTGTAAATATATACATATTATACATATAAACACCCAGACCGAGACAAATTATACAATGTACAACTTGCCCCCGGTGGGAATCGAACCCACGACCTCCCGAGTTCACGGCAACGTTTGTTACCACTAGACTCATAGAGTGCAAAATTTAAATGAAGAAAATACTAAAAACCTGCCTTGAAGGCAGAAATCAATGAAACTGTATTAATTATGGACATGTGGTACTGCACCAACCTGATAGAAGAAGCATGCGAGGTTCAAGAATGACAACTGACACTGGCTATCGATAGCCGATATCCACTATGCTCCTCGCCCAACCCGTCTGGCCGTCGTGGCGAGTGTAGGCCAAATTCTCCCGATATATGTTCTAGAAGTTCCATCTCCAACAGTGCAGATCTAACATATCACATGTTCTAGTGGCTGTAATGAAATCCACTATGCCTGTGGCTCGGTGAGCGGTGGTGGCTCGGTTGTAAGAACGCATTCCTACAATTCAAATGTTCGCGGTTCGATCGGAACGTTCCAAGAGAATGAAGACAAAATTCTAAGCATTGCATGGATTCACGGTACGGGTGCGTTCATCGTGTCTGGGTAAGAGATGAGAAGAATGGTGTCTCGGTCTTGCGACCGACAATAGGCTATACATAGTATATTTACCAATTACTAATTTAACTAATTATAATATATTTAAATAATATAAATATTATCCTCGTAAATGCCTCCGTGGTCTAGCGGTTAAGTCCGTGAATTTAGACTCGGAGGTAGAGGGTTCGATTGCTGGTCAGGACACACAAATATTTATTAATGTAAATAAAATTAATTTAATAATTTGTGATATTTCTCGAGTTTGGTACGCTGGAGACATCGACGAGCTTGCCACTTGTCATGATTGGCCTATAGTAAAGTTGGCTAAATGTGAATCCGCTTATTTATATGCGTGGTTTCTGACCACCGCGATAGGCAAACGGTCAGTTTTTTTTTTTAATATTATCCGAATATAACATAAACACACTTCAAGGAGGTTTCAAGGTAGTTTGAAAGTAGTGACGTGCCGAGGCGTCCCTCCGATTGACAGCAGGAAGCAATAATTGAGTGGAGGAATCGTTGAGGAACCGTCTAAGAGTACTCGTGTGTTCTAGGGGCTGTAATGATAATAAAAAACGGTTGCTGTTAAAAAAAAACAGAATATAGGCAACAAGAACCACGTTTGTATGGTTGTCACATGTTACGGAAATGTTTTTTATTCGTTAGGTGAGTGCTTTCTCTCTGGGAACCCGGTATTGTGCGGGCCTCTTAACTCTTAAGAGACAGTTTTAATCGTCTCATTATTTATCCTATTAAGTTTTTGTTTTGTTGTCAACTATTATTTTTTGTTGACTGCATCCGTTGGGACACAGTCATTTATTTGTGATATTTTATCGAGTTTGTAAGGTAAGCCTACATGTGAATCAGCTTCTTTAAAAAAAAACGTGGTTTCTGACCAACCCGCAAGGGATACGGATGATACTTTCTTTTCAAATACCGTTTGTTATACAATCCAATAGAGTTTTGTTACAACCTCTGTAAAAAAAATTCTATACACATTGGTCAACAAGATGTCCGCAAACTACTGGTCTGATCTACTTGGGAATGGTTATACATTACAAACTTCAAGTAGATCAGACCAGTAGTTTGCGGACAGACACTAAAGTCTCCTTACTACAATTTAATATATATTAAAAACAATAATATATATTTAGAGACAGCAAAAGACTTTGCCAGTCTTGCTTTGGGCAACACTAGCCCTTAGTTCCGATACGCGATAATAGTAACCTAAGCACGCTTAAGGTGTTCCGATGCGCGCTTAAACTGTTTTGCCAAGCTGTGTGACGTCACAAATAACATCATTTTTCGCGCTTAGACTGCTCACGATATCGAGGTAGATCGCTCTGAGCGCTGTCAGTTTTTTGTCATTATATCGCGCGCCATTTTCAAGTTTATTTAAATTAAGTTTTCTTTTAAATTATTTAATATTGTAATTCGTTTATACTGTTTGTATATTACTTCTAAAACAAATCTATAATTAATATTTAAGTAGGAAGTAAAAAAAAATGTCTAACACGGCAAGTTATTTTAAATTACTTATTACTTACTTATTTTAAGTTAATAATATTAAACTTTACACATATAAAGATGAATAAACCGAGAGATGTATATTTGTTAGTATTCATACTCAAACATATGGAATCCGCAATTTATCTTCCATGCATTTAAAAAAAAACTAACATTTTATAAATGAAAATGTGATTTAGACCGTTCCGAATTGATATCACGCTCTGAGCATCCAAATCGCGATATTTGATTCGGAACGACGCCGACGGTCAGTGTCATAATCGTTCTAAGCGCTCTGAGCGCGATTCGGAATGAGGGGTAGATGTGTTGGAATTTGTCATTTTACATAAAAGTTGTTAGAGGGTTTCTTGAGACTGAGTTGTATACCAGAGAGTAAGGTCTTCCTTTCTGCTCGTCTACGAGAATTTGTAAATATCTCTTAATTAGGGTTGATTTTAGTGTTTTCTTAATTGGCCTCTTAGTAAATTAGCGATGATTTACATTGTTTCGAGTGGCAATATGGTTAGTTCAAACTAAGCTTCGACTTGCCTGAAACATACGTCCGAGTCAGACTTCCAAAATCAAGGAATTTTGAATTTTATTGTCGAGCAATCTCTATTATGTTTTGTTCCTAATTTTTTCGTCTGGGTCACTAATTTAGCGTAGATAATAATACATTGTTTTGATAAAGACTTTAGGTATCTTTTATTGATTTTCAAATATAGTATATTTACATGCTTGCCTGTGTGACATAGGCATGAATCAATAATAAAGGAGGTTACCGCGTCATCATCATTACAGCCCCTAGTATACAACTTTCTAGACCTCCACTGTTGGAGATGGGCTTTCCAGAACATATATCTGGAGAATTTGGCCTACACTCGCCACGCTGGCCAGGCGGCTTGGCGAGGATATGATGTCAATTTTTTATGACAATTTCCACAAGTTAATGGAACCAGAACCAACTGCTTAACGTGCTCTCCGAGGCACGGGAACGGTGGTGTTGTAAATCTATGACGAATGTTCGTAAGAAAAGTGTATTTCTCATTGGTACATGCTGGGTGGGTTTGAACCGTAGCATTTAAGGAACGCGTTGTTTCAACCGAGCCACCACCGCGCATAGGTTAGTTACTACAGCCGTTTATTAATTTCGTTGCAAGTTGCCTGTAAAATGTATAATGCATCAGTGTAGGTGATGTTAGCCCGCCCCCGCGCCCCGAGTTCCGCCTGCCGTTTATAAATACCGCTGGCGCCGGATGCCCCTGTCGCTCGCATGCGTACGCGCACCAATCGATTACTCACGCGCCCTATTTCGTCAAACTATTGTACAGCTGACGTTGCCCTATGCATATATGCAATGCAACCTACATATGTACTGATTTTATTGTCATTATTTGGTTAGGTTTTATAGGCCAAAATTTGCAGCCTATACCGTAGCCTCTATCTCTACGCGTACAAATAAATTTAGAGACTTTTACATCTGTCGCAGTGTGTTTGCCATGGCAAGCTTGAGGCACATACTTTCAACAAGAACACCAAATAGGTGGAAGGCGGACTGAAGGTGGTAATTTGCCCAGTCTGCCGGCGCGGGGAAGTATCTACCGTTTGTGCCGATAAACACAGTAAAATGTATCCACACGTTTCGGGATCAGGCTCGAATTGCCGTCATGCCGGCATAGTGTTAGGGACTAATGTAATGATTCCATTTGCTAATATTCATGGACCTTGCGCGCCACTTACTATCAGGTCACATGCCTTGCGAGTATAAAAAAAAAGCAAATAGTGGAAAAAGCATCTTGATAGGTCGGCAAATGGTAGGTAGGTATCAAGCTGGGGTTGATCCTGTACAGCTGTTTTAATTACTTGACAGTTTTTTCGTGTCTATTTTTTAATGATAATACGCAATTACTGTGCTAAGAATGTTTATTTTAATTTTTATATCATAATGCCTAACTTTCACCTCTGTACGCCCACGCGAGCCGCCGTGTCGTCTCCGCACTGCCTTATCTCATTATTCCACCTACTTACACATTATTTAGGTACAATACATACTCTGCCATGGAAGTATCTATATGAACCGACCTAGCAATAAAATTGACGACACTAATGGCCACTGTCTCCGTGGTCTAGCGGTTAATTTCGCGGATTTAGACTCGAAAGATACCGAGGACCCCAAAGCACCACAAAAGAGAAACGATCGTGATGATAATTTACCTTTTTTTTTTACTTTAGTTATTGCTGTTGCGTAATACTTAAATACATACATACATATCTTCACGCTAAATCCCTTGCGGGGTAGGCAGAGACAATCGAGCGCCATTTGACACGATCACGACATACCTCTTTCGCTTCGTCGACATTCATCAACCTCTTCTAATGATGATGAATGAATGAGTCTCGGTCTTTTACCCACAACTTACGTATTATACGAGTATACCTGGTTCGTCAATCTTTCTTCGCTCATTCTTTCAACATGCTTTATTGAATGCTTATGGATGACAGCAAGCTTGACAGTTTTTTCGACAGCGACTGCAGTTTAGTATTTGTAACATTTTTGATACGCGTGATGTCTTATCCACAAGCTTGTTGTCATGATTATAGTTAGTTGTTGCTGGATAAAGTTAGTTTTTTCTGTTGCGATGATTCAAATGATCTGATAAAGATTGCTTTACTGAATATCGAATGCTGTTGGGTGGCAGGCAAGCTTGACAGTTTTTTCCGACAGTGACTGCAGTTATTTGTAACATTTCTGTTACGTGTGATGTCATATCCAGCTTACATACCATAAGCTTAGTGTCATGATTATAGTTAGTTTTTGCTGTTGCGAAATACCTAAATGATCGAATTTTATTGCAAATATTAATGTTTTTTTTTTCTCTTTTGTTTCATTTTCTTTAACACTGCTTTAACCTGCAGTTCTGTTTCTTGCCTTATAGCACTCTCCAGGCTGGACAAATGTGTTGTACTTGTGTTTGTAACCTTAGACTTAGCCGAATTCCAGTGGAAATGTATGGCGGTACGTAAAGAATAAAGAATAAACCTCGCTTTACTGAATGCTGGTGGATGACAGGCTAGCCTGATAGTTTTTTCGACAGCAACTGCCTCCAATCTATTAGTTATTTGTAACATTTCTGGTATGCGTGATGTCTTATCCATAAGCTTGCTGTCATTATAGTTGTTACTGGATATACTTAGTGGTTGCTCTTGCGTAATACTCAAAAAAGATACATCACGCTTTACTGAATGCTGATGGATGACAGGCTAGCTTGACAGTTTTTTTGACAGCAACTTCCTCAACAGCAACCTCCAATCTAGCAGTTATTGTTATTTATTCACAAGCTTACTGTCATGCTTGTCGTGATTAGCCTATAGTAAGGTTGCTAAATGCGAAGAAGATTATAAGGTTGTGATTTTTGAGTCTATACTAGAGATGAAACGGATAGTGGTTTGGCCGGATACCGGTTACCGAATATTCGGCAAGCTACGAGGCCGGAGCGCCGGATATCCGGCAACCGAATATTCGGCAACCGAATATTCGGCTCTTTATCGCGTTACATGACGCGACCAGTTTAATTTGAAATTATTATTACCAACAAATGCAGAAAATTTGGTATTCACTCACCATAATTTGCCACTTGTTAATTTTGAGTATTAAGCTGATTAATAAAATAATCATTTTTGTCGAGTGATTATTAAAATAATCTGTGTCCATAACGTAGTGTGGTATCATTTTCCTCTTATAAAATAATGAGAATGTTTTGAATATAAATATCCGGCATCCGACCGGATACTGAGTTACTATCCGGTATCCGGCCGGATAGTAAAAATAAGGCCGGATATCGGATAGTCATCGGATATCCGTTTCATCTCTAGTCTATACACACTGTAACTGTACATTGGAATAATCCAGTCTTGCAAGGATTTAAGTGCAGCGTTGAGCAATGTTGCAACGTGTGGGAGAAGCGGGTACCCCACGCACGGCTGGCGGGCCCGACTATATCCCTGATAGCGACTTAATTACTTGCTATAATAAATTCATTAGGTTAGGCATTTACTTAATGGAAATCATATCGCAAGACGTTTCTGTGGTAATACGAGTTACAATTGGGTCACATATAACAACCTGTATAACTAGAGAGATGACAGAAGA
This sequence comes from Tinea semifulvella, assembly GCA_910589645.1. Classification (NCBI taxonomy): domain Eukaryota; kingdom Metazoa; phylum Arthropoda; class Insecta; order Lepidoptera; family Tineidae; genus Tinea; species Tinea semifulvella. The sequence continues at coordinate 8,852,598 of OU342618.1, read as the reverse complement.
GTCATCATGCTAGCTAAGCGCATGTTGGGTAATAGGAAGCCGAATAATTTTCTCAAGATGTTTAAAATACACACATCAAAAGTGTCTAGGGATCAACATATATTTTTGCAATAACTTTTCTCCTGATTGATATTCATTAAAATTTTCTTTAAGGATTGATCAAATAAAATGTTTTCGTTTGTCTACAGTAACGATAAACCAAGTCACCTTTGCATTAGTAAAAAAAATTGCCATTTTCCTAATAAAGGGATTTTTGACATTTGAACCACTAACATTAAAGTTCGAAAAAAAGACTGAAATAACAGTTTTTTTTTTAATTTTATTGGGTAACTTAAACAATTAATAATCCGTGTTTCTACCGCGAACACTAACAACACAAGAACATCGGTTTGGCATACTCAAAATGAGTTCATCCAAATCACGCTGTGGAATGGCCGCCCATGTTCGTTGCAACAACAAAAAAAGGTCTTCTTGCGACTGGATACCCTCCATATTCGGCAGAGCTCTTCTCTGAAGAATATCCCATGCATGCTCAATCGGGTTCAAGTCTGGCGACTGAGCAGGCCAGGGCAGGACATTGATGTTAGCTGCGGCGAGAGTCTGTCTTACAACTCTTGCGGTGTGCGGTCGTGCATTATCATGCATTAACTGAAATAAGGGACCGATATGCACTTGTAGAGGAACGATGACGTCTGATACAACCGTCTCAGCATAAATTTGAGCGTTGAGGTTGCCTCTGATCCAAATCAACTCAGTTCTTCCGCCGATCGAAATACCCGCCCATACCATGATGGTTCCACCACTATAAGGATGGACTTCCTGGCAGGATTTTAAGCTGTTGGCGTCCAGGGGTTCTCCAGTGTCGTATACGTCTTGTATCCGGCCTCATACCAAAACGAGACTCATCAGAAAAGCACACGAAACGCCATTGTTCTTCTGTCCAATTTCTGTGTTCAAGAGCCCATTGATATCGAGTCCTACGATTGTGCATTGCTATAGGTGGTACCCGTAGCGGTCTTCGGGAATGAAGGTTCACTTCATGCAAGCGGTTTCTGACTGTTTGGTCGCTAATTAAGTTCCCTGAAGAGCGATGAAGGCTCACGGCTAACATCATGGCGGTTATTGTTGGAGTTCTTCGAGCTGTGATTTGAATGTATCGGTCTTGTCTCCGTGTGGTGCAGCGATACCGTCCTCCATGGCGCTCAGCCACGGTACCAGTGGTTCGGTAACGTGTCTAAAGTCGACTGATAACACTCTGACTTGTATTCAGAGCTAAAGCTACAGTACGTTGCCGGGAACCAGCTTCTATCATTCCCACGGCTCTGATCATTTCTTCCCTGCTTAAATGACGTCGCCGCTCCATAATAACGTTGGTTTTAATCAGTAGTAGGGAAACAGTAGCACTAATAATGTCTTCAATGCGTCTTATGTTTTTATAGGGAAAATATTGACAGCTGATTTTCATCTTTTACTCGAATTTGATTGACAGTTCCTGTTTTAAATTATGAAATGCACCAAAAAGGATCCATATAAATTTATAAAATCATAAATTTATTACAAAGCCACATCTCAATCACAAGAAATCCGCATAAACATGCTTGATCCCTAGACTTTTTTGATGTGTGTATAATACAACTGAAATGGTGCTACTGATTAAGTTGTCGGATGATGATTGGTCTCTTTTTCTTTTCCTATAGTTTTTAACAAGGAGTTTCGTAGTTATTATTTAAAAAAAATTGCACTTTATTTTAAATCATGAATAAATCCGAACTTAAAGCCATTATGTCGTTCTAACCATCTAAATTCAATATTCTTTATTGTATAGATTGCTTATTCTAACTAATTAGTTATTTAATTTATTTATTAAGTACGTATCGTGTATTATATTTATTTGCACCCTGCCCATGATTTCTTACTTTCCCAAAGGTCAGTTGTTAGAAAATGCCTAACTGGCATTAAACTCGCCTATGTATACACTAATTTTAAGTTTTTGTGCAATAAAGTATTTAAATAAATAAATAATTCTAATTACAGTTGTATGTACATGTCATGATGATGCATTTATGTATAATTATGGCATACAATATGCTTATGTCAATAGATATTTATTTATATAACCTAGGATAAGCAGTATAATAACGTGGGGTGCAATTCTAACCAATAAACTTCATAATATTTATTAGGGTCTGGCTACTGAAAGTCCATACAGAACTGCCTCCGTGGTCTAACGGTTAAGTCCGTGAACTTGTACTCGGAGGTAACGGGTTCGATTCCTGGTCGGGACACAAGAATGTAAATTAATATTTAATTTGTGATATTTCTCGAGTTTGGTACGCTAGAGACATCGACGAGCTTGCCACTTGTCATGATTGGCCTATAGTAAAGTTGGCTAAATGTGAATCCGCTTCTTTATAAGCGAGGTTTCTGACCACCCCAAATGGGAAACGGTCGTGATGATGATGATGATAGTACATATTCCAACAATGATTTCACACATAATAAATACATATATTATTCAAAACAATAGGAAGTTAAATCATATAAGATATAATGTTACTAAAAAAAAATGTATACGTGTTTAATAATCAATATATACCTATTATAGTAGATATACATGAAATAATGGATTTTTGGGAAGTAGAATTCTGTAAAATTAACATTATATTGTTCTGCATGTTTAAGTCTGAATAATAGTGTAATTATTATGTAATTGTAACAATTATTAATTTGTTGTTTATTGTTTCAGCCCATTCTTCGCAGAAGAATTCCAATTCGAGGTGCCTCGAAGATTCCGCTACCTATCAATATATGTGTTCGACCGAGATAAGCACACTAAACAAGACAAGGAGCTCGGAAAGGTGGCCATCAAACGGGAGTACCTACATCAGTACAACAACAAGGACTACTGGTTCCAACTGCGGCCGGTGGACGCAGACTCAGAGGTGCAAGGCAAAGCCTACATCGAGCTCGCCCTCGAAGATTCTAGAAAGCGACTACGCGTGGAACCTAAGCCCCCCGACCCGGAACCGCCCGCCGACAACTGCCCGCCGAAAACGAAAGCTAATTTAAGTAGATTATCAGAATATTGTAAGGAAAGCATACGGTTCGGGTCCGGTTCTAGCAAGAAGTCTTCGAGCACGGCGTCTGTTGAACCTTTGGCACTGTCCAGATCTGAGAGTTTGAAGGATAACGCGCAGTGGTCGGTGCGGTGTAAACCTCCGATGCACGCTTTGTCTGATGATATAAGTCCTGCACCGCGATCTGTTGATTACTGGTCTGATCCTGAGCGTCACTGTACAGCTCGTACTGGACCTGATACTATTCGACTGAGGGTTCGGGAATGTTCCGAGCTTACTACTAAGAACAGGCAATGCGATCCCTTTGCCAATGTCACTGTATATTACTCAAATGGGAGGCAGCTGGAGAGGCGGACGAAAGCCAAGAAGAAGACTGTAAACCCGCAGTTTGACGAGATATTCTGCTTCGATGTCGTCATCGATTCTGATCCCAAGGATAAGGATGGAAACCAATCTGTAAGTATTTGCATTACTTATCTTATAGTTTATCATTACTAAATAAGGAAAGGCATGCTTGAAATGTCAGTGACAAAGCTCGGGTCGCCATACACAATGCCATGTTGGTACCAACACTGATGTATGGAAGCGAGACGTGGATTTATCACAATACGCATAAGAGTAGGGTTAATGCAGTAGAAATGAGGTCGTTGCGTCGGATATGCAGCGTCACTTTGGCACTTGCCTGCCTACCTGCCTGCATGCCTTTCCTTATTTTTGCCCCTATGCTTTCTTTTATACTTACCCTTTTCCGTTTTTCGACGTTACGTATGCGGTCCGCCAAAGTGACACCGTATATCCGACGCAACGATCTCATTTCTTCTGTATTAACGCTACTACTTCTCGCTTCCATGCATCAGTGTTGGTACCAACATGGCATTGTGTATTGCGGGCCGAGCTTTGTCACTGACATTTCGACTGCTGATCAGTGACCACAGGGCACCGTTAACTAGATTTTCATCATCAATCAATCTTCTTTATCGTTAATTCAATGATCACAATATTATTTCTGCACCCGCTTATAATGGCTCCCCATTCACAAAGGTTAGTTGGTAGAAAATGCATTTATAGCATTAAGCTCGCCTTTGTACCCACACTATTTTTGGTTCTGTACAATAAAGAATTTATTATTATTATTAATTCAAACAAGCATTCGAACGGAGTCTGTTAATCCCTCTTTCATTTCTGTGACTAGTGATTGCAGTTGTTGTTCGGACGATGCCATAAGAACAGCATCATCTGCATAAAGCTGGCAGTTTGCTACTAGATAACTTTTTAAAATATTATTATTAAGGAATTAATAGGTTGAACTGTAATTTTCAGCGTGGGGTAGCTTCAGAAGTACGGGTGTCCTTATGGCATGAGGCAGCCACTCCTGTGTTCCTGGGGGAGGTGCGCCTGAGACTGCAACAGCCTGCACCCGCCACGTCTTCTGCTTGGTGAGTCACGACCGTTTCCCTTTCAGGGTGGTCAGAAACCACGCTTATAGATACGCGGATTCACATTTAGCCAACTTTACTATAGGCCAATCATGACAAGTGGCAAGCTCGTCGATGTCTCCAGCGTATCAAACTCGAGAAATATCACAAATAAATTAAATAATAATTAAATGTATTTATTTACATTAATAAATATGTTTGTGTCCCGGCCGGGAATCGAACCCGGTACCTCCGAGTCTAAATCCACGCACTTAACCGCTAGAGCACAGAGATGTCACTATGTACAATTTATTATATGCCATAACCTATGTGACAACTAAATTGTGATGTATATTTATTTTGAAATAAAGATTTTTATTATTATTATTAGTTATACACTCATACAAATATACACAGATGTTAACGCCGTTTTATATATATATACATACTCGTGATTATCTATGTAGTATAACGCTTCTAGAACAATCTCACGCTTTATGTATATCCATCCCTTTTATTCCTTATCCATAAGACTTACGGGTGAACGAGATGGAGAAATGCGCAAACGGACCTTAAAAAAAAAGTATATATATATAAAAAATATAAAATCTTCTTGGCCTATATTCTACTAATACTAAACTGTTAATATGTGTTGCCTTTAAGCTGTGATTTTTCTTAAAAATAAATAAATAAATCATTGAGATTTTTTTTATTGTTATTCATTTAAAGCATAGTTATATTATATTTTGACAGGTACTTCTTAACATCCCGTAATGGCGGCACTCTTTCTCCTGGAGCCACCCCCCCTGGCACTCGGCTCTCGGCAGCCGGCAGTGCTACTCTGGGTTCCTTGAGACTGCAGCTGCAGTACACTGTGGACTATGTATTCCCTATAGCCCATTACAGGAGGCTCGAGGAACTCTTCCTCAAGAGCGTACTGCAAAGGGTGAGTCCATGTTTACTTAGTTTTTCTATGGTCTAGCAAAGATACTCTCGGCAGCCGGCAGTGCCACTCTGGTATCCTTGAGATTGCAGCTGTTTAAGCGGATTCACATTTAGCCAACTTTACTATAGCCCAATCATGACAAGTGGCAAGCTCGTCGATGTCTCCAGCGTACCAAACTCGAAAAATATCACAAATAAATTAAATATTAATTAAATGTATTTATTTACATTAATAAATATCTTTGTGACCCGACCAGGAATCGAACCCGGTACCTCCGAGTCCACGGTACGTCCAGTTAAATCCACGGATTTAAACGCTAGATCACGAAGGCAGACAATAACAGAAAATATTTAAAAAAATGAAGATCATTTGACATGTTATGACAAAACACTTCTTGTCAGATTTTCATATAACTTTCAAATAATACATTTAATACGAAAATATAATTAAATAATTAAACAAGTGCGGTGGTGGCTCGGTTGTAAGAACGCGTTCCTTAAATCCTACAAACGTCGGTTCAAACCCCCAATTATAAAAATATAAATCTAAATGTCAGTTAAGATAATAGCTGCTGTAACGAGGCATTGTCATACTATAAGCTAGAACAAACAATTATAAAAAAAGATAACAAAAAATTATAGCTGCTGTATAAAGGCATTGTCATACTAAACTAGACTATAACTAAATACAAATTGTGTAATAAATCATTACTATTACTATTAGATGCCGTACAGAGGCATTGTCAAACTACGAGACGTATTAAAATGCTATAATTTTATACCCAAGCTTTTTCACCAGACGGCTGGTGGATGAGCTGCGATTGCGACGGAGTCACGATCCCCATCAGTGGTGTACTGACTAAGGAGGAGAAGGGAGAACACTAAACCTTTAATCCTGAACATATAGATTTGCATAAATTTTATTATATATTTTAGACCGCCTCCGTGATCTAGTGGTAACAAACGTTGCCGTGAACTCGGGAGGTCGTGGGTTCGATTCCCACCGGGGGCAAATTGTACATTGTATAATTTGTCTCGGTCTGGGTGTTTATATGTATAATATGTATATATTTACAAAAAAAAAGTATAATATGTAGTTTATCAACCATCTAGTTTCCGTAACACAAGCCTCGTAGCTTACCACGGAAACTAGATGGCGCTGTGTAACCTGTCTGGAAATATTTATTTATTTATCTTTTTTTTTCAGCCAATCACATCCTCTGCGGTGTATATTCTAGGCGACATAGTGTCGAGTAAGACTGACGCAGCCCAGCCATTGGTCAGGCTGTTCACTCACAATGATCTCATAGTACCTATAGTCAAGGAGCTGGCTGATGCAGAGATATCGGCTTTGACGTAAGTAATTATATAAATAGCCGGTTGGCAGACTGATGGTGGTAATTTGTCCAGTCTGCTGGGGCGGGAAAGTATCCACCGTTCGTGCCGATAAACCCAGTGAAGTGCATCCACACATTTCGGGATCAGGCTCGAATTGCCGTTATGTCCAGTCAAGTCGGCATAGTGTTAGGGACTGATGTCAGACATGAGTGTCTGATTCCAGTTGCTAACATTCATGGCCCTTGCGCGCAACTTACAATCATGATGAATAGATCTATGACAGGACACAAATTATCTATTAATGTAAATAAATACATTTAATTAATATTTAATTTATTTGTGATATTTTTCAAGTTTGGTACGCTGGAGACATCAACGAGCTTGCCACTTGATTGGCCTATAGTAAAGTTGGCTAAATGTGAATCCACTTATTTATAAGCGTGGTTTCTGACCACCCCGAAAGGGAAACGGTCGTGATTATTCTTTACTTAGTAAAAGAAATATGTAATAGTTTTTTTTTAATGAACGCATCGTAACGTTATTTTGCTGTCGTCTGTAGTGGAAACCTTTATACGAGAATAACAATTTTAATAGCGTTTTACACTGACAGTTCCGTTATTTAAGGGATTCCACTATCCCAGATGAACTAGCTGTATCAGCCTATAGGCCAGACATCTTAGTGTTTTCTCGGAACTTGAAAAAAGTTATCCTTATTGAACTTACCGTTCCGTGGGAATCAAATATTCCAAAAGACCACAACATGAAGTCGAATAAATATTATGATCTCACAGAAGAAATGATCAGGAACGGGTTCAAGACTCAGCTTTACGCAGTGGAAGTTGGTGCAAGAGGAGTTCCAGCAAAATCTTTGCATCACTTACTGAAAGAATTGGGCCTAAGCAGGTCTGCCGTCAATACATTTATGGAACGAGCTTCCAAGACGGCATTAACGGAATCATACAGTATTTGGTTGGGTAGGGAGAGAAGTAGAATGGTGGATGGTGAGCGTATTATCGCGCAATAGAAAAAAAAGGAGGCCTCCTTTTCTTAAACCAGCCAATTGTCGGTCGCAAGTCCGAGACACCATTCTTCTCATCTCTTACCCACACACGATGGACCCGGCACCCGCACGGTGAATCCATGGAATGCTTAGAAATTTGTCTTCTTTCTAACGTTGGCGCTTCAATAACAGAATAGGGTTACTGGAGTCTTTAAGCGAAGTGTAAAAAAAAAACTTAATAAGCCGGCATCTAAATCTTTTTTATTTATTTAGGAATTCTTACAGCTAATTTATACATATATAGGAGAAAATAGTAATACGATTCAACTTAATTCGTTTATTTTGCAAGTAGGCGTAAGCCAAAAGATATGTATTCTGCACTTTTACACGTCAATTTTTATAATATTGATATAAAACGATATAATTTTATAGTACATATTGGTGAATCTGGAGCAGTACATGATAACCACCATTTGGAAAGAGAAACAATAAAATAACAAAATTATAAATACAGAATAACGCTTAACATTATAGCTGCTGTAGATAGGCATTGTCACACTATAAGCTAAGACAGACATAACTAAAAGAATATAAATGTTAATGTCAGTTAAGATTATAGCTAAATAAGAAAAGCCAATAATAAGAGTTCGCTGACAGATACAATAGAAGTAAGCAAAGAAAACAATGAAAATAAATTTAAAAATAAAAATGAATAAGTACAAGAATTACGAAGAAATAAGCGTTACATCAATACAACAGAATAACTACAATAGAAATAAACATACATATATACACACATACACATAGGCATACATCATCAGCCTATGTCTCTCCACTGCTGGATGTAGTCCTCCCCCAAGGCTCGCTATTTCTCACGATCCTTTGCCACCCTCATCCAGCCCCCACCAGCGACCTTTTTCAAGTCATCCGTCCATCTGGCGGGGGGTCTTCCCACTCTGCGTTTTCCTGTACGTGGTCTCCAATCCAGAACTCGTTTACTCCATCGGTCATCGGTTCTGCGACAGACGTGTCCGGCCCATTGCCACTTCAACTTACTAATTTTGACTAGTAGTAACTTTAGTTTTCTGACGGATGTCCACGTTTCGGACTCTATCCATCAGAGAAATACCGAGCATAGCGAGCCTAAACTTGTGGACCAGACCCACTGTCAGTGTCCACGTTTGCTCCGTGCGACAATACTAGAAGAACGCATTGGTATGTTTGATAACAGGATGTGGCGTAACTTATCGAATGCAGCCCATCCTAGTTGAATGCGCCTGTCAGCTTCCTTGCTGAAGTTGGCTAGGCCTAGTTGGATAGTCTGGCCAAGATAGACGTATTTTTGCACAACTTCCAGAGAGGCGTTGCCCACGCAAATTGGTCTCGGGATGGCATGATCGTTGAACATGAAATTTGTCTTTAGACATTCATTCCGAGACCTACTCGCTGGGATGCCACGTTTAGCATTCCACTAAGATCTTCCAGCGAGCTAGCCATTATAACTATGTCATCCGCGAATCGGAGGTGTGAGATGTATTCACCATTGACATTTATGCCTCAGTTTTTCCAGTCCAGCATTTTAAAGACATCTTCCAACGCATAGGCATACATAAACTTGAAAACATAAAACTATTCTAATGCCTCGAAGTACTCATCTGCCATCATCAGCCTAATCATCTCCGTACTAGTATTGAAGAGATCGATATCGACACTGAGCTCATTAAACATTTTACCCGCCCTATTGAAATTTGTATATGCTTTTGAATTTTTTAAATAAAACTGCAACCTGAATAATTTTAGTGATGCAACAACGATATTCCGTGGCAACACGCTGGTTTCCAAAATGATGGACGAGGCGATGAGGCTGAGTGGAGCAAGTTACTTGCGAGCAGTTCTGCAGCCCACACTGGCCGCGGTGCTGGCCGAGAGGAAACCTTGCGAGATTGACCCCGCCAGGGTCAAACCAGCTTCTGCTGTCTCCGCCAACCGAGTCAATCTCTATGAATATGTCGAGAAGGTAAATATATCAATTATAATAAATAAATAAAACTATTTACTTATTTACTCATATACATGCACTCAACCCCACATTCACCAACACACACTCCCACACACACAAATGCATATAAAATATAATATATATACAGGTCACACAGCGCCATCTAATTTCCGTGGTAAGCTACGAGGCTTGTGTTACGGAAACTAGATGGTTGATAAACTAAATATTATACTTTTTTTTTTGTAAATATATACATATAAACACCCAGACCTAGACAAATTATACAATGTACAACTTGCCCCCGGTGGAAATTAAACCCACGACCTCCCGAGGTCACGGCAACGTTTGTTACCACTAGACCACGGAGGCGGTCAATATACACCAACCATATACAATTATTTAAATCTTGCCTTCTGCAACTATAAATAACAGCCCACACTGGCCGCCGTGCTGGGTGAGAGGAAACCTGGCGAGATTGAGAGTCAAACCTACTTCTGCTATCTCCGCCAACCTCTATCGCGTATATATATCCCGTATCGCGTCAATCTCTATGAATATACAATAATAATAAACTTTATTGTTTAAAAAAAAACTATACAATAATACAATAAACATTTGGAACAGTTAAATTGATCAATGCTTTTTATACAATTTAGGCATCCTCTGACTCCTGCACTATTTGTGTGTGTTTCAGGAGTCAGTGTCTTCCATGAATTTGTACATAAATACTTTTATCCTGACCTAATATATTTGCCAATATACTATTATTACAATAAAACCTTTGTCTATTTACTCATTTCGATATACACATTATTATTCAACACACACAAAAGATTTCCCAGATAAGTATAATTTAATGTTTGTATCCAGCTGAACACCACCCACCAATATGTTGAGAAGGTATATATAAATATATCACTTATAATAAAACTATTTACTTATGTCATCATCACAGCCCCTAGAACACATCGTCCTAGACCTCCACTGCTGGAGATAGGCCTTCCAGAACATATATCTGGAGAATTTGGCCTCCACTCGCCACGCCTGGCCAGACGGCTTGGCGAGGATATGATGTCAATTTTTAATGACAATTTATTAACGATTACAAGTTGGTATTAGTGGAACCGTGACCGACACTTAACGTGCTTTCCGAGGCACGGGAACGGTGATGTTGTAAATCTATGACTGCAGTACGTAGTGTATTTCTCATTGGTACATGCCGGAGAGGTTTGAAACGAGCCACCACCGCGCCATATCACGATCAAATAAATAAAACACTAGCTGAAGTTACATTAAAAAGCCTTCGTAACAAAAGGGCATGTATGAAGGAGGTTGATGAATGTCGACGAAGCAAAAGAGGTATATCGTGATCATGTCAAGTGGCGCTCAATTGTCTCCGCCTACCCCGCAAGGGATCTGGCATAAAGCTATTTTTGTATGTATGTTTTTTTTTTCTATTTCCAGGTATTCTCAGCAATAACATCATCATACGCACAATGTCCCGCCGTCATGTGTCGGTTATTCCACGCCCTAAAGCAATGCGCCTCGAGCCACTTCCCACAGAACCAGGAGGTTCGCTACTCTGTGGTCTCCGGGTTCATTTTCCTCAGGTTCTTCGCCCCCGCCATCCTAGGGCCCAGGCTCTTCGATCTTACTACCGAACAAATTGTAAGTCATAAAATAAATTATTGTTTCATCAACACTTAAGTTAGGATTAGCGTACTAAAACTTATTTTGGCTTTTTCTACCAGCTAACTAACCTCTGCTCTAGCTGAGTTTTCCTTACAAATTCCTTTTTCAGTCTGGTTAAATTTTAACAGGCATTGGAATCTAATAAGCTGCTGGTCTTCTGCTAACAAGTTACTCTTTGGACCACTTCAGATCCTCAGCATTTTTCTCCAACACCACATTTCAAAGCTGTCTGTCGACGCTCTTTATAGTCCATGTCTTATAAGCGCTGTATAGGAATATACAGAAAACCAGCGATCTAACTAGCTTGGATTTCGTTTTAATGTAGATCGTCCTGTTCGTCCATATACCATAAGTCTACAAAAAGTTTTGTTTTGCTTCTGTTGACAGAGAGGCCGAGCTCTTGACTGATGCGCTCCAGCTTCTCGAAAAATGTCAAAATTTCGGTTTTAGTAAAAGCCAGCAATGTAGTGTCATCCGCATATCGCAGGTTGGAGACTTTTACACCCCCATTTCATTATTCGCACATACGCCTCACAATGTATTCACCGTAGATGTTAAATAAGATGGGTAAAAGTATGCAGCCCTGTCTTACTCCCTAAACAACAAAAAGGTCCTGAGAGTTCCGTTTCAATCCGTATAGTTTCTCTGCTAGTCAATTACAGATTTCTTACGAGGACAATAAGATGCGCGGGGACTCTTAAGTTCAGCCAGCACTTTCCATAGATCCACCTAACAAACTCAAAGGCCTTGCTGTAGTCCACGAAACACATTAAAAGTGAGGTGTTAAACTCGTTGTTGCATAATGTATTTACCGTTGATGTTAAATAAGATGGGTGAAAGTATGCAGCCCTGTCTTACTCCCCTTTCAAAACAAAAATGTGCTGAGAGTTTCGTGTAGATCCGTATAGTTTCTCAGCTAGTTGAGTACAGATTTCATACGAGGGCAATTAGATGCGCGGGGACTCCAAGTTCAGCCAGCACTTTCCATAGACAATTCCACCTAACACAGTCAGGCCTTGCTTTGATCAACAAAACACATTAAAAGAGGGGTGTTAAACTCGTTCGACTCCTTGATAAGTCGAACAACTTGAACAATTGAAAAAAGTTGTTGATGTATTGTTTTTTTTTGTTTCAGGACCCGCAAACGAATCGGACTTTGACCTTAATATCGAAGACCATTCAGTCTCTGGGCAACTTGGTGAGCAGTCGGTCAGCACAACAAGTCTGCAAGGAGGAATACATGGCCGAGCTGTACCGCAGCATATGTACCAAACGACATGTAAGTACAGCAACAAATACTTCTAGACCTCCATTTCTAAAGATGATGTATCAACACTCGGGTGTCTATCGTGTGTTGGAAAGTGAGAGAGGAGAAGAATGGTGTCTCTTGACTATAAGCTTGTTTAAAAAAGCCTACTATTTTCTTTACGCAACAATACGCTCACCATCCATCATTCTGCTCCCTACCCAAACAAATACTGTAAGATTCAGTTAATGCCGTTTTCATAAATGTATTGACGGCAGACCTGCGGCATCATTATAGAATCCCAGATGAACCCCTTGTATCTTAGTGTTTTCTCGGAACTTTAAAAAAGTTATTATTGAACTTGGCGTTCCGTGGTAATCAAATATTCCAGAAGACCACAAAATTAAAAAATAATATATCCGATTATGTCGGAAATCCATGATCTAAATAATTACTGGCATATATATGTTGGGACTATTTTTTAAATAAATAAATATTATTTCAGGTGCAAGCTGTAAGACAGTTTTTGGAAGAAATCTCAACAACGACTGATACACACAACAATAATGTTCATGATTCTCATGTCCTACTTAAAGAAGGGTAATTAATATTTATTTATTACTGATGTACGAACTATCGTACATAATCCGTCTCGAAGGACCAAAAACTATTGTGTTAACAGTTATATGTTAGTTAGTTATGGAAAGAGTGCTGTTTGCATACTGATTTATTGCAAGGTAAGCAAAGGTGACGGAAACAAAGAAAATGCTGATTATGTAAGATAGCTCGTCCAACTTACGACAGTTTTTGAGCCTTAACAATGTAAAAAAAAGGAAAAATAGACCGACACCCTCCTCCCCTGTTTTTCCCACCTGATCGTAAGTTGCGCATGAGGTAAATGAACAGTAGCAACTGTAATCAGACACTCATGTATAATAGGAATAGGCAGATGAAAAACTACATTACTTTACTGTGAATATTGTTAGTCAAAAGTGCAGATTCTGTCGCGAGGTGTCTGAGACACCTGTCCATCTCCTTTGCGACTGTTATGCCCTGCATCACAAGCGTAGCACCATCTTGGGTGCTCACAGTGTGGAGAAATAAAGGCCGAAATAAACACCATGACTGTGGTAAATTAATATACTCGTAATAAAAATACACCACAAATTAGGACATATTTTCCAAAAGCTTACATAATGACAGTCTCGTCTCTATGACAACCTTATGTCATAGAGACTTCTAGATTTAAATATAAAATATTAAATAAAAATAAATATTAAAAAAAAAAAAAAAAAATTAAATAATTAACTCCGTCTGCAGTTTCCTTAAAATGTCTAAATAATACCTGCAAACAACTGAAGCCAGATTCATCTTCGAAGCGCTCCACCAATTCATTTGCTGATTTAGTAAAAATTCTCCTTACCACAGCCCGTTCAGCAAAACTTTTCTCCATCATTTATTTAATGATTTCCATGTAAACACTAAACATCATGGAAAATCAAGTCACGGTCGCCACTTTGTGGAGAAATAAAGGCCGAAATAAACACTGACTGTGGTTAAATAATATAATAAAAATATACAACGTAAATTACGACATTTTTTCGACAACCTTGCAACTAAATGCAAGCCCACCTCGATCCTTGGCGCCGCATCAGACTGGAAAATTCTCATGGATACATTTGAACACCATTATAGGATCCCAGATGAACTAGCTGTATCAGCCTATAGGCCAGACATCTTAGTGTTTTCTCGGAACTTGAAAAAAGTTATCCTTATTGAACTTACCGTTCCGTGGGAATCAAATATTCCAAAAGACCACAACATGAAGTCGAATAAATATTATGATCTCACAGAAGAAATGATCAGGAACGGGTTCAAGACTCAGCTTTACGCAGTGGAAGTTGGTGCAAGAGGAGTTCCAGCAAAATCTTTGCATCACTTACTGAAAGAATTGGGCCTAAGCAGGTCTGCCGTCAATACATTTATGGAACGAGCTTCCAAGACGGCACTAACGGAATCATACAGTATTTGGTTGGGTAGGGAGAGAAGTAGAATGGTGGATGGTGAGCGTATTATCGCGAAATAGAAAAAAAAGGAGGCCTCCTTTTCTTAAACCAGCCAATTGTCGGTCGCAAGCCCGAGACACCATTCTTCTCATCTCTTACCCACACACGATGGACCCGGCACCCGCACGGTGAATCCATGGAATGCTTAGAAATTTGTCTTCAAAAAACTTTACACCTCGGATAGACGGGGACACTAGCTGAAAGACAGCCGACAGCGGGAGAGACTGCTGACAGCAAGAAAGAATGCTGACAGCAAGAAAGAATGCCGAGGGTTAAGGCCCAGCAAGCCATTCCCTCGTATTATATCGCTAAAAAGTCTAAAAAGAATAATACCCCTGGGACAGTCCGAGAGGGGGGGAGGATGAACTGTCCACTGGTAGATAATAACAACGACCCTGGCGATAATATGGACTTGAAATGCCCAACGTGCGGAAAAATATACAGAAGACAAGCCTGGTTCAAGAAACACTTAAAAATACATGAAGGAATCGAAGCACAGATGGTAAGACCTTCGACTAGTACTGCGGATAGAGTTTCCCCTCACATATCCCATGGTACACCTCCATGTGAATTCAACCAGGAGTCCATGACCATCAGGACACGTCTAAGCATCCCGACCATAAAAGAAACCACCTGGAAGGTTCACGACGGAAATCTGGCTGTCATGCTGGATTGTCCTGGTACAAAACAGGATCTTGATAGCCAAGTTCGTGCCTTTCAAAATACTGTCTATGACTACTTCAGTGAGCACTATCCACCAACGACCACTCATGCTCACACCAATAAGGAAAACACTTTTAAGCTGAAATTGAGGCGAAAGAAGAGGGAGCTAAGAAAGAGACTTAGATGCGCCAAAAACATTGGAGATAAACAGCAGTGCCATCAAGTGGCTAGAGCACTTAGATCAATTCTCAAATTGATTCAAGGAATATCGCTCCAAATTAAAGATAACTCCAATCAATACAATAGAGCCAGACACGAAGTCCTCTTTGACAAAAACCCCTTCGTCTATGCCAGAAAGATATTCAGCGAAAAAAGTGGTGTACTATCGCTGACCAGAGATCAAATATATAAATATTACAAAGAGACATACACAGAAATACAAAAAGAGGAACAATATCTGGACCCACCCTCGCCTCGACCCGTCAGACCTTTAGAGGACTTCCGATGCCTTCCACCAAGCATGGAAGAAATGGAGGAACAAATCAAAAGAAAAAGTTCCAAATCGGCACCAGGCCCAGATGGCATTCCGTACATTGTATATAAAAAATGTCCTCACACCCGTAAGCATTTATATAATATATATCGAAAAATCTGGTCTACTAATCAAGTTCCAAAGGCATTTGGCGAGGCAGTCTTCGTTCTCATACCAAAGAAAACTGAGGTAAATGATCCCAAAGATGCAAGACCGATCGCTTTGACGAATACAATGTCCAAAATCTTCTTCTCCATAGTACAAGCAAGAATGTCCCGATTTATGATCAAGAACGAGTACTTCTCACGCCAGCACCAGAAAGGTTTTTTGCCGGGAGTTTCTGGCTGCTTAGAACACAACACCTTACTCGCTGAGTGTTTGAAGGATGCCAGGAAACAGGAGCGGCAACTAAGCGTCTGTTGGATCGACTTGGAAAACGCATTTGGGTCGGTGCAACATGAATTGCTGCAAACTGCGCTAAAATGGTATAACTTTCCAACACTAATCAGAGATATAATTGCCAATTATTACAAGAACTTGAGATTTGTCGTAACAAACAAGGACGGCTACACAGACACACTAAAATACAATGTGGGCCTGTTCCAAGGCTGCTGCCTATCACCTGTAGCTTTTAATATAATTATCAATATCCTAATCGACAAACTTAAATCTCGTGAGAAGAAGTGGGGATATAGATTCAAACAAAACAACATCTATACGGAATCCGTCTTAGCTTTTGCAGACGACTTGGCGGTGCTAACAAGAAATCCCAAGCAATGCCAGGGCTTGCTGAAAATAGTGGATGATTTCTGCTCATGGACAAAGGGAATGAGAACGAAACCATCAAAATGCTTCAGCCTATGTCTGGCTAGGCGAAACACTACATTTACGTCTTATGATCCTGGACTGAGTATAGCAGGGCAGAGAATAGCTCCGGTAAATGAAACCATGCCCTTTAAATTTCTTGGCAGAAGGATAAATTTTCAGGGAAAAACACCATCCCTAGAAGTAGTTGTAAAACAATTCACTGACGACATGAATAGGGTTACTCAACAGCCTATAAGCAATGTCAAAAAAGCTTGGATATATGACAACTACTTAGCATCTCGCCTCACTTGGCCTTTCCTAGTATATGATTTCAACAAAAGCCTACTATCAAGTCTGGACGCGGACGTCATAAGAACATTGAAGTCTTGGCTTGGATTAGCCCAGGGTGCTGACTCCTCAACATTCTTTAGAGGACGGAGAAACTTCGGAATGGATCTGAAAAGACCATCTGAATTATACAAACATCTACGTATAAGCAAATATCAAATTCTAACCAGCTCCCAGGATAATACAATTTCATCCCTTCCAAAAGACCCTCTGGTCTCAGATATGGAACCGAGACTACTATTCTTCAAGAAATTCATGACAGGTGCCCAGACTGACAAAAGAGGCATTGGCTGGAAGAAAAAAGAAAGTGACAAAGAGGTTATAAAATCCTTCCTCAGGAAAGATGAAGAGCATGAATACAGAGTGCACGCGATGACTCTAGAAGTTCAAAATGACTGGCTAACTTTGGGCGATTTTTGCATCCCTCCAGCCCTAAAGTGGCGCACACTAATGTACGATTGGTCTCCGGCGTTGCTAAAGTTCTACCTAAACGCTTTTCAAATGTCCCTCCCGGACCAGAGTAATCTGGTAAGGTGGGGAAAAGCTACGGAAAAGAACTGTACATTGTGTGGTGCTGCCATAGGAACTGCTAGACACACACTTGTAGGGTGCGTTACTCTCTTAGAAAAGGGCTATTACTCACGCCGACATGACAAAGTCCTAGGTGTTATCCGTGAAGCAGTAAGTCTTTCTATTGCAAGAGCCAGAAAGGGACTGACTACAAATAAAACTTTGACCACATTTGTAAAGGAAGGGCAAAGCACGAAAACTAAATGCAAGCCCACCTCGATCCTTGGCGCCGCATCAGACTGGAAAATTCTCATGGATACATTTGAACACCATTATAGGATCCCAGATGAACTAGCTGTATCAGCCTATAGGCCAGACATCTTAGTGTTTTCTCGGAACTTGAAAAAAGTTATCCTTATTGAACTTACCGTTCCGTGGGAATCAAATATTCCAAAAGACCACAACATGAAGTCGAATAAATATTATGATCTCACAGAAGAAATGATCAGGAACGGGTTCAAGACTCAGCTTTACGCAGTGGAAGTTGGTGCAAGAGGAGTTCCAGCAAAATCTTTGCATCACTTACTGAAAGAATTGGGCCTAAGCAGGTCTGCCGTCAATACATTTATGGAACGAGCTTCCAAGACGGCACTAACGGAATCATACAGTATTTGGTTGGGTAGGGAGAGAAGTAGAATGGTGGATGGTGAGCGTATTATCGCGAAATAGAAAAAAAAGGAGGCCTCCTTTTCTTAAACCAGCCAATTGTCGGTCGCAAGCCCGAGACACCATTCTTCTCATCTCTTACCCACACACGATGGACCCGGCACCCGCACGGTGAATCCATGGAATGCTTAGAAATTTGTCTTCTCTTCTCTCATAGAGACTTTACGAAACTACTTGTTCCCCAACACACAGTTTAAGCCCCGAGGAGGTGCGACGCCTCGCTCCTAAGCCCATACTAAGGTTCCTTGAAGCCGTAGGGCTAGCGAACGAACTATAATCTAGAGAGGTCACAATAGATCACTACTGATCGCAGTGACTTGGAGACGAATAGTTCCACCCTATTTCACAAATAATACAAAATAGTCAAAAGTGGTGTTGTTTTGTTTAATATTTATGGAAAGCGTTAATTGGCTTTTTGTAGATGTCGCTAGCGTCAAAGGTACCTTGTTTTACACCTATGACGCATCATTTTAAAATGTTTTTGTAGTTTGTTATTTTTATAACAGAAAAGTGTATTTTAAATTAACGTTACCTTTAAAAAGAAAAAGTTTTATTAATAGAACGGCAATTTTAAGATCACCATATCTTTAATTTTGCTTAGAAATCTCGTTTTGTACACTTAAAAGCTGCTCACTTCGGCATAATATCCAGAAAATAATAAATTTCGTAATAAAAATACAAGTTTTCTATGCAACTGACAGTTATATTAGGTGCCATCTATCGTAATAAAAAGTTAAGGATACACCCCATTGGACACTAATGATGTGTTCGAATTAAAAGCAAAACTCCTTTTTTACCGAATTTTGTTTAAAATGTATGAACCGTAACCAGCAACGCCAAGTCGAATGTTTTTCAAAGCGAAAAGAAGCGCTAAAAATGACAAGTCAATCACATGGTTAGTTAGGGCACGAATGGCTACTTTATTTGTTGCGGTTTTCCCGCGGTTTTAACTACCCTAATATAGTCGTACCTGACGTGTTTTGGCTGACTCCAACCCCGCGTTCGTTTTATAGCATTTCCAACATCTCGTAGCAACTTCATAAACCAGCGCGAAATGTCGTTTTTGTTAAGAAATACCACTTTTTTAACAATGCTAACATTTCTTAAAAAAAACGAGTTGTGAGGCTACTTTTTGACAAGTATTTTCGTTCATCATATTATTATGGTCTTTGAATTTATTACATAAAATCGTTTAAAATACCTTTTTAACAATTATAATAGAAAACTATAAAGTATATAAAAATGGTAAACAAACCATTTTATATGTTAATGACATCTGTCAAAAAGTAACATCAATAACCCTCCTTTCAACACCGTACTGAAATTAGCATCAAATGTTAGAATTTTCATTAAACGAACGACTTGTGCTAAAAAAAGTGGTATTTTCATGCTAACATTTTTTAAAACGAACGCGGCCCAATAAAAGCTTCAAATTATGCAACATCTGGAATTTGATGATAACCTCATTAACTAATTTAAAGAAAGATAAAGTCAGGCTTTGTTAAACTATTTTTATTTATACGTTAAATATAAAATAAAAGTTGTGACCACGGAATGAAGCTACTGAGAAAATCCAGCAATACAAATATAGGATATCACTTAATGAATAACAGAGTTGTAAATATGTGGAACAAAATACCAGAAGACATATTGAAGTCCTCAACTGTAAACACTTTTAAAAACAAACTGGACAAGTGGCTAATGACAATCGAAATTGACTATGGTGATAACTGACAATTTAATAAACTCTACACCAGTGCTTGATATAGGCATATCAGCAATGCGCTGCTCGCCTATTAATCAATAATAATAATAATATTATTAAATTAATCTAGTGACGTCCCATTCGAGATAGTCCCAAGGAGACTGGCAACATTTCCCCTCTGTATAGCGAGGCTAATACGTTGGCAGAAATAATTGCCAGCCTTCTGTCCCCAGACCTTTCTGTCCGCCGCTTTGACAACTCTTTGGCCAAGCACCTCGCCGACGGTCCCCATGGGCCCATTGTTTTGGCCCCAAACGGCGCAAATTCGTAACCGATACCAAGGTTGGCGTATTGATATGATTATCTCCTCGCGCCTGACGAAGTCACCTGGATGTGAGATGGAGCTAATGAGTCAGACTTGGCTGTATGAGCTAGACCCTTTGCTATCTATCACCTCACTCATTATCCATCGGATAAAAAGTTTTTTTTTATATATAGATTTTCCTTGTAGCTATCAACACCTACTTAAAAAAATCAACCTGTATTGCCCTAAACATCGACGAGCTTGCCACTTGTCATGATTGGCCTATAGTAAAGTTGGCTAAATGTGAATCCGCTTCTTTATAAGCGTGGTTTCTCACCACCCCGAAAGTTAAACGGTCGTGATGATACTTTACTTCTATTGCTCTGACCATATTTCGTTAAGCAACCCATTGCTTTTGTTAGTTGATTTCATTTGAATAACAGATCGGTAAAGGTCGCCCCTAGTATCTTGTACTATTTCTTTGAATACTCAAGTTTTTTTTTTTGTTTTTTTTTTTTTCTAAAATAATAAATTAAAAGTTATGATTTCTCAAAGTGTTTACGAAAATGTGACCGAATGCTTATTACAATGGCCTGTCTAAAAATTTTTTTTATTATTTTTTTTTGTATTGTGTTATGCTAATATTATATGTATTTGTTTTGCTAACATTGGATAGTTATGGGTGAGTTGGGATAGTTACGTACCCTGTGTTTGATTTGTCAAGCGCTTTTTTTTTACTTTATTCCGCTCTGAAAATCGTTCGACTTGGCGTTGCTCTATGGTTTTCTAACTTTAAGCTAAATTCGGTAAAAAAGCGAGCTTTGCTTTGAAAGCTCAAGTCGAACACAGCAGTAAAAAAGATATTGTCTGTGTGGCGTTTAATCTGTATGTATGTTTGTCTCGCTTTCACGCCTATATTACTGAACCGATTTTGCTTAAATTTGTCAGAATTGTTCCTTGGAACCCTGAGACGAATATATTTATTGTATATTTCACCTATATAACAATCGTTTTATATAACTATATTTTGGTATGTCAGTTAACAAATTTTAAAATAATAACAATAATGCTATTAATACCATGAATCGTAGACAAAGGAGCATTAGGAACACAATACAGCAGAAGGCATAAGACCACAAAACTATACAACTATTTAAATAAATTTTCCGTCAAAGGCGTCATCATATAATTACGACATGTGACTCCACGCCGATTTATCTGTCAGTTTGTCTTGCCTATGTTGAAGAAGCAAAAGAGCTATGTCGTAAACCGCAAGTGATTTGGCGTTAGATATGTATGTACAAAAGGTGGATTGGCAACGAATTATGTTCAAAGTTATTTTTTTTATTAACTGACTTTAAAAAATAAGGAGGAACTCCATTGGACTGTTTTTTTTTTTTTAATCAAATTTTGGCATTGGCATCGTACTCTTAAATGATCCTAATGTCCCAAAGGTTAACAGGCTAGAATGCCTAGCGGCCATTACGTTAAAATATAATTTTACATAAAGTTTTAAAATAAATAAATATGTTTTTTTAGGACAATGTTCAAGAGGTCTGAAGGAGGCCGTGGTTCTGCTGCAGGTTCCCCCAGGAAGAGGTGGACTCGAGCTGGTAATGCTACAGCCAAAAGAAAACACTTTAGATTAACCAGGTAAGATTTCTATCTCTGATTGCCTCCGTGGTCTAGCGGTTAAGTCCGGGTTCAATTCCTAGGCACAATAATTTATTTGTGATTTTTCTCGAGTTTGGTACATCGACGAGCTTGCCACATAGTGTCATAAGTTGTTTTAATGTGAATAAAATATACTTCCAATTACTCTTATTTACTTTGACTACTCAAAGCCCCAATTAATGGATAAGATAAATAATAATAATAATGGGGTGTATCACTAACTTTTTATCACGATAGATGGCGCATGATAGATGGTACCTAATATAACTGTCAGTTGCATAGAAAACTTGTATTTTTATTACGAAATTAAATATAATTCTGAATATTATACCGAAGTGAGCATCTTTTAAGTGTACAAATCGAGATATCAAAGATATGGTGATCTCAAAATTGCCGTTCTATTAATAAAACATTTTTTCTTTTTAAAGACGGGGTGTGCGCTTTTTAATTCGTCTTTTAAGGTAGGTAACGTTAATTTAAAATAATTTTTTTTGTTATAAACATTTAAAACTACAAAAACATTTAAAAAATGATGGGATATAGGTGTAAAATAAGGTACCATTGAAGCTAGCGACATCTACAAAAAGCTTTGCCTGATACACCCTATTGGTGCAGCATCTGGTTTCTGTCTTAGTTGTAAGTAAATATCCATGTATGTATTGTTGCTGGCACTTTTGGCGACAGAAATAAATAAATAAATTTTCAGTAACGAGTTGAGCTGGTCTTCTGGAAGTGCCAAATCTTCTGCTCGTCGTCTGTCTTTATCAGGAGTGATGGAAATAGAGACCGTCGACTATCCCCCGGCAGACGCACCACTCGGAACTAATAATATCTTTAAAATAAGTGAGTATTGAAAGTAGAGGAATCATACAGTAGTTTTTTCCAGACAGGTCACACAGCGCCATCTAATTTCCGTGGTAAGCTACGAGGCTTGTGTTACGGAAACTAGATGGTTGATAAACTACATATTATACTTCTTTGTAAATATATACATATTATACATATAAACACTTAGACCGAGACAAATTATACAGGTAGGTTTATAAAACAAACATAAAATAGAGAATATTTAAATAATTTTGATGTTAATTTAAATAACGTACTTATAACTAAATAAATATATACATAATTTTAATACTTAAACTACATAAGAATAATACATACACTACATAAATAATACATATACAATACATACATAAACAGTAACTAATAATTATATTATACAACTACATTACAATAACAATGAGAAGAGAAATACATACATACATATCTTCACGCCAAATCCCTTGCGGGGTAGTCAGAGACAATTGAGCGCCACTTGTCACGATCACGACATACCTCTTTCGCTTCTTCGATATTCATCAACCTCTTCATACATGCCCTTTTGTTTCGATGGCTTTTTAATTCACCTTCAGCTAATGTTTTATTTATTTGATCATGATAGGCAAGTCTAGGTCTGCCAGGGCCTCTTTTACCCACAACTTTCGCATTATATATCTGGTTCGTCAATCTCTCTTCGCTCATCCTTTCGACATGCCCGAACCATCGGAGCATGCCTTTCTTTATTTTTGTACCTATGCTTTCTTTTATACCTACCCTTTTGCGTATTTTGTTATTACGTATACGGTCCATCAAAGTTACGCCGCATATCCGACGTAAAGACCTCATTTCTACTGCATTAACTCTACTCTCATGCGTATTCTGACATATCCACGTCTCGCTTCCATACACAAGTGTTGGTACCAGCATGGCATTGTGTATGGCGAGTCGAGCTTTATCACTGACATTTCGACTGCCGATCAGTGACCCCAGGGCCCCATTAACACTATTTCCCGCGTTCACTCTTCTTTCAACATCCCTATCATACTTCCCATCCGCAGTGAAAACACTGCCCAGATATATAATTTCATTTACCTGTTCTAGCGTTTCATCATCAATCTTTATCGTCAAGGTTGTCATCCTTCTTCTTTCAAATTGTGAATATTTATTGCATCTTTAAAAATTGTGAATATACTTGTCTTGTATACCGTATATCATTGTTGTATTTTAATATTTTTATTTTAATATAAATTTGTCTCGGTCTGGGTGTTTATATGTATAATATGTACGAGTATATATTTACAAAAAAAAAAAGTATAATATGTAGTTTATCAACCATCTAGTTTCCGTAACACAAGCCTTGTAGCTTACCACGGAAACTAGATGGCGCTGTGTGACCTGTCTGGAAATATTTATTATTATTATTTATTATTATAAAATGTTATTCCAGGGCATAGAGACCGAGACCTGCTAGTTCAGGCCGGAAACTGTGTGGAAAGGGCGGAATGGGTGAGACTTCTGACTGCCCTGTGCAAGGCCACAACTTCACATTCTGGACATTATACAGACGGACATTGGACTTGGTATGTATTTATTTATTTATTTATTCATTCATTTCCACAGCACATTACAGAACATAAAGGTAAGTATAAAATTGAGTTTATACATTGGCCAAATTAGGAAACATACTTTATTACTGATACTTAGGTGTCAAAGAAAAGGAGAAAAAACAAGAAATACAACCAAAAATTATAGAAATTCAATTAAAGAAAAAACAATAACACAAATAAAATTACAGATATCCAATAATGAATTAAATTGAATTAAAAATTAGAGAAGAAAAAAACTAAAGATGAAATTAAAAAGAGTTCTAAATTAAATAATTCTTGGCTGCCCTAACTACATTGTACATTGTTGTCTACCATTTTTGATTAATAATTTTATATATTTTAAACTTTATTGCACTACTAGCTGACTCGGTGAACTTCTATTTGACGAATGCTATTTTTATTAGCAGGCCAACACCTCGTTACAAATTCTCGTCTTCCCCCGGAAGGGGAGGTCTGAGATGACTACTCGATCGCATACTTTCGTTGGCCAGAGTGTAACAATATATTTATAAAGTACATCTTGTTGTGGTGAGGCTTTACAAGATGGACTGGTTAGTAAATACCTGTATACGGTTCATCTTTTGTTTACGCAATTACGATAAATTTTAAATATGTGTTATAGTTATTTATATATTTATCATATTATGTATGTAATAATGTGTATGTTTATCAATATATATATATATTGATAAACATATATATATATATATATATATATATTTATCTACTTTCATATCGTAAAATGGGAATTACAAACTTCAAAACGAATTTATATTGACATACTTTATAAACATACTGCTGAAATTTAAAAATAGAATCACATTATAAGACTTTTTCTCTAACAAAATAATGTTATAATTCATTTTAAAAATAGAATCATACATATTATATAACACTTATTTTTTTTAAGGCAAAGGTTTCATTACAAAAAAGTTTTGATTCCAATTTTTACTTGTCTATGGCAGCGCCCGCCATAGCGCGTGCGCGGTCATAAGCTAGGTTTTGGCGCCATTTCATTGTTTAGGACTTATGTATTCTGTACCATGGTCATTTAAAAAAATAATATGTATTTCATATGTGTATTATACGAGGGGCGTTCAAAATATTCTCGGTATGTGGATAATAACAAACAAGTACGAAAAGTTTGATATTTTTATTTTTCAATATACTCCCCCCCTATGTTCATACACTTATAAGATCGATCAATTATTTTTTTTAATCCCTCATAAAAATATTTTTTATCTTTGGTGTAAAAATGCTCCTCCACGGCCGTCTTCAACGCTTCATCGTCAGAAAATTTATTTCCACGCAGATCCTTTTTAAGATTGGGAAACAAAAAGAAGTCGCTTGGGGCTAAGTCCGGACTATAGGGTGGATGAGTAACAGTTTCAAACCCACATTCAACAATAGCTGCCTTGGCAATATGAGCAGTATGGACAGGGGCGTTGTCATGCAGAAGCAGAACACCTTTGGTTAACTTTCCTCGCCTCTTTTCTTTGATCGCATCTCTTAATTGACGTATAACGTTAGCGTAGTACTGCCCTGTGATATTTACACCTTTTTCTTTATAATCGATAAGCAAAACTCCTTCACAATCCCAAAATATTGTGGCCATGACCTTGCCAGCTGACGGGATTACCTTGAACTTCTTGGGATGAGCTGAACCCTTAATGTGCCACTGCATGGACTCCTGTTTGCTCTCTGGGTCATAATGATGAACCCAGGTTTCATCTCCAGTAACTATTTTTTGCAGCACCTCATCGGGATTTTCACCACACAGGTCGATAAAATCTGAACAGCAAGCCACACGCATATCCTTTTGAAGAAGCGTCAGCATTCGCGGAACCCATCTTGCACTTACTTTTGACATATTAAGATGGTCATGTATAATGTCATGTACGGTACCAATAGAGAGATTGGTTACTTGAGCTATAGATTTTACCTTCACTCGGCCGTCTTCCAATATAAGTTTTTCCACTTTATCAATATTGTCTTGTGAGGTAGCCACTACAGGCCGGCCAGGTCTAGGGTCATCTTCAATACTCTCCCTTCCACGCTTAAATTCGCTTGACCATTTTTGAATAGTAGATAAAGAAGGAGCAGACTCACGGTAAACACAATCCATTTCCTCTTTTATGGTTTTTTGATTTTTACCCTGTTTTGTCAAGAATTTTATGACGGATCGGTGCTCTAATTTCGTTAAAATTGTTAATTCGCTCATGGTGTTCATGTTTGTTCGGCAATTGCAGAAAAACAAAAGAACATCTCGGTTCCAATTTTACTTTTTTTTAATGTCAATGGATGAATCTTAGCGGCCAGTAACAAATATATATATAAAAGAGGTTGTAACGTATCAATACCGAGAATATTTTGA
Source organism: Tinea semifulvella (assembly GCA_910589645.1). Taxonomy (NCBI): domain Eukaryota; kingdom Metazoa; phylum Arthropoda; class Insecta; order Lepidoptera; family Tineidae; genus Tinea; species Tinea semifulvella. The sequence continues at coordinate 8,825,748 of OU342618.1, read as the reverse complement.
ACGCCCCTCGTATATAAGGTTACGTCAAGTTAACTTATTCTCTTTATGTAATTATTTTTGCACCTACTCCTAGATAAATTTTTGATCTCTCTCTTGTCCCAAAGGTCGACTGTCAGAGAATGCCTTTAGGCATTAAGCTTCGCCTTTTGTACTATTGTGCAATAAAGTTTTTAAATAAAATAAAAAAAATTAAAAGATCAAATCACTGAGCATCGCGCTAAGTTAAAGTGACTACCAATTCGTTGTCGCAGGAACCTCACAATCCTCTGCTTGCTCTTCTGTATTCTAGTGATAGTACTGCTGCAGAGCTGATTTTCACAAAATCAATAAGACGGGACTTTCTTAATTTATTTGTGGTTTATTTTGAGTACGCTAGGGACTTCGGCGACTTGTGATGATGGGCCTATAGTAAAGTTGGCTAAATGTGAATTTCTGACCACTCTGCAAGAAATACGGTCGTAATGAGACTTTCCTTTCAGTTGTATGCGAGCAGAGGCGGATGCTCGCGGTTGTCGGTCTTCTCGAGTAGACAGTGACGAGTGGAGACTGGCTTTAAGACTGGACCCTGCCAGAGACCTGCAGAGACTGCACGCCCTACTAGTACAGCATACACACCATATAGACACCAAGCTCTTCTTACCCATGCGTGAGTACTTATGAAGAAAATAATCAAAATCCTTAGAACACACCACATCTCCACTGCTGGAGATTAATGCTCTTTACAACCGAGCCTCCACCGCTCTTTACAACAGAGCCACCACTGCTCTTTACAACCGAGCCACCACTGCTCTTTACAACCGAGCCACCACTGCTCTTTACAACCGAGCCACCACCGCTCTTTACAACCGAGCCACCACTGCTCTTTACAACCGAGCCACCACTGCTCTTTACAACCGAGCCCCCACCGCTCTTTACAACCGAGCCACCACTGCTCTTTACAACCGAGCCACCACCGCTCTTTACAACCGAGCCACCACTGCTCTTTACAACCGAGCCACCACCGCTCTTTCCAACCGAGCCACCACTGCTCTTTACAACCGAGCCACCACCGCTCTTTCCAACCGAGCCACCACTGCTCTTTACAACCGAGCCACCACCGCTCTTTCCAACCGAGCCACCACTGCTCTTTACAACCGAGCCACCACTGCTCTTTACAACCGAGCCACCACCGCTCTTTACAACCGAGCCACCACCGCTCTTTACAACCGAGCCTTCACCGCTCTTTACAACCCAGCCACCACCGCTCTTTACAACCGAGCCACCTCCGCTCTTTCCAACCGAGCCACCACTGCTCTTTACAACCGAGCCACCACCGCTCTTTACAACCGAGCCTTCACCGCTCTTTACAACCGAGCCACCACCGCTCTTTACAACCGAGCCACCATATTGTCCGTGAAACAACAAAATTAATTTAAAAGTGCACGTTGAAGTCGACTATAACCGAAACTGCACTGACATAGACTTATTCAGGTCGGCTAGAGGCCAATAGTTTATAACAGCCATTTTGTTGACAGAAGGCACTCAGGAAGAGCGGGAAGCGGAGACGGCGACGTTGAGAGAACTGCAGGAAGCCATGTTTGACTTGGAACACCAACATCGGAAGTACAAGCGGTCGTTAGTACGGGAAACCAAATACGGGAGCAAGTAAGTAATATAACGACATCTAATAGAATCTTTATTTTCCGACACCTCCAACAAATATCGTTAATGTACACAATAACTTAACAAAATATGTACTAAAATCTTCCTCGAGAACCACTCTATTCATTTGGTGAAAACAGCATGAAAATCGGTGGCGTAGTTTAGTTTTTGAGTTTATCGCGATCAGACAGACAGACAGACACGGCGGAGGACTTTGTTTTATAATATGTAGTGATTAGAGAAATACAAGTTTAAATCATATAAATCTTCGCCAAAAATAATATAAACACGCTTCAAGGAGGTTTCAAGGTACGTCTGGTATACTATGGTGAGTGCTCTGAAGAGCTAATCCCTCCCTCTCCATTCCGCAACCGAACCACACGCACAGGTCAGAATATGCACCCACATACCGTACTCACCATCCCTTCGCGTACCTATAAATTTGGTGACTCATACATCTGTCGCACAATAATAATAATAATAAATAAATATTTCCAGACAGGTCACACAGCGCCATCTCTTTTCCGTGGTAAGCTACGAGGCTTGTGTTACGGAAACTAGATGGTTGATAAACTACATATTATACTTTTTTTTTGTAAATATATACATATTATACATATAAACACCCAGACCGAGACAAATTATACAATGTACAACTTGCCCCAAATCGAACCCACGACCTCCCGAGTTCACGGCAACGTTTGTTACCACTAGACCACTGAGGCGGAAAGCTGTGGAATGCTCTTCCAGCCTCTGTGTTTTCACTTTCCTCAAAAGCATCTAGTCAAGCCGGCATAGTGTTAGGGACTGATGTCGGACATAAGTGTTTGATTCCAGTTGCTAACATTCATGGACCATGCGCGCCACATGTCGTGCTAGAATAAAAAAAAAAAAAAAACGTCGCCATGTATCGATGCTATCCTCTGTTTGACATCTGGAAGGAAATATTGAGTCGAGGAGCCTTAAGAATACGGAGGATAGATTCTTCCACAGAAGAAATGATCAGGAACGGGTTCAAGACTCAGCTTTACGCAGTGGAAGTTGGTGCGAGAGAAGTTCCAGCAAATACTTTACAGCACTTACTGAAAGAATTAGGCCTAAGCAGGTCTGCCATCAATTCATTTATGGAACGAGCTTCCAAGACGGCATTAACGGAATCATACAGTATTTGGTTGGGTAGGGAGAGGAGTAGAATGGTGGATGGTGAGCGTATTATCGCTCAATAAAATAAAAAAGGGAGGCCTCCTTTTTTTAAACCAGCCTATTGTCGGTCGCAAGTTTCTTCTCATTTCTTACCCACACACGATGGACCCGGCACTCGCACGGTGAATCCATGGAATGCTTAGAAATTTGTCTTCTTCTTCTTTACCAATAAACAATATCGCTAAATAATGAACTTTTTAACAGACAAGCTCCGATCGGCGACGACAACTACTTGCACTTGGCTGGGGCCTCCAGTATGGAGGCGGGCTCCTTCCTATGGAGTCCGGAGCCCGGCCCCGCCATGCCGGCCCCCGCGCGGCCCCCCAAACCTGCAGACTACCTCCCCATGAGCCGACCTCCCACCTGTCCAGAATACGAACTCATGGCGAACTTCAGGTACGATAAAAATATTCTGGTTTTTTTATTTATTTATTACAAAAATAATTATCACAGCCCCTAGAACAGTGTTCTGTTAAAGTCGCTACAAAACAGACAAATAAAATAAATAAATATTTCCAGACAGGTCACACAGCGCCATCTAATTTCCGTGGTAAGCTACGAGGAAACTAGATGGTTGATAAACTACATATTATACATATAAGCACCCAGACCGAGACAAATTATACAATGTACAACTTGCCCCCGGTGGGAATCGAACCCACGACCTCCCGAGTTCACGGTAACGTTTGTTACCACTAGACCACGGAGGCGATCGAAATCAATTTAATAGTTCTTAGGGAATTTACTGTTTAATATCTATATACAATAGTCAACTGTTGGTTTTCCAAAAAAAAAAAAAAAAAAACTGAAGATCGTACCCCAACGTAGACTATTATTATTATTATTACAGCATCCTAGACCCCCACTGCTGGAGATGGGCCTTCCAGAACCAATATCTGGAGAATTGGCTTGGCGAGCATAGACTATGCTGCGTGGAATTTGTTAAAGAGCAAATATTTTCATAATATAATCTAGAATAAAAATAAAGAACTACGTATTTTTTATTTTAATTATTCAGTAATAAAATCTTAAGTTACGGTGCAGAGAAGTTATCCTAAAAATATCGCTACTCATACTGAGCCTAATCAAGTAGGTAGCGAGAGGTCGACGATCGCGTGAACGTTGACTTATTATTTGACTTTAAACTCTCTATTTCGTCTCTCGGCTGTGGGCGAGATTTATACTATGGTGAGTGCTCCGAAGAACTCTATAACCTAATCCCTCCCTCTCCATTCCGCAACCGAACCACACGCATAGCTCAGAATATGCACCCACATACCGTAGTCACCATCCCTTCGCGTACCTATAAATTTGGGGACTCATACATCTGTTGTACGATAAAGATGTGGAATGCTCTTCCAGCCTCTGTGTTTCCACTTTCCTATAACTTGGAGTCCTTCAAGCGAAATGCTTTTACATCTAGTCGAGTGTTGAGGACTGATGTCGGTCATGAGTATCTGACTTCAGTTGCTAACATTCATGGACCTTGCGCGCTACTTACCATCAGGTGGCCCCAAGGTCACATGTCGTGCTAGTATAAAAAAAAATATAAATATGGCAGAAGCATCGTCTGTAAATCTGCCCAACTGTCTGTTTAATGTGCCCTTCGCTCCTCTTACAACAACCAAACTTAAGATTCCTTCTCATTTCTAGTCACCACATACCGTAGTCACCATCCCTTCGCGTACCTATAAATTTGGGGACTCATACATCTGTCGTACGATAAAGATGTGGAATGCTCTTCCAGCCTCTGTGTTTCCACTTCCTATAACTTGGAGTCCTAGCGAAGCGAGAGAGCTAGTCAAGCGAAGTGTAAAAAAGCATCTAGTCAAGCCGGCATAGTGTTAGGGACTGATGGCAGTTAAGAGTGTCTGACTTCAGTTGCTAACATTCATGGACCTTGCGCGCCACTTACCATCAGGTGGGCCCAAGATTACATGTCGTGCTAGTATAAAAATAATAATAATAACACTTCTCAGCCTTTAGGTATTTATCACGATGGATATCGCGATTTTCAGATGCGGCCTTATTCATCATGCAGTATGTGTTTTGTTTATTGGATAATATTTTTTTTTTAAATAGTGACCGTTTTTTATTTTAAATAGATGTTCTACTAATGACACCTAAAGCCCAAATATTTGCTCTTTTGATAATTACACGCGGTATAAAGTGTCATTTAAAAAATCCTCTAATGTGTAAAAATTATTATAAATTAAATTAAATATTTAATTTATTTGTGATATTTCTCAAGTTTGGTACGCTGGAGACATCGACGAGTTTGCCACTTGTCATGTTGGCCTATAGTAAATTAGCTAAATTTGATCCGCTTATTTATAAGCGTGGTTTCTGACCACCCCGAAAGGGAAACGGTCGTGATGATACTGATACCTTTTTTTACAATTTGACTCCATTCCAGGTCACAACCTCCAGCTGTACCTCCCAGGACGTTAGCACGTCGCAAAACTGAATCCTCCGCAGAAATATCTCTCCCAACCTCCGACACAACATCAAACGATAGTTTACTGGACGAGTTGAGAAAGGACACGTATTGCGAGCTCAAAGTTTGCGAGGACGAGCCTGAAGTCAAAAGCCAAGAGTCTCAAGACTCCCAGGAAGATTTTGGTATCTTCTCCCGAGTCAGTATACAACGTAAGTCAAATCCGATCAAATCTCAATCCGGCTCATACAAGCCATTAAAAACCTCAAGCTCAACTTCAAACGTCAACGAGTCTTTGAGACCGTTCGACAGACTGACGCCGTCCTTCTTGAAGAAGAAGCCGAAGCCTCCAGAAGAAGCATTTAAGAGTAAGAAGGAAGATAATCTCATTGGTCGGTGGACGCCTCGATTCGGCCAATCGCGGCTCATGGGGCGTGGCCAGTCGCTCGAGCTTAATACCGGGACTGGAACGAGACTTCCTCGCTCCGCTAGCAGTAATCCTCGCTTGGATTCGTTGACGCAGCGTCTAGACTCGTCTACGGTGGCGTCTCGTTTTTTGTCTCTCCACCGGCATGGGGAGAGCTATACGGCGCGGGATCCCGACTCGCCCGTTCCGGACTCGCCCGAGACATGTGACGGCGAGAGTCACCACACACTCAGCCTGCGCAGTTCGCCCTCCAACGATATTTCATTGTAAAATCTATGTTATATTATTGTAATAATTTACTTTTAAATGTGTGCGTTTGATAAGCGACTGTTTTTTAATCTTGTTAAAATATACATACATATATTATTATTTAATATAAGATATAATAGGATAATAAAATAACCACCCCCTTATCTGCTATTTAAACGCAAAGTTTATACGTGGTGACTTTTGGCTAATATGTTATTATTATTATTAAATTCTTTATTGCACGAAAAAAAAATGTACAAAGGCGAAGATTAATGAGGCATTTTCTAACATCTAACTTTTGGGAGAGTATGAGATGAAGGGTAATGCTGACATAAAATAATAAGATAACAAACAATATACTATCGAATAAGGTTAAATGAAGTTTACACTGTGGTTTGTCAAAACTAATATTTTAACAAGTTTACAAAATGGCGGCTCCAGACGCATGCGAAATGAATTTGACTTTACATTAGGTATATTTAATTTGTACAGATGTATGTGTGTATATGTTAGTTATAGGATTATATTTATTGTATAATAAATGCCAAATCACACAGGCGGTTAGTTACACAGACGGTTGTGGTTCGGAGCGGTAGAGCGACGGATTTATTTAGGTTCACATTTGGCCGACATTTTTTATTATTTCAAAATATGTCAAATACAATAATAACAAAAAAGTCCGATAATAACAAACAAACCTAATAATAACAAACAAATCTAATAATAACAAACAAATATAATAATAACAAACAAATCCAATAATAACAAACAAATCCAATAATAACAAACAAATCTAATAATAACAAACAAATTTAGCCGTTTAGTTACTATATGCAAAGGATCTCGTAACCGACAACGACCTTTAGAGTACCGTCTATACCTTGGAGATTATACGAATAAACGTAACTTTAACAAAGAAGCCGATATTTTGAAAGTTTTTTTTTTAACTAGCATTAAATATGATCTTTACACCTATCTGATGGTAAATGGCGCGCAAGGTCCATAAAGGAACTGGAACTCATGACTGACATCAGTCCCTAACACTATGTCGGCTAACACTAGCACTAGCACTATAGCGACTCACAGTGCGTAGTCGATTTTATCACTGGAAAAAAACTGGTCTAGGAAGGCACTCGTTCGCCGCGTGGGGTTGTTGCGTCGCATCTTCCAAATATTTTAGTGTAAAAGCTAAGATAGATGTGTATCCATATACTAATAAACGTATCAAGTAAGCTGATATACGCGTGTCACCACTTATTACACTTATTGTATATTGCGCAACAATCCAGGTTCAACATTTAAGAAACCACAATAATAAGAATAAAAGAATAAAAAACGCAGAAGAGAAAATAATAATATTTTACAATTTAAATTAAAAAGATCGCCTCCGTGGTCTAGTGGTAACAAACGTTGCCGTGAACTCGGGAGGTCGTGGGTTCGATTCTCACCGGGGGCAAGTTGTACATTGTATAATTTGCCTCGGTCTGGGTGTTTATCTTTATCAACCATCTAGTTTCCGTAACACAAGCCTTGTAGCTTACCACGGAAACTAGATGGCGCTGTGTGACCTGTCTGGAAATATTTATTAAATATTTATTTAATGATGTGGCAAGGGTCTTAGCTCAGCTTCAGTCAGCTGTAATGTGATGCACTACTAATGCTGTTGTTATGCCAACACCCTAACTCACTCACCTAAAACAATTAACCTAAAGGGCAACAATAAAAACAACTCTTGAGACACAAGAAGAGGTGTGTTAAATTATGTATTTATATAATAATTTATACAAATATAATATTTAAAAAAAAATAGGTTTAGTAATAAATATATACATACTTTAACATATACATGGTAGGTACAGGGATGTAAATTGTTATATGTAATTATAACATACAAATATTTATTTAGGCACATGACTTTGTCGAGCTTAGTGTCTAGGTATAATTTTGTCGAAAAAAATTAGATTGTCGAATTAGACAACATCTGATCTTCGCCAATACATACACTATATTCGCGATAGCAAAGAAAAATATGTAAACAAATAGCTGTCAAAAATAAAAATAAATAAGCCTCTCGGTATTATGATTAAAACTCAAAAACTATCCAGTATATCAAATATTATATATATAAAATAAATATTTAAGTTTTAAATTAACTATCTACATCTAAATAATAAATACGATGGATATCTATTAAAGTATTTTTAAATATATGTAATAAAAAACCCAATAGCAAAAATCACTTTAAAAACAATGCTTTTTCAACTTTACACGTTATTGTTATAATGACAAATTACGCTGAACTGAGTAATGTTCAAATACCACTTCAAAATATTTGTTTATTTCTCTGCCATACATACTCTCGAAGTCTTTTGGCACGCTGTTCTTATAACTCTGAACTCAAATTTTAAATTGTTTCTTGTTATGGAATTATTGCTATAAAATAGGTGCTATAAAATAATAAATGTATAATTAAAAAAAATATTTCTGACCTAATTGTCAAAATACAAAGTAAAAAAATCTTTATTGCACAATAAATATCTAAAATAAAATATAGTGCATAAGCGAGCTTAATACCTTCAAGGTACACTAACAGCTAACCTTTGGGAGAACGACAAAAGATATTGTGGGTTGCAGAGTTAAAAAGGAAAAATGTATAATAACTAATAATAGCAATAAATATATATTTAAATATATATATATATTTATATTTTATAAATACATACACATAGATAGATAGATAGACAAATTCTTTATTGCACAGAAAATAATACATTTTACAGTACATAGGCGAGCTTAATGTCTAAAAACATTTTCTAACAGCTAACCTTTGGGAGATGTGAGCAGGGATTGTGAGGTGCATGACCGCTAATATTTGAGATAAAGAGATTTATTGAGTTAAAAAACACATAATACATAAATATGAAAAATACTTTAGTAAGTAACTTAATTTATATATATAAATAAATAAATAAATAATAAATAAATATTTCCAGACAGGTCACACAGCGCCGTCTAGTTTCCGTGGTAAGCTTGTAAGGCTTGTGTTACAGAAACTAGATGGTTGATAAACTACATATTATACTTTTTTTTTTTGTAAATATATACATATTATACATATAAACACCCAGACCGAGACAAATTATACAATGTACAACTTGCCCCCGGTGGGAATCGAACCCACGACCTCCCGAGTTCACGGCAACGTTTGTTACCACTAGACCACGGAGGCGGTCACAAATACAGATAGAGAACCACTTTTTTTTTGTTTACATAATATCTTTTGCTATCTTGAATAAGGTATAGGTTGGCGAAGTAGGTCGGATTCTCGAAAAATATGTTCTTGGAAGATCCAACTTTGGTAATGAAGGTCCAGATGTTGAAAATGACATCGCACTACCTTCCCGTACCGCTAGTCCTGCACCCACGGCCTGTGTGATTCGGCATTAACTATAAACTTTCCACTCGATGAATGTGCCTAGTAGATTTAGCGTGAATGTAACCTGTAGAGTCATAGACGTCTAGACCTGACTAAAAATACAATTTAATTATTCCGACAATAAAAAAAAAACAAAAATATATATATAGGTTTTATCTTATAAAACTTTGACTGAGATCTATAAAGCTTACCTAGCAATCTATGGATTCACCGTATGTGGGAAGATGGAGGAAGGTAATGATGTCCACACGTTCTCTTACACTGTATGTATGTTTCAGTATATAGAATATATATATATATGCAAGGAATAAATCCAAATGTAAACCTAGGCCCGTCAAGGCCTTTGATGAACGAAAAAGAGAAGAAATAAAGAAAATACTTTATTTATGGCAACAATTAAAATGGTTAATTAAAATTTAATTTAAAAAAAATGGTAATCAAATATAAATAAAATTTAATAAAAAAATAATTAAAATGGTATATATATATATATATATTTGGATTTATATACCATTTTTTTTTTATAAAATTTTAATTAACCATTTTAATTGTTGCATTAAAGAAAGTATTTTCTTTAATTCTTTCTTTCTTCTCCTTTTCGTTCATCAAAGGCCTTGACGCATATTGCTATTAGATAGTGTCCATACTGTGATCTTCCATCTCTTAGTCTCACCGTCGACACACAGCCTCTGTGTTTCCACTTTCCTATAACCTGGAGTCCTTCAAGCGAAGTGTGAAAAGGCATCTACTCAAGCCGGCATAGTGTTAGGGACTGATGTCGGACATAAGTGTCTGATTCCAGTTGCTAACATTCATGGCGCCACTTACGATCAGGTGGGCGCAAGGTCACATGTCGTGCTAGTATAAAAAATAAAAAAATACTGGTGCTAGACCTTCACTGATGGAGATGGGCCTTCCAGAACATATTTCTGGAGAATTAAGCCTATACTCGCCACGCTGGCCAGGCGCTGGTATTATTCATATTGAATGCCATATGCTATTAAACGCAATTGAAATGAAATATTTTATTTGCTAAAAAAACACATAGATTCGAGTATGGTCTCAGTTTTATAGACAACTCACATGTTTCGCCAGTGACGGCATGCTAAATTTTATACGACTATTATACAAATTAAATTACAAATTTAGAAACATTGGCAGTCTTATAAATCATAAATAATAATTATTGGTCCAATAGGTTTCAATTTCAAATATAATTCATTAAATAATTATTCTAGATGTCAATTGTATTGCGTAATTAATAGTCAGGTACATAATTTTCTTTTCTATCATTTAAGATTTGATGAACGAAAAGGACTGAACATATGATTAAATTAACACCGTCTTGGAAGTTCTTTTCATAAACTAACGGCAGACCTGCTTACGTCCAATCCTTTTAGGAAGTGGTCCATAGATATTGCTGTTATTTCTTCCAGTCTATGTCTACGTACAATTTATTATATCTGTCTAAACGTCGTAAGTTCTTGCCAAGTCGTCGATTTCCTGAGCTTACGATTTATTTACTAAGCTGTTGTGAAATTTATAATTAAATCCGTCGGAAAAATTCAATTGTATTTATAGACCCACAGAACTAAGAAATATACTAGAATTGTTATATAAGCTCATAGTTCTTAAATACATCTTGATTTTTCGATTTAGTCTGCAACTTCAAAAAACCACTGCAATGTCATAAAATCTTTATTTACGTATAGTGCCACCGACATTTATGCGGCAGCGTTGGTGTCGTCGCATTAAGTTTTGCTATTTAAGTGAAAGACTTGTTGAAGAAAGAATGATTAAAATAATCACCGCCTCCGTGGTCTAGTGGTAACAAACGTTGCCGTGAACTCGGGAGGTCGTGGGTTCGATTCCCACCGGGGGCAAGTTGTACATTGTATAATTTGTCTCGGTCTGGGTGTTTATGTGTATAATATGTATATATTTACAAAAAAAAAAAAAAGTATAATATGTAGTTTATCAACCATCTAGTTTCCGTAACACAAGCCTAGTAGCTTACAACGGAAATTAGATGGCGCTGTGTGACCTGTCTGGAAATATTTATTTATTATTATTTATTATCTATATTTGTTATTATTCCACGTAATTGATAGTTAGCTTGTCACTTTGGTTATCTCGGCCAATAACGTGCTTCATAAGCATACGTTAAACATGTCAAAAGATAATCAGTCTTTCTGCAACAGGCCGTAAGAGCATTAGGCATTACAGCACAAAAACATAATTACAAAGAATACTTCCACTAGAAAGAAAATTTATTCATCGCAATACAGATACAATTTACACAATTAGGATTAGGATATGCAGCACAACGCGCCCCGACAGGCACCCAACAGTACTCCAGGATATAGCCGCGCATAGGATATGGGGTGGCACGGACCATGAATTGGCCGCCCCCACATCCACTGCCACATCCCGAGCACCACCAGGCAATCATCGAGGCGCGCTGCACTACAATTCACACCGTAATTCCTGCAGCGATGAACGGGCCCTAAGCTCAGCATGTGTCGCGAGTCACATAGTTGGATCCGCGACGCTGTTCTATACGATATATATATATATATTATATTGACTAGTTTGTCAATCTAACGTATGTGCTGAACAGATTATGCGATATTATTTACGACCATTTTACAAACTTTTAATGTTAAAATAAAATAATTATGTCACTATTTACAGCTATAATGTTAAGCGTTATTCTGTATTTATAATTTTGTTATTTTATTGTTTCTCTTTCCAAATGATGGTTATCATGTACTGCTCCAGATTTACCAATATGCACAAAATGACGTGTAAAAGTGCAGAATACATCTCTTTTTGTCCTATGCCTACTTACAAAATAAACTAATTGAATTGAACTGTACAATATTTTTTGTTTGTCTAACTAGTGAATTCCTTGATTTGCTGTTAGTTTTTTTTACAATTTGTATACACGAAGGAAGAGAAGACATTTTAAAACGAGTTTTTGTTTTTGTGATATTTATTGTTTGGCATTAGAGACATCGACGGCCTAACCAATCGTAAACGGCTGAATATGAATCCGTTTCTAACGAACCACGGTCGTGATGATACTTTTACAGGTTAGAAAATCTTTAATTGTGTTTTAATGTAAAAAAATATCATTTGACATTATGCAGTTTTTTTTTGTCTAAACGCTAATTCTAGTCGATTGTTAGTTCTGTGGGTGGTTCTTTAATATCTATGGGTAGAATGAAAAGTGAATACTCATATGGTGCCAATTGTGCCGCCAGTTGTATCGGTCGGCACAATCACTAGGTTTGTGTCTAAAACTGACATCTACAAAGCGTGATTAGACCTTGACTAATATATGCTTACGCTGAACTATTTCAATACAAAAAACGTCGAAGTTATTGCTCACCCCTGAAATACAAATTATTTGTATTTTTTTTTTTTTTTTTTAGGATAAAAAACAGACATACAGTAAAGATTACTAACTAAATATTAACTAAGGTAAGCAACAGTATCCACAATTCTTTACGCAATCAACATTTAAAAGCGATTTAAAAAAAAAAAAAAAGTGATATTTCTCGAGTTTGGTCGACGAGCTTGTCATGACTGGCCTAGTAAAGTTGGCTAAATGTGAATCCGCTTATTTATAAGCGTGGTTTCTGACCACCCCGAAAGGGAAACGTTCGTGATGATACTTTACTTTTTTACTGTAAAAAAAATTGTAAATGCAAAAAATAAAAATATATTTAACAATTGCCCTTAGTGTGTCAGATCTGGTGATGGTGATGATCTGGATCTGGAGGTGATGGGCCTATAGTAAAATTGACTATACGTAGTGTTGCCCAGACCAAGCCTGGCCAAGACTCTTGAAATGAAATAATTTATTTGTCAGAAACACGGTAGGTACAGGGATGTAAATTATTATATGTAATTATATCACATGCTTCGCTATTTCTAGCATACAAATATTTATTTAGTCACATGACTTTGTCGAGCTTAGTGTCTAGGTATACTTTTGTCGAATAAAAACATTTATTAACCAGCATTTGTTTGACTCTTAATTTGAACAGTTTTAGTGGCAGCTCCCTTATAGTAACTGGAAGCTTATTTGTTGCCATTGCATAACAATTTCGGCTATATTGAGTACTTTATGCGCTGGAATAATTATTCTACTAGGACAACGCGTTTTAAAATTGCAATTATCTCCAAGAGCTTTAAAAAGTTCTGGGTGGCTTTTTACAAATAAACAGCATTCAAGTATATAGATAGAAGGAACAGTCAGTAATTTTAGTTTTATAAATAAAGGACGACAGGAAGTCATAGGAGGTGTGTTACAAATGCATTGTTTTTGTCCAATAAAGATTCTATCTATCTTGCTCTGACTGAATATATATATATATTTGTTTCTGATTGTAGTAATGAAACCTACTGCTCTGATTTACTTGACATTTGAAAAGGTTATAGATCTAGTTTTTACAAAAACTCCGTGGGTATACTATAATGCTTAATATGATGTTATATTCATCAATACATACAACTTGTCAGAGCAAAAGTGCAGGCGATGATTGATGGATAGATAGATAAATTCTTTATTGCACAGAAAATAATACATTTAATGTCTAAAAACATTTTCTAACAGCTAACCTTTGGAAGATATGAGCAGAGATTGTAATCTTATAACTAAAAAATAAATACGATATTAAATCTATAATATAAATACATACAATACATAGATAACACATACATATACTGGTTACATACTATATTTATATATACATACAATAATATACCGATTTAGTCAAGTTATGTGGACTCGTCTTGCTTTTTGTGAAAGTGTTTAGTGATGTAGTGGCGATACGGTATGTTTTCTGCATTCGAGCATAGAAAAGTGCCAATGCAAAACAAAAATCGACGAGTAATTTAATTTAACGTAAGCATATTCTAGGCAACGTCCAATCACGCTTCGTAGGTCTCAGCGTAAATGTTGTAAACATTCGAACAATGTATATTTTCTTCCAAAAGATGTATTGTATCTAAAAAAAAAATTATAATGCTCTTGCCATTCTCAATGTATTTTTAAGTGAAACTAATCGTTTTTAAAAACCCCATCTTTGGTCCTTTCATCACTCTAGAAAGAAAACTGGATTTTTTTTGTAGGTACGGGACGGGGGCACAGTATGTGTTTAAATCAAGGGCGTACACAGGTAGGGGTAGTAAAATAAACGTCAATTTTCCCGGCAAGTGGGAATTAAAAACGTGTTACGTACTCTGCGCAAAATGAAGTGTTGGAAACAAAACTTCTTTTCAGTCAGATATTTTGATTTAATATTTTTTATCTATAATTAAATATTCTACATTCTACAACATTCGATATAGTATACTGTTAGCGACGCAATATAATTTAAATCTCCCGCGAAACCGTCGCATCTCATAGTTTCCGCTCCCGAGTTCCCGACGAGATAATCAGAGCCATCTAGGATTAAAGCCGAATATAATTTGGAGAAAACAACATCTAGCGCTAGCGCTATTTAGTTCGGACGACACTCGACAGTACTTTTTCCAGACAATTTTCATGATTTTTTGTTTCAATATACCGGACCGACCATCTTCTCGAAACAGGTATGAGCTGCCCCCTCCTAGCTGAAATCCTGGGTACGCCCTTGTTTAAAATACTTAAACAAGCTTGTCTTCTTTATTCATTCTTGATTTAATATTTGGTAAAAAGAGACAACTTGTATTCTAAGACATTACCTCAACGGCTACTCCTACTGTAATAGTTATGATTAAAGTTAAAAATAGAGCAGATCCGACAGTTTTATTTTGAAGGTCAGCCGTAAGCTGGTACTTTATTTATTACGTAAGAATTGTCTTCAAAGTCATAGTCAAAACATCTTTATTCACGTAAACCTATTACAGGCATTTATGAAACGTCATTAATTTAATTATTTTGAATGATTCTACTCCTGCTAGTAGAAGACTAAGCAGCAAAGTGGTCCAATAAGTAAGCTGTTAGCAGAAGACCAGCAGCTTAGCAGATTCCAGTGACCTGTTAATGTTTAATCTGACTGAGAAAGGAATCTGCAAGGAAAACTCAGCTATATCAGATTTACAAAATAATACATATACAGAACTGCACCACAACGATCAATTAATAACCTTTTAAATTTAGTTATCAGTACCTATGAGATTACAATACCTGGTACAGCAGTAACCCACCAGGCAAGTCAGAATTAAGATAGACTACATGCCTATGTGCAACCCGAAAGTCGACAAATCGTCTTACGTAATAAATGAATTTGAGGCCACTCAAATGGACTGCATACCGGTTCGTCATCTACATTTTGGCAGTCCACAGTCCACACTGTATATAGCAGGCGGTTAACTGTGTGTGGTCCGTTGCGATGAACTGGCAAGCTAATATCTGCCGACGAACTATAACTCAATGGCTACCTTTACTACAAATTGACAGCTCGGTTGATAATAAAATTTGATCGTGCTAGGGCTACAGTACCTTAAAAACTAGTTTTGGGCAGCTAAGTGTTTCGAATAGTCTATACGACTGGGCTACGGTTTTGTGTTATTTAAAATATTTTTACATTATCCTGTCTTAAAGTCTGAAGTGAAATTTAGGGGCCATTCATCTGTTACGTAACACAATGGGGTGTATCACTAACTTTTTATCACGATAGATGGCGCATGATAGATGGTACCTAATATAACTGTCAGTTGCATAGACAACTTGTATTTTTATTACGAAATGTATTATTTTCTGGAAATGTTACCGAAGTCAGCAGCTTTTAAGTGTATAAATATAGATTTCCAAGCGAAGTCGAAAGATATGGTGATCTCAAAATTGCCGTTCTATTAATTAAACCTTTTTTCTTTTTAAAGACGGTGTTCGCTTTCCTAATTCGTCTTTTAAGGTAGGTAACGTTAAGTGAAAATTTGTATTTTCTGTTAGAAAAATAGAAAACTACAAAAACATTTTAAAAATGATCCGACATAGGTGTAAACAAGGTACCAGTGCTGCTAGCGACATCTATAAAAAAGCTTTGCCTGATACACCCCATTTGTAGGAGAAGGGGTTTTGAGCCCCTGGACTATCGATCAAGAATCAACTAGATTATAAGTCACGACTCTGAAAAAGCCGGAAGACATGTTAGCACAAAATAATCGTGTGCTGATATTTCCGACAGTACGTTTCAACGACAGCAAACATGAGGACGTGTTAAAATTTTGAGGGCTGTCGAGGCAATTTATAACTTATGTTTAAATGAATTAGGTTGATTTTGTGATAAATATTTAATAGCATTTATGTTATTTTATTTTTGACCGATCGCTTTGTTGGTGGTTTATTATTAAGAGAAAGAGATAGCATGTATGTAGAGGTCCGCTTGTCAGTTTCTTGCAGCAATTTTGTATGGGACTATTAATCTAGTTGAATTCTTGATCTAAATCTTTATGATTACATACATTACATAATATGATACACAAAAACTTAAATTTAATCTCTAAAGTTACGTAATAATTGAATGGCCCTAACCACCGCCTCCTTAACCTATATATGCCCGTAATTATTTATACCAATGATTTCCGCCATAATCGGATATATTAACCTTAAGATACATAGAAAAGACTCAGTTGAGATATTTAAAAAAAAACAAGGCATGTTGGGTTTTTTGAAAGGGTCGTTAACAACCCGCTGGGCAAATTCTATGCCAAATATGGTGAATTAGAATTAAGACAAACTTGTTTCAAATACAAAAATAATATAATTTTAAATATACTACATACATGGAAAGTCGAGATACATTTATCGGGTAACCCTACATTTCTTATAAGCCTTTGTGGTTGCACACTGCACCTCAACATCTTCTTTGGCTCACAATTACGAGATGGTCGGCCGAACAAGAACGTACCAAACTCGGTGTTAGAGACGTGTATTTTGGCTATACCATACTTAATTTTTATTTTTGATAAAGTGTTGGGTCATTGACGACCCTTTAGGCATATATAGGTTAAAGGATAAAAAAATAACAATTGTCGTAACTTATTTGTTATTCTTCACGTGATTGGTAGTTTAATTGTCACTTTCTTAGTTGAGCCAATCGCGTGCCTACTAACCAAAAAGTCAAAAAGCTCACTTTAAGTCGCTCAGCGGCCTTTTTATGTGACGCTATCTATAAATAAATTGCACAGTATATAAAACATTATTTAGCAGCTAACCTGTTTTTTAAGAAATTTTATTTGTTCCATCAGAAAAATCGGCTTCAGGCTTATTTGCACCAAAATGACATCTCTGTACAAATAAAGTTAAACATCGAATGTAACAGTTACAATTACGGCCTTAATATTTCTTTATTGCCACTAACTTTTCTAAGGAATTTTAAATTTAATAGGTCCACCAGTAATAGGTGCTGCCATCTAGCGGTGAGGTACCTTACTTATTATTATCAAATGGGGTGTATCACTAACTTTTTATCACGATAGATGGCGCATGATAGATGGTATCTAATATAACTGTCAGTTGCATAGACAACTTGTATTTTTATTACGAAATGTATTATTTTCTGGATATTATGCAAAAGTGAGCAGCTTTTAAGTGTACAAATCGAGATTTCCAAGCGAAAGCAAAAATATGGTGATCTCAAAATTGCCGTTCTATTAATTCAACCTTTTTTAATTTTAAAGACGGTGTTCGCTTACTTAATTCGTCTTTTAAGGTAGGTAACGTTAAAATACATTTTTCTGTTATAAAAATGTTAAACTACAAATAAATTTAAAAAATGATCCGTCATAGGTGTAAACAAGGTACCATTGCCGCTAGCGACATCTACAAAAAGCTTTGCCTGATACACCCCATTAAACAAAATTTAGTAAACATTCCTCACACCCAACAGTCGTATACCATTATTTATTCAGAGCTTGCGAATATATAATATTTTATAACGGTTGTCCCAACAAGAGCGCCGGATTTAAATTTGCCGCCATTTTGTTAATGCTAGTTGTACGGTGAATATTTTTTGACAGCTGTCACGTACAGACCACGCGATTTAAGAATATGGAGAAGTATTCAAACCAACAACGCTTAATTATTGTAATCTTCACAGGCCCTAGAACACAGAGTCCTAGACCTCCACTTTTTGAGATGGGTCTTCTAGAAATATATGGAGAATTTGGCCTATACTTGCCACGCTGGCCAGGCGGGTTAGCGAGGGTCCGATGTCAATTTTATAACATTTTTGATTTGAAGAGATTTCACCATATTTTTGTAGATTTTAATGGAATCATATTTCTAGTTAAATACTATATTAACAAAACAGAACAATAATACCTTCATTTCCTATTATAAAATAACACTAACATATATTTGATGGGAACTAAAATTTAAAACGCTAATTCGGAACATTTATTAAAAGTAAAACTATATCCCGTTCGCTGTAGCATGGTGCGGCAATTTTTTTTTTTGTTTTGTAAAAATAGAGGGTATTCTGGCAGAAAAATGCACAATAATTATGTTATAAAGAGAAAAGAGAGATTATATCTGGATATAGACTGCCTCCGTGGTCTAGCGGTTAAGTCCGTGGATTTAGACTCGGAGGTACCGGGTTCGATTCCTGGTCGGGACACAAAAATATTTATTAATTATTTGTGATATTTCTCGAGTTTGGTACGCTAGAGACATCGATGAGCTTGCCACTTGTCATGATGGGCGTGTAGTAAAGTTGGCTAAATGTGAATCCGCTTCTTTATAAGCGTGGTTTCTGACCACCCCGAAAGGGAAACGGTCGTGATGATGCTTTAATTTTTTTTTATATCACTAATTTCTCTTAAGTTTATGAAAAAAATGCTAGATTACTGCTTAACCTTTCTAGTAATTGACTATTGTAAAAAAATATATAGTTTTTTGCTTTATTATAATCTTTAATTTAAGACAGTACCTACTAAAGTCAACCTAGAGACAATACCTAATTTCACTTAAGTGTTATTCAAAGCTTTAATAAATAACGATGTTTATGTTTAAAAAAAATTACGATTTTATTTTTTCAAGTTAATTTTCGTTTAATTGCATTCATTACATACTTACATTTTGTATTTATGTTTTATATAAAAGTCAAATTATTATTTATTTTTCAGCCATTATTTCTAATTTCAATGAAGGTCAGAAAGCTTTATGAGTGATGTGTACTGTGTTGTTTGTTAATGATTTCATTGATTTGCATAATGTGACTTACCTAGTCATGTGATATTGACAGATTCACCCGCACCGTGTTACAGCGAACGGGGTTTAGGCCCTTCTGAACAACGCTTCTTGTGAAAAATGTCTGAATGTACTTTAAAAAAATAAACTTTATAGGAAATAACACTTATTGACATATGGCATTCAAACTCAAAGGTAAAGATTGTACCAAGCTTGGAAAAAAAAACGTTTTTATTTTATTTTCTCTAGTGTCCGGGTCAAATTTGATCAGACCTTGTACATACATCCCTTTGCGTCGTTCAGTCTGGTAAAAATGGTGATAGATTCACCGTCAGCACTTGTATTCGCATTTAGGACTCAAATATTTTAAAATAGATGTGCTGCCATCTAGCGGTGAGGTACCTTACTTATTAAATTTAAATAAATCATTATGTTTTAGGATTGCGATGCAATATTGTTAATTCTTCGTAAGAAAGAGACAGTATCTAAAGCGATAAATATTTATCTTACATGATAAATATTGGATTTTGAATTAGATTGCGTTCCAAAATTATTAATATTTTTCTTGACGGATAAATTTTATTTGTAAGAGACAGACTTATCGCTGTCATAAGTGCTAGAGCGAGAAGTAACTCTGATGGATGAATATTTTTAATATTGGAACGGTATCCTAAACATTTAGTAAATTATATTGACTTAGGTACTTAAAATCTATCAAATGTAACGAATTGCAGTTACATTTTAGTTAATTAATATAGAGGACCGTCTGTTTAAAAGGCCATATTTCCATTATTTATTTTTTTGCAGATATTAATAGATACTTATATGCAAATTATAATACTGTTTTTTTTTTTTTTCATTTGAGCGTAGATGGTTTTTGAAACTATAACTGCTTCCGTGTACAGCGGTTAAATCTGAAATTTAGACGCGAAGGTGCCGGGTTCGATGCCAATAATTTATTTAATTAGTGATATTTTTCGAGTTGGTACTCTGGAGACATCGACGAGATTGCCACTTGTCATGATATTATAAAAAAGCATGGTTTCTGACCACCCCTCAAGGCAAGGATTTTTTAAAAAATCTATTAATTAATTCAGTTTTCACAATTTTTAGAGAGTACCTAACGCCCAATACAAAAATATATACAGGGACGGATTTTTGAGACAGGTCAGTAGTTCAGATACCTTAACTGTTAAACTTAGAGGAAAACGTTCCAAGAAGACCATCCATAACTTCTAGAGATGTTCTGAACTGCATTCACAGATTGTGGAAAAAATGTACAGTCAGTAAAAATGGTAATTTTACACAAAAACTTATTTTAATACGAATCGATTCTGTTTTTTATAAGGATTGAGGACCGACTGAGGTTTGAGTACTAAAAAAAACAGAAAACGCAAAATATAGCTTGTACGGAAAAAACTATTAATGAAAAAAAAAAACTCATCAAAAGACTTTGAGGCCAACTGAAGTTTGAGTACAGAAACCATGGCACTACTAAGACAGGGTTTACATACTAGTCCATGCAACTTATGCAGGGGGCATAATATTAATTTTAAAAGTTAATGTTTATTTATTTATTTCGATAATTGGAATTTATTCGAAGTAAGATACACAAATACAAACAATAAATATAAATTAAAAGCTACCTAAACAATAAAGTTAAAAATAAACTAAACAAAACCTTAAATTAAATAAACTAAAAAAAAACCTAATTAATATAAAAACTAAATACCTACAAATATCTTGATTATAATCTACATGTCATCGAATCCAGGAGAAGATGAACCCAATGTTCCGAGGACTCCGGCGACGTTGCCTCGTTAGATGGCAACACTGATCCTTTGAATAAGATATTCCCTACTCAAAGGATCACCTGTTGACGCTCGGATGGCAACGCTTATGTTGCGTATTAACGATTTAGCGTCCTCAGACCAAGGGCCCATCGTCTCTACGGCAAACGGCACAAAATAGTAACGATTTGCCAACTCTATGTATTAACATTTATTAATACAACATTACATGGCTTAACAGTAAAGCCCAATTTACCATGCAGTCATTCTTATAATTAATACATACATTTTAATTAAAAATGGATTGTCAATATACCTATAATCTTTTAAATTTAATATACAAATATTAATATTAATGAAGCTTTAAAATTAACTTATTAATTAATATAAAAAGAAAGAAAAGACAAATAAATAATAATAATAAAATAAATCAAAATTCAACACTAATAAAATCAATGAAATAATAATAAAGTTAATACAAGACAATAAAATTAGAATAAAAAGTGAGTAAGTAGGTATATAAATAAATCAATCAATTCTACATCATGATAAATTAATACAAGAATAACAATAATAAATAAATCCAAATATTTTAACTTATAAATAATTAATTAATTATTCACAAAATTTAAAGAATGCCTTGCTCAGAATATGCAGATGATCAGCAAAAATATCTAGATGTACTTATTACGTTTGCCGTTTGCAGCCAATTCAGCCGCTGCACCTGCTCGTTTTCGTGTCGATTAAATGGACTTCTTGGCATAAGTAGAAAATTCTACCTACTACCTAAGAAGAAAGCCATAGTTGCTTGCATAATCTTCTACAGGATTAGGAATAAAAAATATATTATATATTTTGCTATAATTTGCAATATCATGCTAATACTAAGAACACAAAAAAGTACTAAAAAGCATTGCAAATACACCATGGTACATCAAAATGTCTGCATAAATGCTTAGCTATAAACACGATAAAGGATCAAATTATCTAACAACAGATACAGGACAAGGCTGGAGAATCATCCTAACCAGCTTGCTGTTGACCTCACTATCCCTCAAGAAGTCAGGCGTTTAAAAATACGTAGAGTGCTAGAAACAGACAGCCAGCAAGATTCTAGCTGCTGATCATATAAGGAGATATTCCCAATGGGGAATATGATCTACATGTCATACTACTCAAATCATCTGCTTAAAGTTTGATTGCAAGATATTTTTTTTTTATATATTTTTAAACACGGGCCTGGGTCCTGATTCTCGCGCCTTCGACATCCATGCGCACTCGATTTGATCGAATGAAAGTGACAGTTTTCTATGGAGATTTGACAACGATTTGACCTGCCTTTACTGACCCGTCTCAAAAATCCAACCTGTATAATAAGTGTTTTATTTTCTACTTAAAGTAATAAACACAATCATATTATGTTTGATGTTACCACATTAAATAATAGGTACGCGAATTTTTTTTAAAAAAGGGAATATCCTCTTTTGAACAGACGCTCGTAATATTTAGTGTTGCCCAATGATAGTCTTAGAACAAGATTCTTTTTTTGACACTGGCAAATTGTTACTAATGCCATATATATATATTAATAAAAATTAAAAATAAACGAGATTTTTGTTTTTGTGTAAGACTAGCTCAGACATTTTAGACTTAATTATTATTGAAATTAAATGAAATAATATTTATTTGTATGGAATATGGTAAATGGGTACATAGTTTTTAAATAGCTCACATACTCCGCCATTTTTGCACACAAATTTATACTAATTTATATTAATTTTGCCTAAAATTGACATATTTTTTTACGTATTATACCTATATATTTAATTGGTAACTGTTTCATGTCTGTCTTTTTTAAGGTTTAGGAGTAAAAATTGCTAGAATCTTGAAGACTTGGTCAATCTTGTTCTTGGTCTTGCTGTGGGCAACACTAGTCATATTTCGTATATAAAATCTTATAAATTCTTATGAAAATTTGCCAGAATTTAATTGGCATTATATTGTATAGTGTTTCTTCAAACGAAGCCAGTGCTATCAGTGGCCTTAATTACGCCTATGGACACGGCCTTTGTCACATAGATTTTTTTTAAATTATAATTACGTTCAATATATAATCTAATTTTTATATTTTTGGTGACCAGTAACAAAACTCCGTGATACAGTAAAAAGACTTGAAAGAAAGGTCGAATCCGAGCCCTGGTCGGGACACAATAAATTATTTACCTATTATTATATTTACTTAAGGTAGGTAGATATTTATATTTAATATAGGTACCTATATTTTTGGTTATTTTTTGTTATTGTGTCGATGTTCCTATGACACTACCAGTTCTGCTCCTTGTCTTCACATTGCACTCTCCAGGCAAGACAGATATTTTAACGTTAAATATATATTGTGTACAATTTTGTTTAAATTATATTGACTTAACCAAATTCCGGTGGGAATGTACGGTGATACACTAAGAATAAAGAAAAGAATTTAATTTATTTGTGATATTTCTCGAGTTTTGTAAGCTAGAGACATTGATTGACAAGCTTGCCACTTGTCATGATTGGCCTATAGTAAAGTTGGCTAAATGTGAACATATTTCTGGAGAATTTGGCCTACCCTCGCCCCGCTGGCCAGACGGGTTGGTAAAAAACAAATAAAATATTTCAAAAATAATTGAAGGTATCGGGGGGATGTCTCGGGCTTACGACTGATGCTATGTTCGATTTGAAAGCAAATAAAGTAAGGTTTCTTAACCGAATAAATAAAAATAAACACAAGGTGACTATAGCCTGCTAGGTAGGGATAATACTGTATGAGGTATTTACTGGTCACCAAGGATATGTGACCCACTGAATAGCCAAATATAATTTAATTTAATGGTTGTACTACATATGTATGTGTAATATTTTTTTAAATATTCTTTACGTTAAAATAATAATTACACTTGCTATCTTATTATTATTACGATATACACTGTGTTATTCTTTACTTAAAGAATTTAAACTTAGAAGAAAATAATGTACAAATTAATATTTGATAAAATATATGTTATTTATTTTATTTTCATTTTGTTGAATAAAAGTACTCTGAATTCCATTTTGTTGTTTTCTTCCACATCATCATAGCCCTTAGAACACAAGTCCTCGACCTGCGGGGTGAGGGGGAATGCACAATCGTCCGAAAACGAATTGTCCAGTGCTATGTTCGACTTAAAAGCAAATAATGAAAACCATAGAGAAACGCCAAGTCAAAGCGAAATAAAGTGAAAAAAAGCGCTTAAAGCTACAAGTAAACACACGGATGGTATCTGAACACGGTGCTAGAAGTCATATGACTAAACCCGCCTTTTAAGGGGAAAAACCTAGGACCAAGAAACGTTAATAGACACGAGATTATTAATGGTGACTACCACTTGTCCAGATAACTCCTGCAACACTTTTTTTGTTGCAAAGTAGTTTATTATCTTTATTAACAGTAGTATCTACCATTTAGACGCGGTGGTGGCTCGGTTGTAAGAACGCGATCCTAAAATCCTACAAAGGTCGGTTCAAACCCGACATGTATGTACCAATTAGAAATACACTTTTCTTATGTACATTTGTCATAGATTTACAACACCACCGTTTCCTCGCCTCGGAGAACACGTTAAGCCGTCGCGTCGGTCCCGGTTCCACTATTACCAACTTGTGGAATTGTTAATAAATTGTCTTGAAAAATTGACTTATCCTCGCCAAGCCGTCTGGCCAGCGTGGCGAGTGTAGGCCAAATGCTTCAGATATATATTCTGGAAGGCCCATCTCCAGCAGTGGAGATCTAGGACGCTATGTTCTAGGGACTGTAATGATGAAATCTACCATAATCTGAAATCTACCGCATACGTTTGCGTTAAGAAAAGAATAGCGTGGCGCATAGAGTAATAATTAGTTTCGTTATATAAGTAGCTGCTGCTAGGGCGTGATACATTTGTGAAGCAAAAGGAGCATTTTTCTTCAGCACATAAATATAAAGTAAACATACCTTCAAAATAGTAATAATGAAATAGTGGTCTAAGAAACCAACGCCTTATCAATTTAAAAAAAAAACTAACAGACTGACTGATGAATGCCTGATTGCTTTTCATTCGTTCGTTTGGTTCGTTAAGTTCGTTTTTTGTTTTTCATTCAGTCAATGGACTGATGGAGTGCGTTTTATTTTTCTAACCTGCCTCATTAAATATGTGAAAATATCAACAATTCGAGCAATTTAATATAGATTCTTTGATTTAAACACGTATTGTTTAATTTAGTGATTAGGTTTTGTGAATTTAAGATAATTGAAGTTATTGAAAATGGCGGATGCGGCGAACATGTCTCTTGGTAACATAATCCTACGTATTTTGTAGACTATTTTGGGAAATATAATCATTTTTATGCGCCACTAACCTAATTTTAATAACACGCCTATATGTGCATCTTTAGCTTTAAATATTGCATTTATATTCTTAAATTTCTCTGTGAATTTAATAACATACCCGCGGACTAGTTTCTGCAAGTTAAAATGGCTTGTTTATTTCGTAATTTTAAGCAATATTAAGCCTTCTCATTAGTAATTCATTGTTTAACTTTGCATAAAATACACACTTGTGTCAAGTTAAGTTGTTTGGATAAGCAGTAGAATATAATGTAAAAAATATGTTTATTACTATAAAATATCATCACGGCCGTATCCCTTGCGGGGTGATCAGAACCTTAGCTTTTAAAGAAGTGGATTCACATTTATCCAACTTTACTATAGGTCCATCAAGACAATTGGCATGCTTGTTAGGTTTTTTCTAGCATACTTACCAGACAATGACCATATTGATCTATTTTGTATTCCTTTCAGATGAAATCATAAAACAGAATAGAATTAGTAGATCTCGGGGCAGAGGCCGCGGTCGTGGCCGTGGTGGAGGTCGTGGTCGTGGAGGACGAGGCGGTGGTGGAAACCGCTCCAGATCCCGTGGGACCACTCCTGTCAACAACCAGGGAAGATCTAGATCCAATATCCGTAGAGGGCGTGGAAGGAATCAGTCCCAGACTCGGTCACAGTCCAGAGCTAGGTCTCAGTCTAGAGCTAGGTCTCAGTCTCGAGGCAGGTCTCAGTCTCAAAACCGTTCCCACTCCAATCAGAGATATTTCAACAACTACCGTACACGCTCATCGTCAAGATCTCGCTCACAGCTCCGTCGTTCCATGACACCCAAAGGCAGAGCTGGACTTATTGATGACGATAACAATTATGGCAATGGTAATAAAATAATTATATCTTCCTTTAGACAAATTTTTGAATTGCCAGGTAAAGCAGTTTTATAGAGATAAAAAAAAAATGTTTTCTTTCATAGAATAACTTCATCTGATAATAAGAAAAATGTACTTATTCTTTTAAAATTATTATTATTGATTAATAGGTTCGCAGCGCATTGCGGATAAGCCTATATCAAGCACTGGTGTAAAGTGTGGGGACATAGGTCTTCTGGTATTTTGTTCCACATATTTACAACTCTGAATAACAGAGTTGTAAATATGTGGAACAAAATACCAGAAGACATATGTCCTTACACTTTACAACTGTCCTCAACTGTTAACACTTTTTAAAACAAACTGTTATTGAAAATAGACATAGACTATGGTGCTAACTGAAAATTTTATGATAATTGTACAAAATTGTTGATAGCTAGCTGGTTTGAATGATTATCCAGTCTAGTCTTGAATCTAGTGATGCAGAAGGTAAATAAATTAAATAATTTTATGTTCTCAAACAGGAATCAAACCATAGAGGCTATCAGTTAGATAATAACCAGTTAATTTTGCTTGAAAGTGAACTATCCCATATTAATTATCCTGTTTCACATTTCAGGTCAATTCAACAACAGAATGAGGCGTTCAAATTCGCAATCCAACCTCAACACAGTCCACAACAGACTCGGAATAAACACACGTCGTGGAGGACAAAATCTACGCAGACCACTAGCCCTACCCAAACGAGGCATCTCTAAACGTGGCCGAGGATTCTCCACATCCAACAACTACAACAACGGAGGCTTAAGATCCGACCAGATATTAAGGGAACAGAGAAACTTGTACAGTAACAATTTGATTAGAAGCCAAACATTTACTCGTTCTAGAGGTAAATCCCCCAGTCAGTTAACAGTTCAGGTTAATAACGATTTTGGTAGACGTAGACGGAACAGCTTCGGAGGGACAGCATACCTTAACCGACAAACATTAGCTCAATTACCCGACCATGGGAATTTTAACCGTAGCGGCTCAGGGAGCATTAAATCTCTAGGTTCAAATCATTCTGGTCGTAGTAATAATTCCAATAGATCTCGGGGCAGGGGCCGAGGTCGTGGCGCCATTCGGAAGTTTGTAGGAAACCAAGGACTTAATCTTAAGCTGCAGAAAGTCATAGCTCAACTGCAAGGAAAGACTTCTCTAACATCGGAACCCCCAGTAGGCATTAATTTCACACCAACTCCGACTTCCACTATGAGAACACTTAACCAAAGATTTTCCACAATGTAATAATTCTAAGCACCAGTTTCTGGTATGATTAACTCATGTTAAAGATTTGCTTATAAGGCACGTCATTGGCTAAATAAATTAATGACTATTTCAATTCATTTTACTTTACTGATATATCCATAGAAACCAGGGGGCACCATTTAGACAACCCAACATGATAGGCCGTCCATTAAACACGTGATGTTTTTTAAACATTTTTCATCCCCCTTGATGACGTTTAAGACTAACCCCCCCAAATCACGTTTACTTTTTAGTACCTAGGAATTAATTAAGGACCATAATAAAAATGTCTAGACAGAAATGTTTTGACTAGCATAAGAATAAAATTGAAAGGATGGTATAATCATGCGAAAAACATATATTGCACTTGTACATGAACATATTTGTATCATCATGACCGTTTCCCTTTCGGGGTGGTCAGAAACCACGCTTATAAAGAAGCGGATTTACATTTAGCCAATTTAACTATAGACCAATCCTGACAAGTGGCAAGCTTATCAATGTCTCTAACTTACCAAACTCGAGAAATATCACAAATAAATTCATTTAAACTATTATTGTGTCCCGATTAGGAATAGAACCCGGTACCTCCGAGTCTTAATCCACGGACCTAACTGCTAGACCACAGAGGCAGAAAAATAAATACATGTGATATTTTACTACACCGTGATTTTAACCAAGCCCTTCCCCCCCTTTCGAGCCTCACGTGATTAATGGACGGCCCCATAGTCTATAAACAGTATCAGAAAGTTCTTAAAATGGTTTAATAAAACATACTAAATCTTCCTTGAGAACATCCATTGATGGTGATAGCATGAAAATCAATGCAGTAGTTTTTGAGTTTATCGCGAACACAGACAAACATGGCAAAGGACTTAGTTTTATTATATGTAGTGATAGTGGCTGTAGTGAGTTTGATTTTTGAACGAATGTGACAGGTTCATGCGGCGAATATTTGGATTTTCCATATTTCAGAATGCTCCTTGGAATAATATTATAATAAAGCTAACTGATTTACGAGCACCCTGCTTAAATTGTAACCAAGTCTGTAACCCCTGTTAAGAAGCCCTGATATATTTTTTATCAACGTTCGGTGAACAGACTATAGTTCTAAATATTCGATTCTCATCAATAGTATTGTTTTAGTACCTTGAGTATGCTGTTTTAAAAATAAATACATAGATATGTATTGAAAATATGTGTGTATACAGATAGACTTTGTATGACATTTAAGGCTCTCTCACATAGGCGCGTTATTTTTGGTCGATACTACCGGATGCATTCTTGCAATATCTGTTAAGTTACACACGATAATAACGACGCAATAGAAGTAGGACGTTTGCGTTTCTCCGTCCTGCGGTATTCCCAAATGTTGTTTTTTTTAGAACATTTGTACAGATAGTCAGCGGAATCATCCAGGCCCGGATGTTTAATGGGCCTCGGCAATATCTCGGCGGTTAACTACCCGCCGATGATTCAACTCACCTTTGGTGACGGGCGCTGTTCCTACTACAACACCGCCCTTGTGGCTCACGAATCTAGTCTCCTATATTTGTCTACTTTAGTTCTTCTCCAAGAGCGGCCTCCCTAGGTAGTGGCCTCCCCTCCGGAGGCCGTTCGAAAGTAGGAGCGATATCCTGAAGATGCTTGTAGGATCCGTTATTTGTCGTTGGCCTGACTAGACGTATGTTCTCTCGGGTCGACAACGGACACTTCAAGCATCTCAAGAATATCTCTCCGTCTTGTGCACGGCCCCCCAAAGAGAGACCACTTCCTAGAGAAGTACTACTGGGGGAGAGCTGAAGCAGTCGAACTTAGCCCCCTGGGTTCGTGAGCCACACGGGCGCTGTTATACTAGTAATGGCGCCCAGCACTAAACGTGCATGAATTACCGGCGGGTAGTTAACCGCCGAGATCCTGCTGGGGAAAAAGGGAGATTAACCCAGGCCCATTAAACATCCGGGCCTGGATGACTCCACTGTCGGTCAGTACAAATGTTCTAAAAAAAAAAACAGTTATCCGCTGAGATCCTGTCGGGGAAAACGGGGGAGTGTACCCAGGCCCATTAGGCATCCGGGCCTGGACGACCCCACTGTCTGTCTGTCAGGCATCTCCAGATTTCTCGCAATTACAGAATTTCGCCCGAACCACGGCGCTCTGGATACATTTGTATTATGACGCATGCCACCTCACACAGCTGCTAGATCGTTAGTACGTCAAGGACGAAATATTGTTTTTTTACGAGTGTTCTAAAAATCTATAGTATGTATGGATATTAATTTATCATCAGACAAATAATTATCATTAACAATAGCTATGAAGGTGACTGAAATAAATACATAATTGCGCTTTTTTCCACTTTATTTCGCTTCGAAAGTCATTCGACTTGGTGGTTCTCATAAATTTTAAGCTAAATTCAGCAAAAAAAGCCAGTTTTGGTTTGTTTTCAAGTCAAAGCATAAAACGCTCGATTATATTTAAATTACAGCACCTTAAACCTGCCAAATAGAATTATTGGACGAAAAAATCGCAGTTGTGTGCAAAGAATCGGGACGCATTATCGCATAACTAATCCGGCATTATCGTCCGCTAATAACGCGCCTATGTGGGCGTATTTATATCGACGAGAGGTATAAATATATCCTGGGGATAACTCGCACAGCTTGTTTCATTATGATAAGGGCTCTCACTAAGGGATAATAAGTGTAATTGTGTAGCCCTTAACATTTAGTTCATCTTAAATGCAGACAAAATGTATGGATTAGGAGAGTTTAGCTCTTTGGCGCCCCTCTGCTCGCACAATATATATTTTTTAAAGATTATTCAATTTTGTACTTTTGAGAAATATCTTAACTTTTTTGGATATAAAATTTTAGACATTTTGGATATACAGTGTTGTTGTTGTCTCCTCCGGTGACAAGAGGGCTGGCTCTTTCTTCGCCCAGAGAATTAGTATTGCAATTCAGCGGGGAAATGCAGCCAGCGTTCTTGCCACCATTCCACGCGGACGGGACTTATATCCCTATCCTTAAGTTTAATTTTATTTTATATGTTGTAAATATTTTTTCGAATAAATGTATATCTTTTTACATACTTCATCACGCGAGTGTAAACTCTATATAATAAATAATAATAAATAAATATTTCCAGACATGTCACACAGCGCCATCTAATTTCCGTGGTTATCTTTTTTATCTTACATATAAACACCCAGACCGAGACAAATTATACAATGTACAACTTGCCCCCGGTGGGAATCGAACCCACGACCCCCCCGAGTTCACGGCAACGTTTGTTACCACTAGACCACGGAGGCGGTAACGACACTGAAGGGACTGTGCATTTTATGGCTTTATAGAGAGTTGTCGTTAAATGAAGATGGAATCATTGTATGGAAGACAAGCTAATCCAACCAAAGCCAATTGATTTTGACACTTTAGGGAGTTTGTCGTTAAATCGAGTAACGTTACATGGAGTTCACACTGTATTTTTACTTTTATATGTGGGAATCAAATATTCCAAAAGACCACAAAATGAAGTCGAATAAATATTATAATCTCACAGAAAAAATGATCAGGAACGGGTTCAAGACTCAGCTTTACGCAGTGGAAGTTGGTGCAAGAGGAAGTCCAGCAAAATCTCTGCATCACTTACTGAAAGAATTGGGCCTAAGCAGGTCTGCAGGAGATACATTTATGGAACGAGCTTCCAAGACGGCATTAACGGAATCATACAGTATTTGGTTGGGTAGGGAGAGGAGTAGAATGGTGGATGGTGAGCGTATTATCGCGCAATAAAATAAAAAAAGGGAAGCCTCCTTTTTTTAAACCAGCCTATTGTCGGTCGCAAGCCCGAGACATCGTTCTTCTCATCTCTTACCCACACGATGGACCCGGCACCCGCACGGTGAATCCATGGAATGCTTAGAAATTTGTCTTCTTCTTATTTTATAACGATTTTACTAAACCAATCTATAAAGAGAAGAGAAGACAAATTTCTAAGCATTTCATGGATTCACCGTGCGGGTGCCAGATCCATCGTGTGTGGGTAAGAGATGAGAAAAATGGTGTCTCTGGCTCATCACATGCTCACCATTCTACTCTTCTCCCTGCCCAACCATTACTGTTTGATTTCGTTAATGTCAAATATATCTCTTAAGATGTCCGTAATTTTATTTCCTAGGAAGTTAAACATTTTGGAAAATGTAGTATTGTGCTAGCGAGAGGGATGTAAGTTTTTAAAAAGACTCTTCTAATAAAATCTACATGTTTTTTTTTTCTTTTTATTTAACTTTGCAGTTAAAACATTAATTTAAGGTGACTAGTTAATTATTGGCCAAACTCAATTATCTTTGGTTTCGCTTGCCAAAGCTACCCAGTAAAAAAATTGACTCTAAAAAGACCTATCTCAGCTTTTAAGAAAAAATATTACAGGAACAGATTCTTTGTAAGGAACGAAAAATATAAATGGTATCCGGTAAAACATGGCGACTTTGCCCAGGTAGTGTGACTGCCCGGCTGGGTATATTCCGGTTAACTGCAAAGAAATGTGCAGTCGACATATTTTAGGGTATTCTCAATAAATAAAATTAGTCAATAATAATAATATCTTTATTCAGTAAAAGTTACAAGATATGAAAACAATTACATATATACAGAAAAACAGACATTTGCAGCCGAACTAAGCCTGCATAGGTCTGTCCGTCGGCAGTCAACGCCCAGACAACCTTTTAAATATATTATTACTTTTTATTAGAAAATAATAAAACAAAAAAAATGTACACAAAAAGAATAAACGGAATTTAAGACGTATGTTTTTAAAAATATTTTTACATAAAAGTCGAATTTTTTCACAGGTTTAATGTCAAGTTAAATACCAGAATATTGAGTTTGGTCGCAAATATTGTAACAAATACAATAAATAAGTCTAATATTATGTTATGTTTAAGAAATTAATAAAGATTACTTCATATATTTTGTGTTTTTTTAACCCACATTTCTCTATAGGCTTTTCACCAGTCCTCACAGCTCCAGCATTCACAAATATCCCTTATACAGTCGAGGAATTTAATTTCTAACCCACCTAAGGTTCAATATCGTATAGCTAACTGTCTATAATGTGAATTGACAAATAAAACATATTGATATTTCAATACTATATATTATGCAAATACAATGGGGTGCATCACGATAGATGGCGCATGGTAGATGGTACCTAATATAACTGAGTTGCATAGAAATCTTTTATTTTAAGTTATATATTTTTTTGTTATAAAAATAAAAAACTACAAAAACATTTAAAAAATGGTCCGCCATAAGTGTTGACAAGGTACCAATGCCGCTAGCGACATCTACAAAAAGCAAATTTAACCAATAAGATGGATGCAAGGTAGAAATCGACCTATCAGGTGAGAATGAGGTAAGAATAGAACAATCAGGTGAAGTGGCGTTTAGGGTTCATCATTATCATCCCCTAAACCTCTATTGTTGGAGATGGGCCTTCCAGAATATAATTCTGGAGAATGCGTTGGTGAGGGTCAATTTTAATGACAATTTATAAACAAATGTATTAGTGGAACCGGGACTGACGGATTAACTGTAAAGCAAGATGGATAGTGTATAAGCTGCTTTTTGCTTTGCTCTGATTTTTAACTTACAATGCTCTTCTACGATGTTGGTCATGACGAGTCCATGGAACACTGTCCTTGCTGTGAGAGTCTCCATTCTCAAAGGTCCAGCGCGTGCGATGAAACTTCATCATTATTTACTATTAAGTGACGTCACTCCCGCTAACTAATGTTTTAAGGTAACGGTCTAAAATAATGTATTTAGTTTTTTAAAATAGAAATTATTTCGTTAATTAAAACGAAAATCAGTCTGATTTTAGATACTCTGATAAAATTAAGAATGTAATAAAACACATTTTTTACAACTACCCTATTCATATCTAAAATAAAGTACAAAGGTATTCCCTAACTGCTAACCTTTGAGAAAACGATAAAAGAACTTACGGGATGCAAAGATAAAGGGAAAATGAATTATAACTAATAGCCTTAGAATAATTACCTATCGCACCTACTCATCGATCTAAGTTATAGTTATCATTGTCCCAAAGGTTGGCTGTCAGACAATGTCTAGCGGCATTAAGCCCGCCCCTTGTACATAGTGCAATAAAGTTTTAAATAAATAAATAATGACAATAGTAACTAATAGCAATAAATAACTATGACATTGGGTATTTTAAGTGTACATATTTTGAAGCAACTCTGATTTGTTGTAGGTAAAAAAAAAAAAACAACATATGTATAAAAAAAATCTTATATTAAAAACATTGGCAGCAATTTACAAAGCATTATATCAATAAATTAACACATTTTCTCAGTGGCTTGATTAGGTTCGGTAAATTTTCGGCAACACGAGATTGCTTGTAACTGAAATAAAAAAAATAATAATATAGCAGGTCGAAACGACTAATCAGGTGGAGGTGCGTAGTACGAATCAATCAATCAGGTGTAGGCGTAGTACAAATCGATCAATCAGGTGTAGGCGTAGTACGAATCGATCAATCAGGTGTAGGCGTAGTACGAATCGATCAATCAGTTGTATGCGCGGTCCGAAGCAATGAATCAAGTGCGCGCGGATCAGGTAGAGGCGCGGTACGATACGATCAATCAAGTGGAGGCGTAGTACGAATCGATCAATTAGGTGGAGGAGCGGTACAAATCGATTAATTATGTCGAGGCACGGTATGATTCATTAATCAGGTGGAGGCGCAATCGACTTATCTAGTAAAAGCATGGTACGAATAGACCAATCAGGTGAAGTTGCGGTAAAATTTGACCAATAAGGTGGATGCAAGGAATCAATCTAACAGGTGGAGACGTGGTTAGGGTTCATCATTATCATCCCCTAAACCTCTATTGTTGGAGATGGGCCTTCCAGAATATAATTCTGGAGAATGCGTTGGTGAGGGTCAATTTTAATGACAATTTATAAACAAATGTATTAGTGGAACCGGGACTGGCGGCTTAACTGTAAGGCAAGATGGATAGTGTATAAGCCGCTTTAGGTCAATTTTTTCCACTCCTCATGAACACGGTATAGCCGTAAAGTGAATCTACAGATAGCTAAGATTGATTTTTTAAACTTACAATGCTCTTCTAAGATGTTGGTTATGACGAGTCCATGGAACACTGTGTTCTTGCTGTGAGGGTCTCCATTCTCAAAGGTCCAGCCGAGATGCTGTCCACATTGGGGACACGAACAGATCTGCCATGTGTGACCAGGAAACCAGGTATCAGCTCCATGTTTCTACAAAAGAAGACAATAGATAATTGTCTAGTTGTTTTGTAAATGAGAATGCCCATTTTTTTTAGAGAAATGAGCCCAGTAATATGTTCTCGTGCCATAATGGTTTCTTGATGAATATATTGTGTTTTCATAATCTGTAATTTATTTTACCATAGCATAACGACAAATGAGAAAAACTTTTTTTTTCGTTAATAATTAAATAGTTTCGATCCCGCCGATTTGAAATCCAAAGTTTTATCTATAATAAAGTACCTGATCATAATAAAGAACCTAATCCTATAAATAGTGCTTTGTAACTATTTCATACATAAATTTTAACCAATTGACTATTTAATTAAATTATATTTTAATGCGGGGTAAAAGAGATGTTGTAATTAAATTTAAAAAAAAACACAATTAATTGTTATGATTACTAAATTGTATATAGTTGAGGCACGCTGTAAAAAAGTTGGGGCCTGGTTTTGGGCAATCTATTTACTTACAACTTTTTATGCTGAGTATAAAAAAGTTACTTACTGTCCCAACATTCTCACAGCGCGCTTTCTCCGTGGTCAGAATCCTGAAGGTTGTGCCGTAATGATTTCTCAAAGTCTGGATTGTCACATTCTTTTGGCCGAATAGATCTTTGATTTCCGTTTTTTGGGAATTTGGACTGAGCTTGTTAAATATGTATGTTGTTTCGGCGACATCAGCTCCACATTTACGACAAAGAAGAATTTCTAGAAAGAGAGAAAACAAATTTCTAAGCATTTCATGGATTTACTGCGGGGTCCATTGTCTGTACATGAGAAGGATACTGTCTTGGGCTTGCGACCAACAATAGGATGGTTTACCGAAATTTCTCAGTCCTCTAAATAATGTTAAGGAGACAGCACCTTGGGCTAATCCAAGCCAAGACTTTAGTAGGTGAGATGTAGTTGTCATATGTATATAGCACACAGATCAGATCATGCGTGGAATACTGTTCACACCTTTGGGATGGTTCAGCCAAGTACTATACCCTGACAAACACAATATCGAAGAAGTTAGCTTTTGAAATGTGGAAATACAGGAGAATGTTAAAGATATCACGGAAGGACAGAGTAAGAAACGAAACTGTCTTGCAGAGGATGAACAACGGCGTTGAACTACTGAAAATGGTAAAGCGAAGGAAGTTGGAGTACTTGGAACACATCATGCGCAATAAAAAGTATAGCTTGCTGCAGCTCGTCATGCAAGGCAAGATACAAGGCTCCAGAAGACCAGGGAGAAGACGCACTTCCTGGCTCAAGAACATATCTAATTCATACAGTAGAAAGTGGGAGGCAGTGACAATGACATTCTGATGATGAGTCACAAGTGGGAAAGTGTATAGTGTAGGCATTTATAAAGCATAAATCACTATACACTGACACCAGCCCAATGTTGATTAGGTTGTGTGGCTTTACCATCCCATATATAATAATTTAATTCTGTTCTTGCCACAATTCCACGCGGACTGGACTTATATCCCTATCCTTAGTATTAATATTAATTTTATTTTATATTTTGTAAATGCTGCAACTGCCTCCGTGGTTTAGCGGTTAAGTCCGTAGATTTAGACTCGGAGGTACCGACACAAAAATATTTATTAACGTAAATAAATAAATTTAATTTATTTGTGATATTTCTCGAGTTTGGTATGCTGGAGACATCGACGAGCTTGCCACTTGTCATGATTGGCATATAGTAAAGTTGGCTAAATGTGAATCCGCTTATTTATAAGCGTGGTTTCTGACCACCCCGAAAGGTGATGATACTCTTTCTTTTTTTTTCGAATAAATGTTAAATTGGCGAAAACTGCTCATGAAGCCTGGAGCAATTTGCAAAAAGCTTATGAAAATGCAGGCATCAGCAGACATTTACAACTTAAAAGGAAACTATTTCAGCAAAAATATGTTAATTATACATCTATGGACGAGTACTTAGGAGCCATCTTATTTCCACTATCCAAGAACTGGCCGACAATCGGATCCAACATTGATGATGAGGAGATTGTGGAAATGATGTTGATAGCACTTCCACCAGAATTCGACGCATTAGTGATGGCTATTGAGGCTACCCAGGTGACGCTGAAATCTGATTATGTGAAGACTCAACTCAATGTGAAGGCTCGACTCATCCAAGGAGATTTAAAAAAAAAAGTGATACTTCAAATAATGACGGCAGAACTGCCTTAACGGTGAAGGAAAAAATTGTTCCTGTATGTCATCACTGTGTTAAGGAGGGTCATATAAAACCCATATATGAAGTTTATTTATATTCTGT
Source organism: Tinea semifulvella (assembly GCA_910589645.1). Classification (NCBI taxonomy): domain Eukaryota; kingdom Metazoa; phylum Arthropoda; class Insecta; order Lepidoptera; family Tineidae; genus Tinea; species Tinea semifulvella. Next base: position 8,788,246 of record OU342618.1, on the reverse strand, counting down.
TGTACCTCTATCTATTTTGGATCTCACTTTACATGTTGTTATACCCGTTTATGTATAAATTTATATACATATACGTGTAAGGGGAAGTGTTAAAAATACTTCTGTCTCTCGCAATCAAAATATTATTGATATATTTTGACTGCGTCACTCAATCAAAATTATTTGCTTAATATGGATGTTATTATATAGTATTTTTCCCTTTTAATACATTTATTGGTGTTATGATAACCGTATTTTATTTACAATGCCCAAGTGACTTAACACTTTACATATTAGAATAATAATACTTTTAATTTTTTCCAAATTAATCAGATCGTATCGAAACGAAAATATTCCCATTCCATTTCATAATCAGATTTCAACTCCTTCTTTTTAAATCTTAAACCAACAAGTTTATTTTGTATGCCTCAAGCTATCCGTACGTCTAATCAACAACAACGATTAGTACGGACAAACACAAATAACGAAAGTAATTTAATAAATTTATCATCTAAAATTCTTAACTCCGCAGAAAAGTCAGTGCTATCTAAGGGACTGACATTCTGCCCAACTAACAAAATTAATGTTTTCGAAATTACTAAAGATATACTAATACTTGGTCGTAACTTAAAATGGAAATATTTTTGGCATAATCGCGCACCATCTGGCAATAATAGTAATGGTTTGCATAAGGCATTGCAAAAATTTAAATTACCTTCGGCAAATGAACCACCTCCGTTACCGACTGGTCATCCCATCGATACATTTATTAATCATGTTTTACATAAAATTTCGGATCCTAACTTTATAAATTCCCTTCAAAGTAGTAATCAAAATTTATTCATTAGCGAAAAAATAGCTTTATCAAAATTAAAAAATGATGAATCAATAATGGTTTTACCAGCAGATAAGGGATCTACTACAGTAATACTTAACAAAACTGACTACATTAATGAGGGTCTAAGACAACTAAATAACGCATTACATAAATGCGACCGATGAAGGACTTTCTGACAATGATATTTCGGCCTTAATTCCTTCTATTCCGAAGACACCACATTTTTACATGTTGCCGAAAGTACACAAACCTGGTAATCCAGGTAGACCAATTGTAGCTTCTTATGATTGTCCTACCGAAAGAATATCATCATTTGTACTTTTATGCGCAACCTTTAGTAAAAAATTTAGATTCGCATATTAAAGATACTTACCACTTTTTGAATATTATAAAAAATATTCATATTCCAAAATGTTTTTTTTTTTTTTTTTTTCTTTGTTAATCTTGCAATCAGTCGTAAACTTTAAGCAGATGATTTGAGTAGTATGACATGTAGATCATATTCCCCATTGGGAATATCTCCTTATTTGCTCAGCAGCTAGAATCTTGCTGGCTGTCTGTTTCTAGCACTCTACGTCTTTTTAGACGCCTGACTTCTTGAGGGATAGTGAGGTCAACTGCTAGCTGGTTAGGATGATTCTCCAGCCTTGTCCTGTATCTGTTGTTAGATAGTTTGATTTCATCCTTTATTGTGTTTATAGCCAGGCATTCATGCAGCTCAGACATTTTGATGTACCATGGTGTATTTGCAATGCTTTTTAGAATTTTATTTTGTGTTCTTTGTATTAGCATGATATTGGAATCGCAGGCTGTTCCCCAGAGAGGAATACCATAGGTCCAAATAGGAGTGACAGGCCTAAGAGGAAGGTCCAGTTGAAAATCTTGATTTAGAATGTTGTCAATGCTGGATTCATCGTTTGCAGCGTTAAGGTCGTTAGGCATGAAGATCTTGGCAAGATGGCTGGCAAAAGCTTCGGATTTATCTTTTTCTGTCTTGGCCCAGTTATTGTTTTGAAGACGTATTGGTGGTTTTGGAGCCTTCAACGCATTTAGATGTTTGCAGGCTTTCCATAAGGAGTAATTTGTATGGTTTGTAGCTGTTAGAGATTTTAAGTAAACCTCCATTGTGGCATTATTGGCCTCTAAAATAGCTCTAGTTCTAACACTCCAAACGCTATACACACACAACAACAAAATTACCTTCGGCTTATAATACCATACTTCCACGGGGCACACAAAATTCAAAATCTATTAAAGGATAGCTTCTCTATCCTTAAAAATAATAATATTACACGAAATCTTTTGGAAACATGCCCTAGTGTAACGTATAAACAAAATCAAAATTTAAAAGCTATTTTGGCAAAAAATAAAAATACACAGAGCAATTTGTTAGGTACACACAAGTGCAACCAATCTCTTTGCAAAACATGTCCCATAATAAATTCCGATATCAATATACAAACTCATCATAACCCTGTTGTCATCAAAATTCAAAATTTCGCACAATGTACTACTTCTCATTGCGTATATATGCTGGAGTGCAGATTTTGTAACAGTTTTTATGTGGGAGAGACTACAACACCGCTTCGTACTCGCATGAATGGACACAGACATTCAGTAGATTCTCTATTTTTTTTTTTTTCTTTGTTAATCTTGCAATCAGTCATAAACTTTAAACAGATGATTTGAGTAGTATGACATGTAGATCATATTCCCCATTGGGAATATCTCCTTATTTGCTCAGCAGCTAGAATCTTGCTGGCTGTCTGTTTCTAGCACTCTACGTCTTTTTAGACGCCTGACTTCTTGAGGAATAGTGAGGTCGACTGCTAGCTGGTTAGGATGATTCTCCAGCCTTGTCCTGTATCTGTTGTTAGATAATTTGATTTCATCCTTTATTGTGTTTATAGCCAGGCATTCATGCAGCTCAGACATTTTGATGTACCATGGTGTATTTGAAATGCTTTTTAGAATTTTATTTTGTGTTCTTTGTATTAGCATGATATTGGAATCGCAGGCTGTTCCCCAGAGAGGAATACCATAGGTCCAAATAGGTTTGATTACTGATGTGTATATCAGTAATTCAGATTCTCAAATTAATAATATTTTACCTGTGCCCACCCATGCGTGTATGCATAACACTACCTTTAACAATTGTTTCACAGTAAGAGTATTAAAGAGTTTTCCTAAAAGTATTCGGTCTATTGATTTAAAAACATGGGAAAGCTCTTTTATACAGCAGCTTGGTGCATACTATAGCCCTGGTCTGAATGTAATGCATTAGGTTTTGTCTAACTTGTTTTGTAAATTTATTAATATCGAACCAACAATGGACATAACATGCTGATGATGTTTTCCATGATGCGCTAGGTGATGATGATATTTTTCTAAAAAATAAATACAAAACTGTATAGTGCATTGCCTTTACCATTGCTAAAAGAAATAAAATTACTTTTTCAAAATTTATGACAAAGACCTTCAGTCACTGTCACTGATGACGCCGCTCCAAAGAGAGGCAAAATATTTGGCAATAAAATTTTATAGCTTCAATTTATATATTTTACCAAGTAAGAAACACATCTAACACACTTTATTTGTTGCAGATAATTCATATTGAAATAATGAAATATTATTATCAATATAAATATAATATATTTAAAAAATATATATATTATATAAGCTACTTAAAATATATATAAACTTAGCCTAATAAAAAATAAACTATAAAGGATGACCCATCAGGGATAGTCTCAAGAAGACTGGTAAAATTTTCCCTCTATATATATTGTACCAGGGATAATACACTGGCAGAAATAACTGCCAGGCTTCTTGACTCAAGTCATTTCTGTCAGCCGTTTGGGCAACTCCTTGGCCAGACGCTTTGCTGAGGATCCCCATAGGCCCATTGTCTCGACCACAAACCGCGCAAATTACAAAATTAGATTTTTTAACTTTTAAGTATTTTTATTTTTAGTATTTACCTTATACAGAATATTATTTTGGTATAAGAACTTGAACGAACTCAGAGTAAACAATATAAGTTATGTATAAAATGTTGATTATGTATAAAACATAAAATATAGAAAAAAAATGTCTTCTTACCACTATTTTCATTTTGCAATATATCCTGACTGGAAGACAGCCAAAATGCATTTAATAATAAACATACTATTAAATATATCATGCCTTTTAACATTAATTTACGTCTTGATTTTTTTAGTTTAGAAAATAGGACTCATATTAAAATTAAATAAAGAAAAATCCACTTGCACAATCAACAAAAACAAATAATGTGTCACTGTGACATATTCGTCCCAGTTCAGAAATAAGATAGTGTTACAAATTTTATTATGTCAGTTAAATATTTACCCAAAGCAAGAAACAAACTTATACATATCACGTGTGCTAGAGCGAATAGCAGTAAGTAATTCTGACATGTTGAATATTTTAAATAGTTGAAAGAAATCTTAAAATTGACTGAACATGATGCGACTGATTATTTTTTTATTTTAATTAAATAACGTACAAAATACATAAGTCCTTAATATAATTTGAGGATCATCAAACATGATACTTTTTTTGGATTTGAAAAACATCGAATAGTCTCTCGAAGTTCATGTTTGATTGAGAAGAAACAGCCACTTGGTCAAGGAATCTTCGGGGAATCGCGACTCTCCACACATGGCTACTGGAGGGCCCCCACCAGCTCCGGGAGGATCTAGCGGTCGAGGCGTAGCCCGCATTGTCATTACCCAAAATCACACCGCTTCACAAAGGGCCATAGTCCACAGCCCTTCCGTAGCTGCTTTTTTGACCACCCTCAGGCCGAGATAAACGTAGAAACCGGGAACTTCATTAATTAAACTTTATTTCTTTCTATTGGGGTGGTTGCGGTACTATAGTTAAAACATCTTGGGTACATGGAAGTATACAGCGCTGAAAAATCACAAAATATTTACTGCAATTTCTGTCCCATATACAAAGTAAAATTTATCGTTTTCCATTATTATACACAGTTCTAAACAAAATACTAATTATCAAAACAAGTAAATCCACAGTTAAGTTTATAATTTGACTTGTCTGTGCAAAAGCGCGGGAATGACTTCAGCAATTTACTATATCAGTCACTAATGACGATTCCTTGAAAAGCTTGGATATAACAGATAATATGTGCGAAAAAAAAAACATTGTCAAATTTTTGTTGAGTTTGTGATTGTGATTTGTGTACTTTTTACTTTCGTATACTTTTTGTTATTCCAATTGTATTATCATTTGATGATAGTATTTCAAATTAGGGGCGTTCTCCCTTCTCACATAATGAGTATTAAAATCAAATTTAAATGAAAGGTATCGTAAAAATATTGTGTTCGAAAAGTAGGTTGCAATTCTCAACGTAATCGATTGTTTTTAGATTATTTTTTGAATCCCACGACGATGGGTATAATGTATGAGAAGCGTCACCTGAAGAGGCCGAGGCTGGGGCCTCCAGATGTGTATCCTCAAGAACCTCGACAGAAAGAAGATGAACTGACGTCGACGAACGTTAAGCACGGGTTTTCCACCAGTACCCAATCAAGTGACGAGTTTGGTACAGCTAGACATGTTAACTATTCTACGTCCAAGGTCTGTATCTACGATGAGATTCAAATAATTTAAAAAAAGTTTGTTTTTACGATGTACCCCTGGAATCGAGGCCTAGGCCTACCTCTGCTAAAGATGAGCGTCTCTGAAGATATATATTTCTGGTTGGAAGGTAGGGGAGTTAACATGAGGAGTTAAAGTGACAAGCTTGTAGATGTAGCATACCCTACTCAACGATACTAGACTCGATTCGCAATATGTCATAAATACATTTTAATTTTGTGTGGTACAGAAATTAAACCCAGCACTTTTAGGTCATTTAAATCTATGGCAAAAAATATATATTAATGACAATACCTTAATAATTAATATGTAAAATTAGTTTCTTATTCCAATGACACAAAATTAAATTTTGTATGGAGCTAAATTTCTCACTACTACTAGACAGAGCTGCACTAACAGCAGTTACCGCTTTTTGATATCAGAAACAATTGCAAGTATATAGTGGTGGATAGGTACAATTTCATATAAAGACTACAAAATTGACTGCGGTGAATATGGCTCACTAATAATAATCAAAGAACCAATTGTATTGTCATTGATAGCAAATATTTTTCAGATTGGTCAGTTCTTCTCTGGTGTGCTCTCTAAGAAAGAGGAACTAAATACTCTTCCGGACTGTGGTAGGAAGAGACCGCAGGTTAATCTCAAGGAGAACTTCTGGCCTGCCACTGCTCGCACCAAACCACAAATAGAAGCTTGGTTTAAAGATTTGGCAGGTTATTATCTCAATTATTTTCATTAGTCTATGTTTTTCCACTGCTAGATGTAGACCTACCCCATGGTTCGCCACTACACTACAAAAAACAAAATACCAGACAACATGTTGAAGTCCCCACTGTAAACCACTGGATCTTAATTTTAAGTCTACTATTTTTTATTATATACTTGGTATATATCTTAACCTTTTATGCTGTTAAAATGAATGAATTAATAGCATTGCTTTTCCATTTTCAGGTAGCAAACCATTGTCAATATTAGCTAAAAAGGCTCCAAATTTCAACAAGAAGGAGGAGATCTTTATAACACTGACAGAATACCAAGTAGCTATGCCTCGGGCAGCTTGGTTCATCAAACTCAGCTCTGCCTACACTGTTGCTGTATCTGAAGCCAAAATCAAGAAGAGACAACTGCCTGATCCTACTACAGGTAACATCCTCATCACAGACCTCCACTGCTGCATGAATATTGCAAAGAGATGATTTGTGTTTTTTTTTATTCTTATTATATGTATGAGACCAATTTGCGTGAGTCAATGACCAATGTCTATATTATTATTCATTAATAAGCGAGCAGCGCATTGCTCATATGCCTATATCAAGCACTGGTGTAAACTTTATAAAATTGTCAGTTATCACCAGTCTACTTCAATTATCACTAGCCACTTGTCCAGTTTGTTTTTAAAAGTTTTTACAGTTGAGGACTTTAATATGTCTTGTGGTATTTTGTTTCACATATTTACAACTCTGATATTTATGAAGTGATATCCTACATTTGTATTGCTGGATTTATATCATTGTGTTAAACCTAAACATTTTGGCTAGATGGCAGTTATCGCATCTAGCCAAAATGTTTATGTTAGAATTTTAAATGTTTCAATTATATCTCACCCATGCTCCGATCCCTGAGACTTGAAAGCTTTAAATATTTAAGCCTCTGGTCATATGACATCTTCCTCAAGCAGTGTGATCACTTAGAAGACCACTTCTGCTAACAGCCTACCCATTGAACCACTGTACTGCTTAGTCTTCCACTAGCAGGAGAAGAATCATTCAAAATAATCATATTAATGATGTTTTATAAATGCCTGTAATAGGTTTACATGAATAAAGATATTTTGACTTTGACAACACATTTTGGAAAATTGACAATTTCCCTATTGAATTATTGCAGAGTGGACATCAACCTTAATAAAATTCCTGAAGGACCAACTACCAAAGCTAGCTGAATATTATCAGAATGCTGCTCCTGGCAATATCCCAGAGAAAACACCACCTTCACAGTCTGGTAAGACTGTTTTTTTTTTGTTTTATACTAGCAGAACATGTGACTTTGCGCCCACCTGATGGTAAGAGGCGCCCGAGGTCCATGAATGTTAGCAACTGGAACCAGACTCTCATGACTGGCATCAGTCTCTGATACTATGCAACTTGTCTGGGCATGGCGGCAATTCAAAATGTGTGGATTCACTTTACTGGGTTTATAGGCACACATGGTGGATACTTCCTCTCCGGCCGACAGGGGAAATTACCACCATCAGTCCGCCTACCACCTATTTGTTGTTCTCATTGGAAGTATATAGCATTTGCAATGAAGTCAAATTTGATTTTTGCAATTATTACCTTTGATTACTGCATTTATGGCAATCTGTACAGGTACAATGGGCCACTGTTTTGTTTGATATGTCTATCTGTATTGATGTCAGTATTGGAGGGGAACCCATTGGTTCCTTCCTCAGTCTCTGCTAAATCTGGTGCCTAGGCCAGGGACACTCTTTCGCTTAAGCCTGCGGTGTGTAATGCTGCCGGATCCTCTCAGGTCTGAGGCGAGAACATTCGGGTGTGATGCGAGTCTCAGTTGATACCCGTAGCTGTATTTACTTTCATGGAGAACTAATATTGTAAGCTTGCCATAGTGATATTTATATGAAAATAATACTGCTTGAAACAAGACTTACTAAAACGTTAAGATAGCTTTTACACCTCTCTCGCTCGCACTATCCAATATTGTAAAATAATGTTTTTTTTTTCTCATGTAGGTCCAGGCACTCCAAGTCACAACTCTTCCGGGAACCCCCCTGGAGGGTCTACTCCCAACTCCAACATATCTATGCATTCACCGGGATCAAATGGTAATTATTATTATAAATTTAAAAAGAAGCTTTGTCCGTGTGTCTGTATGTACATGATGTGGTGTTCATGTATTCGAATGTCCTAACGTCTCGATATGATTATATAAGTAATCTGTGGTTGCTTACGTACAATGCACCTGCTAGTTAGTCTGAGGTAAGACCGGTACAGGAACACGGCTCGGTGCTAATAATTGAAAGATTAATTATTATAACGCTAGTCGAATAGTGAGTGATATTACCTATATATTCTTGTGTGATCGGAGACTCCACACATATGTATATCTTCGTATCAATATTACTCTTTTTTTTTCTTGAATGTTTCGGCTCCAGGGTCGGCAGCCATCTTAGCGATTTCGGTCGGTAAGTCATAGAAAAAAAGTTACCACTTATTTATTAACACACAAACAGATCACAATCGATACAGTTCACATTTTACAGCAATTTCTTAAGGTCTAGATTGCAATCCAAAAGCAGTGTATGCGCGCGCATGCTTTTTGTGATTTAGCTATGACATCGTCATTTCAATTAAATTATTGAATTTTAGTGAAATATGCCAAAAGGAATATAATAATAAAAAATTAGGTATGTCAAAGAAAAATAATAAAGCAGTAAATCAATCATAATTTTTTTAAAAAGCAATGAACATTTAAAATATTAATTTCGTCGCTTGAAATTTTTTTTTTGTTCTCTTCTCCCGATGGATGATGAATGAGATGATAGGGAAGGCAAAGGGTCTAGCCCATACAGCCAAGTCTGACGTAATATATCTTTCTTTTTTATGAGTTAATGAGGTCATCATCAAATTCCAGATGCTGCAGAATTTGATGGTTTTGGAGTCACTCGCGTCACTATACCTCAAACACGTCGGATAAAATATGGGAGTTTGACAGTCGTCGCTTGAAATTTGCGACAATAGCTAATTTAACAGATGAATTTTTATGACTAAAGATAAGCACTGGCCATACATTCAATCGGAATTTAATGAATATTCAATTTATTCATAATATTTCCCGAGTTTGGTACTGGAGACATCGACGAGCTTGCCACTTGTCATGATTGGCCTATAGTAAAGTTGGCTAAATGTGACCTCATTTAATTCAAATGAACCTATATTACTAATGACATCTGAAGCCTAAAAAGTATATTTTCTCTTTAGACAATTACACGCGGCCATTAACTCAAAATATGTTTTTTTTTTCAGCTCTAGGCCTAATGAATGATAACACAGACTGGCGGCAAGCATTGAAGTTATGGACTTACTGCACTCGTCTTGCCAAGCACTTGCTAGATGAAGGTCTACTGGATCGACATGACTTCCTCACCTGGATCGTAGATCTTCTCGACAAAAGACCACCAGACGATGGACTTATGAGGTCAGCAAATGTTACATTCATATCTTCACGCCAAATCCCTTGCGGGGTAGGCAGAGACAATTGAGCGCCATTTGTCACGATCTCGACATACCTCTTTCGCTTCTTCGCATTCATCAACCTCTTCATACATGCCTGTTTGTTTCGATGGCTTTTTAATGCACCTTCAGCTATTGTTTTATTTATTTAGATCGTGATAAGTGAGTCTTGGTCTGCCAGGGCCTCTTTTACCCACGACATTCGCTTTATAAATCTGGTATGTCATCTCTGTAGGATAAATAATTAGTTTTGTATTTTTACCCCACAAGTCCGATCTCTAGCGGTTTAGTCCGTGGATAAAAATAAATAAATTTCCGTACCGAAAAAAATTGCATCATATCCTCGCCAAGCCGTCTGGCCAGCGTGGCGAGTGTAGGCAAAATTCTTAAATTGTTCAATTCTCCAGATAAATGTTATGGGAGGCCCATCTCCCAACAGTCCACTGGTCTAGGACACTATGTTCTAGGGGCTGTAATAATAATAATAATATCGATCGCTATTAATGTGGAGATTGCTGCCCCAGATTGGGATGAGGGGAAGGAACCATCTTCGTTTCAAACTAAACTAAGAAACTAAAATTATTGACTGCACTATTGCATTTATATACTGGAATGTTGTATGTTTGTAAAATGTCATCCAAATCTATTTCATACTCTAGGACAGCTGTTCTCAAACTTTTTTGGTGACGGAACCCTTTTGGAAAGCAAAATACTTGATGGAACCCTACTAAACCCGCGCCACTACTACAATAAAACAATAGTTTTTAAAAGCTTATTTTTTATTAATAATCATAATAAAAGTACAATGTAACAGTTACTAATTATTAATTACACCAGAAAGAGGTGTTTTGGTTTTTTTTTCTAAATTCTTGCGGAACTCCTACAGGGTTCCGCGGAACACACTTGGAGTATAGCTCCCAAGATACCCAAGTAGAATAGTTCCGCCTCATACAAGGAGCCATTGGCATAGCAGAAGTTGTGGTACAATGGCTATTAAAATCTTTAATAAGCTTCCACTAAGTGAAAGGGAACTACCTATCTAAATTAAGAATAAATAAAATTCTGAGTATAAAATGTTTTTACAGTTTAAAAGAATATTTAGAATCAAAAAGTATTGTATAAGAATACATACATATCTTCACGCCAAATCCCTTGCGGGGTAGGCAGAGACAATTGAGCGCCACTTGTCACGATCACGACATACTTCTTTCGCTTCTTCGACATTCATCAACCTCTTCATACATGCCCTCTTGTTTCGATGGCTTTTTAATTTACAATCAGCTAATGTTTTATTTATTTGATCATGATAGGCAAGTCTTGGTCTGCCAGGGCCTCTTTTACCCACAACTTTCGCATTATATATCTGGTTCGTCAATCTCTCTTCGCTCATCCTTTCGACATGCCCGAACCATCGGAGCATGCCTTTCTTTATTTTTGTACCTATGCTTTCTTTTATACCTACCCTTTTGCGTATTTCGTTATTACGTATACGGTCCATCAAAGTTACGCCGCATATCCGACGTAAAGACCTCATTTCTACTAAGAAGGTAATAATAATAAATGTTATACTAAGATATATATATATCATCTATAATTATGTAGCATAAGTTTGTATATATAATGTAAGTCTGACCAATAAATTTGCATGCTGTATCCATGGCTAAATATGTTGAGCCAAATTTTATTGTCACATATATATATTGTACCACATTTATTACAAATAAAGATTTTGATTTGATTTGATTTTTCCATTCCGTTTGTACAATGGCAGCGAGCCATGAGTGAAGTCAGACGGTTATGGAGTTTTAGTCCGTAGACCCTTCGACGTCTTCTGCGTGCCCCACAGTCGGGCATTTGTGTGAACCGGTTGGCTAGACTTATATAAGTATTAAAATATTAGGCATTCACAATGTGTTTTGTTTTTTTTCCAGGATATTTCTCCCTCTGACCCTCCAGCACATGTGTGAGTTTGTATATTGTGAGAACTTATCCCGTCGCCTCGCCACCACCTGCGCTAAGAAAGCCGCTGCGATATGTTCAGTTCTCTCCGATGCTACCCTTAGAACCCTCAACCAAGCCGCTGTCTTCAATAAAATCATCAAAACTGAAGAATATGATTACTATAGTAAGTTTTTTTTTGTATTTTTCTATACGTCATTGTGATATCTACACTAATATTATAAAGAGAAAAGATTTGTATTTTTGTGTGTGTGTGATAAATATGTTTGTAATAAATAAACTTAAAAACTACTGTGCCGATTTCAGAAATTATTTCACTATTAGAAAGCTACATTCACCCTGAGTAACATTTGGCGAGTATATGATGTAATTTTTTTATAACAATTTATTAACGATTCCACAATTTGGCATTAGTGGAACCGGGACCGACGGCTTAACGTGCTCTCCGAGGCACGGGAACGGTGGTGTTGTAAATAAAAAAGAGTACTTAAGAAAAGTGTATTTCTCATTGGTACATGCCGTGGGGGTTTGAACCGACCTTTGTAGGATTTAGGTACGCGTTCATACAACCGAGGCTATATTTATTGCTAGAAAAGATCAGGGATCCTTACTAACTAGATGTATAAATACATTACTTACTAATTCATACTTATATACTTAATAATATACTTACTAGATTTATTGGGATAGGAAATGCGAATAGATAATTTTTTTTAAATAGCGATCTGGTGGTTACCTGCCTGATGCTAAGAGGCAAATTGTTCCACAAATTAGTGGCAACAATGACAATCGAGTTTGAAATGAAACTAGAATTATGCGAAGGGATAGAAAGAAGGTGCGTAGAGATCTATCGTGGAATGAAGAAAGATAGGCAAAATCATCCTTGAGGTATTTCGGCGTCGCAGGTTCAATAAGAACAGAAAAAAGTAAGCAGAGTACTCTAAGATTCCTGCGACACTGAATCGGTAACCACTTCAACCTAGCTCGATACTCAGAGATATATCATATGATCATATATCAATATAATATAGAAAAGAAATATGAAGTGAGGGAAGATGTCTTGTTTGGGATGCCACCTTTGCCGCTTGCCACATTTCCTCTACATCAAAAAAGACCGGTTCGGCTGCTCATACAGCCGAATTTAAAAAGCACATCAAATGTAATAGCATTAAACAAATTTATAACTTTGTGGCATTTGGGGTTGAAAAAATAGGGGTATATGCTCTTGATACCCACAAATTCATAAAAGAGCTGGGTAAACGAATTTTTCAAGAGTGTCCCAAATGCCATAACTACCTAAAACAGAACATTTCCATTATAATTCAACGAGGAAATGCAGCGAGCGTTTTAGGTACCCTCCCTGGTGGTAAGCCCAAAGCTTATTTTGTTATATAAATACCTAAATAAAAAATATATATAGAAAAGTAGATACAATAATAACAACCCCAATTAATTACACCACAATTTTCGTTATATTATCCATGTGTACTAATGGTCTCTTCGATCTGGATTTTTTGGTTTTCCAGAAGATAATGGCATACCAATGTCACCACCCCCAGAAACGAATGGAGATGTCAAACCTAATATATCTCAAATCAAACGCTCGGCGACGCCATCTTTAGACCAGAATCAAGGAACTCCTAATCCAAGCCTAGGAACTCCTAACCCTCAACAACCTATGGATCAGGTACGTAGTCCAAATTGATTACAGCTACTCGCAAACCCTCCACTCGACATTTCCTTACAACTGTCAAACGTTGATTTGTATTTTTTTTTTTTTTTTTTTTAATACTGGACACGACATGTGACATCGCCCCCACCTGATGGTAAGCAGTACGCGAGGTCCAAGAATGGGAGCAACTGACGCCGGTCACCACGACCGACATCAGTCTCTACCACTATGCCGGCCTAACAAGATGCTTTTTCACACTTCGCTTGAAGGACTCCAGGTTATAAGAGTGGGGAAACACACTGGCTGGGAGAGCATTCCACATCTTCAGCGTGCGACAGATGTAAGAGTCTCCAAATTTATGAGTACGCGTAGGGATGGTGGGTAAGGTATGTGGATGCATATTTTGGCCTGTGCGTGTAGTTCGGTTGCGGAATAGAGAAGAAGGGATAAGGTTATGGAGCTCCTCAGAACACTCGCCGTGGTATAGCTTGTAGAACACGCTCAGAGAGGCAACGTCACGGCGAAGCTGCAGTGATTCGAGAGTGTTAGAAACTGTGGTGTCGTCCACTATCCGAATTGCCCGCCTCTGCAGGACATTGAGAGCATCTGTAAGATACTTAGCGGAGCCATCCCAGAGGTGAGAACAGTATGCCACGCATGACCTTATCTGAGCTTTATACAGCATAAGTCTTAGAGCAGGCGGGAAAAACCACTTCACCTTGTTCAGTATCCCAAGTTTTTTCGACGCTGTTTTAAAAATTAGGACGATTAAAATGAAAAATGGCGTCTAATGTAACAGCTTACGGCTGACCTTCAAAATCAAAATAAAACTGTCGGCTCGGTAAATAACTTTAAATGTTAACTTAATTTTCGTTTGACAGCTGGAAGGAAATGTTGAGTTGAGTGGAGGAGGTTGTGGAAACTTAGAATACGGGTGTAGGTCTCTGTGGTCTCTAGGGCTGAGGTGGTGATGATGACAGCCGCTAGAACATCTAGAACGAAGAACCTCGATAGTGCGGATAGTTGACAGTCGTCAACGGCTCCTCAACTCAATTCGACAAACACAACATCGACATTTTTGACAGAAGACTTTCGACACTGAAGTCGAATTTGAAGGATATAATCTAACACCTGCTTTATTATTATTTTTGAACTGATCTTCATTGATTTTACTTTTGGTCACTTTTCATTTTTTTTTTAAATAGTTTAATTCTCTCTCTTTTATTTGTAACACTTATTTACTAGTAATAAAAAAAAAAAACATGTTATATGTTTGTTTATAATACATAGCAGATATTGTGTACACATGCTTTAAGTTTAAGCAATGTCTATACACTATATCCATTATTTTTAGAAACTAATGCTAAAATTTGTTTTGTGTGCCTACTTAATAAATAAATAAATAAATTATTCCTTACAGCTGTTAAACTGAAGGATGCCTCGGAGCGTGTCCTTGAAGCGTGTATATGTTATTTGCAACTAATATTTATATTATTAAACTTTTTATTTTTAATTATTAATTAGTTAAATTACTTAAAAAACATTTTTAAACAAAAAAAAAAATATATAGAAAAAAATATTCAAATCAAATTGCTTTTCAAAATTGATAAAGTAAAGTATCATCACGACCGTTTCCCTTCCGGGATGGTCAGAAACCAGGCTTATAAATAAGCGGATTCACATTTAGCCAACTTTACTATAGGCCAATCGTAACAAGTGGCATGATAAACTAATTAAATGTATTTATTTACATTAATAAATATTTTTGTGTCCCGACCAGGAATCGAACCCGGTACCTCCGAGTCTAAATCTACGGACTTAACTGTTAGACCACGGAGGCAGTTGTCAATTTCAAAAAGCAATTTGATTTGAATATTTTTTTCTATTCATATTTTTTTTTGTTTAAAAATGTTTTTTTAACTAAATTTAACTAATTATTAATTAAAAATACAAGTTTTAATATTATAAATATTAGTTGCAAATAACATATACACGCTTCAAGGACACGCTCCGAGGAATCCCTCAGTTTAACAGCTGGAAGGAATAATTTATGTATTTATTAAGTTGGCACACAAAACAAATTTTAGCATTACAGTTTTAAAAAATAATGGATATAGTGTAAGCGTGGTTTCTGACCACGTCAAAAGGGAAACGGTCGTGATGATACTTTTTATTTCATATAGGTAAAAGAAGAGCACATTCCCCCTCGGGATAGTAAAGCCACATTGACTGCAGTCATGAACGCGTCCATTAACCCCGTCCAAGTTGGATTTGCTGAGGTTTTGAACTGTTCTTACCATAGAGATGTTATTATACAATTGGCCACAGTATTGCAGGTAAATAGAAGCTTTAATTTCGTTGTCCATACTAATTGCTTTTGGCCAAACCTATAAATTCGTAGGATGGAATTCAAAACCGCTTAATGCATTCGAAGTGTCACTTGCATACACGTTTACCAATTTGATAATAATAATAATCTAGAATGTTCCATATCCCTATCCCATTAGTGTTCATCGACTCGCTGAATCGACAAGTTGTGAAGCCCGCATCGCCTTTTTTGCATAATTTAATAAAAACGCTAATAAACTAAACTATTATAATTGTGGTGACTCGTGCCCTGGGTCTGTGTTTGTGTTCCTAGCAAACCCCGAGACTTCTGGACTCTGCTCTCGTGTCTGTACATCATCATCGCCGTGAGGACCTTTCTTGGATACTGTCCCTCGTTCCGCATTTTAGATATTATTTATTGTTATAGGGAATCGTGCATGCAAGACACTTATTCGCCAGACCACTAATATTGTAATTTTGCCAGTAGCTTTGTCTGTCTGTAATGTGTGTCTGTTCATCTGACCATCATGTCTATATTACTAGAATGATTTTGATTAAATTTTTGAAATGAAAATGTTTATTTGTATGAAATTTGGTATCAAGATACAGGTGGTAGAGGTAAGTTTTGGCTCGACACATTTCGACTTTTCTGGCAAACAAAATTTTAGTTTAAAAAAAAAAAGAAATAAAACACAAGATAACTTAAATAATAGCAAACAATAAACAAAATACTATTTTGCCCTATATCAGCTTGTCAAAGAAAGATTGACGAACCAGGTATATAATGCGAAAGTTGTGAATAAAAGGTGCCCTGGCAGACCGAGACTTACATATCACAATCAAATAAATAAACACTGGCTGAAGGTGCTTTAAAAAGCCTTCGCAACATTTTTTTATACTAGCACGACATGTGACCCATTGGGTCCAACCCAACTGATGGTAAGTAGCGCGCAAGGTCCATGAGTGTTAGCAACAGAAGTCAGACACTCCTAACTGCCATCAGTCCCTACACTATACCGGCTTGACTTGATGCTTTTTCACACTTCGTTTAAAGGACTCCAAGTAATAGGAAAGTGGAAACACAGAGGCTTGAAGAGCATTCCACATCTTTATCGTACGACAGATGTATGAGTCCCCAAATTTACACGTACGCGAAGGGATGGTGACTACGGTATGACCTGTGCGTGTGGTTCGGTTGCGGAATGGAGAGGGAGGGATTCTGACGCACCTCAGCCTCGGTTGGCGGCAGACGTCTAAATTTTTTCGTGTTTCTCACACATATGTCACTTACATATGTGTGAAACTTACATATGGTACACTCTGCTGGGTCACAGAACTGGCTTTAACAGAGATGCTACTGTGCGAATATCATACTCCTTAAATTTATCTCTTAGCGAAGTGCGAGCAGTCAAGTTGTGCAGTACAAGGAAAGTAATAAATATTTTATGTTTTTTTCTATCGTTTTTCGTAGATAATCTGTATAGAATGTCCGTCTGCAATGGTGTGGTCAGGCTGCGGGTCCTACTTACAAGGGTCTCCACTGGATTTTCTTCCCCTACCGCCTTCCACGTTACCGATGCCTCACATGGACTCCGCAACCACTGAAGAACATCGATTAATGGTCAGTTATGTTTTAGCATTGTAGCCAAGCCAAGATAAATAAATCCTACTTTTTAAACTTTCGCGCACACTCATAATAGATTTTTATAATTTTAACGGGTCTTTACGCGATTTACCTTAGAGACATATTTCTCCCGACGTTTCAGCCAAGTTGCATTGGCCGTGGTCACGGGTCGACTGAAGCTATGCGGTGTAGTCTCGTACATACTGGGCGGCAGATGTAAACCTACCCACTTATCACTTTAAAAGTTTTTAGAAATCACGACACACGACACTTACAATATCCTTGGCGACACCGGGCAATTTTTCCCGGCGTCGAAACCTATTGATTACTGGATTCCACGATGAAGATAGCTTATAACCCCCCTCTCGATTGAAATTTTTGTGTTTCTTTATTTCTATCGCTTCACGTACTATTCTAGGGTAATAGTGACGATCGGTGGAAAGTATCTTTGGGTCATGCAGCTCAATCCAATGGTTTGTGCCACTATCCATTAGGTGTTCTTCTATTGCTGACTTGTTTAATTGGCAGTTTTTTACAGCTGCTATATGTTCCTTGACCCTCTCGGCTATTGTGCGCTTAGTTTGGCCAATATATGAACTCCCACAGCTGCAGTCCACTTTATATACGCCAGGCGTTTGAAAAGGAATGACATCTTTTGGGGTGCGTACGTGTTTTGCTACTTTGGAGAATGGTGTGTACACGTACATGTTGTTTTATTGTTCGATAGTGTTCATATAACAAAAGGGATCAATTAGACTATTGTTTAGTTTAAAAACCATAACCACGTTGATGCCAAGATTATGACAGTCACGTCTCTGTATGTATATAGTTGCTTACAGGAGGTTCATGTGAAAGCTAATGAACTTCCGAAAATCTCTAGTTTGACTAAGTATAATCTAAGAAACAATAATGAAATCTATATAAGGCAAACCAGGTTGAGAAAACCGTTTAAGCAAGGTTTGCCGTTGAAAATTACATTATACAATAAACTAACTGAGATTATAACTAGATTACAACCTACAAAATTCTTCGAGAGAAACTCTTTTTCCAAAATAATGATTTTTATAACTTGTCAGAATTTAACTTTTTAAACTTTCGCGCACATTCGTAATAGTTTTTTTATAATTTTAACGGGTCTCTACGCGATTTACCTTAGAGACATTTCTGATTTCTAAAAACTTTTAAAGTGATAAGTGGGTAGGTTTACATCTGCCGCCCAGTATGTACGAGACTACACCGCATAGCTTCAGTCGACCCGTGACCACGGCCAATGCAACTTGGCTGAAACGTCGGGAGAAATATGTCTCTAAGGTTAATCGCGTAAAGACGAAAGTTTAAAGGTATAGGGGTAACAATATGGAATGTCTATTTTTGCACCGGTCGGATCATAATATCGCCTAACCAACCAAAATTAGTCAATATACCGCGAATGGCGCGAACACTTATTTCTGACAATATATATTTTTTAATACCATATACTTTTCTTTTACCTGCTGAACGGGAAACGATCAGGCGTGAAATCGATGGTGATGATGAGGATCACATCTGAGCCGGGTCAGCTAGTCTTAAATAAAACATGAATAAGTGTATTTGTGACAAAGTTTATTTATAGCATAATTTTTGTTTGATTCAGGTGTATGAAGCAGAACAAGAGATCGCTTCTCGGAGTAAAAAGGCTGAAAATAAATGGTGTACAGACAAATGGCAAAGCAGCTCACAAGGTTAGAACAATAAATAAAGTTTGATCATATAACCACAACCCTCCACCGATGAGATCGAAAAATTAGCAATTCAGTAATCTCATTGGTTGCAAAGCTTATAAAGAAAAATAGAGTGAATTCCCGCTATTCCCGAATTTTGTGGTCAGAAACCATGCTTATAAAGAAGCGGATTCACATTAAGCCAACTTTACTATAGGCCAATCATGACAAGTGGCAAGCTCGTCGATGTCTCCAGCGTACCAAACTCGAGAAATATCGCAATTAAATTAAATATTATTTACATTAATAAATATTGTTGTGTCTCGATCCGGAATCGAAACCTGTACCTCCAAATCTAAATCCACGGACTTAACCGCTAGACCACAGAGGCAATTTACTATACTATACAACTTTACTATAGGCCCATCATTGCCAGGAAACAAACCCGATTAACCCTTCATTCCGAATCGCGCTCAGAGCGCTTAGAACGAATATGACACTGAACGTCGTTCCGAATCAAATATCGCGATTTGGATGCTCAGAGCGTGATATCAATTCGAAACGGTCCAAATTACATTTTCATTCATAAAATTTTAGTTTTTTTTTAAATGTATGGATGATAAATTGCGGATTCCACATCTCAAGTATGAATACTAAAAAATAAAAATCCCTCGGTTTATTCATCTTTATATGTGTAAAGTTTAATGTTATTAACTTATTTTGGTAATTTAAAATAACCGTGCCGTGTTACAGACATTTTTTTTCACTTCCTACTTAAATATTAATTATAGATTTGTTTAAAAGGTAATATAGAAACAGTATAAACGAATTACAATATTAAATAATTTAAAAGAAAACCTTATATTAAATTAGTTTGAAAATGGCGCGGGACGTTATGACAAAAAACTGACAGCGCTCAGAGCGATCTACCTCGATATCGTGAGCAGTCTAAGCGCGAGAAATGATGTCATTTGTGACGTCACATAGCTTTGGCAAAACAGTTTAAGCGCGTCTCGGAACAACTCTAAGCGTGCTTAGGTTACTATTATCGCGTATCGGAACGGAGGGTAAGTTAATAAATCTCTATAATAAATCTCACTTACAGCCGATAGACGAAATAAAGAGAAAAACAATTACGCAAGTCAACTTTCGGGCGAACGACGACTTTTGCTACCTACTTGATTAGGCTCAATATGAGTCGCGATATTTTTAGGATAACTTCTCTGCACCGTAACTTAAGATTTTATTATTGAATAATTATAATAAAAAATGCGTAGTTCTTTATTTTTATTCTAAATTATAATATGAAAATATTTGCACTTTAATAAACTCCACGCAGTATTTTTGTTTCGTGGACCTTGACTGCACTTTAAGCCAATCTTTTTTTTATAGCTCGTGTTTTAGCTGTATTGGAAGCCTTGGACCGGCATTGCTTTGACATAGTAGATAATAACAACTTAGATACGCTGTATAAAGAAGTGTTTGCCAACTGTTCACCACCTGCAAAGGATGCTGATACCAAAGACCCGGTAAGGAATTTACTTACAGCCCAGAAGACTTAGTCCTAGATTTCACTAGCTGAAATTATTTTATTTATCTTAAATTGTCTTAACATGTATATATATATATATATTTAAATAATATTTCCAGACAGGTCACACAGCGCCATCTAGTTTCCGTGGTAAGCTACGAGACTTGTGTAACGGAAACTGGATGGTTGATAAACTACATATTATACTTTTTTTTTTGTAAATATAATATTATGCATTTAAACACCCAGATCGAGACAAATTATACAATGTACAACTTGCCCCCGGTGGGAATCGAACCCACGACCTCCCGAGTTCACGGCAACGTTTGTTACCACTAGACCACGGAGGCAATATATATATATTATATTCTATACTAACATACTACATCACACAAGCACATATTACACTTTTATTTATTTATTTAATTCCTATATATTTACGACATGCTTATATCACACACTCATACGTATATAAACACAAGCATACTAAACCTGTTTTTTTTTTTTTTTTAATAACCGGTTTGTATTCTTTCTTCCAACATGTTTTTGTTGTTTAATAATTAATACTAAAAATCACCTTTTACTTACCTTTTTCATTATGTATTTTTTTTAGTTTGTACTTACTAACCCTTTTGATGAAGAAATTAATTTAAATTTAAAAACTACTGAACCGGTGTAAATAAAATTTGACAGAGGTGTTTCTCGGAACCTAGAAACAGTTATAGGCTATGAAGTCTTGTTAAATAAATATTTCCAGACAGGTCACACAGCGCCATCTAGTTTCCGTGGTAAGCTACGAGGCTTGTGATACGGAAACTAGGTGGTTGATAAATTACATATTATACTTTTTTTTTGTAAATATGTATATACATATTATACATATAAACACCCAGACCGAGACAAATTATACAATGTACAATATCACTAGACCACGGAGGCGGTGTTCTGAGCACAACATGTGACCCCACGACAGTTTTTTGGCAGTGGTTGCCTGACAAAGCCGGGTCTAACAGTGGTTTTTTTTGTTAGGAATACGCTTGTTCCTACGCAGTGGTGAAGGTTCTATGTGAATGGGCTGTTTGCAATGCGAGGTGGGGAGAACATAGGGCCATGGCGTGTGCTGCATTACTGGACAAGAGACAACAACACCATCATCACGAACATCACGCAGCCGGTGAGACATTTCGTTTAACCTAAAAAAAATTACGATTATTATTTATATTAAATAATTCCTACAAAGGTCGGTTCAAACCCCCCCCGGTATGTACCAATGAGAAATATACTTAATTACTGTAATAATGCGCTTGGCCAAGGAGTTGTCAAAGCGGCTGACAGAAAGGTCTGGAGACAGGAAGGCTGGCAATTATTTTTGCCAACGTATTAGCCTCGCTATACAGAGGGGAAATGTTGCCAGTGTCCTTGGGACTATCTCGGATGGGACGTCTCTAGAGGACATTTCTTATTTATAGGTTAGTTTATTTTTAATTTTATTATTTAGTTAGTTTTTAATTTATATTTAATGTACTTGTAATGTTATCAACTTCAATTACTGTTATTTAAATCTAAATTTTAATTGTAATTTTAATTTTATTTTTTAATGACAATTTATTAACGATTCCACAAGTTGGTATTAGTGGAACCAGGACCGACGGCTTAACGTGCTCTCCTCCCTCTCACGGGAATGGTGGTGTTGTAAATCAATGACAAATGTATTTGAGAAAAGTGTATTTCTCATTGGTACATGCCGGGGGTGGGGTTTGAACCGACCTTTGTAGGATATTAAGGAAAGCGTACCAGCGCGTCTTATACGCCTATTTACTTGATCGATTTCAATTGAAATAATATATTTTCTTGCAGGTACAGATGACAAAGAATCGATAAGTTCAGGAACCGGCCTCTACAACGGACCTCCGATATTTCAGGCTCTACTTCTGAGGTTTCTTGACAACGATGCACCTGTCCTTGGTAAGTGATTCACAAATTAAATTGAGTGTTTCTTTAAGTTTGATTGCTTTATAATAATTTTCCTTGGTCTAGTGGTAACAAACGTTGCCGTGAACTCGGGAGTTCGTGGGTTCGATTCCCACCGGGGGCAAGTTGTACATTGTATAATTTGTCTCGGTCTGTATAAAAAAAGTATAATATGTAGTTTATCAACCATCTAGTTTCCGTAACACAAGCCTCGTAGCTTACCACGGTTAGATGGAGCTGTGTGACCTGTCTGGAAATATTTACTCGATTTAACAATAAACTCCCTAAAGCGTCGAAATCAATTGGCTTTGGTTGGTTTAGCTCGTCTTCCAATTCTGATTTTTCTTCTCTTCATTTAACGACAACTCTCTATATCGCCATAAAATGCACGGTCCCTTCAGTGTCGTTATATAAAGTTTACACTGTATTTACACCAAACCAAGTTAGATATGTGATTTATGACGTTACTATCAGACGATGTATTTATTTATTTTATATATTTTTCTTCACGTAAACCTATTAAATTAAAATTAAATATATTTTATTTAAGGCATCTAGAAACCCATAATTAATTTATAACAATAATTCTAATAAATTTATAATTAACAATGTCAAACGACCTTATGTCAAAAATAGCTTTAATTATGTCGTTATCTGATTGTCTCAGTGGGTCCACAAAAGAGGCGTGCCGCTTGCGGAGTATGGCAAAAAAGTCGTTGACAAACTCAGCAAACATATCTGACGCACTACACCTCCAGGGCAACTTTAGAATGCATCTAAATGCATTATTATATGTGTTAAAAGTACGCCCCGTGTACTTTTTCCAGAGATGACTGGTGTAGAACGCCTGGCAGTACGCAACAGTGTAACAACTATTAGAATCATTTATTTATTTTCGGAAAAATCACAGCTTATTATAACTAGGACATAAAATTACAAACCTCGATCTTATAATCTATAATACAGATTATAAGATCGAGGTTTGGCGTGGGAATACAAGTTAGAGGGAAGCTAGTTTATTATTAAAAACGTCCTTATTACATTTGTCAAATCAAATCAAATCATTTATTTCCTTAGGTTAGTACACAACACGTGGATATTGTCAATACATTTTAATACAATATAAGCTTGGCTGGACCGAATCTAACAGCAATACAATTTATAATAAATAAAACATTGTTGCTATAAGCGAAGATTTTGTACTTATTTATAACTAGATACTTAAAATTTAATTCGTGGCTGAAAAAAGGCCGTGTCAGCTTATAATCTAATAACATTTATGTCCTTAAATATAAATTCGTGGCTGTAAAGTGGCCGTGTCTGCTTACAATCTAGTAATAATAATATTTATGTCCATAAATATAGATTCGTGGCTGTAAAATGGCCGTGTTAGCTTATAATCTAAAACAAACAATTACAATTATTAATAATGTCAACAAAACCCAATTCGCAGCTGGCCGTGTTCAACTTAAGATCTAAATATTACTAATATATGAAACAAATTTCTATGCAATGGTATCTTTAATTGCGTCCTTAAGTCATAAATCATAGTAACTTTTTTTAATTAATATTGATTTAACCGATTTGTGAATATACATTACAGTCTTTTAAACAACTTCTTGATATGTTTTTTCATCTTAATCTAGATGAGAGTCCAAACGCGGCGCCCAGCAGTAGACAACAGTTCGCGAACCTGGTCCATCTTTTTGGAGAGCTCATCCGACGTGATGTCTTCTCACACGACGCCTACATGTGCACACTTATATCTAGAGGTGAGACATCATTACAGCCCCTAGAACACAGTCCTAGAGGAGTCCTAGACCTCCACTGCTAACGATGGGCCTCATCGTCATTATTATAATCTTTATTTTATCAGAACCTCACTGATTTTCGTTTTAATAAAATTAATACATTTAAACGTTACTTTGAAAACATTAGTCAGTGTGAGTGACGTCACTTAATAATACGATCGTGTTCGACTTGAAAGGAAAGCAAAGCGCGCTTTTTTTTACTGTATTTTGTTAAACTGGAATAAAAACGCTACTCGAACGACTTTCAATGCGAAATAAATTTGTAAAAAAGCGCCAAGTCGAACGTGGGGTATGTGACGTCATTCGGCAGCCACTTGCAACTGCGAAAATTTATACGCTATATTTGAAAGTAGATTTTAGGGTGATTTAGACCTTATAAAAATCTAAAGTTTTTTTTCCAGGAATCTATAATGTAATAGTAACCTATTATAATGATTCATTTTTGCAGGTGACCTAATATCACCTACCGAGCCCACTTCTTCTTCAGGAAATTGCGGAATTAATTCTGTTCCTCCATCGAATAGCGGACAACATAATATGGACGACGACATATTTGCTGGCATCGACCTTAAATCCAAAATGGAGGTATGTACAATTTTGATCTTAAAATAATTAACTTCGTTACATGAAGCATTAAAAGTTCTCCAAAACATTTAACTTGTCGTAAATATTAATATATTTAAAAAAAGTGTATTCGCATTGCATCCCTCTCACTCGCACAATACAATATTTTCCAAGTCGAGAAATATACTCCTCATTCCGAATCATGCTCAGAGCGTGATATCAATTCGGAACACTCTAAATCACATTTTTATTCATAACATGATAGTTTTTTAAAGGTATGGAATAAAAATGCGGATTCCACATCTTTGAGTATGAATACTAACAATACATATCTCGGTTTATTCATCTTTATATGTGTAAAGTTTAATATTATTAACTTATTTTGGTATTTTAAAATAACTTGCCGTGTTACAGACATTTTTTTTTCACTTCCTACTTAAATATTAATTATAGATTTGTTTTAGAAGTAATATACAAACAGTATAAACTAATTACAATATTAAATAATTTAAAAGAAAACCTAATATTAAATTAACTTGAAAATGGCGCGGGACATTATGACAAATAACTGTCTGACAGCGCTCAGAGCGATTTACCTCGATATCGTGAGCAGTCTGAGCGCGAGAGAATGTCATTTGTGACGTCATATATCTTTTGCAAAACAGTTTATGCACGTCTTGGAACACCTTTAAGCGTGATTAGGTTACTATTATCGTGTCTCGGAACGAGTTAATAGCATACTTTCTTTCTAGCAAATAATATTACGGAAATTTTAGATATATATTTACTTTCATATACCTAATTTTAGACCGATTATAATACCAAATCGTTTGGCAAAGCTGCCTAGAACACAAAGATGGGGATTCAAAATGTTTCTTAAAAATTTGGCCTACACTCCTGGCCAGACACTGACTGAGTAATAATTTTGTACTTTACATGTCTGCAAACGTCTTGGATTATTTTTTCTTTTAGGAAAATGTCCGTATGGATCTTGACGACTCTAAAATAGACGATGATTTGGACAAACTATTGCAACACATAAAAGAAGATCAACAGAACTCTATGGATGCACCTGATAGTCCCAAAGATCCTGGAGAATCTACTCACAGGTATATAAAAATAAATTTTTTTAAACATTTTTTTTCTCATTCATTACAGCCCCTAGAACACAGCGTCCTAGACCTCCACTGCTGGAGATGGGCCTTCCAGAACTGGAGAATTTGGCCTACACTCGCCACGCTGGCCAGACGGCTTGGCGAGGATATGATGTCAATTTTTTTATGACAATTTATTAACGATTCCACAAGTTGGCATTAGTGGAACGGTGGTGTTGTAAATCTATGACTGCAGTACGTAAGAAAAGTGTATTTCTCATTGGTACATGCCGGGGGGGTTTGAACCGGACCTTTGTAGGATTTAAGGTACGCGTTCTTACAACCGAGCCACCACCGCGCCACAACCATTATCCATTATCAAACTCACTATTTAAATAAACGCGGGAACGTAAGCTACAACGGTAAATTCATATGGTGTATGCTTACGCCCTCTGGTTAAAACGGGTGGAGTTAGAAGAGAGTTCGGTTTCGTCGCCCGTGCAGTGACACCGTTATAATCAAATATTAAAACATTTAACTAAATACTTCTAATAAGCAATTTAAAGGACAATATGAACATTGAGGCGTGGTTTGGTGTAAGAATCGATCTAGTGATAAGTTATTTTGCCGTGAAATCGTGACCTGAACTCCTGCCACGCGGTGTGAGTATCCTGTCTTTCCTATACTTTGTCCTGGTGTTTTCTTCCAGCTGAGTTTAGCAGGTTTAAGTATCCCCAAGCTTGGATGCTGGCCCTGGAGAAGTATATATGCGACACAAAACCATAAAGTAACGACAATAAATTAACTATTTCTAAATTTCTCCCACGAACACACAACGAACAGGAATCTGCTAAGCTGCTGGTCTTTTGCTAACAGCTTACTCTTTGGACCACTTTGCTGCTTAAGTCTTCCACTGATAAATCAATAAAAATAATATAATAAATAACTTGTCGCAAATGCCTGTAATAGTTTACTTGATAAATTGACTTTGACTTTGAAACCTCATTGTCAAAATGTCATTTTTGTTGAAGTATTATAGTCATAAAGACTAAGCAAACATACAGATACATAGCTGTAGAGTCACATGTCGGTGTCTTTATATAATCTATTTCCGTCCCAGGGTTCTAAGGAATATCTGTTACGATTTTCTCTAAAATCCGTTAATATTTTCAGTGTAAATTCTCCAATGATGGGTCCTGGCGCTATGGGAATGATGTCTGGCAGTATACCTGGCATCCAGACCATGGGGATGGGGCCTATGTCTGTCCCGGGCATCGGTAAGAGTACGTGCAAATTTATTTATAAAAAATAATAAAATCACGTGGATAAGTAGGATGGGCGGCATTCGGGAAACTTCGGCACATCCTCTCATCGTCTATACCACAATGTTTAGCAAAAAAAAAATTCCGCAATATAAAAAAAAATGTATTATAATTTTGTATTTTTACTAACACTAGATATTATAAGATTTCTTTAAAAAATGTTACTAACACATTTAGAATTTATTCTGTAATAAAGTTTTATTATTATTATTATTATTAGCAGAGACGTTGGCAATGACAGTGGGTCTGGTCCATAAATTCAATGCTAGAGCTATGGACCGAGCTATGCTTGGTATTTCTCTAATGAACAGAATCCGAAACGTTGATATTCGTCAGAGAACCAAAGTAACTGACATTGCTTTTAAAATTAGCAAGCTGAAGTGGCAATGAGCCGGACACATTTGTCGCAGATCAATAAAATATATCCTATATATTTTTTGTTTTGTTAGTTGCTTTTTGTCAGTATTGTGTAGTTGTTTATATTTATTGTATCGCATTTATTACATTGTGTAGTTGTATTAGTATGTATTTATTACATAGTATTTGTATGTAGGTATATGTATGTTTATTATACTTATATAGGTATATTGTTTGTACATTATTCAATCATTTTTATTTTTTATATTTTGTGCACCTACTCCTGTCACTTAAAACTCTCTTATTGTTCTTAAGAGTAACAGGCAGAGAATGTCTAACGACATTATGTTAGCCCTTTGTACTTATGTGTAATAATTTTTTTAAATAAAAATAAATAAATAAATAATATACATGTGGTGAACATAATTTTGATCTAAACCATGCATTAAACTGCAAAAAAGGCGGACAGGTGAAGCAGGGCCACGACCATCATCGTGACAATTGTTGGTTGGGCGGATATTGCTTGGGGAATTGGAACAATTGAGCCAATCGCCTCCGTGGTCTAGTGGTAACAAACGTTGCCGTGAACTCGGGAGGTCATGGGTTCGATTCCCACCGTGGGCAAGTTGTACATTGTATAATTTGTCTCGGTCTGGGTGTTTATATGTATAATATGTATATATTTACAAAAAAAAAAGTGTAATATGTAGTTTATCAACCATCTAGTTTCCGTAACACAAGCCACGTAGCTTACCACGGAAACTAGATGGCGCTGTGTGACCTGTCTGGAAATATTTATTTATTTAATTACGCGAGATGTAACTTTTAGTCAGCCCGCACTTGTAGGAGACTTAATGCTTCACGGAGTATGGGAACCAGCGAGGAAAGCGTTTTTTGATGTTCGCATTGTTAATACTGACGCAACCTCGTACGGAACCCGTACCTGGGGAAGCATCTCCCAAACCCATTCACATGAGAAACACAAGATCTCAGAGCTTCATTTACGCCGTTGGTTATCTCGTGTGATGGCTCATTAGGTGCTGAGTACGCGGCTTTTGTCAAAAAGACCCCTTCACGGCTTTCTGAAAAATGGCAGAAGCCATTCTCACAAGTTGCAGGCTGGCTAAAAATTAATTTACAAATTTCTGTAATTTTATTTTGTTTTTTATTTTTATTTATTCAGGAAACATACAGATCTTAAATCATAATTACAACAATTCTAAGTTACACAATCCAGCAAAGTTTCCACTTAAATATTAAACATAGATTTTGCAAAAAAAATAAATAAATAATAGGGATAAGCTTAACAACAATACCTATATAAATACAACTAAATAATATACATATATATAGTAAAATAATGGAAAAAAATAGTAATCAAAAAATCAATTAATTAATTTAAAAGTTCTCCAAGCATTCCAATTATGATTCATTTAGATAATTTTATATTAATTTCTTTTTTTAACCTAGCAACACTAACACTGAACAAATCAATATCACCGAAATTTTCATTGTAGTTTAGGCATGATCTTAGCACAAAGGAGTTTTTCAAGTATTTTGTTCCAGCAAATCTGATACCAAATAACAGTTTGGATCTATTCCTTTTCCTACTACAATTCAAGTTTATTTTACTTAATAAATACGGCGAGATAATCTTACAATTTATTATCTTATACAAGAAATGGATGTCTCTTACAATGCGTCTGTTTTTGAGAGAGATGAAAGGGGGTTTGTTGTAACACAGTCTATATTTAAGATGTTTTATGAATCTGTTTTGAATAGTCTTAATATGTCCAAAGTAGACCTATAATAAGGGCTATAAGCTTAAGGATCAGAGGAACAAGAAAGCGAGTGACATGGATAGGATGTGAGGATGGATCAGTTATGTTTGAAGAAACGAATGAATGATTAAATGTGAATGAATGTTAGATGATTTTATATACTTATTTTTCTGTATTTTTAGTTATTATTTTTATTTTGTTTATTTGATTAAATCTGGAACAAATAATATAATAAATATTGGAACAAGCTACCACTGGCCATTAGGCACCATCTGTCAATGTTTTTAAACAATTAGTCACTAACTTGTTTCTTGATAAGCAGGAGCACACTGCATCTAGTACACATTAAATATTTGGCACGCAATATGTTTGTGTATGTCTATTTGTATATGTGTATATATATGTATATATATGTTTATAATACTTGCATGTAGTTTATGTAATTTCTTGGTTATGTAGTGTTTTTATAAATTAGACTAATATTATTGGATTGTTGCACCCTGCCCATAATCTCTCACCATCCCAAAGGTTAGTTGTCAGAGAATGCCTAACAGGCATTAAACTTGCCTATGTACCTAATTTTAAGTTTTGGTGCAATTAAGAATTTAAAATAAATAAAATAAAATCTGAATAAAGAAGAATAATAAATATCCAACCAGGAATGCGTACAACAAGCACAGCCCCGAGCAGTACTTGCGGCGCCCCAACTGCCGCAGTGTCCCGCCATTACCACTACACCATGCACTTCCCTCTCCCTCCGGCCGAACCGGAACAGACTCCTCACGACGCCAACCAGAGACACATCCTCCTGTACGGAGTGGGACGGCAGAGAGACGAGGCCAAACATGCCGTCAAGAAGATGACCAAAGGTAACATTCATCATTCATCTTTTTTTTTTTTTTAAATCGTTTATTCAGATAAAAACTTAAACTATTTACGTTTTTAAAATTATACGCCAATCTGCATAACAGTTTATTGGCGAATAGTACACTCTTTTTTTACAGATTTTTTTTTACACTATATTTTTAAAACACAAAGTTATTTATCATTAAATCACATTACTGTTGTATTTACTTAGCAAAAGCAACTTAAATTTTCCTTTAAATTCTTTTTTTGTCATTTTTACACAGTCAAATGATACGCCATAGGTGCCATTGCCGCTAGCGACATCTACAAAAAGCTTTGCCTGATACACCCCATTATTAACGACAATTTATTAACGATTCCACAAGTTGGTATTAGTGGAACCGGGACCGACGGCTTAACGTACTCTCCGAGGCACGGGAACGGTGATGTAGTAAATCCATGACAAATGTACTTAAGAAAAGTGTATTTCTCTATGGTACATGCCGGGGGGGTTTGAACCGACCTTTGTAGGATTTAAGGAACTCGTTCTTACAACCGAGCCACCACCGCTTCAATACAAATAAAAAGTCGTGCTGAAAGGGTTATAAAGCTTTCGTAACAAAAGGGCATGTATGAAGAGGTTGATGAATGTCGAAGAAGCGAAAGAGGTATGTCGTGATCGTGTCAAGTGGCGCTCAATTGTCTCTGCCTACCCCGCAAGGGATCTGGCGTGAAGATATGTATGTTCTTAAAAACTTAATATTTTTTTTTATTAATTTTGGAAAACCAACAGTTGACAATATTATAGTAAATAATATACAGTAAATTCACCAAGAACTATTAAAGGTTTCCACATATAAATTTAAAGTTAAGTAATAAAGAGCAAGAGAACCATAAGTAAGTTGGTAATGAAAAACAAATCACTCATTAGGGATTGCTGCCGATGATTGATTCTACGTAATGAAGCGTCGTTAGACGTCTAATATATGTTGCTTTGGAGTTAAATATGTCTATGTCCAAATCTTCCGCAAGAATATTATATACGAACAAGAGTGGTGCATATGGTGAACATTTTATTTAATATTTCAATTTATTTTCAGAAATCTGCAAATTATTTTCTAAGAAGTTTTCAATCGACGTTGCCGAAGGTGGCAAGATAAAGAAACATTCCCGTAGTGAATTTAATTTCGAAGCTGTAACACAAAAGTTTCAGGTAATTATTTTTTTAATATATTAATATTTCCAGACAGGTCACACAGCGCCATCTAGTTTCCGTGGTAAGCTACGAGGCTTGTGTTACGGAAACTAGATGGTTGATAAACTACATATTATACCTTTTTTTTGTAAATATATACATATAAACACCCAGACCGAGACAAATTATACAATGTACAACTTGCCCCCGGTGGGAATCGAACCCACGACCTCCCGAGTTCACGGCAACGTTTGTTACCACTAGACCACGGAGGCGGTCAATTATGGCAATTTAGTATTGTAATATTACACAAGAATATATTTTAAACTGCCTCCGTGGTCAAGCGGTTAAGTCCGTGGATTTAGACTCTGAGGTACCGTGTTCGAATCCTGGTCGGGACACAAAAATATTTATTAATGTATATCAATACATTTAATTTATTTGTGATATTTCTCGAGTTTGGTACGCTGGAGACATCGACGAGCTTGCCACTTGTCATGATTGGCCGGCAGTAAAGTTGGCTAAATGTGAATCCGCTTATTTATAAGCGTGGTTTCTGACCGCCCCGAAAGAGAAACGGTCGTGGTGATGTTGATGAAGAATATATTTATTTTAAATATATACAGTGTAAGCTCTATATAACGACACTGAAGGGACTGTGCATTTTATGGTGTTATAGAGAGTTGTCGTTAAATGGAGAGAAGAAAAATCAGAATTGGAAGACAAGCTTAACCAACCAAAGCCAATTGATTTTGACGCTTTATGGAGTTAAATCGAGTGACGTTACATAGACTTTAGACTTGAGGTTTATTGTAAAAATAATTCTAGTGCTGGTTAGTGCAATTTATTAACAAAAAGTCAAAGTATTTAGCGAAGTTTCGATCATAACTCCGAAACATTATAGTCTTGCACACGACGGTAAATTCATAAATTGCCAAGGGAGATGTTAAAAACATAAGTCTTAGTTTCGTTTACATACAAAACATTGAAATACTAGGGCCCTATTTCACTATGCCGACAGGTGCGACAATTGTGAGGAAAAAAAAACAATGTTACTGTCACCACTGTCACGGAGAGCCATTTTGAAAATAGTCCTAGGTTGACCACGAAACAAATCAACAAATATCTCGACTAGGAAAAATATTGTTTTTAAATTTAGATACATACAAATTGTAACAAAATATTGTCATTAAATTTAGATACATACAAATTGTAACAAAATCCTGTCATGTTTATAGGAATTTCTATAAAAAATAATTCCCAAAATTGTTATATGAGTATATATAATACTTGACAATTGTCACTCGACATATGTCACTGACAATTGTCACTCAACATATGTCACTGACAATTGTCACTCGACATATGTCACTGACAATTGTCACTCGACATATGTCACTGACAATTGTCACTCGACATATGTCACTGACAATTGTCAGTCGACATATGTCACTGACAATTGTTAACGTGGTGAAATAGGATCTAATAAGGTGTATCAGGCAAAGCTTTTTTATAGATGTCGCTAGCGGCACTGGTACCTTGTTTACACCTATGTCGGATCATTTTTTAAATGTTTTGTAGTTTTTATATTTTCTAAACAAAAATATGAATTTTAACTTAACGTTACCTACCATAAAAGACGAATTAGGAAAGCGTTGTAGTAAAAGGTTTAATTAATAGAACGGCAATTTCGAGATCACCATTACTTTGATTTCGCTTGGAAATCTCGATTTGTACACTTAAAAGCTGCTGACTTTGGTAATATATCTAGAAAATAATAAATTTCGTAAAAAAATACAAGTTTTCTATGCAACTGACAGTTCTATTAGGTACCATCTATTATGTGCCATCTATCGTGATAAAAAGTTAGTGATACACCCCATTCACGAATTAAGCCAGCCGACAATGATTTTTAAAATGTTTAAGCTGTGCGATGAATTATGACAAAGAAATCATACCATGGGGAATGTTAATAGAATCACATATAAGTCTAATGCAAATACACCCAGTATATATTATTTTTATTCTATTCCAGTCTATGTCAATGTATGAACAAGGTGCAGTATCTTGGGCGGTAGGGGGAGCTGTATGCGAATCTTTAGCCGCGTATGCTGCTGGAGCTACCACCTACCTGCCTCAACCTGAACACGTGGCCTTCGCTCTAGACCTCATGGAAGTCGCACTCAATGTCCATGGCCTCATAGATACTTGTATACAGGTAAAATAATAATATATATATGGCGATATGTAAGTCTTTAGCCGGGAACACAACCCACCTGCCTCAACCTGAGTACGTGGCCTTCGCTCTAGACCTCATGGAAGTCGCACTCAATGTCCATGGCCTCATAGATACTTGTATACAGGTAAAATAATAATATATATATGGCGATATGTAAGTCTTTAGCCGGGAACACAACCCACCTGCCTCAACCTGAGTACGTGGCCTTCGCTCTAGACCTCATGGAAGTCGCACTCAATGTCCATGGCCTCATAGATACTTGTATACAGGTAAAATAATAATATATATATGGCGATATGTAAGTCTTTAGCCGGGAACACAAGGTTATTAATGTAAATAAATACATTTAATTAATATTTAATTTATTTGTGATATTTCTCACGTTTGGTACGCTGGAGACATCGACGAACTTGCCACTTGTCATGATTGGCCTATAGTAAAGTTGGCTAAATGTGAATCCGATTATTTATAAGCGTGGTTTCTGACCACCCCGAAAGGGTAACGGTCGTGATGATACTTTTACCTTAAATAACTGTCAGTGTAAAACTCTATTACAATTCTCGTATAAAGGTTTCAGATATTCTGTTATTAGTCGCAAACGTTAGATTGTCAAAATAGTAACTTCTGTTATTGACTACCACTTTTAGCCCGAGTTTCTCCGATCATAGCCGACCTTACGTCAAAATAGCGTTTTCCACTATTTATCTGCAACAAATAAAGTGTGTTAGATGTGTTTCTTACTTGGTAAAATATATAAATTGAAGCTATAAAATTTCATTGCAAAATATTTCGCCTCTCTTTGGAGCGGCGTCATCAGTGACAGTGACTGAAGGTCTTTGTCATAAATTTTGAAAAAGTAATTTAATTTCTTTTAGCAATGGTAAAGGCAATGCACTATACAGTTTTGTATTTATTTTTTAGAAAAATATCATCATCACCTCGCGCATCATGGAAAACATCATCAGCATGTTATGTCCATTGTTGGTTCGATATTAATAAATTTACAAAACAAGTTAGACAAAACCTAATGCATTACATTCAGACCAGGGCTATAGTA
Source organism: Tinea semifulvella (assembly GCA_910589645.1). Lineage (NCBI taxonomy): Eukaryota > Metazoa > Arthropoda > Insecta > Lepidoptera > Tineidae > Tinea > Tinea semifulvella. The sequence goes on along the minus strand of OU342618.1, from coordinate 8,753,478 downwards.
TGCACCAAGCTGCCATATAAAAGAGCTTTCCCATGTTTTTATATCATGTTGTCCACTATTTTAAAGGTCACAAAAATAGGAAAAGAAATAACGAGTATAATATATATTTTTTTAAATGAACGCGTCGTAACGTTCCCAATACACCCCCTTACCTAAAAGATCGTTTCCAATTTATATGTGACTTACAACCTTTTCACTTCGTTCTTCCCATAATAACCTACCTAAAATCCCTCCCCACTCTTCCAGCAGATATTCAGATTCCTTTACTGTATCTGCAGCTCGCCAGTGGAACAAAGTTACTTTACTTAGATACTCTTACTTAAGTATCATCACGACCGTTTCCCTTTCGGGGTGGTCAGAAACCACGCTTATAAATAAGCGGATTCACATTTCGCCAACTTTACTATAGGCCAAGACAAGTGGCAAGCTCGTCGATGTCTCCAGCGTACCAAACTCGAGAAATATTACAAATAAATTAAATATTAATTACATTATTAAATTTTTTTGTGTCCCGACCAGGAATCGAACCCGGTACCTTCGAGGCTGAATCCACGGACTTTACCGCTAGACTACCAAGGCATAGATAGAGATATGTATTTTATATTTAGGTATATATTTATTTGTTTACGTATGACATTTATGAATAAGTATAGTTATATGTATGTAATTAATTTATGTTTTATATAGTAATAAATAATTTCAACTGTCTATTTTCTTCGTAACATTCTGCACCCGCTTATTACATATCTCAGTCACAAAGGTTAGTGGGTAGAAAATGCATTTACGGCATTAAGCTCGCCTATGTATCTATGCACTTGTTTTGGTTTTGTACAATAAATAATTTATTATTATTATTATTATAACGTTATTTTGCTGTCATCTGTAGTGGAAACCTTTATACGAGAACACCAATTTTAATAGCGTTTTACACTGACAGTTCCGTTCTTTAAGGGATTCCACTATATAACGTTGGCGCTTAAGTAACAGAATTGGGTTATAGGTCTTGTTGCATCTTCTATTGTAAAATATGCATTTTTTTACAGATATTAAAAGAGCTGTCCGAAGTAGAGACAGCTCTGATAGCTCGAGGAGCGTCTAGTTCTGGATTGGCTGCTCCTCGGGCATATACATCTGCATTGGCGCTCTACACTGTGGGGGCGCTAAGAAGATATCACTCGTGTCTTCTGTGTAAGTATAACCCATTTATTTAAAAAAGAAAATGCAGATTTTGTTGCAATTTAAATTAGACCCGCCACCAATATAGCCAATACGAGCAGTGGGGAGCGAGATCCGTGAACGTTAGCAACTGGAATCAGACACTCATGACTGACATCAGTCCCTAACACTATGCCGGCTTGACTGGACATGACGGCAATTCGAGCCTGATCCCGAAATGTGTGGATACACTTTACTGGGTTTATCGGCACGAACGGTGGATACTTCCCCGCCCCGGCAGACTGGGGAAATTACCACTATCAGTCTGCTTACCACGTATTAAATTAAAATTTAAAAAAGCGTTAGTAAGTATATATATATATTTACAGCTATGAATTTATGTTTAATTGACATATCATTATTAGTATTTAGATTATAATATGACGTCTTTTTTTTTTTTTTGTTTTATACATTTATAATTTATCTGACATATGTATATAATTTCTATACATCATAATTATTAAGTATTTAGAATGTAAACTGACACGGCCTCTTTACAGCCACGATCTTATTTAAGTAGTTTCTAAGTTAGTTAGTTTTACTTGCTTGTAGCAATAATGTTGTGCATAGCATACATAAATATGGATTATTGCCTGTTTACGGTCCAACCATTATTACCACGTTGATTAGTACATATGTTTTGAAAATTGTATTGATTTAATTAGTTCTGACTGTATCCAAGTTGTTTTGAGAAAACCAATGGAAATAAATTATTTTGATTTTGATTTTAATATGTATTTAGTTTATCGATATTATAATATTCCATATAAAGTAAGTAAGTATATTATTAATTAGCAGCTAATTTAAATAGTTATTTATTTCTCGTATTATTATTATCTTTATGATTGCACCTACATTTGTTCAAATTTGTCCCTAAGGTTTGGCTGTCAGAGAATGTCTTCGGGCATTAAGTCCGCCTTTGTACTTTGTGCAATAAAGTTTATAAATAAAAATAAATAAATAAATTTCGGCGTACGCTCTCGCTTTTATTTAAATAGTCAGTTTAATAATGGATAATGGTTGTGGATCAAGGAGATGATGATACCAAGCCACACCAGTATGTTATAGCCTACGATTTTCTCACCAGTGTGTCAGGAACAGACGTCAGCAGTTTTCGAGCAGTTGTGTCGCCTGGTAAAGTGTGTTGTAAACCCAGGAGACTGTGGCTCGGCAGAGCGCTGTGTGTTGGCACAACTACATGACCTCTACAAAGCTGCTTCTCATCTCAGTCACGCCCCTCATGCAGACACATTCGCCAACGCATACCCCAAAATTAAGTAAGTTAATATTTTATATCACAGCTCCTCTTTACAGCCCCCAGAACACGGAGTTCTAGGCCTCCACTGTTGGAGATAGGCCTTCCAAAATATATATATATATATATATATATATGGAGAATTTAGCCTACATTTGCCACAAATGAGTGGATGATGAGCGTATTATCGCGCAATAAAAAAAAAAGAGGAGGTCTCCTTTTCTTAAACCAGCCTATTCTCGGTCGCAAGTCCGAGACACCATTCTTCTCATCTCTTACCCACACACGACGGACCCGGCACCCGCACGGTGAATCCATGGAATGCTTAGAAATTTGTCTTCTTCAAAATCTAAATTTAACCTAAATAATAATAATAATACATAGAAAATAAAAATACATACTTACAAAAAAATAGCTCCTTCAAATCGCTGTCTTGTAGCGTGTGTATTAACGATTCCACAAGTTGGTATTAGTGGAACCAGGATCAATGGCTTAAAGTGAAGCATGGGACAAGTGGTGTTGTAAATCTATGACAAATGTACGTAAGAAAAGTTTATTTGCCATTGGTACATGCCGGGGGTAAATGCCATTCTTTTACTATCTCGTCCTCCCATCTCTCCTTAGGTATTCCTTTATTTCTCTTGCCCTTCCATGTAGTAACCACTTTATATATAAACATATCTTCGCTGTAGGTCCCTTGCAGAGACAATTGAGCGCCATTTGTCACGATCTCGACATACTGTCCCGAGTTGGTGTCACAGTTGGTTCGCTTGTATGTTCTGGACAAGTACCTCCGCGCGCGTGCTCACAAACTGCTGCCCCGTGCCACCTCACGCACATTGGCGCACCGTTATTCTCCATTGCCCATAGCGTTGTATGCACTTCAGAATCTGATTCAATCAGCACCACAGATTGACGTTTTTGCAGACGCTCTTTGCAAGATCAGCAAAGCATGTTGGTACTTCTGTGAGAATCGATAAATTAACATATATTTTTTATTAATTCTAAATTTAACTTTGTATAATACATTTCTTTGGCAACAAATTATAGATTTAATTAAGCATGACAACATTGAAATGCATTTAATTGATTCCTTATATAGTTTGTGGATTTTTCTTTAATTTTTATGAATATTTGTAAATAATATTAAGTGTGTCTAACTCCTCCTTGCATGGTGTATTGGAGTATATAGTGTAATACCATGTAAAGTGTATATAAAAAAAAAAAAGTACCTCTTTCGTTTCTTCGACATTCATTAACCTCTTCATTCATGCCATTTTGTTTCGATTGATTTTTAATGTATTTTTTTTTTTTATTTAATTTTATTTATTTAATTGTGATAGGTAAGTTGGTCAGCCAGAGTCTCTTTCGCATTATATATCTGTTTCGTCAATCTGTCTTCATTCTTTCAACATGCCCGTACCATCGAAACATGCCTTTCCTTATTTTTGTCTCTATGCTTTCTTTCACACCTATCTTTTTGCGTATGTCGTCATTACTATGCGGTCCGTCAAAGTGACGCCGCTGGTACGCTTGGTACTAACATGGCATTGTGTATGGTGAGTCGAGCTTTGTCACTGACATTTCGACTGGCGATCAGTGACCCCAGGCCACCGTAAACACTATTTCCCGCGTTCACTCTTCTTTGTACATCCCTATCATACCTCCCATCCACAGTGAAAACACATTGCCACCTATCGTATCTATATATTACTTATATATTTCAGACAAGCGTTGTACTCCCCCCTGCAGCCGACACCATCAAATTATGTCTACAATCCACAATTTTTAAGTGAATTTTTCACAAACCCTAGAAAAGGTAACTATAATTTTATAAATTTAATTGTTTTCTTAATCCACACTAAAATTAACTTTACTATAGGCCAATCATGACAAGTGGCAAGCTCGTCGATGTCTCCAGCGTACCAAACTCGAAAAAAAAATATCACAAATAAATTAAATATTAATTAAATATATTTATATACTTTAATAAATATTTTTGTGTCCCGACCAGGAATCGAACCCGAAACCTTCGAGTCTAAATCCACGGACTTAACCGCTAGACCACGGAGGCAGTTAAGACTTTGACAAGATTTATACTTGTCATTATGGGTCTATAGTAAAGTTGGCTAAGAGTGAATTAACTTTTTTCTTAATGCGTGGTTTCTCACTACCCTATTGGGTACGGTCGTGATGATGATGATGTTTTTTTTTGTAGGTAAAATAGAAATAGCATGGGCGAGACAGGTTGCTGAATCGCCCGGCAACCGATACAGCTTCGTGTGTTCCGCCATGCTTGCGGTCTGCCGAGAAGTTGATAACGATAGGTATGTCTTCATTATTGTTAAAAATAATCAACTAGTCATCTTAGACCCCGGAGGAAGACGGGAATTTGTAACGAGGTGTTGGCCTCCTAACAAAAATAGCATAAAAAATCCGCAGAATGTTACGTGAACAGGCTATTAAATTGCGCGCCATGCCCCGTGGAGTCTCGGGAGGTCTGGCGTGCAGGGGGACCAAATCTCTCACGAGTGGGAAATTTAACCTCTCTGTCTGTGCGAACACCGTGGTCGTGATGATGAAATTGCTAAAAAAACATCTGCTTCTGTGGTTTATTTTATTTTATTTATTTGGAATAACAAACAATTAATGAGGATACAATACAAATATAGATTACATAGTAAAGGTAATTATACAATTAACATCGTTATCCACAGATATATATTTAAAACATACAAAAATATATATAGAAAATTATAAAAAATATAGGTATATATATGTGGAATACCATTATTGGAATATAGTTTTCAAGAATAAAATCATTACTTCAAGATAGATATAAAAAATCTTGAAAGAGTACAGAGGCGTGCAACTAAACTTCCACAGTGATTGCGGAAGATGTCAAAGATCAGAAGATCAGGGCATCAATATTTAAAGCTTACAAGTCTCAGGGATCGCAGAATGAGAGGATATTTAATTGAGACATTTAAAATTCTAACAGAAAGGTATAACTGCCCCCACCTAGCCAAAATGTTTAGGTTTAACAGAATGATATTTCCTCGTCGTGACCACAGAATGAAACTAATGAGAAAATCCCGCAATACAAATGTGGGATATCCCATTCATGAATAACAGAGTTGTAAATATGTGGAACAAAATACCAGAAGACATTAAAGTCCTCAACTGTAAACACTTTTAAAAACAAACTGGACAAGTGGCTAGTGACAATAGAAATAGACTATGGTGATAACTGACAATTTTATAAACTTTACACCAGTGCTTGATATAGGCATATCAGCAATGCGCTGCGAGCCTATTATTGATTTGAAAAAATCAATAATAATAATAAAAAGTCTATATAAATTTTAGTGTTTCTTTCTATCTAGCGATTAAGTCCGTAGAATTAGACGCGAAAGAACCTGGTTCGTTTACTGGTCGGGACTGTGGTATTTCTTGAGTTTGGTAAGAGCTTTCCACTTGTGATGATGGGCCTATAGTAAAGAATCAGCTTCTTTTAAAAAGGGTGGTTTGTGATCACCCTCGAACACTAAATTTTTCCACTTTTAGAGTAAACGAGCTAGGGGTATTATGTGCTGAAATGACAGCATGGTGCAGTGGTTTAGCTGCTGAGTGGTTGGGTGCACTGGTTGCTCTATGTGGTGCTCAGATCTACCCGGCAGCTCCCCACGCGGCCCCCCCACCACTATACCCAGATCTCCTCCACCACCGAGACCTGCATGACGCCGCCGCACATGATGCTCTGGCTGTCTTCACCTGTATCTTAGTAGGTAAGTTCGATGGAAGCGAATAGGCGCTGGTTTTTTAAATTTTTGTTTTAGTTGCGCGCAACGTCCTTTAATATTAGCAACTGGCATCAGTCACTCATGACTGACATCAGTCACTAACACAAAATTATTTTATTTTGAATATAGTATAGTATAGTATCATAACGATTTGGTCTAGTGGTTACGTCCGTAGACTCGGGGTTACCGGGTTCGATTCCTGGTCGGGACACAATAATATATATTAATCTAAATAAGTAAATTTAAATAATTTTGTTTGTGATATTTCTCGACTTTGATACGCTAGAGACATCGACGAGCTTGCCACTTGTCATGATTGGCCTATAGTAAAGTTGGTTAAATGTAAATCTGCTTATTTATAAGCCTGGTTTATGACCACCCCGAAAGGGAAACGGTTTTGTTGATATTTTACTTGACTTTACAAACAAAAAAAATATTGATAAAAACTTGCTCCAAATCGTAACCAATGGGCAAAGTGCCAAGGATACTTGCAGCATTGCCATGTTGAATAGCAATGCTGATCCTTTGGCCCAAATATTGTCCAGCCCTCTTGTCTCCCGAGGTGTTAACGATCTGTTTTGATAACGCCTTTACAATTTCCTGTGCACTTGTTCCCCACGGCCCGAGAGTTAATATTTTTATTTAATTTTATATTTCAGCTCGTCACTGTTTTTCTTTGGAAGACTTCGTCCGTCACGCGGCGTTACCGTCTCTGGTTAAGGCTGGTGGCGGAGCGGCAACTGGTAACCCCGCTAACGCCCCCTCCCCAGACACCGGCGCCAGGCTCACCTGCCATCTACTTGTACGACTCTTCAAGACTTCCGACATTCCACAACCAGGTGAAAAAAAATATGAATTTATTTATTTAAAACTTTATTGCACGTTATACAAGGGGCGGACTTAATGCCGCTAGACATTATCTGACAGCCAACCTTAGGGACAATGGGGACCATTTCAAATATAAGGTAGGTGCAAATATTTATATATAATAATAATAATAAATAAATCTATATACATATAAATACAATTATATTACTAAAATACATACTAATAATACATATGATACCATTAAATAACTTATGAACCATTTAAATAATACGGTGACACCATTTTTTAAAACATTTTTCGGTTGGATGCTTGTCGGATTTCTACCGGTAGTTCATTCCACAGATTTGCAGCGACAACAACAAATGAGTTGGCCATAAATCCAGTATGGTGAGAGGGAATGGAGAGAACAGAGTTATAAGAAGAGCGAAGAGACTTATCATGGAATGAAGAGAGATAGGCAAATTTACTCTTGAGGTATTTCGGAATAGAATCTTCATCATGAGCCTGTGTCTCTCCACTGCTGTATATAGGCCTCCCCCAAGGCTCGCCATTTTACACGATCTTCCGCCACCCTCAACATCTCCTACTAGCGACCTTTTTCAGGTCATAAGTCCATTTGGCGGGGGGTCGTCCCACTCTGCGTCTTCCACTACGTGGTCTCCACTCCAGAACCTGTAGGCGGACTGATGATGGTAATTTCCCCAGTCTACCGGGGCGAGGAAGTAACCACCGTTCGTGCTAAAAAACCCAATAAAGTTTCGACGTTTCGACATCAGGCTCGAATTGCCGTCATGCCAAGTTAAGCCAGTGTCACTGATGTCAGTCATGACTGTCTAGATTCCAGTTGCTAACATTCATAAACCTCGCGCGCCACTTACCATCAGGTGGGAGCAAGGTCACACTACTGTCGTGCTAGTATATACAAAAAAAAAAACACCCCTTCCATATATTCTTTTTTCATTTCATTTCATTAAATTATTACCGTAGGGACCGTCTGGAACACTTGGTTAGGTCAATTTATAATACTCTGTAACTAATATTAGTTACCTACAGTAAGCGAGATAACACAATCATGGTCAGACAGCTTAATACGAAACAACACGACAAAGACCAGAAACAGCCCAAACTATCAATACAATTATGGAAGTTATATACATAATTATACAGTCCATTATTATAATTTATTAATTTTGATCTTATTCCACGCCCGTCCTATAATAATAATTTATTAATTTCGATCTTATTCCACGCCCGTCCATTAAAAAATAATTTAATAATTTTGATCTTATTCCACGCCCGTCCATTAATAATTGTTCGCGCCGATCGCTTATAATTAAAATTATTCGACCAATTTTGGATGGTAAGGCGTTATTGTGATTTATCGGTGCATAAACAGACGTCCTAATTTGTTACCCCTACACCTTTGTCCTGTCTCTTTCTCTCCGCTTCCTTTCTACATTACCCATCCCGCTCACGCTGCGCTTGTGCACCTAAAAAGAAGAAAGATATGACGGACCGCCGTGTGTGCCACGGCAATCGTTGTCGCGCGGTCGTTGTTCTCGAGACGTCATAGAAGACGACGAAGAAATCGCCGCGATCGTTGCTATTATACTCGCATTCGATAAACCCCGCAAAATTAGTGATATTTTCAAGTGCTGGTGCCGAGGACATCAGGTGAGTTCCTTTACCAGTTTCCTCTCTTGTTTGTTGATTGCACCAATTGTCACAGTATCGTCTGTGAATTCTAAGTTGGCGATTACCGCAACCCCGCTTTTTTATACAGTCCGCTAAACCCGCGCCATAAATAATAATTTATTAATTTTGATCTTATTCCACACCCGTCCATTAATAATAATTTATTACTAGCAGCAGAGTGAGTGCCCAATAACACTAACTTTTTAAATATCTCAAGTAAGCCTTGACTTATACTATTATCGTTAAATAATCATGTGTGCCTAAATAAATAGTTCTTAAATAATATATATAAGTTAGTTGTGTAAACCGCACGATTTGTCAATTTCGCTATGCCCTCAACTTTTTAAAAAGTTGAGTATGACATAAGGTGAACATAGACATGTATCAGATATTGAACGACTCTGCTGCAAGACCGCTTTTATTATATAGTGCCAACTAGCTGTCCCCTATAAGACCAGGGCAACCTTAGTATAGGGGACAGAAGTCGTCTACTAAATTAAACATGTACAACAATGTAATTTTTACTTTTTGTTCAATATGTATATTTAATTTTGTGTCAATAAACTATTATTATTATTATTATTAATTTTGATCTTATTCCACGCCCGCCCATTAATAATAATTTATTAATAGTATGTTTTTGCTTGTTTCTGTAGGTTTATACAGCGTGTCCACATCTCCCGGGCCCGGGGGGGCTGCGGCGGGGGTCAGGTTGTCTTGTGACCGACATCTCTTAGCAGCAGCTCACAAGAACATCGGCGTCGCACCTGTCTTAGCTACCCTTAAAGCTATTCTTAGTGAGTATTACACACGCCTTCAAAATAATGTCTGGAAGACTGGATAACTAAAATACTTCAACACCTCAGTGTACTTTTAAAAAATGATTATATATTATGTATTGGTGAGCGTATTATCGCGCAGTAAAATAAAAAAGGAGTCCTCCATACTTCTCATCTCCTACCCACACACGATGGACCCGGCACCCGCACGGTGAATCCATGGAATGCCAAATGTTTTATCTTTGTCTAAAATTAGCTTGTATGAAGGAAGACATTTGTCAGACAAAAATAATTGTGTTTAGGCTAATATTTAACTTATATTTGTAATATGAATCGGTTAATCAGGAGCAATCCAAATTCCCTCTATTTCTATTAACCAAATATGCTACCACTAGGTGGCGCCACGTTACTTCAAATTTGCAATGTTTAAATACTCGTATTTGTCAATTTAATTCGCAACTGCCTCCGTGGTCTAGCGGTTAAGTCCGTGAATTTAGACTCGGAGGTACCGGGTTCGATTCCTAGCCGGGACACAATAATGTTTAAATAAACTTAATTAATAATTTAATTTATTTTTAATATTTCTCGAGTTTGGTACGCTGGAGACATCGACGAGCTTGCCACTTGCCATGTTTGGCCGGCAGTAAAGTTGCCTAAATGTGAATCCGCTTCTATATAAGCGTAGTTTTTGACCACCCCGGAAGGGAAACAGTCGTGATGATACTTTACTTTTTTTTTAATTTGCAACGAGAAGTGGGTACTGGACTCGCAGAAATAGTTTTCTTTATAAGCATGATTGCTTAAAACGTCAGTCGCACGTAGCACCCCGACCCAGTAAGAAGTCTATGATCTACCGTGATCCCGCTCTTCTGGAAGACGCGCCGGTTGTGTTCTGCGGACTGCTGTGATAACGAATAACTAATAATCGTGAAGTAATTTAGTTTGGCGAATATCCTGGCCAGGATAATAATAATAATAACGATTACTAGATTTACCCCCACACACATACACCTCATTACGGAAAGCCACAATACTAAACACATGTAGAATCGTTCGAAATTCCTACAAATAGAAACAGATCATCATTAAAATTATTCACTCACTTTCATAAATAATGCTGCCTTGGCTAAGGCCCGCGAGCATTATTAAAATCCGGCCTTTAAACTGACAGTTTAAAATATAAATAATAATAATAATAAATTCTTTATTGTCCAAAACTATTTTTTTTTATATGCATATTCTACTAACTAACCTTTGTGATTAAGATCTGTTATAAGCGGGTGCAGACAGGTTACGAAGAAATTTGATAATTAACTAATAATTATCAGGATAGGTGATTGTGAAGCTGTGAAAAGGTATGTGGCTTACTTTCCTTATAAGTGACCCATCCTATTCTGTTTCTGATATCATACCTCTGTATCCGGATTGCCCGTTACTGTTTTGCTATACATAGAAAAATTCAAATACAGTCCACTGCGGCCTTTGTTCGCGTTTCGCCTTTGCCATAAGCATGCCGTTTTGGGTCGAGATGATGGGCCCATTGCGACGGTCCCTACGTAATGTATTGTAACTCAAAAACTAGGTACATCTTACTCGTACATCATTCGTTTTCGCGTAGGAGCTCGAAAGGTCAAAGTCAGAAGTCAAAGTCAAAATATCTATATTCACGTAAACCTATTACAGGTATTCATGAAACGTCAATAATTTAACTACATTGAATGATTCTACTCCTGCTAGTGGAAGACCAAGTAGCAAAGTGGTCCAATAAGTAAGCTGTTAGCAGAAGACCAGCAGCTTAGCAGATTCCAGTGACCTGTTAATGTTTAATCTGACTGAGAAAGGAATCTGCAAGGAAAACTCAGCTATATCAGATTTACAAATGAAACAGATACAGTTTAGTTTATAGTTATTTAATTTAATTTTATTCGTTCATTCATCACAGCATCCTAGACCTCCACTGTTGGAGATGGGCCTCCAGAACATATATTTGGAGAATTTGGCCTACACTCGCCACGCTGGCTGGCCAGAAGGGTTGGCGAGGGTCTAATGTATTTTTTTTATAACAATATATTGACGATTCCACAAGTCGGTTTTAGTGGAATCGGGACTGACGGCTTAACGTGCTCTCCGAGGTACGGAAACGGTGGTGTTCTAAATCTATGACAAATGTACGTAAGAAAATTTGTTTTCTAATTGGTACATGCCGGGGGGGTTTTGGATTTTAAGAAAAGCTTTTTTACAAAAACAAAAAAATATAGTATACACAATACAATGTCTATTTTTAGTGGTGGGTGATTCGGCTCGGGATACCAAAACCGGGAAGAAATCCTGCGAATTGTCCCACATTTTGGGGACCAGCGACGCTGCGCCAATGGATGCACAACTCGACCTCATGTATGTATTTTTATAAATTTATTCAGGCGTTCAATACAGTTTTTACCCACATTTTTAAAAAGTATGATTAAATTAACGCATGTTTTATAGTTATAACAAGTGATCGGTGTAGATTAATTAAATCCACTTTTTATATATAAGTAAGTCTTGTTTCAAGCGGTGCTATTTTTATATAAATAGAACCTTGGCAAGCTTACAATATTAGTTTTTGAAATTAAAAAAAAATACGTATGGCATCATAGCAAATGGCACATACTTTCAACGAGAACAACAAATAGGTAGTAGGCGGACTGATGGTGGTAATTTCCCCAATCTGCCGGGGCGGGGAAGTATCCACCTTTCGGGACGATAAACCCATTAAAGTGTATTCACACGTTTCGGGATCCGTCTCCAGATTGCTGTAATAGCCAGTCAACCCGGCAATAGTGTTAGGAACTGGTGTTAGTCATGAGTGTCGATTCCAGTTGTTAACATTCATTATATAACCGGCAATAGTCGTAATTCTAAAGTCGTCATAGAAGACGCTGAAGACGTCGTCGTGGTCGTTGTTATTCACGTTCCGAGGCCATCAGGTGAGTTCCTTTACCAGTTTCCTGTCTTGTTTGTTGATTACTCCGATTATCATAATATCGTCTATATATCTAATGTGTGATCACTACAGTCCACTAAACCGGTACCTCCACTTGTTTTTGTATATGAATAGAGCTTTTCAACTACTTGACTCCATTATTAATTTTAATAATTAATAAGAACGTTGATACTATTTATATGTAAATATTTTTTTATTATGACCCAATAATATGTCAAACAAGTTTTTTTTTAAAAAAACGCCTAGATTATAATAGCGAAATATAATTAACGGACGTCAACGGCTTTAACGATTACCTTAATGGTAACATATTTTGCTTCAAGATGAAAATTAAGAACCTACAAGTTAATTTTATTTTGCATATTTTTTATATCATATTTATATATATTTAAATAAAATAGAGGTGGGCGTTATTGGATATTTAAGGCATCGTTGCAAAAAAAAAATGGCATCCGTTGCCGGCATCAAAGAGAAAAGACATTTGATGAGACACGCGTTTGATGACAGATTTAGGTCATAGTCAAAAAGTCTATGTACGTATCTATAGCGAGACTCCTGCGCAAGACCAAGACCAAGATTTAGACTGCAAGACCGAGACTAGCTGTTCTAAATCTTGGCAAGACCTTTAGGGAACACTAGTTTTGCTAGACGTTCTTTGGTGATTGGATAGATGGCGTTAGCATCGCGCATATGGTATTGTATCTTTGCTGGCATCTGTTGCAGGCATCGATGCAATAACGCTCACCTCCAATTTATAATAAGTATTTATACCATGTTTTTTATCCTTTAGGATGGTAGACTCTGAGATGAGTGGGGGCCATAGAACGCCTAGGTTTGTTCAAATTTACTATTGGGATTCACAATCGCACCACATTGTTTCTAAAAGCTTGACAATACTTTTAAAACCCTCACAAAAGTCTAAACTGCTTGCTTTCGTTGTACGCTTTAATTGTACATTTCATTGACCATAACTTAATCCTTCCCACACTTAACTGTTTCGTCAATCTGTCTATCCCTAGTTTCCCCTTTAACGGTGCGTTCTGTTTTGTGCGATTTTTGTTATATACCTAAATATATTAAATATATAAGATGCAGGACCAATCGGTACAACATGAATTGATACATGTACAACATGATGTATGCAAATCATTGCGGGTTATGGTAGTGATTGACATGCACTTTCAAATTGATTATTTTGTTATTTCAAGAGTACCTCGGGTCAATCATTTCCGAAAGTAAAGGTTGAATAAACATTTTTTTAAAACTTTTTTATTAAAATACAAAGGAATATTCTAAAAGTTGTCCTTTAAGAAATAGTGCCTCTACTGGAGTATAGATGGCGCTATTATAAATGCGAACAATTATAGCCTTTAAAACATTAAACTTAAGGTTGACATTGGCTAGAATTATTGTTCAGTTGACCATTAGAGATAAAAGTTCCTTGATTCGATCATAGATGGCGCTATTATAGTTGCACACAATTATAATCTTAAAAACATAAGCCAAGTTTCACATTATTTATAGCGGCAAGCACGTCGATGTACCAGACTCGAGAAATGTACGGCCTAACCACTAAACCACGACGTCTTTTAACTACTATCAGATAAAAATTGCACAAAACTAAAAGCTCTCTAAAGCTTGTTGTATAAAATCTCATTTTAAAACCCATTCACTAATTTTAATTAAATTAATATCATTCGTTCCGCACAATGGTCGTAAGTCATTGGGAATTTTTAAAATCTCATTTCAGTGTTTTCTTTTTTTTATGTTTATTTACGCTTTTTGTGTTAAGTTACCTGTATTGTGTTAATGAATAATAACTTCTTCAAATGTCCCACTCCTGTAGCCCCAGTGTGACATAGAAGTTACAAAAACGCAACTATAGCACTATATTTAATAAACCACATATCACCAATACTCGAACAAAGTATCAAAATACTAAGTACGTTGCGAAATTGAACATAAAGCTATAGTCCGATTTGTAATACAAGACAACGGTTTGACAGTTTTTTTTTGTTGTGTTATAGGGAAGGCAAAGGGTCTAGCCCATACAGCCATGTCTGACGTAATATATCTTTCTTTCTTATGAGTTAATAAGGTTATCACAAAATTCCAGATATTGCAGAATTTGATGCTTTTCTTGAACTCACTCGCGGTATTATAGCCCAAACACGTCGGGTAAAATATGGGAGTACACAGCGCGGGAAAACCGCAAAAAATAAACTCGCAACTTGTGCCCCATATTTAAAGTCAAAATTATTGTTTTCAATAATTATTAACATTATTAAACAAAACAACACTTTTGACTAACAATATCCACTGTAAATTAATTTACAAAACAAAAACCTAAACTTGACATGTCCGCGCAAAATGGCGCGAAGGACACTTTTTTATAGTTATTTAAAGGATATTGTACAAAATACAACAATACAACGTTCTAAATACTATGTATATTTACCGCCTCCGTGGTCTAGTGGTAACAAACGTTGCCATGTAATCGGGAGGTCGTGGGTTCGATTCCCACCGGGGGCAAGTTGTACATTGTATAATTTGTCTCGGTCTGGGTGTTTATATGTATAATATGTATATATTTACAAAAAAAAAAAGTATAATATGTAGTTTATCAACCATCTAGTTTCCGTAACACAAGCCTCGTAGCTTACCACGGAAATTAGATGGTGCTGTGTGACCTGTCTGGAAATATTTATTTATTTATTTATTCATAACTGCGTTACTATTTTAAGTTCTTAACTGTCATGTCATGTCATGATTGGCCTATATAAAGTTGGCTAAATGTGAATCCGCTTATTTAAAAGCGTGGTTTCTGACCACCCCGAAAGGGAAACGGTCGTGATAATACTAGATGATACTGGTTGTGTTTAGAAAGCTTAATTTTTAAGGTAAGTAAGTAAAGTATCAACCACGCTTATAAATAAGCGGATTCACATTTAGCCAACTTTACTATAGGCCAATCATGTCAAGTGGCAAGCTCGTTGATGTCTCCAGCGTACCAAACTCGAGAAATATCACAAATAAATTAAATATTAATTAAATGTATTTATTTAGATTAATAAATATTTTTGTGTCCCGACCAGGAATCGAACCCGGTACCTCCGAGTCTAAATCCACGGACTTAACCGCTAGACCACGGAGGCAGTTTAATTTTTAAGGGTTTGTAAATAACTTGTGAATGTTTATAATTAACAATAAAAAATAATTTAACTTATTCAGTATCCCTATTCTATTACTTGAGCGCAAACGCTATATAATGGAATCCGTTAACTATATACATATATATCTCATGATGTAGAATTCATTTATTTATTTATATACCTACTTACTCACTTTTTATGCTGATGTTTATTGTCTTGTATTATTATTATTATTTCATTGATGTTATTAGGGTTGAATTTTGATTTATTTTATTATTATTATTTATTTGTCTTTTCTTTCTTTTTATATTAATTTTATACTGTATATAACTATTGTTAATTTTAAAGCTTTATTAATATTAATATTTGTATAGTAAATTAAAAAATATAGGTATATTGACAATCCATTTTTAATTAAAATGTATGTATTAATTATAAGATTAAGTGCATGGTAAATTGGGCTTTACTGTTAAGCCATGTAATGTTGTATTAATAAATAAATAAATAAATCTCGCTATTAAGGTTGATATTTGCACGGCCGCTGACAAGGTCGAGCGCTTATAGAGTTGAGAATTGAATAATGTTTTGTAATTATGACGCAAGCTCTGACGTAAATAACGAAATCCAATAATAACATTTGCGACTAAGTAACATAGGCCGCGTTCGTTTTATAGCATTTCCAACATTTCGTAACAACTTCATAAACCAGCGTGAAATGTCGTTTTTGTTAAGAAATACCACTTTTTTTAACAATGCTAACATTTCTTAAAAAAAACAAGCGGTGAGGCTACTTTTTGACAAGTATGACAAGTAACAAATAATATCAAATCTGTTGGGTAATTCTGAGCAGCTCAGGGCTCCGGAGACACCGGCTTTTGATTAACATCAATCTTATACGCAGTTGGTGGTTGTGTTTTCCTTTGTTTTGGGAGAAATTAGGCTGGACCAAGAGGCCTGATGTTGACTCCACAGAGAACACCTAAACCTGCTTATTTCACACGGCGATAAATATCAAAACTCGCAACGGAATGGTATGAAAAGAGGACTTACGTGAGGATCGGGATGCAGGATAACTTTTGATCACTGCGTTGGATGCTTCCACTCTTAATTTCACTCTTTTATAAAATAATGTTTGTAAATCGCACGCGCACGTTTGGCAACCCACTTTTTTCTTCGTCGTTCTTGCCTCGGCCACATTGGCGCTAGGCTCGGGTGTCACGAATTAGATCACGTGACACACAAGATGACAGGGCGCGCGATATTTAAATTCTTGATATGAACGGTTTGGAGAAGGAACGTAATTAGGAACACCAGGGAGGGGAGGATGATACAAGGACTGTTACGAAGCCCCGACAAAATCAATTGACAATGTATTATGGTTTTTTAATTTATTACATAAAATCGTTTAAAATACATTTTAAACAAATATAATATAAACTATAAAGTATACAACAATGTAAACAAACTTGTTTCTTATGTTAAATGACATCTGTCAAAAAGTAACATCAATAACCCTCCTTTCAACACGGTACTGACATACGAAATTAGCATCAAATCATAGAATTTTCATTAAACGAACGACTTGTGCTAAAAAAAGTGGTATTTTCATGCTAACATTTCTTAAAACGAACGCGGCCATAGTAGTTTGACGTTTTTTCATCCCTCTTTATATTTTATATAGATTTTTCAAGTCTGGGTATAATATCGCACATCTAGATCTAAACAGCACTCAAAAAAGCTCTTTTTCGAAAAAGGCAAAGTGGTTACTGCATCCGTGTGTACTACTGAAGTTTTCTGTATAGATATAAGTAGGTATATATGTTTATATTAAATCTCAAAAAAAAAAAAAAAAAAAAAAAACTAAACGTTATTCATAGGAAGTTTTAGATCGTATGTATTTTTTTTAGTTCAAAATACATTGCTTTATTGTGTATAAAACAAATTATGTGGTACTCTGTACCAGGGGCAGCAGTGGAGTTGGAAATACGCTGCTCGACTCTTCGCAGTCGCTGTCTTCTTTAGCAAGAAGAGTCTTGGCCGAGATTTGCTCAGAAGAATGGGTCTTGCAGAAATGTCTACAAAATCCAGATGAATTGTATCAACCAGACATGCTACTCGATTCAATGCTCACTTTAAGGCAGGCGCAAAGGTATTGCTTTTCTTTTATTAATATATTTCATCATCATCACAGCCCCTATAGAGTCCTAGACCTCCACAGTTAAAGATGCGCCTTCCAGAAATTTCTGAAGAATTTGGCCTACACTCGTCACGCTGCAGCGCTGGCCAGACGGTTTGACGAGAGGAAATAAATAATGATACATATATGATATCATCATTACATCATTACAGCCCCTAGAACACAGCGTCCTAGATCTCCACTGCTGGAGATGGGCCTTCCAGATATATGTTCTGGAGAATTTGGCCTACACTCGCCACGCTGGCCAGACGGCTTGGAGAGATGGCAGATATATACATGTAATTTATTATGATCAATGTATGTTATATTTATTTTTATTTTTTTATACTGAGCACGACATATGACACCGCGGCCACCTGATGTCGGTCGTCTGAGGCTGGCGTCAGCTGCTCCCAAGGCGCGAACTATGCGGTCATAATTTATAAAATATTTTTTTCAGATTGCTACACATGATCTGTTATCCAGATTCAGCTAGTCACACACATCCGGATTTAGACCAAAAAACTATGATTACACGACTATTAGAGGTAAATGTATTTAACTATGTATTTACAACTTTAAAAACACACAAAGAATTGGGCCTAATCAGGTCTTTCGTCATAACATTTATAGGAAGAGCTTCCAACACGGCATTAACGGAATCATACAGTATTTGGTTGGCTATAGATTGGTGAGCGTCTTGTTGCGCAATAAAATGAATAATTAAACACAGAAATGAAATTATATATCTGGGTAGTATTTTCACTGCGGATGGGAAGTACGATAGGGATGTTGAAAGAAGAGCGAATGCGGGAAATAGTGTTAACGGTGCCCTGGGGCCACTGATCGCCAGTCGAAATGTCAGTGACAAAGCTCGGCTCGCCATACACAATGCCATGTTGGTACCAACACTGATGTATGGAAGCGAGACGTGGATATGTCAGAATAAGCATGAGAGTAGGGTTAATGCAGTAGAAATGAGATCGTTACGTCGGATATGCGGCGTCACTTTGTCGGACCGCATACGTAACGTCGAAATACGAAAAGAGTAGGTATAAAAGAAAGTATAGGGACAAAAATTAGAAAAGGCATGCTACGATAGTTCGGGCATGTTGAAAGAATGAGCGAAGAAAGATTGACGAACCAGATTATAATGCGAAAGTTGTGGGTGAAAGAGGCCCTGGCAGACCGAGACTCACATATCACGATCAAATAAATAAAACACTGGTTAAGACCAAATGTCCTAACATCAGTTAACCGACCACGGAGAGGAACCTCTCCGCGGTCGGCTAATAGCTTTAAATATATTTTTTGGTACCGCGGAGTCATTGTCGGGCATTCGCGGTTCATAGACGCATCTACAGTAATAAACGCATTAAAAGAAATACAGTCCATCATTTACATAATTCTCCAGCCAGGGTACCCCGAGTCATCCTACATCGGGCCTTGGCCCCAACAGAAATGTTCCATTATTGTTTTTGAGATATATAGTTTTATATTTATAGAATGCAACCAATTTTAAATTCGCTCTTTTATATATTCCAGAACTTGGAGCAATGGTCCCTCCGCATGTCCTGGTTGGATCTCCAGCTGATGTTCAAACAGTTCCCCAGCGGTTCTTCTGAACTCAATACGTGGCTCGACACCGTCTCCAGGGCCATCATCAATGTCTTCCAACAAGACAAGGACAAAGACAGGTAAAACTAGAATAGATGAAACCTCAGGATGTTCAGAAACAATAGTTTCCGAACGTTATTAATCTGACGTTTCCCCCTTCAGCCTGCTTCTTCTTCGGTGGTTTTTTTTCCTGAGTTTACGTGCTCCTCTATAATTCGCAGGAAATATAATGTAATACACTTTTGGTCCTTCGAACCGGATTTGAACCAGAGACCTATGGATGAAGTAGGCGACTGGAGGGAATATAATATCATATTTTTGGTCCTACCTTACCGGATTTGAACCAGGAACCGATGGTTGGAGTGAAGGACTGGAGGAAATATAATATCATACACTTACCCTTCTAATAACTGCCCTCTGAACGGAAAACGAATTAAGGCTGGTGAAAATACTTCGAAATATAGCGTAAGATTTGGCCAAGGCGTTGTCCGAGAGGCTGACGAGAAATCTGGAGACAGGAAGGCTGGCAATTATTTCTACTATCTCTGATGGGACATCTCTTGAAGAATTTTTTTATTTATAGTTCTTTTTTTATTACGTTGAGTTAATAGTTTTTGTAATTTAATTTCATTCATTACAGCCCCTAGAACACAGCACTATTGAAGATGGGCCTTCCAAAACATACTCGTATATCTGGAGAATTTGGCCGGCTAATTTTTAATGACAATTTATTACGATTCCACAAGTTGGTATTAGTGGATCCGGGACCGATGGCTTAACGTACTCTCCTCCTCACGGGAACGGTGGTGTTGTAAATCTATGACAAATGTACATAAGAAAAGTGTATTTCTCATTGGTACAAGCCGGGGGGGGGTTTGAACGACCTTGGTAGGATTTTAAGAAAAGCGGTCTTACAACCGAGCTACCACTGCGCCTTTACGCATTGAATCTATACAAAATAAATTATTTAAAATGTAAATAACGGTTAAATTTGATTTTGGTAACAGTATAATTTTTAAAACGAGATTTATACCGACAACATGGCTTGTCAATTCAATTCAAAATTCTTTATTGTATAGATTGCTTATTCTAATGACAGTTGTATGTACATGTCATGATGATGCAATCTGCCCATATTATGGGCATACAATATGCTTATGTCAATAGATATTTATTTGTATATAGTTTATATCTAATATTGTTCTTGTCAATTTATTGGAATACAATGTTAATGTCAAAATTTGCTTGCTAAAAAATCTTTTATTGAGTAAAAACAGTTGTCAATAAGAATTTTCTTTAACTCAATAGTAAAACGTTTTATAGGTAACTCTCGTATCTCTCTAGGAATTTTATTATATACTCTAATGCACATTATGTGGCAGTTTCTGCTGTAATATTCACTTACACTTCTTGGGTAGATTAGTCTGTCTGAAAATTATTACAACAATGTATAATAGAAATAATGAGATGGCGCTATTTAAAGTGTCTTGTTTTATGGTATAGACCGGGAGGTGAACGCGGCTCCAGTAACACTAACAAATGGCCCGAATCAGTGTGGCTTGTAGCGCCGCTCGTCGCCAAGTTACCTGCTGCAGTACAAGGGAGAGTGCTCAAACAAGCTGGACAGGTATTATTTTACGAATTATTTAAGCTTTCAATATGGCTATTTTAAAAAAAGTATCATCACGACCAACTTTACTATAGGCCCATCATGACAAGTTGCAAGCACGTCGATTTCTCTGGCGTACCAGACTCGAGAAACGACACTTTTTTTATGTATTCTTTACCAGGAATCGAAACCTCTGCGTTTAATAATAATAATAATCTTTATTTCAGGCATGAAAATTCAAAAGGCCCATAGATATACCTTAAAACTAACATATATAAAATATATACACTACAGCATCCGCGTCTTCATGTTATTGTGGTCAAAGTAATACCCATTGGGTACGGCGACCACCTTCTGATGAAGGCTGACTGCTGCTGGCGCCGGGGTCCTCTTAGGTGGTTCAAATGGGTTCGGTGCTGCGTCATAACACTGTGCGGCCAGAAATCTTTTTCCAAGTAGATTTTTAATTTGTCTGACCGCACAAGAATGCGATATGCCTTAAAATTTGTGTCACCCCATTGCGAGCTTAGTTATTTCCTTGACCGATTCGGACTCTCCTTGTCCGCGTATGTGGTCAAGGACATTGTTCTTAAATTAGCAGAGGTTTTTGCATTTGGTCGACTTTCGGGTTGCACATAGGCATGTAGTCTATCTTAATTCTGACTTGCCTGGTGGGTTACTGCTGTACCAGGTATTGTATTCTCATAGGTACTCATAACTAAATTTAAAAGGTTATTAATTGATCGTTGTGGTGCAGTTCTGTATATGTTTTATTTTGTAAATCTGATATAGCTGAGTTTTCCTTGCAGATTCCTTTCTCAGTCAGATTAAACATTAACAGGTCACTGGAATTTGCTAAGCTGCTGGTCTTCTGCTAACAGCTTACTTATTGGACCACTTTGCTGCTTAGTCTTCTACTAGCAGGAGTAGAATCATTCAAAATAACTAAATTAATGACGTTTCATAAATGCCTGTAATAGGTTTACGTGAATAAAGATATTTTGACTTTGACATCCTGGTGTGTTAAAGTTTTGCATAGCTATACACGAGATAGATGTCATCGGTGTGGCGACTTCCAGCTGTCACGATTCTGGCAAATCTACGTCCTTAACCACTTGACCTGGGATGCAGTCGTGTGAGGGTACTTTGCAGAAATGTAGTCTAAAACTCTCTACGATATAAAATTATGGTCATTTTGGATATATTTATTTATTAAGGAAAACTATTGACATTTAATTCACAAGTATAGATACAAAAATAGAAACAAAGTCATTTACAAGTCTTCACTAGTAGTGTCAAATTATATGTCAATATATTTATGGTAATGGCGCGGTGGTGGCTCGGTTGTAAGAACGCGTTCCTTAAATCCTACTAAGGTCCGGTTCAAACCCACCCGGCATGGCGTTGTCCGAAAGGCTGACGGAGAAATCTGGAGACAGAAAGGCTAGCAATTATTTCTGATAACGTATTAGCCTCTCTATACAAATGAGAAATACATTTTTCTTACGTACATTTGTCATAGATTTACAACACCACCGTTCCCGTGCCTCGGAGAGCACGTTAAGCCGTCGGTCTCGGTTCCACTAATATAAACTTGTGGAATCGTTAATAAATTGACATAAAAAATTACATCAAATCCTCGCCAAGCCGTCTGGCCAGCGTGGCGAATGTAGGCCAAATTCTCCAGATATATGTTCTGGAAGGCCCATCTCCAACAGTGGAGGTCTGGGACGCTGTTTCTAGTGGCTGTAATGATGAAAATGATGATATTTATGGAACGAGCTTCCAAGATGCCAATGGATTGTCGAAAGCTCAGTTTTCCCCGCAGATTCCTTTTCAGTCAGATCAAACATCAACAGGTCATTGTAATCTTATAATCTGCTGGTCTTCTGCTAACAGCTTACTCTTTGGACCGCTTTGGTGTTTAGTCGTTCACTAGCAGGAGTAGGATCATTCAAAATAATTTTATTAATGACGTGTCACAATTGCCTGTATTACGTGTTTAAAGTTATATCTACTTTGACATTAAGTTTCTTCCCTTAATTATTATTTGTGTGGTAGGTGTTGGAGAATGGGTGGGGCGCCGGGTGCAGCGGTAACTGTATCTCTGGTGGAGGAGGTGGTGGAGGATCCCATAGAGATTGCAAGAGCCATCAGAGTCCCAGCTATAAAGGGTAAGAAATCTTAAAATATATTAGGAAGGAATTGGAACTAAAGAATATTCGAGTACATGATAAGAATAGTTAGTATTAATTTATTTTATCGTAGTTAAAGTTACCTAAAAAAGCACTTCTAAATTACGAAAAAGTAAAACATAGTACCTACTTCATCTATACTATCATCACGACCGTTTCCCTTCCGGGGTGGTCAGAAACCACGCTTATAAATAAGCAGATTCACATTTAGCCAACTTTACTATAGGCCAATCATGACAAGTGGCAAGCTCGTCGATGTCTCCAGCGTACCAAACTCACGAAATATCACAAATAAATTAAATGAATTTATTAACATTAATAAATATTTTTGCGTCCCGACCAGGAATCGAACCCGGTACCTCTGAATCTAAATCCACGGACTTAACCACGGAGACATATATTTATATTATTTTTTATTTTTATTTATTTAGGAAACATACAGATCTTAAAACATAATTACAACAATTCTAATAGTTACACAATCCAGCAAAGTTTTTATATAAATATTAAACATAGATATTGTAAAAAAAATTAAAGGAATAATCTAAATAATTGAAAATTATTATTATTACTTCGTTTAGTTCATCTGGTGCGGGTGGGGGCGGTAAGCGCGGAGTGAGTAGCGGCGCCTGCGCAGGCGGTTGTGTGTGTGGAAGTAACAACAATGTGAGATTAGCACACGAACCGCTGCTCTCTCTAGTGCTCACTTGCCTTAGACATCAAGATGATCAGAAGGTAAGTGAAATGCAAACATTAATAAAAGAGTGGAATAAATATTGTAAAGTGTCATACGACCGTTTTCCTCTAGGGGTGGTCAGAAACCACGCTTATAAATAAGCGGATTAAAATTTAGCCAACTTTACTGTAGGCCAATCATGGCAAGTGGCAAGCTCGTCGATATCTCCAGCGTACCAAACTCGAGAAATATCACAAATAAATTAAATATTAATTAAATGTATTTACTTATGTTAACAAATATTTTTTACAGTACAATGGCAGTATTATAAATCCTCGCTGGAGGATCTTAGCAGAATGCTGAACGGTTTAAATGTGGCATCCCAGCAGGTTGGTCTCGGTATGAACTTGGACAAGACAAAAGTCATGTTCAACGAGCATGTTATAGCGAGACCAATCTGCGTGGGAAACGCCACTCTCGAGGTTGTGCAAAATACGTCTACCTTGGACAGACCATATAATTAGGAGTAGCCAGGAGGGCGGCATTCGGGAAGCTACGTCACATCTTCCTATCGAACATACCACAGTGTTTGAAGACAAAAGTTTTCAACCAGTGCGTTCTTCCAGTAATGTCGTATGGTGCAGAAACGTGGACACTGACGGTAGGTCTGGTCCACAAGTTCAAGGTCGCTCAGCGAGCTATGGAGAGAGCTATGCTCGGGATTTCTCTAAAAGATAAAGTCAGAAACGTTGACCTCCGTCAAAGAACCAAAGTTACCGATATAGCTTTTAAAATTAGCAAGCTAAAGTGGCAATGGGCTGGAAACATGCCGCAGAACCGATGAACGATGGAGTAGACGGGTTCTGGCGTGGAGACCACGTACTGGAAGACGCAGAGTGGGACGACCCCCCGCCAGATGGACAGATGACCTGAGGAAGGTCGCCGGTGGGGAATGGATGAGGGTGGCAGAAGATCGTGTGAAGTGAAGAGCCTTGGGGGAGGCCTACATCCAGCAGTGGAGAGACACAGGCTGATGATGATGATGATGATGATGATGATGATTAAAAATAAACTAGAAGAATACAGGTGTTAGAATTTCTAATCGTAATTTCCAGGAAAGTCTACTAAGCTCAATTCACACGCAGCTGCAGCACTATTTGACTCACGCGCGTGATCACGAGCGTTCCTCCTGTAACGACACGTGGCAGGATGACGCGGCGCCAGAAGCGTTACAACTTCGCTTCTCATTGGCTGGCGGCATGTTTGATGCAATCAGAAGATCCTACCAACTCACCTCTGATTGGGCAGTTCAACTCACCCAATTGGTCGCACATCAAGTCATTGATGCTTATAATAATACGTAAGTAATCATACGTATGTCGTATGGAGTAAAGACGAGGACCCTGGTGGTGGGTCTGATGCTTAAGCTATATTCGGGATTTCTCTTAAGGATAAAGTCAGAAACTAAAGTTCCGACACAGTCAGGGGGTATAAACTTAAAACAAACAATTGAGAAATTTCGGTTCACATAGAAAGTGGCGACACCTAGTAGACAATACTAATTTTAATGTAGTTTGAATTTACTAATGTAGGGCAGTGGTGGCTCGGTTATAAGAACCTTCCTTAACATACTTAAAAGGTGGATTCGAATCCAGGCATGTACCAATCAGAAATACACTTTTCTTACGTACATTCGTCAGAGATTTACAACACCACCGTTCCCGTGCCTCGGAGAGCACGTTAAGACGTCGGTCCCGGTTTCACTAATACCAACCTGTGGAATCATTAATTAATTGTCATTATAATTTACATCACATCCTCGCCAACCCATCTGGCCAGCGGTGGCGAGTGTAGGCCAGATTCTCCAGATATATGGAAGGCCCATCTCCAGCAGTGGAGGTCTGAGACGCTGTGTTCTAGGGGCAGTAATAATTATTTATTTTTATTTATTTATTTAAAATCTTTATTGTAAATCTATACAAAAGGCGAACGTAATGCCGCAAGACATTCTCTTCCCATTAACTTTTGGGACATTGGGACATTCAAATATGAGTACGGTAATAATGATCATGATAATATATTTATATGTGTATATTATTTATTATATACTATGTAGTAAGTATAATTATGTATATAAATATATGTATATATATATATATATATATATATATATATAATCTTCTGTATTTATTTTGAAGAAAAGAAAGAAATATATTTATTTGTCGCCAAACCATACACATAGTATCATACAATTTTTAAAAAACTATACAAAAAGAAATAGTAAAAAGATTGATCGCAAAATAATTAGCCTACCAGCTCATGTATAGCGACAAAAAGGCGATCAGCTCGGCGTCCGCTACAACCTATAGATAGGCCATAGCGCCGATTTTCAGCACGTCACGGACAGATGTACTAAATACAACCTATCTAACACATACATTGCACGAATACACACACACATAATAATAATAACATCCCAGCCTTGCATAGTAAAGGTGAACAAAGGTGGAAGGAACAAAGTTTTGCAATAAATAATTTATCTATCTATCTACATTTCTCAAAAGTACAGATTTGAATATTTTTTTTAAATATTGGAATGTGCAAGCGAGATGGTTGCAAAACCGTTAAACCCACTTAACACGTGTTTATTTTCCTTCTTTTTTCAGTAACCTATTCACAACTCTACTGGACATGTTGGCCACTCTTATCCACTCCACTTTGGCGGATGGTGGCGATGACAATAACCGAAAACATTATCAGAATCTCATGAAGAAGTTGAAGAAAGAATTAGGAGATAGACACGGGCCTTCGGTGCAATGTGTTAGGCAACTGCTGCCGTTAACTAAAAATAATATCATAGAGGTTAGTTGATAAAAGAGATTGCCCCAAACCAGGACCCAACTTTTGTTGAAGCACGCTCCAACAAAATATAATTCAATAATCATATATTTTTATTGTGTTTTTTGAAATTTAATTTTAACATCAGATTTACCCCAGCATTAAAATATTAGAAGAAGTAGTATCATCACGACCGTTCCCCTTTCGGGGTGGTCAGAAACCACGCTTATAAATAAGCGGATTCACATGTAGCCAACTTTACTGCCGGCCAATCATGACAAGTGGCAAGCTCGTCGATGTCTCCAGCGTACCAAAGGAGAGAAATATCACAAATAAATTAAATATTAATTATTTATTTACATTAATAAATATATTTGTGTCCCGACCAGGAATCGAACCCGGTACCTCCGAGTCTAAATACGGACTTACCCGCCAGACCACGGAGGCAGTTAATATTAAAGTATTTAAATATTATTTAATTAAATAGTCAATTGGTTAAGATTTTTTTTCGTGTTCTGGAGAACCCGATGGATGATGAATGAGGTGATAGGGAAGGCAAAGGGTCAGCCAAGTCTGACGTAATATAATATTAATTTTTTTATGAGTTAATGAGGTCATCATCAAATTCAAGATGTTGCAGAATTTGATGTTTTTCTTGGAGTCACTCGCGGCATTATAGGCCAAACACGTCGGGTATAATATAGGAGTTGACAGCGCGGGAAAACCGCATAAAATAAACTGCAACTTGTGACCCATATTTAACGCCAATTTATCGTTTTCCATAATTATTCACATTGTAGCACATTATTAAACAAAACAACACCACTTTTGACCAATAATATCCACAGTAAATTAATTTACAAAACAAAAACTTGCACTTGACATGTCCACTGAAAATGGCTTTTATTTTTGTTTTTTCATACTGGCACGATATGTGACCTTGTGCCCACCTGATGGTAAGTGGGGAGCGAGATCCATGATTGTTTATTGGAACCAGCTACTCATAACTGACATCAGTCCCTAACACCATGCCGGCTTGACTGGACATGACGGCAAATCGAACCTGATCCCGAAATGTGTGGATACACTTTACTGGGTTTATCGACACGAACGGTGGATACCGCTTCCGTGGTCTAGTGGTAACAAACGTTGCCGTGAACTCGGGAGGTCGTGGGTTCGATTCCCACCGGGGGCAAGTTGTACATTGTATAATTTGTCTCGGTCTGGGTGTTTATATGTATAATATGTATATATTTACAAAAAAAAAGTATAATATGTAGTTTATCAACCATCTAGTTTCCGTAACACAAGCCTCGTAGCTTACCACGGAAATTAGATGGCGCTGTGTGACCTGTCTGGAAATATTTATTTATTTATTTTATTTATACTTTCCCGCCCCGGCAGACTGGGGAAATTACCACCATCAGTCCGTCTACCATCTATTAAACTAACTAAGTTGTAATTATCATGAATGTATTTTTTTAGGTTATAGCATGTGAGCCGCTTGGTTGCCAGGTGGATCAAAAGGGGAACAAAATTACTGGATTTGACAGTGATAAAAAACAGGTAAAGTATTATTTGGCTATTAACTTTTAAATTTATTAATTGTATTTTGTTTTATTCGAAGGTAGTAAGGTACAAAAGTAAAGTAAAGTAACATCACGACCGTTTCCTTTGCGGGGTGGTCAGAAACCACGCTTATAAAAGAAACGGATTCACATTTAGCCAACTTTACTATAGGTTAATCATGACATGTAGCAAGCTCGTCGATGTCTCCAGCGTACCAAATAAAATCAATATTTTTGTGTCCCGACCTTATTTAATTAGAAGATTTGTTTGTTTTCGTTGTAAACAGGAACATAAAAACAAGAAGTACTTGCTTTTTATTTACTGTAGCTAAAATATATATATGTTTTTATACTGAGCACGACACGTGACACCGCGCCCACCTGAATGAACGTCGTGATGATACCTAAATAAGTAAGTTTTGAGAGGCACAAAAACAGTTGTTGAACAGACTCTTTTTAAACTGAAGTTTCAATAATTTTAAGCTAACTTTAGCTAACAATACAGTGTTGCTATTTAATAAAACAATAATTCTACTATATCCAAAACCATATCAATAAGTCTGGATCTTATTTGACTGCTGATCTTATGACCGCCTCCGTGGTCTAGTGGTAACAAACGTTGCCGTGAACTCGGAAGGTCATGGGTTCGATTCCCACCGGGGGGCAAGTTGTACATTGTATAATTTGTCTCGGTCTGGGTGTTTATATGTATAATATGTATATATTTACAAAAAAAAAAGTTTAATATGTACTTTATCAACCATCTAGTTTCCGTAACACAAGCCTCGTAGCTTACAACGGAAACTAGATGGCGCTGTGTAACCTGTCTGGAAATATTTATTATTATTATTATTTAACAGGTTTCGTCCCTATTGCCACCCTCCCTCCTATACCCAATTTTACGGTATGATCTTTTTTGAAAACTAATTTGAAAGTAAATATATTACTATTGTGTGTTTCTATATAGGGTCTAAGACTGACAGACAAACAGCGTGTGTCTGCTTGGGAGCTGGTTGAGGGAGGTCGAAGTCCCGCCCCTCTCTCCTGGGCTTGGTTTGGGGCAACCAAACTGGAAAGGAAACCACTCACCTATGAAAACGCTCACAGGTACATATTGTTAGGGTTTCCTGAAAGTACTTGACCAAGGTTCCTTTATCTCCACAACTCCATTACCCATAAAAAAGGCAAGGCATACCTCTGGTCAATTCCTACAGGACTTTGGGCGTGTCTACGGACCTCTGGACTTACCTACAGAGTTCTGGACGTTCCTACAGTAATCTGGACGATCGTACTGTCATCTGGACATTCCTACAGTCATATGTACGTTCCTACAGTCATCTGGATGTTTCTAGTCATCTGGACGTTCCTACAGTCATCTGGACATTTCTACAGTCATATGTACGTTCCTACAGTCATCTGGACGTTCCTGCAGTCATCTGGACGTTCCTACAGTAATCTAGACGATCGTATAGTCATCTGTACGTTCACACGGTCATATGTACGTTCCCACAGTCATCGGGACATTCCTACAGTCATATGTACGTTCCTACAGTCATTTGGACATTTCTAGTCATCTGGACGTTCCTACAGTCATCTGTACGGTCTTACACTCATCGGGACATTCCTACAGTCATCTGGACGTTTCTAGTCATCTGGACGTTTCTAGTCATCTGGACGTTCCTACAGTCATCTGAACGTTCCTACAGTCATCTGAACGTTCCTACAGTCATCTGAACGTTCCTACAGTCATCTGAACGTTCCTACAGTCATCTGAACGTTACTACAGTCATCTGGACGTTCCTTCTGGACTTGAACGTTTCTACAGAGCTTTTGGATGTTCCTTCCGGCCCTTTAGACGTTTTACAGTACTATATTTATAATATTTTTCAGATTACTCAAGTACCACACGCACAGTTTAGTAAAACCACTAAGTTACTACCTCGAACCTTTGCCGTTACCGCCTGAAGATTTGGACCCTATAGATATTAAACAGGTAAGTTATAAAAAAAATATTCGAAGTGATATACAAACAATATAAAAGAATTACAATATTAAATAAAGTATATTAAAACAAAATCTAAATTTAACCTAAAAAATCATAATAATAATAATACATAGTAAATAAAAATACATACTTACAAAAAAAATAGCTCCTCCAAATCGCTGTCTTGTGGCATGGTGCCCAATACACTAGCAGCATTTACCCTTTGAATTAGGATACTTAATTTTTGGTTAAAAAAAAAAATCTTCCGAATGGATATGAAGGAAATATTATAAGTGTGCCAGCTGAAAAATGACATAAACTCCAATCAAATTAAGCTAGTTGTATGAAAATGTTATTCTATTTCAGGAACCAGGAAGCGTGGAGCAAAGTCCCACAGGATCTGGCAGAGGTCGACGTCCTTCAGTTAAGAAGATGAAGAAACAAAAGTCTACCACTCCTGTAAGTACTTACAAAATACGCAGTTACAATACTTTATTATTATTATTATTTTTCCTTCATTATTGATTAATTATTTCTATAATATTTATTTACTGCCTCCGTGGTCTAGCGGTTAAGTCCGTGGATTTAGACTCGGAGGTACCGGGTTCAATTCCTGGTCGGGACACAAAAATATTTATTAATGTAAATACATTTAATTAATATTTAATTTATTTGTGATATTTCTCGAGTTTGGTACGTTTAAAAAACAAAAAACTTGGACTTAACCCCCTCATTCCGAATCAAGCTCAGAGCGCTTAGAATGAATATGGTACTAACAGTCGTCGTTCCGAGTCAAATATCACTATTTGGATGCTCAGAGCGTGACATCAATTCGGAACGGTCTAAATCACATTTTCATTCATAAGAATATAGTTTTTTTTTTAATGTATGGAAGATTAATTGCGGATTCCACATCTTTGAGTATGAATACTAACAAACATAACATCTCTCGATTTATTCATCTTTATATGTGTAAAGTTTAATATTATTAACTTATTTTGGTCTTTAAAATAAACTTGCAATTTTTTTCACTTCCTACTTAAATATTGTAGCGTCCCATCTACGCTGATTTTTATATTATAATTTTTTTATATGAAAATGTATTTTGATAGATTTTAGACTTTGACAATGTTGACATTATACAAACAACTATCGTAATAAAATACGCATATATTATTTACTAGTTTTAGATCTTCTATAATATTAATTATAGATTTGTTTTAGAAGTAATATAGAAACAGTATAAACGAATTACAATATTAAATAATTTAAAAGAAAACCTAATATTATATAAACTTAAAAATGGCGCGCGACTTAATGACAAAAAACTGACAGCGCTCAGAGCGATCTACCTCGATATCGTGAGCAGTCTGAGCGCGAGGAATAATGTCATTTGTGACGTCATATGTATTAGCTATTATCGTGTCTCGGAACGAGGGATATAGCGGGAATTCTAATCCAGTCAATTAAAATTGATATTTTTGTAGACATGTGGCCCCACGACCGGCGTGACAGCGGCTGTAGGCGGCATGTCCCAGGCGCCCACACAACAACCCACCTTCATGCCACAACAACAGTGGTTCCCGCAACAGCCACAAAACTACTACAACCCACCAGGTAATATCATAGTTATTAGGTATTTAATTTGCAGAGCCAAAATACGGTAAACTATACTATGATTGGCATCATAATAGCCAGTTGCAGAAAGGCTGATTATCTTTTGACATTGGTTGAGCTTCTAGGAGTGGACTGTATATTTTTTATTCAGAAGAATTATAATAGCTCGGTGGTTTTACTGCATCTAATTCTGTGTTGCTTACGTTTTACTGCATCTAATTCTGTGTTGCTTACGTTTTACTGCATCTAATTCTGTGTTGCTTACGTTTTACTGCATGTAATTCTGTGTTGCTTACGTTTTACTGCATCTAATTCTGTGTTGCTTACGTTTTACTGCATCTAATTCTGTGTTGCTTACGTTTTACTGCATGTAATTCTGTGTTGCTTACGTTTTACTGCATCTAATTCTGTGTTGCTTACGTTTTACTGCATCTAATTCTGTGTTGCTTACGTTTTACTGCATCTAATTCTGTGTTGCTTACGTTTTACTGCATGTAATTCTGTGTTGCTTACGTTTTACTGCATCTAATTCTGTGTTGCTTACGTTTTACTGCATCTAATTCTGTGTTGCTTACGTTTTACTGCATCTAATTCTGTGTTGCTTACGTTTTACTGCATGTAATTCTGTGTTGCTTACGTTTTACTGCATCTAATTCTGTGTTGCTTACGTTTTACTGCATCTAATTCTGTGTTGCTTACGTTTTACTGCATGTTATTCTGTGTTGCTTACGTTTTACTGCATGTTATTCTGTGTTGCTTACGTTTTACTGCATCTAATTCTGTGTTGCTTACGTTTTACTGCATCTAATTCTGTGTTGCTTACGTTTTACTGCATCTAATTCTGTGTTGCTTACGTTTTACTGCATGTAATTCTGTGTTGCTTACGTTTTACTGCATGTTATTCTGTGTTGCTTACGTTTTACTGCATCTAATTCTGTGTTGCTTACGTTTTACTGCATCTAATTCTGTGTTGCTTACGTTTTACTGCATCTAATTCTGTGTTGCTTACGTTTTACTGCATCTAATTCTGTGTTGCTTACGTTTTACTGCATGTAATTCTGTGTTGCTTACGTTTTACTGCATGTTATTCTGTGTTGCTTACGTTTAGGGCTATGCCTGATTCACATCTTTTTTTTTATTTTATTTTTTATACTAGCTCGACTCATAACTGCCATCAGTCCCCAACACTATGCCGGCTTCACTAGATGTTTTTTCACACTTCGCTTGAAGGACTCCAAGTTATAGGAAAGTGAAAACACAGAGCCTGGAAGAGCATTCCACATCTTTATCGTACGACAGAGAAGACAAATTTCTAAGCATTCCATGGATTCACCGTGCGGGTGCCGGGTCCATCGTGTGTGGGTAGGAGATGAGAAGAATGGTGTCTCGGGCTTGCGACCGACAATAGGCTGGTTTAAGAAAGGGAGGCCTCCTTTTTTTTTATTGCGCGATAATACGCTCACCATCCACCATTCTACTTCTCTCCCTCCCCAACCAAATACTGTATGATTCCGTTAATGCCGTCGGAGGCTCGTTCCATAAATGTATCTCCTGCAGACCTGCTTAGGCCCAATTCTTTCAGTAAGTGATGCAAAGATTTTGCTGGAACTCCTCTCGCACCAACTTCCACTGCGTAAAGCTGAGTCTTGAACTAGTTCCTAATCATTTAGCCCGTAAGATATCAATATTTATTCAACTTCATGTTGTGATCTTGTAACAACCCTCTCTAATATGTAACTATTTTGTTGACAGCAGGAGTAAGTCCTAGAAGCGGCGCTCCTCCATTGAACACCCAATCCAAACAAGCTCTCAGCCAAATGTTGCGACAACGACAGCCTTTCAACCAAATGCCACAAATGCAGGTTAGAGTAATATTTTTTTTATTTCTCCTCGTTCCGAATCATGCTCAGAACGCTTAGAATGAAAATGATACTGACAGACGTTCCGAATCAAATATCACGATTTGGATGCTCAGAGAGTGATTTCAATTCGGAACGATCTAAATCGCATTTTTATTCGAACCATAATACTTTTTTTTATGTTTAGAAGATAAATTTCGGTTTCCACATCTTTGAGTATGAATACTAACAACCACACCGCTCTCGGTTTTTTCATCTTTATATGTGTAACGTTTACTATTTTAAATTTATTTTGGTCTTCTAAAATAACTTGCCGTGTTTCAGACATTTTTTATTTACTTCCTACTTAAATATTAATTGTAGATTTGTTTTAGAAGTAATATACAAACAGAATAACTATACGAATTACAATCATCATCATCATCAGCCTGTGTCTCTCCACTGCTGGATGTAGGCCTCCCCCAAGGCTTGCCACTTCACACGATCTTCTGCCACCCTCATCCATCCCCCACCAGCGACCTTCCTCAGGTCATCTGTCCATCTGACGGGGGGTCGTCCCACTCTGCGTCTTCTCGTACGTGGTCTCCACTGCAGGACCCGTTTACTCCATCGTTCATCGCTTCTGCGATAGACGAGTCCAGCCCATTGCCACTTCAGCTTGCTAATTTTGAAAGCTATGTCGGTAACTTTGGTTCTTTGACGGATGTCAACGTTTCTGACTTTATCCTTCAGAGAAATCCTGAGCATAGCTCTCTCCATAGCTCGCTGAGCGACCTTGAACTTATGTATCAAACCCACCGTCAGTGTCCACGTCTCTGCTCCATACGACATTACTGGAAGAACACACTGGTTGAAAACTTTTGTCTTCAAACACTTTTTTTTATTTATTTTATTTTAAATACTTTATTGCACTAAAATTGTACATAGGCGGGCTTAATGGCCAGGCATTTTCTAACAACCAACCTTTGGGAGTGTGGAGAAACTATGCGTGGGTGCAAATTTATTATTATAAACTACATACTAATAATACATATAAGAATAAATAAATACATGAATACATACATATAACTATAAAAAGCTAAAAATAAGCCTACACACTAATAAACAGTAAATGATTAATAAAAAAGTATATATATAAATTAACACAAAAATAAAATGTAATATTAATTTAAGAAACACTGTTTTGCTTGTTTAGAAAGTAGGTGGTAAGTAAACGTTTGAAAATATGAACAGAGGGAGCCTGTCTGATCGTCAGTGGGAGCCTGTTCCATTGGCGAGCGGATGACACAGTGAACGAATCTGAATATCTGCTAGAACTATGAGACGGGATAATGAGTTGATTATTCTGAGAAGAACGGAGAGGGCGGTCGTGAGAGTCACAAAGAAATTCAAATCGACATTTTAAATACGAAGGTGTTATCGGATTGTAGAGGATGGAGTAAAGAAAGACAAGAAGATGTGTAGACCTGCGAAAACGGATATTGAGCCAATTTAACTGTTTTCGAAAATCGGATACATGATCATACTTACGCAAACCAAATACGTAGCGTATGCATAAGTTGAGAAGGCGATCCAGTTTATTTAGCAGCTCTTCTGTGAGATCAGGATAACAAATGTCAGCATAGTCTACTAAAGGGAGCAATAACGAGTTTACTAACATAAGCTTCGCCTTGAACGGAATGAAATACTGCAGTCGTCTCAGCATATGCATGCTGGCAAAGATTTTCTTACTAATCTCTGACACCTGGCAACCCCATGACAAATCACAGGTCATATAAAGGCCGAGATTTTTGACACATTGACAGAAAGGAAGAAGTATATCATTAAAGTATAATGGTGAGAGAGAATCCATGTCTAGTCTGTCCAACATGCCTCTTGAACCCAGGATCATTACCTGAGTCTTACCGGGGCTGACCAGAAGCCCAAGACTATGGGAACAAACACGCAAGGCCTCCAGGTCCGAGTTCATTTTATGAATAGCTTCGCTAATATTGTTCGGGTGAAAGTGCAATATTAGTTGTTGTATGTTCGATAGGAAGATGTCCTATCTGAATGAATATCCCATCCTAGCTGAATGCGTCTGTCGGCTTCTTTACTGAAGTTGGCTGTTCCTAGTTGGATGGCCTGTCCAAGGTAAACGTATTTTTGTACAACTTCGATAGTGGCATTTCCCACGTAGATTGGTCTCGGTATGACATGTCTGTTGAACATGATTTTTGTCTTGTCCAAGTTCATACCGAGACCAACCCGCTGAGATGCCACATTTAAGCCGTTCAGCGAGCTAGCCATTATGACTATGTCATCCGCGAATCGAAGGTGCGAATGTTCTCCATTGACTTTTATGCCGCAGTCACTTATATTACAATAATAAAAAAATATTAATTCTAAGCGGTCTGAGCATGATTTGGAACGAGGGCGTTAATTAGAGTCAGTATGAGTGGCGATATTTTTAGGATAACTTCTCTGCATTGTAACTTACGATTTTATTACTGAATAATTAAAATAAAAAATATATAGTTCTTTATTTTTATTCTAGATTATAATATAAAAATATTTGCTCTTTAACAAATTCCACGCAGTATTTAGATATTTTCGGTTAGTGCCCTTAGCATTTAAAATCACACTATACAAAAATTTTGACTTAAGCCCTTATATTATTAAGGTTGCGATATGTGTTGTTGGTCTTCCCAACAGTTTATTAATAAAATAAATTATTTAGAGTGGCGGATATCCGAGTGGAGCACATCCTCGCGCCGCCTTCCCCAGGCAGGGGATGAGGCAGATGCAACCGAACCAAATGGGACAAATGCAACCCAAGTAAGTATAAATAAATAAATATTTCCAGACAGGTCAAACAGCGCCATCTAGTTTTCGTGGTAAGCTACGAGGCTTGTGTTACGGAAACTAGATGGTTGATAAACTACATATTATACATATTATATATACATATTATACATATAAACACCCAGACCGAGACAAATTATACAATGTACAACTTGCCCTCGGTGGGAATCGAACCCACGACCTCCCGAGTTCACGGCAACGTTTGTTACCACTAGACCACGGTATATACTCGTGAAGCTGGTTGAACTTCTAGATGTGAATGGGATATGTCATGTATATCAGACGTCACATACCTGATATCACATACAACTGCCTCCGTGGTGTAGCGGTTAAGTCCGTGGATTTAGACTCGGAGGTACCGGGTTCGATTCCTGGTCGGGACACAACATATATTTAATTTATTTGTGATATTTCTCGAGTTTGGTACGCTGGAGACATTGACGAGCTTGCCACTTGTCATGATTGGCCTATAGTAAAGTTGGCTAAATGTGAATCCGCTTATTTATAAGCGTGGTTTCTGACAGGTAATAACTAAATAAATTAATAATAAATAATATTATTTTTTATGTGTTTATTAGATCTTTAGTTACCCAGCAGCCCTATTCTGTTACTTGAGCGCAAACGTTATATAATGGAATCCGTTAACTATATACATATATTACGCTATTAAAGTTGATATTAGCACGGCCGCTGTCAAGGTCGAGCGCTTATAGAGTTGAGAATTGAATAATATTTTGTAATTATGACGCAACTAAACTTTTGTAAAAATAACAAAATCCACTAATAACGTTTGCGACTAAAGTAATATAATACGGCTGCTGTAATGAATAATTAATAAAATATAAATAATTATATTTGTTCTAGCCAAATGAACGCCATGAGTGGTATGGGCGGAATGGGCCCAATAAGCCAAATGGGCGGAGTTGGAATGGGACCGGGTCAAATGGGTGCGGGTCAAATGAGTACAGGTCATATGGGGTCTAGTCAGATGGGATCGGGTCAAATGGGGTCGGGTCAAATGGGCAATATGGGAGGACAAATGTTTAGCGGACAGTATAGTGGGATGCAGCAAGGTTATGGATATCAGCAGCAAATGATGCCAGGAAATCAGCAGCAAATGATGAATCAGGTATGTAAATGTTATCTAGCCGTTAAGTTCGTGGTTTTAGCAGTGTAGATTTTTCAGACATGACAGTAAGGTTTTAATAGGTGGTAGGCTGACTGATGGTGGCAATTTGCCCAGATTGCCGGGGCGGGGAATTATCCACCGTTCGTGCCGATAAACCCAGTAAAGTAAACACACGTTTCGGGATCAGGCTCGAATTGCCGTCATGCCCAGTCAAGCCGGCATAGTGATAGGGAGTGATGTCAGTCATGAGTATCGAATTCCAGTTGCTAACATTTATGAACTTCGCGCGCCACTTACCATTAGGTTGGCTCAAGCTCGTATGTGCTAGTATAAAAAAAAGAAATCAAATTGCCAACCGCGCCATCAGTCGTCATGATCAATTTAAGTTTAAAAAATTTCGGGTATTTCACATATTAATCAAATCTTTTTACAGGGTATGACTCAAGGCGTTAGCCAAATGGGTCAACAAGTGAGCCAGATGGGACAATCTGTCAGCTCAATGGGACAAAGTGTAGGGCAGATGAGCCAGGGAGTGGGACAATCTGCGCAGATGTCCCAGGGTATGGGTCAGATGTCCCAGGGTATGGGTCAAATGTCCCAGGGTATGGGACAAATGGGTCAAATGGCGCAGGGTGGTGGAATGACGTCAATGGCAAGTCAGGGTGGCAGTATGGGACCGCAGGGTGCTAGTACTATGGGCGGATTCCCTGGACAGCAATCATTCCAACAGGTTAGTATGAATCGGATATTGGCTGCGTTTTGTTTAAATTCTTTTTAAATCAAAGTAATATATAAGCAAGGGCATCAGACTGTAAAATTCTCATGGATACATTTGAACATCATTATGGGATCCCAGATGAACTAGCTGTATCAGCCTATAGGCCAGACATCTTAGTGTTTATCGGAACTTGAAAAAAGTTATCCTTATTGAACTCACTGTTCCGTGGGAATCAAATATTTCAAAAGACCACAATATGAAGTCGAATAAATATTATGATCTCACAGAATTAATGATCAGAAAACGTTTCATGACTCAGCTTTACGCAGTGGAAGTTGGTGCGAGAGGAGTTCCAGCAAAATCTTTACAGCACTTACTGAAAGAATTGGGCCTAAGCAGGTCTGCAGGAGATACATTTATGGAACGAGCTTCCAAGACGGCAACGGAATCATACAGTATTTGGTTGGGTAGGGATAAATCCATAGAATCCTTAGAAATATGTCTTCTCTTTTTTCATTCATTCATTTTTCATGACTGCCCCTAGAACACAGCGTCCTAGACCTCCACTGCTGGAGATGGGCCTTCCAGAACTGGAGAATTTGCCCTACACTCGCGAGGATATGATGTCAATTTTTTATGACAATTTATTAACGATTCCACAAGTTGGCATCAGTGGAACCGGGACCGACGGATTAACGTGCTCTCCGAGTGTTGTAAATCTATGACAAATGTACTTAAGAAAAGTGTATTTCTCATTGGTACATGCCGGGGGGGTTTGAACCGACCTTTGTAGGATTTAAGGTATGCGTTCTTACAACCGAGCCACCACCGCGACAAAACTGTGCTAAAATAAGGCGATGTAGTTACTTTTTGATAAGTAACAAATTGTCACATATGTACTTTTTCAATTCCAGAATATGATGGGAGGCCGAGCCACTCAAGAAGCGTATTTAGCTCAAAGGCAAAGCGCAAGACCACAATATATGCAGGTATGAATTTATTTATTTATAAACTTTATTGCACAAAGTACAATGGCGGAATTAATGCCGAATAATAATAATAATTCTCTGACAGCCAAACCTTGGGATCAAATTTGATTAAATGTAGGTGCAATCATAAAGAAATAAATAATTATATAAATTAACAGCTAATTAATGTATACTTACTTTATATGGAATAAATATCTTCATATATATCTTTATACATATATATACTACTATACTACTTACTAACGCGCTGTGTTAGAAAGTGTGAAAACACCAGTTTTTTGATTAATGTTCTGGTAGTTGTTTGTCGTAAGTTGACAGGTAAATTATTCCACAAATTAGTAGCAACAACTACAAAAGAGTTAGACACAAATGACAAGTGATGAGAAGGGACAGAAGAGAGTTGTGAGCATAGCGAAGCTGGACAACTCAGGTAAAAAACACGAGTCGTAAAATTTTTTCTTCACTGCACTTTCTCAATAAACTCAAAAACTTTCTGCCGATAAAAGCTAAAATTACCCTAGCCCAAAGCCTTCTCCTTCCTCTTCTAGACTATGGTGACGTGTGCAGCGTTGATATCTCAGAGGTATTGCTTAACAAGATGGATCGGTTACTTAACGCATGTATCCGGTTCATCTATTGTTTACGTAAATATGATCATATATCTGAGTATCGCGCTAGGTTGAAGTGGCTGCCAATTCGGTGTCGCAGGAATCTTAGAGTACTTTGCTTACTATTTTCTGTTCTGAATGAACCTGCGACACCGAAATACCCCAAGAACAGCTTTGCCTATCTCTCTTCGTTCCATGATAAATCTCTTCGATCCTCTCACAACTCTTCTTTCGATCCCTTCGCATAACTCTAGTATCATTTCAAACTCATTTGTCGTTGTAGCGACAAATTTGTGGAACAATTTGCCTCCTAACATCAGGCAAGTAACCACCAGATCGCTATTTAAAAAATGGTCTATTCGCATTTCATTTCCCAACAAAATTTGTAACTATATTATTATGTATGTATGTAAGTGTAGGTTTATGTATTAGTATTTAGTTTATTATATGTATATTTGTATGTATGTATATGAAGTTGTATGTATGTGGCTAGTTATTAAATAATACTTTTGATATTTATATTTAATATTTCAGCACCTACTTTCCAGTAAATGGTTTAAAGTTTTCCCAATGGTTGGCTATGATAAAATGTCTTGCGGCATTAAAGCCCGCCTTTGTCTTTGTACAATAAAGTATTAAATAATAATAATTTGTCATGAAAAGAATAGAGATAGGCGAAATTGTCCCTGAGGTATTTCGGTGTCGCAGGCTCATTCAAGACATATAAAGGAGACAAAGGGCTCGAATCTGCGACAACGAATAGGCATACATTTCAACTTAGCACATGAATGCTTCACATCAAATCACAGCCGGAGTCCTAGACCTCCACTGTTAGAGATGGGCCTTCCAGAACATACATCTGGACAATTTGGCTTACACTAGCCACGCTGGCCATAGAGATGGGCCTTCCAAAACATACATCTGGACAATTTGGCTTACACTAGCCACAGAGATGGGCCTTCCAGAACATACATCTGGACAATTTGGCTTACACTAGCCACGCTGGCCATAGAGATGGGCCTTCCAGAACATACATCTGGACAATTTGGCTTACACTAGCTACGCTGGCCATAGAGATGAGCCTTCCAGAACATACATCTGGACAATTTGGCTTACACTAGCCACGCTGGCCATAGAGATGAGCCTTCCAGAACATACATCTGGACAATTTGGCTTATACTAGCCATGCTGGCCAGGCGGGTTGGCAAGAATCTGATGACCCAAGACCTAGGGTCAAGAACACAGCGTTCTAAACCCCCACTATTGGATATGGGTCTTTTAGAACATATATCTGAAAAAATTGGCCTACAACGAGTTGCCAATTTAGAAACGATTCCACAAGCTGGTATTAATAAAATCGGGACTGACAGCTTGACGTCCACTTTAATGCACAAAGTTGTTTGTGGAAACTTCGCTGGATTGTGTAACTTGGAATTTTTGTAGTTATGTTTTAAGATCTGTATGTTTCCTGAATATATAAAAAATAAAAATATAATAGTAAAGTCTTGTTTCAAGCGGTGTTATTATTATATAAATATCACCTTGTCAAGTTCAAAGTCAAAGTTAAAATATCTTTATTCACGTAAACCTATTACAGGCATTTATGAAACGTCATTAATTTAATTATTGTGAATGATTCTACTCCTGCTAGTAGAAGACTAAGCAGCAAAGTGGTCCAATAAGTAAGCTGTTAGCAGAAGACCAGCAGCTTAGCAAATTCCAGTGACCTGTTAATGTTTAATCTGACTGAGAAAGGAAAACTCAGCTATATCAGATTTACAAAATAAAACATATACAGAACTGCACCACAACGATCAATTAATAACCTTTATAATAAATAAGTTATTATTATTATTACAATATTAGTTCTCCTTGAAAGTAAAAATTTGAATTTGTCATTAAAAATAAAAAAATAAAAAAATCGTTTATTGACACTATTTAACAAGTATGTTTTTTACACTTTAAATTTAGATTGGATGTCCTGACCCCTGTCGTAGATATTTCTGAATGACAGGGGTCAGTTCACTCGCAGGTGACACAATAACAAGCTGATACAATTTATTTAAACATTGTGAAGCTTACCGAAGTACAAATAAATAAATAATTATAATAATAAAAAAAATAGTATTATACGGCTGTTGGTGGGGATTTTAGGAATTCCGTGTATAATTATAGCAAATGGCACATACTTTCAACGAGAACAACTAATAGGTGGTAGGCGGACTGATGGTGGTAATTTCCCTAGCCTGCCGTAGCAGAAGTATACACCGTTCGTGATGATAAACACAGTAAAGTGGATCCACAAGTTTCGGGATCAGGATCGAATTGCCGTCAAGCCGGCATAGTGTTAGGCACTGATGTGATAAGTGTCTGATTCCAGTTGTTAACATTCATATACCTTGCGCGCCACTTATTATCACGTAGACGCAAGGTCACATGTCGTGCGTCCGACATTTTAATTTAATGGAACAGTAATAATAATAATAAAAATATGTAGTTTTTTTTAAATCAGACGTTTCTTTTTGTATGATTGATTAAAATAATAAACTTTTAGGCTCCAAATGTAACTATGGGAGGTATGGGAGGTCAGGCGCCTCCCTACCCGCGCGGGATGCAACCACAATCTGCCCAATATCAACAACAACTCAACCAACAACGGATGAGACAACAAATGATGGCCATGCAACAACAACAACAACAACAGCAGCAGCAACAACAACAAGGACCACACGTGCAACATTTGCAAAGACAATATCCTTATTAGAAATTTTAATAAAATTCTGATTAACTATTTTATTTGACTCTCCTTAGAAATATTTTGTTTAACTTCCGTGACATGAGCTTTTTTATTAAGCTGTCAAATTTAGGTTTTTAATGCATAATATTTGTGGCTAAAATGGCGGCTCGCGGATTTTTGCAATAGTGTAACACACATAATTAAACACTTTTCCTCAACAGTTCCTCCACTCAACCTCCAGCTAAGGGATCCTCGACATCGGTATTCTTAGTTGTAAACTCTCCAAACATTTTTTAATACCAGTAAAACTAGTAATGACAATCGCCACTAAGGCATTTGTGCCAACATCACGTTTGTATAGATTAATTTAAAAAGTAACTATCTTGTGACATTGTTTTGACTTTTAGCTTGGTGCGATGAATCACAAACACTAAAACAGAAAACGGCTTGGTTAGTATGATACGTCACAACACAGCACAATAGGTTATTACGACACCCTCGAAAGACAATTGTTTTATATATTTCCGGTAAAATGAGGTTTTTTTTTCTGGCAACATTGATGATTTCATTATATTATATATAATTTTGTCAAAAGTCGCTCTTAGTACTTGTACCATATGTAATTAAACACTGGAAGATCACAAAATAAGTGTTTTTGTTTACATATCGATGTACACATATTTATTATCAATAGTTTTATCGTCAATGGGGTGTATCACTAACTCTTTATCACGATAGATGGCGCATGATAGATGGTACCTAGTATAACTGTCAGTTGCATAGAAATTAGGTTTTTTAATTACGAAATTTATTATTTTTTGGATATTATGCCGAAGTGAGCAGATTTTAAGTGTACAAATCGAGATTTCCAAGCTAAATCAAAGAATGGTGATCTCAAAATTGCTGTTCTATTAATTCAACCTTTTTAACTTTTAATGACGGTGTTCGCTGTCGTAATTCGTCTTTTATGTATATAGCGTTAAGTTAAATTAAATTTTTCAGTTATAAAAACAAAAAAACTACAAAAACATTTTATAAATGATGCGTTATAGGTGTAAACAAGGTACCATTTCCCCATTAAATGAGCGACAGCCATTAAAATTTGACATTTTAAGCAGTACCTGAACATAGGACAAAAGT
This sequence comes from Tinea semifulvella, assembly GCA_910589645.1. NCBI lineage: Eukaryota > Metazoa > Arthropoda > Insecta > Lepidoptera > Tineidae > Tinea > Tinea semifulvella. The sequence continues at coordinate 8,709,464 of OU342618.1, read as the reverse complement.
AAAGAGTTTTTGAACAGCGTTTAGTTTCTGCAAATAAAATCATGAAATTTAAAATATATGAACTTATTTTAAAAAAAATGCTAAATGTACCAAAACTGACTACCTCCGTGGAGACTCGGGGGGTACCGGTTTCGATTCCTGGTCGGGACACAATAATTTATTTGTGTTATTTCCCGAGTTTGGTAAGCGAAAGACTGAACTCGCTCCTTATAAAAGCGTGGTTTTCGACCACCCAATGAGTTTTTTTTGTGTTACATCCATATTACGGTATTACCCGCGCGTGTTCTATTCATAGTTAGAAATAATTTACATACGAAAAACTTCCAAAATCCTTTAATAAATGATTACTATTTTTTTTTACTGGTAGTAAACTATATATATACATATATATATATATATATCGTCGGCTAAGATCTAACACAGCGTAACTAAAATCAAGTAGAATAAACATAGCATCTCTTTTTGTAATATTATTACTTTTTAACCAATAACGAGTCGCCGTTAGATCCATTGTTTTTGATTGGTCAAACGACGCGTCATTCGATTTTGACATACGGAACTAATAACAGATATCAAATTTTTGGATTACGCAGTGTTAGAAGTTAAGAGCATTTAATGCTTGTAATTCCCTCTCGGTCGCACAATACAGCATTTTTTAAGATTATTCAAGTCTAATCCCCGTTCCAAATCATGCTCAGAGCTCTTAGAATGAATATCATACTGACAGTCGTTCGGAATCATATATCACGATTTAGATGCTCAGAGCGTGATTTCAATTCGGAACGGTCTAAATCACATTTTTATTCATAACATAATTATGTTAAGAAGAAAAATAAATCTTTGAGTATGAATACTAACAAACACACATCTCTCGGTTTATTCATCTTTATTTGTGTAACGTTTACTATTATGAAATTTTTTCTCTAATTTTTAATTCTAAAATAACTTACCGTGTTTTTTATTTACTTCTTAAATATTAATTATAAATTTGTTTTAGACGTAATATACAAATAGTATAAACGAATTACAATATTAAATAATTTAAAAGAAAAAATAATATTAAATAAACTTGAAAATGGCGCGCGACATAATGACAAACAACTGACAGCGCTCAGAGCGATCTACCTCGATATCGTGAGCAGTCTAAGCGCGAGAAATGATGTCGTTTGTGACGTCACACAGCTTTGGCAAAACAGTTTAAGCGCGTATCGGAACACCTTTAAGCGTGCTTAGGTTACTATTATCGCGTATCGGAACGATAGGATGAAATAAACTTGAAAATGGCGCGCGACATAATGACAAACAACTGACAGCACTCAGAGCGATCTACCTCGATATCGTGAGCAGTATGAGCGCGAGGATTGATGTCATTTTGTGACGTGACATAGCTTTGGCAAAACAGTTTATGCACGTCTCGGAACGGCTTTAAGCGTTAAGCTTAGGTTACTATTATCCCTCTCGTTCCGAGACACGATAATAGTAACCTAAGCACTTTATAATTTCAAAAGTACACTGGGACTTTTATAATCTTTAAAACTGCATTGTGCGACCGAGAAGAACGCAAAAGCGTTAAAAGCTATAGACAAATGTTTTACCTTGTTGTTGATAGATAGGTAATTTGATTTGTGTAAAACTATTTTGATTTATATTCTCTCAAATACTTGTTAAGCTAAGTGGATAATTTTATTACAAATAAATAAGTACTTTTGTAATTTATAAACAATGTTTTATTTATTCATAGTCCCTGTAGTAGACCCCTCATTCCGAATCAAGCTCTAGAGCGATCAGAATGTAATGATACTAACAGTCATTCCGAATCAAATATCACGATTTTGATGCTTAGAGCATGATATCAATTCGGAACCGTCTAAATCACATTTTCATTCATAACATGTTTTTTTTTTTTAAATCTATGGAAGATAAATTGCGGATTCCACATCTTTGAGTATGAATACTAACAAACAAACATCTCTGGGTTTATCCATCTTTATATGTGTAAAGTTTAATATTATTAACTTATTTTGGTATTTTAAAATAACTTGCCGTGTTACAGACATATTTTTTTTCATTTCCTACTTAAATATTAATTATAGATTTGTTTAAGAAGTAATATAGAAACTGTATAAACGAATTACAATATTAAATAATTTAAAAGAAAACCTAATATTAAATTAACTTGAAAATGCCAAAGACTTCTATAGTACATAGAAGTCTTTGGAAAATGCGCGGGACATTGTGGGCTGAGTGATTGGAAGGCAAATATCTCTAACTATGTCTAACCCTGTGTTTGACTTGACGCTTTTTTTTTAAATTATTTCGCTTTGAAAATCGTTCGACTTGGCTTTGCTCTATGGTTTTTATCATAGATATATACTAAATCTATGGTTTTCATACAATTTAAGCAAAATACGGTAAAAAAAGCGGTGAACTCTTTGCTTTGCTTTCAAGTCGAACATAGGGTAAGCGCTGTTAATTTACAATTAGCAGCGTGCTTAGAATGTATTTATTACATCGCTCGTGTAAAACGTCATCAAACGTTTAAAAGACGCTTTTTTAACTAGCTAACCATAAGTAGGGGGTTGTTGTAGCTACGATAACTATTATGTTTATAACACGACATTTAAGTATAAAAATGGAACAAATATATTAGTTAAAACCACTGAAAACGATTAAAACATACGTTAACGTGTGAGATATCACTTTTAATGCTATTTTTGGCTTAAAAGCAAAGTTCGCTTTCTTTACTAAATTTTGTTTTAAATGTATTAAAACCATAGAGTATTATGACTTTCAAAGTGAAAAAAAGCGCTTAAAGCGACAAGTTAAACACTGGGAAAATATCATATCACTCTGGCTGTTCATGTAACTATTTTGTGCCTTTAGGCGCCGAATACTACATTAACAGGCACTTAAAGCGTTGTTTGCTTAGAACATAAGGTTAAGCCTGAGCTGCGTAAACTAGGCCCAAGTTCTCAAGAGTAAAAAATGAGCATTAGTTGTGTCATCCTGATAGTAAAGCATTCTCGTAAGTTCTTCGCAAACGTTGAGTACATACATAACCAAAGAGTAGAAAAAATAATAGGGTCAGGGAATGAATAAATGATAACTTTTAAGGAGGCGCGATATATCCATCTCGAGCTTAAATATTAATCCTTGGAAGGTGATAAATGTATGGCTATAAAGAGTGAGTACCAAACTATTTCAAAATCGAACTAAGCCTAAAATGTTTGAAGTTCATGCCAAAATGATGCCAAATGAAAAAAAATACTGTCAAAAATGAAAACAATCATTTTGAGGTTATATTTCGAATAAACAAATATTCTTTTTGTATATATTTAGCACAAAATGTTACGCACGGTGAAGATATTAAACGCAGTATTGTTTGAGAAAACTAAAATAAGTTATTGCGACTTCCTGAAGACATGCCGAACGATCCATAACATTGGAATCAGCGATATCCCCCGCATAACTATTAACGACATAAAGAAAGCATTGCGGCAGAAGGGTTTTTCTGTCCAAGACGGGTGCACTTCAATCACTACAAAGTGCTCTATCTGTTCCAGTGAAAATGAAAATACTGAAAGTAAAATTTATATTAACAAAACCACTGGTAAGTGTACCGGCTCATCAGTTTTACTATTTAGTTAGTGTTTTACTTTAATCGATCCATTACATCCACTGGGATAGGAAGTCCTAGATCTCTACTGGAGTCTTCCAGAACATATTTCGGAGACGCTTTGAAATCGGTCTTCATATACTACGCTTGATGAGGAATATAGTTGGAGGATAGTAGCTCGGTTGTAAAATGCTTTTCTTCTAATCCAAAAAAGAGAGTGGATTGGGATCATGTACAAATAAGAAATACACTTTCTTAAATACATCTCAGATTTACAAGACCACCATTCTCATCGGACAACACAACTGTGTGGATACCCAACATTCGCACGGTAAATTCATGGAAAGGTTAGAAATTTGTATTTACCACCATTACCGTGTATCGGAGAGCATGTTAAGCAGGCCCAACAGGCCCTGTTGTAAAGTAGTTTTTACAACTAAACCACCACCGCTTTTTCCTGGTTGAGCTTCTAGGAGTGGACTGTATATTTTAGTTAATTGAGAAGAATTATAATAGCTCAGTGGTTTTACTGCATCTAATTTGTTGCTTACGTTTAGGGCTAACCCTGATTTACATCTAAGCTAGGAGATGATGAACATGCTGAAATAAGTAGACAAAGGCATACGACTTGGGGAAAAAAAGATAGGTACTCACAGACAACTGTTTCTAGCTTGGCCAAGCACTGCACTTTACAGAAAACTTCAATTATTATTATTATATAGTCTTTTGGTTGGATTCACGTATTCGCCATGCAAGCTCGGGCATGCGAAACGTCAGTTTATCAAAGCTACACGACTAGCTCGCATCTCGGTCGCGCAGATACAACAGTGACGTTAGTAGATGTCACTTTTGGTGTAGGGAAAGAATAAGCATCTTGAGGAATCTGAGGATCAAGCCGTAACAAATAATATTGAGTCAAGGTTACCACTATTGAGGAGCACTACCCTGATAGGATTAGTCATCTTCAAGAATGACAAATGGTAATCTAGTTCAATGGTTTATAATAATTGAATCCATAATAAATGCAGACTTCATATCATGACTGCCTTTGTGGCTCAGCGGTTAAGACTGTAGATTTATAACATGAAGGTGCTGGGTTCCTGATCGAGAACATAAAATATTTCATTTATTTGTGAACGTTAACTAGAGACATCAATGAGCTAGTCACTTGTCATGATGGGCTTATAGTAAAGTTGTCTAAATGTAAATCCACTTGTTTAAAGCGTGGTCTCTGACCACTGCGCAAGGGTTACAGTTATGATGATATTCTATTTTTCCTTTACAAATTTGATGTGCATAAATTTAAATTTTAAAATATAACTGTTTCAGGCTATTTTCTCTGTCCAAAATGCAACATTCACGGAGATTGGAACATTCTAGAAAGATTATTAAAGAAATCTAAACTGGATCCCGGCACAAAAGACCTGATAGACCAACAGCATGCAGAAACAAAACAATTCCAACAAGACTGGCTAACTTTACTTAAACAAACTACCTCAATAAGTAAACTAAACGAACTAGAATTACAAGAATTATTTAAACTGTTTGAATATCCAGTAAGTATTAATGGCTACTACTATGTTTATAACACAAGATTGTTTATTTGCTTAAAACCTTTATTGCATTATGTACAAGGCTTCTCTAGCTATTAACCTTTGAGACAATAAAAACATTTGTGTTGTGAGGTAGCAACCATTCAATAGACGAAGGAAATCAAAATTAAATCTAAATGTTATATCTATTAATAATAATAAAAATTGTTTATTGAATTACTAGATTCAGATTCATAGTGTTAGTAACAGAAAACCTTATAAAACTATGTTAGTACTAACCTAATAATAACCTAAGTTTTATTTACATTTATCTAAGGCCAACTCCCCGCACATGCACGCCACAGCAACGAGACATGTATGGAGAGTTAAGGCTCTCAGCGACCATTCTAAGGATACTGTCGGCGCTGTCTCGCACCCAACCAAGCCCGTCAAAGATCCACACTTCTTGCGCATTGTGGCATAGAAGCAATCTACTCTCGCCTCAGCAAACATATTTGATGCGCTGCAGTAGCGCGGCAGCATCAGTCATCACCATTAAGACAATTTTTTTTTATAACTGATGCCAAGTGGTGTGGAGGTCCATGAATGTTAGCAACTCATGACTGATATCAGTCCCTAACACTATGCCGGCTTTGGCAATTCAAGCCTAATCCTAAAGCGTGTGAATACACTTTACAGTGCTTATCGGCACAAACTGTATACACTTCCCCGTCCTGGCAGACTGAGCAAATTACCACCATCAGTCAACCTACCACCTATTTGTTCTCGTTAAAAGTATAGCCATTTGCATTGATGTCAAATGCCAATTTTTACTTTTAAGGAGAACTAACATTGTAAGCTTGCCATGGTGATATTTATACAACAATAACAGCGCTTGAAACAAACATACTGGAGAGAAGACAAATTTCTAAGCATTCCATGGATTCACCGTGCGGGTGCCGGGTCCATCGTGTGTGGGTAAGAGATGAGAAGAATGGTGTCTCGGGCTTGCGACCGACAATTGGCTGGTTTAAGAAAAGGAGGCCTCCTTTTTTTTCTATTGCGCGATAATACGCTCACCATCCACCATTCTACTTCTCTCCCTACCCAACCAAATACTGTATGATTCCGTTAATGCCGTCTTGGAAGCTCGTTCCATAAATGTATTGACGGCAGACCTGCTTAGGCCCAATTCTTTCAGTAAGTGATGCAAAGATTTTGCTGGAACTCCTCTTGCACCAACTTCCACTGCGTAAAGCTGAGTCTTGAACCCGTTCCTGATCATTTCTTCTGTGAGATCATAATATTTATTCGACTTCATGTTGTGGTCTTTTGGAATATTTGATTCCCACGGAACGGTAAGTTCAATAAGGAGAACTTTTTTCAAGTTCCGAGAAAACACTAAGATGTCTGGCCTATAGGCTGATACAGCTAGTTCATCTGGGATCCTATAATGGTGTTCAAATGTATCCATGAGAATTTTCCAGTCTGATGCGGCGCCAAGGATCGAGGTGGGCTTGCATTCAGTTTTCGTGCTTTGCCCTTCCTTTACAAATGTGGTCAAAGTTTTATTTGTAGTCAGTCCCTTTCTGGCTCTTGCAATAGAAAGACTTACTGCTTCACGGATAACACCTAGGACTTTGTCATGTCGGCGTGAGTAATAGCCCTTTTCTAGGAGAGTAACGCACCCTACAAGTGTGTGTCTAGCAGTTCCTATGGCAGCACCACACAATGTACAGTTCTTTTCCGTAGCTTTTCCCCACCTTACCAGATTACTCTGGTCCGGGAGGGACATTTGAAAAGCGTTTAGGTAGAACTTTAGCAACGCCGGAGACCAATCATACATTAGTGTGCGCCACTTTAGGGCTGGAGGGATGCAAAAATCGCCCAAAGTTAGCCAGTCATTTTGAACTTCTAGAGTCATCGCGTGCACTCTGTATTCATGCTCTTCATCTTTCCTGAGGAAGGATTTTATAACCTCTTTGTCACTTTCTTTTTTCTTCCAGCCAATGCCTCTTTTGTCAGTCTGGGCACCTGTCATGAATTTCTTGAAGAATAGTAGTCTCGGTTCCATATCTGAGACCAGAGGGTCTCTTGGAAGGGATGAAATTGTATTATCCTGGGAGCTGGTTAGAATTTGATATTTGCTTATACGTAGATGTTTGTATAATTCAGATGGTCTTTTCAGATCCATTCCGAAGTTTCTCCGTCCTCTAAAGAATGTTGAGGAGTCAGCACCCTGGGCTAATCCAAGCCAAGACTTCAATGTTCTTATGACGTCCGCGTCCAGACTTGATAGTAGGCTTTTGTTGAAATCATATACTAGGAAAGGCCAAGTGAGGCGAGATGCTAAGTAGTTGTCATATATCCAAGCTTTTTTGACATTGCTTATAGGCTGTTGAGTAACCCTATTCATGTCGTCAGTGAATTGTTTTACAACTACTTCTAGGGATGGTGTTTTTCCCTGAAAATTTATCCTTCTGCCAAGAAATTTAAAGGGCATGGTTTCATTTACCGGAGCTATTCTCTGCCCTGCTAGAAGACAAATTTCTAAGCATTCCATGGATTCACCGTGCGGGTGCCGGGTCCATCGTGTGTGGGTAAGAGATGAGAAGAATGGTGTCTCGGGCTTGCGACCGACAATTGGCTGGTTTAAGAAAAGGAGGCCTCCTTTTTTTTCTATTGCGCGATAATACGCTCACCATCCACCATTCTACTTCTCTCCCTACCCAACCAAATACTGTATGATTCCGTTAATGCCGTCTTGGAAGCTCGTTCCATAAATGTATTGACGGCAGACCTGCTTAGGCCCAATTCTTTCAGTAAGTGATGCAAAGATTTTGCTGGAACTCCTCTTGCACCAACTTCCACTGCGTAAAGCTGAGTCTTGAACCCGTTCCTGATCATTTCTTCTGTGAGATCATAATATTTATTCGACTTCATGTTGTGGTCTTTTGGAATATTTGATTCCCACGGAACGGTAAGTTCAATAAGGATAACTTTTTTCAAGTTCCGAGAAAACACTAAGATGTCTGGCCTATAGGCTGATACAGCTAGTTCATCTGGGATCCTATAATGGTGTTCAAATGTATCCATGAGAATTTTCCAGTCTGATGCGGCGCCAAGGATCGAGGTGGGCTTGCATTTAGTTTTCGTGCTTTGCCCTTCCTTTACAAATGTGGTCAAAGTTTTATTTGTAGTCAGTCCCTTTCTGGCTCTTGCAATAGAAAGACTTACTGCTTCACGGATAACACCTAGGACTTTGTCATGTCGGCGTGAGTAATAGCCCTTTTCTAGGAGAGTAACGCACCCTACAAGTGTGTGTCTAGCAGTTCCTATGGCAGCACCACACAATGTACAGTTCTTTTCCGTAGCTTTTCCCCACCTTACCAGATTACTCTGGTCCGGGAGGGACATTTGAAAAGCGTTTAGGTAGAACTTTAGCAACGCCGGAGACCAATCGTACATTAGTGTGCGCCACTTTAGGGCTGGAGGGATGCAAAAATCGCCCAAAGTTAGCCAGTCATTTTGAACTTCTAGAGTCATCGCGTGCACTCTGTATTCATGCTCTTCATCTTTCCTGAGGAAGGATTTTATAACCTCTTTGTCACTTTCTTTTTTCTTCCAGCCAATGCCTCTTTTGTCAGTCTGGGCACCTGTCATGAATTTCTTGAAGAATAGTAGTCTCGGTTCCATATCTGAGACCAGAGGGTCTCTTGGAAGGGATGAAATTGTATTATCCTGGGAGCTGGTTAGAATTTGATATTTGCTTATACGTAGATGTTTGTATAATTCAGATGGTCTTTTCAGATCCATTCCGAAGTTTCTCCGTCCTCTAAAGAATGTTGAGGAGTCAGCACCCTGGGCTAATCCAAGCCAAGACTTCAATGTTCTTATGACGTCCGCGTCCAGACTTGATAGTAGGCTTTTGTTGAAATCATATACTAGGAAAGGCCAAGTGAGGCGAGATGCTAAGTAGTTGTCATATATCCAAGCTTTTTTGACATTGCTTATAGGCTGTTGAGTAACCCTATTCATGTCGTCAGTGAATTGTTTTACAACTACTTCTAGGGATGGTGTTTTTCCCTGAAAATTTATCCTTCTGCCAAGAAATTTAAAGGGCATGGTTTCATTTACCGGAGCTATTCTCTGCCCTGCTATACTCAGTCCAGGATCATAAGACGTAAATGTAGTGTTTCGCCTAGCCAGACATAGGCTGAAGCATTTTGATGGTTTCGTTCTCATTCCCTTTGTCCATGAGCAGAAATCATCCACTATTTTCAGCAAGCCCTGGCATTGCTTGGGATTTCTTGTTATCACCGCCAAGTCGTCTGCAAAAGCTAAGACGGATTCCGTATAGATGTTGTTTTGTTTGAATCTATATCCCCACTTCTTCTCACGAGATTTAAGTTTGTCGATTAGGATATTGATAATTATATTAAAAGCTACAGGTGATAGGCAGCAGCCTTGGAACAGGCCCACATTGTATTTTAGTGTGTCTGTGTAGCCGTCCTTGTTTGTTTAAAGTCTTATTTATTAGTTCGAAAAAAAAAGAATTAAAAAAAAGATAAAAATAAAGAGTCATACATTCAAATCACTTTCTTTGATATTTCTCACTAAGAACATATAGGAAAATAGTTTGGTGGTTTAAATACAACACGAACCTAATTACAGTTATGAAATAAATATTTTTTACCAGTTGCATCAATAAATTATTCAATTAACCATCAATAAGTACATTAGTGATATTGGCTGAAACAACGGGAGAAATAATATATATATTCAAGTATATTATCCAACATTTATTTATTTTTTGGCACTCGGTTACATTTCACAAAGGTTAGCTGGTAGACGATGCCTTAAGGCATAAAGCTCGCCTATGTATGTCCACAAGAATAGAAAACAATTTAAAAGGAATTGTGACTTGCATTCTCGCAACACACGCAATAATCACAAATTAGCTTTGCCTCACCTACGCCTCAGTAAAACTAGTAAGTCTTTTTTGGGACTTGGTATTCGTTTCTATAACACACTCCCAAAGGAACTAACTAGCTTGTGTTTAGATAAACTAAAAATTCATGTCAAACGTCGACTTATAGGCAAGGGCTATTATAAGATAAATGATTTTATTAGTGACATAAATGCCTGGTAGATGTGCAAATGTATATTATTAATATACTTTGGACACCTTTTACTGTTGGTGTATGTTTATATTTAGGTCAATTCAATTGTATTGTAATAAATTTAATATAATTTATTTAAATAATTATAACAATGTAATGTGACAATACAAAAGAGCCAGAGAAGGCCAAATTGTAATAAATAATTTGACTTTGACTTTGGCTATGCGCTTAGTTTTAAGTTATTTAACTTTGTGCAATAAATAATATTTATTATCATTGTTATTATTATATTTCCTTTCAGTACCACCCAGAATCAGTTAAAATCCTATCAGAAGCTCAAGTGAGTGTGGATAGAACTATTTTATACTATCCACTCGTCAATTCTATGGACAAGGTGGTCGGTTACAGAAAGGTATTTATATTTATTTTTTTATTTGAGAATGGTGATGACTCGGTCATATGAACGCTTGTCTTAAATTCCTATAAAGGTTGGTGCGAGCCCAGGCATATGTGAAAAATTTTAATTTGTTTTTATACCTTCTTCATTATTATGTAATTGTACGATATAATTTTATTCGAAGTAAATTCAATTTATTCGGAGTAAAGTACAAAGATTAAAAAATAAAATAAATTAAGAACTAAATTATAAAAACTAAAAATTAATAAATAAAATTACGACTATTCGATGGGCGTAGTGTGCCGAGGACACTCGCTGCATTCCCCCGCTGAACAGCGAGGCTGACCCTTTGAACAAGATATTCTCTACTCAAAGGGTCACCCGTCGTCAAGTGGAGTTTCTTACCAAGCTCGCGGGAGAACACAAGAGCCTCCTCGGACCACGGGCCCATCATTAAAATTGTAATTGTTAAAATCGAGAAGAATTCCTCGGTTGCAGGCGGTTTAACGGAATCGTCTATATACGACAGAGCAGTGGGCGTGTTTTTGCCAGCAAATGGGTCGAATGCATTTTGTATCTAGGTAAACATGCATAGTGAGGTGACAGGGGCTCAATTTGCCACTGCGGCGCTTCTTCGTTCCAAACCAACGAGAGTGAATACTAACAGCGCCAGTTACAGTCACCTCGAAAAAAATCACTCGCTACGTCGCGTGTTTAACAAGTCAGTGGGGGTTAAATCTGGGATAAGTGCATCGCTACCGAACCCGCTTCGCCAGACAAACAGTTGAAAACGCCGAATTATTTGTGGCGTCCACAGGGGGCCTCCGGTATCTTTTGAAATGAAATGAAATAATATTTATTTGTATGGAATATGGTAAATAGGTACATAGTTTTTGAATAGCTCACATACTCCGCCATTTCTGGCACACAAATTTATACTAACTTAATTAATTACTAATTTATACACTGAAAATAATTTATGTAATGAATAAAATGTCGTGAATTTAAGAAATCTCGCATAAGATAATACTCGTATGCGAGATTTTGGTCAGTTGATTAATACAATTTATTACAATTTCGATAACTTTATTCGAAGAAAATAAGGTACAATGATTTAAAAAAATAATAACATATTAATTAAACTAAAAACTTACATCTTAAAACATAAATTACTATTAATAAAAATAAACCTAATTAATAAATAAAAATATAACTAAAAACTAAAATGAAGAAAAAACTAAATAAAAAATATTATAAATAATAAATTTGCTCCAAATCGCTGCCAATGGGCAAGGTGCCAAGGATACTGGCAGCATTGCCACGTTGAATGGCAATACTGATCCTTTGGCCCAAATATTGCCCAGCCCTTTTGTCTCCCGAGGTGTTGACGAGCTGTTTTGACAACGCCTTGAAAATTTCGTGTGCACTTGGTCCCCACGGCCCGAGAGTTTCAACTCCAAACGGCGCAAAAACACATCTCCCAATAAGCTGAGTGTATTTCCGCCGCTTGAGGTTCTCTGCTTTTAATGCAGCAGCGCCTGGGTCCTTAGAAGTCAAGGACAAGTGGGAAGGCGCCAGGGTGTCCACACAGGTGGCATCCCACACTAAAGGCAAACCTATCCTCCATGGAACCAACGTCATTCCGTCGGGCCGCTTCCCATCGTCGCGGGCCATGCCACTGGGTTCTAATATTGCTGGCGAACCCACAGACACAAGGGCCCGGCGAATGACGTCATTGAGACAGGCGTGCCTTGGGATTTACAATTTCTAAATTTGTATGAATAAAACTCGCTTAACGAATAAAAGCAACACTCTGTTAATAGCTTCTTGATTCTAGATTTAAACTGATTATTGGGTAATTGTTTGAGAACCTCTGGTAACTTGTTGTGCATTCGTATACATAACGTAAGAGTTAATATCGAAAACTCTGCTTTTTGGTGTCTTAGTATAGGCAATAGTGTTAGGATGTCGACTACTTTTAAAGACATCTTTTTGGTAAGTAAATAGGTCACTGTGCGTCCTAATAAATGTAACTACTTCGTATATATACATGCCTGTTATAGTCATAAGATTTAGGCTTTTAAATAGCGGCCTGCAAGAGTCAGTGGGCCTGCACCGCATATAGCTATAGATATATTTGGTTTAATATGCCCTTTATTATAATATTGTAATATGTAATTCTCACAGGGAATTTTAATTTTGATTTTTAGGTTCAGGCGGGGAAGGAAGACACTCCAGAGAACTATGGCCTGTACACTGCTGGCCTATTTAGATGTAGAACTGGCAAAAGTGCCAAAAACGAACAAGCTGTTTTGGTGCCAAATGTACAAGACATACTCAGTTTAGCAGCTCATAAAGTTTCAGGTTTGATTAGCTTTCTAGTAAAATATCATCACAACCGTTTCCCTTTCGGGGTGGTAAGAAACCGCGCTTATAAATAAGCAGATTCACATTTAGCTAACTTTACTATAGGCCAATCATGACAAGTGTTGAAAAGTTTGTAATAGACTTAACCTAACTTGCCATCAGTACTGCGCAATAGGCCCCTCCACACTGCCCGCAACCACCCTCAGGGTGCTATTGGGACTCCCGCATACCCGCGCATCAGGGATGATACTTCCTTACGCATGATGGCGGGGCAGCCATCCGTGCGCATCTCAGCAAACATCCCGGAGGCACTACAGAATCTCGGGAACCCCAACAGCATTCTAAAAGCGTTATTATATTGCACGCGCAGAGTGTTGTAGGCCTTCTGTAAAAAGTGTAAAAAGATTGACAAAATGTCTTAAAAAGCGTGATCTTTACTGGCACCGTACAGCGAGCAAACCTACGGGCCAGCATGTTGCTCCTGACCGCCAACAGTAATAATAATAATAATATTAATCAAAAAATATATTATTACATAGCGTGGCTCTGGCTCCTAAAAGCGGCAAGCCAGTATCTTAGGAGCCAGTTCCTCCATTGAATTAAATTTTGTGTTTAGCTGATAGAGACTAGTGACAGAGTTGTAAATATACAACATACCAGAAGACATATTAAAGTCCTCAACTGTAAACACTTTTAAAAACAAACTGGACAAGTGGCTAGTGACTATCGAAATAGACTATGGTGATAACTGACAATTTAATAAACTCTACACCAGTGCTTGATGTAATGCGCTTCTCGCCTATTAATAAATAATAATAATAATAATAGTAATAATAAAAATAATATTACTTATATATAAAATATAAGAAAGTAAACAAAAATACATGGAAAAGTAAATGTTATGTGTGTGTGTGAATGAGTATGAAGAAGAGTGTGAGTATGAAGTGGAGTGTGTGTGTTAATGAGTGAGTATATTTACTGTGTGAGTTTATGCATATGTCATTGAAATGTAAGATTGACTATTGTGAAATTATGTCTTACAATAATGAACATACGAAAAAAATTAAAAGAGGTTACATATATAGCATGTGAAGTATAGTAGGTGAGTATGTTGTCTGCATGTGTGGGTGTGGGTGTTTGTGTGTGTGTGTAGAAGAGGGGAGGAGAAAGAAGAGGTAGTGTAAGATATAACATGTTAGGGATTTTATAATTTTACCTTATAAATTATTAGTTGAGTTTTTATTTTTTATTTAGTTTACATTTTGTCATTATGTTTTGTACATTAGTCGGCATTTAATATGGCTCTACTTTATTTCATTTTATGTAAATATTGTGCAATATAAATATTTACTTTTTATGTCCTAGATAACGCCGATTGGCGTGCAAATTTTCTCACAATGTTTTCCTGCGCCATAATTTGTCTTTAATTTTAGGGAGCCTAATTTGGTTAAGCAACTGTACACTACCTCCAGCAATGTTGCCAGTGTTGGAAAGTTTCCCCAAATTATGCCTTTGGGGAGATTGGAGCAACATGAGAAGTGTGGCGGAGAAACTCGGTGATACCAGGTGTAGGTTTGTCAGGTTAGTTTGATTAAACTTACGCAATCATAATTCTTTTTATAAGTCGCTCTCGTGACCACGGCCGATCTAACTTGACCGAAACTAAATAAATAAATAACCCAATATAGCCGAAATTGTTATGCAATGGCAACAAAGATATTTAATAAGCTTCCAGTTACTATAAGGGAGCTGCCACTAAAACTGTTCAAATTGGGAGTCAAACAAATGCTGGTTAATAAATGTTTTTATACGACAAAAGAATACCTAGACACTAAGCTTGACAAAGTCATGTGACTAACTAAATATTTGTATGTTAGAAATAGCGAAGCATGTGATATAATTACATATAATAATTTACATCCCTGTACCTACCATGTTTCTGACAAATAAATTATTTCATTTATGACAATAAACTGCCTCCGTGGTCTAGCAGTTAAGTCCGTGGATTTAAACTTGGAGGTTCCCGGGTTCGATTCCTGGTCGGGACACAATAATTTATTTGTATTAATTAGTAGTAGTAATTTATTCGAGTTTGGTACGTAGTCACCAAATGTGTATCAAAATATTTAACGGTTTGCCTATAGAATTAAAACAATTGACATCAATAATTAAATTTAAGAAGCTGTTAAATAAATGGTTAAAAGAACAATGTTTTTATAGTATCCAAGAATTTTTACATTATAAGTGTTGACAAATATAATTTTAGTTGTAATTGACATGTACTATTATTTGCATACCATTATGGTAGGATACAGCTGAACTGTAAAATTGTATTATCCTATATCTACCTGTATTCTGTGCAATAAACGATTTTGAATTTGAATTTGAAAAAAAAAGAACGCGTACCTTAAATCCTACAAAGGTCGCTTCAAACCCCCCCGGCATGTACCAATGAGAAATCGAATTTATTTTCTTACGTACATTTATCATAGATTTACAACACCACCGCTCCCGTGCCTCGAAAAGCACGTTAGTATCCGTCAGTCCCGGTTCCACTAATACTTACAATAAAAAATTGACATAAGATCCTCGCCAACCCGTCTGGCCAGCGTGGCGAGTATAGGCCTAATTCTCTAGAATTTCCTGGAAAGCCCATCTCTAACAGAGGAAGTCTAGGACTCTTGTTCTAGGGGCTGTAATGAATTTAATTAACCAATCCCTTAAGGTTAATCGCTTAAAGAGCTGCCATTTGTTATGTATTTTCATTTGATCGTTATGTCTTTAGCATACCAGACTTCAGAAATGTCACATTAAAATAACTAATTCAGGCCAACAGATGGTCTAGTGACAGCTTCTGAAGCAGCTGAAGCCGGGCTGTCCCTAAAAACTCTGGTCTCCGAGGCCAAGCCCGCAGCTCACCGCTCTATCACCACCTTTGCAGCTCTCAGAGACGATGTGTATGCAGAACTAACTAATGTAGACAAGGTATTATTATCCCACTTCTGATATTAAATTATGCTATAAATAATTATGAGAAAAATAAAATAAATATTGCAATCCTTTCTGCTACTGAAAACTGCATGCCGTGTACACTGCCCTTGGGTTGCAATTCCGACCTTGTGTATGGCGAGCCGAGCTTTGCTCGCCATACACAATGCCATGCTGGTACAAACACTTATGTATGGAAGCGAGACATGGATATGTCAGTGGTTTGGCTAAACCTATAAATTCGTAGGATGGATTTAAAATTTATCGCCTAATGCATTTGCAGTGTCACTTGCATACACGCTTACCATTTGATAATAATAATCTGGAATGTTCAATTTCCCTATTCCCTTCTCGCTCGTTCTCCTATCCCCTCCGCTATACCCTTTTCCCTCATACTTACGAAGACGACCGAGAGCCGCCGAAGACCGCTGTGTTAGTGTTCGTCCACTCGCTGAATGGACAAGTTATGAAGCCCGCACCGCCTTTTTGGATAATTTAAGAAATACACTAATAAACAATTATAATTGTGGTGACTCCCTGGGTCTGTGTTTGTGTTCCTAGCTGTTTTTGAACTACCGGTTTTCCGGCTGATTGCGCCGAAAATCCCCGAGACTTCTGGACTTTCTTGGATACTTTCCCACTCTCCGCTTCTAGATATTATTTATTGTCATAGGGAATATTTGGCTCTAGAAGACATTATTTTTTTCAATTCTGGTGGTCAGTCAGCATACTACCAGATACTTCTCCGTCCCAACAGACTGGGCAAATCACCACCATCAGTCCGCCAACCACCTATTTGCTGTTCTCGTTAAAAGTATGTGCCATTTGCAATGATGTCAAATGCCAATTTTTACTTTCAAGGAGAACTAATATTGTAAGCTTGCCATGGTGATATTTATATAATAATAACACCGTTTTGAAACCAGAATTATCTACCACTACACAAAATTAAGTTTAGATTGGTAGCCATTGATTATTTTTATTTATTTCGGAGCCTGTAACTTCCCTTACGGCGCGGTGTTGGCTCGGTCGTAAGAACGCGTTCCTTAAATCCTACAAAGGTCGGTTCAAACCAATGTACCAATGAGAAATACACTTTTCTTACGTACTGCCGTCATAGATTTACAACACCACCGTTCTCGTGCCTCGGAGAGCACGTTAAGCCGTCGGTCCCCGTTCCACTAATGCCAACTTGTGGAATCGTTAATAAATTGTCATAAAAAAAGTGTCATCATATCCTCGCCAAGCCGTCTGGCTAGCGTGGCGAGTGTAGGCCAAATTCTCCAGTTCTGGAAGGCCCATCTCCAGCAGTGGAGGTCTAGGACGCTGTGTCCTAGGGGCTGTGATGAATGAAAAATGAAATGAACCTCCCTTTGGTTTCCTCGTAGTTAAGTTTGAAATTGCTTAATTATACGTTTGGATTCAGTTTGCATGGCGGTGGGCCGAACACATCTTTATCAGAACCGACGACCGATGGGGCAAACGGGACGACGCAGAGTGGGATGTCCCTGAACCAGATGGAAGGATGGTGGGGGTTGGATGAGGCTTGCAAAACACCGCGTGCAGTTGAGGGCCTTTATATAATGAAATAAATTACATTAATGACGGATAACTTCTAGGCTCGAGGTGTAAAATGGAAACGTTTTCCTTCGTTTACCAAACTGGTTGGCGGCCATCGTCGAGGAGAGCTGACAGTATTGACTGGACCAACTGGTTGCGGGAAGACTACACTTTGTGCAGAAATGTCATTAGATCTTGCTCAGCAGGGGGTAAGTCCACATTTACCCATGCATTAACTTTATTTAATGTTTATTTATTATTGTTTAATAATACATACATACATATCTTCACGCCAGATCCCTTGCGGGGTAGGCAGAGACAATTAAGCGCCACTTGACACGATCACGCTTCTTTCGCTTCTTCGACATTCATCAACCTCTTCATACATGCAATTTTGTTACAGAGGCTTTTTAATTCTCCTTCGGGTAATGTTTTATTTACTTTCGCATTATATACCTGGTTCGTCAATCTTTCTTCGCTCATCCATTCAACATGCCCGAACCATCGTAGCATGCTTTTCCTTATTTTTGTTCCTATACTTTATTTTATACCTACCATTTTTCGTATTCCGACGTTACCTTGACCGGTCGCATAGGTCCGTCAAAGTGCCGTCGCATAACCGACGCAAAGACCTCATTTCTACTGCATTAACCTTCTCTTATGCATATTCTGACATATCTACGTCTCGCTTCCATACCTCAGTGTTGGTACTAACATGGCATTGTGTATGGCGACCCGAGCTTTGTCACGGACATTTCGTCTGCCGATCAGTGTTTAATAATGGTCTTAATTAAAGATATAACCACCCCCAAAAAATAATATATATAATCTCGCCCACAACCGAGAGACAAAATAGAGGGAGATAGAATTACGTAAATCAACGTTCGCGCGATCGTCGACCTCTGATTTCTTGATCTTTATTACGAACTCTGATTTGCACTATACCGGCTTAGCAAGATGCTTTTTTACACTTTGCTTGAAGGACTCCAGGTTATAGGAAAGTGGAAATACAGAGGCTGGAAGAGCATTCCACATCTTTATTGTGCGACAGATGTATGAGTCACCAAATACGTACGCGATGGGATGGTAACTACGGTATGTGGGTGCATATTCTGACCTGTGCGTGTGGTTTGGTTGCGGAAAGGAGAGTAAGGAATTAGGATTCAGAGTTCTAGATATATTGGCATCGACAATTGTAACAGCTCGCCTCTGTACGACATTGAGAGCATCTGTGAGGTACTTGACGGAACCATATTCACCCAGTCGTCTAGTAATAAATAGTTATTATATTGTCCAGGTGAACACGTTATGGGGTAGCTTTGAGATCCGTAACTCCCGACTGGCTCGCACCATGCTCCAGCAGTTCGTCGGAGTACCTCTGGAACTCAATCTCCAGCACTTCCAGCAGTACGCTGACGACTTTCAGAAGTTACCCATCTTCTACCTCGCCTTCCATGGACAACAACCCATCAAAGTTGTTATGGAGGTATGTATAAGAATTTCTCAGAACAAGAATATATATATATATAATATGTGTAAAATTCTACTGAGTTACGTTGATTTTCCCGTTTGGTATTAAAAATGTGATAAGATGTAAACACTATGAAATGATAATTTTGTAACTCAGTGGAACATTTCAGTCTAGATAAATTAATGATATAAGGGAATAGATAAAAACAAAAGTTTATTGAATTGTGTTTTTTTGTATAAAAATAAAAAGAGTGAGAGAGAGTGACTGTGAAATAAAGATGAGTGATCTAGTGGTGAACTGCCTGCTTTATGCAGATGATGCTGTTATTATTGCATCGTCCGAACAACAACTGCAATCACTAGTCACAGAAATGAAAGAGGGATGTGCAGAAAAAGGACTCCGTTTGAATGCGAGAAAAACCAAGGCACTAGTGACTGAAAGAAGAAGAATGACAAACGTGACGATAAAGATTAATGAAGAAACTCTAGAACAAGTAAATGAAATTATATATGTGGGTAGTGTTTTCACTGCGGATGGGAAGTATGATAGGGATGTTGAATTCTTCTTGCGGGAAATAGTGTTAACGGTGCCCTGGGCAGTCGAAATATCAGTGACAAAGCTCGGCTCGCCATACACAATGCCATGTTGGTACCTACATGGTACAAATCAGTAACTGGGTTTAAGTTTAAGCTCAAAATGATTCTTCTATCTTCGCAGCTGCAGGCCTGACCTATAGATTTTTATTTTCAACTATAAATACCTGAGTTACACCCGTCTATCTCTTACTCATTGTTTACTATATTATAGAAAAATAAAGCTAAAAAACTAAATTACTAATCATTTTTTACTTAATTATAGGTATATTTGTTACTTTTCTGTTTTTATTTGACTTTACTCACACATATACATATATTTATTATTTATCCATTATATATTTCAATTTATTTATTTTGGTTTCATGTTTCTTTATTATACTACTTTCTTTATTATAATACTGAGAGTTACATTTATTGAATTTTTATTTTATTAATTATTTATTGGTTTTGTTAAAGGGTTCAGTGAAAATCAGCGCTGCAGCATCTACTGTTGCAGCCTATGCTGACCTGAACACCTATTTGTCATAGCAGCTCTTTTTACCAAGTTTATATTATTATTATTATTTTTTACTATACTTTTTTTTTTCTCTTTTGTAATTGTTATGACCAAGCTGTTTTTTGATAAATAAATGTTTTCTTTGTTTCTTTCTTTTCTTTCTTTCAACACTGATGTATGGAAGCGAGACGTGGATATGTCAGAATTCGCATGAGAGTAGAGTTAATGCAGTAGAAATGAGGTCATTGCGTCGGATATGCGGCGTCACTTTAACGGACCACATACGTCATCACGAAATACGTAAGGCAGGTATGAATGAAAGCTTAGGGACAAAAATGGTGTCTTCGCATTATTTAAATGGTTCATAAGTTATGTAATGGTATCATATGTATTTTAGTAATATAATTGTATTTATATAGATTTATTTATTATTTATTATATATAACTGCCTCCGTGGTCTAGCGGTTAAGTCCGTGAATTTAGACTCGGAGGTACCGGGTTCGATTCCTGGTCGGGACACAAAAATATTTATCAATGTAAATGTATTTACATAATATTTAATTTATTTGTGATATTTCTCGAGTTTGGTACGCTGGAGACATCGACGAGCTTGCCACTTATCATGATTGGCCGGCAGTAAAGTTGGCTAAATGTGAATCCGCTTATTTATAAGCGTGGTTTCTGACCACCCCGAAAGGGAAACGGTCGTGATGATACTTTACTTTTTATATATAAATATTTGCACCTACCTTACATTTGAAATGATCCACATTGTCCCTAAGGTTGGCTATCAGATAATGTCTAGAGGCATTAAGTCCGCCCCTTGTATAAAGTGCATAAAAAATAAACAAAATCAGGAAAGGCATGCTTCGATAGTTCGGCCATGTTGAAGAGAGAGTGACGAACCAGATATATAATGCGAAAGTTGTGAGGCCCTGGCAGACCAAGACTTACCTATCATGATCAAATAAATAAAACAATTTCGTAATTGTGAATTTGACGTGAAGATATGTATGTAAGTTGTGCTATGATTCCAGGCTGTAGAACACGCTCGATACATGCACGACATAGCACACGTGGTCGTGGACAACGTGCAGTTCATGCTAGGCTTGCCGGACGAGAGGGAGGGACTGGACCGGTACTGGAGACAGGACGCTGTCATATCTGCATTCAGAACTTTCGCCACCACAAGGCACTGTCATGTCACACTAGTCATGCATCCCAGAAAGGTTTGGATCTTTTATTATTACAGCCATCAACATTACTGATGGCGCGGGTTTAGTGGACTGTATCTAGGTGCGGGGTTTGCGATAATCTTCAAATTAGATACATAGACAATACTATGATAATCGGTGCAATAAACAAACTAGAAAGGAAACTGGTAAAGGAACTCACCTGATGTCCTCGGCACCAGCACTTATAAATTGTTCTTACACTGATTTTGCGGGTTTTGGCGAATGCGGGCGAAAACAACGATCGCGGCGATTTCTTCAGCGTCTTCTATGACGACTGTAGGACAACGACTGCGCGACGACGACGACTATATTTCGATTCGACGATTACGACCACCATGCGGCGCGGCCAGATATGCACTGCCTCAACTTCAGTGCGCAAGCGCCGGCCTTTAGACTAGTGAGCGGGATGGGTAATATAGAAAGGAAGCGGCGCGAAAGAGACAGGACAAGGGTATAGGGGTAACAAATTAGGACGTCTGTTTATGCACCGACGAATCACAATAACGCCTAACCATCCAAAATTGGTCGATATATCGCGATCGGCGCGAACAATTACCATCATCATTATCAGCCTGTATCTTTCCACTGCTGGCTGTATGCCTCTTTACGCGATCTTTTGCGACTATTTATTTATTTATTAAATCTCCAACAAGATTCATTACAACATAATAAAAAATAATATGGGGATAAGTGCCACCCACCTTCATTATAGGAGATAACAGCATTCATTTCATTGATTTTTTTTCATCACAGCCCCTAGACCTCCACTGCTGGAGATGGGCCTTCCAGAACTGAATCTGAATAATTTGGCCTACTCTCTCCACGCTGGCCAGACGGCTTTTTTTTTATGACAATTTATTAACGATTCCATAAGTTGGTATTAGTGGAACCGGACCGACGGCTTAACGTGCTCTCCTCACACGGGAACGGTGGTGTTGTAAATCTATGACGGCAGTACGTAAGAAAAGTGTATTTCTCATTGGTACATGCCGGGTGGGTTTGAACCGACCTTTGTAGGATTTAAGGAACGCGTTCTTACAACCGAGCCACCACCGCATCTTACAGCATTCAAACTAGAGTAATAGTATTAATTTTAATAATAATAATAAATATTTCCAGACAGGTCACACAGCGCCATCTAATTTCCGTGGTAAGCTACGAGGCTTGTGTTACGGAAACTAGATGGTTGATAAACTACATATTATACTTTTTTTTTTGTAAATATATACATATTATACATATAAACACCCAGACCGAGACAAATTATACAATGTACAACTTGCCCTCGCTGGGAATCGAACCCACGACCTCCCGAGTTCACGGCAACGTTTGTTACCACTAGACCACGGATAGTTATAATTTGACGAGGCGGTTTCTACTGTTCCTGACCAGTAATTTATAAATCTTAGTATAATAATATATAAATCTTGGTCTTGCAAAAAAGCAAGACCAAGATTGCAAGACCTAAGGACGACCTCGTAAAAAAATTGTATTATGGTTCAAATGTTACACATCTTTATGACAGGAGCGAGATTCTGAAGATTTGTCCACTAGCTCCATATTTGGCAGCGCTAAAGCTTCGCAGGAAGCTGATAATGTGCTTATTATTCAGGTATGTATTAATTAGCCGCAACAACAGTTTAATTTATTTACCTAAGGTAGGTAAATATTTATAGTACCTAGGTATATTTTTGGTTATTTTTTGTTATTGGCCGCGTTCGTGTTATAGCATTTCCAACATTTCGTAGCAACTTCATAAACCAGCGCGAAATGTCGTTTTTGTTAAGAAATACCACTTTTTTTAACAATGCTTTAACATTTCTTAAATAAAACGAGCGGTAAGGCTACTTTTTGACAAGTGTTTTCGTTCATGTTTTATCATACCATGGCATCCAATACACGTGATATTATTATGGTCTTTGAATTTATTACATAAAATCGTTTAATATACCTTTTTAACAAATATAATAGAAAACTATAAAGTATATAAAAATGGTAAACGATCAATTTGACATCTGTCAAAAAGTAACATCAATAACCCTCCTTTCAACACGGTACTGACATACGGAAATTAGCAGACAGACAGTGGGGTCGTCCAGGCCCGGATGGCTAATGGGCCTGGGTTGGGGATGGGGACATTCCCCCGTTTTCCCCGGCAGGATCTCAGCGGGCAACCACCCACCGGTAATTCATGCACTTTTGGTGCTGGGCGCCGTCACTGTATAACAGCGCCCGTGTGGCTCACGAACCCAGGGGGTTATAGGTTCGACTACTTCAACTCTCCTCCAAGAGCACTTCTCTAGGAAGCGGTCTCCCGTTGGGGGGCCGAGCGCAAGACGGAGCGATATTCTGAAGATGCTTCAAGTGTCCGTTGTCGGCCCGATAGAACATACGTCTAGTCAGGCCGACGACAAATTCCTCAATAGTAGGCATCTCCAGATCTCGAGCTATGACGGAATTACGCACGAACCATGGTGCTCGGGAGACCACTCTGAGCGATATGTTCTGCTGACTTTGGATCTTGTCCCTATTGGTCTTGGCCAGAAGGTGGTGCCAGGCTGGCGCAGCATAGGTGAGTCGGGAACGGATGAACATATTGTAGATCCGAACCTTCAACCTGAGCGGCAAGCTGGAATTCATAACAGGGCGTAACATGGCTCGGGCCGCCTTCGCCTGATTGACGGCGTGGCAGGCCATTTCACCCATTGTTAACGTCCTGTTAATGATGCAGCCCAGGTATTTGACGGTCGGTGTCCACTCGATGTTCTGTCCTCGAAGCTGCAGTGGTGGAGGCAGTCGGCATCTGGATGTCATCAATGCGGCAGTTTTGCCGACATTGATAGACATACGCCACTTGTCCAACCAAGCAGGGAGTAGATCCAGGAGGTCCTGCATTTTATCAGCAGCCTCATATTGGCTTGGAGAAGAGCTGAAGTAGGCACTGTCGTCCGCAAACAGTGCAAGCATGACATCCTCCTCCCTGTCCTCCCCGTCCTCCTCCAGGACTTCAGAGAGTGTTGGGATGTCATTGGTGTACAGCGCGTAAAGTACGGGAGATAAGCAGCTGCCCTGTGGAACCCCAGCCAGAATGGGCTTTTCCTCAGAGATGAGATCCTCCACAGCGACGTGGAATCGTCGTCCCTCCAAGAACGACGCTAGGATCCTTACTGCCATTGCTGGGAGTGACGAGTCAAGAAGTTTGTACAAGAGACCGTCGTGCCAGACTCTGTCGAACGCCTTCTCGATATCTAGGAAGACGCCGACAGAGCGACGGCCCTGGTTCTTTTCGACTGCCAGGTGGTGCAGCACCCGGGTCAGTTGGAGTGTGGTGCTATGTCCCTCTCGGAAGCCGAATTGTTCATCGCGAAGTTCGACGTAACGTTTCAGCCTCCGGAGGAACAAGCGCTCGAACAACTTTGCCGGGTGTGGCAGTAAGGTTATTGGCCTATAGCTGGAGGCGTGGCGCCGGTCTTTTCCCGGTTTGGGGATGACAATAACCTTCCCTGATTTCCAGCACTCAGGGAAGTGGCCGGTGCGAAGGATCCCATTACAGACTCTGGTGTACGCTACCATAGCTCTGCGCGGCAGCTGCGATAACGCAATATTAGAAATGCCGTCGGGTCCCGGGGCCTTCTTCGGTTTTAAACGAAGGGCTGCTTTGCAGACCTCCGTCGGCGACACGAAGAAGTGCCCGGGTAGGGCCGGCGGCATTTCAGAATTGGTCATCTCCCGTACTTTGCACTCCACAATTTCATTATGGATATGGTCGACGAACGGGAAGGGCTGAAATTGCCGCTCAAGATGATTGGCCAGGATTTCGGCTCTATCCCGAGCGGAATAACATCGATCTCCGCGGTCGTCGAGCAATGGCTGTACATGTTGAGGAGCATTGGTAAGGCTCTTTGTGAGGCGGTAGAGGGATACCAGGTTTCCCTTTTCCTCCCCGATGGTGTCCATAAGTGACTCCCAGGTCCGACCTCGAAAAGCGGCGATCTCTATAGAGAGCTCTTCCGCCAATCGGTTGAGCTCTCGTTTAGTGCTGGGACAGCGGGAATGTGCCCAGCGCTTTTGTAGATAACGGAAATTAGCATCAAATGTTAGAATTTTCATTAAACGAACGACTTGTGCTAAAAAAAGTGGTATTTTCATGCTAACATTTCTTAAAACGAACGCGGCCATTGTGTTGATGTTCCTATGACACTACCAGTTCTGCTCCTTCTCTTCACATTGCACTCTCCAGGCAAGACAGATATTTTAACGTTAAATATATATTGTGTCCAATTTTGTTTAAATTATATTGACTTAACCAAATTCCGGTGGGAATGTACGGTGATACACCAAGAATAAGGAATGGGCACGCGTTCACAAGTCATAACATACCCAATTATTGACTTAAGGGTTATCAGCGGAAGTATATGCCTTTGACAGATTCAAATTAGATCTTAGTAAAAAAAAGTATCATCACGACCGTATCCCTTTCGGGGCTGATTCACATTTAGCCAACTTTACTATAGGCCAATCATGACAAGTGGCAAGCTCGTCGATGTCTCCAGCGTACCAAAGGAGAGAAATATCACAAATAAATTAAATATTAATTAAATGTATTTATTTACCACTTGCACACCATTTTCTGAACCATAGACCCTTTTGTCATATATCATTGTTTTATTTTATTTATAGCCGAAGTGAGGCCACCTGATGGTAAGCGCGTAAGGTCTATGAATGTTGGCAACTGGATTCAGATAGTCATGACTGACATCACTCCCTAACACTATGCCGGCTTGACTGGGCATGACGGCAATTCGAGCCTGATCCCGAAACGTGTGCATATAGTTTACTGGGTGTATCGGCACGAATGGTGGATACTTCCCCGCCCCGGCAGACTGGGGAAATTACCACAATCAGTTCGCCTTTTTATTTATTTATATTGAGCACGACATGTGACCCCTCTCCCACCTGATGGTAAGCGGTACGCATGGTCCAAGAATGGGAGCAACTGACGCCAGCGTCAGACGACCGACATCAGTCCCTACCACTATGCCGGCCAAAATACCATGCCAAAATGCTATGCGACCATGGAAAGCTTACAATATTAGTTCTCCTTAAAAATAAAAATTGTCATGTGACTTCATTGCAAATGGCACATGCTTTTAACGAAAACAACAAATAGGTGGTAGGCTATAACCTGTAGTCCTTCAAACGAAGTGTGAAAAATCATCTTTATAGGCCGGCATAGTGGTAGGGACTGATGTCGGTCGTCTGAGGCTGGCAGTTGCTCCCACTCTTGGACCTTGCGTACCGCTTACCATCAGGTGGGCGCGAAGTCACATGTCGTGCTCAGTATAAAAAAAATAATAAAAGAAGGGGATATTTATATAAAAATAACACCGCTTGAAACAAGACTTACTAAAAAAATAGTGTTTTAGGCTTCTAAACCAACCCAGGCTGAGTTTAGGGGCCTCTTTTTATTTCTGAATAACACTTCCCACTATTCTTGTATGTTCATGGTATAATGTGTAGTATATTAAAATTAGTTAAGTAACTTATTAACTGTAGGTATCATTAAAAAAATATTTTTTTTTCATCCTGTCTATCACCTTATTCGATCCCCAAGGTTAGCTGGTAAAGAATGCCTACTGGCATTATAGCTCGCTTCTGTACTATTTTTAAGTGCATTAAAGAATTTAAATAAATAAATAAACTGGAGACAGGAGGGCTGGCAATTATTTCTGCCAACGTATTAGCTTAGCTATACAGAGGGGAAATGTTGCCAGTCTTCTTGGGACTATCACTGAAGGGTCGTCTCTAGAGGACATTTTATACTTATAGTTTATTTTTTATTAGGTTTAGTTTATATTTATTTTAATTTTTACTTTTAAGTAGTTTTAATTTATATTGTAATTATTTTATAC
This sequence comes from Tinea semifulvella, assembly GCA_910589645.1. Classification (NCBI taxonomy): domain Eukaryota; kingdom Metazoa; phylum Arthropoda; class Insecta; order Lepidoptera; family Tineidae; genus Tinea; species Tinea semifulvella. The sequence continues at coordinate 8,682,171 of OU342618.1, read as the reverse complement.
TGTTTGTAAATTACTTCATTAAATAAATAAATGAGGCTATGAATCTTATAACAAATGTAAATAAATAAATAAAAATTCTTTACCAAACAAAAAAATAAGTTCATTTTGTTCATTCTTTAAGCTTCGAGAGTAATTGTTTTCGACAACAAACTGTGGTTTGGCGGGCTATTTAATAAGTCATATGTATTGCAAAGTGAATGATTGTTTTTTTTTTTAAACAGGACAAAAGATTGACAGCAGTTCGTGGTAAGAAATATTTACAAGTGGCTAAAAATCGTTACAGCGGTGACCTGGGTATAGTTCCTCTGGAATTCGACAAGGAATCCCTCAGTTACCAAAATAAGAAGAAAACTAAGCCAAAACAAGAATTAGAAGAACAAAGCGAAGAACTCATTCTAGAACATTTAGATTCTAACAATAGTGATTACGCAAACAGAGTTAATTTTACTAAAGAATATAATGGTGATGTGTTAAACTAAGTCCCAAATTAAACATACGTTAATACTGTTGGGTCCTTAGATATGAAATTGTTGTTTAATATGAAAAAAATAAAACGAAAAAAAAAAACATTAAATTATGTTTGTGGATTTCGTTCTTTACGTCTGAGCTTGAGTCATTATTACAAAATATTATTCAATTCTCAACTCTATAAGCGCTTGACCTTGACAGCGGCCGTGCAAATATCAACTTTAAACGCGTGATATATGCATATATAAATAAATAAATAAATAATAATAAATATAATAAATATTTCCAGACAATCACACAGCGCCATCTAATTTCCGTGGTAAGCTGCGAGGCTTGTGTTACGGAAACTAGATGGTTGATAAACTACATATTATACTTTTTTTTTTGTAAATATATACATATAAACACCCAGACCGAGACAAATTATACAATGTACAACTTGCCCCCGGTGGGAATCGAACCCACGACCTCCCGAGTTTACGGCAACGTCTGTTACCACTAGACCACGGAGGCGGTCATATATAGTTAACGGATTCCATTATATAACGTTTGCGCTTAAGTAACAGAATAGGGCTACTGGCCACTTTGATCTCAAATATCTGGCGTTTTGCTAGGAATGCCAAATTCAAATTTAGGCAATATTTATATCTAGCGAAAGTGCATACATTTCTCGGTTTTGAATGAGCCTGCGACACCGAAATACCTTAAGGACAATTTCGCCTATCTCTCTTCTTTCCATGACATATCTCTTCGCTCTTCTTACAACTCCCTTCTATCTGTTCCCTCACATCACACTGCATTTGTCTCCAACTCTTTCGTAGTAGTTGCTACTAATTTATGGAACGATCTTCCTGTCATCATACGGCAAGCAACTACCAGGTCATCTTTTAAAAAACTGGTGTATTCACACTTCTTAAATAGCTCCTGACAGCGTTAGTAAGTAGTATATATGTATGTTTAGGTATAATAATGTGTATTATTAGTATGTAGTATATTGATATTATGATATATATGAAGATATATGATGTAAGTATATATCAATCCTATTAAATTAACATTTATAATTATAGTATTATTATTATTTCTATGATTGCACCTAAAATTGTTCAAATTTGTCCCTAAGGTTTGGCTGTCAGAGAATGTCTTCGGGCATTAAGTCCGCCTTTGTACTTTGTGCAATAAAGTTTTTTAAATAAATAAAAATAAATAATGTCGAACGTACATTTATAGGTAGATCATAGATTTTATTTCTGAAAAAAAAAGGGGGAACGTAACACACAAATACACAAGCCTAAATTTGAATTTGGCATTCCTAGCAAAACGCCAGATATTTGAGATCAAAGTGGCCAGTAGCCGTATTCTGTTACTTAAGCGCAAACGTTATATAATGGAATCCGTTAACTATATATGCATATATCACGCGTTTAAAGTTGATATTTGCACGGCCGCGGTCAAGGTCGAACGCTTATAGAGTTGAGAATTGAATAATATTTTGTAATAATGACTCAAGCTCTGACGTAAAGAACGAAATCCACTAATAATGTCTGCGACTAAGTAACAGAATAGGGCTGCTGTTTGACAAAACATATTTCATATGTAAGGACCTAATATTAACATACATACTCGTATATGTGAATGTTAAAACTAACACCGAGTTTGCAAAAAGACATTTTAAATTTAAATCTTACTTTATGTACAATAATATTAATAAATTACACAAAATAGATAAACTTAGCTGTAAATTATTAAAAATAAAAATAACAAACCTGTTTTTCACCTTCAACTATGATCAAACAGAAAACCTAATAAATACTTGTAATACAAACTTTATATAATAAATAAATAATTCAATAGAATAATAATATAACATTCCCTATACAAACCCCTTAAGTACTTGGGTAATATTTTTCCGTATCTATTTTATTTTTTTACATGTATATATTTATTAATGTTTATATATCTATAATATAATATTTAATTATTTATTATAAATTGTATATGTATGTATCTTAATATATTATATTTATCTATCTATTTATTATTCCACACAACACTGACACAATTCGTATAAAAAGAGCGGGGCACCCTGAGACACAGGCATCACGCTAAGTTTAGGGGCCTTCGTAAAATGTAAAAAAGTACTATGAAAAATAAACGTTTATTTTATTTTTATTTATTTATTTATACTTTGTATAATAAATATTTATTTATTGCTTTCATTTGAAATATCAACAATTTTTGAAAACTATTTTAACGCCTCTGCATTGCTCTCGCTAATATTTTCAAAGATTTTTCTAGGGTCTGTGTATTTATTTATTTACTTAAATACTTTATTTCCCAATGATTTTAGTGGAAAACGCTATTTTGACGTAAGGTCGGCTATGATCGGAAAAACGGCTAAAAGTAAATAACAAAATTCATTATTTTGACAATCTAACGTTTGCGCTTAAGTAATGGAATCGGCTAAAAGTGGTAGTAAATTAAATAATTCACTATTTTGACAATCTAACGTTTTCGCTTAAGTAATGGAATCGGCTAAAAGTGGTAGTAAATAAAAAAATTCACTATTTTGACAATCTAACGTTTGGGTTAAATTATGGAATCGGCTAAAAGTGGTAGTAAATAAAAGAATTCACTATTTTGACAATCTAACGTTTGCGCTTAAGTAATGGAATATGGCTGCTGATGCGTGTGGCCGTCCAGTATATATACCAATAGACGTACACGCCACGCCACGGTGATTAGCGAAACTAGAGCTTCCAACTAGCGACGTGTCTAGTGGTCATTATATTAATTAAATGCTTTTGCTATTTTTCTCTGTCTTAAGTTAAAAAATGTTTAAAATAATAAAAAAAAATCGTTTATTGACATCATTTAACAAATAAGTATATTTTTTACACTTTAAATTTAGATTGGATGTCCTGACCCCTATCGTAGATATTTCTGAATGAATGTCAGTTCGCTCTCAGCGAACAGCTCAAGCTTATAAAATTTATTAACACATTGTAAAGCTTAACCAAGTACAAACAAATAAATAACAATAATAATAAAAAAAAGAGTATTATAGGGCTGTTGGTGGGTATTTTAGGAATTTCGTGTAACTGTGAGTTATGTGAATGTGTACATGTGTTTTATTTTTATTGTCTTTAAAGGACATTGTACAGAATACATAAGCCCTAAACACGTAATTTACTTGCATAATATATGTTTATAACAGAGTTCATAAGCGAGTTGGGGATCATCAGATTCCAGATGCTGCAGAATTTGATGCTTTTCTTGGAGTCACTCGCATTATAGCCCAAACACTTCGGGTAAAATATGAGAGTTGGACAGCGCGGGAAAACCGCATAAAATAAACTGCAACTTGTGCCCCATATTTAAAGTACAATTTATCGTTTTCCATAATTATTCACATTGTAGCACATTATTAAACAAAACAACACCACTTTTGACCAATAATATCCACAGCAAATTAATTTACAAAACAAAAACTTGCACTTGACAAGACCACGCAAAATGGCGCGAAGAACTCTTCGTGTATGAGTGTCTGTGAGAGGGTGTGTAAGAAGAAATAAATGAAAAGAATAAATGCATCGATGAAGTAACAAATGTCCGTAACTGTTTTTCCTAGAAAGTTAATAAACTACATTTGAGAAGTACACTGGTACTTGAAATTTTTTTGAAAATTATGGATTGTGCAAGCGAGAGGTATGCAAAAGCGTTAACCCCAAACCCTCTTGAGAGGAAGTAAAAAACCGGACGATTGAAATAAAACAAAATTGTATATTTGCATAAATTTATTTTTATATAATTTATCTAATCCCATTTTAGAATAATATTTTATCCTCAACAATGGTGATTCATCAAAACCGCGAACAAGCTGACCTATACCCCCCTCGTTCCGTGATTACTTCATGATTACAGCCATGTTCGAATGCAGGTACGTGATATGATTGGGGATTGCAATTGTTGGAATCAGTCTGACATCAGTCAAACTAAAAGTATGCCGGCATGACGGCAATTCGAGCCTGATCCCGAAACGTGTGGATACACTTTACTGGGTGCATACTTCCCCGCCCCGTTATCATTATCACCATTTCCGGTTTGATTAACTCATGGGACATCCTGTATATTATTAGATTCCATTATGTAACGTTTGCGCTCAAGTAATGGAATACGACTGCTGGTGGATAAGCAAGGTTAAACCTTTTGCCATCTGTACATTTAATAAATAATTCGTTTGAGATAAAAGTTTAAAACCAAATGCATAATATATAATGTTATTTAAAATAAATGTAACATGTATTACTTAAAGTAAATAAATAATCTAATTACAGAGATAAGAAATTGTAGTTTTGTACTTTGTAACACTATCTAGGACATTGACCTATATATAAAAACTGGTTAATTTAATTATCAGAGCTGCGTTCGTTTTAGTAACCCCGCGTAGGGTTCTGAAGAGCGTAGTTACTCGACACCGACATTCTTCTTCTTTTTTTTAAACTAGTAATGGCAATCGTCACTAAGGCATTTGTGCCAACATCACGTTTGTATTGATTAATAAATTGCGTATAGGTACTGGTTAAGGGTTTGATTGGACACAATGAATCACAAACACTAAAACAGAAAATGGAGTGGTTAGTATGATACGTCACAATACAATACATTGATTTGTTAGTACTTGGGTCAACATATAGACAACACATACATTTAGGGTGTGATTACATTTAATAATAAATAATAAATATTTCCAGACAGCTCACACAGCGCCATCTAGTTTCAGTGGTAAGCTACTAGGCTTGTGTTACGGAAACTAGATGGTTGATAAACTACATATGATACTTTTTTTTTTTTTGTAAATATATACATATTATACATATAAACACCCAGACCGAGACAAATTATACAATGTACAACTTGCCCCCGGTGGGAATCGAACCCACGACCTCCCGAGTTCACGGCAACGTTTGTTACCACTAGACCACGGAGGCGGTCGTAAGTACAGAGTTTCCTGTAGCGAGGGCCACAGCACTGCCACCCGAGTCGAAGCCCCCACCCTAGCATCAATATATGTCTAGCTGACTTCAACCGCCCCACCCTCCCTCGTGCATAATAAAAAAAATACATTTTCAGTCTGCATGGTAAGAAAGAGGGGGTTACAATTCAGCGAACTGGAACCGGGGCAGGTAGCAACCATCCGGAGGACACTGCTATGAAACAAAAATTATTCATTTATTTTCCTCATTAATATATATTATATATATATATATATTCTAAGTTTAATGTCGTTTATATCGAGGAAATTAGTGATAATGATATAGATAGTAGGATTGAGAGAGGAGAGGAGTGAGGCAATAGACGTAGGGAACGGTACAATTTTGTAAAGGGAGGATAATAGAGCTGAGCGGTTGTAGAGTGGACATCGAAGAATATGTGGTTGGCATCTCTCTCATCCAGCCCACACTCGCAAATTGATGTCTCTAATCCTAAGTTTTGCAAGGAATGCAGGAGAGCAGCAATGGCCCAGTCTTAAGACATATTTTGTATATATATTAGTATCTCAGAAGAATATCAATGTTACTATAGTTTATATTAAATTTTGAGTTTTGTTACGTATTTATTATTTATTTATTTATTTATTAAATACTTTATTGCACTTTACTTAAAAGTATGTACAAAGGCGAACTTAAAGCCATTTCGGCTTTTTCTACCAGCTAACCTTTGGGAGAGTGAGACAGTATAAATATGTGGGGTGCAATTCTAACCAATAAACTACATAAATAGTATGAATACATAGACTACATAAATACTCATCTATATATAAGTATTATAGAAGATATACATATATGAGGATAATATATTATTAGGAAGTAGAAATTTATGGAGTTAAAATATATTGTTCTGCTTGTTTAAAAAGAAAGTATTAAGTAGTTTTTTAAAGATGTGAATGGAAGGAGCTTGTCTGATGGTCAGTGGAAGTTTGTTCCACTGGCGAGCAGACGATACGGTAAATGAATCTGAATATCTGCTGGAAGTGTGGGGTGGGATTTTAAGTTGGTTGTTATGAGAAGAACGAAGAGGGCGGTCGTGCGAATCACAAAGAAATTCAAAGTGTGTTTTAAGATAAGAGGGAGCTATAGGGTTGTAAATAATATTGTATAGAAAATATAGAAGATGTGCTGACCTGCGAAAGCGGATATTGAGCCAATTTAACTGTGTACGAAAATGGGAGACGTGGTCATACTTACGCAAGCCGAAAACAAATCGGATACATAAGTTTAGAAGGCGATCCAGTTGATTTAGTAGCTCTTCAGTAAGATCAGGATAGCAGACGTCAGCATAATCTATAATAGGAAGCAGCAGAGATGTGACTAACATTAGCTTCGTCTTGATGGGAATAAAAAACTGTAACCGCTTCAACACGTGCATACTAGCGAATACTTTCCTACTAATCTCGGACACATGGCAACTCCACGACAGATCATTGGACATAAAAAGGCCGAGGTTCTTGACACTTTGACAGAAAGGAAGTGGTATGTTATTAAACAACAATGGAGAAAGAGAATCCAAATCCAATCTGTCCAGCATGTACCTCGAGCCTAGGATAATGACCTGCGTTTTACTGGGGTTTACCAAGAGCCCGAGACTATGTGAGCAAACACGCAAAGCCTCCAAGTCCGCGTTCATTTGAAGAATAGCTTCATCAATGGCGTTAAAATGAAAGGACAAAGATAACTGCAAATCGTCGGCGTACAGATGGTAGGAACTGAAATTAATAACCTGAACAATCGTGTTTATGAAAACCGAGAAGAGTAGGGGAGATAATACGCCTCCTTGCGGGACACCAGCAGTCACCGGACACCAGTCAGAGTAGACATCGTCTATTCTGATGCGCTGCTTGCGCCCGCGAAGATAAGAATTGAACCATTGTGTCGCAGACTGTGAAACACCATGAGATTCCAAGATAGCCATCAGTATGTCGTGATCAACACAATTAAAGGCGTTGCTGAAGTCTAACAGCGTCAAAAGGGAAAGCTTTTTGTCGTTAATAGCCAGCCGGATGTCATCTGTGATCTTGACAAGAGCTGTAGCAGTACTGTGGGCCGGGCGGAACCCGGATTGAAAAGGATTTAAAAACTTATTTTGGTTAAGGAAAGCGGACAGTTGTTTTTGAACAACACGTTCTAATATTTTAGAGAGGAAAATTCAGATTATTAGCTACCTATTCTTATTAACTTATATTACTTGTCACTTTGACATTGAGTTAACACCAGTGTTGGGACCCGAAACATTTTTGAACGGCCAGTGTCGCTACTCGGTGTTATAAACCTTACAGTTTTAGTTTACGAACGCAGCTCATGAGAGTCATCGCAGACTCCCCATTCCGGGGGAGACGAGAATCTGTAACGAGGTGTTGAAAGTAGCATTCGCTGCACGTAACAACGGGCAGGGCGTGTGGAATTTTTATTATAGTATATAGTACCCAATAGGTACCTCGCACGAATTCGTTCAGCGTTTCCATTCGCAAATCGCGGAGGATGACATCGTTTCTCACGTATCGCGTTGCGCCGACGATCGAAGGGTCTTTGACGTTAAGGTGTACCAAGCCGGAGCCGCAAACATGTGCCTTGTATATGCACAGCTTAGGGCGATTGTGGATGCAAGCACTGGGCGAAGTTTGGCTCGGGGCAATCGTGACACGATCACGGTAGCATTAACATGGTCGCACATGCTGAAGCGTCTGTCTATCGTAAGTCCTAGGTACCTGACCTTTTGGTCGCACGATATCTTTTCGCCAAGCAGCTGAAGTCCCCGACTTAAGCTAAGAAAACTGTCAATCTACTTGAAAAATGGTGAGTTTAAGGTTGAGTTTTGCTTTCATTATCCGACAACCTACAACTTATTGGTTGTAAAGGTTTCAATTCAATTCAATTCGTGAATTCTATGGTTGCAAAAAACCAGTATTATATTTATCCATTTCAAATTGTATTTATTACTCAGCCTATATTAGGTCAATGAATTATCTTTATTAACAATTATAGAATAATAGGTACTGGACTCTCACATTTAGTTTTGTGATTAAATTATTAATTATAATATTAGTTAAACTGACTTTTTACAGCATCTAGTAAAGATGTTTCATTTGTTCTATTTAGCTTTCTTTTACATTTGGGGCATGGCATGGTCGCGTTCAAGCATTTAGCATGAAACACACTTGAGCATTCTTGGCATCGGTATGTTGTGCATGTCTCAAATGGGTACAATATTTTGGGATTGCGACAAACTTCGCAAATAAACCCTTTCTGGCTACATAACCAGCAATCTAAGACATGAGATTTGGCGAAGTTTACAACTTTATCCAACTGAAGGGCTAAAGAACCATTAGGTATCTGCGCCAAGTCAGATATAGTATACAGATGTACATGTTCATATAAGTATTCTCTCGGCCACACTTTTTTCTGTAATTCCTCAATAACAGGTTCCCGGCAAGTAAAGATATATCCCCTTAAAAAGTTCAGTTGAATTCTCAACTCCTGCAATTGTGCCATATCGGAAACACCACAGTAAATCTTCGGATTCAACTTCTTCATATTTATCCATGGATGATGTTGAAATTCTAGCAGAAACCTAGCAGCTTTTATAGACACGGGATATCTTTTGAAATCCCAGTTGTGTATGACTCTAGCTGGAATTATAAAGACGTTGGGATCCATGCAGTTGGTGCAGAAGTATTCTCCAGTGAATGCACAAACTTTTGCCTTAGAAATAGTGCTTCCTAGTTGATCTTGGCATCCTCTACAGTGGTAGTTTTGATTATCAAGCCCATACTCCCGGGATAGCTGTCCTAACTGCTGCATCAAGGTTGGTAGCTCTTGCATAGTAAACGAACAAGTTAACGCACTAGGAACAATTTCAAAGCCGAGTCCTTGAAGCATAGGATCTTCCTGGCTATTGTCATCAGTTGGTAACTCAGTGAAGTCCGAAGAATCTTCTGATGTTAGTATCAATTCTTTGTGTATATCATTCATTATGTCTCGTAAGTTTGGAGTGTTGACGTACGATCCTCCTAAAGTGTTAGAATGGTCTACAAGTGAAGATAGACTTTTAATTTCTGGTGTTTTGATCATGCTGCTTCCGTGGGAAGAGTTGGAAGTTACCGAGGCATTTAAATCATCATTAAGATTGTCTGTGGACCAGCCTTTAGTGCTGAGAGAATTGCCCGTGATTATTATATCTGCTGGTGCAGCAAAATCCTCTAAATCAGTAAGGGATAAGGACACAACAGTCTCTACCTGACTGGTAGATGGTTTGTCTATTTCTATAGCTTTCGACATTACAAATTTATCTTCTTTTGGTATAATTTCTGTATCTAGTTTATTATTATAATTGTTCTTGGTAAGATCGCTACATTCTTTAGATAATATAAAGTCCAATGCTTCGTCTTCATTAAGAGCTAGCATCTGTCCGAGGCCTGTGATCTGTGGAGAGTGTACAGGGGTTGATGCAGGCTCAGTTTTGACATCGTCATGGATAGTCTTAGCAATGTCCAGTCCGGAGCTGATTGGAACGGAGCGTATGGTCGGCACCCATAGTCCGGCCAACATTAAAACATCCTCTGGCCATTGATTCAACAAACTAGAGTTTATCGGCAAATTAAATTGAACACAAGATTCTAAACCCTCAATCAGTTTTTGAGTAACTTCCAAAATCTCAGAATCGCAAACAAATGCTGATCTGTTGTAGAATGGCTTGATAGCTGATATGTTTCTCAAAAGCGTGGCCATGTAGGAAGACAGTAAGCAATCGTTGAGAGCTATTCTTAGCCAGGAGCGGCATTGCCCAATTTCTGTGTTAATTTGTGGAAGAGAAGAGATTTGATCAATATTTTGTCTGTGGGAAAGCACTAAGACTAGTGGCCAGAAGTTAGGCTCAGGGCGAACGTATGTGTCGCCTGATATAACATTCCTTGCCTTCTTTAGGAAAGTATCCTTGATGCCATGGAGAAATATAGCTTCCAAGGCCATGCATAGAGTGTTCGTAGAGTCCGTCGAGCCAAGGACGCTATGGAAGTTCTCCTCAAATTGATTAGTGTATTGAATATCTTTGACGCACTCGGATAAGTTATTTATCAAAGATTCCTTTAGAATAGTATCCCGACTCTTTCCAAATCCCGACGTTACGCTCTTAAAGAACGACATTTTTATTTAAACTAAATATACACTTACTATTGTAAACGAGAAATCGTAAAATATTTATCTACAAACACAAAAACAAATTATTTTTTGTGTTTTGTTGATTTGCCTGAAAAGTCGAAGCTGAATGACTGACTGACTGTCATCGCTATCAATCAGGCCATAAGGGGACGTTTCAATGGGGTGTGTCACTAACTTTTTATCACGATAGATGGCGCATGATAGATGGTACCTAATATAACTGTCAGTTACATAGAAAACTCTTATTTTTATTACGAAATTTATTATTTTCTGGATATTATGCAGAAGTGAGCAGCTTTTAATTGTACAAATCGAGATTTCCAAGCGAAAGCAAAGATATGGTGATCTCAAAATTGCCGTTCTATTAATTCAACTTTTTTTTATTTTAAAGACGGTGTTCGCTTACTTAATTCGTCTTTTAAGGTATTTTTTTTTTTTTTTTTTTTTTTTAATCATATTATTAGGGGCTTTTACCCAAATTGAGCATGTCAGCCCCATCGTAACTTAACCTAAATAAAACACACAATTATCAGTTTTCCAACTGCCTATTCTTATTATAAATATTTAAAAAAATAAATACTAACCTAGCCGATTGGGAACAAGGGTCAGCTAGCACCGAATTGAAGGCACCCGTATTATATGGATTCAGTTTTAGATGATGTATTAGGTATTGCCTTTCGCCCTGGCTCCTGACACAATCCCTTAAGATGTGTTCTACATCTTCTACTTCACCACAAACTTCACAGTTGGGTGAAGCAGTCTTTTTCATCAGAACTCTTTTAAGGTATTTAACGTTAAGTTGAAATACAATTTTCTGTTTTAAATATGTAAAACTAAAAATATATTTAAAAAATGATCAGTCATAGGTGTAAAAAAGGTACCAGTGCCGCTAGCGACATCAATCAATCAATCAATCAATAATTTATTTATTAACTTTTGGTACATTTATTTAGGTTCTAACAGGTGGTTGTGAGCTACAAAAGTCGACCTAAGAGATAGGTATATAAATATTAACATTTTTTATTTATTTAAATAATTATTATTATTAGATATAAAAATATAAAATAAGAAAACAAAATGAGACAAGAAACAAACAAAAATAAAGAAAAGAAAAAGTCAATTTGTCAACATCTACAAAAAGCTTTGCCTGATACACCCCATTACAGATTATACAAATATGCGCCGATTGTAACCGCATTCAATGCAACAGTTAAAAATAAAATTTTACGATAAAAATATATAGGTAACTGCTTGATAAAAAAAATAGAATCAAAAGTTCAACAGCATTTTATTATTCATTGACGTTTCATGTTACACGTGAAAAGCTATACAAAGTATAAAACGAACTTTATTCGCATTAGAATTTTAAGAAATTCCAACTCCCTGGAATTTTGCATGAAGTTAAATATTTTACTACTAGCGACACAGATTATATAGACATGTACTACGTAACTAGCGAGTCGTTCGCGCTATTTTGCGCGAAAATGTCAAGTGCAAATTTTTGTTTTGTAAATTATTTTACAGTGGACATCGTTGGTCAAAAGTGGTGTTGTTTTGTTTAATAATGTGCTACAATGGGAGTAATTATGGAAAACGATAAATTGGACTTTAAATATGGCGCAAGTTGCAGTTTATTATTTGCGGTTCTTCCGCAGTTTGATCTCCCATATTTTACCCGTCGTGTCTGAGACTTGGCTGTAAGGGCTAGACCCTTTGCCTTCCCTATCACTCATTTATCATCCATCGGGAGAAGAGAACACAACAATTTTACTACTCGCTCTAGCACTTTTATCAGTTATAAGTCCGTCTTTTTTCGAAGCATAACATTTATCTGACAGGTTATGAGGATAAATATTTTAAATTTTGAAATGCATGTTTACACGTGACAGTAGACCGGGCGGTGCTGTTTTTATTTATTACTTTGAATTCTATTTCTAGACGTCTGTAAAATATAAATATGGCTCCTGGAAAGAAACCAGAAAAGAAGGCGTCGTCTCATGTAGGAAATACTTCTTCTAAAACTAGTGCAGATCCTAAGGGAGGAAAATTAGCCGCTGCTAAAGGTTAGAAACTTCATCACAGACAAGTCGTAGACCTCCACTGCATAAGGCCTTTCAGAACATATTTCTCGAGATTTTGGCCCACACTCACCATGCTGAAGGGTCTTTTAATTACAATTTATTAACAAGTTTGTATCAGTGGAACTGGGACCGAACGGCTTAACGTTCTCTCCGAGGCTCGGGAACGGTGGTGAAGCGATAAAAGACTCCTTGGATTCACTGTGCCTCTGCCGGCTCCATTGTGTGTGGATGAGGAGAAGAAAAATAATAACATGGGCTTATGACTAAAGGCTAGTTTAAAAAAGAGACCTTCTCTTTTTATTGCGTAACAAAAAGGTTACCATATTCTGCTCCTCTCCCTTGCCAACCAAATACTGGATGATACCAATTCTTTCAGTAAGTGGTCTACAGATTTGTCTGGAATTCCTCTCGCGTCAATTTTGACATCTTTATGCAGAGTTTGGAAACTAATAACTAACTAATGTATAAGTTAATTTGGATAAACACTACATTTACAACACATTAAAGCAAATCCGCATCTCAAATGCTGGATATAGGCCCAGGTTATCAGCACACATAATAGAGTATTGACTATTGTAAAAAAATGAAAATCATTATTTAGCGCGAGTGACGTCACTTAATAGTAAATATTGTAAACTGTCACAAATTAACTCTGCTTGATGGCTTTTTAATGCACCTTCAGTTATTGTTTTATTTATTTGATCATGAGGTAAGTCTTGGTCTGCCAGGGCATCTTTTCATCTCTCTTCACTCATTCTTTCAACATGTCCGAACCATCGGAGCATGCCTTTCCTTATTTTTGTCCCTATGCTTTCTTTAATATCAACCCTTTTGCGTATTTCTTAAAAAAAAAAAAAAAAATTTGAACCTACTTTCATAAAAGCAAATAGTTTATCTACATCCTTTTAATTTGCCCAACTCTTGTGCCTCCTATATACCTTTAAAACTCATCTTACTAAATATTTCAAGATCATTAAAATTTTATTTTTTGTATTGGCAAGTTTACTGACAATGTACATTTCAATTTAAAAACAAACAGAAACGAAAGGTGGGACAGCTGTCAAAGTGAGACACATACTTTGTGAAAAACAGTCCAAATGTCTGGAGGCCTTGGAGAAAATTAAAGCTGGACAGAAGTTCTCCGATGTGGCTGCAGCATACAGTGAAGATAAAGCTCGATCAGGTAATATTACATACTCGTATATTATTTATTTATTCACAAGTCCCAAGATTTTTGGTTTTTCTGCCCTTGTGGTCTAACGGTTAATATTGAGCTAGCAGGTCTCGTTTGTATAGTATATAGGAAGCCCGAGACACCATTCTTCCTCTATCTTTTTGACACATGATGAAAGAACCCAGCATCTGCATGGTGAATTCATGGTATGCTCTGTAATGTACATGTGTGTGTATATATATATACAGTGTAAACTCTATATAACGACGCTGAAGGGACTGTGCATTTTATGGCGTTATAGAGAGTTGTCGTTAAATGAAGAGAAGAAAAATCAGAATTGGAAGACAAGCTAAACCAACCAAAGCCAATTGATTTCGACGCTTTAGGGAGTTTGTATATAATGTTCACGGAGTCTGGCTTACATATTGTAGATATTATGTAACTTTTTCTATACTTTTTTTTACCATTTTTATTTATGAGCAAAGACCTCAGGCTTCATTACAGTCCTAGACCTCCACTGTTGGAGATGGGCCTTCCAGAATACATTTCTGGTGAATTTGGCCTACACGCCACGCTGGCCAGTATGCTGGTGGTATTGTAAATCTATGATAAACATACATAAGAAAAGTATATTTATGGAACGAGCTTCCAAGACGGCATTAACGGAATCATACAGTATTTGGTTGGGTAGGGAGAGGAGTAGAATGGTGGATGGTGAGCGTATTGCTGGGCAATAAAATAAAAAAGGACACCTTTTTCAAATTAATGATCTACCTGATACTACTTCTTGTGAGTGTATACTTTTTGCTGACGATCTATCCGTGATAATAACTGACGATAAAATAAATAACTATAATAACATAATAAATAAAACTATTGGGGACATTATAAATTGGCTAAATGCTAATAATCTGAAAATTAATATTAATAAAACGACATACATTCAATTTATAAATAGACACAACGTTAACAAGAAACATATTACTATAAAAATAAATGGCGACCAAATACATCAATCCAATGAAATTAATTTTTTAGGCATAACGATTGACCAATGTTGCTCTTGGACACAACATATATGTAGTATATCAACTAAAATAAATAGATTTGTCTACGCTTTGTGGCGATTAACTAAAGTAGCTAACGAAAAAACCGCCCTTCAGGCATACCATGGATATGTTGCGTCAAATATAAGGTACGGTATATTATTGTGGGGCAATGCAGTGGAAATAAATATAATGTTTATTGGACAAAAACAATGCATTTGTGCTATTTGTAACACACCTCCTATGACTTCCTGTCGTCCTTTATTTATAAAACTAAAAATACTGACTGTTCTTTCTATCTATATACTTGAATGCTGTTTATTTGTAAAAAGCCACCCGGAACTTTTTAAAACTCTTGGGGATAATTGCAATTTTAAAACGCGTTATCCTAGTAGAATAATTATTCCAGCTCATAAAATTACTCAATATAGCCGAAATTGTTATGCAATGGTAACAAAGATATTTAATAAGCTTCCAGTTACTATAAGGGAGCTGCCACTAAAACTGTTTAAATTAAGAGTCAAACAAATGCTGGTTAATAAATGTTTTTATTCGACAAAAGAATATCTAGACACTAAGCTCGATAAGGTCATGTGACTAAATAAATATTTGTATGCTAAAAATAGCGAATCATGTGATATAATTACATATAATAATTTACATCCCTGTACCTACCATGTTTCTGACAAATAAATTATTTCATTTCATTTCATTTCAAACCTGCGTATTGTCGGACGCAATCCCGAGACATCATTGTGGCGGCACTATGATGTGGGCTAACTTGAATGACCTGGGAATTAGTGGGGATACCACACTGGTCTGACCGGCTACTTTCCAATCCTAGTTTCTGGCTATAATTAAATATTTAAAAACTACCTAATAAGCTAATAAACTACCTGATAATAAACTAATAATATGTTTCCGATCAAGGAGGGCATCGAAATCCTAAACTCCATCTTTGAGGCTATCAGAGACGGGAGAGACGCGATCCCAGAGATCCTCAGCGGCCTTGCGAGGCTAACACTGTCCTCTTCACAGTCCAGGCGCTGAGGATCGTTCATTGGAACGCCAACGGCTTGCGTCGTAAGAACAAGCTGCTAAGAGCATTCCTTGCCGAACAGCGTGTCGACGTTGCGCTGATCAGCGAGACTCACCTTCATCCCAATGACAAATTCAAGGTCCCGAACTTTGTCATTTATCGCCAGGACGAGTGCTCTCCGCACGGACGAGCTTACAGGGGCCTAGCTGTTATCGTGCGGAGAAGCCTCATCCACCAACCTTTACCACCATCCCCTCTTACTTCCTTCTATGCTGTGGGGATTGCGGTAAGTGTCGCGGGAAAGGAGACACACCTTTATGCGGTCTACCGACCGCCTGCAGGTGTGCCTCTTGACATGTCGGAGATCCACACACTTTTGGATGCAGGCCCTCCGACAATGCTCGCCGGCGACATGAACTGCAAACACGCAGCCTGGAACTCCGCTATCGCCAACCATCAGGGAGAGAGGCTCTTGGAGGATTCGGAACTATGTGATGTGTTGGGACCAGACGCCCCCACTCGGATTCCTGGGAACCCGAGAGGGCAGGCGGAGGTCCTCGACATCATCATTGTCCGTGGGATTCCGGAAACCCCTCGACAGGAGGTTCTCTACGACCTGGAATCCGATCACCTTCCTGTACTGGTCGAATTAACCGGCCATCCCACAAAAGTCTCGCTGGCAGTGCCGCGGAAACGCACTGACTGGCAGGGATTTGCCGCCCTTATGGCCCAGCATACTCCCTCCTACCCGGTGTCAACGGCCGAGGAGGTGGAAAGGCTGTCGTCTGAAATCGCCGCACAGATCCGTAGTGCACTAGGGCAGACCTCTTCCGCTGTGGCAGGAAGGGCGGGGCTACCCCCGCTCCCCCACCACATCCGGTTGCTACTACAGCAAAAGAGGCGCCTACGGAAACTGTGGCAGTTTAACCGCTGCCCGGCGATGAAGACGAGCCTGAACGCCCTCTCGGCGAAGATACGAGAGGAGCTGGACACTTACGACGCCAGCCGATGGCAAGAGCACATAGATTCCATAGGCGATCACGTACCTAGTGCGCACCGTCTATGTGCCCAATTATCCAATGAACGATCTCCCGTTCATCCTCTGATAGCCTCAGACGGAACCCCGAGGTTCCGCGCAGCAGACCGAGCCGAAATCTTTGCCGAGTGCCTGGAGGGGCAGTTTAGCCCCAACCCTTCATCGGATCGGGTGCACACGGAGACAGTGGATCGGCACGTCAGGGACTACCTGGCGGCAGAGCTGTCGGCCGGTGACGAACCGGTGACCTTCACTCCCGGCATGGTGGAGCGTGCCTTCTCCCGTGTGAAGCTGAGAAAGGCCCCCGGCGCAGATGGCGTTCCAAACATGGCACTACGGTGTTTGCCGCGACGATCAGTCGTGGCATACACCCGCCTGTTTAACGGCATCATGCGCAGCGGGCATTTCCCAGCAGCATGGAAGGAGGGGCGCGTCATCATGCTCATGAAAAAGGGAAAAGATGTGAGGAAACCGGAGAGCTACCGACCGATAACTCTGTTGCCGACGGTCTCGAAAGTGTTCGAGAAACTGTTGCTGTTGCACCTGAACCCGTGCATCACGCCGAGAGCCGAGCAATTCGGCTTTCGGTCTGAACACAGCACGACGCTCCAGCTGACGAGGCTGCTGCACCACGTGGTGGTTTCTTCTGAGAAGAAGCACACCACGGTTGCAGTATTCCTCGACATGGAGAAGGCATTCGACAGAGTCTGGCATAACGGGCTGCTGTACAAGTTGTCCCTATCCCCCACCCCTGTTAGGATCGTCAAGGTATTGGCCTCCTTCCTTGAGGGCAGGAGCTTTCACGTAGCAGTGGAGGGCGTGGCTTCGAGTCCACGTCCCATACGAGCCGGCGTTCCCCAGGGTAGCTGCCTTTCTCCGTCCTGTTACTCCTGGTTCACCAACGACATACCGCTGGCGGAGGGGGTCGAGCTAGCGCTGTTTGCTGACGACGCCGCGTACTTCACAGACTCTAGGGTCTTGAGCTACGCGGTGACGAAGATGCAGCGCTGTCTCGATCTCCTCCCCGAGTGGCTCTCCCGTTGGAGGTTGTCGGTGAACGCCAGGAAGACTCAGGCTACGTTCCTTGAGACTGGACTGAGAAGGCTGAAACCCGACCGTCCGCTTCTGTTGAACGGCGAGAGTCTATCGTGGACTAATCCAGTAAAATACCTGGGCGTCACGATAGACAAACGCATCAACATGCGCGCCCACGTGACCGCCACTGTGAACATGGCGCGGGTGGCGAGAGCCAAACTTCGCCCAGTGTTTGCATCCAGTTTGCCGCTTCACACGAAGCTACTCATTTTTAAAGCCTATATCCGCAGCCGACTCACGTACGCCGCGCCGGCCTGGTACGCTCTCACCTCAGCTACGCTGAGAGCACGTTTACAAGCGCAACAAAACCTAACGCTTCGTACCATTGTCGGCGCCTCGCGGTACGTGAGGAACGATGTAATCCATAGGGATATGCGGATGGAAACACTGGACGAATTCGTGCGTCGTCTGGCGGCTGGCATGTTCGCGCGCGCAGAGGCGACAGATTTCCCACTTGTGAGAAACCTGGCCCCTCTGCACGCCCGTCCGCCGGACGCCAGACAATGCTACGCTCGTCACCTGCTGCCAATCACGGAGTCGTAATCGCGGCTCCGCCGCCTGGCTCGTATACTTCAACCTTTAATGGTTACCCCATGCCCTGTCCGTAGTTACGGAAAGCGAACGCAACCTCTGTTAGAAGGCAAATACCTTGACACAGATTCCCCACTCCCCCCTGCGGGGGGTGTGAGAAGACTCTTCTACTACCTAATAAGCAGTTTAAGCAGAGGCGCGTGGTGGCTCGGTTGTAAGAACGCGTTCCTTAAATCCTACAAAGGTCGGTTCAAACCCCCCCGGCATGTACCAATGAGAAATACACTTTTCTTAAGTACATTTGTCAAAGATTTACAACACCACCGTTCCCGTGCCTCGGAGAGCATGTTAAGCCGTCGGTCCCGGTTCCACTAATACCAACTTGTGGAATCGTTAATAAATTGTCATAAAAAATGACATTTAAATCCTCGCCAAGCCGTCTGGCTAGCCGTGGCGGGTGTAGGCTAAATTCTCCAGATATATGTTCTGGAAGGCCCATCTCCAGCAGTGGAGGTCTAGGACGCTGTGTTCTAGGGGCTGTAATGATGATGAAATGATGAAGCAGTTTTACTCTAGAACTCGGCACCCGCACGGTGAATCCATGGAATGCTTAGAATTTTTCCCACCATTATATTATTTTACCATTATTCTCATCTCTTCTCTACACACAATTATCTTTTTCTAAAAAAAAATGTTTCTTGTTCTAGGTGGTGATTTAGGGTGGATGACACGTGGATCTATGGTTGGACCTTTTCAAGATGCCGCCTTTGCCCTCCCTATATCCTCTTTAAGCGCACCCGTATACACCAACCCCCCAATAAAGACTAAGTTTGGCTATCACATTATTATGGTGGAAGGAAAGAAATGATTACAATGTTTGATTTAAGAATTCTTTATTCACAACGCTTATCAACGCCTCTGTTGACGATCAAACAAGTTTGACAAACTCAACGTGTTTGTCAAACAATGGGGTGTATCACAAACTTTTTATCACGATAGATGACGTATGATAAATGGTACCTACTATAACTGTCAGTTGCATAGAAAACTTGTATTTTTATTACGAAGTTTATTATTTTCTGGATATTATGCCGAGGTGAGCAGCTTTTAGGTGTACAAATTGAGATTTCTAAGCGAATACAAGATATAGTGATCTTAAATTTTCTTTTTAAAGACAGGGGTGTGCGCTTTTTATTTAGTCTTTTAAGGTAGATAACGTTAATTTAAAATACATTTTTCTGTTATAAACATATGAAACTACGAAAACATTTAAAAAATGATGCGATATAGCTGTAAAATAAGGTACCATTGCCGCTAGCGACATCTACAAAAAGCTTTGCCTGATACACTCCATTTGATAGTGTGCGGCCTTGTTTGAAACAATCTAAGAGTTTGTTACTTGTTTGATGCGTTTGAGTCTAATTTGACAAACACGTTAGGACGTGTACAGCGGTGTTTGTCAAACAAAATTTCATTCGTTGTCCTGCACGGACGTTGTATACCACTAAACCAAGGAGCATAATTAAACTAAAGTATTGTTTTGGCGGTGGTGGCTCGGTTGTAAGGACACTTACGTAATGTAAATAATTTACATTACAAATCATATGGGTTTATCGGTATATGCCGATATTGTGGAAAATTAAATCAAACGACATGGACAGATAACAAAAGAACCGCAGCAATAAATATATAACTAATTTATCATTTGTCTAATTAAAGATTTTGACAAAACATTACGGAGTAAGAAGTAAAAAAATTAAATTATTCGTAGGTACTATTTTAATATAACGGTCAAAATCAAGTCCAGATGTCAAAATTTGTTTGATAGTTGGTTTGATCGTTAACGTCATTGGTTGATGAACATTGGTGCTCAGAGCGCTTAGAACGAAGGACTGTCGTTCTGAATCAAATATCGCGATTTGGATGCTCAGAGCGTGATATCAATTCGGAACGGTCTAAATCACATTTTTATTCATAAAATGTATGTATGTTTTTTAATGTATGGAAGATAAATTGCGGATTCCAACTAACAAATATACATCTCTCGGTTTATTCATCTTTGTATGTGTAAAGTTTAATATTATTAACTTATTTTGGTAATTTAAAATAACTTGCTGTGTTACAGACATTTTTTTTTCACTTCCTACTTAAATATTAATTATAGATTTGTTTTAGAAGTAATATAGAAACAGTATAAACGAATTACAATAATAAATAATTTAAAACAAAACCTAATATTAAATTAACTTGAAAATGGCGCGGGACATTATGACAAACAACTGACAGCGCTCAGAGCGATCTACCTCGATATCGTGAGCAGTCTAAGCGCGAGAAATGATGTCATTTGTGACGTCACATAACTTTGGCAAAACAGTTTACGCGCGTCTCGGAATACCTTTATTCGTGCTTAGGTTACTATTATCGTGTCTCAGAACGAAGCGAAAACTCAATGTTTGTCAAACACGTTTGTCAAACATGTTTGATTGTTTACAGGGCGTTTAACTTTTACAATTATAGTATAAGGTCCTAAGAAAACAAAGACTTATTTTGAGTTAAGTTAGCATTTCTTTTAGAAAGAAAGAAAAATATTTTCTTTCACACATATCAATAAACACAAGTTAAACAAATAAAGACTGGTAGTATACACAAGATGTGTGGCGACAAATAAAGCAGTATACACAAGATGTGTGGCGACAAATAGGGAATCAGCCAGAGCGCTGATTTTCGGCTAATCCCTTGTTAGGAAATGATTTTACGCCATAAATATTATTTAAAAATATGTGATTCTATTAATAGAAACACATAACTTTCCATAACCCTTTCAGCACGGCTAAAAATATTTTGGATATTGAAGGGTTTATTAATAACTTTAAGATCCTTGAGGTCTAAAATATCTCATATAAATAGTGAAAAAAATCCTTCCCTAGGAAATTCTACAAAACCTCCTTCGCATATTCGTTCGTTGTCGTTTTCTAATGTGCCAGCGCACTATTGTGCGTTGGGTAATACAATGGAAATAAAAACCACTTTTCTATGTTTACCAGTCCTAACAATTTAATATTACTAATTAGCTAGATGAGTGCACGAACTCCTGGTATCGAGGACGTTTCGGAGCGGCCAAACATAATTTGGCGACACGGCTAGATTTACTTTGTAATAAGGCACGCTTGGCATAGTCCGTGCTGAAAGCTATTGGTACTAAAGGTATACTATTCAAATAAGGATTTTCTCAGTGATGTACTTGAGTAGGATAATAATATCATAATAAATCTTTGACATAATATAAGTAGGTACTTAATTGACATGTAATTTATTGTTCCATTTAATTTAATTTGTTTTTATTTTCATGTATAGGTGTGTTAAAACTATTGACTGTTAAATACTATATAAATGTAAATATTGTCACGCTGCATGACGGCAGGATACATTACGTACCGTATTCTAAAAAATAAATGTTTTGATTTTGAAAAAAAAAAAAAAAAAAAAAAAAAGGGATAAGAAACTATATCTCGGAAGTGACAAAAAATTGTGGTTTCTAGATACAAACTCTTAATTTAACTAAACCAATTTTAATTGTCACTTCCGAGATATGTTTTCTTATGGAAAGCTATTTGTTTTTATCAATAGAATTACATACTAATCTAAAGTAAGAACATGTATTAATACTGTTGAATTTGTCATACTTTTACACTCATATTCTAAGACCCGTTTCCTTATTTATTATTAGAGTATATAATAAAATTCCTAGTGAGATACGAGAGTTACCTATAAAACGTTTTACTATTGAGTTAAAGAAAATTCCTATTGACAACTGTTATTACTCAATAAAATATTTTTTACCACGCAAATTTTGACATTAACACATTGTATTCCAATAAATTGTCAAGAACAATATTAAATATAAACTATATACAAATAAATATCTATTGACATATTGTATGCCCATAATATGGGCAGATTGCATCATCATGAAATGTACATACAACTGTAATTAGAATAAGCAATCTATACAATAAAGAATTTTGAATTTGAATAACCGTTCCTGCACTCAACTTGGGCCCACCTGATGGTAAGTGGCACACAAGGTCCATGAATGTTAACAACCGTTAAGTAATACTACCCGTATTAGACACTAAGCTCGACAAAGTCATGTGACTTAATAAATATTTGTATGCTAGAAATAGCGAAGCATGTGATTACATATAAAAAAAACATTTTATTATAAAGGTCCGTCGCGATGTACCTTGATTGCTGTTTGTTCTCATCTCCCGATGGATGATGAATGAGGTGATAGGGCAGGCAAAGGGTCTAGCCCATACAGCCAGGTCTGACGTAATATATTTTTCTTTGAGTTAATAAATTCCAGATGCTGCAGAATTTGATGCTTTTCTTGAAGTCACTCGCGGCACCATAGCTCAAACACGTCGGGTAAAGTATGGGAATTGACAGCGCGGGAAAACCGCAAAAAATAAACTGCAACTTGTGCCCCATATTTAAAGTCCAATTTGTAGTTTTCCATAATTATTCACATTGTTGCACATTATTAAACAAAACAACACCATTTTTGACCAATAATATCCACAGTAAATTCATTTACAAAACTAAAACTTGCACTTGACAAGTCCACTCAAAATGGCGCGAAGAACTCCCCGATGTACCTTGAGTTTGACAGTGCGTAGTGACGTGCCGAGGCGTTAATATTTTTGACCATTTTCTTAGGACCGTATATAATGTAGGATAAATAAAGTAGCAAAAATTCCACTCAAAAATTTAACATAGATGTTGCAAAACGAGAAATAATTATAAAATTTACGTTTTTTAGTAAAAATATTTAAACAAATATAATATGATTGAGATGTTTGAATTTCAATACTTCTGGGCAATTGTTTTGCTTTTCATTCTGGACAGAGTATGTTCTCTCCTTGAACAGCTGGACGAGGAGGTGTACCTTCTCCCCGATCCGCAGAGGTCTGCTGAATCAGTACATAATGATATCGAAGACTTCTATAATAAAGAGTGAGTTATAATTGCTACAACCCCAAGAACAGTCCGCCTACCACCTATTACATCAATTCATCCTTAAAACCATAGATTTAGTACTTAGCGGATTCGAATCCTCGTCGAGACAAAAAATATTTTGTAACATTTCTCCTTTCTGGTACATCGACGAGCTTGCCTTTGTCATGATGGGCCTGTACAATAATGATATATGGTAAAATAAAATAAAGAATAAAAAATAATGTTCATATTTTTAACTTAATGGGGTGTATCACTAACGTTTTATCACGATAGATGGCGCATGATAGACGGTACCCAATAGAACTGTCAGTTGCATATAAAACTTGTATTTTTATTACGAAATTTATTATTTTCTGGTTATATTGCCGAAGTGAGCAGCTTTTAAGTGTACAAATCGAGATTTCCAAGCGAAATCAAAGATATGGTGATCTCAAAATTGCCGTTCTATTAATTAAACCTATTTATATTTAAAGACGGTGTTCGCTTTTCTAATTCGTCTTTTAAGGTAGGTAACGTTAAGTTAATTATTTTTTTGTTATAAAAATAAAAAAACCACAAAAACGTTAAAAAAATATCCGTCATAGCTGTAAACAAGGTACCAGTGCCGCTAGCGACATCTACAAAAAGCTATGCCTGATACACCCCATTGTGTTATTTGTTTTTGTTCTATGAATGAGGTGATAGGGAAGGCAAAGGGCCTAGCCCATACAGCCAAGTCTGAAGTAATTATATCTTGCTTTTAATAAGTTAATGAGGTTATCATCAAATTCCAGATGTTGCAGAATTTGATGCTTTTCTTGGAGTCACTTACGGTATTATGGCCCAAACACGTCAGGTTTAATAAGTTCACAGCGCGGGAAAAGCGCAAAAAAAATAAACTTTTGTCCTATATTTTTGACTAACATTATCCACGCTAAAGTTATTTACAAAACTAAAACTTGCACTTGACATGTCCGTGCAAATGTCGCGAAGGACTCCTCATTATGTTTTTATTTTCAGTTCTGGTCTAAAATTATCGTTCCTGCGACTAACCTATGTAACTCACGTGACAATGTTGTTGGCTCTGGTCTACTTTGGCAACATCAGCGTCTGGTATATGATGAAGACGAAGACATTGCCCAGATTAGCCCAATATAAACTTAGAGACTAATGCATTTTATTTAGTAAATAAATTTTACATGTTATTATTACGTGCGTTTTATTTACTAACTTTATAACTTATGAACTGTTTATGGTCGAAACGAATGCTGCTATTCGAATACTTCGCAGATTATGAATACTTGTTTTTACAAAATGCAACCGAATACGGTCTTTTTTCATATTTGAATGGGGTGTATCACTAACTCTTTATCACGATAGATGGCGCATTATAGATGGTACCTAGTATAACTCAGTTGCATAGAAATTTTGTATTTTTATTACGAAATATATTTTTTTCTGGTGCCGAAGTGAGCAGATTTTAAGTGTACAAATCGAGATTTCCAAGCGATATCAAAGATATGGTGATCTCAAAATTGCTGTTCTATATATTCAGCCTTTTTTTCTTATTAACGACGGTGTTCACGATCTTAATTCGTCTTTTAAGGTATATTGCGTTAAGTTAAATTACATTTTTCTGTTATAAAAACAAAAAAACTACAAATACATTTAAAAAATGATGCGTCATAGGTGTAAACAAGGTACCATTGCCGCTAGCGACATCTACAAAAAGCTTTGCCTGATACACCCCATTTATACTTGTATTAAATCTGGTACATTTGTCTTGAAAACAAAGCTTGATTTTTTACCGAATATTGTATAAAAACCATAGAGCAACGCCAAGTGGAACGAATTCAAACCGAAATAAAGTAAGAAAAAGCGCTTAAAGCGACAAGTTGAACACGGGCACATAAATAGTTTGCCCACGACCTCTAGTAAACCTTTTATAGAATAAAAAAAATGTATACGTATTTATTAAACTGAATTTAGGGCCGACAACTGAATCCTTCCGGCATTCGCTCACTTAAATAGCCGCGTTCCCACTAAGAAAGGATTCAGTTACCGGCCCTTAGACGTGGGTTCGATTCCTGGTTAGGGCAGAATAATTTATTTGTGATACCATTTCACGAAAATTTTACAAGATGACTCGTTATGCTTTTTTTTTTATTTTAAAATATTTACTAATTGTACTTTTAATAAAGTATATATATATAATCGATATCATTACTTATTAGGCCTCAACACTACAACTATTAAATGAGATGTGTCATCGAGAAAATAAAGAAATGGTTATAGTTTTTTTTTTTTTTTTTATGGCATTAGTAACAATTTGCCAGTGATAGTGTATGTTGATTTACAAAAGTTTGACTGACAGATCTTCCATTACTATGTTCGACTTCAAAAGCAAAGCGTTTGCCGTATTTTGCTTAAAATTTATAAAAACCATATGAGGAATGCCAAGTTGAACGATTTTCATGGCGAAATAAGGTGAAAAAAGCGTCAAGTCAACACACATTTTGCTTTAGTTTCTACGCGAATACGGGGGTAATAATTAGGACTGATGTATTCTGTACAATGTCCTTTAAAGACATTTAAAAAAAAAAAAAAACTGTTCTAAGGAACAACTAAACAAAGAAATAAAACAACAAATATATTTATAGCAGTCTTTATTGACAGATCACTATTTCTATTAATAATAACCGTTACGCTGCATCGTTGACAAATAAATATGTATCTATGAGGTAAACATTAAAGCTAAATTTGTAAAAAAAACTTAACTCTAGGTTTGGACGGAGTTGAGATTTAAATTATCGAACACTTTTTTTTTATAATTTATAAAACGCGGCGTCTTACAAATACTATCCAAGAACGCAGAATCAATTCTGGGTTTTTCATTATACATAGCTTATTATCGATAAACTAAACTGAGCTCATCGTATAATAACACGCAACGTATAATGAAAAATCTAAATCCTATGTTAGAAATGAAATTATTTAGGTTAGTAATTTGTACATCTGATTCAATCTTAGCCAGCTGTTAAATAAACATTATTTCTAATAAACTTAAAAAAGCATAGCGCATTTTAGTATTCTATTTATTATTTTACATTTTTGGAGCAGATAATGGCAGTGATAGTTCATATTGACTGGTTGTCGACACACTGTATTCCAAAACATTTATACCAGCGCGTGTCAGAAAAAGAAAGTTAGGACTTGGTAATAAATATAGCAAAATAAATAACTTTTGAAACGCGCTGGCATTGGAGGGAAACAAAAATGTTATTGTACGTTCGGGATAACAGCACTGCTTTTATTTCTATTTAGTCTTTTTATTACAAAAAATCATATGTTGACCTCCGTATATAGATTTCTTTTGTTATCAAAATTATATTAGATTTCATGTTAGATGTTATTATCTCTTGCTAGAAGTTATTAAAATTAACGGTGGATGTTAAAAATATAGTAGTAAGGTATGCTTGCAACGCTATTACCCGAACGTATAAAATTATTTTTTTTTTTTGTCAAAACTGTCTTTAAAACAGAAAGTTTTAAAACACTGTGGGCTACACCCAGAAGTTTGAATTCTAGTATTAAAATTCGTAAATTAAAAACTGTCAACCAAGTTTAATATAAAGTAGCACCGTTTCTGTAACACTACGTCAACTTAGCTAATGAGTTTTGGTAAAGAACAGAATCTTAGTTAATGAGTTTTTGGTTTTTTTCTTTCGTAATGATGAATCCACTTTATATAAAATTGCTTCACTTAATTTCACCATCAGTTGTGTGTAAAATTTTATAGTTAAGGTTTCTAAATTATTAGGGATACAATGGGGTGTGTCACTAACTTTTTATCACGATAGATGGCGCATGATAGATGGTACCTAATATAACTGTCAGTTACATAGAAAACTTGTATTTTTATTACGAAATTTATTATTTTCTGGATATTATGCAGAAGTGAGCAGCTTTTAATTGTACAAATCAAGATTTCCAAGCGAAAGCAAAGATATGGTGATCTCAAAATTGCCGTTCTTTTTTATTTTAAAGACGGTGTTCGCTTACTTAATTCGTCTTTTAAGGTATTTAACGTTAAGTTGAAATACAATTTTCTGTTTTAAATATGTAAAACTAAAAATATATTTAAAAAGTCATCAGTCATAGGTGTAAAAAAGGTACCAGTGCCGCTAGCGACATCTACAAAAAGCTTTGCCTGATACACCCCATTGATTTGGATCGTGATTATAAGGAGACAAATTTTAGTTTTGAAGATGCATCCAGAAATCTAATTACTTCTAGAAAAAGGAAGTGCTTGAATAGCGGGTGGAAGCAATAATGATATTTGTACGGGACGGCCGCCTATCGATCACGAACAATTAGTGATAAAAGTTACTAGTGATAAAGATAAGACAATAACAAAAGAGGTGGTCGTAGCCCGGACATAGCTATGTGATAGCTTAGGAATTTGCGTTGGTCGTAACCAGGATAAATAATATTAATCGTGTATTTTCTTAGTGTATTTTTACGTGTGTTTATTTGACGATTACTGTGTATTTTTACTTGTGTTTACTTTGATGACTACTGTGTGTTTTTTATTTGTGTGTGATAATAAAGAACAACCTTTTGACCCTAGCCTGGCCGAGAGACGGTGTGATGACGTCATCTCGGTCAAGCCTAGCTTATTATCGCCGTACCTAAAGGGTGCGCTATGTTTGCGACAATGTGTTGTAGTCCTTATCGCCGTACCCAAGGGAAGCGCTTTGTTCGCGGTAATATGTTTGGTCTTTACCGCCGCACCCAAGGGATGCGTTTTGTTCGCGATAACGTTTGATCTATGTCGCCGTACCTGGAAGGTACGCTTTGTTCGCGATAACAATATTGATCTTAATTGTTGATAATAAAACGAGATGTTTTATTGTAAGGTTGGCCACGAGAGAGTCTCGGATGTATTCTTGGCCAGCCTGGAATATAGTAAATTCAGGTCGCTAGGTAGCTCTGCGAGTGCCTAGGCTGCCTAGAATGGGTATTGGTATCCTGGACGGAACCTGGACTGGTCCCGAGAGGATCTCGGACTTGTTATGGCCAGTCTAGGAAAGTCGATCGCGGCTGCTGCCTAGGTATCCTAGTGAGGACCTAGGTAGCCTGGAAGCCGTCCAGGTGCCTCAGTGTGTACCTGGGCTGATCTGGAGAGGGTCTAGGACGTATTCCAGGTCAGCCCAGCTTAAAATGATTGTGTAAGTCTCCCTGCTCAGATGCAGACATTGTATTAGGGACTTTTATGATAAATAAAGTATTTCGAGGGTTGTCTTATTGCTCACTTGATCTCAGCAGGAAATTTTGGTGCTCGCTCCATCGACTTTACATCTCGGTCGGAGCGGGCATTCTGTCCCCTATTGGTTATAATGTAAACATTCTAATAGGACTATTCCAATAGGGGGCGGGGCTTACCGTGTTGGCAAAGGAAGCCGACAAACACGTGTAAGCTCAAAATCGAGGTCAAGTGAGTATTATAAAAGACAGACGGGCTTGCGGTTCCGACATTCCGATTTCGCCGAGCCAACAAGAAGAACTGCAAGCCCGAGGACACCTGAGAAGACCTTCCTGAAGTATGGAGTTTTATTCCGCCTGAAGCCGTCCGGGATCTTAACAACGAACCCCCCTGTCTACCCCGCATGATGTCGTTACACCGGTCGTGAGGATACGTCACCTACTAACATCGAGGGAAGCCAATATACAGTCCACTACTAAACCTCGCGATCCGGCACAATATTGATGTATTCTCAAAGAGAAAATCTCAATTAAAAAAAGGGAATATCATCAACCGCGGGGAGAAGTTGTGATAAAGGCATATCCTATTTATGCATCCTAAAAGAATCAAATGCTACGCTCCTAAACGATATTTCACAAACAGAGCATTGAAAACATACATTCATTCGGATCAAATATGCGTGTTCAAATCTACAAGACAATTATAAATAGATGCTTGAAGACATCGTGTATACAAAACCCGTGATGAATTACACGAAGTAGTTGATTTGATGGATAATCAAGAAATTGAAAATCTATCCAAGTATGTGTTCTAAATTTATAGTTTTTTTTTTAAATATTAGAACAGGAAATATTTCTTGACTTTTCTATCTGAATATTATTATCACTAAGTTTTATTTAGATCGAAATAATAATCAATGATTTAAATATAACCTAAACAATATTCATTGTAGATTTCAAGATTCATTAATTAGTGTCGATAACGGTGAGGATGATCATTTACAAACTGGTAAAGGTAGAAAACGTCTATATGATATAAACCAGAAAAAAATATTTTTAAAAATGTATCATCTCACCATCTATCGTAACCAAAAATATTGTTTATAACGTTGAGGGTAAGTCTTATGGGTTGATTATGTGTGGCACATGTAATATTTTGGTCAAAGAAATATTTTCAACAAAACATTTTATGTCTCAGGCTCATAAAAATAAGTTTATTACAGCATAGAAGTGCATATAATAGAAGCAGCTTTTAAAAATAGAATAGAACCGGAAAATAAAATAAATAGTATAACAAAATTTATTATTAAAAACATATGTAACATCATTAACCGTGGGGAAATGGTTGTGATAAAGGCATATCCTATTTATCCGTCCTAAAAGAATCAAATGCTACACACCTCTTTAAATGGGAAGTTTATGATATGAGTAAACTAAAAGATCTTCTACAAACAGAGCATTGCAAACATGCGTCCATTCGGATTAAATATGCGTGTCCAAATCCACAAGATGATTTTAAACAGATGCTTGAAGTCATCGTGTATACTAAATCTGTAATGAAATACATGATAAAGCTGATTTGAGGGATATTCCAAAAATTAAAAATCTAACTATGTATTCTAAAATAATATTTTTTTAAAAATTAGAATCTAATCTAATATTTCTTGGCTTTTTCATCTTAATAGTTTTAATGTATCTGTTTCAGTTTTTTTTACTTTTAAAAACTTACTTTTGATTGAAAGAAAAAATGTAAATGATAATAATATAACTTAACATCAATTGCAGATTCATTATTTAGTGTAGATAATGGTAGGGATGATTGTCTACAAACTGGTACAGGTTGAAATCGTCTATATCAGATAAATGCGGAAAAACAAGGAATCTTGTATTATCCCAAAAACCATCCACCTCAACTGAAAGTATTGTTTATAACGTTGTAGGTCAGTCTTATGGTTTGATTTAAAAAAGTTTTTACAAACCATTTAATGGCTCAGGCTCATAAAAATAAGTGTATTACAGTATACCTTCAAACGTGCAATAGATACAGCTTTAAAAATTTGAATAGAGCCAAAAAAAATTCGAATATATTAGACTTAGGCATGAATCTGTCAAAGTTAATTTCATGCTTAGTCGTGAATTTGTTTAACCAGCGAAAGATATAAATAATAAAATTGATTTTTAATCTGCCAATTTTATTATATTTCCTTCCTATGATTTAATCACTTTTTTGGAGTAGTTGAAGAATAAAATCACAACTTCAAACGAAAAGATAGTGGTTGGACTTTGGATCAATTGATATATATATATATATATATAGACCCACCATTGTCAGGATCATCATATATATGATGACCTTAGACCTTTAGACAAAAAGCCATAGTAAATATTGTTAAAAGGAACAAAATCTCTTTAAAGTGGGCATTACTATCAGCGTAGATAACACAAAAAAAAATCTTGTCGTTGGATCACGTGAAAATAATCATAGGTTAATAAGCAAATATGAATAATATGGAATACCCAGTATAGTTAATCGATATACATAAGGTAAAAGAAACAGATAATATTAGTATTAACGTTTTTGGTTTTGAATACGACAAAGATAAAAAGTATTACAAAGTTAACGGTCCATTATACGACAAAAAAGAGCGTAAAACTAAACATGAACATTTATTAACAATCAAACTGATCATTATTGTTATAATAAAGACCTAATTCGTTTATTCTCTAATCAGATTTGTTCTAGAGGACATAAACAAAAAATTTCAACGTTATATACACATTGATTGTCCACATATTCGTGTTGATATGCCTACCCCCAGTCAAAGACTTGATGTTCTAAGCAATAACATCGGATCACATAATTTCAAATACGAAAATTATTAAAAAACTAATGAAAATGTATTTTGTCATATATGTGAAATTAGAAGCTTTTTTATACACCATATATGCAATAATAAGTTGCACCTTACACAAAATTTTATTAAAATATTAAAAAAGATCATTGAGAAGACTGTTAAACTTCATCAAAATGTTAAAATGAACATTACACCTGAGAAGAGGGTTAGTTTTATAAATTAAGTAAATTGACATATTTGTAATAAGTCATTAAATCTGGATTCGATTAGGGAACGTGACAATTTAACAGGTCAATTCAGAGGAGTTACTCATAATATCAGTAATTATCAAAGTTCCGATGTATACTTTAACTTGACTAAGTATGATGCACATTTTATAATAAATTGAGCTTTGTTGAAGGTGATATTGACTAAAACCTTTAAATATATGTAAATATTTCATTGTCTTGAAAAAAACAAAGCCATTTAAAAAAATAGATTCCTTTAAATTTATGTCTGCTTCATTAGATACTCTTATCTCAAAATTTTGCAGTACTTGAGAAAACCTATTTACACGAAGATGATTTTAAACTTTTGATCCGTAAAGGAATACATCCTTATGAATATGTATCACCTTTGGATGACCTTATCATCTAAAAATATTTTTATAACAACTTGAATGACTTTAATATCAGATGAAGATTACCACCATGGAATCAGAGTATTGAATCATTTCAAATGTAAATTAAATATGTTTGCAAACATATAAATTGGACGGAAGGCACCATTATACCTTACTAGGATTAGGCTAGGACGCAATGTTAAAATTAACAAAAAAATATTTAAAAGATTTTGAAATGTTAACATTTATAAAAAAAGCTATTAGAAGAGGAATTGCCCAGTGTTTTGAAGACAAACAATGTAGGTCCAAATATTTTATGGATGGGCGATATAAAAAACCTCATAGTAAATTTAAATGGGTAGATGTGGATGTTAACTATAGAGTACCTAAGGATTCAGATCTTGGCTTCATTCTTGAAGTTGATCTCCTTTCTCCTCTAGAGTGACACGACCTATATTTGGATTTACCGATTTGTGTTGAAAATATTAAAACACCAACTTGCAATAGTACCAGATTAATTGCAAATCTACATGATTAAAAAAGACATATTCATTATAGGAATTTGGATCAATGTTTAAAACAAGGATTAAAAAAGTTTATCAATTTAAATACATCGTGACTTGCACAAGCCAAATCTGAATTCGAAAAAGACTTTTACTAATTAAAAAAACAATTCCATTTATGGAAAAAACTATGGAAAACATCGAGAAGCGTGTATATGTAAAACTAGTAACACACTGGAAAAAAAAAGTAAAATACTAGATGCCATAGGTTTGATTAGTGAACAAAATTATATAGATTCAGATAATTTAATCGCTAGTCCATTATATATATGTAGTTTATAATAAACCAATGAATTGATTTGAGAATGATTTAAGATTTTTCACATGAGTATTATCTAAAGATTATATCTTCACTATGATTATTAGCAAAACCGACCAGGAATCGAACCCGGTACCTTCGAGTCTAAATCCACGAACTTAACCGCTAGACCACGGAGGCACCAAAAAAAACATTGATTTTAAATAACTGTATATAGAATTTACATATATACATTCACCCATGACATTTAAATCAAATCAAATCTGATTTAAATTAAATAATATGTTTGGTTATCCACTGATTAATAACAAAACATAGGGTTTAGTTAAGACGAATTTAACAATTCTTCTATAAAAAAAAATGTTGGTTTAAAACCAAAAATGTATGCTATTGATGTAGATAATAACGATAAAATAATAGCTAAAGCTAATAGTGTTACTAAATGTGTAACAAGTAAATTAACAATCAACATAACTATATTGATAGTTAATTTAATAATGCTAAGATATGGAAGGAAATGTATAATGGTTTAAATTCTTAAAAAAAAAATTATACACAAAAAGTTGTAAAAAAAAAAAAGAGTAATTGAGAACTCTACAGACAGTTTGTCTCGGGATCGTTTTAAATTGTTATCATAATGTTGTAATATATTTTTTTCTTTTGTGATATAACTGTTACAAATTGTTTTTCATGATTTTGATGAGACTTTAGGCGCGTGGGGTCCAAGCGCTAAAACATTTTTAAAAAACATCGCCCCTCGTTTAATTGTCTGCTCTGGTGACAAGAGGGCTAGTTCTTTCCTTGCCCAGAGAATCAGCATAGCGATTCAGCGAGGAAATGCGGCCAGCGTTCTTGCCACCATGCCGCGCTGATACGATTTATATTTAAATTAGGTTTTGTAAGTAAGATTTTTTTTTATATAGTTTATTTTTTATATAATTTTTTTCTCCCTCTATTTGTACAAAACACATAAACATAATATTATGTGAAACATTTTTTGCCTAACAAATAATGTATTTTATTATATAAGTGCATTATAAATTTATTTACGTATAATTTGCTAATTAATTGGTGTCACTAATTTTTAACGAGTCTATTGTCGTTGTACCTATTTAAATTGTAAATTTGTTAATTATTGTTACTTTATTGTTTTGTATATTTATCCTTTATTCCCATTAAAAATAAATGTTGAAATAAAATAAAATTTTGTTTTATTCCTAACCTTATAATGATTTTTTTTAATTATAAAACAAGATATAAACATGATAGAATGTTCAACGATTTTAAAAACTCATTAGCTAAGTTTCCGCTTATAAAGCCGATTTTTTTTTCACTACCTACAAAACAAAATTTGATGGTGATAGAATGTTCAACCATTTTAAAAACTCATTAGCTAAGTTTCCGCTTATAAAGCCGATTTTTTTTTCACTACCTACAAAACAAAATTTGATGGTGATAGAATGTTCAACCATTTTAAAAACTCATTAGCTAAGTTTCCGCTTATAAAGCCGATTTTTTTTTCACTACCTACAAAACAAAATTGAAGGTGATGGAATGTTCAAACATTTTAAAAACTCATTAGTTAAGTTTCCTCTTATAAAGCCGATTTTTTTTTCACTACCTACAAAACAAAATTGAAGGTGATGGAATGTTCAAACATTTTAAAAACTCATTAGTTAAGTTTCCTCTTATAAAGCCGATTTTTTTCATTACCTACATAATAAAATTTGAACGTGATGTAAATTTTAAAACTCATAAACTAAGTTTCCGAACTTAACCAAAACTATTAGCTAAGTTTTCGCTTATAAAGCAGATTATTTCAATTACTATCAAAACAAGATTCAAATATGATGGAATGTTAAAGAATTAAAAACTCATTAGCTAAGATTGAGAACTTTATAAAAAATTAATAATTAGCTAATGATCGCGATGACGTAATGTCACAAAACCGGCGCAATATCTTTAGGATTGTGACAGCAACTTGATTTTTTACTAAAAGGTGCTTTATACACATTTAAATATTTCCTTATTTATCTAAAACGAAATGACCTTGAAATTAATTTGTATGTAGTTTTGACAGTTTCCCGCCGGTTTCTAATGAATGAATTAAACAAAACTTTTTTTTTTGCTATATGTCAGTGATTGGTAGTTCGCCTATCAGTATCACCTTATCGCCTTTAATAAGGCAAAAAAAAAAGTTGGGCTTCGTTATTTATTCATCATCTGAGAATCTATTTAAACTCTAAGATTGGGGTTAGTGTACCGAACGTATTTCAATAAGGCGTCGTTTTCTTCGCATACGAAAGGTTTGCGATGATGGCAGGCTACGTCGTGCCAATGGACGCCATCATTGTAGAAGTTGTTAAGGATGGCCACGCAATGCTCAGCAGCTCCACCTTGGTGCAATTCCTGAAAAAAAAAGAAAAAAATATTATCAACAATTTTTAGGTGAATGACATAATTCCTTTGGCTTCCTATAATGGGTAAGGTAAAAAATAATAAGAGTCCTTCGCGCCATTTTGCGCGGAAATGTCAAGTGCAAGTTTTTGTTTTGTAAATTAACTTACAAAATCAAAAGTGGTGTTGTTTTGTTTAATAATGTGCTACAATGTTATTAGTTATGGAAAACGATAAATTGGACTTTGAATATGGCACAAGTTGCAGTTTAAGCTGCGGTTTTCTCGCGCTGTGAACTCCCATATTTTACCCGACGTGTTTGAGTTATAATGCCGCGAGTGACTCCAAGAAAAGCATCAAATATTGCACGTCATTAACTCATAAAAAAGAAAGATATATTTATTACGTCAGACTTGGCTGTATGGGCTAGACCCTTTGCCTTCCCTATCACCTCATTCATCGAGAGAAGAGAATACAAAATATTAATAAACGGCTGATGGACTAGTTTCCTCAGATTTACGGAGACCCAGGGAGCCTTAACGTTTTGTTGAGGAGCTGGATAATTAAATCCTTAGTTAAGTTCAGATTTAAGTCCTTATTAAATTCAGAAATAGGGTTAACATGGCCCAGCCAAAGAAGATAAATGAGGTGGTGAATTACCGGTATCAATCAATATTTTTTTGTAAATTAATTATAAAACAAAAAAATGCACTAAAATGCGCAAAATGGCGCGAAAGACTCCAAATAATTATATTTGACCTTTTTGCTTGCGCCTAGAGCTTGCCACTTCTCAGACCTAAACGTAAATATTGTTTTTTTTTTTAATCATGGCTTCTGCCTACCCCGCAAAGAATAACGGGTGTGTTTAATTTTACTTTAATCTGTAGGCGTCCATTGTTTTAATTTAATATTATGTAATTAAAGACCACAATGTAATGGCGGACCTTGATGATGATCACAAAAAGAGGAAACGGATGTGCCAACCGCAGCGCCCTTTGGTTACGTTATTGTTTATTTCGCGCATGGAAACCTACTCTAAACGTACGAAAACGTTTTATTTGATAATTTATTCTTATTTTTGGAAAGTATAACATTTTATGGACACAGGAAGGCTGGTAATTATTTCTACCAACTAATTACCCCTCGTTCCGAGACACGATAAGTTCCTTAAGCACGCTTAAAGCTGTTCCGAGACGTGCATAAACTGCTTTGCCAATTTTTTTTTTTTTTGTTCTCTTCTCCCGATGGATGATGAATGAGATGATAGGGAAGGCAAAGGGTCTAGCCCATACAGCCAAGTCTGACGTAATATATCTTTCTTTTTCATGAGTTAATGAGGTCATCATCAAATTCCAGATGCTGGAGAATTTGATGATCTGTTTTGCCAAAGCTATGTGACGTCACAAATGACATCTGAGCGCTGTCAGTTATTTCTCATAAAATCGCACGTCATTTTCAAATTTATTTAATATTAGGTTTTCTTTAAAATTATTTAATATTGTAATTCGTTTATACTGTTTGTATATTACTTCTAAAACAAATCTATAATTAATACTTAAGTAGGAAGTAAATAAAAAATGACTGAAACACGGCAAGTCATTTTAGAAGACCAAAATAAGTTAATAATAGTAAACGTTACACATATAAAGATGAATAAACCGAGAGAAATGTGTTTGTTAGTATTCATACTCAAATATGTGGAATCCGAAATTTATCTTCTATACATTAAAAAAAAACTCTGAGCATTCAAATCGTGATATTTGATTCGACGACGACTGTTAGTCTCGCTATACAGAGGGGAAATGTTGCCAGTTTCCTTGGGACTATCTTGGATGGGATGCCACTAGAGGACATTTTTTTTTATAGTTTGGTTTGTATTTAATTTTATTGTTATTATTACATTAGCTTTTAATTTATATTTAACGTACCTATATTAATTTACTTCGAATAAAATGATGAAACTTTTTTTAAATACTAGCACGACATGTGACCTTGTTCCGATCTGTTGGTAAGTGTCAAAAATATCAACGTCAAAATTCACGTTAACCTATTACAGGCATTTATGAAACGTCATTAATTTAATTCTTTTGAATGATTCTACTCCTGCTAGTAGAAGACTAAGCAGCAAAGTGGTCCAATAAGTAAGCTGTTAGCAGAAGACCAGCAGCTTAGCAGATTCCAGTGACATGTTAATGTTTAATCTGACTGAGAAAGATGCAAGGAAAAGTGGCGCGCGAGGTCCATGAATGTTAGTAACTGAAATTAGACACGTATGACTGACATCAGTCCCTAACACTATGCCGGCTTGACTGGGGATAACGGCAATTCGAGCCTGATCCCGAAACGTGTGAATACACTTTACTGGGCTTATCGGCACAAACGGTGGATACTTCCCCGCCCCGGATGACTGGGCAAATTACTACTATCAGTCCGCCTACCACCTATTATGAAATAAAAGTTATTCGATTCTCGATTAAAAATCGTAATTTCAGAGTAGGCATTGTTAACTGCGCGCCAAAGCAACAGGGGAAAGTCCCGCGCAAACATGAAGAACGCAACCCGAATAACGATGCGCTTTTGTTGTAGCTACAGGCAATATTATGTTGGTAGAAAGTGGGTGCTGCTATACGGGTGTGCCCTTCGACCAGAGACGTATATATATTTTGTTAACAGAAGACAAGATTTTTATTTAATGTGCAAACATAGTCCAGACCAGGAATCGAACCCGGTACCTCCGAGTCTAAATCCACGAACTTAACCGATAGACCACGGAGCAGATCTAATTTTGGGAATAATATTCCACGTAGTTTAGGCAGTAGCCATCCACGCCCACTTTTTTATACTGAGGAAGACATATTACATCGCGCCCACCTGATGGTGAGCGGTACGGTAGAATGGGAGCAACTGACGCCAATCTCAAACGACCGACATCAGTCCCTACTACTATGACAGCCTATTAAGATGCTTTTTCTCACTTTGTTTAAAGGACTCCAGGTTATAGAAAAGGGACACACTGACTAGGGTAGTATTCCACTTTTTCAGCGTGCGACAAATGTAAGGGTCTCCAAATTTATATGTATGTACGCGTTCGGATAGTGACTATGGTGCATATTTTGGTAAAATCACCTTGTATTGCGTAAGTTACAGCCGCTTTTGATATGTAAAGTGAATTTCAATCGGATAACGGATCTTGTACTGTTTAGGTCCATTATGACAAGTGGCAAGCTCGTCGATGCCTCTAGCGTACCGTATGTAAATAAATTATTGTAACCCGGATCTCTCCACAGATTCAACCGGTAGACCACATAGGCAGAACTAGCAATATAGACAAGAATAGATACAAATATTTAAGGACAATATAACTCATTAAAAAAAAATGGACTTATTTTTTATTAATTTAATTTGTTTGTTATTTTTAGGATAGCATTCTTTGTTTTTAATACTTATATAATAATGTTAAATGGTGTGATCAAATGTAATTACCTAATTGTTAAATAGCACAATTAATTTTTTTTTTTTTTTTCTGTAATTAACGTAAATTAGGACGTAACCAAGTGTTCCGATAGGTCCCTATGGTGATAAATAAATAAATAAAAAATATTGTACGCCCTGTCCCGGGGTAAATTGTGAGAACTCTTTGTAACCAAAAATGTACAAACAACCACAATATATGACAATAAATGTATTTTGAATATATAATATGGCCGAGTTTATTTTTATGTCTATGCTATTTTCGTATATTTTGCACGCTCGTAAAGTACCGGCTTCGCTTTCGTTCGCATTACGTCGTGTTGTCGGGATGCGGGCGCAGGGAAAACTGATTCGCGGAATATGACGTCATAAACCACGCCGCGCCTCAAACCAACAGTTATTATGACATTTAAAATAAATACTGGAATCGGTGTTTTTTTAGTACATTACGTGTTATCGTTAAACTTAGCGTAAGAAGCAATGGTTTTACATAATTACCAAAATTAAATCTCTATAATGGGGTGTATCAAGCAAAGCTTTTTCTAGATGTCGCTAGCGGCAATGGTACCTTGTTTACACTTATGACGGATCCTTTTTTAAATTTATTTGTAGTTTTTTATTTTTATAACAGAAAAATGTATTTTAACTTAACGTTTCCTAACTTAAAAGACGAATTAAGTAAGCAAACACAGTCTTTAAAATTAAAAAAAGGTTGAATTAATAGAACGGCAATTTTGAGATCACCATATCTTTGCTTTCGATTGGAAATCTCGATTTGTACACTTAAAAGCTGCTCACTTCGGCATAATATCCAGAAAATAATACTTAAATTTCGTAATAAAAATACAAGATTTCTATGCAACTGACAGTTATATTAGGTACCATCTATCATGCGCCATCTATCGTGATAAAAAGTTAGTGATACACCCCTTAAAGTTAAAAATGTCGTCGAATATAACAGTGTTATATTGAAGGTGAGCCGCCAGCTGGTACAATCGAACAAACGAATAAATTCTAACGCGCAACAAGTGGTTTTAACTTAACCTCGCCAACCCGTCTGGCCAGCAGCGTGGCGAGTGTAGGCTAAATTATTCAGAATTTTCTGGAAGGCCCATCTCCAACAGTGGAGGTCCAGGACTCTGTGTTCTAGGGTCTGTAATGATCAAAATCAAATCAAAATATCTTTATTTTCCAGAATACTGTACAAAATAATAATGTGGTCTTATGCATAATTTCCGAAGCATTCTACCGCTAGCGGCATGAAAATATTAAACATGTATATTATAAATCTAATATTACATATAATTCTATATACATGCATACATATATATGTATGTGTGTATGTATGTATATACATATACACACACATACATACACATATATTCATTAATAACAACTATATAAAATTACTATTATATTCATATTAATAAAAATATATATATATTATTATTATGTCAATATATTAAATTAATTTAAGTCAATAGTAATATTAACAATGAGCAATAATAAATAGTTGCTAGGTCTACAATGTCAAATTATCATCGAAAAATTCCTTGTTTGAATAATATGCTTTACGAACCAAAAGTTTAAATAACCTTCTTTGGAATTCATTGTTTCTTAACTGTATCAATTCATGATGATGATGTAAGTATCCTACCTTTAACCAAAGGCCAGTGTTTTCGCGAGATTTGCCACACATCGGAGCTTCTCAATTGCGCATTTATATTTACGAACTGCGCGATTCTGAACTTGTTTTACAGGATAATCAGCAAAATCGACGTCACGAAATTAGACACTAAGTTCATATGATGCTTACACAACCGAGTTACGGAATCAATTAAGAATATTTGGACACATTTGCAGGACAGACAACCGCGCGCGATTACAATGTCATCTCGCTGGCTTGCAACTCGCAACTGCTTACTCAAACTAAATAAGCTTATAGGAAAACTATTTTTAGTGTTCAGTTTGAGGGTACCAAAAAGTTATGATTTCTGATGAAAATAATTGTTAATTTTAAAACGTGTGGCGCCATCTAGTTGCATACTTTGGAAAGTGCAATATTTTTTTTTTAAAACATACCCTGTTATCCGGCTGTGGTTTCCCGATTCCACCACCCTCGGACCAGTCGTTTTGCTGACGGTTGGTGGTTGGGGCAAGTTTTTGGAGCTCGGCAGTCCAGAACCAGCCGTTTACGTCATTGGGGAGGAGGTCTGGACGATTGCAACCCTTGAAATCGCAGACTCGTCCTGAAGTCCATATGTATTTGACCTGTGGAAGAAGAGTTGTTATAAGTATATTATTAACATTAATCGTTACAATTACAGTCTTTATTTTGAAGCAACTCAGCCTTAATGTTAACATCAAATGTGTCGTTCCCGCGCTTTTGCACGGACCGGGTGCAATTTTTCATGTCATGTAAATTACTTTACAGTGAATATTGTTAGTTGACCTATCGATGACTAAATGCATTTTATGCATAAAGTTCTTCTTTGAATTTTCCTGTTTAAAGCGAGAAATATTATGGAAATCGAACGGCCTTTAACCTGTCGACATTGAAGGCAGTAAAAAGGCAGCAAAGTTGTCATTACAACAGTTTCACCTGAGTGCATGGCAGATCAGAAGTCCCGCCTAATGTGGCGTGGTGCCTCATTACCATAACAATGACTATCACTAGGCGGGCTATTGAGTAAACCGTATCGTATAGCTATTTATTTATTTAAATCTTTATTGCACTATGTACAAGGGGCGGGCTTAATGCCGCTAGACATTCTCTGACAGCCAACCTTTAGGATAATGTAGTAAGTTCAAGGTGTGAGGTAGGTGCAACATGTAATATAGATATGATAAATATGGAAATAATTAGGCTCTGTATACAAGGATATACTTACATACTAAACTACATCCAAGAATACATATACTACATACAATATATATATATATATATATATATACGAATTTGTCCTTGAGGTATTTCGGCGTAGCAGGCTCATTGAGTATCGAAAAGAGCAGGCAGAGTATTCTGAGGTTATATATAAGTGAGGTTATATATATATATATATATAAGTAAAAAAGTAAAGTATCATCACAACCGTTTCCCTTTCAGGGTGGTTAGAAACCACGCTTATAAATAAGCGGATTCATATTTAGACAACTTTACTGCCGGCCAATCATGACAAGTGGCAAGCTCGTCGATATCTCCAGGGTCGACTTGGTTGTAGAAAAATATCACAAATTAAATCGAACGTGTTTGGCAGAGGTCCCAGGCCCCCGACAGCAGTAACAGCATTGTAGCACATTATTAAACAAAATAATATCACTTTTGACTAACAATATCCACAGTAAAGTAATTTACCAAACAAAAAACTTGAACTTGACGTTAAAAATCCGGTAAAACACTCGTTGACTTCTAATAAATTTATTTAATGTTATTTTGCTGTTATAATGCGCGCGTACAGTATTGGATAGGATCAAAGGGTTCAAATATGTATGTCTTTGAATGGGAATGGGAACCTTGAAGCGACAGTTTCTTTTTTTTCTGGCTTTTATTAAATTACTGCCATACAAAAAAATGTATATTTAAAAAAAATATTTATTTATTTATTCGTGGGAAAATTTACAGCCTTTGCAATATTATGTCTACAAAAAATATCTAATCTCAAAGCCTTACAAATTTTCACTGTTCCAAACAAAATCAGTACAATAACAATGAGATATGAAATAACAATTGCATTTGTATACTGATCCCGTTTTACACCTTAAGAATTATACAATATAATAAAATTAATTAAGTGCAACAACAAGTATTAGTAACAATAAGTAGGTACTCAAACAACACTTTACAAATTTTTACAAGAAACATAAATGAAACATAAGTAATAGAAAAATATATAAAATAAACTAAAACAAGGATCAAATGAATAATTAAAAATAATAATAATGTAATATTTCAACATTTTAATGGACATCTACTCAATTATTCATTTAAATTATTACAATATAGTGGGGATCGCCCATTGTTTTTTGCC
Source organism: Tinea semifulvella (assembly GCA_910589645.1). Lineage (NCBI taxonomy): Eukaryota > Metazoa > Arthropoda > Insecta > Lepidoptera > Tineidae > Tinea > Tinea semifulvella. Next base: position 8,639,050 of record OU342618.1, on the reverse strand, counting down.
TTGTGCCTGTTCTGTCTGTACCATAAATGAGGCTGCACAGCATGTGAGACTATGCGACATAAGTACGTCTGTCTAAAATATACGATGACGGCTAATCTTAAATTAGATACGTTATAGGCCTGCTGTTAAAACAATTTAGCGTTAGAACAATCGCAAATAACTGCTTTGTTTCTAGTTGTATTTGCATTGCGATCATAATTTGATTATTGTCAGTATATTTAGCTTGGGAATTATGCAAAATAAGTTAAAATAATCAACGTTAAGAAATGGTTCAATATTTTGGCCACCTAAGGAGTACTTACTAAGGACTTGCACACATGTAAATTTTTAAGTAAAACAGTAGGGTAAATCTTCAGCTACTGGCTACTTAAGAATAACTTGCAACATATCTTTATTTAATAAAGTATTATATTGATACCTTGGGGTAGAATGGTCGTATAAACCTATTTCGTGTGTCGTTATGTTTCGTATTAAGCTGTCTGACCATGATTGTGTTATCTCGTTTACTGTAGGTAACTAATATTAATTACAGAGTATTATAAATTGACTTAACCAAGTGTTCCAGACGGTCCCTACGGTGATAAATAAATGAAATGAAAAATGAAATGAAATTTACCCAAAATGAGTTATGAATGCAGTCTTATTCAGAATTTTTCGCTCTATTGATCGATCTTTGTACAATAAAATAAGGTTTTTATCAAAGAACATACCAATATATCAAATCTCGTAATAGGGGCCTGGTTTTGCTTTACCAGATAAATTACCTTTAAATAAATCTACCTTTAATAGATATTTTACCATACTAAGTAATAACAATAGAATCTTAAAAAGGTACAAAATCAATAGGTATTTGCCACTTGATACAGCTATTAGCAATAAAAAAGATGAAGAGATTAGCCACTAAAATGTATCATCATTATGTCTGAATATTGGATTCCTGTGGAATGTGCAGTGTTCATAACCTCTTTTATTATATTCTAAGTAAAATGAATTTATAAATTATTAAACTAAAACAAATTACTAGATGAAATAAGACATTCTATCAGAACATCATTTTTTTTAAATGTCAGTTTGTAAGAATAACTTTGACATGTAACAAATGCAATATTAAAAAAAAAAAGCCTGTGTTACGGAGGCAGATGTTGATTTAGTTCGAGCCGGTATCTATTATGATTGACAAATATAAAATAAGTGGTCAAATAATCTTATAAGTAATCGTGTAATAATGTACAAACAAAAGTTAAATACGCCTTGCACGCGTTCAAATATTAACTTTTACTCGAGTGATTTCGAACGCCATATTTATAATATAAGTATGGATTTATTTCCTAGCACATCTTTGTGGTATATTATTTGTCGTGTGTGAAAAGAAAAATGAAAGAGAGAAAATTACCAATACGAACAATGCTTTTATTCATAGTTTTTGTCACGAATGGTTTACAAGTCTATCTCTAGTGGGAAATAAGGTTATTGTTAACATTGTAGGTAATTCAATTTAGGAATTTTACATTCTTTACTACGACAAATTGTTCGTTGTTTCTAGTGGAAATTTTCTATATATGTAACTACGAGTCTGTTGTTAATGACTACGTGTTTGTGCCTTTTGGTTTTGAGACAATTTAAAGAACTGTCTAAGCGGCTGGTTAAAGCTGTATGTGACAAAAGGGCTGGCAGTTTTTTCGGGGGAATGCTGCGAGTGTTCTTGGCACACTGTCACATGATCAAGTTTTATTTTTAATTGAGTTTTTTAGAATATTTTTTAGTTTTATGTTTTCTGTCTAAATTATGAATTGCATATAAATTATATATATACATATATATTATGAAGTCGAGTATATATACATATCATTTATTTATTGCTGAGGAAACCGTTTAGACATCCCACAACATAGCTATATGAGGCTGCGGTGCTTAGCGTTCGATTTTTTTTATCCTTTCGTCCACTGTACATTGTCATCGTACTGCAATAACATTGTTCCCGCAATGGACAATATTTGTATTAGAACTGCATTTTGCTGTAGCCCAATTCTGTTACTTAAGCGCCAACGTTATATAGTGGAATCCCTTAAATAACGGAACTGTCAGTGTAACACGCTATTAAAATTGGTATTCCCGTATAAAGGTTTCCACTACAGATGACAGCAAAATAATGTTACGATGCGTTCATTAAAAAAAAAACTATTTCGTTTAGTATTTGCCATATTTTTTATTTATTACCTAATGTGTGTTATAAAACTATGTTTAATGTAAATATATAATTTTAGTTTGATTAATATAAATGTTGTTAACTTTATTATAAATTCGCGGCGAACAATTTAAGTATTTAATTCACGTTTTCCCAATGATTTTGAAGTTGCAACCCCATGGGTGACCTTTGAAATAGTGGAAAACGCTATTTTGACGTAAGGTCGGCTATGATCGGAGAAACTCGGGCTAAAAGTAGTAAATAACAGAATTCACTATTTTGACAATCTAAATTTTTCGACTAAGTAATGGAATATGGCTGTTGGCTGTTTTAGTTTCTTCGTTAACTCGTTTTTATATAACAGAATAATAAAGATATTCTGCACTCAACACTGAAAGAGACACGGATATATAGATAGATAGATATATAGAGTTGCAAAGCTCCTACTGGAACTACGGAACTAAACAATTTATAGACCGCTTAATATGCTCACAGAACACTTCACACAGAATTTATTTATTTATTCACAACCCGTTGTTTTAATTATTGTATACTCCTATATATATATATTAAAAGTAAAGTATCATCACGACCGTTTCCCTTTCGGGGTGGTCAGAAACCACGCTTATAAATAAGCGGATTCACATTTAGCCAACTTAGCCAATCATGACAAATGGCAAGCTCGTCCATGTCTCCAGCGTACCAAACTCGAGATCTCTCACAAATAAATTAAATATTAATTAAATGTATTTATTTACATTAATAAATATTTTGGTGTCCCGACCAGGAATCGAACATGAACGGTACCTCCTAGTCTAAAACCACGGACTTAACCGCTAGACCACGGAGGCAGTTATATATATTAAAAATGTAGGTCCCAATGTAGGGTTACCAACTTAGAGATAAAAAAGTGGCAAATATCATACACACATAAGTACTGGCTCTTTGCTCAAAGAATCAGTATTGCAATTCAGCGGGGAAATGCAGCCAGCTTTCTTGCCACCATTACAATAGCCGCCTCCGTGGTCTAGTGGTAACAAACGTTGCCGTGAACTCGGGAGGTCGTGGGTTCGATTCCCACCGGGGGCAAGTTGTACATTGTCTAATTTGTCTCGGTCTGGGTGTTTATATGTATAATATGTATATATTTACAAAAAAAAAAACGTATAATATGTAGTTTATCAACCATCTAGTTTCCGTAACACAAGCTTCGTAGCTTACCACGGAAATTAGATGGCGCTGTGTGACCTGTCTGGAAATATTTATTTATTTATTTATTAATAGGACGGGAATATAGTATCTGTATTTTTTTTTATTTTGTAATTATATTTTCAAATAATTTTAAATTGTATACAACAAAGTTGAACAAAAATAAAATTTGGAATTCCATGGTAGGCACCCTAATCTGTAGTTGACCATACCGGCCCCATTCTTGGCATTGTTATGAAAAGCAAGTTCACGCGTATGTTTGTGAATAGCAAACCATATTGTTTGACACTTTCTTTTTCACCATTCGCATGTTTAGCTCAATACTCACATCTATACAGGGCACTTATGAATGACAACAATAGAACCATAGTAACTGACGTGGCTTTCAAATTAGCAAGCTAACGTGGCAGTGGGCAAGACACATCTGCCGCAGAACCGGCGATCGATAGGGCAAACGAATTCTAGAGTGGAGACCGCGTACGGGATGAGAACGAACGAACGAACCCTTCGCCAGAATTGCTAAAGACCGCGTGCAGTGGCGAGCATTGGGTTGATGATGACTTTCGTGTTTTATTTTTATTATATTCTCTGAAAATATGAAATGATTTTTTTGCCTTGTTTGTGTTCTGTCTCTTCTCCCGATGGGTGATGAATGAGGTGATAGAGAAGGCAAATAGTCTAACTCATACAGCCAAGTCTGACGTAATATATTTTTCTTTCTTATGAGTTAAAGGTTATAAAATTCTAGATGTTTGCAAAAGTTGATGCTTTTCTTGGAGTTACTTGCGGCATTATAACCCAAACACGTCGGGACTCGGGTATGTATAATATGGGAACTCACAGCGCGGGTAAACCGTAAAAAATATAATCCATATATGAAGTCCAAATTATCGTTTTCCGTAATTATTCACATTGTAGCACATTATTAAACAAAACAACACCACTTTTGACTAACAATATTCACAGCAAATTAATTTACAAAACAAAAACTTGCACTTGACATGCCCACGCAAAATGGCGCGAAAAACTCCACTTGTACTTGACATGTCCGTGAAAAATGGCGCGAAGAACTATTTTTTTTTTGGCTTAACGTCAGTATTGGAATAAGGGCGCTGGAATTACTAGGTAAGTCCACGCACGCATTATACATCTCATTCGTATTGCCACGGTGTGAGGTAACAAATTGGGTTTAGTTTCGCTTTTCCACTCTTGTATTTGCTGTAGATGATACAAGTATGTCTACAAAATTTAGGCCAAGGATGAATCCTTTGTAATTTCTCTTAAATATACACATTATTACTCATATTTTAATGGCTACACAATTTAAATAGACAATGCAGTAATAATTGTGGTTAAATGTTTAAAAGTTTCCATTTATTCTAGTCAATATGTAACTAACAAATGTTTTTTGTTGACATATTTAAATTATGTCAGTTAAATAATTTAATGGCACCTTCAAATACGATTTAAAACGTAACGCACCACTTCACTAATCTTCGCCGACCGTCGTGAGTCCTCGGGTCGGTCCGTCATGGTCAGGTCATACGAAGGTCAGTTGGAGCGACATCACATTTCTACAATCGGGTTTTTGATTGTTGTAAATTTTTTAATCGGAATCCTTGGGGGCAAATTCTCGAGCTAAGTACAGTTCTCCCAAAGTGATAATGCGCATAGAAATCTTCGTCACTGTTCGGCAACGGTCGTATTCCCCGAGCGTCGGAAGACGATATGTATATAGAGTGGTTAAGTGCATTTTCTTCATGCATAATTTAGTAGAATTATGTGTTTTGTGCTAAAAGAGATAAATATTGATTTATCAGTAACAAAATTTGATTCGATAATTCCATGTAAGTAAATAGCGAGGAAAACCACACGATTGAGAATATGCTACAATCTTTGTTGGATTGATTTACTTCTTAAAATTTTATAGTACTGTAGTGACCTCCTTTAAATATAAAATCTCTGCCTGTGTCAGACAGACAAGCAATTGTCAAATAAACTATTTAAATAAGATAATTAAAGTTGAAATTAAATTCACCTTTGAAAACAAAACCAAGAAGGGTGTGTAATATCAGCTCTATATAATTTCACACAGAGAGAACACGTGCAGTCACTGCCAAAAAAACAAAAACAAAAAAACACTGCCCGAATTGTTTTCGATTGTCTACACATGATATTGACTTCTATTTCTTTCGAACAAGGTGCAAAATGCAAGTGCAATGTTTAGGCTCTTACGATTCAATGATTCGGGTGTTAATTAGCGAAAATCTGTATGTGCATTATTAATTTGGGAATACTGTATATACATATTATATTACATATGCATACATGCATTTTCGACATGGTCTATTGTTCAAGAATTGCCCCAGAGTATTTATTGTTTTGACAAATGTCACAACAAATGTACAAATTTTATCAGATGCGTTCCAAAAACCATTCCAGTTCCAAAAAACGAAAATAGTAAATTCCCGCTTTTAGCACGTTCAATTAAAGTTTTTTGTTTTTGTAAAATAATTTACTGTGGATATTATTAATCAAAAGTGGTGTTTTTTTTTTGTTAAATATTCTTATAGGTGTGAATTTATTCTTCAATGTGAATAATTGTGGTTTTTTTTTTTAAACTGCAGTTATTTTTTTGCAGTTTTCCTGTGATCGCGCTGTGATCTTCCATATACCTGCGTGTTTAGTCGGACGATATTGACAACACCACTTTTGACCGACAATATCCACAGTAAATACATTTACAAAACAAAAACTTGCACTTGACATGTCCGCGCAAAATGGCGCGAGAGACACTTACAATTTTTTTTTAAATATTATTGGAGTTAGCTATCATTTTCGTATTCGTCAAATAGTAGGTTCGATATTTGTATTCGTGAATGTAGTATTCGTTGAAACACTCGTAAATAAGGCGGCAGAATTCAACCGTGAGAAACTAGGATTGATAAATTTGTAAAGATCTCTCACCTTATCCTGGACTATTCTTTGTTTGACCCACTCGTTCTCGTCGCTGGTCTCCAAGGAAACAAGATCCATACAGCGTTGCCGGCAGTAGTTCCTGGCACTCAACCAATCTTCTTCAACTCCGCGAAGAGCTGGGTCTCTCCAGGAGAAGAAGTATCCTTTGTCTAGAAAAAAAAAACAATAAAATATCCTATCCTACCGTTAATGTATTTAGATAAGCCTTTCAATACATATGTACTTTTCAATTCATATATTTGGGCCAAAGGACCAGCATTGCCATTTAACGCTGAAATGGTGACAGTATCCTTGGCACCTTGCCTATTGGTAGGGATTTGAAGCTGGTTTTTTAAATTTTATTTTAGTTTATAATATTCTATTTCTGCAATACTTTGGCCAAATTGCAAGAAGAGAAGTCGATAATCTAAAAAAACTTCTAATCTAAATCTAAATAAAAAAGAAGCCCCAAGCGATGGTCCAGTCAGGTGACTGATCACCTGAACATCCCTGTACACCAGGCCATCCACTACGCCGAGAACCGAAACCGTAGGAGACGGCTGGTGGATGGGCTGCGATTGCGACGGAGTCACGATTCCCATCAGTGGGGTACCGACTAAGGAGTTGGAGGATCCTATTTAATTATATTTTTTATTATTAAGTAGTATGATTTCTTTTTTATTTGATAGTTAATATATTGTGTTTTTATAATCTGTAATTAATTTTATTTATTTTACCCTAGCATAACGACAATTGACAAAAACTTTTTTTTACGTTAATAAGTACATACATAGTTTCGATCCCGCCGCGATTTCAAATCCAATGTTTTATCTATAATAAAGTAGTACCTGGTCATAATAAAGAGACTAATCGTATAAATAGTGCTTTGTAACTATTTCATACATAAATTTTAACCAATTGACTATTTAATTAAATTATATTTTAATGCTGGAGTAAAAGAGATGTTGTAATAAAATTTAAAAAAAAAACAATTAATTGTTATGATTATTAAATTGTATTTAGTTGAGGCACGCTGCAAAAAAGTTGGGGCCTGGTTTTGGGCAATCTCTTTTAAATAGTTTATAAACATAAAATAAAGAAATAATTCTAATGTGACAAAATATATTTGGCGCCTTGAACTTAGTTTTTTTTTCTTTATGGCTTGAGATTAGATTTGAGCCGGTCTCAATTTTGCGTCGCGCAGTCAAGTAAAAAGAGAGAAAGGTTGGAAGATAATTACAATAATAGATATAGGCTTGTTCGGTAAAGAAATTAGAATTCACAATATGTTTGTAGTCCTAGTTAGTAAAGTTTAGGCCAAGGTTCAGCTCATCATCCTCAAAGAAATACATTTGGTGTGACCTTCTTCGTCCATACAAACTCATCGGAATAATTAGCTGCATGACTTATTACAATGTATGTAATGGTCTAGCGTTTACGGCTGTAGATTTAGGTAAACCATAAGATGCAAAAACAATGTAAAGGACTTCTTGTACGTGTATAATCATTTTTAGATAAATTATTCTAACAAGCTTACAATTTAAGTAGAAAAAATAATTTATTTTTTATAGTTTGGGTGTTTAAAAAAACATCATGACAGCACTAGTAAGTATCAAAGGACTTGATTGATACGAAAAATATATAATTAAAAAAAAAAAAAAACAGTCTTATTAATAAAATTATCCACACTACTATTTAGGTTGTATATTTGTCGTGTTTAGGACTGATGTATTCTGTACAATGTCCTTTAAAGACAATTAAAAAAAAAAATTACAGACTAACGACCTGTCATTTATAATTGTCAAAAACAATCAAATGATGATTGTATATTTGTTTACAGTTACAGGCATTATTACCAGTACATGGTTATACAGTATTTGGTTGGGTAGGGAGAGGAGCAGAATTATGGATAGTGAGCATCTTGTTGTGCAAATAGAAAAGAAGGTCTCCCTTGTAAACCAGACTATTGTCGCAAGCCCGACACCATTCTTTCCATATTTCTTTACCAAACACGATGGACCCGGCACCCACACGGTAAATCCATAGAATACATAGAAATTTGTCTTCTCTTATGCACAGAGACAATCAAAATAGTGAAATTATTTTTAGAACCGACGCGACACCGCGTAACAGATGTTTGCGCCATGCTTTGCATTGCATGAGTTAAAATCCCGTAGTTGTCAAATATTGATACACAATTAATTAATTAATAATTTAATTTAATAAAACAATTTAAAAAAATGAAAGTTGGTGGTTTTTTTAAATTGAAATTACAGCATTTTGATTAAATTTAAACTAATTAACATTATGTTAATTAAATTTAATTATAAATAAAAAAAAATCCGCCCGAACAGGGACTTGAACCCTGGACCCTTGGATTAAAAGTCCAATGCTCTACCGACTGAGCTATCCGGGCTACGAGGAGGAGGCCGAAATAGCCGTACACGTTTGTGAAGCGATTTAGGCGGTGAGTCAACGTAAAAATCGCGCGAAAAGGCCGCTCCACGATGCGTTCGATTTAATAATTTATTGGACAGAAAACTATTACTTGTCCTAACACTTTAGATAGCCATAAGTAAGATAAATATTATATCTGTCAAAAAGAGTATTTTTAATTTTAGAACTAAAACCATAATTTTAGGTTATGAATTATTTGATTATAACATCCTAACTTTGACGTGATTAATTTATTATTGTAAAAAAAATCCTTATTGTTTATTTTATCTGTTAATTATTGTTATTTCGTAAGTTCTTTATTATCAGAAGCAGGTAGAAATGGTTGCCTAAAATTCCGTCTTATCTTGATAAGGAAATACCTACCCATAGGGAGATTTTGGGAACATTTCTTAACTATGTCGTATGACCTATAGATAGGTAGGTATTTTTTTAAAACGAGATAAGCCAAAAATAACTTAGATAAGTTTTACTCAATATGTACAACCTACCTACATATTTTTGTGTGACTACGGCCGTGTTCACGAGGTCGGTCCGAGTTGCATGTGAATGATAAAGTTTAAAATGACGTCGATTGTCAGTCGACCAAAAAAGTGGTCTACCAAAGGAAGGTTTGTAGAGATAGACCACTTTATTGACGGTTGACCTTCAAAATAAAACTGATCTTTACTTTAATCATAACAATTACAGAAACTTAATTTTGGTGAAACTCAGACTAAGATCAAAGATATGAAATATCTTTATTCACGTAAACCTACAGACATTTGTGACACGTCATTATTTAAATTATTTTTAGACTATGCAGCAAAGTGGTCCAAAGTGGTAGTTGGCTTGATGGAAAAATAAACAGTAGGATCAGCATTTTTATTCGATAAATATATCATTCGACATCGAGAAAATATCACAAATAAGTAAAATTTAATTTTATTATGAACTTACTATCAGCATATCGCTCGTGGATTACTCTTTGCACGCATGTTGATGGTACAGGAGGCTCCAGGATTCTGCCGTTGGGGAACTGCGCGTACGCAGCCACGGCCAGGCCCGCCAAAATCAAAACGGTTGCTAACTGCTGCATTTTCTGCAAGAAAAATAAAAATTAGGTTTAGTTAGAATTAAATATTCCAAAAACATGAAGTCGAATAAATATTATGATCTCACAGAAGAAATGATCAGGAACGGGTGCAAGACTCAGCTTTACGCAGTGGAAGTTGGTGCGAGAGGAGTTCCAGCAAAATCTTTGCATCACTTACAGAAAGAATTGGGCCTAAGCGGTCTGCAGGAGATACATTTATATTATCGGTCGCAAGCCCGAGACACCATTCTTGTCATCTCTTACCCACACACGATGGACCCGGCACCCGCACGGTGAATCCATGGAATGTTTAGAAACTTGTCTTCTTCTTCACCACCGTTCCCGTGCACCGAGGCACGTTAAGCCGTCGGTCCCGGTTCCACTAATAGCAACTTGTGGAATCGTTAATAAATTGACATCATATCCTCGCCAAGCCGTCTGGCTAGAGCGGCGAGTGTAGGCCAAATTCTCCAGATGTCAAACGAAAATGAAGTTTCTTAGATTACGGGTGTTAGTCTTTGTCCTCCTTGCGTCGTTATCCTCAATGCTGAGGGTCGTGACCCCCTCCACGGATCACTTTGTCTCGGACATTGCTGCGCCATCCGGGTCTGCACACGGCGGCATGCAGCGCATTGTGGACTGGGGTGTTCAGTGTGGTTCAGATCTGGTCAGACCAACGTATCGGGCTTCGGCCACGGGGCCTCTTGCCTTCGATTTTACCCGTGATCACCAGCTTTTCCAGATTGGCCGAACTTTTTCGTGCCTTATGACCAAAATACTCAAGGACTCGCTGCAGGCAGATAGAAGAGAGCCTGGTAGTGACTTTGAGCTCCTTGAATATTGATACATTGGTTCTCCGCGCTGTCCACGGAATGCGCAATAGTCTTTGTATATGCAGAAGTTATTTATACGTTTGATATATTTTAAAATACAAATAATTCGAGTACAAATGGTAAATCTATAAGTTATTCAAATTTATTATAAAAAAATAAAATATCATATTTATATAATCAACTCATAAAACGACCCACAATATTATCTTATAAGGTCAGTTGCCTAAAAGCCTAGTAAGGTTAAGAGCTGGTAACATATATTCTCATTTTTTTAGTGGACACGATATATCTATACCACTCATCACTAAACCGTGCATGTGGTCAATGCAACAGATTTTCAGGTAAAAATAAGAATGACAGTCTAGACATGTTTTGGGCGCAATGTATTGTCGCTGCAGCGGATCCAGTATCCCTATTCTGTTACTAAAGCGCCAACATACATTAGATAGTGGAATCCCTTAAATAACGGAACTGTCAGTGTAAAACGCTATTAAAATTTGGTATTCTCGTAAATTTTTTTTTTTTTTAATTGTCTTTAAAGGACATTGTACAGAATACATCAGTCCTAAACACGTAATTTATTTGAATAATATATGTTCATAACAGAGTTCATAACGGAGTTGGGTATCATCACGACCGTTTCCCTTTCGGGGTGGTCAGAAACCACGCTTATAAATAAGCGGATTCACATTTAGCCAACTTTACTTAGGCCAATCATGACAAGTGGCAAGCTCGTCGATGTTGGAGTTGGGGATCATCAAATTCCAGAATAATTGTTCACATTGTAGCACATTATTAAACAAAATAACACCACTTTTGACCAATAATATCCACAGTAAATTAATTTACAAAACAATAACTTGCACTTGACATCTCCGCGCAAAATGGCGCGAAAGACTGTATTCTCGTATAAAGGTTTCCACTACAGACGACAGCAAAATAGCGTTACGATGCATTCATTTAAAAATAAAAAAAAACATTATATATTTATTTTAGTAAAGTGTAATAAAACTATGTTTAATGTAAATATATAATATTGGTTTAATTAATATAAATGTTGTTAACTATATTATAAATTCGCGGCGGATAATTTAAGTATATAATTCACGTTTTCCCAATGATTTTGAAGTTGCAACCCCATGGGTAAGCTTTGAAATAGTGGAAAACGCTATTTTGACGTAAGGTCGGCTATGATCGGAAAAACTCGGGCTAAAAGTGGTAATAAATAACAGAATTCACTATTTTGACAATCTAACGTTTGCGCTTAAATCAAAAATCAAAATCAAAATAATTTATTTGCTAGAAAACATGGTTACATTGCAAGATCTTATAGCTATAAAATTCGCTTAAGTAATAGAATATGACTGCTGGCTGAGATTGTAAACTGAACTGCTGCTTAACCAAGTTTGATCAAGTTGTGTTTCTTGATTGTTGTTGCATCATGTTGTATTGTGTTAAAGTATTTAATTATATTTACTCAACTATTGTAATTGTGTTGTGTTTTTATTTTGGTTATTCAAAGGCCCAATTAATAGATACTGTAATATCACGTGGTGGTTGCCTGTAATTTGTGCAGCATCTAGTTTCTGTCTTAGTTGTAAGTGAAAATTCATGTGTGTATTGATGCTGGCACTGTTGGCGACCCTAAGAGATCATCATCATAATCACGACCGTTTCCCTTTCGGGGTGGTCAGAAACCACGCTTATAGAGAAGCGTATTCACATTTAGCCAACTTTACTATAGGCCAAGGTCGTCGATGTCTCCAGCGTAGCAAACTCAAGAATATCACAAATAAATTAAATGTACTTATATACATCAATCAATGTTTTTGTGTCCCGATCAGGAATCGAACCCAGTACCTCCGAGTCTAAATCCACGGACTTAACCGCTAGACCACGGACCCTAATAGATAAATAAATAATATCAACCCCTTTAGGGGTTAAAGTTACACAATACATTTAATTATTATTTTTTGCAACAGTGCTACAGTTCGCTTGTTGACAACAATGACCAACATGTTGAATGAAGAAAACCAATTGATGTATTAATAATAATTCTACTCGTATTATGTTCAAACCACATACGTTAAATTTAGTTTACCCTACCGTCTACTAGGGGGCGGCACTTTCTATGTGAACCGAAATTTGACAATTGCTTGTTCTACGTTTTCACTGTCTTCGTGTTCTATTTATTTTATTTATTAACATAGGGCCTAGATCCTGGACGATATAATGATGTATTTTTAACATATAATAATACTATGCACCAGATAAGTTAGGTATATATATTTTTAAGTGCTATATTAATTACGCACTAAGCTATAGTGCGTAATTATTTATTTCATATTTTTCTTCATCCTGCCCATCACCTTTCCCAAGGTTAGCTGATGAAGAATGCCTTATATTATAGCTCGTCTATGTACTAGGTTTGTAAGTGCAATAAAGTATTTAAAACAATAATATTAAAAGGGATATAAATATTTAATAAATATAATAATAACAATAAAATTATATAAACTCAACTATGGTGGGTTACTGCTGTACCAGGTATTGTAATCTCATAGGTACTGATAACTAAATTTAAAAGGTTATTAATTGATCGTTGTGGTGCAGTTCTGTATATGTTTTATTTTGTAAATCTGATATAGCTGAGTTTTCCTTGCAGATTCCTTTCTCAGTCAGATTAAACATTAACAGGTCACTGGAATTTGCTAAGCTGTTGGTCTTCTGCTAACAGCTTACTTATTGGACCACTTTGCTGCTTAGTCTTCTACTAGCTGGAGTAGAATCATTCAAAATAATTAAATTAATAACGTTTCATAAATGCCTGTAATACGTTTACGTGAATAAAGATATTTTGACTTTGACTTTGATATATAAAAATTTTCACCCATGACCTGATCATGTGGGAGTATGCGATGCTAATTTGCTGCGTGTAAAAACTGCCAGACCTCTTGTTACATACAACATTAATCAGCCGCTTAGACAGTTCTTTAAAATACTTCTTAGCACTTGGCCCCCACGGACCCATTGTTTCAAGACCCAAAAGCACAAATACATAATCATTAGCAACAGATTTGCGACATTTGCCTTTTTAGCCCCAGCCCTGGACATGAGACCAAGCAAGGATGTCGACACAAGTAGCGTCCCACACTTATGCTCGACCCATGGAACACGGAACACGACACCAAAGTTAATTCATCTTTTGCAAAGGAACCGAAGGGAACCCGGCAGTAACCAAAGCCCGGTGGATCACATTATTGTCAGAACCAATTCGTAGGTTAATTCGTTTATCAATATTCATTTGAGAGGTATAAATTTTATGATGATACTAGCTCTTAAGGAGAGGGCAAAATTCGATAAAAACGACAAGTTCAAGGTCTACTTCTACTAGGATCTGAGGTAATAATGTACATGCAAATTTAATAGAGTCAAATAACATAAAATAAATGTAAATGATGAAAGACACAAACATATTTTTATTTTCAAATTGCGAGTTTGCAAAGGACTGTATTTTTTTCTCATTTAATAATTAAATATCTATAAATTCAAAATATCCTCTAGAGGTAGTCCCACGAAGACTGGTAATATTTCCCCTCTTTACAGCGAGGCTAATACGTTGACAGAAATAATTGCCAGCCTTCCTGTCTCCAGATTTCTCCGTCAACCCCAAATCGCCATTCTTCCCGCGCTTGGCGAGGTTGCTTGGATTAGAGATGTGGATAATGTGTTGACACATGTCGCATCTCACACTAGACACCATTTAAATGTCTTTATTTTGTATAATATTGTACTAATAGGCCACTACAGCCTCAGCTATAAGGTGCGACTTTCCCCGCGTTCGTTTTATAGCATTTCCAACATCTCGTAGCAACTTCATAAACCAGCGCGAAAGGTCGTTTTTGTTAAGAAATACCACTTTTTTTAACAATGCTAACATTTCTTAAATAAAACGAGCGGTGAGGCTACTTTTTGACAAGTGTTTTCGTTCGTTTTATCATACCATGGCATCCAACACACATGATATTATTATGGTCCTTGAATTTATTACATAAAATCTTTAAAAAGGTTAACAAATATAATAGAAAACTATAAAGTATATAAAGTGGTAAACAAACCATTTCTTATGTTAAATGACATCTGTCAAAAAGTAACATCAATAACCCTCCTTTCAACACGGTACTGACATACGAAATTAGCATCAAATGTTAGAATTTTCATTAAACGAACGACTTGTGCTAAAAATAGTGGTATTTTCATGCTAACATTTCTTAAAACGAACGCGGCCTTTGAGTTAAAGTTGTAAATAGTAGATATCATTTATAGGACCGGTATAGGTACTGGTAGAAAGTGACCTTGTGTCATGGCCCGGGTTTCCAAACAGGAGTTCATTCCACCCATTATATTTTAATCAGTGACCTAATATTGGCCGAGCTTTTCATAACCGTATTCATAGTGACCCTAATTCATTAGCGGGTCGGACAACCAAACTATTTATAAATACCTAAATTAGTTAAGTATAAACGTGTAGTTAATAACGATTTGAATTTATAATATTTTTTATTTTGTTTTTTCTTTATTTTAGATTTTAGTTGTATTTTTACTTATTAAGTAGGTTTATTTTTATTAATAGTAATTTATGTTTAGTTATTTATGTTAAATGTAAGTTTTTAATTTTTAATTAAAAGCTACCTAAATAACAATTTGAATAATGCATTTAGCGTGGAATGGTGGAAAGAACGCTGACTCAATCCCCGCTGAATTGCAATACTGATTTGGGCGAAGAAAGAGTCAGCCCTCTTGTCACCGGAAGAAACGACAAGACGGGTGTTGTCTTTTAAAAACTTTTTGGCGCTTGGATTCTATTGGCCCTGATTTTCTACAGCAAACGGCACAAATATACATATATATATCTTTTAATATATTAGTCTAAAGTAAGAGCATACAAACTCACCCGTCTAGTACACGTAGCAGTGCATTTATTTTTACAAACAAAACATAATATATTTATAACTTATCTAATATATATATGTAATTAGGTGTCACAGCATTTACCAAACAGAAGAAACATAAAAAAAACATAAAAACAGCTCGTCAACACCTCGGGTGACAAAAGGGCTGGGCAATATTTGGGCCAAAGGATCAGTATTGCCATTCAACGTGGCAATGCTGCCAGTATCCTTGGCACCTTGCCCATTGGCAGCGATTTGGAGCAAATGTATTATTTATAATATTTTTTATTTAGTTTTTTCTTTATTTAAATTAATTAATATTATGACCACGAATCGTACCCGGTAGCTGTCGAATCATTACATAAAAAAACTTATTACTTTTAAAACTAACATTAACAAAAATTAACTAAACCCTCACTAAACATAACAAAGATATGTCTTCTATTTTTTTGTTTTTAACTAAAATTTTTAAACAATATTAATTTAGCATTTTATAAACTGTTGTTAACAAGGTATAGCAACCTCTCCTAACTCTGCACCCTACAACCGTGGTCTAGTGGTAACAAACGTTGCCGTGAACTCGGGAGGTCGTGGGTTCGATTCCCACCGGGGGCAAGTTGTACATTGTATAATTTGTCTCTGTCTGGGTGTTTATATGTATAATATGTATATATTTACAAAAAAAAAGTATAATATGTAGTTTATCAACCATCTAGTTTCCGTAACACAAGCCACGTAGCTTATCACGGAAACTAGATGGCGCTGTGTGACCTGTCTGGAAATATTTATTTATTTAATTTCTTAAATCGTTCTCCCAAAGGTTAGCTGTTAGAGAATACCTACAAGGTATTAAGCTCGCCTATGTACTTCATTTTATTTTGTATATTTTAATGTGCAATAAAGAATTTTATTATTATTATTATAAACAAAAACAAAACATGTAATTTTTTGATTGATGGTTCCAAATATGCGAGAACTATTTTAATTAAATACTTTAATTATGCCCCGCTTGACACAATAAGACGATTTAATTTATTTATTTGTAAAATGCTGACCGGAATTTTTTTAAACTCTTGGGTCTAATTGCAATTTTAAAACGCGTTATTTATTTATTTAATAATACGCAAAGGCGTACTTAATGCCCGTAGACATTCTCTGAGAGCCAAACCTTATGGACAAATTTGAACAAATATAGGTGCAATGAAAATAACAGTAATTTACAATTATAGTATATTCAACAAATATTATATACCTACTTATATATGTATTATAATATCAATATACTAAATACTAATACATACACAAATACAACTTACTAGCGTGGTTTAAAGCTATTCATAAAGTGTGAATAGACCAGTTTTTTAAACGACAATCTGTTAGTTGCCTACCTTATCTTTACTGGAAGATCATTTCATAATTTTGTGGCAGCTACTACGAAGGAGTTGGAGACAAATCCAGAATGATGTGAGGGAACAGAAAGAAGAGAGTTGTGAGAAGAACGGAAAGATTTATCGTGGAAAGAAGAGAGATAGGCAAAATTGTATCGTTATCTTAGTAGAATAATTATTCTGGCGTTTAAAAGTATCCAATATAGCCGAAATTGTTATGCAATGGCAACAAAGATATTTAATAAGCTTCCAGTTACTATAAGGGAGCTGCCACTAAAACTGTTCAAATTAAGAGTCAAACAAATGCTGGTTAATAAATGATTTTATTCGACAAAAGAATACCTAGACACTAAGCTCGACAAAGTTATGTGACTAAATGAATATTTGTATGTTAAAAATAGGGAAACATGTGATATAATTACATATAATAAAATACATCCCTGTACCTACCATGTTTCTGATAAATAAATTATTTTATTTAATGCCCGGTCAAATATTTAGTCAATAATTTTGAGCCTATCTCGTTTTCCGCTCGATTACACCAATCAAAAGAACTAGAACCGGTTAGATTATGTCAAACAATGTTTAGGTGGAAAATCCACACGTGATATTGTTGTCAAGTTTTTTTAAATCAAATTCTTTTTTAAAGGTTATCCTACCAATTGATTTTTTTATTAAACACACATTTTTATGCACAAAGCATTTTTAAGCAAAGCTAACAAATAAGATATGCAATCTTAGGATTAACACAAATAACACGAACTGCAGAAAGGTCACCACCCTAGTAAAGCAGCAAAGATTTAAACAATTAAATTTTAAGTAAAAAAACATATAAATTACTATTATTAAAAAAAACTACTTAATAATAAAAAATACAACTTAAAACTAAAAGAAAATATAATAAATACTAATTTAAGATTTAATTTAACCTCTAATGGGTCTCTAGAGGCCTTTTTTTATTTAATAAATAGTTTGATTTTTTATGAGGTTTAGTTTTCAATTTTATTTCTTTTATGTAATTATTATTTAAGTTAATTATAACGTATAAATATAATATATTATAATTAGTTTTTTAATCTATTTTATTTTAATATTTTTGTGTCTACTTCGAATAAATATATAATATTTTATATATTAACTGTAAAATAAGTAATACTTAAGTTTAGGCACTGTCTGAACACGGCCTCAATTTAAATAAACTTAAGCTTAATTATTGCGTTATTTTTTTTTTGTGCATTTTGTCTAAAGCACTTGTTTATACAAAATCATGATGAAAAACGACAAGGACTAAATAAATCACAAAAAAATTAACACATCTCTTTAAAAAAACAATTAAGTACACTACAAACTTTGGCACTTCGAAATATTAATAAGATTAATATTGACTCACCTTTACTCGACCACGTCAGGTAATAGCGCACGTAAGACTGACGCGATGGGCCCATGTCTGACGGTTATATAGGCAGGAACCGGCGCATCTCTTGGACCCCGAATTCCGGGGTGGCATCACTGTTAAGGAATAAGGTAGCGGCACCTATTAATGAGTTAAATATGTAAATGACCAAAATATAGGTTATAATTGTCTCAAATATGAAAAAGACAGTGTATGGATACGGGAACAGCATCTAGGGAATCATGCACGGTCAATTTATAATCGAACGGAGACAGCGCCGATTTTGATTATGAAAAGAAAGTATCATCATGACCGTATCTCTTTCGGGGAGGTCAGAAACCACACTTTTAAAAAAGCGGATTAACATTTAGTCAACTTTATAGGCCCATGACGTCAAGTGGCTTAGTGCTAAATCACTAACATACCAAATTAAAAAACTATCACATATCTGCCTCCGTGGTCTAGCGGTTAAGTGCGTGGATTTCGACTCGGAGTACCGGGTTCGATTCCTGGTCGGGACACAAAAATATTTATTAATGTATATAAATACATTTAATTAATATTTAATTTATTTGTTATATTTCTCGAGTTTGGTACGCTGGCTGGAGACATCGACGAGCTTGCCACTTGTCATGATTGGCCTATAGTAAAGTTGGCTAAATGTGAATCCATAAGCGTGGTTTCTGACCACCCCGAAAGGGAAACGGTCGTGATGATACTTTATACTTTTTTTTATGGATACGGGAACAGCATCTAGGCAATCACGGTCAATTTATAACGGAGACAGCGCCGATTTTGATTATGAAAAGAAAGTATCACCATGGCCGTATCTTCGGGGAGGTCAGAAACCACAGTTTTAAAGAAGCGGATTAACATTTAGTCAACTTTATATGCCCATCACGACAAGTGGCAAGAACTAATTCACTAACATACAAAATTAAAAAAATATCACAAATAAATGAAGTAAGTATTGATTTTGTCCCGACCAGAAAATGAACCCGGGACCTGCGTCTAAACCCACGGACATAAACGCTAGACCACGAAGGCAGTGAGTTTTCGTTGATTATGAGTTCTAATAATATCTATAAAATAACAACGCAAATATTGCGGGTTTTTAAAAATAAAATGGCGGCTCTAAATCAGGATCAAGAAGAGAGTTTATCACCTTTGTTTTATATCAATGTGATTTACACCGATATTGGTTATGCATTTGGTTTTGATATAGGATTTGAGTCCTGGTCCAGAAAAAAAACCATTTATTTGTTACTTTTATCAAGTACGTACAAGATATCGACGGCTTAGGCCAAATAAGAACTCGCTCGTGGTTTCGGACCACCCCCATAGGTATTACGGTAGTAATGATACTTTTAGCTTAAGTTATATTACAGAATAAATAAATTTAATTGTAGAACAAATTATCACGTTTTTACCAGAAGGATTTCAATAATAGGTGCTGTTACACTAATCGTAGATAATTATAAGCGCAAAAATAATGATAGGTTTGTGTGAAAGTGAAGAAAATAACTATATTGGACTATTTATTGAATAGTTTAATTATAACAATTTCAATAGGTTCCTAGCTGGCTTTCCGCTAGTTCCCTAGCGGGTAGGGATTGCAGTCAGGTCCACTTATTGGTCTGCGAAAACCCGCACCTAAAATAGAACCTTTTTTTTTTTTTGATTTTGTTTAGTTTTTTTTCTTTTTCTAATACTATCACGACATGTAACCCCGCGCCCACCTGATGGTAAGTGCGATGGTAAACGCAAGGTACATGAATGTTATCAACTGGAATCAGACACACATAACTGACATCAGCCCCTACACTATGCCGGCTTGACTATATGCTTTTCCACACTTCACTTGAAGGACTCCAGGTTATAGGAAAGGCTGGAAGAGTATTCCACATATTTATTGTGCGACAGATTTTACACGACGAGTTTGGGATATAATGCCGCGAGTGACTACAAGAAAAGCATCAAATTCCGCAGCATCTGGAATTTGATGATAACCTTTCATCAATCATCAATTCATAAAAAAGAAAGTTATAATACGTCAGACTTGGCTGTATGGGCTAGACCCTTTGCCTTCCCTATCACCTCATTCAAAAAATAAAAAATAAAAGAACACTTTCGTTTAAGGCGCATCCTGTGCAATCGCCACGGTCAATGGACTACAGGAAAATCCAAAGGACAGCCTAACATCGATCACACAGACATTTACATATTGTTAAGAGTATGCAATAATATTTGCAAATAAAGTAGGCTGTACGTGTTTAGAGTCATGACATGAAAGAGCAACAAATATATAAGTATCGTAATTTAAAAAAAAAATGGTAATCGGATATTTTTCTAAAATACTTGGTCCAAGTACGGTTTTTAATCAAATATGGTTTATCAGAAAGTTCATGAGGGTTGAATGCTTTTGGATCCCTCTTTATTATTATTATTAAAATACTTTATTGCACTTTAACTTAAAAGTATGTACAAAGGCGAACTTAAAGCCATTTCGGCTTTTTCTACCAGCTAACCTTTGGGAGAGTGAGACAGTATAATATGTGGGGTATACAATATTTTTAAAGATTTTTTTAAGTCTGACTGTACTTTTGAAAAAATGTGTTCTATCATCTTTCTAGGAAATAAATTACGGACTTTTTGGACATATTTTACTTCATACTTCAAGGTATCATCAGTACGTTCCTTTAGTTTGCGTTTAAACTTACTTTCCACAATTTAATCCTTCTAAGCGTTACTTAATGAGTTTTTTTTCCAAAGTCAACCGGTTCGATTCCCTGGCTGGCTAGGAGAATAAATTTTAGAAAAATCAAATAAACCTAGAAGTAAAGTATCATCACGACCGTTTCCTTTTCAGGGTGGTCAGAAACCACGCTTATAAATAAGCGGATTCACATTTAGCCAACTTTACTATAGGTCAATCATGACAAGTAGCAAGCTCGTCGATGTCTCCAGCGTACCAACTCGAGAAATATCACAAATAAATTAAATATTAATTAAATGTATTTATTTACATTAATAAATATTTTTGCGTCCCGACCAGGAATCGAACCTGGTACCTCCGAGTCTAAATCCACGGACTTAACCGCTAGACCACGGAGGCAGTGTACTATCGTGTACTTTTGAGAATTGTAGATATTTAAGATATATTTTGCCGTCAATACATTTATGGAACGAGCTTCCAAGACGGCATTAACGGAATCATACAGTATTTGGTTGGGTAGGGAGAGGTGTAGAATGGTGAGCGTATTATCGCGCAATGAAATAAAAAAGGCAGGACTAAATATTTAGATTTTCGAAAATACAATCGCAGAAATATCAAAGCATCCAATGTTTTACTTCCAAGCCAGCTTCGTAGTTTATTGCCAAAATAAGCTGCAGCTGAAAACACTCGCTCAGGTACTAGGCTCGTTCTACCTGGTTAGTGGCAATCCGAAAACCCCGAGATTAGCCAAGTACAATCCCGGGAATATTTAGAATATTTTTTTCTCTATTAAGAACACTTCGCAATATTAGAATCATTAACTGATCACCTATATTAGCTAATCATAAGAAAAATGACTCAAATTCCTACCAGTTATTCATTAGGGAAATCACTTTGAAATTACGTCATCGATTAGTTACTTGTTAGGTATGAGCCAAAGGGATCAAATCTAAGGGCATTAGTTATTATTTTAATTCACTTTTTTTTACCTTTTGTTACCAATATCTGAATTAACCTGGCACGCCGTCAATCAGGCAATGGCGGCCCGGGCAATGTCACGTCCTGTAATGAATTCTAGCTTGCCGCTCGGGTTGAAGATCCGGATCTACACCTATCACCTTCTATAGCGAAGACCAACAGGGACAAAATCCAAATTCAGCAGAACATATTGCTTAGAGTGTCTCCTGAGCAAATTGAAAACTTCAGGTTATAGGAAAGTGAAAATACAGAGGCTGGAAGAGCATTCCACATCTTTATCGTGCGACATATTGTATGAGTTCCCAAATTATACGTACGCGTAGGGATGGTGGACGGTATGTGGGTGCATATTCTGACCTGTGCTTGTGAGAGGTTCGACAGTTCCAGATATAGTGGCATCGTACACAATTCGAACAGCTCGCCTCTGCAGGACATAGAGAGCATCTGTGATGAACATTCCACGCATGATCTGATCTGTGGGTGTGATAATGACTGCCGATATCAAATTTAAACAATATCTAATATATATATATTCTAATAGATACACTGTTACATAAATATTGTATAAATTTATTCGAATTAGATAGAAAAATATTAAATTGTATTTTAGATATAGATTAAAAAACTAATTATAAATAAAACTAAACTAAATATACCTATAAAATTAAAACTATTCTACAAACCAAACTAAGGGCTTACCACCAGGGAGGTTACCTAAAACACTCGCCGCATTTCATCGTTGAATTATAATAGAAATATTCTGTTTTAGGTAGTTATGGCATTTGGGATCGCCACACTCTTGAAAAATTCGTTTACCCAGCTCTTTTATGAATTTGTGGGTATCAACAGAATATAATCCCAATTGTTTTAACCCCAAATGCCACAAAGAAATAACTTTGTTTAATGCAATATTTGATGTGCTTTTTAAATTCGGCTGTATGAGAATTTTTTGTGGCAAGCGGCAAAGGTATCCACACAGGTGGCATCCTAAACAAGACATCTTCAACTTTACTGCCGGCCAATCATGACAAGTGGCAAGCTCGTCGATGTCTCCAGCGTACCAAACTCGAAAAATATCACAAATAAGTTAAATAATAATTAAATGTATTTAAGTATTTACATTAATAAATATATTTGTGCCCCGGTACCTCTGAGCCTAAATCCACGGACTTAACCTCTAGACCACGGAGGCAGTCCTTGCCCGTCTTATAATATATTCAATCTCTCTGGTATTGAGCAAAACCTTTTTTGTATAAGTGGAAAAAACTTTCTTTTTCGATGTAATTTTTTTCTCACGCCCTCTCCTTAATCATTATTTTTACTTATGGTTTGGCCAGTCAATCACGTTGTACATACACAGGCCATGTTGGACTTGCGAAAATTGTTACCTCAAAGCGCGGACGCTATAAGCCAATATAACTTGCATAATAAAGCAAACCAAAGCGAAGTAAAGCATACATTCCCTCTTCCTTCTTCCACACTTGGCCAGTCCCCTCACCTTTTTCTACACACAAACACACATACTAAACACACACACACACACTATACTTTACTTGCTATTAGTGTAACCTCTTTTTAGATTTTCTTTGTATGATCGTTATTGGAAGACACTGTCTCCTGTAATACAGTAGAGCTCATGCAGGAGACAGGGTTCACCATAACGAAGCAACATTATTTTGTGTTAATAAACGATTTGTATTTACAGCGTTTCAACGCTACTCGAACGATATTTCGTCTTTCTTCTCTTTGTAAAATAATTAACAAAATTATCATTAATAAAATCCCAAAAAGTATTAAATATTGGTAATAATTAATATAAACGATATGAGACATATTTGCAAGAGAAAGATAAGACAAATCACGACAATGGTAATAAAAATTAGAAAAACCCGAAAATGTATTAAATATAACAATTAAACTAAACGATATGACACATATGCAAGAGAAAGAAAAGACAAATCACCACAATGGTAATAAAAATTAGAAAAACCCGAAAATGTATTAAATATAACAATTAAACTAAACGATATGACACATATGCAAGAGAAAGAAAAGACAAATCACCACAATGGTTATAAAAATTAGAAAAACCCGAAAATGTATTAAATATAACAATTAAACTAAACGATATGACACATATGCAAGAGAAAGAAAAGACAAATCACCACAATGGTAATAAAAATTAGAAAAACCCGAAAATGTATTAAATATAACAATTAAACTAAACGATATGACACATATGCAAGAGAAAGAAAAGACAAATCACCACAATGGTAATAAAAATTAGAAAAACCCGAAAATGTATTAAATATAACAAATAAATTAAACAATATAAGACATATTTGCAAGAGAAAGATAAGACAAATCACGACGATGGTAATAAAAATTAGAAAACCCGAAAATGTATTAAATATAATTATAAAAAATATGACGTCAACAAAAACGGCTGTAATAGCGAAATAAGGTGAAAAAAAAGCGCTGACAAACTAGTCAAACACAGGGTGAATTTTTGAGACAAGACAGTAACTACCTTAAACTAACGGTTACAAGTACTTACAGGAAAATGTTCCTGTGAGACCATTTATAACTTTTTGAGATATTTTTAACTGCATTCACAGATATTTTTTTTATACAAAAATATGATCGGATATTATTCTTTTATATATATATATATATTTTCCAGACAGGTCACACAGCGCCATTTAATTTCCGTGGTAAGCTACGAGGCTTGTGTTACGGAAACTAGATGGTTGATAAACTACATACGATACATTTTTTTTTTGTAAATATATATATATTATACATATAAATACCAACAAATTATACAATGTACAACTTGCCCCCGGTGGGAATCGAACTCACGACCTCCCGAGTTCACGCCAACGTTTGTTACCACTAGACCACGGAGGCGGTCATATAAGACCAAATTTCTGTTGGGCATCCTCTAATTTAATTCTCTGCAAACCAAGCGCGATTATGACCCTTGCGACAAGTCAGACAGTCCCGAGCTGGTGTCACAGTTGGTGCGATTGTATGCATCTGACAAATGTCTCCGCGCGCGTGCTCACAGATTGCTGGCACTTGTTGCCTGGTGCACTTTATGCACTTAGAAATATGCTCGAGTCAACACCACATCTCGACATCTTTGCTGACGATCTGTCCAAACTCAGTAAAGCATGTTGGAAATTTTGTGAGTGAATGAATTAGAATGAAATTTTGTCATTATATTTTGAGTATTTTCTTGGATTTAGTATTTAACTATTATGTAATAAGTGTAATAAATGTTTTATGTTTATATCAGTATTAACGTCTGATTCTTCCTTGCATGGTGTATTGGAGTAGGTATCTGTAATTCCATGTAAAGTTTATGTCAATAAATAAATAAATTTTAAACCAAATTAGTACTATTTACAGTACACTTATATGCGACGCTGAGGTAGACAAGAATTAGCTGTATCTAATCGACATCTTACTCCGATAGGTGATAAAGATCAGGAACTTTATAATTCTCAAGATCAAGAATTAGCAGCTCAATCACCGGATCTAGGAGAGCTACCTTCGCCTCTAATAGAATCGACATAAAATCCTGTTTTGCAACATATGCTATTTGAATCTCCTACACCTATGCCTCAAAGATCTGGACAAATAAGGACTGCCTCACACTACCTCGAAGATTATAATCAATCTTAGCGAGGATGCATGTCATACTACTCAAAATGTCATCAATGTACAACCAACAATTCAATAACCAACTTAAAATCCCTGCCCAGTCCTCTAGCAGATATTCAGATTCCTTCACTGTTCAGCCCGCCAGTGCCCTCTGGTTTTGAACGTCTAGTTACTACATTATTTTTCAATAAACAAGAGTTAACCACATTATTATATACATTATTGATAATTATAGATATTTGGCATAATATATATTTGTGTATGTAGTATACTTATTATAAGTTATTTTATAGTGTGTAGTATATGTAGCTGGCTCATATGTAGTATATGTATTAGTTTAAGGATGTTGTATAATATATTTATTTATTTGCACCCTGCCCATGATTTCTCACTTTCCCAAAGGTCAGTTGTTAGAAAATGCCGACATTAAACTCGCCTATGTACACTAATTTAAGTTTCTGTCAAAGTCAAAATATCTTTATTCATGTAAACCTATTACAGGCATTTATGAAACGTCATTAATTTAATTCTTTTGAATGATCCTGCTAGTGGAAGACTAAGCAGCAAAGTGGTCCAATAAGTAAGCTGTTAGCAGAATACCAGCAGCTTAACAGATTCCAGTGACCTGTTAATGTTTAATATGACTGAGAAAGAAATCTGCAAGGAAATTCAGCTATATCAGATTTACAAAATAAAACATATACGATAACGATCAGCAGGGAGCAGTAACCCATCAGGCAAGTCAGAATTAAGATAGACTACATGCCCATGTGCAACCCGAAAGTCGACAAAAATGTGCAATAAATAATGTAAATAAATAAATGTGTCTCATCATTCCTTGTATAATTTAAAGATTAATAAAACCTATCATATAATAGTCATAAATTTTATTCGAAGTAGTATACAAACAATATAAAAGAATTAAATTATGAAATAAAAATTAAAACTAAATTAGAAAACTAATTATAAATAAAAATACTCACCCATGATTTGTTTCTGTGGCAGTGTGCCAAGAACACTTGCAGCGTTCCCCCGCTGCACAGCAATGCTGATTTGCTGCGCAAGAAAACTGCCAGCCCTCTTGACACATACAGCATTAACCAGACGCTTAGACAACTCTTTAAAGAACTTCTTTGCACTTGGCCCCCACGGACCCATTGTCTCAAGACCAAAAGGCACAAACACGTAGTCGTTGCTAATCGACTCGTATCCTTTTTAGCCAAGTCCGCTGCAGCCCCGGCCCTGGCAGAGGTGCCCTGGAGATGAGACCAGCAAGGGTGTCGACGCAAGTAGCATCCCACACCTATGCTCGTCCCATCGTCCAAGGCATCAAGGTCAATCCATCGGGTCTTTTACCGTCACCGCGAGAGATCCCAGATGGTTCGAGAACCGATGGGATTCCGGCAGTAACCAAAGCCCGATGGATCACCTATCATATTCAGGTTCTCTCTGATTTCGCTTTGGTCTAAAGATTTAATTTTGGTCCTAACATTAGGTCAATGGAACAAGACTAAAGCAACTTAAAATTCTCGTCAGAAAGCTTATGTCATGAGAATGGATGTTATTCACGTATTTTCGATTCGCTCAACTCTTCGCGTATCATCTGCGCGCGTGCATATACTCGAAAATTCTACATTTGTGATATGTAAAGTTGGGCGTCTACTCCAATATTACTCGCATCATCTTCACCTCGCAGTTACTCTCTTTAGGCATTTGTCGTTTTTTTTTTATTTAATGAAATAATATCATTTATAAAATATTTACAAAATCACTATATAATTTGTTAAGCTTTTGTATACAGGAATACTATGTGTATTTTAAGCAACACAAAGGTTTTTGTTGACCGCCTCCGTGGTCTAGTGGTAACGAACGTTGCCGTGAACTCGGGAGATCGTGGGTTCGATTCCCACCGGGGGCAAGTTGTACATTGTATAATTTGTCTCGGTCTGGGTGTTTATATGTATAATATGTATATATTTACAAAAAAAAAAGTATAATATGTAGTTTATCAACCATCTAGTTTCCGTAACACAAGCCTCGTACCTTACCACGAAAACTAGATGGCGCTGTCTGGAAATATTTATTTATTTTATATTTTAGTTTTTAGTCACTTTACTTCTATAACAGTTGTTGTAAATTTATTTATTTATTTATTTTATTTTATTATGGCACAAACAGTCATTACAAATGAAGTTATATAATTTAAAAAGAATACATAAAAGAAGACCTTTAGGGTCAATAGTTAAACAAATTGTAAGCAGTTAATTATGAATATTGACGATATTTGTTGGAGGTGTCGGAAAAAAATAAGCCGTCTGGAAGCTTTCAACAAAAACGCTGCCTAAACCCTTTGAGATATAATAAAATAATGTATGGTGGAATTGTGTATCTTTTATAGGTCTACAGAAAAGTCCGTGATGCTATATGTCTATCTCTTAAGGATAACATACTATATCCATTTTAATACTTAAATAATGGGCAATTATAAAGCGGTAATTGGAAAGATAGTAAAAGAAGCAGGACAACGGCACAGGATAGAAAGAAATGGATAGAAAAGGAGGAGAGCTTTACCCGACGAGGGGTCCTTAATTAGAAAGAAAAACATTAGATATTATTAGAATTTAGATTTGACATTACCATTTAAAATATAAATAAAAAAACATTTAATTTATAATTTAGACATAGCTTTAGGATAAATGTAAAATTATTATTATTTTGTTCATATTTTAATTTAAAATTATTAATTGTGTCGATTATATAAACAAACTGTATATGTTAATTAATTAAGGAATAAACGGCTTTATTATTATTATTATAATTGGAATGCTCTAAAAAACAGGGTATGTGATTCAAACACGATGGGGAAATGAGGTGTATCAGAAACTTTTTATCACGATAGTTGGCGCATGATAGATGGTACCTAATAACTGTCAGTTGTATAGAAAGAATACTTACTTGTATTTTAATTACGAAATTTATTATTTTCTGGAATATTATGCCGAAGTGAGCAGCTTTTAAGTGTACAAATCGAGATTTCCAAGCAATTCAAAAATATGGTGATCTCGAAATTGCCGTTCTATTAATTAAACCTTTATTTCTTTTTAAAGACGATGTTTTCTTAATTCGTCTTTTACAATTAAATGTTAAAATAAATTTTTCTGTTATAAAAATAAAAAAAACAAGGTACCATTGCCGCATGTAGTCTATCTTAATTCTGACTTGCCTGGTGGGTTACTGCTGTACCAGGTATTGTAATCTCATAGGTACTGATAACTAAATATAAAAGGTTATTAATTGATCGTTGTGGTGCAGTTCTGTATATGTTTTATTTTGTAAATCTGATATAGCTGAGTTTTCCTTGCAGATTCCTTTCTCAGTCAGATTATGTGGCGGCGCAATCTTGGTGGTGAGGTAGAGGTATGGAAGGAATACTAGAGTAAACTTTAAGAGTATAATAATAAACAAACAGAAATATAATAAACAACAATATGTGACAAGCAAAAGCTAAAATTTAAGTCTCAACAAATATGTCAACTTCAAACGTCTTAATTGATTTTGACAACTTATGTTTCATAATGCTTTCCCTCAATTAAAAGTTCTTAGAAGACAATCTTAAATGATGTCTGAGTCTACCTCTGTTTCTTAAATTGATATATCTTGGCTCTGCGACCTCATCATCATTGTCTTTGTCATGTTCATCAATCACATTAGGTCCATTTTCATCAAAGTCCATTATATCATCTGCATCAACATACTCATCAACATCATTATTATCTTCCTCTAATTGAATTGGCTGTGGTATAATTTCTGGCTCTACATTAACTCTACGCTCTTCTCTGACGCTGTCTTCCTCTGACTGTACAGGATCTCTTTCAATGCCTGTCGATATTCTATACTCAATATCTGTCTCGAAGGTGATATCTCTGGATTTAATAGCCTTTTTTCCATCCCAAATCCGATAACCGTCATCGTTGTCATAGCCAATAAGCCTGCCTTTAAATGCTTTCTTATCCATCTTACGTCGCTTCTGTTTTGGAATATGGGCATAGCACTCACTTCCTATAATCCTTAAGTGAGATATTTTAGGCTTCTTCCCATGCCATAGCTCAAACGGAACTTTATTATCTACTCGAGTAGGGCCTGTGCGATTCAATACATACGCAACAGCATTAATCATTTCTGCCCATAGTGCTGGTGGAAACTCTTCTCTCGTATGCATTATGGATCTAGCAGCTTCGACTAACGTACGATTTTCTCTCTCACTACAACCATTTTGCTCCGGTGTGTAGGGCATAGTTAATCGCTGCTGAATTCCGTGCTTAATCAAGATATCTTTCATAGCTTTATTGTCAAACTCTCCTCCGTTGTCGCTCAGTAAGGTCTTGATAGTATGTCCAGTAGTCTTTACTTCATTTAACATCTGTACAAACTTATCTTTAACTTCAGACTTTTCTCTCATAAAATAAACAAAACGGTAACAGGTAAAGTCATCCTTAAATAAAACAAAGTATCTAAATTTTGTAAAGCTGCATTCAAAAGGTCCACACACATCTGCGTGTATAAGTTCTCCTGGAATTGATGCTCTCTCTCGTCTTCCAAACGGTAAGCGGTGAGATTTGCCATATATACAACCTTCACATTTGACATCATCAGACTTCAACTCTATTCCTAGTTCTCTCTTCACTAGTTCCTTTACGTGTCTTTTGTTCTGATGAGCAAACCTCTCGTGGTATATTTGCAATAAATTGGAATCAGTCACAGTATTTATCGAATTGTTGTAAGGTACTACTGCTTTCATAGTCAATTTATACAATCCTCCTTTATGATTTCGTTTTCCAATTACTTTTACAATACTATCTACCTCTAACTTACATTCAGTTCTTGTAGATGTAAAGATGCTTCTTTCTAATTTATCTTGTGCAGCCAAAGGTGAAAATAAATTCTTCGTTAATGAGGGTACGTACCAGACATCACATAATTGTATAATTTCTTTTCTGCCATTGACATTTGACTCTACTGTAACAGATCCTTTCCCTTTTGCAGGAATCTTGCTTCCATCTGCAGTCGTTACTGTGTAGCTCGAATCGAATTCGCTAAACTCTTGAAATATATCCATTCTGTTCGTTATGTGAGCTGTAGCACCGTTATCCACATACCAGCTATCTCTATCATGGTTTCTCAGTGAACACACCTCTGTTGCCATTAACGTTATATTTTGCACTTGATTGGATGAAGAGTCTGTTGCTGAGTTACTAGGCTTAGGTGGTCGCCCATCGCTAATCCACTTCTCACAGTTTTTAACTCTGTGGCCTCGTTCAGAACAGTAATGACACTTGAACCT
Organism: Tinea semifulvella; assembly: GCA_910589645.1. NCBI lineage: Eukaryota > Metazoa > Arthropoda > Insecta > Lepidoptera > Tineidae > Tinea > Tinea semifulvella. The sequence continues at coordinate 8,607,899 of OU342618.1, read as the reverse complement.
TTCATCCTTTCTTCTTGACTTCTGCACAAACTTCCTGGTGACTAGGGCCTCTTGACTAGTTCCGGCATTATCAGACAGTGATATTTCATAAGTACATAGTTGACTTGTTAAGCTCTCTATCGTTCTTTGTTCCTTCGCCAGTAATAACCAACTCGACTTGAACGCAAAGTACTTCTCGTCTAACGTGTCTAAAATCTTGCAGATCAGGAACAGCTCTGGTAGTTCTTGATAACCTTCATGTGAGATTTCTATATTTAAATCACTCCATATGTTCTTTAGTTTACACATATGTGACGCTACGTCATCTGCTGAATCTTTTTTATAGCTAAAGAATTTCATGCACAAATTGTAAGCTCTATCTTCTGATTGACCATCAAACAATCTATGTAATTCTTGCCATACCTCATTTGCTGTCACAAAGCGCATCACCTTTTTCAGCGTGTCTTCTGTCATATTAGTTGTCAAAATAAGCAGAGCACAACTTTCAGCCTTCATATATTTTGCGACATCCAAATTATATGCTGCGATTTGTGCGTCTCCTGCTTCAGTTTGCATATTCGGTCTCCGCATTTTCCCTTCAGTTACATCCATGGCATTTTCTGTGCCACGCAACATGATCGAAACCTTGTATTTCCATGTCGGCCAATTTGACTTGCCTTCAAGTAAACCAATCTGCAGTTTCGAAGTAAACCCTTCCATTATAGAATTTTGGTTCTATGCTTCGGACCTAAACCTCTCTCAGTAAACTGAACAAATTACCTGTGGCGTTAGCCTGCCTGGGCCCATAACCTGTGGCGGCGCAATCTTGGTGGTGAGGTAGAGGTATGGAAGGAATACTAGAGTAAACTTTAAGAGTATAATAATAAACAAACAGAAATATAATAAACAACAATATGTGACAAGCAAAAGCTAAAATTTAAGTCTCAACAAATATGTCAACTTCAAACGTCTTAATTGATTTTGACAACTTATGTTTCATAATAGATTAAACATTAACAGGTCACTGGAATCTGCTAAGCTGCTGGTCTTCTGCTAACAGCTTACTTATTGGACCACTTTGCTGCTTAGTCTTCCACTAGCAGGAGTAGAATCATTCAAAATAATTAAATTATTGACGTTTTATATGTTTACGTGAATAAAGATATTATGACTTGCCTTGACTTGACTTGCTAGCGACATCTACAAAAAGCTTTGCCTGATACACCCCATTGACTGAAATGGAGAGAGAGAGGACCAAGTTAAACGCGGAGATAGTAGTCTTATCAATGTTCCAAACGTTTAAAGTTTCATACCTATATGAAACGTAAAATTTAGATTTTTATTAAGCAAATTTTTATTTAAATAATTCTCCGAGATCATTCTGACCTTGAAGCCTATTTATAATTAGGCAATTGGATTAATTAAATCGATAAATATTTGCGTTACTATCCGGTTCGTGGACTGAGAGATGATTAGTAAATACACCTTAGTTTATTTGATGGCTTAGTAAATATAGATGGAGGACTGCGATAGGCAGATTGGAACGAATATAGCACAATTAAATATTGCTTTTTTTCTTTGTGTTCGTGCGTAATTCCGTCGTAGCTCGAGATCTGGAGATGCCTACTATTGAGGAATTTGTTGACGGCCTAACTAGACATGTGTTCTATAGGGCTGACATCTACGCGGCGAACGTGCCTTCACTCCGTAGCCACGACTCAGACTTAGCTGTAAATGCACGCAGAGCCAACAGTGAAAGAGAGACGGTTTATAGGGTTTTAGTCCGTAGGCGTCGCCTCACGGTGATTCGGGTATGCAACCTCCCGCGGTGGCATTTCAGGCTGGGGTCGTTTCGTTAGGCGATTTGACGATTCATCGTCTTTAAAAAAAAAAAGGCTGACAACGGACACTTCAAGCATCTCCAGAACATCGCACCGTCTCGCTCACGGCCCCCTAACGGGAGACCACTTCCTAGAGAATTGCTCCTGGAGCTAAAGATGTCGAACCTAAAACCCCCTAGGTTCGTGGGCCACACGGGCACTATAGTAACGGCGCCCTGCACCAAGTGTGTATTGAGTTGATGGCGGGTGGTTGCCCGCTGAGATCCTGCCGGAAATAACGGGGAATATCCCCATTGTTGGACGATCCCGATTGTTGTTGTAAATGTTGTTTTTCATATTATGTAGTAGGTAACCTAAAAATAAAAAATTGGGAAATCTAAAAATATGTTGACGCCGGTCTATGTACCTATATTTAATCGATAATGAGTACGACCGAAACAAGTAAATAAGTAGCGGACCGGCTCTCCCACACTTGCTTTCATATTACCATCTCCAAGCTCAAACGCTTTTATTTTACTGAATTTAAATGAATGAAAATGCTACTCTAACGCTTTTTACCTTGTCGCTGTAAGCGATTTTTTTTACTTTAATTCGCTTTAAAAGTCGTTCGACTAGCGTTTTTATTACTTTAAGCAGAATTTAATAAACAAGGCACACAGCGAAATAAAGTTACAAAACCGCTTACAGAGCGCCAAGTCGAACAATGCTCACAATATTAGTATTTATCTGATTAATAAACTAATAACTTACTTGTACATTTCGTTTTGTTATTGACTAAACATCAGGTAGGTTTATAATAACGCGCAATGTACAAATAAATAATATACACTCTGTTTCTGAACAAGCTAATAAAAACGTGTTGCAAAATTATGTATTTCGTCAAGTTAAAACAATGTTGTTTGAGATTAAACACATATAAATAAGAAGCTAGATTTTAGACCTATATAAAGATAGAAATAAAATATTGGAAAACGTATTTGTTTATTGCTAATTTTATTTAATTAATTTACAAAATCTCATAGATATAGGATACTAAATCTATGCAAAATCTATTACTTATTAGCGCAGTTTACTATTTAACGGAACGTGAATTTTCATTTCTGTCAACTGTCATTAGTGTCATTCCTTGTCATGTCACTCGAGTTTTGAACCCTTGCAGTTTATTGTACATTGCGTGTTTCTATATTACGATTCTATTTAGTTAGTTTAACGATAACACGTAGTGTATACTAAAAAATAAAACCCTAGTGTTACTTAAGAATTTAAGAACACCGTGTTAATATTTTTGCAAGTTTGCGACAAATCATTGATTTATTTGTAAAATACGTATAAATAACAGAAATTAGTGACATATTACTATATAATCTGTGATTAGTGACAAAATGTTTTGCTGCTTGAAGGGATGTTTAAATGGGTTTCCATTTATAACTCGCGTTCCTGTGCGAACGAAAGACAAGCCGATTCAACTAGATCCTGAACACATAGGTATTTTATTTCCAATATATTTGTAAAGTAAGCAAATAAAACAGCATAGCTTACTCGTATAATTATATAAAACAATGTTTTAAATCCTTAATTTTACTATTGTATGCTTTGTTTATCCATTTTGTCTAACATTCCATTTGTTAACAAAACTTCGTGTTTTATCGCTTCTTGTCCCAATTACTGCTTTAATTTCAAATATATCTAAAGCTACAAAGAATAATTACGCTTGGGTAATGTTTGGCAGAAGTAATGCCTTGGAAATATGACCTTTAACATAGTATATTTACCATAACATGCAGTTTGTTTACGAGGAATGGTGAGTGCTTCGTTCACAATGTAGCATTCGACGCTTAAAGCGTTCTTAGTATAAAATAGCTACTTGAACATAACCACATATTCTTCTACTGCCCACTATATGACAGATCTACTATTATCCTCCCTATACAGAATTGTCCCCTTTCCCACATCTATCACTTCACTCTTCTCCTCTTTTGATCCCACTGTGTATGTCATTATCACAAAATACATTGATATAAATTTTTAAATTGGGTATAGACTGTTTATGGGATGGATGCTGATCAGCTTGGTCCCAGTTCACTGGATCATGTTCAGCTTTTCTCTTTCATGGGTACTGATAAAGTAGATTTTTTATTATGCATGAGGGCAGTGAGGGACATGGCCCAGTGAGATTGGTGCTAAGCTGGGGGCTTTGTCTTTGTATGCTTGCTGTAGCCACAGTTGCTTAAATGTGAGTAGTTAACTATCCCACAACCTATTTGTGATTTTTATTTCTTTATTCAGGAAACATACAGATCTTATAACACAATAATGACAATGATAAATAGTACATGTACCAACAAAGATTCCGCACATAAAAGGTATATATATCATGCAAATAGTTATGTGTGTATTGTCCACATTATTAATAACTTTTGTGCTGTGCTGTGACATATCATACTGAACAAACACCTATTTTGTATTAGCGTATGAAATTTACTGTCTCTGGGGTCTAGCGGTTAAGTCCATTAATTTAGACCTGGAGGTACAGAGTTCGATTGGTGGTTGGGACACAATAAATATTTAATTTATTCTCTAGAGCTCTCCAACTATTTTATGTCAACTCCATGTGCGACATGCCACACACAGGCACATGGAGTCGGGCTTGTCGGCTGTTTGGGATGCACTTCTGCCGCATGGTAGGTCGCGCTCAATCTCCACTCTGTTGCATGATAGCTGCGCTGAACGGATTTTTGGACGCAGAACCGGTGTGTGATGTGTTTTTCGATGCCTGGACGATATTGACATCCAGGTGTATGAAATATTGCGAGTGTTAATAAATTCTTGTGTTTGATCATAATTTTTAATTTGTTATGACTTTGTTATTATCATAAATAATATTAAAAATAAACCTAATGTTATTCCAGGTAATGAAGTAGTGGTGGTAAAGGCAGGTCGTAGAGTATGTGGCTCAGGTTGTGCGGTTGGTAATGCTCCCATAGTCCAGAACAAAGCTTACTTTGAGGTGAAGCTGCAGCAGGATGGAGTGTGGGCTATCGGACTTGCCACACAGTCTGCAGATCTTAATAAAGTCATTGGTAAGTGAATTTCAAGTCTCTGGATGAAAATATTGTTGTTGGGAACATACATATTGTTGTGAACAAAAAGTTTTTGGATAACAAACTACCAGAAGATATATTAAAGTACTGTAAACACTTTTAAAAACAAAGTGGATAGTGACATAACATTTTATGAACTTTACACCAGTGCGTGATATAGGCATATCAGCATACTAATCAATAATAATAACAGATATTCTGGCTGCATTTAGTGAGCTGTGTTCAATTAAATTTTGTTGAGCACTCGAGCTTAAAAATTAGACCAGCATAGTGCTAGGGTGTGATGTCGGCCGATAGTGGCTACCGTCAGTTGCTGGGAGCTTGTCCTCAGTATAAAAAAGAAAATTGTTACGCACAAAAGAGAAGATCAGAATGGTGAATGGAGAGTGACTTGTTGAATTCAGATTTTTTAAATCAACAAGAAAAACTTAATTGCACTAAAAACACTGCTAACTACTGCACAATCACAGCTCGCTATCCCAAAGGTTAGCTATTAGAAAATACATTAAGTTCGCCTATGTACATTTAAATGTGTTTTTGTTTATTGTGTAATATTTTTAAGCTATTGCATAGCTTTTATCGCGGGCTTTGAGCGCGGCGACCGTATCAAGAAATTCCGTAACGAAAATAAACCTAACACCCCCCACTCCGACCGGCACAGCGGTGCGGTGTTGAAAGCCGTGCATCGTCTAACGTCGTTTCAGTTCGGCAGACTTCGTCACGGTGTTTGCGTGCGTGCAACTAGACGTATGCGTGTAGACTAGCTGCTAACTGCTCATAACTGATTCTATCTCTTTTAGACACAATGCTAGGTGAGACAGCGTGCTTTTAGGCTGCGTAAAAAATACTGCTCAAATAGAATAAATAAATAATTATAATTGCATAAGTTGATAAAAAATGCTATGCAATAGCTTTATCGCGGCAGTCCCCGAGTGCCACACGTTTTTTTTTTGTATTATACTACTTATTTAATACTTTGATAGCCCACTGTGTAGAGGATACATGGTAGTGGAGGAGACGGCTGAGCATCTGGCTGTGCTTAGACTGAAGTTCCTCCAGACTGAGACCTCTGCAAGAGATTCCTGGAGGAGATTGAATGGCTCCCCAGAGACTTAAGTGTACTTATATATGGTCATCACAATCACACAAATAAACTTTATTATTCCAGGAGGCGCAGACAAGGAATCATGGTGTCTAAACAGTGACGGCACAGTAAGACATAACAACATAGAACTGTACCACCTGTCCAAGTCACCGGAGGGACCCCCCGCTGACCTTCTCACTACGAGTGTACCTGCTAATGGCATAGAAAAACTACCAGAACTCAACACTAGTGCTGCTGTCATGCCAGTTGAAGGTTAGTTTAATATAAGAAGATTTAGAAGAAGAAGAAGACAAATTTCTAAGCATTCCATGGATTCAACGTGCGAATGCCGGGTCCATCGTGTGTGGGTAAGAGTGAGAAGAATGGTGTCTCGGGCTTGCAACCGACAATAGGCTGGTTTAAGAAAAGGAAGCCTCCTTTTTTTTATTGCGCGATAATACGCTTACCATCCACCATTCTACTTCTCTCCCTACCCAACCAAATACTGTATGATTCCGTTAATGCCGTCTTGGAAGCTCGTTCCATAAATGTATTGACGGCAGACCTGCTTAGTAGTGCTTGAGCCCAATTCTTTCAGTAAGTGATGCAAAGATTTTGCTGGAACTCCTCTCGCACCAACTTCCACTACGTAAAGCTGAGTCTTGAACCTGTTCCTTAAAAATAAAAAGTGAATTTCACGAATATTTTAAATACAGTGTAAACTCCATGTAACGTCACTCGATTTAACGACAAGCTCCCTAAAGCTTTGGTTGGTTTATTATTATTATTATTATTAATTAATAGGCTCGCAGCGCATTGCTGATATGCCTATATCAAGCACTGGTGTAGAGTTTATTAAATTGTCAGTTATCACCATAGTGTATTTCGATAGTCACTAGCCACTTGTCCAGTTTGTTTTTAAAAGTGTTTACAGTTGAGGACTTTAATATGTCTTCTGATATTTTGATCCACATATTTACAACTCTTTTTTTTTTTCGACCTACCTTCGAGATGTAAACATTGCACTGGTGTTCTCTCTTGCAATTAAATTATTTTAACTGTTTTATTTTGCAAAAGTATTTGGAAACAGTGTTAAATAACTAATTAAACCTAAATACATCTGTGGTCATAAATAAATCTTCGAAATTCGCGTGTTTTTGACAAATATAAGTGACTTGAAATTTTACGACGCGCAGCTGTGTTTTACTGACTCAAAACTTGTAGTGTGATTAAAAAATTAACATAACTGTGTTTATAATAATAATTGATAAAAAAATCCGTCAAATATCCGTTTTAAATTAAATCCGTTTTTTTTTACTAAAATCTCAGCATAAATAGTGTGAAAAAAAAGTGACGCGTAAACGTGTGCCCAACTTGTCCAGTACAATATCATTTTAAAAAATGAGTATCACAAAGTGTTTTCAGTGTGTCTGGCTTTTAGCTTGTCTTCCAATTCTGATTTCTCTTCTCTCCATTTAACGACAGCTCTCTATAACGCCATAAAATGTACAGTCCCTTCAGTGTCGTTTACACTGTAATAATGTGTCAAAAATTATATATATTGATTCCGCTTGCCGAAAGCAATTTTAATACCCAGTAAAAAGTTCCTGGGTTTATTCAATAAAATATAAAAAAAAAACTTTAACTGTTTTTTTTTGCGTTTTACTCCGTATAGGAGGCACTAATTAATACTTTGCAACACACCAATCAAAAGATATTTTGAATATTTTGAATATAAATTACATTTATCTTACAAATGTCGAGTCGAGGTGGTAAAAGTGCCCTAGTTGCGGAAATTAATTAATAACTTTAAAACTAAAAGTGATAATTACACTTTTAGCATATCGTTAGAAAGGGCATGGACTGAGGATGTTTTAAAAAAATCAGAAGAACTCCAACCCTGTTAGTTTTTTTTAAATCCCATAGAAAGTTGCCCTTAAAATTATTTCTTTACCTTACTACGGTACTTCAGGCCCTATAACTTTTCTTCTCCACAATTTTCTGGTGTAAAATAATTTTTTGCAGGACCCTAAGACTCTAACGATTAAAACAAGACCATTAGCAGACCGGTCCCATGGATAGATTTTGAGCTACAGGTAGTTTTAGTAAAAAAATCACAAAAAAGTCAACTAAAAAATAAAAATAAATAAAAAAAAAACCTTGAGGCCAAGATCAATATATTGGGCGGGGGTAGGTAGCAGTTTATCCCTAGTTTCTACCCTAGGCGTATGTACAGCTCCCTTCCAAACACCCTGTATATTGATTTTTTAGCAAACATCTTTTTTTCCTATTGCGATTACTTTAGGTTAGGTTCGCCAATGGAATTCTGAAAATAAAAACGCTATTATTCTTAAAATCTTCTATACTAGAATATTTTTTGTTTTAAAAGTATAGGTATATGTACATCTAAATACACATGTATTTAGTACTACTACAGTACATGTAAATCTTTTATGTAATATTATTATGTAATATAATATAAAATAAAATTACATAACTTTCCACACTCCCAAAGTGTATCAGAAAATGCTTGGTCATTTTTTATTTTTTTTATTTCCATTGGTTCTCAAAACAACTTGGATACAGTCAGAACTAATTAAATCAATACAATTATCAAAACATATGTACTAATCAAAGTGGTAATAATGGTTGGACCGTAAACAGGCAATAATCCATATTTATGTATGTTATGTTATGTATGTTATAATATTAAGCCAGCCTATGTACATTTTTAGTGCAATAAAGTATTTTAAATAAATATAGTATCATCACGACTGTTTCCCTTCCGAGGTGGTCAGAAACCACACTTATATAGAAGCGGATTAACATTTAGCCAACTTTAGTATAGGCCAATCATGGCAAGTGGCAAGCTCATCGATGTCTCCAGCGTACCAAACTCGAGAAATATCACAAATAAATTAAATATTATTGTGTGCCGACCAGGAATCGAACCCGATACCTTCGAGTCTAAATACTTACTTGGACTTAACCGCTAGACCACGGAGACAGTTTAATTTTTTGTTTTCTGCCTTCAATCGTCTGGAAATTAACATTGTGAGTCTGTAGATTAATTGGACTAGTCGTAATGAAATGGAATGATTTATTTGTCAAAAACATGGTAGGTACAGGGATGTAAATATATGTAATTATATCACATGCTTCGCTATTTCTAGCACACAAATATTTATTTAGTCACATGACTTTGTCGAGCTTAGAGTCTAGGTATTCTTTTGTTGAATAAAAACATTTATTAACCAGCATTTGTTTGACTCTTAATTTGAACAGTTTTAGTGGCAGCTCCCTTATAGTGACTGGAAGCTTATTAAATATTTTTGTTGCCATGGCACATTGATGTATTCAATACAAAACGCACTCTAAAAACGTGCCGCTTGTCACGTGTCCCTATCAACGTTGGGGGCCAATTTTCAAGCAATGATTGTGATTGTGATTTCGATGGCTTTTCCGCACTTAGTCTCCATTGGACCATTGCGCGTGACCTTTACTCCTTCAGCGGAGCCATCCGATCTCCTCCAGGAAGGCCAGGAGACCCGTTACGTTCCTGCAGACCTCCGGAAGAGTCCTTGCAGTCTGGAGGAACCTCAGTCTAGGCGCAGCCACACTGTCGCACTCCATGAGCACATGGGCGGCCGTCTCCTCCTCCGCCATGCATCCTCTACACAGTGGGCTGTCTGTAATGTTCAGAGTATGTAGATGTTTGTTAAAGGCACAGTGTCCCGTCAAGACCCCCACCACTAATCGAAGCCTGGCTCTCAAGGCCCAGGAGATGTCGTGTGAGGCGCCTGTCTGGTTTGGGAAGGGCCTCGCTGGACTGTCTGCAGTCTGTGGTCGATGCCCACATCTGCTCGTGCAGTTTATCAGTTCTTTGGCGAAGCCAGCCTCGCATGAATTGGAATGGGGGGGATTGTCGGTCCTGGGCCTATCGGTATTGTAGATGACCCCCTTCTGGCCAGTTCATCAGCCACATCGTTACCCAGTGAACCACTGTGACCCTTTATCCACTGCAACGTCGTTTTGTTGTCTCTGCACACTGCTTCCAGGGCAAGGTGGCAGTCGAGAATCAGTGCAGAGTTGATGTAATTGCTTTTGAGGGCCAGAAGGACGGCCATACTCTCTGAAAGAATGCGAATTTCAAAGTTTTTGACATCTCTCCTTAGTACAGCTTGCGCTGCTTGTAGGATACCTACACATTCCGCTTGGAATATGCTGTTGTGGGAGTCAAGAGGGATTGATAGGAATTCAAGCAATGAATGACACATGCGATATTTGTTGGAAATTCTGTCACAATGCATGCTATAAAGACTAGTTTCACTTGATTTAAATATTAATGTTTAAGCGCTCTCAAAGCTTGCTAGCTCGCGACTGTTGGTGCAGCTACATGACTTCGATTAGTTTTGCGGGAACGTTTCTATATCAGTGAGGGCTATATACCTACATCGATACCATTGCATAACAATTTCGGTTATTTTTACATTTTTTTTTTTTTTTTTTTTTATTCATTTTGGAAAACCAACAGTTGACAATATTATAGTAAATATTATACAGTAAATTCACTAAGAACTATTAAAGTTTTTCACATATAAATTTAAAGTTAAGTAATAAAGAGCAAGAGAACCATAAGTAAGTTGATAATGAAAAAACAAATCACTCATTAGGGATTGCTGCCGATGATCGATTCAACGTAATGCGTCATTAGACGTCTAATATATGTTGCTTTGGAGTTAAACATGCCTATGTCCAAATCTTTCGCAAGAATATTTTAGTTGTTATGTAATGTTCTTAACATGTTCTTAATAAATAACTGTTCTGTCTATACCTGGTACTAGCATATGGTACGAACAAGAGTGGGGGATATCGAAGATTAAACCTAGGTATTCACAAGCCAGCAACTCAGCGCGCTCAATGCGCTGGAATACTTGTAGATTAATTAATTCAGAGACGATTGTCCTAGCTATATTTGTCATACCATTTCGTTTTTTGCCCTATATTGTTAATGTCTTTGTTTTTATCCAATTGTCTACCTTTTTTTTTATATTTACAGGGGACACAATAGGCGTCGCTTACGACCATATAGAATTAAATTACTTCTTGAATGGAAAAAATATGGAAGTTCCTGTACGGAATATTAAAGGAACAGTCTATCCTGCGCTTTATGGTAAGCATATGTTTAAAATAATTTACGAACTTTGTTCAACAACAGAAATTTCTCGCGCCATCTTGATTTTATCCCTTAATTCCTTACCCATCCTGGGAGAAACACTTACCATACCTTAGGGTTAGATGGTGAATGCTCTGAAGAGCTCTATAAATCTTCTTCCTTCCAACAGGGACTTTCAAACTTCGACAGTTATAATGGCCATCTTGTTGACGCTACATTTGTCAATTTACTTGTCATTTACCCCGCGTTTGTTTTATAGCATTTTCAACATCTCGTAGCAACTTCATAAACCAGCGCGAAATGACGTTTTTGTTAAGAAATACCACTTTTTTTAACAATGCTAACTATTCTTAAAAAAAACGAGCGGTGAGGCTTCTATTTTTTCCAATGATTTTAAAGTTGCAACCCCATGGGTGACCTTTGAAATAGTTGAAAACGCTATTTTGACGTAAGGTCGGCTATGATCGGAGAAACTCGGGCTAAAAGTGGTAGTCAATAACAGAAGTCACTATTTTGACAAAATAGGGCTGCAGGACACCGTTCACTTTTTTATCAACATCCCTATCATACTTCCCATCCGCATTGAAATCACTGCCCAGATATATAATTTCATTTACTTGTTCTAGAATTTCATAATCAATAAATAATAATGACTATAATTTGTACTTTAACAATCTTGATGCTTTTAATAGTGCTATTGGCAATTACAAAAGACTATTATTGGAATGTGTACAATTAGTAGATGAGTGATACTGTGCTCTAAAATAAGTATTATGCTTTCTTCTTTTATATGTTTTTTTAGAGCTGTAGCAATATGTATTCGTTACTGAGTAACGGGTGCGCTCTCGAGTACCGAGTACCGAAACGTTACACACGAATATATTTCATTACTCGCATTTTTTGTAGTATGGGTTCAGTTCACGCAGGTGAGTTGATGCGTGTATTGAAACGTTTGCTGATCGTACGATTGGTTGACGCATGCGGGTGTTGCGCGCCCTTATTGGGTGAATTTAAAAACGTTCGTTATAAAGAACGATATTCGTTTGTTATTAGTACCTATGTTATAATTTGGAAATTAATCGTCCGTCCAAGTTTTTTACTGCTTTTGGTAGTTCAGGTTTTGTGTGTGTAGACAAAGTTTGTTGCTATTTTTACTAATATGGGTATATTACTGTGCAATTAAGCTATTTGGAAAATATTGTTTTATTCGAAGGAAATAAGGTACAATGATTAAAAAAAATAATAAAATATTAATTAAACTAAAAACTTACATCTTAAAACATAAATTACTATTAATAAAAATAAACCTAATTAATAAATAAAAATATAACTAAAAACTAAAATGAAGAAAAAACAAAAAAAAAAAATTATAAATAAAAAATTTGCTCCAAATCGCTGCCAATGGGCAAGGTGCCAAGGATACTGGCAGCATTGCCACGTTGAATGGCAATACTGATCCTTTATAAATAAATGTTTGTTGCTTAAATTTTATTGTCAATAAATAATTTTCGATAGCTATTTGTTGCTTTTTCATTATAATTTAGGAGATTGCGACGCCGCAACGTCATACGTACCTACCATACGAACAACATACGACTCGATTCGTTGCGTTATGATGAGGGATCAAAAGTAACGATACGATACGATAGTAACGAATACTCATTTTTATAGTACCGAATACATACGGGTTTCATTTTTTTCGTTTATTTTACACGTCTAGTTTTTTTAACCTTTTTTATTTTATTTTATATAATAAAATTTTAGTTTCTTCTTTTTCCTTTTTATATTAGTTATAAATAATGTATATATTTTAATGTAATTTTTAAGTAAAAGCAACCTTAGTTATGTATGTGGTTAGTAAGGCTTATGTTTTGTTTTAGTGGAAACTTTGTTGGTTAAGGAGATAAAAAAAAATGTTATTACTAGGTGTAAGAATAACTGTTTGTTTCCCAAATAATAAATAAATATTTATCGTCACGTGTGTCATCCTACTAATATGTATATTTTTTTCTTTCAGTGGATGACGGTGCTATTTTAGATGTAATTTTTGACAGCTTTCTTTATCCACCACCTTTAGGCTATGAGAAAATCATGTTGGAACAATCTTTACTTTAATTTTATATTAAGACAAATGTGTTACAAGTATTTTAATAAATAATTTATTCGCTAGTGATTGTCACAAGTTATGTCGCTTAAGCTGATGCTTAGCATAAGTTAGAAGTAGTGTTGCCCAAAGCAAGTCTCATACTCTTTTTTTTTTTTTTTCTCCCTTGATTACTGCATTCGTGGCAATCTGTACAGGTACAATGGGCCACTCTTTTGTTTGATATGTCTATCTGTATTGATGTCAGTATTGGAGGGGAACCCATTGGCTCCTTCCTCAGTCTCTGCTAAATCTGGCACCAAGGCCAGGGAGTCTCTTACTCTGACTCAATATAAATTTTATTTTCCAATTGTACTAAGGAAATCTCTCTCCGCGATGTCTTTAGGGAACTAAACTAGAGAAATATCACAAATAAATAAAATAATTTATTGTGTCCCGATCAGGATTCAAACCCTGTACCTCCAAGTCCGAATCCACGGAATTAACCGCTAGACCTCGGAGGCATTAGGTATAGGTAGTATTTAGGTGACCGCCTCCGTGGTCTAGTGGTAACAAACGTTGCCGTAAACTCGGGAGGTCGTGGGTTCGATTCCCACCGGGGGCAAGTTGTACATTGTATAATTTGTCTCGGTCTGGGTGTTTATAATAAAATAAATAAATAATAAATATTTCAGACAGGTCACACAGCGCCATCTAATTTCCGTGGTAAGCGGTAAGCTTGTGTTTTTATATGTATAATATGTATATATTTACAAAAAAAGTATAATATGTAGTTTATCAACCATCTAGTTTCCGTAACACAAGCCTCGTAGCTTACCACGGAAACTAGATGGCGCTGTGTGACCTGTCTGGAAATATTTATTTAAATTTTTATATTTATGGTGCCCAATACACTAGCAGCATTTCCCCTTTGAATTATGATACTTAATTTTTGTGAGAAAAACTGCCAGCCTTATTGTCACCAGACACGTCAATGAGCCTTGAAACAATTTCTTTATATACTCAAAAACACATCTCCCAATAAGCTGAGTGTATTTCCGCCGCCGTTTGATGTTAAAATGTTGCATCAAATGATATACATTCGACGCCATTTTTAACTTTAATTGTAATAATTACAAACTCCCTCCATGGTCTAGCAAAAGGGCTGGGCAATATTTGGGCCAAAGGATCAGTATTGCCATTCAACGTGGCAATGCTGCCAGTATCCTTGGCACCTTGCCCATTGGCAGCGATTTGGAGCAAATTTTTTATTTATAATATTTTTTTTTTTTGTTTTTTCTTCATTTTAGATTTTAGTTATATTTTTATTTATTAATTAGGTATATTTTTATTAATAGTATTTTATGTTTAAAGATGTAAGTTTTTAGTTTAATTAATATATATTTTTATTTTTTTAAATCATTGTACTTTATATACTTATAAGTTAAGATATATTTAGCCCTTATATTATTAAGGGTGCGTTATAAACAACAATAATACATATTTACGTCCATTGACAGTATTATTAATATGTAACCAGATATATTTTTATAATCATAGATTTAGTAACTAAGTACTTATAACTGGAAATGATCGAAAAGCTATGTGTCTCCAATGTATCGGAAACATTTTATTCTACCCTTCAAAGTTCTGTGTTATTAATATAATTAATAATAACTTAACTATATATCAAATTAGTATACAGTTACCGGCAGGTAAAATGAGCGCTTGCCGGAAATTGAATTTCTGTTATTACCACAGCTCTTTTTATTTGACAGTAAAATGACACTTTTTTTTTTAATACATATTTTTAATATAGGACATCACTAGACTAAAGATTGGGGGATAAATGTAAAATATTAATTATAAGTTATGCTATTGTAATTTATGAGGTTTTATGTTTAATAATATCATTATGTCTATTTTTGTATGAATCATGTATGTAAATAAAGTTATTTAAAATAAATTAATACATTGCCACTTTATGCTCGATTTTGTGTTTTATTTCGTCCTGTATACAATTAGTCTACAATAATATAACCTCCTTGGCCACTGAAATAGGTAGATAAAATAAACTGGGGGCCCTTCGCGCCATTTTGCGCGGACATGTCAAGTGCAAGTTTTTGTTTTGTAAATGTATGTGGATATTGTTAGTCAAAAGTGGTGTTGCTTTGTTAAATAATGTGCTACAATTATTGTGGAAAACGATAAATTGGATTTTAAATATGGGGCACAAGTTGTAGTTTATTTTTTGCGGTTTTCCTGCTCCGTGAACTCCCATATTATACACGAAGTGTTTGGGCTATAATGTCGCAAGTGACTCCAAGAAAAGCATCAAATTCTGCAATATCTGAAATTTGATGATAACCTCATTAACTCATAAAAAAGAAAGATATATTACGTTAGACTTGGCTGTATGGGCTAGACCATTTGCCTTCCCTATCACCTCATTCATCATCCATCGGGAGAAGAGAAACAAAAAAAGGACAACATAAAATAAACTAACGCAAATCTTTATTACCACAGTGTTTGAGGACAAAAGTCTTCAACCAGTGCTTCCTCCCCGTAATGTCGTACGGAGCAGAGACGTGGACACTGACAGTGGGTCTGGTCCACAAATTCAACGTTGCTCAGCGAGCTATGAAGAGAGCTATGCTCGGTATTTCTCTGATGGATAGAATTCCAAACGTTGATATTCGTCAGAGAACCAAAGTTACTGACATCATCATTAGCCTGTATCTCCACTGCTGGATGTAGGCCTCCCCCAAGTCTCGCCACTTAACGTAATCTTTACACTCATCCAACCCCCACCAGCGACCTTTTTTAGGTAATCTGTCCATCTGGCGGGGGGTCGTCCCACTCTGCGTCTTCCCGTACGTGGTCTCCACTCTATAGCTTTTAGAATTAGCCAGCTCATGTGGCAATGGGCCGGACACATCTACCGCAGAACCGACCGACGACCGATGGGGCAAATGGGTTCGTTCTAGAGTGGAGACCACGTACGGGACGACGCAGAGTAAAACAACCCCTCGAGGAAAAGTCACAGGGAGCCAAATCTGGCGAATTCGGTGGCTAAGCAATGACTAGATTCGTGTTTGCCACTGACATTTCGACTGGCGATCAGTGACCCCAGGGCACCTGATGGATATACGTCGAATTCTCAGTAACCCCGTATGTTCATTGTCTTTGATAAAAGCTATTATGATTTTTGATTAAAACATAATCAATTTTAAACAAGGTTTTGCTTACATAAGTCAAAGGCAAAGATGCTTCCGCAATTTTAGTATCTGATAGCGACGTTATCCATTGTTGTGAGGTAATTATTGAGCTACACAAAGGCAAAGGAAATCGCGATAACATGGACTAAGGAACATTTGCTTCTAAGGATTTCAGTGTTAAGGCTGTCGATACAATTTCTTATATTCTTATCACGAATTGGCTATAATACTTCCTTAACACGACAACTTCTAGGGTTAACAGCGCGCAAAAATTAGATTGGCACCTTATATAAGGTAGTTTGATAATTTAAGCGTGTTGCCATAATTCGTTCTTCGCGCAATGGGGTGTATCATGCAAAGCTTTTTGTAGATGTCGCTAGCGGCGATGGTACCTTATTTAACACCTATATCGCATCATTTTAAAAATGTTTTCATGGTTTTATATGTTTATAACAGAAAAATGAATTTTAAATTAACGTTACCTACCTTAAAAGACGAATTAAAAAGCGCGCACCCCGTCTTTAAAAAGAAAAAAAGGTTTTATTAATAGAACGGCAATTTTAAGATCACCATATCTTTGATTTCGCTTAGAAATCTCGATTTGTACACTTAAAAGCTGCTCACTTCGGTATAATATTCAGAAAATAGTAATAATCGTAATAAAACTACAAGTTTTCTATGCAACTGACAGTTATATCAGGTACCATCTATCATTCGCCATCTATCGTGATAAAAAGTTAGTGATAGACCCCATTTTAAAATATTTTTCAAATGCATTATACTGGGTAGGTTTAATGTTCAATGTTCATTAAGAAATAAAGTAATGGAAAAATATTAGTAAGCTATAATGAGCTACAGGATAACAATAGAGGGATGATAATGTGCTAATTTACCTAAATTAGGTGCATTAGTAGTGTTCCGTAATATTAAGCTGGGTTTACACACACTATGTTCGCCAAAAATTCTCGGTGCGTTTTTATATGGTTTTTAAAAAAAAGGTAGGGCCAGTCGTGTCAATAAAATAAAAATATATCTAAATCTTAAGAGACTGCTCGACATGTGCCAGTCCTATGCGGAGGCCCAGGGGCTCAGGTATAATGCATCCAAAAGCGAACTAATGTTGTTCAAGGCTGGCAATAAATCATATCATGATTTATTATATATCAGATCTTACCTTGTGCAGCACCCTGTGTCCACCTTAAACAGAGCTAAAATATTTAAATATCTGGGCCACTGGGTCACCGAGGACCTTAAAGACAATGTAGATATTGAGCGAGAGCGCAGGTTGTTGGCTGTCCGATGTAATATGTTATATCGTAGGTTTGCGCGCTGCACCGCCCAGGTAAAAGTGACTCTTTTTAGGGCATACTGCCAGTCTTTTTACACGTGCAGCCTATGGGTGGACTATACTCGGAGAGCGTACAGCGACCTGCGAGTTCAGTATAATAATGCGTTTAGGATCCTGATGGGGCTGCCGAGGTTCTGCAGTGCCTCGGGTATGTTTGCTGATTCGAGGACTGACAGTTTTCAAACAATTATGCGCAAAAGATCTGCGTCTATGCTGTGCCGCATTAGAACCAGTACCAACAGGCTCCTAAATGTGTTGGCAGATCGGTGGGACTCTCCGCTGCTGGAGCACTGGATACAGCTGCATACAGTCAAGTAGACAGCCTCCAGTAGCGGATAGTTTAAAATAAATTATTAGTTATACTAAATATAGATTAAGTAAAATTAGTAAAGTATCATCACGACCGTTTCACTTTCGGGGTCGTCAGAAACCACGCTTATAAATAACTTGCCGTGTTTCAGACATTTTTTATTTACTTCCTACTTAAATATTAATTATAGATTTCTTTTGGAAGTAATATATAAACGAATTACAATATAAAATTATTAAAAGAAACCCTAATATTAAATAAACTTACAAATAGTGCGCGACAATAATGACAAACAACTGACAGCGCTCAGAGCGATCTACCTCGATAGTGAGCAGTCTGAGCGCTGCGATAATGTCATTTGTGACGTTACAAAGCTTTGGCAATACAGTTTATGCACATCTCGGAACGGCCTTAGGCGTGCCTAGGTTACTATTATCGTGTCTCGGAACCTTCAATCACTTTCGTACATTTTATGTATAAAATATAAATAATTATGTAACACATGTATTTAATCTAATTGGATATTCGAATATTTAACTCGTAATTAAGTTGATAACACTCATATAAAAGTTATCAGAACCAATTTGGCAGTGCCTGTACATTTTCTAGGTTTGTTAAAGTTTGAGAACCACTTGTTTACACTTTGTCTCAGGACCCGAAGAATGCCCGTAATTTGTATTCGCGTTTTTGTCTGCAGTACAATATAGTCTGTGGCAGTACAGTGTGTAGACCTTGCATAAAATTAGTTAGATAGCTATGTAGTCACATTGTTAGTGAGGCGAGTCGGGGTGCAGCTAAGTGGAATGGAACGTAACGTCCGAATGTTATCGCATTTACGAACCATTTAGCTCAGCTTCCGGATTCAACACACACTAACTTATATCTACATTAAAAACATTAAATATTTATTTATTTTTACTTATTTAAAAACTTTATTGCACAAAGTACAAAGGCGGACTTAATGTCCGTAAACATTCTCTGACAGCCAAACCTTAGGGACAAATTTGAACAAATATAGGTGCAATGAAAGTGAAAGTAACAATAATATAATTATAGGATAATTTAAAAATATTATATAACATACTTATATACCTTTATATATATTATAATGTCATTACACAATAATAAATGCAAATATTTACACAATATTATACATAAACATACATATATAAAACTCACTACCGTGGTTTGGAGCTATCTATAAAATACGAATACACTAGTTTATTAAAAGACGACCTGGTGTTAGCTTGCCTTATGTTGGTCGGGAGATTGTTCCAGAGGTTTGTTGCAGCGACTACGAAGGAACTGGAAACAAATCCAGTATGGTGTGAGGGGACAGAAAGAAGCGAGTTGTGAGAGGGGCGAAGAGATTTGTCGTGGAAGGAAGAGAGATAGGCAAAGTTGTCCTTGAGGTATTTTGGTGTCGCAGGCTCATTCAGCACAGAAAATAGGAGACAAAGGGCTCTGAAATTCCTGCGACAACGAATAGGCAGCCACTTCAACTTAGCACGATAGTCAGAGATGTGGTCGTATTTGCGCAGACAAAATATGAACCGGATACATGTATTTAGTAAACGGTCCATTTTATTGAGCAACATCTCCGACATATCAAAGCTACACACGTCACCATAGTCGAGGAGAGGAAGGAGAAGACCTTGAACAAGGGTTATTTTAGCTTTAATAGGCAGATTTTTTTTAACTTTATTAAGAGAGTGCAGTGAAGAAAAAAATTTATAGCTAGTTTTGGTAACCTGGGTTGTCCAGCTTAGATTAGAATCTAGATAAATACCCAAATTCTTCACCTCGCTGCTGAACGCAATTGGGACGTTGTCAAACCGAACAGGTTCAACAGTGTTAAAATCTATTTTACTCAGCAATCGGGAACTCCCTACTATAATTGATTGTACGAGTATAGAATATGAGGAGACTAACATCAGACCCCAACACTATGACGGCTTGACTGAGCATGACGCCAATTCGAGCCTGATCCCGAAACGTATGGATGTACTTCACTTTATCGGCACGAACCGTGGATACATCCCCGCCCCGGCAGACCGGGCAAATTACCACAATCAGTTCGATACTGAGCACGACATGTGACACTGCGCCCACCTGATGGTAAGCGGTACGCGAGGTCCAAGAATGTGAGCAACTGACGTCAGCCTCAGACGACCGATATCAGTCCCTACCACTATGCCGGCCTATAAAGATGATTGAAGTGTGAACACTTCGTTTGAAGGACTACAGGTTATAGCCTACCACCTATTTGTTGTTCTCGTTAAAAGTATGTGCCATTTACAATGATGTCAAATGCCAATTTTTGCTTTAAAGGAGAACTAATATTTATATAAAAATAACATCGCTTGAAACAACAAGATCCTTCTTTTTAGATCCATTCCGCAATTATAATATATTTCGAACTGGGCCGCCATGCCTTATGCTGCCAAAAAAGTGCCGGCAGAATCTCAAGACATCATGCTATTAATGACATCCTGTCAAGGGCGCTTACAACTGCTAACATCCCCTGCATCCTCGAACCATCGGGGATAGTTAGAAATGATGGTAGGCGTCCGGACGGGATGTCATTAATTCCATATACTAGAGGCCGCGCACTGGTTTGGGATGCCACATGTGTTGACACACTCTGTCAGTCACATGTGACATCCAGCCATAAGAAACCTGGTGCCGCTGCAGAATCAGCCGCACGCCTTAAGCGCAACAAGTACGCGGAGATCATCATCAATCACCATTTCATTCCATTTGCAGTTGAAACGATGGGCCCGTGGTCCGAGGAGGCTCTTGTGTTCTCCCGCGAGCTTGGTAAGAAACTCCACTTGGCGACGGGTGACCCTTTGAGTAGAGAATATCTTGTTCAAAGGGTCAGCCTCGCTGTTCAGCGGGGGAACGCAGCGAGTGTCCTCGGCACACTACGCCCATCGAATAGTCGTAATTTTATTTATTAATTTTTAGTTTTTATAATTTAGTTCTTAAATTATTTTATTTTTTAATCTTTGTACTTTACTCCGAATAAATTAATGCAATAAGTTAACATGAAAAAATATATATATTTCGAGATATTGGCTGACAGAGAGGTCTGGAGACAGGAAGGCTGGCAATGATTTCTGCGAACGTATTAGCCTCGCTATACAGAGGGGAAATGTTGCCAGTCTCCTTGGGACTATTTCGGATGGGACGTCTCTAGAGCACATTTTTTATTTATAGTTTAGTTTATTTTTAATTTTATTATTAAGGTAGCTTTTAATTTATATTAAATGTATATTAATTAACTTCGAATAAATACCTTTTTTTCACAAAATAAGATATTCGTTTTAATTTTCGGCATAAAATTACAGTAGTAAAGTATCATCACGACCGTTTCCCTTTCGGGGTGGTCAGAAACCATACTTATAAATAAGCGGATTCACATTTAGCCAACTTTACTATAGGCCAATCATGACAAGTGGCAAGCTCGTCGATGTCTCCAGCGTACCAGAGTCTCAAGAATTATCACAAATAAGTTAAATGTTAAATAATTGTTATTGACCAGAAATCGTACCCGGTACCTCCGAGTCTAAATCCACAGACTTGACTACTAGACCACGTAGGCAGTAAAATTACAGTAAATAAAGAAATCCATAATTTCACAACGGAAATAATGGATTTTGTACGCTCAGTCAAAATGCCTACCTATTTATCTTTACAGCCTTGTCTAGAAGGCTGTAATGATAAATAATAACATATTACGGCATAACATATTACCCATACAAAATTCTATAGATTTACAGAACGTACAAATTAAATGTTACTTAGCGCCCGCAAAAAACCACAGCCTAGAAATAGCAATATCGACGAGCTGGCAGTTATGAAATAAGTTCGCGCCAAAGAGATCAAATACATAGAACGAGAGTGGTTGTAATTTTCGTACTAAAGTGAATTCCCGCCTTTTGCACGGACATGTCAAGTCCAAGCTTTTTGTTTTGTAAATCACTTTACTGTGAATTAAATGTCAAAAGTTAGTTATTTTGTTTAATAATGTGCTACAATGTGAATAACTATGGAAAACAATACATTTGACTTAAAAAGACGTTTTAAGTTTTTATAATAAACAGAAAAAAAAATGATATAAAAAAATAACTAATACAAAAAAAAAAAAATCTAGACTAAGCAGCAAAGTGGTCCAATAAGTAAGCTGATAGAGAAAAAAATCAGTAGCTTAGCAGCATATATGGGACAGAAGTTGCAGTTTTTCCGTGCTGTAAACTTCCGTATACCCGACGTGTTTCGGCGATATTAATGTAAATTATTCCATGCAAAGCATCAGATTCTACAACAAATGGAAGTAGTTGGTTTAGATTGTAAATTAATTGTTTTTTGTTTATTAATCGTCCATAGGAACTAAAGGAACACTTGGATTTGTCTCAGTTACGATTTTTACTTAGGTATTAATACTAGGTTAACAATAAATGAAGAATAATAAATGCAGTTAGCTAGGAACAACCTGAAATTCAAATTCAAAATAATTTATTGTCAGAATTGTTTACATGTAAAATTTCAGAAACATTATCTTCATATACATTATTGTTGAAACAATCTGCCCACATTAGGCATACAATATTTAATATATTTACTAAACAATATTATATTATATTATTATTATTGCTTTTAATACAAATTAGTTTTAAATTTAAAACCTATGTCAAATTAACATATTATTCAAACATTTTATGTTTACTATACCTACTACTTACTTACTAATACTAATAAAAATTGTCAACTACAAGGTGCAAATGTCATAATTAAAACTAAAACAATAACAATCAGCAATACAAATAACAAAAATAGGTACTTAATTTAATTCGCTGTCATTTAGATAGTCCATAATATTATAGTAACCTTTTTGGATCAATTTAATTTTAATTTGACTCGGCCACTGTACAGCCACGAAATTAATTTAATTTAATTTATGTTAATTTGATTTTATTATAATTAGACATTATATTATAATTATTTTAGATTATAAGTTGACACGGCCTCTATACAGCCACGAAATTGTTATTGTATTTTTTTTTTTTTTTTTTTTATTAGGTTTAACAATTTGTTTAATAAGTTAACACGGCCTTTATAAAGCCACAAATTTAGGTTAAGCTGCAGTACTTGTTTATGGCACCAATGTTACTTATTTCGGTCCATCCATAATTTAATCCATAATTTAATTTTTATTTAATTTAAATAATATTGTATTTTATTTGTAAAAACTGACAATATCCGAGTGTTACCTGTGAACCAAATGGAAATAAATAATTTGAATTTGAATAATTTAATTAACATTTTCTTGAATGATTTAATTTCTTGGTCATTAATGCTGCTCGGTAGTTTGTTATAAATTTTAGGTGCCATGTGAAATATGCTGCGATGCATTAGTGCAGTGTATGAGCAGGAGTCAGCATACACTCTATCTTTATGTCGCAGGTTTCTACTATTAGATTGGGGACTTGTCAAAAAAAAATGTCGGGTGTTTCTTTACGAACATGGCTGTAAGTGTAAGAATTTTTAGCGCAGAGAAATGAGGTTTACAACTCTCGTGTGGCTTTATGCCGACTATTGCCCTAATGCACCTTTTTTGGGCTTTAAATATGAGATCTTTATGAAGCTTGAGGCATAGTAACTTAAGCTCAATGCTGTATAGATGCAGATAACAAAATGAGCAGCTGTAAAGAGGTGATGTCACTTATGAACTAATTAAACAATAAATAAAAATACAAATGTAAAATCTAAAATAATAAAACAATAATAAATGCAGTTGTAAAGAGGCCGAAAATAGATAAAATTGGATTTTGTATGGGTAGAATGAATGAATGAATGAAAAATGAATTGAGTTTAATTCTCATACCGTTTGTCTTCTTGCCCAGTCTGATATTTAATGTCTTTGGTATTTTTTGTTGCGTCGCGTCCTGAGCAATATCGCATTTTTTACTCTCTCGATATCTATAGGTACGTTCCATTTTTGTAGTTATTAGCCAAATAAATACATAAGAAGCATTGGTTGTATGTTTGTCTATACTAGATCACGATTTCGGCCACAGAAAAGTTTTTTTTATGATAAAGGACATTTTTATTTATTTTAAATACTTTATTGCACTAAAATTGTACATAGGCGGGCTTAATGGCCAGGCATTTTCTAACAACCAACCTTTGGGAGGTCGTGGGTTCGATTCCCACAGGGGGCAAGTTGTACATTGTATAATTTGTCTCGGTCTGGGTATTTATATGTATAATATGTATATATTTACAAAAAAATAAAGTATAATATATAGTTTATCAACCATCTAGTTTCCGTAACACAAACCTTGTAGCTTACCACGGAAATTAGATGGCGCTGTCCTGTCTGGAAATATTTATTATTATTATATAAAATCTCTGTTACTTGTGTTCCACTATTGCTACTATGTTTATAGTTATGTTTAATATAATAAGCTGTGATTTAAAAAAAAAAATGAACATACATACATACACACGGACATACATACAGACAAAGCTTCTTTTATATTTATAATTAGTTTTAATTAATATCCACATAGCTAATGCTATGTAACCCATATTTAACATGTAGGCAATGTATTTTAATAATATTTAATTAATTACTCGCCTCGTGGATATCCATGCGTTCATTAATCTAAATTAACATTTTGTTTTGTTAAATAATTTTAATCATGGTTTTTGGTTTAGGAGAGTTTAACGCAGAGATTCTCAAACTTATTTCGTCTACTGCCCACTTTGACCGAATATAACTAAATGACCTCAAATTACATATGTTCTCTGAATGAGGTGTATCAGACAAAGCTTTTTAATAGATGTCGCTAGCGGCACTGGTACCTTGTTTACACTTATGTTGGCCATTTTTTAAATGTTTTTGTAGTTTTTTTATTTTTATAACAGAAATACGAATTTTAACTCAACGTTACCTATTTTAAAAGACGAATAAGGAAAGCGAACACCGTTTTTTAAAAGAAAAAAGATTTAATTAATAGAACGGCAATTTTGAGATCACCATATCTTTGATTTCGCTTGGAAATCTCGATTTGTACACTTAAAAGCTGCTGACTTCGGTAATATATCTAGAAAATAATAAATTTAGAAATAAAAATTCAAGTTTTCTATGCTACTGATAGTTCTATTAGGTACCATCTATCATGCGCCATCTACCATGATAAAAAGTTAGTGATACACCCCATTAAAATAATATAATATTGTTTCCCAATATCGTATTCAATTAAAGTGGCTTAATATCCGTTTTCGAAGATCTGCACATGTCCTTACTTCTCTTTACAAACAACGTTCTTTACAATCCCCAAGCTCCTCCATACCTTAAGACTCGTTTCCAATTTCTTGGAGACTCTCTTCCGTCTGCTTCTAACAATCAGCTCAAAATTCCCCCTCACACTTCTAGCAGATGTTCATATTCTTTTACTGTTTTCGCTGCTGGAGAGTGGAACAAGCTTCCACTAGTCATTAGACGGGCGCCTTCAATAAATGTGTTAAAAATCTATTTGTTGCTCACTTTATAAATAAACAAAATAATTTGTCATGCTAACTACAAGTACCTATGCATTATAATATTTATTTATTTCCTTAATTTTTATCGTGAATGATTAAAAAAAATAATAATAATAAAAATATCTTTATTCCAAGTCAAAGAGTTCAAGTTTACATTTTATAAGGAAGTAGGTATTGTACCTATGTAATATGATACGAGTACATATCTATTAGTGTGTTTATATATTCATACATAATATATATTTATGTTTATTATATATATTATTTTAATTATCTAATTTTAATTTTAAGAAATCTAAGACATCATACCGACACTTTTGTATTGAACACTTACCGAAATAACACATCATACTAAGTATAACCCACTCGTGCGAATGTGTCGCCCAAAAACAATCCTGACTTTGACATATTTAATAACAGAGGACATAAATATAAGAAACAAGTGCTAAATATAACAAACCTAGAAGCGTCATAGTTTGACACTAATTTTACCACGGATATTATTTTAACTATATTTATCTTTATTATTATTTATTGCAGTATTGTTTTTTATTAATATTTAATTTATTATTATTAATCTAACAATTATTTTAAATAAATATGTACATAGATGGTTTAATCTAGGATAATTTTTGATGTTGTAATTTGCTTTAATTTAGTTAGGTAGGTTATTATTGGTTAGCTACAGGCCGCCGGTGTACACGGTGGAAAAGCCGAGAACCGCAGATCCCCGACGTCCAGTGGGAAGTTCTAGGAGTCGGGGGGCGCACAGTCACTGGGATCTGGCTGTGGAGCAGATAGGGGCGCCGGTTGTCTGGTTCCAGTAACAGGCCGCCGGCGCTGAGGAGGCGAGGAGGAGATCCCCTGCGCCATTCGTATAATGGCTCTGCGTTTGGCCGGGGGGCCCGGCAGTCACTGGGTTTGGCTGTCGGGAAGCTGGAAGCACCGTCGGCTGGGTCCCAGCCTAGACCGGCGGTTCTGGTGGAGGAGTAAGGAGGAGATCCCCTGGTGTGTCGTTCGTGCTAGGGGGCCCCGACACAGTCACTGGGAGATGAAAAGTCGGGGGAGATAGGGACACCGTCGGCCTGCCCTAGCTAACCAGTAAGACGGAACGACGACGGAACCCTCACCCCGCCATTGTCGGATGGATGGGGGACCCGGAAATGGCTACTGGGACCTGGCCGTCAGGGAGTAGAGGGGCCGACGACCGCGCCCAACGTAACCGGTAATGCGGGCGTGGGGGCAGGCGGTCGGAGGTGACGACGGAGTCGGCCCCTGACCCAGCCCACCAGACGGGTGGTGGTGGTTGGAGGTCGACTCGCGACTCCTGAAGTCGCGAAGGAGCGGTGGTCTCCGCGGTTACGTGCTCACAGCCGGCCGCGTCGAGACCACTCTAGGGAGGCAAGTCGTGCACTCCTTGCCGTAAACTTCTTTACGGTTAGCGAGTGCACGCACGCCCGACTCAGGTCATGGAGTGTGACCTACTCGCGAGGGCGAGAGATGGCGCACGTGGTGTTCCCGTGTTCCATCTCCTCCTGCTCACTGGAGGGTCTGCCTAGGCGGACAGCGCCGGCGGTTAGCGGACGTTTCCTAACGGACTCCCGCGAAGCCGCCACTAAGGCGCCGTGGAGGAACGCCGTCAGGTTTTAGTCGGTGCGAGTCCGACATAACCTTTCTCTGCTGCCTCCACAGCGGGGATTGGTATCCGTAATGATTTCCTGACGAAAAAAAAAAAAAAAAGGTTAAATTGTGCTGTCTTTATGACTTGTATATTTAAGTTGTCTTTTATAATAAGTTTATATATAGGTTGGAAATTTGAAATTTATCATGTTATGTAAGAACATTTGAATTGTATTATTATTGTATTGTCTTGTAGTGTACACTGCTGTGGATTGCAATCCAGAACTGCTGTCAAATAGTGTGTATATATCGTGCAATGGTTGTAATCTGTATGTTGTACCTTGAATAAATAAATAAATAAATTATATATCATGTAAGTATTTATGTAATAGTATTTAATTATTCTTAAGTATTTATATTAATTAATGCACCCGCAATCCTCTGCCACACTCCCAAAGGTTAGCTGTTATAAAATGCCGGAAGGCATTAAGTTCGCCCTTGTACACTACTTTTTAAGTTATTTTGTGCAATAAAGAGTTTATAAATAAAAATATTTCCAATGTGTAGCTGTTTATATATGTAGTAATATTAATTAATATTGATTCTGCTGTGATATAACATAGTATTTCAATTCAATTTTGATGTTAATAATTTTAACAATTATCTGCTATGCCTGTTTGTGTTTTCGTTTATTGTATTTCGAGTAAATTCTTGACACTCAAGGTCTTGTTAAATGTTAATTATGTTTGTAAAAAAGAAAGTATTATCACGACCGTTTTTCTCTCCTTTTTTTTGGTTCTCTTCTCCCGATGAATGATGAATGAGATAATAGGGAGGCAAAGGGTCTAGCCCATACAGCCAAGTCTGACGTAATATATCTTTCTTTTTAATGAGTTAATGAGGTCATCATTAAATTCCAGATGCTGCAGAATTTGATGCTTTTCTTGGAGTCACTCGCGGCACCATAACTCAAACACGTCGGGTATAATATGGGAGTTCACGGAGCGGGAAAACAGCAAAAAATAAACTGCAACTTGTGCCCCATATTTAAAGTCCAATTTATCGTTTTTCATAACTATTCACATTGTAGAACATTATTAAACAAAATAACACCACTTTTGACCAACAATATTCACAGTAAACTAATTTACAAAACAAAAACTTGCACTTGACATGTCCGCGCAAAATGGCGCGAGGGACTCTTTTTTTCACTTGAATAGACAGAAATCAAAGCACGACATAATATTTAGGAATGAATACAAAAGTTTTTCAATACAAACAAGCGTGTTATAAATTCCTTTGAACATAGATTGTATAACAATGATGCTTCAACTGACGGAGATCAAACGGACAGTGGGCAGGTAAGAGACGTGAGTGGCATAGACATAATAGCGATTGGGGGCCATGTTTTTGTGTAAAAATGGGTTAAATCTGATAATAACAAGCAATATATATTTATTCTAATTAGAAAGAAAGAAAGAAATACGTTTATTCATCGCAAAACAGATAGAACTTACACAATTAAGATATGCAGCACAACGCGCGCCGACAGGCACCCAAGTACTCCAGGATATAGCCGTGCATAGGATATGGGGTGGCACGGACCATGGATTGATATTAAAATATGGATTACATACATATTAATTTAATTTAAAAAAAACATTCACATTGATTCAAGCGGTGTTATTTTTATATAAATATCACCATGGCAAGCTTACAATATTAATTCTCCTTTAAAGTAAAAATTGGCATTTGACATGATTGCAAATGGCACATTCTTTCAACGAGACAACAAATAGGCGGACTGATGGTGGTAAATAGCCCAGTCTGCTGGGGCGGGGAAGTAAGTTTGTGCTTATAAACCCAGTAAAGTGTATCCACACGTTTCGGGATCAGGCTTGAATTACCGTCATGACCAGTCAAGCCGGGATAGTGTTAGAGACTGATGTCAGTCATGAGTGTCTGATTCTAGTTGCTAACATTCATGTA
Source organism: Tinea semifulvella (assembly GCA_910589645.1). NCBI lineage: Eukaryota > Metazoa > Arthropoda > Insecta > Lepidoptera > Tineidae > Tinea > Tinea semifulvella. The sequence goes on along the minus strand of OU342618.1, from coordinate 8,578,596 downwards.
CCTCCCGTGTCACTTACCATCAGGTGGGAACAAGGTCACATGTCGAGCTAGTATTTAAAATAAATAAAAAAAACTAGCAATGGCGCCCAGCACCTAAAGTGCATGAATTAACAGCGGGTGGTTACCCGCCGGGGAAAACAAGGGAACGTTCCCATCCCCAGCCCAGGCCCATTAGCCATCCTGGCCTGGACGATCCCACTTTACTGTAATGTAATATTAAAATCACTAGCTACGAGTATAAGGTATTGCTCAGTAAACATGTTTTTTTTTTATCATCTGTGGTTATCTAAAAGTTGAAAGTTTTGGTAGAGGATACTAGATGGCGTAACAAACATTTGTATGTCAACTGCCACACCCGGCAAAGTTGTTCGAGCGCTTGTTCCTCCGGAGGCTGAAACGTTACGTCGAACTTCGCGATGAACAATTCGGCTTTCGAGAGGGACATAGCACCACACTCCAACTGACCCGGGTGCTGCACCACCTGGCAGTCGAGAAGAACGAGGGCCGTCGCTCTGTCGGCGTCTTCCTAGACATCGAGAAGGCGTTTGACAGAGTCTGGCACGACGGTCTCTTGTACAAACTTCTTGACACGTCACTCCCAGCAATGGTAGTAAGGAGCCTAGCGTCGTTCCTGGAGGGACGACGATTCCACGTCGCTGTGGAGGATCTCATCTCTGTGGAAAAGCCCATTCTAACTGGGGTTCCACAGGGCAGCTGCTTATCTCCCGTACTTTACGCGCTGTACACCAATGACATCCCAACACCCTCTGAAGTCCTGGAGGAGGAAGGGGAGAACAGGGAGGAGGATGTCACGCTTGCACTGTTTGCGAACGACAGTTTAGCTCTTCTCCAAGCCAATATGAGGCTGCTAATAAAATGCAAGACCTCCTGGATCTTCTTCCTGCGTGGTTGGACAAGTGGCGTATGTCCATCAATGTCGGCAAAACTGCCGCATTGATGACATCCAGATGCCGACTGCCTCCACCACTGCAGCTTCGAGGACAGAACATCGAGTGGACTCCGACCGTCAAATACCTGGGCTGCATCATTAACAGGACGTTAACAATGGGTGAAATGGCCTGCCACGTCGTCAATCAGGCGAAGGCGGCCCGAGCCATGTTACGCCCTGTTATGAATTCCAGCTTGCCGCTCAGGTTGAAGGTCCGGATCTACAAGATGTTCATCCGTTCCCGACTCACGTATGCTGCGCCAGCCTGGCACCACCTTCTGGCCAAGACTAATAGGGAAAAGATCCAAAGTCAGCAGAACATATCGCTCAGAGTGGTCTCTCGAGCACCATGGTTCGTGCGTAATTCCGTCATAGCTCGAGATCTGGAGATGCCTACTATTGAGGAATTTGTCGTCGGCCTGACTAGACGTATGTTCTATCGGGCCGACAACGGACACTTCAAGCATCTTCAGAATATCGCTCCGTCTTGCGCTCGGCCCCCCAACGGGAGACCGCTTCCTAGAGAAGCGCTCTTGGAGGAGAGCTGAAGTAGTCGAACCTAGACCCCCTGGGTTCGTGAGCCACACGGGCGCTTTCTACCAGTAACAGCGCCCAGCACCAAACGTGCATGAATTACCAGCGGGTGGTTACCCGCTGAGATCCTGCCGGGGAAAACGGGGGAATGTCCCCATCCCCAACCCAGGCCCATTAGCCATCCGGGCCTGGACGACCCCACTGTCTGTCTGTGCCTATCTTTGATTTGATCTCGTTGTAGGTAGGTTACATTTTGAGTATATTAAGGCAGTACTCATATTTACTTGTCTATGTGAACGAGTAAACAAATGGTAGATAGGTTTGACAAAGAGAATACAGGGCTACTCTCTATGGGGCTACTCATGCGAAAGTGATCGCTTGTGTCCCTTTCGCTCTGATTATTATCTGACACAAATATACCTACTGGCCTAAAAATATACTCAAAGGTGATTACCATATACCTAGGTATCTTCCAATGCATACGATCTTTTATCATTAACACAAACATATAGGTGTTGCCTGGGTAAAATGGCTGACATATTTGTTGACATATTATTATTATTTACATTGTAAGGTGACACGGCCCGTATACAGCCACGAACTAGTATTAAGATTTGATATTTATTATTATTGTTAGATTGTAAGCTGACTCGGCCCTTTTACAGCCACGAATTTATATTTAGTTGACACGGCCTATTTACAGCCACGATCTTATATTAAGTAGTTATTAAGTTACAATTACCTTGCTTATGACAATAATGCTATTAAAACACACATCAATCTGGATTGTTTACCCGTTACGGTCCAACCATGATTACCTAACTTATGTTTGTTTATATATTTTGTATGTTTTTATTTTATATTATTTTAGTGTTGACAATATCCAAGTTGTTACAAGATAACCTATGGAAAGAAATATTTTGATTTTGTAGGGTTACATGTCGTGATCAAATAATAACTTATGTCCGTCAGACATAACACACTTTTTTTTAATTAGATAAACCACAGCTTATTAAAGAGTACGATTAATAAAATATATATATAAATGAATGTATGTGTGTATGTATGTTCCCTATGTATTTCAAAACTACTCGACCGATCGGGATGAAACTTTGGGCATATGTTGTGTGAATATCGGCGAAGGTTTCTGACGTAGTACTACTGTTGCCCGATAGGTGGCGCGCATCAACGCTGATTTGTGGGGCAAATCGACCGAGGGTACCGAGTGGGAGCCTAAAACTTCCTAGCGCTCTTATTATCCCCTCATTCCGAATCGCGCTCAGAGCGCTTAGAACGAATATGCACTGACCGTCGCGTCGTTCCGAATCAAATATCGCGATTTGGATGCTCAGAGCGTGATATCAATTCGGAACGGTCTAAATCCCATTTTCATTCATAAATGTTAGTTTTTTTTTTAAATGTATTGAGGATAAATTGCGGATTCAACAACTTTGAGTATGAATACTAACAAATATACATCTCTCGGTTTATTTATCTTTATATGTGTAAAGTTTATTAACTTATTTTGGTAATTTAAAATAACTTGCCGTGTTACAGACATTTTTTTTTCATTTCCTTACTACTCAAATATTAATTATAAATTTGTTTAAGAAGTAATATAGAAACAGTATAAACGAATTTTAATATTAAATAATTTAAAATAAAATTTAATTTAAATAAACTTGAAAATGGCGCGCGACATAATGACAAAAAACTGACAGCGCTCAGAGCGATCTACCTCGATATCGTGAGCAGTCTAAGCGCGAGAAATGATGTCATTTGTGACGTCACACAGCTTTGGCTAAATTAAATAATAATTTAATTTAAATTAATATTATTGTGTCCGAACCAGGAATCGAACCCGGTCTAACCTCCAGGTCTAAATCTACGGACTTAACCGCTAAACCCCGGAGGAAGATTATTTTATATAAGGACTACATTTCTCAAAAATGAACAAAAATTTTAAAAATCTATGAAAATGTTATATAGTGCGAGGGATGCAAACCTTGACAATCCTCCTAAGTGCTTAAGGGAAGGCTAGGTAGGTATATATATATATGAGAATATCAGTCGGCAGTCTAGACGATGCGGTGCGGAAACTAAATGAAGTAAATATCAGACAAATGGGGTGATTTGTGGCAACGAGACGTGCTGTACCGCTAGATAATGTTTCTCTACGCTTCCTTCCTGTATTATACTAGCTGTTTGACCAGACTTCACTCGTGCAATATATTTATTTTATTTTTATATAAAAACTTTATTGCACAATAGTACAAAAGGCGAAGCTTAATGCCGTTGGGCATTCTCTGACAGTCGACCTTTGGGACAAGAGAGATCAAAAATTAATCTAGGAGTAGGTGCAAAAATAATTACATAAAGAGATACTATTCAAATAAGGATTTTCTCAGTGATGTACTTGAGTAGGATAATTAATTAATAAGTCTGGAGACAGGAAGGCTGGCAATTATTTTTGCCAACGTATTAGCTTAGCTATACAGAGGGGAAATGTTGCCAGTCTTCTGGGGACTATCACTGAAGGGTCGTCTCTAGAGGACATTTTTTACTTATAGTTAATTTTTTTTCCCGCCACGGCTCCCTTAACGATACTATAAAAAGGGCTCTAGCCACCATCGAGGTTCCAGCTCTTCTAGAGCCTGTTGGAGTTATCCGAGACGATGGCAAGAGACCCGATGGTATGACGTTGGTCCCCTGGGAACGGGGACGTGCTCTAGTGTGGGACGCCACGTGCGTCGACACCCTTGCCGCGTCGCATCTCAGGGGGACAGCGCATAAAGCGGGAGCCGCGGCGGAAAATGCGGAGTCCAGCAAGCGGCGCAAGTATGTAAGTATATTAAAAGATTACATATTTGTGCCGTTTGCTGTAGAAACTCTGGGCCCATGGAGTCCAAGCGCAAAAAAGTTTTTAAAAGACATAACACCGCGTCTTGTTGTCTCCTCCGGTGACAAGAGGGCTGGCTCTTTCTTCGCCCAGAGAATTAGTATTGCAATTCAGCGGGGAAATGCAGCCAGCGTTCTTGCCACCATTCCACGCGGACGGGACTTATATCCCTATCCTTAATATTAATTTTATTTTATATGTTGTAAATATTTTTTCGAATAAATGTATATATAATATTTTTTATTAGGTTTAGTTTATATTTATTTTAATTTTTACTTTTAAGTAGTTTTAATTTATATTGCAATTATTTTATACTGTTTGTATATTACTTCATAATTAAATTATTATCATAAATAATATCATAATAAATCTTTGACATAATATAAGTAGGTACTTAATTGACATGTAATTTATTGTTCCATTTAATTTAATTTGTTTTTATTTTTATGTATAGGTGTGTTAAAACTATTGACTGTAAGATACTATATAAATGTAATTATTTTCACGCTGCATGACGGCAGGATACGCCGGAAAACTACTACTTAGCCACATTATGTACCGTATTCTAGAAAATAAATGTTTTGATTTTGAAGAGAATAAGTTAACTTGACGTAACCTAATATATAATACATATATGAAATACATATTATAAATATATATATATATACTGATAAACATACACATTATTACATACATAATATGATAAATATATAAATAACTACTACACAGTAAAAACAATAACACATTTAAAATTAACTACGCATAACCATAAAACAAACAAAAAAGAAAATAGTAAAGATTCAATGCGACTTCATAAGATGTGTGAAAACTAGTTTTCTAAAGGGCTTTGCTCGGTGCTTGTCGGATAGCAACAGGCAGGCTGTTCCACAGGGATGATGCTGTGACTACGAAGGATTTGGATCAAAGTTAGAATTATGGGAAGGAATAGATATAGTGGTAAGCAAAATAATTCTTACAGTAAGAAACTTTAAATAATGACAAGACAGAATAAGAAAACAACGCTACCTATCGGTACAAAATGAATTAGTGTAAGAAAGTCATTGCCGATTATAGTAATGTTCAACGCGCACTTTCAAATTAATTATTTTGTTGTTTCAGAGACAATATCCCGACCTGCGGGCTACGGAAATGTTAAATACGTTCTTCTTTAAAATTGGAACCGCGTGACAGTTTATTTTATAATAGTTCTGTTACTCGATCATAGATGTCGCTATTATAGTTCAACATAATTATAATCTTAATGCTCGGCGTGACTAGACGTATGTTCTATCGGGTCGACAGTGGACACTTCAAGCATTTCCAGAATATCGCTTCTTATGTCGCGCTGCCCCTCAAAGGGAAGGAAGGGAACACAGAAGTGCTCATAATTAAACGCTAAATTATAAATAAACTAAACTACAAATAAAAACTTAAATTAAAACCGTTGAACAAAATATTCTCTTTGCGGTGTTTTTTCCCAAACTCACGAGATAAATATAAATATTTCCGGGCAGGTCACACAGCGCCATCTAATTTCCGTGGTAAGCTACGAGGCTTGTGTTACGGAAACTAGATGGTTGATAAACTACATATTATACTTTTTTTTGTTGTAAATATATAAATACATAGAAATACCCAGACCGAGACAAATAACGCCAAAGCCTCCTCGGACCACGGACCCATCGTTTCGGCTCTAGCTTATATTTAACGTTGATGTCCGGCATCAAAGCATGGCACAAATATCTGGTTTGAGGTGTCGGCCCCATTTTATCAGTTCACTGATATTAAGTACTCTTGGAACATTTTGTACTGTACCCAATTAGTGAGGCCAGCTTAGATTTTCCGTGAGGGCTGCGGACGGGTGGGAATCTGTGCGGTCATAAATAACAACACTAATTGCCCAAAGATTACTTATTTCACGTTCCTATTTATTACAATAAATTATTACGTCGTAACAAAACAAAAATAATGTTAGAGCATATATCTAATTGGTGTTTAATTATCTCCGAAGGGCGCGGTACGAGCCCCGGCATGTAAAAATTATAAATACACCTTTCTTACATACTCTCATAATTTATAACACAATCGTACCTCGAATCGCACGTTAAGTCGTCGCCGCTGGTTCCACTAATACCAACTTGGAATAAAAAAAAAACAATAATGTGACATTAGAACCTTGACAAACCGTCTGGCCAGCGTGTAGGCTAAATTCTTCCGTTTTTCTTTTTTAATTTTAATACGCGATTTGTACGCGAGGTCCAAGAATGGAAGTACTGACGCCAGCCTCTGACTACCGACGTCACCTATCAAGATGCTTTTCCACACTTTTAAACACACTGGCTGGGAGTTGATTCCACATGTTGGAGTGCGAGAGGTTTAAGAATTCTTGAAGGCCCATCTCCAGCAGTGGAGTTCCAGAACATTGCGTTTCTAGGGACTGTAATGATACTGAATCTAAGAAAAGTTATAAGTCAATTAACCGCTTGGTGTAAACAAAATGTAATGGAGTGTTGGAGCTACCGAAAATAAACCTATTTTAAAATAACACTTTGCGTCGTAACACAGGGTGCTTTCTTTTTTTAGTACATGGCTTAATTTAATAGAATACTTTCTTTATTGTAAATTGTATTTTACGAGTATATGGGTAATGCCTGAAATAAATGATATTGATATTGAATATACCTAATTAATTTTTACAAAAAAAAAAAAACAAAACATTTTTCACGACTTTCCTTTATTTTACTAATACAAATATATGATTATTACAAGTCTCAAAACATTTTTTTTTATTTTTATTTTTAAAAGCATTTATTCGAAAAAAATATTTAAGTCAAGTCTCTAAAATGACTAATTTTATTACCTACCCTGTGTTTGACTTGTCGCTTTAATTGTTTTTTTCAATTTTTTTATTTTATTTATATCGCTTTGAACGTTGTTTGACTTGGTTTTGCTCTATGGTTTTCATACAATTAAAGACTAATAAGTTGATAGACTACATTTCTCAAAAGTACAGCCAGTAAGTATCTTTGAAAATATTGGACTGTGCGAGCGAGAGGGATGCAAAATAAAACCTCTAATTATTATTTTTTGTCGCTAAAAATAATTTAACACACATTTGTATATAGTGATCAATGCCCGTTCTATCTTATATTATAATTAATTAATTTATTTTATTTATTCATTCATTTATTTCCACAGCACATTACAGAACATAAAGGTTAGTATATAATTGAGTTTATACATTGGCCAAATTAGTAGAGGAAACATACTTTATTACTGATACTTAGGTGTCAAAGAAAAGGAGAAAATAATTTAAACTTTATTTATTTGATGTTACTTGGATCTAAATAAAAGTTTGGAAAGCATACCTTGTAAAATGTTACTTATTTTAAAATTCAGCTCGAGGTATTTTCAAGTTTTTTCATTCTATTTGCCTTTGTGCTTATATTTTAAAAAGCTTTTATAAGAAAGATGGCAGGTGGTTGCCATTTAACACTTTATTGTTTAATATATCTTTACCAGAGACATATATATGGAAATATATTTACTAATAATATTATACCCAACTTAACAGAATATGGGGTGACAGTAACATATCCAGAAACACAAAAGCTCACATCGTCAGAGCACTTGTTTTCCCCATTTTTCGGTACGGTTCGGAGACATGGACCATAAAAGCGGCGGATAGAGCGAGGATTGATGCATTTGAGATGCTGGTCGTTTGCTCAGAATCCCTTGGACCACACGACGTACTAAGATTTCTGTGCTCGAAGAGCTTAAGCTTACCAGGGAGCAAAGACTCTACCATTTGCTTTGCCCGAATTCTGCCATACTTTGGCCACATTGCAATAAGAGGAGGCGATAATCTAAAAAAACGTGACTGACCACCTGAACATCCCTGTACATCAGGCCATCCACTACGCCGAGGACCAAAACCGTTGGAGACGGCTGGTGGATTAGCTGCGATTGCGACGGAGTCACGATCCCCACACACTAAGAAAGAGGAGAAATAATATTAATAACTGCAATCACTAGTCACAGAAATGAAAAAAAGGTCGTGCAGAAAAAGGACTCTGTTTGAATGCGAGAAAAAACCAAGGTACTTGTTTGAAAGAAGATGGATGACGACCGTGAAGATAAAGATTGATGATGAAACTCTAGAACAAGTAAATGAAATTATATATCTGGGCAGTGTTTTCGTGTGCAGATGGGAAGTATGATAGGGATGTTGAAGGAAGAGTGAACGCGGGAAATAGTTTAACGGTGTCCTGGGGTCACTGATCGGCAGTGGAAAAGTCAGTGACAAAGCTACTAAGTACCTTTAAGTACAGACACATTCAGCTACGATGGACGGCATTTGGGAAGCTTCAGCACATCCTCTCATTGTCCATACCACAAGACGAAGGTCTTTAACCAGTGCGTCTTCCCGGTAATGTCGAATGAAGCAGAGACGTGGACACTGACAGTGGGTTTGGTCTATAAATTCAAAGTCAGTCTATTGGTAGTCTGATGAACAAAATCCGAAACGTTGATATTCGTCAGAAAACTAAAGTAACTGACATAGCTTTTAAAATTAGCAAGCTGAAGTGGCAATGGGCCGGACACATCTGCCGCAGATTCGACGCGACGATCGATGAGGCAAACGTGAACAGATGACCTAAAGAAGGTCGCTGGCGGCGGTTGGATGAGAGTTGCAAAAGACCGCGTTAAGTGGCGAGCCATGGGGAAGACACAGGCTGATGATGATGAAGATTAGCTGATAGAAAAAGCCGAAATAAAAGCCATTTCGTTAGTTCGAAAGTTCGCCTGTGTACATATTTTAAAGCAAAGTGCAATAAAGTATTTTTAAGTTGGTATTAGTGGAATCGGGACGAAGACGCCGACATACCCTACGAGTCACGAAAACGATGTTTTTTCAATTTAAGTGCCCTAGCTTTTCCACATTTGTAACATCCTGTAAATGTATAACAATGCAATGAATCATTGTCTTTGATTTCAGAATAATTAGTCTTCAGAGTGAAGTCGTGTTTAATTTATACCCACATTTTACCAAGTACAGACAATACCAACTTATTTATCTAATGCACATCATAATGAAATGAGAATGCCCATTTTTCTTAGAGAAATGGGCCCAATAAAATGTTCTCGTGTCATAATAATTTCTTTTTTATTTCCTAGGTAATATATTGTGATTTGATTATCTGTAATTAATTTTATTTATTTTACCCTAGCATAACGATAATTGACAAAAAAATTTTTTACCTTAATAATTAGTTTCTATCCCGCCAATTTGAAATTCAGTGTTTTATCTGTAATAAAGTACCTGATCATAATAAAGAACCTAATCGTATAAATAGTGTTTTGGAACTATTTCATACATAAATCTTAATTAATTGAAAAAGAGGTCCTTCGCGTCATTTTGAGTGGACATGTCAAGTGCAAGTTTTTGTTTTGTAAATTAATTTACTGTGGATATTGTTGGTCAAAAGCGATGTTGTTTTGGTTAATAATGTGCTACAATGTGAATAATTATGGAAAACGATAAATAGGAATTTAAATATTGGGCACAAGTTGCAGTTTATTTTTTGCAATTTTCCCGCGCTGTCAACTCCCATATTTTACCTGACGTGTTTGAGCTATGGTGTCGCGAGTGACTCCAAGAAAAGCATCAAATTCCGAAGCATCTGGAATTTGATGATGAGCTCATTAACTCATGAATAAGGGGCCCATGGAGTTCAAGCGCCAAAAAGTTTATAAAAGACAATATCATTTCTTGTCTCCTCACGACCTCTTGTCACGTCTCCTCCGGTGACAAGAGGTCTGGCTCTTTCTTCGCCCAAAGAATCAGTATTTGTTCCATTTTTATACACAAATTCAAGAGCTGTTAATTAATTTATTTAAAAGCTTTAATTAGTTTAGACTTTATGGTTTGTGGTCAGGAGCTAGGTAGCTCTAAATTTTTATAGCAAGTGACAGCTGTGGTCGTAAAACAAGGAATTTAATGGCCGCCATAAAACACATCAATCGTCAATTTAGTTCAGTGCTTTAATTACCTGATATTTGACAGAAAATCTATTCCAAATTTAACATTGCGTGGTGATTAATGAATTTATCGCTTCCAAATTTTAACCTATAGCATAGAGGTCGTATTGAAATCAATTAATCCTTATATTCGTAGAAACAGCTTTACCGATCTGTTGTCAAAATGAAATACGCTATTTCAAATCAAATCAAACCATTTATTTCCTTAGGTTAGTACACAACACTTGGATATTGTCAATACATATATTTTTATGCAATACAACAAAAATTTTTTTATAAAAAATATACTATCGGCAGCCATGGCTGGACCGAATCTAACAGCAATACAATTATAATAAATAAAACATTGTTGCTATAAGCCAGGATTTTGTTCTTATTTATAACTAGATACTTGAAAACTAATTCGTGGCTGTAAAAAGGCCGTGTCAGCTTATAATCTAATAACATTTATGTCCTGAAATATAAATTCGTGGCTGTAAAGTGGCCGCGTCTGCTTACAATCTAGTAATAATAATATTTATGGACATAAATATAGATTCGTGGCTGTAAAATGGCCGTGTCAGCTTACAATCTAATATTAATAATAATAGAAATTTCGTTTGTGTTCTCTTCTCCCGATGGATGATGATGAATGAGGTGATAGGGAAGGCAAAGCCCATACAGCCAAGTCTTACGTAATATATCTTTCGTTCTTATGAGTTAATGAGGTTATCATCAAATTCCAGGTGTTGCAGAATTTGATGCATTCCTTGGAGTTTACGTGGCATATAGCCCAAACACGTCGGGTATAATATGGAAGTTCACAGAGCGGGAAAACCGCAAAAAAAAAAAATGCAACTTGTGCCGAAAAGAGGGCTGGCAGTTTTCGCGCAGCAAAACAGTATATCTACAACGGGGGAAAGCTGCAAGTGTTCTTGGCACACTATGCCGGCTTGACTAGGCATGACGGCTATTCGAGCCTGATCCCGAAACTTGTGGATGCTATTAACACGGGTTTATCGGAATGAAACGGTGGATACTTCCCCGCGCCAGCAGACTGGGCAAATTACCACCATCAGTTCGCCTACCACCTATTTTAATATGATCAAGTCATGGGTGAATATTTTTTGTATATAGTTTAGTTTTATTTAGCTCCCACCTCCTCCTTAGTCGGTACCCCACTGTCGGGGATCGTGACTCCATCGCAGTCCATCCACTAGCCCCGTTTCCAATGGCTGCGGTCCTCGGCGCTGTGGATGGCTTGGTGTACTGAGATGTTTAGGTGGTCAGTCACCTGACTAGACCATCGTTTGGGGCTTCTTCTTCCTCTTGTTAATTTACCTTAATTTTACCTTACCCATATTAGCTTTAATATTTATTTATTTAGATCTTTATACATTTCCTTATACACTAATTTATTTAATAGGACCTAATATTCTTATTGTGAGAAGAAGAAATATTTTATTACAGTCCCTAGAACACAGCATACTAGACCCCACTGTTGGAGATGGGCCTTCTAGAACATATATCTGAAAAAATTGGCCTACACTCGCCACGCTTGGCGAGGATCTGATGTAAATTTTAATGACAATCTATTAACGATTCCACAAGTAGAACTGGGACCGACAACTTAACGTGCTCTCCGATGTTCGGTGGTGTTGTAAATCTATGATAAATATACATAAGAAAAGTGTATTTCTTATTGGTACATGCCGGGGTTAACCGACCTTTGTAGGATTTTAACCACCGCTAACAACAAGATATATTTATTGTGTTTTAATTTAGCTGCCTTTTTGGCGACCGAAAAAAATAATAGTAATAATTTATTATGGACTTTTTAGACAGACATTGATTTACCTGACAGTATGCATACACGTAGCAAGCAATTTGGACTATTCGTTGAGGAGCTATGACTGATTAAGTAAAAAAATGTTCAACTACTCTACCTACGTACAAAAACTGTCACCAGCAACGGCCAGATAATAAATAGTGTTTCCTACGTGTTCTACATAAGACGGGATATAAATTCTACTCATTTGACAGATAGTGCAATAGTCGCGACGGACAAACGACCAGCGGTCCCCCCTTTACCGCCCCCTCTCGGGTGACCCTCCCAGTTCGGGGAGCTTTGTCTCCTTATTAAGTTACTTGTTTTGACATTTATTGGACAACAGACGATGGAAATGCTTTTATTTTGCTTAACCAATTTTGACCCCTTCCCTTTTTCCATCTGGGATGGTCAGAAACCACGCGTATAAATAAGCGGATTCACATTTAGCCAACTTTACTAAAGGCCAATCAGGACAAGTGGCAGGCTTAGGCAAATATCACTTTTTTTTTTTTTTTTTGTATATATGGACTATAATATTTATTCCTTTGCAACACTAGAAGCAAATGCCAAAATGTCATGTAAAAGTATATCTATAATATTCGATAAGTTTGCGGGCTGTAAATTTTTGTCGCTTTGCAACATGCAATGGTTGACACTGGCAAATTGTTACTAATACCATAAAAAAAAAACGCTCTGGAATCAAAAAAATTAAAATAATTTGGAACGGCAAAATCAAGTAAACTACGGGAAAAAGTTCAATGTGCATGACCATCGTTAATGATTAATCTATACTAGGCTGTAGTGTGTGGAAGTTGTCGAAAGTATAAGATATCAAGAAGTTTTATTGAAAGAAATTTCAGAATATTGGAGGTTTTGTACTTGGACGAGTCAAGTTTGGGGAAGTTTTTCGATCACTCATAGACTCACTCGTGACTGGACAAATTTTCGAAAAAAATATTCTTTATTATATATAGATAACAGTTTTAAAAAAAGAACATGTCTTATGAAAATGCATTTAGCTTTTGTCAACGTTATGGCTAGTGTTTTTAAGATTATAATTGTTGTTTGTTCTCTTCTCCCGATGGATAATGAATGAGGTGATAGGGAAGGCAAAGGGTCTAGCCCATACAGCCAAGTCTGACGTAATATATCTTTCTTTTTTATGAGTTAATGAGGTTGTCATCAAATTCCAGATGTTGCAGAATTTGGTGCTTTTCTTGGAGTCACTTGCGGCATTATAGCCCAAACACGCAAAAAAACAATTTATCGTTTTCTATAACTATTCACATTGTAGAATATTATTAAATAAAATAACACCACTTTTGACGAACAATATTCACAGTAAATTAATTTACAAAACAAAAACTTGCACTTGACATGTCCGCGCAAAATGGTGCGAATGACTCTTAAGATTATGATTGTGTGCAACTATAATAGCGCCATCTACAATTAAGTAGCGGAACTATTTCTTAATGACAATGTCCATTAATGTCAGCAACTGGAATCAGACACTGGGACCATCCAATGGCACCCCCTTACCTAAAAGATCGTTTCCAATTTCTGTGCGAAACACACAGTTGTTCTCTTCGCTCTTCCTCTAATAATCAATTAAATATCCCGCCACATTCGTCCAGCAGATGTTCAGATTCTTATACAGTATCAGCAGCTCTCCACTGGAACCGATTCCCTCTTCATATTCGTAAAGCACCATCACTTATATGTTTTAAAAATTTGCACACAAAACACTTTCACAAAAAGCACGACGAGTCTACATAACTTGACTAAATCGGTATATTATTGTATGTATATATATAAATATAGTATGTAACCAGTATATGTATGTGTTATCTATGTATTGTATGTATTTATATTATAGATTTAATATCGTTATTTTTTTAGTTATTAGTTTTTAACCTAATAAATCTCTTTATCTCAAATATTAGCGGTCATGCACCTTACAATCCCTGCTCACGTCTCCCGAAGGTTAGGTGTTATGTACTGAAATTGAATTATTTTCTGTGCAATAAAGAAATTATCTATCTATCTATCTAACCTTAGGTTGGTAAACATTTTAGACTTTGACTGTACCTATAATAGAGATATTAATATAATGGGTTTTCCAATAAGGACTTGTCAACTTTTTTTCAAAATAAAATACAAAACATTTGAGATATTTCAAAAACTTTATTATCGGGTTGAAGTACTATCAAAACATTTATGAATGGAAATCGACTTCGTTCATATGGCCACCTCGGGCACGTTTGCAGCGGTCGATTCGTTGGACCCAATTTTCGATGACCGGCCACACATTTCGGCCGTAACGGCTGCTATTTCGCGTTCAATGTTGGCTCTGAGCTCTTCCAACGTCGTCGGCTTGTTGGTATAGACCAATGACTTGACGTAGCCCCAAAGAAAAAAGTCTAGAGGCGTTAAATCGCACGAACGAGGCGGCCAATCGACTGGTCCATTTCTTGAGATAAACACGCTCATCAAACTTACTCTTCAATAAATCGATTGTAACGTGTGCTGTGTGGCTTGTGTCACATTATTTATTGTAAATAACGGTGTTAATAAATTCTTAATAGTTTCTCACGGGAATATCCGATGATATATCACGGCAGCGCAATTCGTGATAGAGGCCAGTAATGTTTGATATCCGGTACGTTGCGTCTCGAAGATAAATCGAATAGATTTGGATGTCATATTGTTACTGACAATTTTAATTCAAATTCAAATTCAAAATAATTTATTGTCAGAATTGTTTTCATGTAAAATTTCAGAAACATTATCTTCATATACATTATTGTTGAAACAATCTGCCCACATTAGGCATACAATATTTAATATTTTAACTAAACAATATTATATTATAGTACATTAAATACATTAAATAAAGAAGTTAATTATAGTACATTAAATATAAATTAAAAGCTACCTAAATAATAAAATTTAAAATAAACTAAACTATAAATAGAAAATGTCCTCTAGAGACGTCCCATCCGAGATAGTCCCAAGGAGACTGGCAACATTTCCCCTCTGTATAGCGAGGCTAATACGTTGGCAGAAATAATTGCCAGCCTTCCTGTCTCCAGACCTTTCTGTCAGCCGCTTTGACAACTCCTTGGCCAAGCGCCTCGCTGACGGTCCCCATGGGCCCATCGTCTCGACCCCAAACGGCGCAAATTCGTAACCGATACCAAGGTTAGCGTATTTACGCAATTTGAGGTTCTCCGCAGAAAAAGCCGCACTTCCCGCGCCTGACGAGGTCGCCTGCATGTGAGATGAAGCTAATGTATCTATCTACACACGTCGCATCCTACACCAGAGACCTGCCAAGTTTCCACGGCCCAACAGTCATTCCGTCGGGTCTCTTGCCATCGCTCCGCACAATCCCAGATGGTTCTAATATTGCGGGTACTCCAGCAGTGACAAGAGCCCTTCATTTATTTATATTGTACACACAGCAATACATATCATAATATATATCGTTATAACTTATCTAATATGTACCAATGAGGTGTCACTACATTTATTTATTTTTTATATAATTTCTGATAAACTTTAAGCATTTTGTTACTAGTTCATACGGTACATAGGCATGTTCTAAGAACTTACACAATACATTTAAATTACAGTACATTTATTGTTACCAACAATGGCCGTGATGTTGGATGAATTGATTGAATTAATGAATAAATAAGAAAAGACATGCTGCGATGGTTCGGGCATGTTGAAAGAATGAGCAAAGAAAGATTGACGAACCAGATATATAATGCGAAAGTTGTGGGTGAAAGAGGCCCTGGCAGACCGAGACTCACATATCACGATCAAATAAATAAAACACTGACTGAAGGTGCATTAAAAGGCCTTCGTAACAAAAGGGCATGTATGAAGAGGTTGATGAACGTCGATGAAGCGAAAGAGGTATGTCGTGATCGTGTCAAGTGGCGCTCAATTGTCTCTGCCTACCCCGCAAGGGATCTGGCGTGAAGATGTGTATGTGTGTGTATGTATGAATAAATGACAACTGTATTATGTTCAAACCACAGACATTAAATTTAGTTCCCCCTACCGTCTACAAGGGGGCGCCACATACCACCACATACACCACATAAAAAACAAAAGTATAGTATTGCCCAATGTCATTGTCTTTTTAGTCATTTTAGTTGTATTAGGTACTATAATTTTATATACAAGTAGCCAGGCCACGCAGCGTCTTCACACCCTACGTGTTAAGCCTGGTTAGGCGGGATAATATTGCGAATTAGGGGTCGTATATGAAATGAAAGCAACTTACCCAGATCTCCACAATCCGCGTTCCACTAATACTCACATGTGTGTCAGTGTAGAATGATGTGGAGTGTTTATTGTCTGTTCTGTGTGTGTTCTGAGTAATCGTTAATATTTTGGGAGAGCACTGTGGTAATTTTAAACTTAAGAAAAAATAATAGTTGCAAGGCGGTTAGGACAGAAAAATTAAATTATGCGGTACGGTGACGAGGTCACACGAAAGAAATAAATTATGTCCACTAGGACGAAAAATAATTGTGCGCGCTGCTGCGTGTGGCCGCCCGGTATTTATACCAATAGACGTACACGCCACGCCGCGGTAAGTAGTGAAACTAGAGCTTCAACTAGCGGCGTGTCTATAGCCCCCGCCTTGAAGGAATAATCCTTCAAAACAAGGAACAAACAAAGAAAAATAATAAAAAAATAGATATAAGAATATATGCATGCGGAAAATAAAACTAAGAAAACCAAAAATAAAACAAATAACAAAAATAAAAAAAATAAAAAAAAGGAAGGAAAATAATATATGTCTATTGCGTTGGCAACGGACATAAGCGAACCACGGGTCTTTTATAAAAACCCTTTGATGTTTTGACCGTGGCCACCCGGACTATTCCATCCCGACCAGGATGGACCTCTGAAATGACACCAAGTTCCCATTGTAAGGGAGAAATCTTACCATCTTGTTTAATTACAACAATAGTTCCAAGTTTGACATTGTCGGATGAAACATTCCATTTTTGACGAGTCTGTAAGGTGCTAAGATACTCTAAGGACCATCTGTCCCAAAACGACTGCACAAGCTTATCGAGTAACTGATAACGTTCTAATAAATGCGACGGAGTATCTTCGACTGGCGGCGATGGTAAATACTTCAGTGGGGTAAGTGTTAGGAAATGAGACGGAGTGAGAGCTAACGGTTCCCCGGGATCTTGGCTTAAATTTACACAAAGCGGACGAGAATTTATAATATTCTCTATTTGACACAAAACTGTAGTCATTTCCTCATAAGTAAGGATTTGATTACCTACAACGCGGAATAAATGAGAATTGACATTTTTAATCATAGGTTCCCAAGCGCCGAAATGTGGAGCGATGGGAGGGATGAATTGCCAGTCTATTTTATACTCAGACAATTCATGTGATAAACTATTTTTATAATCAGAAGTAGAAATAAAGGATATGATATGGATATGAGGGAGACGTTTTAAAAATCTATAAATGTATACAACAATCCTAAGCAGCTTGCCCCACGAAGAATATTTAAGTGCGATTTTATATAAAAAATCTTCTTCTACGCAATCCAGAAGATTAGTAGAAGTAAGCGCGATAGTTTTTATTTCCGGGATATTATCAGAATTATCGACTTTAAACTTTTGGACAGGCCACTGATATACGTCCATGTCCATCCAAGGCGGACCAACAAACCACAGTGGATGTGTAACAAACTGCGAAGGTAACAATCCGCGAGAGAGGCAATCTGCCGGATTGGAGTTACCGGATATGTGATAAAAATATTTTGAATCTAATAAGTTTTGTATTTTGCTTATTCGATTCGCTACGAAAGTTTGAAAGCGGTGCGGAGAGGAATTAATCCAGTGAAGAGTAACAGTTGAATCTGAAAAGGCATATATATTTTCGATATTGATACGAGGAGAATAATTAGTTAAAACAGCACGAATTAATTTCGCGAGTAATAACGCGGCACATAGTTCGAGTCTCGCGAGAGATATAGTTTTTACAGGAGCGACCTTTGACCTTGAACATAACAACGTCGTGGTACAGTCGCCGTCGGTGTTGGCGTGCAGGTATACGACTGCGCCGTACGCCTGTTCACTAGCGTCGCCGAAACCAACTATAGAAACTCGACTATTTTTAAAAACATTTAAATGGCGGGGAAACCTGAGCTGATCCAAAAGTGACAACTCAGATTGAAATCTTGACCATGTGTTGATCACGTGATCAGGCGGCGTATCGTCCCAGTCAAGCTTTAGAGACCAAAGTTGTTTGATAAGAAGCTTGGCGAAAACGATAACAGGGCCAACGAGGCCGAGAATATCCCATAAACGGGCAATAGTGGATAGCATATTTCTCTTTGTACAAGAGCGCGGAGAGAGAGAGATAGTAAAGAAAAATACATCACTAGCGGGGAGCCATTGCATACCTAAAACTTTAAGAGAATCATCATTGTCAAGATTGACCGGGTCCGTAAGACGATATGACTCCGGCAAACACGACAACAACTCGCGACAGTTGGTTGCCCACTTGACCATCTCGAAACCACCGGCGGAAAACATATTAATAATTTGTTCGGCGGCTTCCGTAGCTTCCTGGACCTCCATGAAGCTGCTGGCCAAGTCATCTAAATATAAATCACGTAAAGCGAGCTCGGACGCTAATGGATACTTAGTTTGCTCCTGCTTAGCAAGCTCATGAACTGTACGAATGGCTAAATAAGGACTGACACAAAGTCCAAAACAGACGCGGCTAAAAGAAAAATATTTAAGCGGTTCATTTTTGTTAAAACGGTAAATTATTTGTTGAAACGAGCGATCCTGTTCACGTACAATAATCTGGAGATACATTTGACGTATGTCGGCGGTGATGGCAATTTTAAAAAGACGTAGGTTTAATAAGATATTAAATAAATCGTTTTGAAGAGGTGGGCCAGTATGTAAAATATCGTTCAAAGAAACTTTAGAATCCGTCGCACAGCTGGCGTCAAGAACGACCCTCAGCTTTGAGGTCAGTTTGTCCTCTCGTAGTACACCATGATGAGGTATGGTATAACCCTCAGTACAATTTTTGGGTTCCGATATTTCACATAAAAAACCCTGGTTTATATAATCGAGAATAACCTCGTCGTATTGACGTTTGAATGCGGGATATTTAGTAAATTTGCGTTCTAGATTATAAAAACGTTTAGTTGCAATTTTAAGCGAATCGCCGAGGCGAGCGGGTTCTAAATTAAATGGTAAACTAACAATAAATCTCCCAGAGGGATCGCGGGACGTCGAAGAAGTATAATATTGTTCACATTGTTTATCTTGGTCGGATAAAATAGGCTCGTCATTAACATCTTCTAACTTAAAGAACTTGCTTAGATCATCGTGAATGGAATCTGTGGTAGAAAAATAAGAAAGAGTACAGTCAGATTCCGAGGATATTTCTGCTTCGCCCATAATCACGTAACCAAGAGTGGTAGAAAACGCTGAAGGCATATGCGGAGGACCGGTAATTTTTACCGGTAACAATAAGTCAACAAATAACTTTGCGCCGATCAATATATCGATACAGTCTGGTTGGCCAAACTCCTCGTCGGCAAGAGATAAGCCTCGTAAATAATCGATAGAATTTAAGTTAATTTTACAAGTCGGTAACTTATCGGTAATCTTGTCCAACACTAACGTCTCGATATCGTAAGATTGATCGGGATAAACACGAGATGAAAAATTAATAAAAACCTTACCTTTTGTACTGCTACAGTTATCACCCAATCCTTTGATAATTGTTTTACGATTGAGTTGATTTACACTTAAACCAAGTTTACGACAACACTCACTTGTTATGAAATGGTTTTGAGAACCAGGATCAATGATACACCGACACATTTTTAAGTTTCCGTAACGATCTAAAACATTCACTCGCGCCGTACCTAACAAAACACTACGAGAAACTAATCTTTTGTTTATGTCATTCGCGAAGTTAGCCGACATTAGCGATACGTTGCCAGCTGAACCATCGGAAGTGTGAGCGGGAGGTGTGTTTTGCTCGGGCCGTGCGGCGGTCGAGAACGAGACGAGAGAACTTTTTGCAGTTTGAGCGCATGAGGGTAGTCGTGAATTTGTATCTGGATTAGTCATATTTGGGTACTTTGTTTGATGCAAATGTAATAAACTATGATGTTTGTAATTACAGTACCTACAAGTTTTTGCACTTCTACAATTACTCCACCTATGTTTTTGGCTGAGGCAATTGGTACAAAATTGTTGTTCTTTTATGAAATGAAGACGTTCGTTAGGGGAAAAATCGAGAAATTTAGGACAATTATAAATGTACTCATGAGAGTCTTTACACAAAAAACAGTTTTCAGAATGGGTATTTAAATAAGAATGAGCGATTTTAGGAGAAACATATTTAGGTTTTTCGTCTATTTTTACAGTAGGTTTAGAAGTGCCGGGATTTATACGTTGCATGATTTTAGCCTGCCCTTTTACGAAATTTATAAAAGTATCGTAGCTAGGTATGTCCACATCTCGGACGGACATTTCGAAAGCCTTTGAAGTATCCTTATCCAAACGTTTTAAAGCAAGATATATGAAAATGTAATCAGATAATTTCTCAATATTTAAATCTTTTAGCGCGGCTATCGACGCGGCGAATTTATCAATAAAAGTTTCGATCATTGCTGCGCCGGCTGGATTGGGCAAAGGTTTTAGGTCAAAAATCTGGTCGAGAAAAGTAGTAGCTAAAAAACGCTTGTCTTCGTATTTGGATAATAATAACTTCCAAATCGTTTCGTAATTTTCGGAGGTGGGGGAAATGCCAGAGAAAACAAGTTGCGCTTTACCCTTTAACTTGCCGAGTAAATAATACAGTTTCTCAGATTTACTAAGTTTTGGATTACAGTGAATTGTATTTTTAAACGTTTCGTAAAAAATACCCCACTGAGTTGGATTACCAAAAAACTCTGGAATATCAATCGGCGGCAATCTAGGCTTTGAAGATTCAAAGCAGACTGTGTCGGGGTCTGATGAAACCTGTGTTAATTTATTTTTGATACGACGTACTCGACAATACAGGTCTTCGAAAGCACTCCATCCCGAAAAATTAGGCGAATAATCGGGATCCAGCAGTGTGTTGGTATCGTTTATCTCTCGAAGACATTGCATGTAATCTTTGCGAATGTCATCGATAGTTTCGGAGCATGATAAAAACTCCTCGCGGCGTTCACTAGTATTAAGCGATGAAGAACTATCAAATATGTTTTGTAAACGAGAAAAATAAGCTTCACGACACTTGTGCAGCATGGAAAGCTGAGAACCTAGAGACTTAACACCTTTAGACATAGTAAAATATGAAAATAGCCTACAAATAAAAAGGAATAAATATAAAAATGCGTTGTTAATTTAAATTTAAATTAACAAAATGATAGAAAATTAATAAATTGCGGTGGCGACACAAAAAATAAATAAATTATGTAGGTACAAAAAAAAACGCGGGTTTAAAAGTTAAATTTACCACATGCATAAATCACAAAATTTTAGGAAAATGCGGGGTTACACGTAAACGTGTGATAAAAACGAAGAAATTTCTAGAAAATGAGGAGTTCATTCCTCACAGGAGGCACCAAAACTATAGCCAGGCCACGCAGCGTCTTCACACCCTACGTGTTAAGCCTGGTTAGGCGGGATAATATTGCGAATTAGGGGTCGTATATGAAATGAAAGCAACTTACCCAGATCTCCACAATCCGCGTTCCACTAATACTCACATGTGTGTCAGTGTAGAATGATGTGGAGTGTTTATTGTCTGTTCTGTGTGTGTTCTGAGTAATCGTTAATATTTTGGGAGAGCACTGTGGTAATTTTAAACTTAAGAAAAAATAATAGTTGCAAGGCGGTTAGGACAGAAAAATTAAATTATGCGGTACGGTGACGAGGTCACACGAAAGAAATAAATTATGTCCACTAGGACGAAAAATAATTGTGCGCGCTGCTGCGTGTGGCCGCCCGGTATTTATACCAATAGACGTACACGCCACGCCGCGGTAAGTAGTGAAACTAGAGCTTCAACTAGCGGCGTGTCTAACAAGTATATATATATTATATTGACATTTATATTTTTTTTTTTTTTTTTTAGCTTATAAGTTTAGTATGTAGTATGACAACGCCCGTATACAACTGCAAAATACATTTATGACATTATATATACATTCAGAATGTATATAAAGTTGTTTGGTGGATTAATGTGTCTGTTTTGTCTTAATTTCTATTGTTAAAATAAATAATTGTTATTGTATTGATGTATTTGACGTGTAAGTGCCTAAAGTAGGCCTACTTACTGAATGGAAGACCAAGTCAACAAGTCTTGTATCAGAACAGATGGTCTCAGTCAGGTCTGCACTCTTGATATGACTCATGCAATAATTCATATAGTAAGAAAAGTTAGGGACTGATGTCAGTCATGAGTGTCTGATTCCAGTTGCTAACATTCATTTACCCTGCGCGCCACTTACCATCAGGTGGGAGCAAGGTCACATATCATAGTAGTATAAAAAAAAAAAAAATTTTTTTTCTTAATTCTATTAAAAACGAAGTCTCTAAGGATTAAAGTAAAAAAATGCGTGTGCTTATGATTTTTTTTTTTCATTACAGCCCCTAGAACACAGCGTCCTAGACCTCCACTGCTGGAGATGGGCCTTCCAGAACATATATCTGGAGAATTTGGCCTACGCTCGCCACGCTAGCCAGACGGCTTGGCGAGGATATGATGTAATTTTTTATGACAATTTATTAACGATTCCACGGATAGTGGAACCGGCACCGACCGACGGCTTAACGTGCTCCTTGAGGCACAGGAACGGTGGTGTTGTAAATCTATGACAAATATACGTAAGAAATGTGTATTTCTCATTGGTACATGCCGGGTGGGTTTGAACCGACCTTTGTAGGATTTAAGGAACGCGTTCTTACAACCGAGCCACCACCGCGCCTCTATGAATATTTATTAATATTTAATAACCACAGTATTTTATGCCCAATTTGCAGGCGAGCTGAATTGAATAGAAAATTTATGGTAGAAAGATATTCATGGCGTGAAATTATCGGCTATAAATTTGAGAATAGACGGAGAATGGAGGACGTATGGGATACAGAATGACCACTCTCACAATATACTTTTTTTTTTAAATATACTAGCAGTTTATGTGACCTTGTGCCTACCTGATGGTAAGCGAGGTCCATGAATGTTAGGAACTGGAATCAGTTTGAATGACTGATGACAATTCAAGCCTGATCCCGAAACGTGTGGATACACTTTACTGAGTTTATCGGCACGAACGGTGGATACTTATTTGTTGTTCTCGTTGAAAGTATGTGCCATTTGCAATGATGTCAAATGCCAATTTTTACTTTCAATGAGAACTTTATTTATTTATTTATATTGAAGTAATATACAAACAGTATAAAAGAATTACAATATAAATTAAAACTACTTAAAAGTAAAAAATAAAATAAATATAAACTCAACCTAATACTGCTTCCGTGGTCTAGCGGTTAAGTCCGTGGATTTAGACTCGGAGGTACCAGGTTCGATTCCTGGTCGGGTCACAAAAGTATTAATTAATGTATATAAATACATTTAATTAATATTTAATTTATTAGTGATATTTCTCGAGTTTGGTACGCTGGAAACATCGACGAGCTTGCCACTTGTCATGATTGGCCTATAGTAAAGTTGGCTAAATGTGAATCCGCTTATTTATAAGCGTGGTTTCTGACCACCCCGAAAGGGAAACGGTCGTGATGATACTTTACTTTTTTTTAAACCTAATAAAAAATAAACTATAAGTAAAAAATGTCCTCTAGAGACGGCCCTTCAGTGATAGTCCCAAGAAGACTGGCAACATTTGCCCTCTGTATAGCTAAGCAAATACGTTGGCAGAAATAATTGCCAGCATTCCTGTCTCTAGACTTTTCCGTTTGGACAACTCCTTGGCTGAGTGTCCCCATGGGCCCATCGTCTCGACCCCAAACGGCGCAAATTCGTAACCTGTACTGAGGTTGGCGTATTTGCGCAGCTTGAGGTTCTCAGCAGAAACCGGATGTGTGTTGGGGCAAATGTAAAATAACACAGCTTGAAACAAGACTTACGTTAAAACTACTTTAAGAAAGTTACTTTAAGATTTAGGATTTCGTTTCGAAAAATAATAATAAAGATATAGATTAAACTAGCTGTTTTACCAGGCTTTGCCCGTGTAAACGGCGATACGAAATTATTTTCGTTGCGCATTGTTTTGATTTTGCTATATTTATTATTTTTAGAAAGTGAGAGTCAAGATTATTTTTGAAGGAGACTGCACAAAGGGAAGTGGGAAAGAAGGAATCCAACACGGCATCTTTGCGTTTAAATCCACGGACTTAGAAGCTAGACCACGGAGGCAGTGTATAAAATTAATCCTTGTAATAAATAAATATTTCCAGACAGGTCACACAGCGCCATCTAGTTTCCGTGGTAAGCTACGAGGCTTGTGTTACGGAAACTAGATGGTTGATAAACTACATATTATACTTTTTTTTTGTAAATATACCCAGACCGAGACAAATTATACAATGTACAACTTGTCCCCGGTGGGAATCGAAAGCACGACCTCCCGAGTTCACGGCAACGTTTGTTACCACTAGACCACGGAGGCGGTCAAGTATATATTTCAACAAATAGTTAGTTTTTCTATTTGAAGATCTAATCTCCGAACTTTAAGAGTGACCCTCCAGATATGAAAATAAAAAGCTTGTTCTCGAATGATGAAGTTGTCCCTGGCGACACCTGCTTCCTATTGCATAATACCTACCTATCGTTGGCTAAAGGAAAGTAGACTTTATCCTTGTACTATTGGCCAATTCAGCAAGCTTTTAAGGTTTAACGCCTCTCACTCGCACAATCCAATATTTTAAAAGATAGTTACTGCTGCAACAGGTATTGTAATCTCATAGGGACTGATAACTAAATTTAAAAGGTTATTAATTGATCGTTGTGGTGCAGTTCTGTATATGTTTTATTTTGTAAATCTGATATAGCTGAGTTTTCCTTGCAGATTCCTTTCTCAGTCAGATTAAACATTAACAGGTCACTGGAATCTGCTAAGCTGCTGGTCTTCTGCTAACAGCTTACTTATTGGACCACTTTGCTGCTTAGTCTTCTACTAGCAGGAGTAGAATCATTCAAAATAATTAAATTATTGACGTTTCATAAATGCCTGTAATAGGTTTACGTGAATAAAGATATTTTGACTTTGACTTTGAAATATATCTAATCTATTATTATCATTAATAAAATACTTTATTGCACTTTAACTTAAAAGTATGTACAAAGGCGAACTTAAAGCCATTTCGGCTTTTTCTACCAGCTAACCTTTGGGAGAGTGAGACGGTATAATATGTGGGGTGAAAAGAGATTGTCCAAAACCAGGCCCCAACATTTTTTCAGTGTGCCTCAACAAAATACAATTAAATAATCATAACAATTAATTGTGTTTTTTTTTATTTACTTACTACATCTCTTTTTACCCAGCATTAAAATATTATTTAATTAAATAGTCAATTGATTAGGATTTTTATTTATGATTTTTTTTTTTGGTTCTCTTCTCCCAATGGATGATGAATGAGATGATAGGGAAGGCAAAGGGTCTAGCCCATACAGCCAAGTCTGACGTAATATATCTTTCTTTTTAATAAGTTAATGAGGTCATCATCAAATTCCAGATGCTGCAGAATTTGATGCTTTTCGTAAAGCGGCACCATAGCTCAAACACGTCGGGTAAAATATGGGAGTTGACAGCGCGGGAAAACCGCAAAAAATAACCTGCAACTTGTGCTCCATATTTAAAGTCCAATTTATCGTTTTCTATAATTATTCACATTGTAGCACATTATTAAACCAAACAACACCACTTTAGACTAATAATATCCACAGTAAATTAATTTACAAAACAAAATTTATCTTCGAATAAAAAATAAATAAAATAATAGAATGTTACTAAGATGAAATTTTTAAATTTAAAATATACTTTTTTTTGCTTGGTATATTGCTTACAACAAAATAATCAATTTGAAAGTGAACGTAAAACACAACCATAACCAGTTTTTTTTTAATAATAATAAACTTTATTGTTTAAAAAAACTATACCATATACATTTGGAACAGTTAAATTGATCAATGCTTTGTATACAAAGCTCTGACTCCCGAACTAAATAAATAAATAAATATTTCCAGACAGGTCACACAGCGCCATCTAGTTTCCGTGGTAAGCTACGAGGCTTGTGTTACGGAAACTAGATGGTTGATAAACTACATATTATACTTTTTTTTTTTGTAAATATATACATATTATACATATAAACACCCAGACCGAGACAAATTATACAATGTACAACTTGCCCCCGGTGGGAATCGAACCCACGACCTCCCGAGTTCACGGCAATGTTTGTTACCACTAGACCACGGAGGCGGTCATTGGAACTATTTGTATGTGTTTTATCAGGAGTCAGTGTCAACACCGGTGTGTAATTAATTCTGTACCGATTGGCCTAGCTTTGATTCTCATACCGTTTGACTTCTGTCTTGTAATATTTAATGTCTCTGACCTCCATCAATAGATTGTTAAGTTGAAGCCTGAAACAGCTGTTATTATTCCGAAGCGGAACTTCCCATGACTCAACTCCGGAGCTTTTATATACATAAGGGTTCCTATAGCCACGAGTTACGGAAAACGGGAACAAATTTTAAAAACGTACTTATATTAAATTACCTAACAAATTATTAGATTAGAATTATTTATTTAAAACTTTATTGCACACAAATATACAAAGTGACATACCTCGTTCCGAATCAAGCTCAGAGCACTTAGAATGAATATGGTACTAACGTCGTTCCGAATCAAATATCACGATTTGGATGCTCAGAGCGTGATATCAATTCGGAACGGTCTAAATCACATTTTCATTCATAATATGATAGTTTTTTTTTTAAATGTATGATAGATAAATTGCGGATTCCACATCTTTGAGTATGAATACTTACAAACATAACATCTCTCGGTTTGTTCATCTTTATATGTGTAAAGTTTAATATTATTAACTTATTGTGATCTTTTAAAATAACTTGCCGTGTTACAGACATATCTTTTTCACTTCCTACTTAAATATTCACATAGCTTTGGCAAAACAGTTTATACGCGTCTCGGAACACCTTTAAATGTGTCACTATACATATACGCATCACGCGGCTCTCAACGACATCATCCGAAAAATACCTATCAAAAAACTATTCTACATTATAGAGGTGGTAGGCGGACTAATGTTAGTAATTTGTCCAGTCTGCCGGGGTGGGGAAGTATCCACCCCGCTTGTGCCGATAAACCCAGTAAAGTGAATCCACACGTTTTGGGATCAGGCTCGAATAAAGCCCCAGTTAATAATAATAATAATAAATTGTTTATTATCAGGTAACAGATGGCCCATAGATAAATACCTTACAACTAAAATACATATAAAAATATCATTAACTTAAGAATAATAAAATTAATTAATCTAAAGCTTCCGTATCTTCATCTTCTGTGGTCATAGAAGTACCCATCAGGTACTGTGATCACCTTCTGAGGAGTACGATAAACTTCAGTGGACGGTGCCGGCGTCCCTGCTGGGGGTGGTGCAGAGGGAGTAGGTGCTGCGCGGGGCCCAGGAACATCGTTGGTGCTGCGTGAAGCAAATCCACGAATGTATTTGCGGTACACAACACCGAGCGGCCAGAATTCCTTCTTTAGGAATATTTTGAGGTGCTCTGACCGCACACGAACCCTAAAGACCTTGAATCCG
Organism: Tinea semifulvella; assembly: GCA_910589645.1. Taxonomy (NCBI): domain Eukaryota; kingdom Metazoa; phylum Arthropoda; class Insecta; order Lepidoptera; family Tineidae; genus Tinea; species Tinea semifulvella. Next base: position 8,550,478 of record OU342618.1, on the reverse strand, counting down.
GTGTCATCCCAATGAGAAGGTAACTCGTCGATAGCAGCGACAGAGTCGATCTCCCCTCGGTCCCGTATGTGTCCGAGAACATCTTGGGATGACATGTCCTTGCGCAGCCGCGATACATAGATATAGGAATAGTTAAGCCGGCATAGTGTTAGGAACTGATGTCAGTCATGAGTGTCTGATTCTAGTTGCTAACAGACCTTACCATCAGGTGGGCAAAAGGTCACATGTCGTGCTACTATAAAATAAAAATAAAACTAAATATGGTTTACCACCTGGGAGTGTACCTAAAACGTTAATGTTTTGTTTTAGGTAGTTATGTCACTTGGTGTCGCCTCACTCTTGATAAATTCATTTTTTCAGTTCTTTATTTCTTTTTAGTTTTTATTTAAAGTTATTTTTTTACACAGTCGGGTTTTGTGGTTTTGGTCACCCGCGCCACGTTCTCCTTTGCGTGTTGCACTGAGTTGTTGAGTAGCAGGAGTCGCCGTGGTATATGGGTACTGAACACGCAAATCTACGATCCCAGCTCTAATTAAACGCGGTGCAAACTAACCGCCCCTCGATCGCTTTCGAGTCTAGGGTAACCACAGTTTTTTGAAAAAACACAAATTTATTAATAATACTAAAATACCTAATCCATGCCGCATTACTCGTCACGCGGCTCTCAACGATATCATCCGAAGGGCTTTTGTCACTGCTGGAGTACCCGCTATCCTAAAACACTCTGGGATCAGATGTCCCAAAGCTCGACTAACTAAATCGACAAAGAGTTTTTTGTGCAATGGTATCAAGCTATATAATAAATTATCATCATATATAACAAATTTAGATTTTGAGAAATTTAAAACTTTGCTTAAAGGCATTTTAATAAAAAAAAGTCATTATGAGCTTAAAGATGCAATGAAAGATACTATTGCATAGAAGTACTTGGCTTAAAATTTTAATTCATGTTCTAATTTAAATAACTATTTTCTTTTTTATAGCTATTATTATGATTTTTATTTTATGTTTATAAGTTGACACGGCCTTTACAGCCACGAATTTATATTTAGTTGACTCGGCCTCTTTACAGCTACGAATATATGTTTAATTGACATATTATTATTATTTACATTGTAAGGTGACACGGCCCGTATACAGCCACGAACTAGTATTAAGATTTGATATTTATTATTATTGTTAGATTGTAAGCTGACTCGGCCCTTTTACAGCCACGATCATTAAGTAGTTATTAAGTTACCTTATTATTATAATTACCTTTTTTTTTTTTTTTTTTTTTTTTTTTTTTTTTTTTATACGGAGCACGACATGTGACACCGCGCCCACCTGATGGTAAGCGGTACGCGAGGTCCGACATCAGTCCCTACCACTATGCCGGCCTATAAAGATGCTTTTTCACACTTCGTTTGAAGGACTCCAGGTTATAGGAGTGGGGAAATACACTGGCTGGGAGAGCATTCCACATCTTCAGCGTGCGACAGATGTAAGAGTCTCCAAATTTGTATGTACGCGTAGGGATAGTGGCTACGGTATGTGGATGCATATTTTGGCCTGTGCGAGTGGTTCGGTTGCTTCTAACACACATAAATATGGATTGTTTACCTGTTACGGTCCAACCATGATTACCTAACTGATGTTTGTTTATATTTTTGTATGTTTTTGTTATATATTATTTTAGTGGGAGCGATATCAAGAGACCCGACGGAATGACTGTTGGGCCGTGGAAACTTGGAAGGTCTTTGGTATGGGATGCGACGTGTGTTGATTAGCTCAATCTCACATTCATGCGACCTTGTCACGCGCGGGAAATGCGGTGATTTCTGCTGACAACACGCCAACCTTAGTACTGGCGAATTTGCGCCGTTTGGGGTCGAGACAAAGGGCCCATGGGGACCCTTAGCCAAGGGTCTGGCCAAGGAGTTGTTAAAGCGGCTGACGGAAGAGTATGGAGACAGGAAGGCTGGCCATTATTTCAGCCAACGTATTAGCCCCGTTATAACTATAACTGATGGGACGTCACTTGAGGATATTTTTTATTTATAGTTATTTTATTTTTTTATTAGCTTTAATTTATGGTTTTTTATTTTATTTTGTAATTATTGTTTTATATATTTTTATTTTCAAATAAATTTTACTAGGAGGCAATCCATGTGAAAGTAAAGATTATCAACATACATGACAAATATTGTTATAATTCTCTTTTTATTTGACTGCGCAACGCAAAGATGGATTATGTGTTTATCAGCCTATGTATGTATGAATTTTTCAAGTGTGCCTTCAAATCCTAAACTACAAGGAATGTCGGAAAATGCTCAAAAGAGTCACAGGGCTGATTTTTATAAAAACTAAAACTTCACATTTGTTTTATTTTATTTATTTTCCTAGCCGGAAATCGAAACGGTTAATTTTAAAGAAAAAAAGTCATTCTGTATTATTGCACCAGCTGATAGTGTCGCTTGTAAGGATCAAATTTTGGTAAGTAACTTCAAATGGCAAACTTAAGGAATTGATGACTATCATTTCAAACAATTTATTAGGTAAGGCTTTAAAACACAAAAAAAAACATCAATATGAGCACTTAAAAAATCACCTGTATGTATGTATGTTTGTTCCTCTGTGGCCCATTGACGATTTTGATGAATCTCACGTAAATCGTTTCGTCTTTATCACGCTAGTGTCACTGAAGATATGACATGCATCAAAAATTTCATTCATCATTACAGCCCCTAGAACACGGCGCCCTAGACCTCCACTGCTGGAGATGGGCCTTCCAGAACATATATCTGGAGAATTTGGCCTACACTCGCCACGCTGGCCAGACGGCTTGGCGAGGATATTATGTTAATTTTTATTGACAATTTATTAACGATTCCACAAGTTGGTATTAGTTTAACCGGGACCGACGGCTTAACGTGCTATCCGAGGCACGGGAACGGTGGTGTTGTAAATCTATAACAAATGTACGTAAGAAAAGTGCTTTTCTCATTGGTACATGTCGGGTGGATTTGAACCGACCTTTGTAGGATATAAGGAACGCGTTCTTACAACCGAGCCACCACCGCTAAAATTTAATTAAGGGCGACTAATTATAATTTTGTATATTTTATTACATAGCAACCCATTGCTAAGAAGATTTGAACCTGTTAATGAGGTTTTTAATGCTTTTCTTGGACTCAATCACGGCATTATAGCCCAAACACGTCGGGTTTAATATGGGAGTTCACAGCGCGGGAAAACCGCAAAAAATAAACTGCAACTTGTGCCCCATATTTAAAAGTTCAATTAATCGTTATTCATAATTATTCACATTGTGGAACATTATTAAACAAAACAACACCACTTTTAACTAACAATATCCACAGTAAATTAATTTACAAAACAAAAACTTGCACTTGACATGTCCGCGCAAAATGGCGCGAAGGACTCCAGGTAGTCCTATTCTGTTACCTACTCTATAAGCGCTCGATCTTGACAGCTGCCGGGAAAATATCAACTTTAATAGCGTGATGTATAAAAATAAAAAAAATAAAAAATATTTATTGACACCAATTTTTAACATCCTATATACATAAATTGCTATCTAGGAAATTATATCATTTATTTATCATACATTGAGCTAGGACAGGCTAACAGAACTGTTAGTAAGTGTACTGGTTTCTGCACTAGATAATTCTGTCAAGGCACAGAAACCAGATTGATCAGGGAAGGTGTAGTTTCTTGATCCTAGTTTTGCAACACTCGAATGTGGCTGTTATATCTTATTTGTGTATTTATTTATATTTAGTTACTTATATTTGCTATATATTATATAGTTAATGGATTCTATTATATAACGTTTGCGCTTAGGGCTGCAGAAAATCTTTCTTTAGTTTTACTTAAATAATGGCAGAGGCAAGTCCTTATAACAAAATAAAGAAATCTCTTTCGTTCCACTTCATCCATCTGTAACAATAAAGAAATAGACAAAAGATTTGTAAGTATTTAAGTTCATTTAATTAACAGAGACGTAACGAAAAGCGCCTAACAATACAGGTTTAAGCGGATACACTTTTAAGTAGCAAAAGAGAAGCTAATTATTGTTTTAATACGATGGACATAGACATATGTGAAAGGACCGACCCAAATGACTGGTCAGGCTAGGTTAGGTAACGAGCCGCCTGGCGGTGGTCGTTTGCGTATTGCTTCCCACCGCCCGCCATCCAACACGTCAAGCGGAACACAATCAGGTTTTAGTCGGTGCGAGCCCGATATAAAGGCAATATAATGCGCTACGTGTGCAGTATAAATAATGCATTCATGCTAGTGCAGTGCATCAAGTATGTTTGCGGAGGCAAGAGTAGATTGCTTCTATGCCACAATGCGCAAGAAGTGTGGGTCTCTGCTTGGTCGGGTGCGAGACAGCGGCAACAGTATCCTTAGAATGGTCGCTGAGAGCCTTAACTCTCCGTACATGTCTCGTTGCTGTGGCGTGCATGTGCGAGGAGTTGGCCTTAGATGAATGTGAAAAAAAAAAAAAAAAAAAAAAACTTGGGTTATTATTAGGTTAGTGCTAACATAGTTTTATAAGGTTTTCTGTTACTAACACTATGAATCTAGTAATTCAATAAACAAATATTATATTATTATTGAGGTTATAATAAAAAAAAAGATAACGAGCCGTCAAGTTCTATGAATGTTGTATTCCATACTTAACGAGACTTATTTATTCATTACAGCCCCTAGAACACAGCGTCCTAGACTTCCACTGCTGGAGATGGGCCTTCCAGAACTAGAGAATTTGGCTTACACTCGCCACGCTGGCTAGACGGCTTGGCGAGGATATGATGTCAATGTTTATGACAATTTATTTATTATTTATTCTTTATTTGTCACCGAACGTTTCCACCGGAATTTGGTTAGGTTAGGTTAGGTCCATGATTACATCAATTTCTACATTCGATATTTTAATTTAATTACCGAACTAAATCGTGCCTGGTTATTTTAAAAGCAATTTTATTTATTTAATTATTTATTCGTGGGAAAATTTACAGCCTTTGCAATATTATGTATACAAAAAATATCTAATCTCAAAGCCTTACAAATTTTCACCGTTAGCTATAATGAAAAATAATAAAAATAAGAACCAACAAAATCAGTACAATAACAATGAGATATGAAATAACAATTGCATTTGTATACTGATCCCGTTTTACACCTTAAGAATTATACAATATAATAAAATTAATTAAGTGCAACAACAAGTATTAGTAACAATAAGTAGGTACTCAAACAACACTTTACAAATTTTTATAAGAAACATAAATGAAACATAAGTAATAGGAAAATATATAAAATAAACTAAAACAAGGATCAAATAAATAATTTAAAATAATAATAATGTAATATTTCAACATTTTAATGGACAAAGAACAGAACAAAGAACAGAACTGGCGGTACCTTTAGAAGATAGATAAATTATTATTATTTAAACTTAAAATTAGATTAGATGCGGCTGTACGGGGGCGTTGTCAATTTTAAAACTAGATTAAGTGTACTTATATAAAATTAATTTAAATCTCAAAAAAATATGACCTTAAAATTAAATTATTATATTTTTACAGAGATAATGTCAAATGATTGCGGCTGTAAAAGAATTAACGATTCATTCCACAAGTTGGCATTAGTGGAACCGGCACCGACGGCTTAACGTGCTCTCCGAGACACGGGAACGGTGGTGTTGTAAATGACAAATGTACGTAAGAAAAGTGTATTTGTCCCGAGCCGAGTCCTATACACCCAATTATTTGAAGGATTATTTTACGTGCCACATACTCGTATGAGATGACTCTTCGCTCTTCATCTAAAGATACGCTCTCTATTCCCACTCACCATACTACCTGTGTATCCAAATCATTTGCAGTTGTGGCTGACCTTTGGATTTAGCTGCCAGTTAAAATCCGCCAAGCTCCTAATAGAGGTATTTAAAAAAAACTAGTATGCTCAATTCTTGCAAGACCGAGGTTCGTAATTTTCCATGTTCCTTCTTTTGTTAGCTTAGTTTTAATCAGACTGTGATTTATCATTAGTAGGTATAGTATTGTATATATTATATTGTATTGTTAATATTTTTATTTATGTACTCTTCAAGTTAATTAAGTATTGCATCTCCCTTATGAACTTACTGCATTCGATGTCCCGAAGTTTTGACCGACATAGAATGTCTAGCGCATTAGGTAATTTGTGCAATTAATTTAAATAAAAAAAAAATATTAAAAACATTGTCAAAATGAAAAATGTGATAATCTGTTCAAATTACATTATCCATTTTGGGCTATTTTGTGTACTATTTGTGCTGTGTACAATGTTAAAGATCAAAAGAAGTAAGCAAGAGATACAGAACTCTGCTCCCCAAACCATTATGTTGTATCTTGGGGAGCAGAAAAGTTGACAAGCCTAGTTTCATTGCGACCTAGTTTATGTTAACACATATATAAGAGTTGTAGAGCGGTGGTGCTTGTAAGAACAATATACTTGAAAGTAAATAATCCTAAAAAAAAGGTTGGTCGAACCCCGGCATGTACCAATGAGAAATACGCTTTACTTAAGAAATTGTAATTTAATTAGACACTCATGACTGACATCAGTCCCTAACACTATGCCGGCTTGACTGGACATGACGGCAATTCGAGCCTGATCCCGAAATATGTAGATACACTTTACTGGGTTTATCAGCACGAACGGTGGATACTTCCCCACCCCAGCAGACTGGACAAATTACCACTATCAGTCTGCCTACCACCTATTATTAGAACCTCACCAACCTGTCTTGCCAGCGTGGCGAGTGTAGGCCGAATTGCCCAGAATTTTCTGGAAAGCCCAACTCCAACAGTGGAGGTGTTGCTCTCTAGGCTAACTATTATTGTTATTTATTAGGTTTATAATATTATATTTATTTATTTAGTACACACAGCAGTACATATATTATCACACACATAACATAGTATAGTTATAGCTTATCTAATATATGTACCAATTAGGTGTCACAGCATTCACCAATATAAAAAGAAGAAGAAATTAAAAACTTATTACTGTTAAAACAATTAAAAACTTACTACTGTTAAAACAAAAAAAAAAAAAAATTACAAAAACTATCAAATTTACAAAATAAAAATATGACTTCTAAAATAAAATTATACATTTTTCTCTTTTTTAATAGAATTAATTAGGAAACATAAAAATTGTATATTTTTATTTTTATTTACCAATATTTTTTTATAAAAATAACTTGAGTCTGAGGTGCGTAAGGCTCCTACAGAGGTCTAGGGTTCTGTGTTCTAGGGGCTGTTATGAATGAATAAAAATGTAGGCAACACAATTGTCCACATCCTTACACATATACGTCGGTGACGCTAAAGAACGTTGGAGCTCATAAGCCGCTTGTAACGGGGAGAATGCCTATATACAGATATACCTATACCCAAAGAGTAAAGTGTAATACTGTACAGAATCAAGAACAAGTGGGTCTTAGTCGGGTTCTTCACAACAATGGCAGAAAATCTATACAGGGTTGGAAAAATTAATCGTACATGCATTTTTAAATACAAAACCGCCTCCGTGGTCTAGTGGTAACAAACGTTGCCGTGAACTCGGGAGGGGTTGGCGTATTTGCGTAGCTTGAGGTTCACAGCAAAAACCTTCGCACTCCCTGCGCTTGACGAGGTCGCCTGGATGTGGGATGGGGCTAATATATATTTTTTAAATCCTGAAAATTTAAGTTATCAATGTTAGTATTCTGTGGATGTAATGTGGTCTTCCAATCATACTGCAGAATAGCATGAAATTCTCCCACGGTGCAAAAATGCAAATGCAATCGGGTGCAAATGAGGGACCGTGCTGTGCATGTTGATAAGGTAACCCCATGATCTTCAAATTAAATAGATGTAGTATTGTATTCCAAAAAGGGTCCACAAAATGAAGTATTAAAAACAAAGGAATTTAATTTTAAGTATCGTTCACTATACTATATATATATAGAATTGTTGCTTAGTCATTGTTAGTTGTGTTTAATTGTGTTTGGATAGGGTTAGGGTGTTATTGTTAATTTAAGATTTATTTTTTATTTTCCTTTTAGTTTTAGGTCTTGTTAGGTTAACTTAATTTAATTTTATATAATTTCTTTTTTTTTTCAATAACTTTAATGTATTTTGAAAGACGTTTTGATTAATGCATGCTGTAATGGTCTGTAATAAAAAGGGCAATAACCATGTGTTAGTTTTAGTAATATTATAAATATGATTGTACCTTTTGTTGACTGTTCCTTGAATAAATAAATAAATAAATACCCCTATCAACTTTTTCCTGAACTACTCGTACCAGACGACGCGACGCGACAGATGGCCGAAGAAAGAAAACATTTTTTTGCCTTACAAATAACATCATTCATTTTGGGCTATTTTTGTACTGTGTACAATAATAATAAAATAAAAAAAGTAGTATCGATACATTTATAGACAAGACTAATGTTATTTTTACCATATATATTTGCCCAATTATACTATTGGGAAAATAAAATACATATGTAGTTTTCGTATCAATCAAGTCCTTTAGTACTAGATCTTTTATGATGATATTTTAAACTTCAAGCAACCTAAACCATATAAAATAAACAGTTTTTTCTACTTAAATTGTAATCTTGTTGAAATAATTAATTATGCATATATAACTGTGAATACAATTAAGCCCAACGATACAATTAAGAAACGAAACGCTCTGTTCATAAACGCTTTACTCGTAGTTGTAAATATCGTGACGTCACAGCGCATAAAACATATAAAAAATTTATACAGATAAATAAATAATTACGTAAGGACTTTAAAATATTTCCAGTGTGGTGGAGGTCCGCTTGAAAGTTTACAAAAATAATTTTAAACAATACACTAACCAACACACTCTTCTTTAATGTGTTGTGACGTCACAGAGATGGCGCGATAGTAATGTATTTAATGTTATCATCACCAGCACAGCAATATCAATTATTTTTTGTATGGAAAACAGTTTTCTTTCGAGATATTCGAGTACTTGTATAATTTTTAAACTGGACAAGTATCTAATGACAACAATTTTATAAACTTTACACCAGTGCTTGATATAGGCATATCAGCAATGCGCTGATTGCCTATTAATTAAGAATAACAATAGTGTATATATCTTAAAAATCAATCGTACATATTCCTTATTAGAAGTAAAGAAAAGTAAAGTATCATCACAACCGTTTCCCTTTCGGGGTGGTCAGAAACCACGCTTATAAATAAGCGGATTCACATTTAGCCAACTTTACTATAGGCCAATCATGACCAGTGGCAAGCTCGTCGATGTCTCCAGCGTACCAAACTCGAGAAATATCACAAATAATAATTATATGTAAATATTTATTTACATTAATAAATATTTTTGTGTCCCGACCAGGAATCGAAGCCGGTACCTCCGAGTCTAAATCCACGGATTTAACCGCTAGACCACGGAGGCAGTTCCTTACCTTATTATAAGGTAAATAGGTCTCTAGGTAAATATATAGCCCCGAAGGAACCGAGTTTTGGTTACATTTTATACTACATGCGGTATCTTTAGTTATAAGATCTATAAGGTGGTCGGAGTTGCCGTTTGATACCTAATTTCACATTACCAATTCCCTGATTCAGCTTATTTCCACGGTTTAATTGAGATTGCTTTACTTTTGTTTGTGAAATTTTATTTTACACTTTGTCATAGATTTTTTTTTTTCAGTCTTGTTTCATGCAGTGTCATTTTTATACATATAAATATCACCATAGCAAGATTACAATATTAGTTCTCCTTGAAAGTAACAATTGGCATTTGACATCATTGCAAATGGCAAATACTTTTAACGAGAACAAGAAATAGATGGATGGCCGACTGAAGAGTAAAGTGGAGAGCGTAAAAATATTTTAACAAACATTTTGTATAAAAGTATATGTCAATTGTTTTTATATCGAGTTGCAAGAGTGGACGCGTATTCTTCCCAGAAACTTCCCGGACGCATAACTTTACACCATGTCCTTTGTTGTAAAGCTTTATGAGCGATCGACAACGGCCGTTCTATTACAAAACCTAGAATCTGCACAATTCTTTATGATATACAAATGAACAGGCTCGGTTGTAAGAACGCTTTCCTTAACATCTTACAAAGGTCGGTTCAAACCCGGCATGTACCAATGAGACATACACATTTCTTACGTTTGGTTCAAGAGGAATGCGATGTCGAAAGTGAGCAAAAGAGAGAGAAAACTACAACAGACCACCTATTATTTAGCGATAAACAAAATAAAGCTACTGGACGGGAAGAAAATACTTGCGACAACAATACAGAGATAAGCAATGCATGTGGTAGGATACAAATGGCAGAGGCTGATAGGAAATTGACGTTTGCTAAGTTAACTGCAAATGGAGAAGAATGGAAACAGCCAAAGGTTAATAAAGAATGGGTTCTTGTTCAAAACAAACGCCTGAGAAACCAGTACGTCCCGCCATCAATCAGACTGTTGATGTACAAAGCACAGATCAGATCATGCGTGGAATACTGTTCAGACCTTTGGGATGGTTCAGCCAAGTACCTCACAGATGCTCTCAATGTCCTACAAAGGCGAGCTGTTCGAATTGTGGACGATGCCACTATATCTGGAACTCTCGAATCCCTGCAGCTTCGCCGAGATGTAGCTTCTCTGAGCGTGTTCTACCGGCTATACTATGGTGAGTGCTCTGAAGAGCTCTATAACCTAATTCCTTCCTCTCCATTCCGCACCGAACCACACGCACAGGTCAGTATATGCACCCACATACCGTAGTCACTATCCTACTATATACTATAAATTTGGTGACTCATACATCTGTCGCACAATAAAGATGTGGAATGCTCTTCCAGCCTCTGTGTTTCCACTTTCCTATAACCTGGAGTCCTTCAAGCAAAGTGTGAAAAGGCATCTAGTCAAGCCGGCATAGTGTTAGGGACTGATGTCGGATATAAGGGTCTGATTCCAGTTGCTAACATTCATGGACCCTGCGCGCCACTTACCATCAGGTGGGCGCAGGGTCACATGTCGTGCTAGTATAATAAAAAATAAAAAAAAACGTTGGTCATAAGGGCAAAGCCTCCTTACAAGCTGATAGTAAGTTTAAAGCAGCTGACGTAAAAGTACCGTTGTTTATAACAAATGTACACAGTGAGGTGTCAGAGACTGATATTTTGGATTATATTTATGAGAAGACAAGACAAAATTTGTCATAAATGTACAACACCACGTCCCTGTTCCACTAATACCAACTTGTGGAATGGTTAATAAATTATCATTAAAAAAATTGACATCAGATCCTCGCCAACCCGTTTGGCCAGTGTGGCGAGTGTAGCTCAAATTCTCCAGATATATTATGTTCTAGAAGACCCATCTCCAACTGTGGAGGTCTAGGACGCTGTGTTCTAGGGGCTGTAATGATACAAATACTTACTTTATCAACAGAATAAGTCACCATAACTCACTTATACGAGTGTGGGGGGTGTGAGTAGACCAGTTATTTATTTATTCGAAGAGAAAGGACAGAGACAGGCAACATAAGAACATAGAAGATAGCAACAGAGTAGAAGCAATTAAAATTATACCCGCCACCAGAATATTTCTCACTGTGAACAAGTTAGTAGTAGTAGTGACTCTGTGTTGTAGGGGATGTGATGATGATGATAATAAGGCGACAGATCTCTCCAGGATCTCACCATAAGCGTAGTATTCTATAATCTGTGTGTATACATTCTGCCAAAATCTTTACACATGCAGCCTGTGTGTTAATTACACGCAGAAGGCCTACAACGCTATTCGTGTACAATATAATAATAATAATAAATGATTCGACTCGCCATACACAATCCCATGCTAATACCAACACTTATGTATGGAAGCGAGACGTGGATATGTCAGAATACGCATGAGAGTAGAGTTAATGCAGTAGAAATGAGGTCTTTACGTCGGATATGCGGCGTAACTTTGATGGACCGTATACGTAATAACGAAATACGCAAAAGGGTAGGTATAAAAGAAAGCATAGGTACAAAAATAAATGCTCCGATGGTTCGGGCATGTCGAAGGATGAGCGAAGAGAGATTGACGAACCAGATATATAATGCGAAAGTTGTGGGTAAAAGAGGCCCTGGCAGACCAAGACTTGCCTATCATGATCAAATAAATAAAACATTAGCTGAAGGTGAATTAAAAAGCCATCGAAACAAGAGGGCATGTATGAAGAGGTTGATGAATGTCGAAGAAGCGAAAGAGGTATGTCGTGATCGTGACAAGTGGCGCTCAATTGTCTCTGCCTACCCCGCAAGGGATTTGGCGTGAAGATATGTATGTATGTATTTATTTCAGAATTCCATATTTGTTAGTAACATTTTAACTTAGAACTATGTTAGTATACGCATTAATTAAAAAGTTAAAAACAAACATCGAAAATAATAATAATAATACACTTACAAGATGCGAGTGAATGACTGGTTACAACAGTTAACTACCAGGAAACTGAAAATCTTTTCGTTGTCCAAAAGTAATTTAAGTTGCATATTCTACAGAGGTACTTAGGTGATTTATTTATTTTACTTTTTAATATATAATTTTGCTTACTAACCTTACTTATTTATAAGTAATTTTGCTACTGATTTTATTTTTCTCTTTTTTAAATTTGTATATTGTACTTACCAATGTTGTGAATTTATTTTTGTAGTTCCTATGAAGAGCACTGACTTCTAGGACACAGCCCAACTAGTCTTGGAGTCAAGGTTTTAACTATTTGTTACAAAATAAGGAAGAAAAAAAATATTTGTTTCAATAAACTTTATTTATTATTATTATTATTAAATTTAATTTATATAAATTAAATTATTTTCACCATACGTCCATGGCTGGGACTACAAAAATCATGGCCGCTGGCGACACCATAAATATGTGTAGCGATTAATACTACGCAAATGCTGTACATGTAATAACGCCTTCATGATGATGATGGAGCTCCCTCGTTGGTGCAGTGCATCAGCTATGTTTGCGTTCGCGCACACCGATTATTTCTACTCAGGGTTGCGGAAACGAGTCGCGTCGTTGATGCACAAAGTACGAAAGATCGACAACAACTCGATCTTAAAGGCAGTCAGTGAGAAGCCAGCATGTGTCCAGTGCATCAGGGGTGCCCCAAATAAATATAAATAATTTACTTCTTTTTACTAATGTAGAGTAATCACTAACCCCTATATATATATACATACATACACGCCAAATCTCTCGCGGGGTAGGCAAATTGAGCGCCATTGTCACGGTCACGACATTTTTTTTTTTAGCTTATTCGACATTAATAAACCTCTTCATACATGTCCTATTGTTTCGATGTTTTAATGCACCTTCAGCTATTATTTTATTTATTTGATCCTAATAACAAAAATTATCGTGGCCATAATTATTGTATTTGTTGATAGCTGTGATTCTATCAACACATTGTTGTTTATTTTTTGATTATTTTTATTATCAGACGGACCGGCCGCTCGGATTCAGCTGACTACATACTAGCTAGCTGTCACGGTCGCCATGTGAGGATGGACGTAATTAATGAAACGCGTGAGTTCAGGTGCACCGTTAATATCGACTAAAGCTTACATGTTACGCCTTCACAGCGAGTCTTGGTCTTCCAGGTCCTCTTTTACGCACTACTTTCGCATTATATATCTGGTTCGTCAATCTCTCTTCACTCATCCTTTCAATGTGCCCGAACCATCGGAGCATGCCTTTCCTTATTTTTGTCCTTATGCATTCCTTCATACCTACAATTTTTGCGTGTTTCGTCTTTACGTATACGGCCCGCAAAGTGAGGCTGCATATCCGATGCAACGACCTCATTTCTATAGATACTACTCCTAAATAAATGCATTTTTTATATTTAATACCTCAGTTAATGATTGGTCTGCGGTACTATTCTGTTACTTAGTCACAAACATTAACAGTGGATCTCATTATTATTACGTCAGAGATTGCGTCATAATTACAAAATATATTCAATTCTCAACTCTATAAGCGCTCGATCTTGACAGCGGCCGTGCAAATATCAACTTTAATAGTTAACGGATTCCATTATATATATAACGTTTGCGACTAGTAACAGAGTAAAGTAAATAGTTTTAATTAACGTTGACCTACTAGGTTTTGCAACAGGACATCAGAACGCCCCTCATGAATATTTTGTGCTGCATTTCGCCAACACTAATTTCCAATACACTGATTGATTTTTTCACTTAATTGATTTTTGGTTTATTTCGTAAAGCGCTTTTGACGAGTTGTCATTTTCATTGTAAGAATTTGTGTTTATTTGGCTGATGTTTTTATGACAAAATATGGAAACCAGTATTCTGTTACTTAGTCCCAAACGTTATATAGTGGAATCCGTTAACTATATATATATTACGCTATTAAAGTTGATATTTGCACGGCCGCTGTCTAGGTCGAGCGCTTATAGAGTTGAGAATTGAATAATATTTTGTAATTATGTCGCAACATCTGACGTGAATAGCGAAATCCACTAATAAATTTTGCGACTAACTAACACAATAGGAGAACATATTTACTGAGGAATATTAATAAAATAATTTTAAAGAGAACAAAAATTTAATTAAACCTTGTCACTAGTGAGTCACTCGACTTTACTTACCTACGTATATTTGTCATAGATTACCAATAACACTCATAATATTAATAATAACACAATATAATAAGTTTATGAATGCTGTGTACAATAGTTTTAGGTTGTTAAATTTAACTTGTTTCCCTTAATATTTAATTTTGTGTATTGTTGTAATTTAATAACTGTTGTTGTTTGTTGTACCTATTCTAAATAAATAAATAAAAAATAAACACCATTGTCGTGACTCGGAGAGTCGCCGGATCCGGTTTCCCTAATACCAACTAGTGAAATGAATAAAATGTTATTAAAATTTTGATCCCAACCCGTCTGGTCAGCGTGGCGAGTGTTAGCCAAATTCTCCAGATATATGTTCTCCATCTCCAACCGTGGAGATCTAGGATGCTGTGTTCTAGGGTCTGTAATGATTGTAATAAATCTCTAACCCCACGAGGGGTTACAGTCGTATAAATAATATTATTATACCCAATTTATTGTAGATACTAACAAATAGACAGTGATGTAGAATCGCACTTAAAACACAATTAATTTACTCGTTAAACAGTAATAAATTTACAAATTAATGTTCCACGAATAAGTCCTTGCCAGCCTTCGGTTCCCCCGTTCTAGTAATACAGATCTGAAATGATTTGTTGATTCACGTGTAGCTTCATTTGAATTAATGCTAAAACCTCTCTCATAATAAAATAGCGGGCGCTGTTGCCAAATCTGTCATTTTTTATTTCATTTATATAAAAAAAAACAAAATGGCTGCTATAAACCGGGCGTACCGGATGTATAGACGTACACGAGCAACTCAGTTGCCTGTCTTAAAAGGGTTTCCGCTTTTGCATCCATCTAACTTTAAATAGGTGGTAGGCCGATGGTGGTAATTTGCCCAGTTTGCCGAGGCGGGGTAGTATCCACCGTTCGTGCCGATAAACCCAGTAAAGTCGATCCACAAGTTTCGGGTTCATGCTCGAATTGCCGTCATGCCCAGTCAAGCCGGCATAGTTTTGGGACTGATATTTATTTATATATAGTACACACAGCAGTACATATATTATCACACACATAACATAGTATAATTATAACTTATCTAATATATGTACCAATTAGGTGTCACAGCATTCACCAATATAAAAAGAAGAAGAAATCAAAAACTCATTATTGTTAAAACAAAAAATAAATTTAACAAAAACTAACAAATTTACAAAATATGACTTCTAAAATTTAATTATACATTTTTTCTTTTTTAATCGAACTATAAAGGAAACATAAAAATTGCATAAATTTGGTACCGATGTCATTCATAAGTGTCTGATTCCAGTTACTAATGATGGATCTCGCGCGCCACTTAAAGGTCAAATCTCGTGCTAGTATAAAAAAAGTCTCGTCATTGGTAGTTAGCTTGTCACTAATAATAATAATCTGCTTTTCTCCAACTGGCCGTACGACTTGAAAAATATTTGAATATGTTGGATTGTGTGAGCGAGAGGCACCTTCTTAAGAGTCTAGTCGCTAGTGTATAAAAAGCAGAGCAACAAAAGAGAGCATTCACTATATCCTTCAGCAAAAAAATGTCGAGCCGCGCCCGCTCCCGCGCTTTCATCGCGGA
Source organism: Tinea semifulvella (assembly GCA_910589645.1). NCBI lineage: Eukaryota > Metazoa > Arthropoda > Insecta > Lepidoptera > Tineidae > Tinea > Tinea semifulvella. Next base: position 8,534,163 of record OU342618.1, on the reverse strand, counting down.
GGTGGCCTAATCCGTCTAAGCTCGTTGAAGCTGCCATTATCTATAACACCTACGCCATGGAAATACGCCTCAATCTGGTACAAAAACGATAGTTATAATAAATAATTGGAAACCGCAAATAACTGTCGTAATATTCTTGCTGGATTACGTTTTAATATGATCGTTGTAGAACCGCCATGGCCCATAAATCGTAAAACACGTTCCATTTCGACAGGACAAAAACGATGTACGTAGATGGAGTAAACACAATGTGGCTTTTGCCCCGTCCATTTATATATTTAATATAACGACCGTATCCTTTCCGGGGTGGTCAGAAACCAATTTTTTTTTCAAAGAATTCGCATCTAGTATAGGCCCACTAACTTTACTATAGGCATATAATGACAAGTGGCAAGCTCGTCGATGTCTCTAGCTTACCAAATTCGAGAAATATCACATATTAATTTAGTAAATTATTGCGTCCCGACCAGGAATCGAACCTGGTACCTCCGAGTCTAAATCCACGGACTTAACACCGCTAGTTTAATGTCTTTTGGTAAATCAAATATTTTTGTGTTGTCGACCAGCAGCTACTTAAGCGCAAACGTTATATAATGGAATCCGTTAACTATATATATATATATACATATATCACGCTATCAAAGTTGATATTTGAACGGCCTCGGTCTAGGTCGAGCGCTTATAGAGTTGAGAATTGAATAATATTTTGTAAATATGACGCAAGCTCTGACATAAATAACGAAATCCACTAATAACATTTGCGACTAAGTAACAATATGGGGCTGCAGGAAGCGAACCCAGCAAAATATATTAACAATAACTACTATACTATATGTATATAAGTAACTGCTATATGTATATAAGTTTAACTTTTGAAGTCCAGCATATTGAAACACTATATCCTTTTTTAATTAGTTCTACAATGTCGCATAGATAAAGTTGGGAATGTTTGCACACAAGGAACGTAATGTCACATGGTTGAAACAGGAATATAATGTCCTTGATCGCACATTATGGGAACCATTTGGTAATAAAGTTTTACGTTTTACAAGTGATAACATATTTATTAGCCAGAAAGAACAATGGGCAAAATGTCCCCACCTTTGTAACAATTTGGTACCTATTCTATTAAAAAGATCTTTAAATTTACATATTTTTTTTGACCGGTGTGAAGTTAGCGGCCAAAAGTTTTCTGCCAAGATAACCCGCCCAATTTGAAAAGTCAATTAAAAAAAATAATTAATTTATGAAGAGCGATCCAATATTCATGATTAGTAAAAGGCCCAGAGTAATCTCGAGTAAAGTGTATGCCATATATATTTTATTTAAAACTCGAATCCAGTTTTTTAGAAAAACTATTTATAATTTGAGTTTTTTGAAAATTAGACTACCACATCCCCTGTGTAAGCCACGAGGACCTAGTACATTATAAAGAGGGCTTCAGTATTATTTACTGATAAAAGGTACAGGGTGTACTCATGACTAGTTATTGCGATATGATTTTTTGAAATAACACTAATTAAAATTTTAGGAAAAAATACTTTGTTTCAAGTATTTTGGCAATTAGACTAACTTGTCCCCTGTGTAAGCCATATCCACCTAGTACATTATAAAGAGGGCTTTAGTATTATTTACTGATAAAAGGTACAGGGTGTACTCATGGCTAGTTATTGCGATATGATTTTTTGAAATAACACTAATAAAAATTTTAGGAAAAAATACTTTGTTTCAAGTATTTTGGCAATTAGACTAACTTGTCCCCTGTGTAAGCCATATCCACCTAGTACATTATAAAGAGGGCTTCAGTATTATTTATTGATAAAAGGTACAGGGTGTACTCATGGCTAGTTATTGCGATATGATTTTTTGAAATAACACTTATTAAAATTTTAGGAAAAAATACTTTGTTTCAAGTATTTTGGCAATTAGACTAACTTGTCCCCTGTGTAAGCCATATCTACCTAGTACATTATAAAGAGGGCTTCAGTATTATTTACTGATAAAAGGTACAGGGTGTACTCATGACTAGTTATTGCGATATGATTTTTTGAAATAACACTAATTAAAATTTTAGGAAAAAATACTTTGTTTCATGTATTTTGGCAATTAGACTAACTTGTCCCCTGTGTAAGCCATATCCACCTAGTACATTACAAAGAGGGCTTCAGTATTATTTACTGATAAAAGGTACAGGGTGTACTCATGGCTAGTTATTGCGATATGATTTTCTGAAATAACACTAATTAAAATTTTAGGAAAAAATACTTTTTTTCTAGTATTTTGAAAATTACACTATCTTATCCCCTGTGTAAGCCATATCCACCTAGTACATTATAAAGAGGGCTTCAGTATTATTTACTGATAAAAGGTACAGGGTGTACTCATAGCTAGTTATTGCGATATGATTTTTTGAAATAACACTAATTAAAATTTTAGGAAAAAATACTTTTTTTCTAGTATTTTGAAAATTACACTATCTTATCCCCTGTGTAAGCCATAACCACCTAGTACATTACAAAGAGGGCTTCAGTATTATTTAATGATAAAAGGTCCAGGGTGTACACATGGCTAGTTATTGCGATATGATTTTTTGAAATAATACTAATTAAAATTTTAGGAAAAAATACTTTGTTTCAAGTATTTTGGCAATTAGACTAACTTGTCCCCTGTGTAAGCCATATCCACCTAGTACATTACAAAGAGGGCTTCAGTATTATTTACTGATAAAAGGTACAGGGTCTACTCATTGCTAGTTATTGCGATATGATTTTTTGAAATAACACTAATTAAAATTTTAGGAAAAAATACTTTGTTTCAAGTATTTTGGCAATTAGACTAACTTGTCCCCTGTGTAAGCCGTATCTACCTAGTACATTATAAAAAGGGGTTTAGTATTATTTATTGATTAAAGGTACAGGGTGTACTCATGGCTAGTTATTGCGATATAATTTATTGAAATAACACTAATTAAAATTTTAGGAAAAAATACTTTGTTTCAAGTATTTTGGCAATTAGACTAACTTGTCCCCTGTGTAAGCCATATCCACCTAGTACATTATAAAGAGGGCTTTAGTATTATTTACTGATAAAAGGTACAGGGTGTACTCATGGCTAGTTATTGCGATATGATTTTTTGAAATAACACTAATTAAAATTTTAGGAAAAAATACTTTGTTTCATGTATTTTGGCAATTAGACTAACTTGTCCCCTGTGTAAGCCATATCCACCTAGTACATTACAAAGAGGGCTTCAGTATTATTTAATGATAAAAGGTCCAGGGTGTACTCATGGCTAGTTATTGCGATATGATTTTCTGAAATAACACTAATTAAAATTTTAGGAAAAAATACTTCGTTTCAAGTATTTTGGCAATTAGACTAACTTGTCCCCTGTGTAAGCCATATCCACCTAGTACATTATAAAGAGGGCTTTAGTATTATTTACTGATAAAAGGTACAGGGTGTACTCATGGCTAGTTATTGCGATATGATTTTTTGAAATAACACTAATAAAAATTTTAGGAAAAAATACTTTGTTTCAAGTATTTTGGCAATTAGACTAACTTGTCCCCTGTGTAAGCCATATCCACCTAGTACATTATAAAGAGGGCTTTGGTATTATTTACTGATAAAAGGTACAGGGTGTACTCATGGCTAGTTATTGCGATATAATTTTTTGAAATAACACTAATTAAAATTTTAGGAAAAAATACTTTGTTTCAAGTATTTTGGCAATTAGACTAACTTGTCCCCTGTGTAAGCCATATCCACCTAGTACATTATAAAGAGGGCTTCAGTATTATTTACTGATAAAAGGTACAGGGTGTACTCATGGCTAGTTATTGCGATATGATTTTTTGAAATAACACTAATAAAAATTTTAGGAAAAAATACTTTGTTTCAAGTATTTTGGCAATTAGACTAACTTGTCCCCTGTGTAAGCCATATCCACCTAGTACATTATAAAGAGGGCTTTGGTATTATTTACTGATAAAAGGTACAGGGTGTACTCATGGCTAGTTATTGCGATATATTTTTTTGAAATAACACTAATTAAAATTTTAGGAAAAAATACTTTGTTTCAAGTATTTTGGCAATTAGACTAACTTGTCCCCTGTGTAAGCCATATCCACCTAGTACATTATAAAGAGGGCTTCAGTATTATTTACTGATAAAAGGTACAGGGTGTACTCATGACTAGTTATTGCGATATGATTTTTTGAAATAACACTAATAAAAATATTAGGAAAAAATACTTTGTTTCAAGTATTTTGGCAATTAGACTAACTTGTCCCCTGTGTAAGCCATATCCACCTAATACATTATAAAGAGGGCTTTGGTATTATTTACTGATAAAAGGTACAGGGTGTACTCATGGCTAGTTATTGCGATATGATTTTTTGAAATAACACTAATAAAAATTTTAGGAAAAAATACTTTGTTTCAAGTATTTTGGCAATTAGACTAACTTGTCCCCTGTGTAAGCCATAACCACCTAGTACATTACAAATAGGGCTTCAGTATTATTTAATGATAAAAGGTCCAGGGTGTACTCATGGCTAGTTATTGCGATATGATTTTCTGAAATAACACTAATTAAAATTTTAGGAAAAAATACTTTGTTTCAAGTATTTTGGCAATTAGACTAACTTTTCCCCTGTGTAAGCCATATCCACCTAGTACATTACAAAGAGGGCTTCAGTATTATTTACTGATAAAAGGTACAGGGTGTACTCATGGCTAGTTATTGCGATATGATTTTCTGAAATAACACTAATTAAAATTTTAGGAAAAAATACTTTGCTTCAAGTATTTTGGCAATTAGACTAACTTGTCCCCTGTGAAAGCCATATCCACCTAGTACATTATAAAGAGGGCTTTAGTATTATTTACTGATAAAAGGTACGGGGTGTACTCAAGGCTAGTTATTGCGATATGATTTTTTGAAATAACACTAATTAAAATTTTAGGAAAAAATACTTTGTTTCAAGTATTTTGGCAATTAGACTAACTTGTCCCCTGTGTAAGCCATATCCACCTAGTACATTATAAAGAGGGCTTTAGTATTATTTACTGATAAAAGGTACAGGGTGTACTCAAGGCTAGTTATTGCGATATGATTTTTTGAAATAACACTAATTAAAATTTTAGGAAAAAATACTTTGTTTCAAGTATTTTGGCAATTAGACTAACTTGTCCCCTGTGTAAGCCGTATCCACCTAGTACATTATAAAAAGGGGTTTAGTATTATTTATTGATTAAAGGTATAGGGTGTACTCATGGCTAGTTATTGCGATATAATTTTTTGAAATAACACTAATTAAAATTTTAGGAAAAAATACTTTTTTTCTAGTATTTTGAAAATTACACTATCTTATCCCCTATGTAAGCCATAACCACCTAGTACATTACAAAGAGGGCTTTAGTATTATTTAATGATAAAAGGTCCAGGGTGTACTCATGGCTAGTTATTGTGATATGATTTTTTGAAATAACACTAATTTAAAATTTTAGGAAAAAATACTTTGTTTCATGTATTTTGGCAATTAGACTAACTTGTCCCCTGTGTAAGCCATATCCACCTAGTACATTATAAAGAGGGCTTTAGTATTATTTACTGATAAAAGGTACAGGGTGTAATCATGGCTAGTTATTGCGATATGATTTTTTGAAATAACACTAATTAAAATTTTTGGAAAAAATACTTTGTTTCAAGTATTTTGGCAATTAGACTAACTTGTCCCCTGTGTAAGCCATATCCACCTAGTACATTATAAAGAGGGCTTCAGTATTATTTACTGATAAAAGGTACAGTGTGTACTCATAGCTAGTTATTGCGATATGATTTTTTGAAATAACACTAATTAAAATTTTAGGAAAAAATACTTTTTTTCTAGTATTTTGAAAATTACACTATCTTATCCCCTGTGTAAGCCATAACCACCTAGTACATTACAAAGAGGGCTTCAGTATTATTTAATGATAAAAGGTCCAGGGTGTACTCATGGCTAGTTATTGCGATATGATTTTTTGAAATAATACTAATTAAAATTTTAGGAAAAAATACTTTGTTTCAAGTATTTTGGCAATTAGACTAACTTGTCCCCTGTGTAAGCCATATCCACCTAGTACATTATAAAGAGGGCTTCAGTATTATTTATTGATAAAAGGTCCAGGGTGTACTCATGGCTAGTTATTGCGATATGATTTTTTGAAATAACACTAATTAAAATTTTAGGAAAAAATACTTTGTTTCAAGTATTTTGGCAATTAGACTAACTTGTCCCCTGTGTAAGCCATATCTACCTAGTACATTATAAAGAGGGCTTCAGTATTATTTACTGATAAAAGGTACAGGGTGTACTCATGGCTAGTCATCATGTTAAGCGTATTCCTACAGAGTTTTGTTACAACCTCTGTAAACATTTTTGGTCAACAAGATGTATACCTATTTCAAATTTTAAGTAGAACAGACCAGTAGTTTAATTAGTGTCATTTCAAAAAATAATATCGCATATAATTATTATGTGGTTATGGCTTACACAGGGGACAAGTTAGTCTAATTGCCAAATTACTTGAAACAAAGTATTTTTTCCTAAAATTTTAATTAGTGTTATTTCAGAAAATCATATCGCAATAACTAGCCATGAGTACACCCTGTACCTTTTATCAGTAAATAATACTGAAGCCCTCTTTATAATGTACTAGGTGGATATGGCTTACACAGGGGACAAGTTAGTCTAATTGCCAAAATACTTGAAACAAAGTATTTTTTCCAAAAATTTTAATTAGTGTTATTTCAAAAAATCATATCGCAATAACTAGCCATGATTACACCCTGTACCTTTTATCAGTAAATAATACTAAAGCCCTCTTTATAATGTACTAGGTGGATATGGCTTACACAGGGGACAAGTTAGTCTAATTGCCAAAATACATGAAACAAAGTATTTTTTCCTAAAATTTTAAATTAGTGTTATTTCAAAAAATCATATCACAATAACTAGCCATGAGTACACCCTGGACCTTTTATCATTAAATAATACTAAAGCCCTCTTTGTAATGTACTAGGTGGTTTTGGCTTACACAGGGGATAAGATAGTCTAATTGCCAAAATACTTGAAACAAAGTATTTTTTCCTAAAATTTTAATTAGTGTTATTTCAAAAAATCATATCGCAATAACTAGCCTTGAGTACACCCTGTACCTTTTATCAGTAAATAATACTAAAGCCCTCTTTATAATGTACTAGGTGGATATGGCTTACACAGGGGACAAGTTAGTCTAATTGCCAAAATACTTGAAACAAAGTATTTTTTCCAAAAATTTTAATTAGTGTTATTTCAAAAAATCATATCGCAATAACTAGCCATGAGTACACCCTATACCTTTAATCAATAAATAATACTAAACCCCTTTTTATAATGTACTAGGTGGATACGGCTTACACAGGGGACAAGTTAGTCTAATTGCCAAAATACTTGAAACAAAGTATTTTTTCCTAAAATTTTAATTAGTGTTATTTCAAAAAATCATATCGCAATAACTAGCCTTGAGTACACCCTGTACCTTTTATCAGTAAATAATACTAAAGCCCTCTTTATAATGTACTAGGTGGATATGGCTTACACAGGGGACAAGTTAGTCTAATTGCCAAAATACTTGAAACAAAGTATTTTTTCCTAAAATTTTAATTAGTGTTATTTCAAAAAATCATATCGCAATAACTAGCCTTGAGTACACCCCGTACCTTTTATCAGTAAATAATACTAAAGCCCTCTTTATAATGTACTAGGTGGATATGGCTTTCACAGGGGACAAGTTAGTCTAATTGCCAAAATACTTGAAGCAAAGTATTTTTTCCTAAAATTTTAATTAGTGTTATTTCAGAAAATCATATCGCAATAACTAGCCATGAGTACACCCTGGACCTTTTATCATTAAATAATACTGAAGCCCTCTTTGTAATGTACTAGGTGGTTATGGCTTACACAGGGGATAAGATAGTGTAATTTTCAAAATACTAGAAAAAAAGTATTTTTTCCTAAAATTTTAATTAGTGTTATTTCAGAAAATCATATCGCAATAACTAGCCATGAGTACACCCTGTACCTTTTATCAGTAAATAATACTGAAGCCCTCTTTGTAATGTACTAGGTGGATATGGCTTACACAGGGGAAAAGTTAGTCTAATTGCCAAAATACTTGAAACAAAGTATTTTTTCCTAAAATTTTAATTAGTGTTATTTCAGAAAATCATATCGCAATAACTAGCCATGAGTACACCCTGGACCTTTTATCATTAAATAATACTGAAGCCCTATTTGTAATGTACTAGGTGGTTATGGCTTACACAGGGGACAAGTTAGTCTAATTGCCAAAATACTTGAAACAAAGTATTTTTTACTAAAATTTTTATTAGTGTTATTTCAAAAAATCATATCGCAATAACTAGCCATGAGTACACCCTGTACCTTTTATCAGTAAATAATACCAAAGCCCTCTTTATAATGTACAAGGTGGATATGGCTTACACAGGGGACAAGTTAGTCTAATTGCCAAAATACTTGAAACAAAGTATTTTTTCCTAATATTTTTATTAGTGTTATTTCAAAAAATCATATCGCAATAACTAGCCATGAGTACACCCTGTACCTTTTATCAGTAAATAATACTGAAGCCCTCTTTATAATGTACTAGGTGGATATGGCTTACACAGGGGACAAGTTAGTCTAATTGCCAAAATACTTGAAACAAAGTATTTTTTCCTAAAATTTTAATTAGTGTTATTTCAAAAAAATATATCGCAATAACTAGCCATGAGTACACCCTGTACCTTTTATCAGTAAATAATACCAAAGTCCTCTTTATAATGTACTAGGTGGATATGGCTTACACAGGGGACAAGTTAGTCTAATTGCCAAAATACTTGAAACAAAGTATTTTTTCCTAAAATTTTTATTAGTGTTATTTCAAAAAATCATATCGCAATAACTAGCCATGAGTACACCCTGTACCTTTTATCAGTAAATAATACTGAAGCCCTCTTTATAATGTACTAGGTGGATATGGCTTACACAGGGGACAAGTTAGTCTAATTGCCAAAATACTTGAAACAAAGTATTTTTTCCTAAAATTTTAATTAGTGTTATTTCAAAAAATTATATCGCAATAACTAGCCATGAGTACACCCTGTACCTTTTATCAGTAAATAATACCAAAGCCCTCTTTATAATGTACTAGGTGGATATGGCTTACACAGGGGACAAGTTAGTCTAATTGCCAAAATACTTGAAACAAAGTATTTTTTCCTAAAATTTTTATTAGTGTTATTTCAAAAAATCATATCGCAATAACTAGCCATGAGTACACCCTGTACCTTTTATCAGTAAATAATACTAAAGCCCTCTTTATAATGTACTAGGTGGATATGGCTTACACAGGGGACAAGTTAGTCTAATTGCCAAAATACTTGAAACAAAGTATTTTTTCCTAAAATTTTAATTAGTGTTATTTCAGAAAATCATATCGCAATAACTAGCCATGAGTACACCCTGGACCTTTTATCATTAAATAATACTGAAGCCCTCTTTGTAATGTACTAGGTGGATATGGCTTACACAGGGGACAAGTTAGTCTAATTGCCAAAATACATGAAACAAAGTATTTTTTCCTAAAATTTTAATTAGTGTTATTTCAAAAAATCATATCGCAATAACTAGCCATGAGTACACCCTGTACCTTTTATCAGTAAATAATACTAAAGCCCTCTTTATAATGTACTAGGTGGATATGGCTTACACAGGGGACAAGTTAGTCTAATTGCCAAAATACTTGAAACAAAGTATTTTTTCCTAAAATTTTAATTAGTATTATTTCAAAAAATCATATCGCAATAACTAGCCATGAGTACACCCTGGACCTTTTATCATTAAATAATACTGAAGCCCTCTTTGTAATGTACTAGGTGGTTATGGCTTACACAGGGGATAAGATAGTGTAATTTTCAAAATACTAGAAAAAAAGTATTTTTTCCTAAAATTTTAATTAGTGTTATTTCAAAAAATCATATCGCAATAACTAGCTATGAGTACACCCTGTACCTTTTATCAGTAAATAATACTGAAGCCCTCTTTATAATGTACTAGGTGGATATGGCTTACACAGGGAATAAGATAGTGTAATTAAAAAAGGTTAATTTATTTCCTATCGCAGTGCTTTTATCAAGTGAACCAATAATATGCGTCACGGAGGCTAGAAACTTGGGTCTTCTGGTGGATGCAGAGTTGCGCTTCGAAAAACATATTGCGGAAGTTGTACGTAATTGTTTTTACCGACTCAAAGTCCTCTACAAGGTCCGCGGCTATGCCAGTGTCTGCGTGCGGGAAAAGCTTTGCGAGGCCGTTGTTTTGTCTAAATTTAACTATTGTGACACCGTATATGGACCCTGTTTACTGGCAAGGACAGAACGCCTGATTCAAAGAGTTCAAAATGCTTGCGCGCGATACTGCTATCCTGTCCCGCGCTGGTCTCACGTCACCCCTTACCTTAATCAGCATAGATGTTTAAAAATGAGTGCACGGAGAAACTTACACCTGGCTTCTTTACTGTTTGGTGTGATAAAAAAATTGACTCCGAGATATCTTTACGACAAGCTTATATGGCCGCGCCGACCAAGACCCTTTTATACGCGTGGTAGCCTGAACCTCCTGTGCATTCCGCGATGCAAAGCATCGGCATTCCGTGGTAGTTTTAGGTATGCAGCTGCAAAAATTTGGAACGACTTACCCCCACCACTTCGCGATTTGCAATCAGTAACTGGGTTTAAGTCTAAGCTTAAGATGATTCTTCTATCTTCGCAGCTGCAGGCCTGAACTATATATTTTTATTTTTTATTTTTACTTTCAACCATAAATTCCAGAGTTATACCCGTCTATCTCTTACTCATTGTTTACTATATTGGTAATTAGAAAAATAAAGCTAAAAAACTAAATTACAAATATTTTTTTTACTTTATTATAGGTATATTTGTTAATATTCTGTTTTTCTTTTTTTACTTTACTCACACATATACATATATTTATTATTTATCCATTATATATTTCAATTTATTTTATTTTGGTTCCATGTTTCTTTATTATAATACTCAGAGTTACACTTATTGAATTTTTATTTTATTTTTTGGTTTTGTTAAAGGGTTCAGTGAAAATCAGCGCTGCAGCATCTACTGTTGCAGCCTTTGCTGACCTGAACACCTATTTGTCATAGCAGCTCATTTTCTTTTCTTTTTTTTTACCAAGTTTATATTATTTTAAGTTTTTTTTACTATTACTTTTTTTTCTCTTTTGTAATTGTTATGTCTAAGCTGTTTTTTGATAAATAAATGTTTTCTTTCTTTCTTTCTTTCTTTCTAATTTTCAAAATACTAGAAAAAAAGTATTTTTTCCTAAAATTTTAATTAGTGTTATTTCAGAAAATTATATCGCAATAACTAGCCATGAGTACACCCTGTACCTTTTATCAGTAAATAATACTGAAGCCCTCTTTGTAATGTACTAGGTGGATATGGCTTACACAGGGGACAAGTTAGTCTAATTGCCAAAATACATGAAACAAAGTATTTTTTCCTAAAATTTTAATTAGTGTTATTTCAAAAAATCATATCGCAATAACTAGTCATGAGTACACCCTGTACCTTTTATCAGTAAATAATACTGAAGCCCTCTTTATAATGTACTAGGTAGATATGGCTTACACAGGGGACAAGTTAGTCTAATTGCCAAAATACTTGAAACAAAGTATTTTTTCCTAAAATTTTAATAAGTGTTATTTCAAAAAATCATATCGCAATAACTAGCCATGAGTACACCCTGTACCTTTTATCAGTAAATAATACCAAAGCCCTCTTTATAATGTACAAGGTGGATATGGCTTACACAGGGGACAAGTTAGTCTAATTGCCAAAATACTTGAAACAAAGTATTTTTTCCTAATATTTTTATTAGTGTTATTTCAAAAAATCATATCGCAATAACTAGCCATGAGTACACCCTGTACCTTTTATCAGTAAATAATACTGAAGCCCTCTTTATAATGTACTAGGTGGATATGGCTTACACAGGGGACAAGTTAGTCTAATTGCCAAAATACTTGAAACAAAGTATTTTTTCCTAAAATTTTAATTAGTGTTATTTCAAAAAAATATATCGCAATAACTAGCCATGAGTACACCCTGTACCTTTTATCAGTAAATAATACCAAAGCCCTCTTTATAATGTACTAGGTGGATATGGCTTACACAGGGGACAAGTTAGTCTAATTGCCAAAATACTTGAAACAAAGTATTTTTTCCTAAAATTTTTATTAGTGTTATTTCAAAAAATCATATCGCAATAACTAGCCATGAGTACACCCTGTACCTTTTATCAGTAAATAATACTGAAGCCCTCTTTATAATGTACTAGGTGGATATGGCTTTCACAGGGGACAAGTTAGTCTAATTGCCAAAATACTTGAAGCAAAGTATTTTTTCCTAAAATTTTAATTAGTGTTATTTCAGAAAATCATATCGCAATAACTAGCCATGAGTACACCCTGGACCTTTTATCATTAAATAATACTGAAGCCCTCTTTGTAATGTACTAGGTGGTTATGGCTTACACAGGGGATAAGATAGTGTAATTTTCAAAATACTAGAAAAAAAGTATTTTTTCCTAAAATTTTAATTAGTGTTATTTCAGAAAATCATATCGCAATAACTAGCCATGAGTACACCCTGTACCTTTTATCAGTAAATAATACTGAAGCCCTCTTTGTAATGTACTAGGTGGATATGGCTTACACAGGGGAAAAGTTAGTCTAATTGCCAAAATACTTGAAACAAAGTATTTTTTCCTAAAATTTTAATTAGTGTTATTTCAGAAAATCATATCGCAATAACTAGCCATGAGTACACCCTGGACCTTTTATCATTAAATAATACTGAAGCCCTATTTGTAATGTACTAGGTGGTTATGGCTTACACAGGGGACAAGTTAGTCTAATTGCCAAAATACTTGAAACAAAGTATTTTTTACTAAAATTTTTATTAGTGTTATTTCAAAAAATCATATCGCAATAACTAGCCATGAGTACACCCTGTACCTTTTATCAGTAAATAATACCAAAGCCCTCTTTATAATGTACAAGGTGGATATGGCTTACACAGGGGACAAGTTAGTCTAATTGCCAAAATACTTGAAACAAAGTATTTTTTCCTAATATTTTTATTAGTGTTATTTCAAAAAATCATATCGCAATAACTAGCCATGAGTACACCCTGTACCTTTTATCAGTAAATAATACTGAAGCCCTCTTTATAATGTACTAGGTGGATATGGCTTACACAGGGGACAAGTTAGTCTAATTGCCAAAATACTTGAAACAAAGTATTTTTTCCTAAAATTTTAATTAGTGTTATTTCAAAAAAATATATCGCAATAACTAGCCATGAGTACACCCTGTACCTTTTATCAGTAAATAATACCAAAGCCCTCTTTATAATGTACTAGGTGGATATGGCTTACACAGGGGACAAGTTAGTCTAATTGCCAAAATACTTGAAACAAAGTATTTTTTCCTAAAATTTTTATTAGTGTTATTTCAAAAAATCATATCGCAATAACTAGCCATGAGTACACCCTGTACCTTTTATCAGTAAATAATACTGAAGCCCTCTTTATAATGTACTAGGTGGATATGGCTTACACAGGGGACAAGTTAGTCTAATTGCCAAAATACTTGAAACAAAGTATTTTTTCCTAAAATTTTAATTAGTGTTATTTCAAAAAATTATATCGCAATAACTAGCCATGAGTACACCCTGTACCTTTTATCAGTAAATAATACCAAAGCCCTCTTTATAATGTACTAGGTGGATATGGCTTACACAGGGGACAAGTTAGTCTAATTGCCAAAATACTTGAAACAAAGTATTTTTTCCTAAAATTTTTATTAGTGTTATTTCAAAAAATCATATCGCAATAACTAGCCATGAGTACACCCTGTACCTTTTATCAGTAAATAATACTAAAGCCCTCTTTATAATGTACTAGGTGGATATGGCTTACACAGGGGACAAGTTAGTCTAATTGCCAAAATACTTGAAACAAAGTATTTTTTCCTAAAATTTTAATTAGTGTTATTTCAGAAAATCATATCGCAATAACTAGCCATGAGTACACCCTGGACCTTTTATCATTAAATAATACTGAAGCCCTCTTTGTAATGTACTAGGTGGATATGGCTTACACAGGGGACAAGTTAGTCTAATTGCCAAAATACATGAAACAAAGTATTTTTTCCTAAAATTTTAATTAGTGTTATTTCAAAAAATCATATCGCAATAACTAGCCATGAGTACACCCTGTACCTTTTATCAGTAAATAATACTAAAGCCCTCTTTATAATGTACTAGGTGGATATGGCTTACACAGGGGACAAGTTAGTCTAATTGCCAAAATACTTGAAACAAAGTATTTTTTCCTAAAATTTTAATTAGTATTATTTCAAAAAATCATATCGCAATAACTAGCCATGAGTACACCCTGGACCTTTTATCATTAAATAATACTGAAGCCCTCTTTGTAATGTACTAGGTGGTTATGGCTTACACAGGGGATAAGATAGTGTAATTTTCAAAATACTAGAAAAAAAGTATTTTTTCCTAAAATTTTAATTAGTGTTATTTCAAAAAATCATATCGCAATAACTAGCTATGAGTACACCCTGTACCTTTTATCAGTAAATAATACTGAAGCCCTCTTTATAATGTACTAGGTGGATATGGCTTACACAGGGAATAAGATAGTGTAATTTTCAAAATACTAGAAAAAAAGTATTTTTTCCTAAAATTTTAATTAGTGTTATTTCAGAAAATTATATCGCAATAACTAGCCATGAGTACACCCTGTACCTTTTATCAGTAAATAATACTGAAGCCCTCTTTGTAATGTACTAGGTGGATATGGCTTACACAGGGCACAAGTTAGTCTAATTGCCAAAATACATGAAACAAAGTATTTTTTCCTAAAATTTTAATTAGTGTTATTTCAAAAAATCATATCGCAATAACTAGTCATGAGTACACCCTGTACCTTTTATCAGTAAATAATACTGAAGCCCTCTTTATAATGTACTAGGTAGATATGGCTTACACAGGGGACAAGTTAGTCTAATTGCCAAAATACTTGAAACAAAGTATTTTTTCCTAAAATTTTAATAAGTGTTATTTCAAAAAATCATATCGCAATAACTAGCCATGAGTACACCCTGTACCTTTTATCAATAAATAATACTGAAGCCCTCTTTATAATGTACTAGGTGGATATGGCTTACACAGGGGACAAGTTAGTCTAATTGCCAAAATACTTGAAACAAAGTATTTTTTCCTAAAATTTTTATTAGTGTTATTTCAAAAAATCATATCGCAATAACTAGCCATGAGTACACCCTGTACCTTTTATCAGTAAATAATACTAAAGCCCTCTTTATAATGTACTAGGTGGATATGGCTTACACAGGGGACAAGTTAGTCTAATTGCCAAAATACTTGAAACAAAGTATTTTTTCCTAAAATTTTAATTAGTGTTATTTCAAAAAATCATATCGCAATAACTAGTCATGAGTACACCCTGTACCTTTTATCAGTAAATAATACTGAAGCCCTCTTTATAATGTACTAGGTCCTCGTGGCTTACACAGGGGATGTGGTAGTCTAATTTTAAAAAAACTCAAATTATAAATAGTTTTTCTAAAAAACTGGATTCGAGTTTTAAATAAAATATATATGGCATACACTTTACTCGAGATTACTCTGGGCCTTTTACTAATCATGAATATTGGATCGCTCTTCATAAATTAATTAT
Organism: Tinea semifulvella; assembly: GCA_910589645.1. NCBI lineage: Eukaryota > Metazoa > Arthropoda > Insecta > Lepidoptera > Tineidae > Tinea > Tinea semifulvella. The sequence goes on along the minus strand of OU342618.1, from coordinate 8,518,258 downwards.
TTTTTTTAATTGACTTTTCAAATTGGGCGGGTTATCTTGGCAGAAAACTTTTGGCCGCTAACTTCACACCGGTTTTTTTTTGTATGGCAGTATTTTCGTAAAGCGCGGGAAAATAAAGTTATTGAGTATAGAAACCTCACCTTAAACCTAAAATACTTTATTCACTTCTTAGTACAAACCCTAAGAAAATATAAATTAATTTAAGCTTATTCATAATAATATATTATTATTGTTGTAGCGTTTTTTTCGCATTCCTGTTATCATAGTGTGCGAGTGGGACAGAATGACTTGCACGCTTTACCTGCCGGTAGTGAACAAAAGAAACCGTTAAATAACAGAGTGAACATTCCCAACAGATTGGGTAACTATGTTGTTGCCGAAAACGTCAACCGACAACAAGCGTCATTTTTGACAATGAACGGTGCTTCAATAAATCAGCCTTTCCCTGAATTGACGGAAGAAGACGTTATTTTATTTAGTTAAGGAACATATCATTTAAAACTAGCTAAATCTTATGTCAGCGAACATTTTCGCGGTAGTATTGGTGTATATAATATAGAAGTGTGTGCTGCTCCTAGTCCAAGCATGTCTCAGTATGGGCTCGCAACAGAACACTGCACGCTTCTGAGAGGCCGCATATTATCAAGGCACATTTCAAATAAAATATATTATGTCTATATATTAATCAATCGCAATGCGCAGGGCAGACATGCAATTGAAGAATATTACTGCTCATGCATGACAGGAATGAGGACGATAGGAACGTGCGCGCATACTGTAAGCATAATATGGTATTTTGGAATAGGCAGACATTTAAATAATTTCCTTGGGCCAGCGAGTGCTTGGGACGACATTATTATAGAAAGTGAAAATACGGTGTACTATTGTCAGTGATGTTTATTAAAATTCGTATATTCACATGGTGTTTTAGTACTTAAATTCCCTTAATCTATTAAGAACAAGATAGGTTTGTAGGTCAACATGGATATAATAACTAAGAGCCATCGTTTTTAACTAAGAAAAGACGTCTATTCATACATTTATACATTGGTTAAATAGAGAAGAATAAAAGGTTATAACCAAAATTTCCCATATTTTTTAAAATTAATTCATTTACCATTGGCATATACAGATACCCCTCTGTAATTTAAAGCTTTGCCCGTGATGTTACAACACTGGGGACGGGGTCCATATAAAAATGCCCATTGTTCTTTGTATGTCATTTGTTTAATACTAGACATTAATATTTGACTATGTTGGTTTTAGGCATCGATATATTTAGGCCTATTTAATACAAAACGCACTCTAAATACGTGCCGCTAAATAAATAAAATAGGTGATATAATAAGTAGATTTATTTAACAAAATATCTGAGTCAGTGTATAGGAGCAGAGTCCGTGAGATAATTAGAGTTAAGTATTCGATAGAATAGACTTAAATGTAATTTTTACTTTCTTTTGTGGTTTAATTGTATTTTGAAAATGTTATAAGTACCTATAGTTCTCTTTTACAGTTTTGGTACTCCAGGTCTAATTATATGTATATTGTTTGTTATATAAATTGTATTATGACTGTTTGTTACCATAATAAAATAAAATAAAATAAAATAAAAATACTTTACAACTTAAATCAAAGCGCAAAACGGGCATAAAGTGACAGCTGGCGTAGTGACGTTCCCAAACCTCAACGAGTAGCGTTGTAGTCTCAAATCAATTGAATGACCATTATCGATGATTTCGCAAATAATATTCTAACACTACCAAAACTTTGGGGGCCAATTCTCAAACAATGATAATCGCATGTGATATTTATCGGAAATTCTGTTACAATGCATACAAAAAGTCAGCGATCTCTTATTATTGGCTTTGCCGTATTACTATTTTCTCCTATATATGTATAAATTAGCTGTAAGAATTCCTAAATAAATAAAATAAATAAAAATACTAGTTTTATTCGATATAAATCGCTTGCTCGCGACTGTTGCTACATAACTTCGATTAGTTTTGTGGGAACGTTTTTATATCAGTGAGGACCTATCCTCGAATATATACATCGAATGGAGTTAGGGCAAAGTTATTGCAAAAATGAATAATAATAGAAAACAATGAACTGAATTACTTTCGCCTTTTTTCACGGACATGTCAAGTGCAAGTTTTTGTTTTGTAAATTACTTTACTGTGGATATTTTTAGTCAAAAGTGGTGTTGTTTCGTTATAATGGCTATAATGTGAATAATTATGAAAAACGATAAATTGGACGCAAGTTGCAGTTAATTTTGTATGGATGATAAATGAGATGATGGCAAGGGTCTAGCCCATTCAGCCAAGTCTGACGTAATATATCTTTCTTTCTCATGAGTTAATGAGATTATCATCAAATCCAGATGGTGCAGAATTTGTTGCATTTTTTGGAGTCACTCGCGGCATCTATCGCCCAAACACGTCGGGTTCGCAGCGAGTACACAGCGCGGTTAAACCGCAAAAAATCAACTGCAACTTGTGCTCCATTTTAAGTGTCCAAACCATCGTTAGACATAATTATTCACATTATTAAACAAAGCAATACCACTTTTGACTAATAATATCCACAGTAAAATAATTTAAAAAAAAAGCACTTGATATGCTTTTTTTGTTTGTTCTCTTCTCCCGATGGATGATGAATGAGGTGATAGGCAAGGCAAAGCCCATACAGCCAAGTCTGACGTAATATATTTTTCTTTTCTATGAGTTAATGAGGTCATCATCAAATTCCAGATGCTGCAGAATTTGATGATTTTCTTGGAGTCACTCGCGGCATTATGGCCTAAACACGTCGGGTAAAATATGGGACTTCACAGCGCGGGAAAACCGCAAAAAATAAACTGCAACTTGTGCCCCATATTTAAAGTCCAATTTATCGTTTTCCTTAATTATTCACATTGTAGCACATTATTAAACAAACCAACACCACTTTTGACCAATAATGCCCACAGCAAATTCATTTACAAAACAAAAACTTGCACTTGACATGTCCACGCAAAATGGCGCGATGAACTCCGCACTTGATATGCTGATATGCTCGTGCAAAAGACGCGAAGAACCCGTCAAATGTTTTTGTTATTTGTAAGGCTCAGATTCTTCTTTCCTTATTCCTTTGTTGTAACCATAAACCAAGTAATCGAATACAACGTAGGTATTCCAATATAGATACGAGTAGGTGGTATCGCCAATCAATTGTTAGCAAGCTAATTGTGTCGGTCAAGTGAAGCGTTAAATCTATCGGATGTAGTCAGAGTATCCGAGTTAACTCGTAAATCTATTTTCCAAGAGACAAATATAATTGATTTAGAATGTAAGGAAGTAGCATTATTCTGTTTTATTTAACGGAATAGTGCATTCTATTTGTTACGCATTGTCATATTAACACTTGTATTCTCTTAACTACCACATTTCGGGAATGTACACTTGCGTCTTTCTTTATCTGAGTAAAGAGATCACGAGTCAAATAAAACAATATACCAAAGTGAAGAAAAAAATATTTCGTTCTCACAGCTGGAAAAAATGAGGGAAAATGTTCTCTTCTTCCACACTTAGTCACTGTTTTAAAATGTTTGTATTGAATAAACGTTTTATATTGGATAATAAAAAAGATGGAGAAAAATAATAATCACTGCAAGTTTTCTTCTAGGTATTCTGCATAAGATGCATGATATGATGCATGCGCTATTAAGTAGCGCTTGGCCGAAGGAGTTGTCAAAGCGGCTGACAGAAGGGTCTGGAGACAGGAAGGCTGGCAATTATTTCTGCCAACGTATTAGCCTCGCTATACAGAGGGGAAATGTTGCCAGTCTCCTTGGGACTATCTCGGATGGGACGTCTCTAGAGGACATTTTTTATTTATAGTTTATTTTTAATTTTATTATTTAGAAGTATCATCACGTTTCCCTTTCGGGGTGGTCAGAATCCACGCTTAAAAATATGCGGATTCACATTTAGCCAACTTTACAACTTAATCATGACAAGTGCAAGCTTATCGATGTCTCCAGCGTACCAAACTCGAGAAATATCACAAATAAATTTAATAATAATTAAATGTATTTATTTACATTAATAAATATTTTTGGGTTCCGACCAGGAATCGAACCCGGTACCTCCGAGCCTAAATCCATGGACTCAACCGCTAGACCACGGAGGCAGTTATTTGCAAAATTAGGAAGAAAATATCTGAGCAAGACTCTTGCGCAAGACTAATACTGGTTGGTATTGTACTTTTATACTGATTTATATACTTATATACTGGTTGGTATTGTACTTTTATACTGATTTATATACTTATATACTGGTTGGTATTGTACTTTTATACTGATTTATATACTTATATACTGGTTGGTATTGTACTTTTATACTGATTTATATACTTATATACTGGTTGGTATTGTACTTTTATACTGATTTATATACTTATATACTGGTTGGTATTGTACTTTTATACTGATTTATATACTTATATACTGGTTGGTATTGTACTTTTATACTGATTTATATACTTATATACTGGTTGGTATTGTACTTTTATACTGATTTATATACTTGTATACTGGTTGGTATTGTACTTTTATACTGATTTATATACTTATATACTGGTTGGTATTGTACTTTTTTCTTGCACAAAAGCAAGACCAAGACCAACATTGGGCAACACTATTTATAAACGTACCGCGTTTGTGTGGTTTAGCCTTAAATCTATTCAGCGAACTTTTAATTATCTCCCAAAATCCTATTAGGTAACCTCAATACACTGCTTAAAATTCAGCCAAGATGAGCGTATCTTGCTGAGCTGTTGAAGATTTATTAATCTGCGTTTGGCGCACGTGAGCTGCCGTATACTCAGGGAGGTAGATACCTAAAATATTTATTCATAATATCAGCAGTGTGTCGGGCATTTTCGCAGAGGCTCGTAAGGATGGATTTTCGGCTATAATCCGCAAAAAGGCAGCGTCGGTACTTCAGAGTAAGTAGTGACAACGGTTTTCTGCGGATAATATCGTCTCGCTTTTGTTAAGCGCTGGATTGGAGTTGTAACTAGGAACATGTTAATCTGTAGTATGAATCACGACACAGTGTGTCACTGGCGGCGAAAGTCGTTGAGGTCGTATGGTACATCTGTATGGTGAAAAATATTTATTTAAATTACTATTGTCGAAGCGGCTGACGGAGAAATTTGAAGACAGGAAGGCTGACAATTATTTTTGCCAACATATTAGACTCGCTATACAGAGGGGAAATGTAGCCAGTCTCCTTGCGACTATCTCTGATCGGTCGTCTCTTGAATACATTTTTTATTTATAGTAACATTTTTCTAGTAATTAGATTATTTACAAAAGTATTATAGTTAGCTTCTTGTTAAATAGATTCTGGCAATTTATTGTAGATACTTGCGGATATATCATAGGAATCGCTGCTGTGTTTTTTTAAATTTTATTTTGGTAAGAGAACCTATTTTTGAAACGAGATTCATACCGAGCGACGTTTAGTATAAAAATGAGGATCTTTCCTTGCAAATTTTTATTAAGTTGTTTGGCATTTGTCATTCGTTGATGCCGGCCTTCAACCTGAGCGTTAAGCTGAAATTAATAACAGGATTTAACATGGGCCGCCTTACATAAACGTTTTAGACTATTTTTTATTATTTTCTTTATTAGGGTCAACAAACAGCATTGCACAGGTTTTTATCATTTACAATAATAAGATACATTAGATCATGCAATACCCACCACGTTAACCACATATTTATAATTGCATAAACTTTATAGCTAATAATAATAAACAAATGTTGTAAAAAAAAAAACAAACAAAAAACTAAATAAAACAAGTAAAAACAAAGGATAAACACATAATAAAAAAAAATAACAAAAATAACAAAAAGCTATTCCTTTACAACTTTTAAAACATTTGTTCTGAAGTTCCCAGCAGTGAAGGCGATGATGTCAATGCGATTAAACTTTTTATTGTAAGTGTCAACCTAGTATACCAAATGCCCTAGTACTGTTTTTTATTCTTAATAAATGTAGTTAAATTATCGTGACATCACTTATACTGTCTACTGCATACAAAATTATTATATGTAAAGTATCATCAAGACCGTTTCCCTTTCGGGGTAGTCAGAAACCACGCTTATAAATAAGCGGATTCACATTTAACCAACTATACTATAGGCCAATCATGACAAGTGGCAAGCTCGTCGATGTCTCCAGCGTACCAAACTCGAGAAATATCACATATAAATTAAATATTAATTAAATGTATTTATTGATATTTTTGTGTCCCAACCACAGAGGCATGAATAAAATATTAATGCCGCCGTCTCCTAGAGTAGCATTACCGCTTCAATATTAACCGGCAGCGTTCTGTAACCACTTTACACGTTACAAAATAGGGGATGATTATCTGTGGGGGTGTTAAAATGTGTTCCCTCTTATTTTATTTTATTATGGTAACAAACAGTCATAATACAATTTATATAACAAACAATATACATATAATTAGACCTGGAGTACCAAAACTGTGAGAGAGAACTACACTTATTACATTTTCAAAATACAATTAAACCATAAAAGAAAGTAAAAATCACATTTAAGTCTATTCTATCGAATACTTAACTCTAATTATCTCACGACCTCTGCTCCTATACACTGACTTACGAGCTGTATTGTTTTGTATATAATAAAGTTAAGGGTAGGTTTTACGTGTTGCTTTTACTGATAAGACAAGAAAACATATTTTAAAACATTGGCAAGAACTTACGACATTTTTTATTTATATAGTACATATACCTTATATGTGAGCGCGGTGGTGGCTCGGTTGTAAGAACGCGTTCCTTAAATCCTACAAAGGTCGGTTCAAACCCGCCCGACATGTACCAATGAGAAATACACTTTTCTTACGTACATTTGTCATGGATTTTCAACACTACCGTTCCCGGAGAGCACGTTAAGCCGTCGCGTCGGTCCCGGTTCCACCAATACCAACTTGTGGAGTCGTTAATAAATTGTCATTAAAAAATTACATCATATGCTCGCCAAGCCGTCTGGCCAGCGTGGCGAGTGTAGGCCTAATTCTCCAGATACATAATCACTTAAAAGTTACCTATCCAACCTCGATTATGACAGTACCGAAGAGATGATGACATGACAAAATGTAAACTGGTGAACAAAAGGAAAATATAAACACACGAGTATAATCAACAATCTTACACTCCCACTTGCTTCTTCACCCTTCCCCACCTTTTTATACACACACACACACACACAAACACATAATAACACACACACAACATACAATACTTTACTTACTCCATTTTGTATGATCATTATTGGAAGACACTGTCTCCTGTTATACAGTACAGCTCATGCAGGAGACAGGGTTCATCATAACTAAACAACATTATTTTGTGTTAATAAACGATTTGTATTTGTATATATTTGTATAAGTTCTGGAAGGCCCATCTCCAGCAGTGGAGGTCTAGGACGCTGTGTTCTAGGGGCTGTAATGAAAAAACATATACCTTATTACAACTATTCTTGATTTGAAATAAAAACCACATAATTATATATAAACGATATAAAGCCCACCTTATGAAATTGCAATAGTGTTACTTTATTTAGTTTACTGTTGCCCAATCTTGGTCTTGCTTATTGGTCTTGCTTTCTTGCAAGAAGAAGACCACCGATATAAAGTAAAGTATCATCACGACCGTTTCCCTTTCGAGGTGGTCAGAAACCACGCTTATAAAGAAGCGGATTCACATTTAGCCAACTTTACTATAGGCTAATCATGACAAGTGGCAAGCTCGTCGATGTCTCAGCCTTCCAAACTCGAGAATATCACAAATAAATTAAATGTATTTATTTATATTAATAAATATTTTTGTGTCCCGATCAGGAATCGAACCCGGTGCCTCCGAGTCTAAATCCACGAACTTTACCGCTAGACTGAGGTAGTTTTAATAAAATGCCTTTAAGACATTAAGTTCGCCCTTGACATTTATTTTTTTGTGAAATAAAGAGTTCATAAATACATACATGATGTAAAATGTCTTTAGCTTAAAATAAGATCATGAGGTAACAAAATTTAGTGCAAGATTTCGAAAAATTACGTTAAATTTATCTTAGAACGTTAACCTAACCGGACTTTGTCGCCATAAAATCATTTTAGCAAAGAAACGTAAGAAAGGAAATTCTCGGGCCAAGGTAAAGTCGTAAATTGAAAGTTTAAAATCTACGCCCATTGACTAAGATCAAAAGATCCGGGCATTTATTTATTTATTTAAAAACTTTATTGTTTAATACAAAAGGCGTATGTAACGCCCCACTTGCCATTTTCTTACCATCAAAAATCGTAATTTACGCTAAATAAAAAACACTAATAATAATGTTAATTTTGAATTATTATGTTTTTTTTTTATTCAGTTAAGGTTTTCACCGGGCATGGCTATCACACGAACCTTGTTTGTATTTAAGTATTTATAAGTAGTTTTTTTTTATTTTTTTATTTTATTTTATTATATAATTATTATCTTTAATAGTATAATTTATAGTATATTATATACAACATTTTATATTCAGGTTTTTTTTTTCTTTGTGTCTATCGTCGTTTTCTTGATGCCCCTTGTTAATTTAGTTAAACCTGTACGTGAGCTAGGGTTTTGGCATAAAAACAGCGTCAGTTAGTGCACCACATTATGTGATGTGCAGCTGACTGAAGCTGAGCCAAGACCCTTGCCACATCATATAAATTTATTTTAAAATATTGTGCTCTAGATCTTGTATTAATTGATGTGCCAATAAACGTTTTTATTCTTATTCTATTCGACCGCCTCCGTGGTCTAGTGGTAACAAACGTTGCCGTGAACTCGGGAGGTCGTGGGTTCGATTCCCACCGGGGGCAAGTTGTACATTGTATAATTTGTCTCGGTCTGGGTGTTTATATGTATAATATGTATATATTTAAAAAAAAAAGTATAATATGTAGTTTATCAACCATATAGTTTCCGTAACACAAGCTTCGTTGCTTACCACGGAAACTAGATGGCGCTGTGTGACCTGTCTGGAAATATTTATTATTATTATTATTCTTATTCTAATAAACGACCCGTCTCTAGAGGTCATTTTTTACTTATAGTTTATTTTTTATTAGATTTAGTTTATCTCATTTTTTTGTATTCTCAATTCAATTGTATAATATTTGTTTAAAATGAAATAAAATTACTATTTTTATTTTTTATTTTAATGATATAAAATAAATATGTATTTAAATAGGTACTTACTTATTATTAATTAAAATTACGGTTAGATATTTTACGAGTGGACATTAAAAAATGATCGTATGATTGCCAAATAAATAATACAAATGATATATGCGTAATAAAACTTCTATAAAAATCAATTCGTAAATCTTGTAAACCATTTCTCAGGGGGGTTAGCGCAGGTTAACGCGTTATTGTACCGATGACGACAGAAAAATCAGCCAGTGTTTTATTTATTTGGTCGTGATAGGTTAGTCTTGGTCTGCCTTGTTTACCCACAACTTTAGCAATCTGATACATCAATCTTTCGTCAATCATCCTTTTTAACATGCCTGAGTTTTAAAAGGTGGTAGGCGGACTGATAGTGGTAATTTACCCAGTCTGCTGGGGCGGGGAAGTATCCACCATGACGATAAACCCAGTAAAGTGTATGCACACATTTCGGGCTTCAGGGTCATGCCCACTCAAGCGGGCATAGTGTTAGGAACTGATGTCAGTTATAAGTATCTGATTTCAATTGCTAACATTCATGGACCTCACGCGCCACTTACCATCAGGTGGGCGCAAAGTCATGACGTACTAGTAAAAAAAACTTTATTATTAATATTTTTACCTACTAAACTGCCTCCGTAGTCTAGCGGTTAAGTTCATGGATGTAGACGCAGAGGCACCGGGTTCGATTCCTGTTCATGACACAATATTTTATTTGTGATATTTCTCGAGTTTGGTACGCTAGAGACATCGACAAGCTTGCCACTTGTCATGATGGACCTGTAGTAAAGTTGGCTAAATGTGTATCTGCTTTTCCAAAAAAAGTGTGGTTTCTGGCCACGCCTAAAGGGATACGGTCGTGATGATACTTTTTCTACAAAACCATTAAGTCGCATCCAATAATTCGCTAGCTTAACGCGTTCAACCGTGCTTCGCTTTTAGATATTCAAATGGGTGTTAATCGTTGAACCTAGCAAGACGATGTAGTGTCATACCGACAGTACACACCTGGCGTGAAATTTATTATCAATTTAGTACAAAGTTCAAACGAATACATAATTAATTATTGCTTCACAAGTGGCACTTACGGTATATCTCTCGACTATTCCCAAAATATCTAATCTTTCGGAACATAACTTTTTATTTATTTTGACCTATATAATAATGACCAGGCATTCAGCCGCATTCGCATTTTTGATCGTTGTGGTGCAGTTCTGTATATGTTTTATTTTGTAAATCTGATATAGCTGAGTTTTCCTTTCAGATTCCTTTCTCAGTCAGATTAAACATTAACAGGTCACTGGAATCTGCTAAGCTGCTGGTCTTCTGCTAACAGCTTACTTATCGGACCACTTTGCTGCTTAGTCTTCTACTAGCAGGAGTAGAATCATTTAAAATAATTAAATTAATGACGTTTCATAGGTTTACGTGAATAAAGATATTTTGACTTTGACTTTGAGCCGAAATATTGATGACGGTGCTGAGTTGTCACGCTTTCCTTAAAATCCTACAAATGCCAGTTCAACCCCCTGGCATGTACGAGTATGTATCAATTAAGTATTTTAATTCAGAGGGGAAATGTTGCCAGTGTATTGGGCATGACACATGGGCTAGACCTGTATAAGATACACAATTCCACCATACATTATTATGTTATATCTCACAGCGTTTAGACAGCGTTTTTGTTCAAAGCTCCCAGACGGCTTATTTTTTTCGGCAACTCCAACAAATATTGTTAATGTATACAAAAAATTAACAAAAACATATACAACAACCTTCCTCAAGAATCACTCTATCCATTAGTAAAAACAGCATGAAAATCAGTGCAGTAGTTTTTAGTTTATTGCGAACAGACAAAGAGACTTTATTTTGTAATATGTAGTGATAGAAAAATGATTTCTTCATGCCCACTCTATTTGATTTGATCTCTTTGGATAGTGCAAAGTTGAAATAATTTCGATTTTAAATATATTCAAAAAACTTCATCTCTCTTACTTCTTTAAAAAGCAAAACGAATCCTAATCACCTGACATATTATTAATACCTACATAGTTAAAATAACTTTTATTCGAAGTTAATTATAGTACATTAAATATAAATTAAAAGCTACCTAAATAATAAAATTAAAAATAAACTAAACTACAAATAAAAAATGTACTCTAGAGACGTCCCATCCGAGATAGTCCCAAGGAGACTGGCAACATTTCCCCTCTGTATAGCGAGGCTAATACGTTGGCAGAAATATTTGCCAGCCTTTCTGTCCAATTAATACCTATATATGTATATATAATTATTTATGTATTTATCTTAATTATGTATTATTATTTTTCTGTTAGGTATTATAGTATTATAAATGTATATAAGTAGTGTATTTATTTACAAATTTAAATTATGGTTTTTACTATATTATTTCCATTTTCACACTCTGCACCCATCTGAAGGTTAGCTGGTAGAGAATACCTTCATGGTATTATGCTCGCCTATATACAACACTTTATATTGTATATTTTGAGTGCAATAAAGTTTTTTTTTTGATGGTACTCGGTCTTTAAATACAATTCAATGTTTTAAGTTTAGGCCCTTTGTAATAAATAAAGATACAAGGCCTATCGTAGTTAATTATTTTAAAGTATTTTATCTTTTATTGTTAAAAAAAAATATGTTAAAATGCACGTGAAGTTTTAACACGCTGAAAAAAATATTATGTTATGCAAATGTTGTTAAGGGTGGATAAAAAGTATCATCACGACCGTTTTCCCTTTCGGGGTGGTCAGAAACCACGCTTATCAATAAGCGGATTCACATTTAGCCAACTTTACTATACGCCAATCATGACAAGTGGCAAGCTCGTCGATGTCTCCAGCGTACCAAAATCGAGAAATATCACAAATAAATTAAATATTAATTAAATGTATCTATTTACATTAATAAATACTTTTGTGTCCCGACCAGGAATCGAACCCGGTACCTCCGAGTCTAAATCCACGGACTTAACCGCTAGACCACGGAGGCAGTTTTGTTAAATTAAAGTAATTAGATATATTTTTTTTAAATTGAAAATGAAGTTTTTAATATATTTAGTTTTACTGTTTAAGGGTGGATCTTATGATTTATTAAAATTCCAGAAACTATTAATTTTATTTATTATTATGTAACACATTACTACGTCTCCGTGACAACTCAAACATTCCTTCCAAACTATCAAAACTATATACATAAAAGTATGTGAACACCAGCCAGTCGTCAACAAATGTTGGTATTCGATTAGTATTTTGTATTGAAGTATTTGCGTTATAAAAAGTTACATACATATGATGTTTGACCCGGACTGTCCAAAAAAAACAATATCTATTGTAAGGTATTTTAATTTAAATCTTTTATTTGTTATTAATAAAAGATTACATATTTGTGCCGTTTGTTGTAGAAACTCTGAAAAGTAGGTGCTGAAATATTAAATATAAATATTTGATAATATTTAATAACTAGCCACATACATATAACTACATATACATACATACACATATATATATACACATACATAAGAATAATAATTAGAGATGAAACGGATATCCGGTAACTATCCGATATCTAGCCTTATTTTTACTTTCCGGCCGGATATCGGATAGTAACTCAGTATCCGGTCGGATGCCGGATAGTTATATTCAAAACATTCTCATTATTTTATACAAGGAAAATGATACCACACTACGTTATAGACACAGTTTATTTTAATAATCACTCGACAAAAATGTTTATTTTATTAATTAGCCTAATACTCAAAATTAACAAGTGGCAAATTATGGTGAATGAATACCAAATTTTCTGCATTTGTTGGTAATAATAATTTCAAATCAAACTGGTCACGTCATGTAATGCGATAAAGAGCCGAATATTCGGTTGCCGGATATCCGGCGCTCCGGCCTCGTAGCTTGCCGAATACTCGGTAACCGGTATCCGGCCAAACCACTATCCGTTTCATCTCTAATAATAATATACTTACAAATTTTGTTGGGTAATGAAATGCTAATAGATCATTTTTTTAAATAGCGATCTGGTGGTTACTTACCTGATGTTGGGAGGCAAATTAGTATTATAATTAATTTAATTTTATATAGTATCATCACGACCGTTTTCCTTTTGGGGTGGTCAGAAACCACGCTTATAAATAAGCGGATTCACATTTAGCCAACTTTACTATGGGCCAATCATGACAAGTGGCAAGCTCGTCGATGTCTTCAGCGTACCAATTTAATTCAATTCAATTCGTTTATTTTTGCAAGTAGGCATAGGACAAAAAGATATGTATTCTGCACTTTTACACGTAAATTTTTACAATATTGATATAAAACGATATAATTTTATAGTACATATTGGTGAATCTGGAGCAGTACATGATAACCATCATTTGAAAAGAGAAACAATAAAATAACAAAATAGAAACAATAAAATAACAAAAAAAAAAAACTCAAGAAATATCACTAATGAATTAAATATTAATTAAATGTATTTATTTACATAAACAAATATTTATGTGTCCTGACCAGGAATCGAACCCGGTACCTCCGAGTCTAAATCCACAGACTTAACCGCTAGACCACGGAGGCAGCATGTATGTATGTATCAGTATTTAGTGTATATTTAAAAAATATATATTTTTACATTTCAAACATTTGTTTACTTTCCAATACATTCATATAACTTATTAAATAAATATAAAATATATATACTTTTTAATTTAATTTAATTTAATTAAATAAAATATTCGTTTGCAATTAAACTGTTTTTTATGAAGGTACCTAGTACAGTCCTTTGAAGAATGCTGCAAATTGTACATAATAAGGGCCCTTTAAAGCTCGTTTGAGTTGAAGTCGGAGTGACGTCATTACCTCATGAGTAAGGAGGTAATGGGGGGGTTGAAGTGGCGCGAACGTGACATGTACGAGGTCGCTGCAAAGTCAAGGACTCTTTAACTATGCCAGTCTTCGATACTTAGGCAGTCGGGTTTATATGGCCTTATAAAAAACAAATGTTACAGTACAATTTCATACGGATTAAGGACTAGTTTCAAATGCCTTAATAAATAGTAGAAAAAAAGTACAGTCAAGGAATTTAATTTCCAACCTGAGTCCTTCGCGCCATTTTGCGTGGACATGTCAAGTGCAAGTTTTTGTTTTGTAAATTAATTTACTGTGGATATTATTGGTCAAAAGTGGTGTTGCTTGGTTTAATAATGTGCTACAATGTGAATAATTATGGAAAACGATAAATTGGACTTTAAATATGGGGCACAAGTTGCAGTTTATTTTTTGCGGTTTTCCCGCGCTGTCAACTGCAACCGCATTGCGAGTGACTGCAAGAAAAATTCTGCAGCATCTGGAATTTGATGATGACCTTATTAATTCATGAAAAACAAAAATATATTACGTCAGACTTGGCTGTATGGGCTAGACCCTTTGCCTTCCCTATCATCTCATTCATCATCCATCGGGAGAAGAAAACAAAAAAAAAAAAAGTCTTTCGCGCCATTTTGCGCGGAGATGTCAAATGCAGTTATTGTTGTGTAAATTAATTTACTGTGGATATTATTGGTCAAAAGTGGTGTTGCTTGGTTTAATAATGTGCTACAATGTGAATAATTATGGAAAACGATACATTGGACTTTAAATATGGGGCACAAGTTGCAGTTTATTTTTTGCGGTTTTCCCGCGCTGTCAACTCCCATATTTTACCCGACGTGTTTGAGCAGTGGATGGTTCCGCGAGTGACTGCAAGAAAAGCATCAAATTCTGCAGCATCTGGAATTTGATGATGACCTCATTAATTCATGAAAAACAAAGATATATTACGTCAGACTTGGCTGTATGGGCTAGACCCTTTGCCTTCCCTATCATCTCATTCATCATCCATCGGGAGAAGAAAACAAAAAAAAAAAAAAAAACCAACCCACCTAAGGTTCGTATAGCAAACAGTCACCATAAGAGCTAGATAGAGCACGAGACGTTACTTTGACATATCGCATGCACTGATTGAATTTCCGACCTTAATGCATTGCGAATGTCTAACGACATTTCAACGAAATAGGTAGGGAATTAAATTTCTTGACTGTTATTTTTGAGACATCGACGAGCTTGCCACTTGTCATGATTGGCCTATAGTAAAGTTGGCTAAATGTAAATCCGCTTATTTATAAGCGTGGTTTCTGACCACCCCGAAAGGGAAACGGTCGTGATGATACTTTACTATAAACATACATATATACACTTACTAACATTGTAACTTGCTTGTCAGATAGTGTTTATACGAGATATTTAAACGAAGATCTGATACTAAAGCGCCAAGGTCTACCAACTTTCAGCTCTATGCGAATTATTGTGAGTGGTCTAGTGGTAACAAACGTTGCCGTGAACTCGGGAGGTCGTGGGTCCGATTCCCACCGGGGGCAAGTTGTACATTGTATAATTTGTCTCGGTCTGGGTGTTTATATGTATAATATGTATATATTTACAAAAAAAAAAAAGTATAATATGTAGTTTATCAACCATCTAGTTTCCGTAACACAAGCCTCGTAGCTTACCACGGAAACTAGATGGCGCTGTGTGACCTGTCTGGAAATATTTATTTATTTATTTTTATTTATAACTTGACTGGAGTAAAAACTCATTAGGCAACTTAAAATAATAGATGCTTCAAAGATAAGCCCGCATCTTAATAATTGCCACTCTCCCTAAAGCTGACGTCTAAATTCAATACACATTATATAAAATACACAATACACCAGTGTAAAACTTTCGAATCACTGCAGCTTTGCCGTGACTTTGCCTCTCTGAGCGTGTTCTATTAGCTATAACACGGTGAGGGTTCACTTCATAACCTTATCCCTTCTTCTCTATTCCGCAACCGAACCACACGCACAGGCCTAAACATGCATCCACATACCACTTTCACTATGGTCAATTTAGAGATTTTTACATCTCTTACATCGTGTTTGCCCATCTTGTTAGGCCGGCATAGTAGTAGAGACTCAGTCAGTCGTTAGTGGCTGCCGTCAGTTGCTTCTTGACTAGACACGAACGCACTGGGTTCGATTCTTGGTCGAAAACACAATCAAATATTTGATATTTATCGAATTAGAAACGTTTCGACGAACTAACCACTTTGTAATGTGCCTAAATTGACTCCTGGTTTATGTATAAATTACTAAATTACCATTTTTTTTTAAATAAGGAGGCTTCCTTTGTAGACCAACATAGTCAACAAGAGAAGCAAGCCTGAGACACCATTATACTCTTCCCTTTATCCCACACACGATGGACTCGGCAACCGCATAGTCAGTCCATGGAATGCTTAGTCTTCTTCGGGTGATGAGGAAAGTAACGCCTTTCTTTTAATTTTTCATTTATTTTAATAAAAAAAAAATCAATCATTTATTTACTTTCCAATACATATATACACTTACTAACATATATATGTATATTCCTCGCCAAGCCGTCTGGCCAGCGTGGCGAGTGTAGGCTAAATTCTCCAAATATATGTTCTGGAAGGCCCATCTCCAACAGTTGAGGTATAGGACGCTGTGTTCTAGGGGCTGTAATGAATAAAAAACATATAACTTATTACATAGCCCGCCAAACTGTAACCACAGTTTGTTGGCGGAGACAATTACTCTCGAATTAAATAATAAATATTTATAGTAGGTACATAAAAAGATGCATTAATTTAAGTCTATCTCTTTCTTAGGATGAACACTGAACAAGATAGTGTGTATTGTATTAGGACGTGCTCTTAGTTGGCGACACGATAAGAGTACAATGAGGAGAGGAACAAAGACTCCTCGAAGCAACTTGGTTGTTGTAAAGGTTTTTTGACTCAACTTAAAGGTTTCCCTTTCCGTCTTTGTCGACTTCAAACGTTTTAACTGTCTTCGAAACAACCGAACATTGGGAAGGCCAATCGACCTATATCTTATTTACCGGCCCTCATAGCTATATCCTCAAGATCAAAACATATATTTTCTAGAATACGATACATGACTATTTGCATAACAAGTTTGACTACAAGTCGTACAAACGTTCCTTCAGACACAGAGGACTTTTGTTTAATCTTCCCATGTACGGCCTGGTAGGCGCCCTGGAACAGTATTCTGACACTTAGACGCAAACGTTCACACCCTCATTCCGAATCAAGCTCAGAGCGCTTAGAATGAATACGGTACTAACAGTTGTTCCGAATCAAATATCACGATTTGGATGCTCAGAGCGTGATATCAATTCGTAACGGTCTAAATCAAATTTTCATTCATAAAATGATAGTTTTTTTTTTAATGTATGGAATATAAATTGCGGATTCCACATCTTTGAGTATGAATACTAACAAATATACATCTCTCCGATTATTCATCTTTATATGTGTAAAGTTTAATATTATTAACTTATTTTGGTATTTTAAAATAACTTGCCGTGTTACAGAAATTTTTTTGTCACTTCCTACTTAAATATTATTTATTTATTTGTTTAAGAAGTAATATATAAACAGTATAAATGAATTACAATATTAAATAATTTAAAAGAAAATCTAATATTAAATTAACTTGAAAATGGCGCGCGACATTATGACAAACAACTGACAGCGCTCAGAGCGATCTACCTCGATATCGTGAGCAGTCTAAGCGCGAGAAATGATGTCATTTGTGACGTCACATAGCTTTGACAAAACAGTTTAAGCCCGTCTTGGAACACCTTTAAGCGTGCTTAAGTTACTATTATCGTGTCTCGGAACGACAGGGTCCGTGATCTAGTAGTTAAGTCCGTGGATTGAGACGCGTAGGTACCGTAGATTGGGACACAATAAATTATTTAATTTATATGTTATATTTCTTGAGTTATCGTTATCGTTTATGAGAAGATCCTGATACAGCGGTCAGTCAATAATATTATATTTACCTTGGCAACAATACAGATATTATACAATCCTATGGTGATATAAGATTAGACATGACATGACACGGCACGATACGACACGACACGATACGTTACGCTACCATACGATACGATATGATATATATTTGATATTATACGAGATAAATAAACTTTTTGCAAATAATGATTAATGAAAGTTAATAAATAGTAATTTCAAAAAAAATATTAATAAACCATACACATTAGAACGTTTAGTAGGTCTTGAACTTAGAGGCAACAACCGCTGATGCAGTTTTCTTCCACGTACAATTTTATTACTGCCTCCGTGGTCTAGCGGTTCAGTTCGTGGATTTAGACATGGAGGTACCGGGTTCGATTCCTGTTCGGGACACAATAATATTTATTTAATTAAATTATTTAATTTATTTGTGATATTTCTCGAGTTTGGTACGCTGGAGACATCGACGAGCTTGCCACTTGTCATTATGGGCCTATAGTAAAGTTGGCTAAACGTGAATCCGCTTTATAAGCGTGATTTCTGACCACCCCGAAAGGGAAACGGTCTCACGTATACTTACTTAATTGTTAAAGTATAATCACTTATACTTTACTACAATTTTATTAGGTTTTTAAATATTTAGAATTTCGTTTATTTTATTATAGAAATACGGAGAAAGAATTGCTTAGTTCGTAAAGTCGTTAATGTTTTCTCTGTAAAATGCACTATTTAATTAATTAATGTTTTCTTATCTCGCGTTACATAAAGATATCATCTACTTATTCCAGGTATAATTAATTCTTTGAAATCTCGAGAGAAAGTCCCACAACACACATTTTGAGAACTGTCGTAAAAAGTAGAGTATAATTAATCTGCGCGGTGGTCAGAGACGACCGGAAATCAATGTCAACCGCAATAGATACATTACCAAGTTGACTCAGAAGCCCTCCTGTCCCTGCTGAACTTCAACATATACTACCGCACGCGCACACCTACAACTTTTGTACTTAAAACATACCTTAACAAACATCTTACTTTAACCCTATGGTTAGAATGTACCGTTTCTTTAATGACATAAATAGGAAACATAGTGCCCTAATTGACATATTTGACTCCAGGCTTGTGCACCTTAAGAAAAGTATCCAAGAAATTAAGAATAGATCCTAATTTCATTTGATTACCTAATACAAATAGAAGGGAAAAGGGAAAGAAATATTACTATTAATTTAATTAAATTTTGACAAAATATTATTTTGACTTTTGACATTAATTAGCTACTGACAAATACTTTTTTTTTTCTTTATACAATAAATTCTCATAGCGAAACAAATGTATGCTTAAGTGTAGGTATATTCAATGCATTGCACTGATAAATTGTGATTGGGGGTCAGTTTTAAAATCACTTCCTAACCTTACCATTGGAATGGTTGTAAAAATAGCAAGCTGTATGCTCAAATTTTTGAGATGAAGTCCAGATCTTTTTAGTCTTAGTTAGTTGTTTGTATCTGTTTATATTTTGGTATGACTGCATCTTGTTATGAGCATCTAATAAATAAATAAATAGAGTAGTTTACTATTGTTGAAAAATAACTTATGTATAAGAAATCTTTTCCCTATGGGTTGACGTCTCTTCATCATCGACGAATTTAATTTGACTTGTGTTTCTTACATAAAATACTCAATAACAAAATTATTTGCCCTGATATTCTAAAAAGAATTCCATTCATAGCCCGTTCACGTTTACTTATTCGTTCACCACGAAATAAGAAACTTCAACATTGTTATTCTAACATTTTTGTTCCACCGCGAGCCCTAAACAACTACACTCGAAATAGGTTTATAATTCGCTCTCTTAAGCTAGCTTCCCACGGTCCGTGATTCTGCGGATCAACACGCACAGCCGACGGCCACGGACGGCAAAACACACAGAGGCTCTTTCAACGGTTCGTGTCGGTCTTTAGATAGCTTCATTTCAAAATGCAAAGTGAAAGATAACGTCGTTGCAGCTGCGGCTGTGGTATTAATTAACAATTACCAAGTTATGCGATCTAGTAAAAGTAGAAAGAAACCACGTCGCTGGTGGATCAGCATACAACAAAAGTCGTTTAAGGTAAGTGTACATAATATCTAATTTTATTTTCTGTTTTGATCACGGTAGAAAATTAACGAATGACATAAAATATTCCCTGTCCTGTGATCCTACCGGTGGGATCATGGGGAATGATTCGGAAAACCTTTGAAGTTACCGCCTCGCGACGGATATCGGCGCACCGCCACAGACGTGTCTGTGCTACTACGGACGAGACCCTTCCCACGGTGTGTCGTGCGAGCTGGTCCGTCCGTCCGCGATATCACGGACCGTGGGAAGCTAGCTTTACATTGTATAATGACCATTTTTCCGGAATAGATATATTTAATACCTCACCAGCCACCTTTAAGAGACTTATCCAAAATAAAATGGAATCTGTAACTGTTTAACTTACTACCTATTGTTATTACTATATCATACCTTGTATAACTTGCTTATCTTTCTTTTAAATATTATGTCTTCCTTCTATAATTAACTGCTTACTGTTAGGATATAATAATATATCAATAAATCAACTGTTACTTTAACCATGTGTGTACTAATTTAACTGATTATAATATATATAGATATGTAGGTATTTATGTATATATTTATTCAGTATATGTAATATTAGTATGTAAGTCTATTATAATAAATTGCACCCTTCGTTGTTACCTCTCCACACTCCCAAAGGTTGGTTGTTAGAAAATGCTTAGTCATTAAGCCCGCCTATGTACAATATTTTTTAGTGCAATAAAGAATTTTTGAATTGAATTTGAATAAAACTAATAATTATGATTACATAGCTTTGTATTCCAAGCTTAAAAAATTGACAACGACATATAAAACATAAATGACAAATACATAGTATGTAAAAAGGTTATATATTTCGGGTTGCACATAGGCATGTAGTCTACCTAAATTCTGACTTGCCAGGTGGGTTACTGCTGTACCAGGTATTGTATTTTCATAGGTACTGATAACTAAATTTAAAAGGTTAATAATTGATCGTTGTGGTGCAGTTCTGTATATGTTTTATTTTGTAAATCTGATATAGCTGAGTTTTCCTTGCAGATTCCTTTCTCAGTCAGATTAAACATTAAATAGGTAACTGGAATCTATGTACTAAGCTGCTAGCCTTCTGCTAACAGCTTAGTCTTTGGACCCCATCGCTGCTTAGTCTTTGGACCCCATCGCTGCTTAGTCTTTGGACCCCATCGCTGCTTAGTCTTTGGACCCCATCGCTGCTTAGTCTTTGGACCCCATCGCTGCTTAGTCTTCCACGACTGTGGTAAGAATCATTCAAGATAATTTAAATAATAACGTGTCACAAATGCCTGTATTATTTATTTTGTCACCGTACATTTCCACCGGAATTCGGTTAGGTCTATGATTAAGTACATAATAAATAAATAAATAAATATTTCAGACAGGTCACACAGCGCCATCTAATTTCCGTGATAAGCGGTAAGCTTGTGTTACGGAAACTAGATGGTTGATAAACTACATATTATACTTTTTTTTTTTTTTTTGTAAATATATACATATTATACATATAAACACCCAGACCGAGACAAATTATACAATGTACAACTTGCCCTCGGTATATTCCCGATATATCCCATAATTCTATGATGTACGAGTGATATGTTATATAATTTACTTACTACATATATCTATCGTGCCTGGAAAGTGTTATATTCGAGCAAAGAACAGAACATATATGTTGACTGTGACTATGTATTGTACAACATTTATTTAAAGTTCTTATTTATCTAGTTATTTGTAAATGCTACCTTTTATAGGATATTATGAGCTTAGATTACGAGTACCTATAGGTGAAATAATTACACCGCCGCGTTTAGTATCAGCGTAATTGAGATAGATATAATGACCAGCCCCCTCTAGCATGGTGTATGGTTACGTCGAAAAATATATTTATATGTGGAATTCTCGTTATCGAGTAGGATCATAGATGGCGCTATGATAGATGCACACAATGGGGTGTATCACGCAAAGATTTTTGTAGATGTCGCTAGCGGCAACGGTACCTTGTTTACACCTATGACGCATCATTTTTTAAATACTTTTGTAGGTTTTAATTTTTATAACAGAAAAATGTATTTTAATTTAACGTTAGCTGCCTTAAAAGACGAATTAAAAAGGTGAACACCGTCTTTAAAAAGAAATAAGGTTTAATTAATAGAACGGCAATTTTGAGATCACCATATCTTTGATTTCGCTTGGAAATTTCGATTTGTACACTTGAAAGCTGCTCACTTCGGCAATATATCCAAAAAAATACAAATTTCGTAATAAAAATACAAGTTATCTATACAACTGACAGTTCTATTAGGTACCATCTATTATGCGCTATCTATTGTAAAAAAAAAGTTAGTGATTGCACGCAGTAACGCTCTGTGTTCTAGGGGCTGTAATGAATGAATGAAGCACGGTGCAAGTTGGGACCTGGTTTTGAGCAATCTCTAGTAACTTGCTATATTCCTATTGTAAAGTCTGTAAATTTTCTTAAAAATTAATGATTACATCATGATATCTGAATGCCCAAGTCATTACATGCCGGTCAATGGTATTCCAAGTACTATACCTCGTTTACGGTAACCTGTCGAACGCGGCTGCTTACTATTAAGGGTCTATTCATATGCATAAGGTTGCCGTTTAAACGACCTGGCGCCGTGCCGTGCTAGATCTTTTACATGAAGGTATACAGTTTACGCACGGTCACCTGTTCTGTTATGTCCAACAAAGTCAAAGAGCGAAAGAGTGGGCATCAAGCACATTTTCATTTGTTTAGTTATTTATTTTCAGAAATATCACACAAATTCTAGCACAAGAAAGCCCGTTGAAATATCGTTTATTTGTAATAAATACAGTACAGTGGTCACAGAACTTTAGTCAGGTATACTCACATATATTCTACCTGCAATTTCCATTCTATCGTTTTGTCGACTTTCGGGTTGCACATAGGCATGTAGTCAATCTTAATTCTGACTTGCCTGGTGGGTTACTGCTGTACCAGGTATTGTAATCTCATAGGTACTGATAACTAAATTTAAAAGGTTATTAATTGATCGTTGTGGTGAAGTTCTGTATATGTTTTATTTTGTAAATCTGATATATCTGAGTTTTCCTTGCAGATTCCTTTCTCAGTCAGATTTAACATTAACAGGTCACTGGAATCTGCTAAGCTGCTGGTCTTCTGCTAACAGCAGAAGAATTCTGTTCTATCTATCCCTTCTCATCACTCTAGCTTTCAGTCTAACTCATTCGCAGTAGTGGCCGCAAATGTCTGGAACAGTTTACCTGTTGAAGTTCGCCAAGCACCCAGCAAACCGCTGTTTAAAAAGCTGGTTTACTTTCATTACCTAAAGCGCTCCTCACAACGTATATAAGTATGTATTGTATGTAGTATATAGTAGCCAATATAGTGTGTAGTATATGTATTATTGTGTACATATTTGTATGTATGTGTATTTATTTTAATATCTAGTGTATGTAAGATTAAATGAATTTATTTGGCAACGTTTCCTACAATCGTTTGCACCTAGCCTCATGACTGTAATGTTCTGTATTGTCCCAAAGGTTGGCTGCTAGAGAATGCCTAGCGGCATTAAGCCCGCCCTTTGTACATAGTGCAATAAAGTTTTAAATAAATAAACAGCTTACTTAATGGACCACTTTGCTGCTTAGTCTTCTACTAGCAGAAGTAGAATCCTTCAAAATAATTAAATTAATGACGTTTCATAAATGCATGTAATAGGTTTACATGAATAAAGATATTTTGACTTTGACTTATCATAATCACCACTACATTAAAACAAAAAACAATATTAATTAACCTGTTTAGCACTCAAGATACTCTTTTACACTATAAAATCTATGTATAAAAATGTGTCCGAGATGTTCTTAGTTATTAACTATTTTACTATTGGGCGCCACTACTAATAGTCTACTTTCATGATGTTATGTTAGCTTACAGAATATTCCAAGTAAAATAAAACAGAGAGTAGCTCAACGTTTCAACTTAACCGTATGTATGTGAAAATGCCCTTAGTCTATCTTTTACGTGAACACCTAATTGGTGCTTAGCTTGTGATCATATTCGGAGATAGTAACAACTTAAGAGGTGTAATATCGTCACAGATAAATAGTGTTGCCCAAAGCAGACCAAGACCAAGACTTAGCCAGGTGTAATATCGTCACAGATAAATAGTGTTGCCCAAAGCAGACCAAGACCAAGACTTAGCCAGGTGTAATATCGTCACAGATAAATAGTGTTGCCCAAAGCAGACCAAGACCAAGACTTAGCCAAGTGTAATATCGTCACAGATAAATAGTGTTGCCCAAAGCAGACCAAGACCAAGACTTAGCCAGGTGTAATATCGTCACAGATAAATAGTGTTGCCCAAAGCAGACCAAGACCAAGACTTAGCCAGGTGTAATATCGTCACAGATAAATAGTGTTGCCCAAAGCAGACCAAGACCAAGACTTAGCCAAGTGTAATATCGTCACAGATAAATAGTGTTGCCCAAAGCAGACCAAGACCAAGACTTAGCCAGGTGTAATATCGTCACAGATAAATAGTGTTGCCCAAAGCAGACCAAGACCAAGCCTTAGCCAGGTGTAATATCGTCACAGATAAATAGTGTTGCCCAAAGCAGACCAAGACCAAGACTTAGCCAGGTGTAATATCGTCACAGATAAATAGTGTTGCCCAAAGCAGACCAAGACCAAGACTTAGCCAGGTGAAATATCGTCACAGATAAATAGTGTTGCCCAAAGCAGACCAAGACCAAGACTTAGCCAGGTGTAATATCGTCACAGATAAATAGTGTTGCCCAAAGCAGACCAAGACCAAGACTTAGCCAAGTGTAATATCGTCACAGATAAATAGTGTTGCCCAAAGCAGACCAAGACCAAGACTTAGCCAAGTGTAATATCGTCACAGATAAATAGTGTTGCCCAAAGCAGACCAAGACCAAGACTTAGCCAGGTGTAATATCGTCACAGATAAATAGTGTTGCCCAAAGCAGACCAAGACCAAGACTTAGCCAGGTGTAATATCGTCACAGATAAATAGTGTTACCCAAAGCAGACCAAGACCAAGACTTAGCCAGGTGTAATATCGTCACAGATAAATAGTGTTGCCCAAAGCAGACCAAGACCAAGACTTAGCCAAGTGTAATATCGTCACAGATAAATAGTGTTGCCCAAAGCAGACCAAGACCAAGACTTAGCCAGGTGTAATATCGTCACAGATAAATAGTGTTGCCCAAAGCAGACCAAGACCAAGCCTTAGCCAGGTGTAATATCGTCACAGATAAATAGTGTTGCCCAAAGCAGACCAAGACCAAGACTTAGCCAGGTGTAATATCGTCACAGATAAATAGTGTTGCCCAAAGCAGATCAAGACCAAGACTTAGCCAGGTGTAATATCGTCACAGATAAATAGTGTTGCCCAAAGCAGACCAAGACCAAGACTTAGCCAGGTGTAATATCGTCACAGATAAATAGTGTTGCCCAAAGCAGACCAAGACCAAGACTTAGCCAAGTGTAATATCGTCACAGATAAATAGTGTTGCCCAAAGCAGACCAAGACCAAGACTTAGCCAGGTGTAATATCGTCACAGATAAATAGTGTTGCCCAAAGCAGACCAAGACCAAGACTTAGCCAGGTGTAATATCGTCACAGATAAATAGTGTTGTCCAAAGCAGACCAAGACCAAGACTTAGCCAGGTGTAATATCGTCACAGATAAATAGTGTTGTCCAAAGCAGACCAAGACCAAGACTTAGCCAGGTGTAATATCGTCACAGATAAATAGTGTTGTCCAAAGCAGACCAAGACCAAGACTTAGCCAGGTGTAATATCGTCACAGATAAATAGTGTTGTCCAAAGCAGACCAAGACCAAGACTTAGCCAGTGTTGGTCTTGGTCTTGCACTCCTAATCTTGGTCTTGGTCTTGCGCAAGAGTCTCGCAAGACTTTTGCAAGACTCTTAACTCAATATATATTTTATTTACCAAATCTCTCCGCAATGTATTAGGGTACCAAACTTGAGAAATATCATCTAAAAAAAAAATGTGTCCCGACCAGGAATCGAACCCTGTACCTTCAAGTACAAATCCACAGAATTAACCGCTAGACCTCGGAAACATTATGTATAGGTAAGATTTAGCTATACTAAAATAAAATTATTTGCAAACGAGCTCTCCCAAGTTCCAAACGTTATTTTTTTTCTATTAGGTGGAAGCAAGGTCACATGTATAATAGTATGTAATATAAAAAATATATATTTTTACAAATAAGTAAAAATGCGTGATATCTCTGACCTGAGCAATTAGAGTTGTAATGTGAATTGTTTAATTTCCATTTTCATCCGAATTGTGCAGCGAAAGAAAACATGTAGTCGCTCGGCAAAACCTAGTTGTATTGTTAACTGTCATTACTCCGGCATCATTGTAAGCGTGCCTACATACACTCCCTACATTCTGTAGGAAACACACTGCGCTTGAGGTTTACAATTGTTGATTCATGGCAAAACATACAGTTTAATAAAAACTGGTCACTGTAAATTAAACAAGCACATGTTTACCACGGGCTTGGTAGAAACAGATAAGTGCAGATTCTGTCGCGAAGTGCCTGAGACACCAGTCCATCTCCTCTGCGACTGTAATGCCCTGCATCACAAGCGAAGCACCATCTTGGGTGTTCACAGTTTAAGCCCCGAGAAGATGCGACGCCTCGCTCCTAAGCGCATAATAATAATAATAATTTATTTATTTGCATAAATGTCATATTTACAAATTTACAGGTCTTAAAGTAAACTTAAGAGTACATATGTGTTCTAATGCATTACATTAAAAAAAGAAAAACAATACTAAGATCACAAATAGTAAACCATGCCATTTTTTGTAATAGTAAAGAATTCATTGATATTATAATAACATTTTTCTATTAGCCATTTTTTTAATTTTATAATACACAGTTTATTTGGTAACTGTCTAATTTCTTTAGATATGTTGTTGTAAATCTTGATACACATAATATATGAGTTCACACTAAATAATTTACCATGCGACTAAATTTTCTTCCTGTATCACATTTGACAAATAGGTCATTATTTTTTCTAACAAAATTTACTATTTCTAGGATATACAAGGATTGTGAGGGTTAATAGTTTTAGTTTTTTAAATAAAGGTCTACAGGACTCTAGTGGTCCAACCGCACAGATAGCTCTGATGCATATTTTTTGTGTTAGTAATGCTTTATTTATGTCTGTGGAATTCCCCCACGCTATGAGTCCATATCTTAGTACAGAAGTTACATATCCATGATAAGCCAATATAGCTGTACTTTCGATACTTACATTTCGCATACTAAGGTTCCTTGAAGCCGTAGGTCTAGCGAACGAACTATAGTCTGGGGAAGTCACAATAGATCACTACTGGTCGCAGTGACTTGGTGACGAGTAGTCCCACCCTATTTCACAAATAATAATAATACAGTTTAATTTATTTATTTATTAAATCACTTCTTAACTTGTGTTGCCCAAAGCAAACAAACAGCTCCCTACAAAGTATATAAGTAATTATTGTATGTAGTGTGTGTATTTATGTGTGTATATGTATGTATATATATTGTATGTAGTATATGTATTTAATGTAGCTAAGTATTTAGTTCATTAAGTATGTATATCCATTTAAAACCTAATTATTTTAACATTTAACACATCCATTTTGTTTTCAGCTAGGATGGGCAGCATTCGGGAAGCTACGTCACATCTTCCTATCGAACATACCACAGTGTTTGAAGACAAAAGTTTTCAACGAGTGCGTTCTTCCAGTAATGTCGTATGGTGCAGAAACGTGGACACTGACGGTAGGTCTGGTCCACAAGTTCAAGGTCGCTCAGCGAGCTATGGAGAGAGCTATGCTCGGGATTTCACTAAAAGATAAAGTCAGAAACGTTGACATCCGTCAAAGAACCAAAGTTACCGATATAGCTTTTAAAATTAGCAAGCTGAAGTGACAATGGGCTGGACACATATGCCGCAGAACCGATGAACGATGGAGTAGACGGGTTCTGGAGTGGAGACCACGTACTGGAAGACGCAGAGTGGGACGACCCCCCGCCAGATGGACAGATGACCTGAGAAAGGTCGCTGGTGGGGGATGGATGAGGGTGGCAGAAGATCGTGTGAAGTGGCGAGCCTTGGGGGAGGCCTACATCCAGCAGTGGAGCGACACAGGCTGATGATGATGATGATTTTGTTTTATCTACCTTACATTCTTAACTTTCTACATTGTCCCAAAGGTTGGCTGACAGAGAATGTCTAGCTGTATTAAGCCCGCCCCTTGCGGTTTAGTGGATTTAGACTCGAAGATAACAAGTTCGATACACGATAATAGTAACCTAAGCACGCTTAAAGTTCCGAGACGTGTACTTGTATAAACTGTATTGCCAAAGATTTGCGACGTCACAAATGACATCATTCCTCGCGCTCAGACTGCTCACGATCCTCTCATTCCGAATCGCGCTCAGAGCGCTTAGAACGATTATGACGCCAAACGTCGTTCCGAATCAAACATCGCGATTTGGATGCTCAGAGCGTGATATCAATTCGGAACGGTCTAAATCACATTTTCATTCATAAAATGTTAGTTTTTTTTTTAAATGCATGGAAGATAAATTGCGGATTCCACATCTTTGAGTATAAATACTAACAAATATACATCTCTCGGTTTATTCATCTTTATATGTGTAAAGTTTAATATTATTAACTTATTTTGGTAATTTAAAATAACTTGCCGTGTTACAGACATTTTTTTTTCCACTTCCTACTTTAATATTAATTATAGATTTGTTTTAGAAGTAACATACAAACAGTATAAACGAATTACAATATTCAATAATTTAAAAGAAAACCTAATATTAAATAAACTTGAAAATGGCGCGTGACATTATGACAAACAAGTGACAGCGCTCAGAGCGATCTACCTCGATATCGTGAACAGTCTAAGCGCGAGAAAGGATGTCGTTTGTGACGTCACACAGCTTTGGCAAAACAGTTTAAGCGCGTATCGGAACACCTTTAAGCGTGCTTAGGTTACTATTATCGCGTGTCGGAACGATAGGGATATCGAGGTAGATCGCTCTGAGCGCTGTCAGTTGTTTGTCATAATGTCACGAGCCATTTTCAAGTTTATTTAATATTACGTTTTATTTTAAATTATTATTATTTAAGTAGGAAGTAAATAAAAAATGTCTGTAACACGGCAAGTTATTGTAGAAGACCGAAATAAGTAAAAAATATTAAACGTTACACATATAATATAAAAAAACCGAGAGAGGTGTGTTTGTTAGTATTCATACTCAAAGATGTGGAATCCACAATTTATCTTCTATACATTTAAAAAAAAAATTATGTTATTAATAAAAATGTGATTTAGACCGTTCCGTATTGTATATTATATATAATACTATACTATACATTGTTGGATGTTTATTTTATCCATTATTTTTTTAAAATATTAAACTATCGAAAACCTTTCTCACGTGCTCTAAAAACATTTAAATCTTAGCCTAATTTTATAGCAAAAAAAAATGTCGTTGCAGATGTCTGACCTTTGTGTTGTTTTTACTTCATTTTGCCATCATTCGTCGAGTGCCGGATGCGTTGGATGCAAATTTGACCATTTGTGCTTCCTGCGGCGCTATTCTCTTACTGAGTCGCAAACGTTATATAATGGAATTCGTTTATGTACATACATATATATCACGCTATTAAAGTTAATATTTGCGTCGCTGTCAAGGTCGAGCGCTTATAGAAAGAAAAGAAAAGAAAAATATATTTATTGACAAAAAAACTAATTTACAAGCAAAACATATTACAGTGATCTCCACACTCGGCACTGCCAGACATGTGGTGATCTCGTAACTACATAATAAAAATTAGAAGAAAAAATAAATTATTAATAATAGTAGGTTCAGTACAATCTACATAGTAATACCTAAGTCTTGTCTACGCAGTGACTAAAACCAGGAGACTGTAATTGACATACACTAAACAATATTGAATAATGTGTATGGTTTTGTCGACTTTCGGGTTGCACATAGGCATGTAGTCTACCTTAATTCTGACTTGCCTGGTGGGTTACTGCTGTACCAGGTATAGTATTCTCATAGGTACTGATAACTAAATTTAAAAGGTTATTAATTGATCGTTGTGGTGCAGTTCTGTATATGTTTTATTTTGTAAATCTGATATAGCTGAGTTTTCCTTGCAGATTCCTTTCTCAGTCAGATTAAATATTAACAGGTCACTGGAATCTGCTAAGCTGTTGGTCTTCTGCTAACAGCTTACTTATTGGACCACTTTGCCGCTTAGTCTTCTACTAGCAGGAGTAGAATCATTTAAAATAATTAAATTAATGACGTTTCATAAATGCCTTTAAACAGGCCTTACGTGAATAAAGATATTTTGACTTTGACAATCGCTTCTTAAATAAAGTTATATAATAGAGATAAATACAAAATTTAAAAATATATATATGAAATTAAAACTAAAATAAACAGTCTATAGAGTTGAGAATTAAATAATATTTTGTAATTATGACGCAATCTCTGACGTAAATAATAACGATTACGACTAAGTAACAGCATAGGATCGCTGGACTACTTCTCTTATGCTGAGTGATCTACGAAGCATACTTGGATTTTGCCTAGAATAGTACCTAACAGCTCATAGAGTCTTTTCTAAGGGGTTTCCTCACTCCACTTTCACTCAACTCTATTTATTCCAGACCTCGAAAGGCATAATTGTTACCATTTTAAATATTTCCGTAATAATATTTTTTTTCTGGTAACATTTAAGATGCGTTCCTTTGTCGTTAAATACTTTGTCGGAATTACTCCAAGCTCTAGCACTTCTGACATCCCTATATCTGTATTATGAATATTCATTTGAAATTATTTAATATTTTGGAAACAATGAACTTATAAGATTGCTGTTTGGAACGATGTCTGATTTTTAACCCTTAAATGCATAGTGTGCCAAAAAAGTAACAGATCTCCATAGAAAATGTCAAGTTTCATTCGAGCAAATGGAGCAGATATGTATCTAGGGCCCTGATATAGAAAATAAAGAAAACAGCAAAATAATATTAAAATTTTCATTTATTAGTGGGTAACACTAACATACCATGAATGGGGTGTATCACTAACTTTTTATCACGATAGATGGCACATGATAGATGGTACCTTATATAACTGTCAGTTGCATGGAAAACTTGTATTTTTATTACCAAATTTTTTATTTTCTTGATATTATGTCGAAGTGAGCAGCTTTTAAGTGTACAAATCGAGATTCCCAAGCGAAATCAAAGATATGGTGATCTCAAAATTGCCGTTCTATTAATTCAACCTTTTTTCTTTTTAAAGACAGTGTTCGCTTTCTTAATTCGTATTTTAAGGTAGGTAATGGTAATTTTAAATACATTTTTTCTGTTATAAAAATTAAAAAACTACAAAAACATTAAAAAAATTATGCGTCAAAAGTTTAAACAAGGTACCAGTGCCGCTAGCGACATCTACAAAAAGCTTTGCCTGATACACCCCATTGGTTCGGGTAAAAAAAAATTAAAGCTATGTCAAACCTGTAAGTGCGCCGCGAACTGAAATTATTTGGGAACCCTAATATAGAGGATAAAGATAACAACAATGTATTATTACAATATTGATTTATTAGTGTTTAACCCTTAAATGCATCAATAACTTATGATATATTATTTTAAATTTTATTAATTCATTTAAATCCTTATCTAATATCAAAATATATTTAAAAACTCACTCTTTCTATTATTTTAACCATTCTAATGTGAAAATGGTGGTCTCTTAATTATATTACTGCAATTAGAGATAAGAACCATAACAAATTATACAAATATGTTATTTATATACTTGTATGTGAAAGAATATCATATTAAGTCATTGATGCATTTTTGGCACACTATGCATTAAAGGGTTAACACACAAACATACAAGGTGTCTCACAAGAAATTTTATATTTAGTGGATCGTTTAAAAAAAGTAAGCCGCATATAAAAAAAATGTTTATTAATTATTAAAATACACTTTTTGGGGATTTATTTATTTATCTGGAACTCCAACAGCATAACCAAAAATACAATATTATCAAATTTTACACAATAAATAAGGCCATGAATGGGTTCACAAATTATATTTTTATTTTTTTTATTTAAAAACTTTATTGTTTTGTTAACAAAAGGCGTATGTAATGCCGATTGGCATTCTCTTACCATCAACCTTCGGGACATTGTATCAATTATGGTAGGTTTATAAAACAAACACAAAATAAATAATATTTAAATAATTTTGATGTTAATTTAATTAACGTACTTATAAATAAATACATAATTTTAATACTTAAACTACATAATAATAATACATACACTACATAAATAATACATATACAATACATACATAAACTACTTAAACGTATATACATAAACAGAAACTAATATTATACAACCACATTACAATAACAATAAAAAGAGAAATGAATTGTGAATATTTATTGCATCTTTAAAAAGTGTGAATATACTTGTCTTTTAAATATACTTCTGTTAGGTGCCTGACGGATACTAAGAGGTAGGCTGTTCCATAATGTCACAGCTACGACTGAGAAGGAATTCGAAATGGAGTTAGTGTGATGTGAAGGGATGGACAGTAAAGAGTTATGGGCAGAGCGGAGAATCCTTTCATGAAAGGAGCTAAGAAGTGAAAAATTATCTTTTAAATATTTAGGTGAGGAAGGTTCGTAGAGGACAGAGAATAAAAGACAGAGAATCCTAAGATTACGGCGAAGACGTATTGGCAACCATTTCAATTTGGCACGAAACTCTGACACATGGTCGTATTTACGCAATCCGAATACAAACCTTATGCACGAGTTGAGCAGTCTCTCTAGTTTATTAAGGTATTCCTCAGTTAGATCGACACAACAGACATCGGCATAGTCAAGAACAGGAAGAAGAAGAGATTGAGCAAGAGTTATTTTAGCTTTAAGAGGCAGGAAATGTTTTAGCCTATTAAGAGAATGAAGAGCTGCGAATACTTTTCGATTTATATTGTTGATCTGAGATGTCCAGCTAAGATTAGAATCGATATAAATACCAAGATTTTTTACCACATTACTAAAGGGTATCAGCGCACCTCCATAACGAATCTTTTCTAATGTATTATAGTCAACTCTTGACAGAATTCGCGATCGTCCTATCACAATAGACTGGCATTTTGACGGATTTACGATAACACCAAATCGCGACGACCACGAATTGATGTAGTTAAGGTCTTCGTTGAGCCAGGCCACTGCGCTATTAATAGCACTAATATCAGTCTGCACATAAAGCTGCAAGTCGTCGGCGTAAAGATGATAATGAGAATGGAGTGACGTAGTTATAGCGTTAATAAATAAAGAGAAGAGCAGAGGGGAAAGAATTCCACCCTGCGGAACGCCAGTCATTAATTCACACCAATCAGACATTGTCTGGTCAATGCGCACACGTTGCCGACGACCATGAAGGTAATCGTTAAACCAAAGCAGAGTCTCCGATGATATACTGAGACGAGATAATATTGCGATAAGCAAATCAGGATCTACCGTGTTAAAGGCATTGGTGAAATCAATTAGTACAAGAACTGTAACTTTTGTTTCATCAATGCCACCTCTGATATCTTCAGTTACCTTAAGTAAAGCTGAAGTAGTGCTATGACCCTGGCGAAAACCAGATTGAAAGGGGTTGAGCAAGTTATAGACTTGAAGGAATTTTGTTAATTGTTTGTGAACTATGTATTCTACTACTTTAGATAAAAATGGCAAGATAGATATGGGACGGTAATGAGACGGAAGTGTAGGTAAAGGAATTTTAGGAAGAGGTACTATGTAAGCATTACGCCAAACAGAAGGAAATTGTCCTGTCCTAATGGAAAAATTAACTAAGTGCGTTATTATTGGTAAAATTATGTCCAAGATAGGAATGATCATAGCACGACTGATGGAATCACATCCAATTGCTTTAGAAGTAATGGAACGTATCGCCTTCAGAACAATATCATCAGAAACTTCAGCAAGCACAAATGACTCGATGGCAGGTGCAGGCATTCCCTCAATCTCTGCTAGCGTATCAGCCTTAACGGAGGCATCCAGTATTAAAGCAGACGAAAAATGGGCATTAAGTTGGTCGGGGGTAACAGAACCAATACAGACGGTATTATGAGAACGACCAAACCCTAATGATTTTAGAAATTTCCAATTTTCAGACTGAGAATTATCCTTGATACAATGGAAGAAATGTCGGCGTTTTGCATTTCTGCACAACTGGTTACACCGATTTCTCGCAGCCCTATATGCATCCCAATTAGCTTCACACCGATGACGTCTGTACTTACCATACATTCTATCACGTCTCTTCATAGCGGCGCGAACTTCGTCACCAATCCACGGAGCTGGTGAACGTTTCAATTTTGTTTCACGTAATGGGGCATGTTTGTCATATAGATCAAGAATATTACAATTAAAAATAGACACCATATCATCCATTTGCTCCCCTTCAAGTAAAGGCACCCAATCTATCTGGTTTGTATCTTCACGCAACTTTTCCATATTGATACGGCTGAAGTGCCGCATAATAACTATTGGTGGTTTTTGTTTAGGAGGCTTGACTTTGTAGGATAGGAAGATAAGGTCATGATGTGAAAAAGAGGGAGCTAAGAGTTGACCGTGTTTGGCAATGAGATCAGAACGAGAAGTTAACATAAGGTCCAGAAGAGTATCAGTTAAAGCGAGATGGTGTGTGGGGCCAGTTGGGAGTAGGGACAGATTAACAGAAGAAATTATATTTAAAAGTTTAGATGATCTCGATTTATAAATTACTTCAGGATTTAAAAGGCAAGTATTAAAATCACCCATAATAATGTGATGGGTATATAGAGGAATAAGGTCGTCCAGGATAGCTTTAATTTTAGTAAAGTAATTTATAGAAGGAGGACAGTAGACAACGCCAAGCAAAATTTTTGAAGTATTAAAATTAATTTCAAGAAAAATATATTCTGGAGAACTTGAGTAAAAAGTAGGGGAGCAACTAATTAGCTGATGAGAAATGTCTGTACGTAAATATACTGCTACGCCACCGCCACGAAGGCCTGTACGGTCATTACGAATTAACTTATACCCTGGAAGTGAATAGGTTGTCGACGACAAACTGGGTTTTAGCCAACTTTCCGAAATTAAAATCGCATCAATGATATCCGGTGATGAGAATGTCGCTAGGAGGTCTGTGTGATGTGCAGGCACACTTTGAGCGTTAATATGACACACATTGAATTTATTTCTGTGAGCTGTACCGAGCTCATTGTTTAACAATGTTGCCAGGTCTGGATCGGCATCGTAAAATAAGTCGCTTGAGAGTGACACTTCGTCACTACTACTCTCGATGGAATAAAAGGAGTCTTCATTATCATTATGTTGCATTGGTTTTGTATGTAGTTAATAATAACAATATAAATAATATACTATAAAATAAATATATTTGTATATAATGATATAATACTAATAATATAAATCTACTGGTATAATAATAATAATACAATTATTGCAAGTCCTGCTGGCAGAGGGTTTACAAAAAATAATAACTAGTTACAGAGACGAAAACATGAAGTCCGTGTCGGCCACACAACAGAAAACAGTTAGTGGAATATACCACTGATGACAAATTAAATTTAAACCAAGTAATAAAACAGTTAAGCTGGCGTGCGGCCGACCAAAATGTTTTAAAGGAAACAGATTAAATAACAACCAAAAAACAAACACGGCAAAAAAAAAGAAAAATCCATTAAAAAATTACATACTAAAATATGGTATTATAAGACAATTTAAATATATATATATGTAATCTATCATTAATTGTCAGATCGAAATAGTAACACTTTTAAATACATATCATTTTATAAAAACAGAAAATAATAATAGTTAAAATCGTATTTAAAGCGAGTTACGAGAATAGAGGATGTCAAGAATCAGGCCCCGTCGTCGCACGGAGTCTGTGCAGACGCCGCGATCGAGTTTTGGTAACCGGCGCGTTATAACATAAAATGCAGCATTTCAGCAGTAATTAGATCGATCCGACGTAGGTTGTACGCGTGTGTTATTGTAAAGTTGTCATAGTGGTCCAGTGCATACGTAATACCAATAAACTCTCATGAATCCAACACTTTAACTACATATAAGACAACAGACTAAATTATCTTCTTGGAGCTCTCCTGGAACGCTCCCTAGGTACCTGCTTCTCTGTGTGAGATTGCGATGAAGGTCCGGCCACCGGCTTATTGACAGTGCTAGATAAAACAGCCAAATCCGAGTGCTGAGACAGCTTGTGCCTGGAACCGTCTGGGAGCCTTATAGAGATTGTTCCATCTTGCGTCCAGCAGTTATTTATACCGAAAATCCGACGCGCCTCAACGAACAAAGCCTGCCTGCTTTTTATTAAAAACTCCGAGCAGCTGAAAGTCGTTCCTTTAAACTTGGTCTTGGTTCTCCAGACCAGCTGGCGCAGCCTGTGGTCACTGAAACGGACAAGTATAGAGCACAAAAATATAAATCCACTGTGAAGACAGATTAAGAAATCAACAAAAACAAATAGTGCATAAAATTTCTTAAAAATAATATCGTCTAAATGTAGACCTTCACGTTCTCGGCACTCATTTAATCGAACAGTAAAATTACTTATGACGGCTCGACAGGTGGACTCAGGGATGGCTGCCATTTCGTGACGGATATTGTCTTTCAAATGCGCCAGTGAAGTCGGTTTATTGGCGTAAACTTTAGATTTAAGATAACCCCATAGGAAAAAGTCCATAGGGGTTAAATCTGGACTGCGTGGAGGCCAATATATCTCACCTCTCCGGGAGATCAATTTGCCTGAGAAACTGGCATCTTGGGGCTTTAATTCTTGCACCAATTGAATTTTGTAGGGGTGCAGCTTAAGGTCTTTGTGCATAATGCGATGTAATGATAATCTATGCACATTTAAAGCACTTGCGCGCTTCCGAATTGAAAGGTTCGGGTCGTCACGATTAACACTCTCCACGTTTTCTACCGTTCTTGATGACCTAGGTCGCCCGGATTTTGATTTGTCCAGCGTTGTACCAGTCTCTTCAAACTTTGTAACCCAATGTCGAATGAGAGGAATGCTTGGCGCATCATTTAAGTGGCGAAAACCTCGAATACTGCAGAATTTTCTACGCGCTACAGTCGCCGAATCACCGTTTTTGTAAAACTCTCGCACACACAACGGCGGTCTGCTCCCGAGAAACGCTCCATAGCGACTGAATTCCCAAGAGCCAGGCTACCGATTGACATAACCCCCGCGCCCCTCGGATACATTGCGTTCACGCAGTAAGCTAAATAAATATAAAATTTCTTTTGAGACACCCTGTACTATGATTTGGTTCTATATCAAACCTGTAAGTGCGCCGCGAACTGAAAAAGTTTGGGAACCCTGCGGCCCTAT
This sequence comes from Tinea semifulvella, assembly GCA_910589645.1. Lineage (NCBI taxonomy): Eukaryota > Metazoa > Arthropoda > Insecta > Lepidoptera > Tineidae > Tinea > Tinea semifulvella. The sequence continues at coordinate 8,480,392 of OU342618.1, read as the reverse complement.
TCTGTTACTTAGACGCAAACGTTATTAGTGGATTCCATTATTTACGTCAGATGTTGCGTCATAATAACAAAAAAAATATTCAATTATCAACTCTATAAGCGCTCGACCTTGACAGCGGCCGTGCAAATATCAACTTTAATAGCCTGATATATGTATATATAGTTAACGGATTCCATTATATAACGTTTGCGACTAAGTAACAGAATAGAAAAATAAAGGAAGACCTAAGAAAAGATGGGAGGACGAGATAGTAAAAGAAGCAGGACAACATTGGATGGACGAGGCACAGGATAGAAAGAAATGGATAGAAAAGGAGCTTTACCCGACGAGGGGTCCTTAATTAGAAAGAAAACATTATTATAGATATTATTAGAATTTAGATTTGACATTACCATTTAAAAAAAAAATAGACATACTCGTAGCTTTAGGATAAATGTAATATTATTATTATTATGTTTATATTTTAATTTAAAATTATTAATCGTGTCGATTATATAAACATATATGTATTTTTACTTTATTTATTTATCTTCCTTGTTTTATATAATTTAAATGCATTTTTGGGTGAAATGTACTAATTTTACTGTGTGTATTGTATATTTCAATTTGTATATTTGTATTTATGTTTTATGTAGATAAGTATTCGTATGGTTATATGTAAGTATATATTTGTTATTTATTTAAAAATATATATTTTATTTTATTGGGTACTAGCGGAAGAACAGCGCGCGGATCCAACTATGTGACTCGCGACACATGCTGAGCTTAGGGCCCGTTCATCGCTGCAGGAATTACGGTGTGAATTGTAGTGCAGCGCGCCTCGATGGTTGCCTGGTGGTGCTCGGGATGTGGCAGTGGATGTGGGGGCGGCCAATTCCATATTAATTCATGGTCCGTGCCACCCCATATCCTATGCGCGGCTATATCCTGGAGTACTGTTGGGTGCCTGTCGGGGCGCGTTGTGCTGCATATCCTAATCTTAATTGTGTAAATTGTATCTGTATTGCGATGAATGAACGTATTTCTTTCTTTCTTTCTTTCTATATGTTAATTAATTAAGGAATAAGCGGCTTTATTATTATTAATATTATTATTAACAGAATAGAGCCGCTGATATAGAGGCTAAAGAAAACAAGAAAATAATATTTTAATAATGATTTATTGAGTGTCAGGTAACACACTAACATACTATGATTTGGTTCAGTCTGAACTTAAAAACTATAAGCTTTATTTTGGTAAGAGAAGAGAGATCGCTAGGCGGCGAACTTTCTTGGACTATTCGTTGTCCATACTTTATTAGCCCAAAATACCAAAAGCCGTAACGAAAAAGTATTGTCATCAAATACTGTATTAGTTTTTTTTAAATTTTGGAGATATATATTGTTTCACTACAGCCCCTAGAACACAGCATCCTATACCTCCACTGCTGGAGATGGGCCTTCCAGAACATATATCTGGAGAATTTGGCCTACACTCGCCACGCTGTAGCACGGCTTGGCGAGGATATGATGTCAATTTTTGCACGGGAACGGTGGTGTTGTAAATCTATGACAAAAGTACTTAAGAAATGTGTATTTCTCATTGGTACATGCCGGCGGGGTTTGAACCGACCTTTGTAGGATTTAAGGAACGCGTTCTTACAACCGAGCCATCACCGCGCTTCCATATTATCTATAATATTGTTTATTCCTTAATTATTCCCGCCCGAATATTAATGAGTTGGGTTGGTGAGGGTTTTTACTTATTAAATGAGGTGGCGCAATTACAACCGGTAAGAACGCTGTCCTTAAAAAAAAAGCCTAAATTCGTCGTTTCGTACATTTGTCATTTATTTACCACCAAGCGCAAAAAGACGGGAAATAATTAAGTATGGACAAGAAACAATCCTTAACATAACATTAAATAACTTTATAAGAACACAAATACATAAACAAACAATGTACAATCTTATAAGGTAAATAATATACTATTTAAAATGTTACACTTAAATTATACGCAAGTATTATTGCCCTACAGCGCAACAGTTAAAAGGGTTAACGGCTTTTGCGTCCCTTCGTTGGTACAATCCAATGCTATTAACTTTCTAGGAAATAAATGTCCGTGGACATATTTTCACTTTCGTATACATACCTAATTTTAGACAGTGAATAATAGAAAAAACATTTATAAAAATTTTCCGCTATTTTAATAAAACAAATATATTATTAATATAACTACACTCCAAGATGTCCGTAATTTTATTTCCTAGCAAGTAAAGACTATATTTCTTAACAGTACACTCAAATCGTTGAAAATATTGGATATAAATAGATGTGTTATTTGATTAAACAAATCCCACTAAAAGGATTCAGTTACCGGCCCACAGACTTAAAAACACATTAAAATATTGGATTGTGCGAACGAGAGGGGTGCAAAAGTGTTAAACATTGAAGTTCAGGTGAAAAATGAATAAATGTTGAATAAAATTGTCAACTGAATAAAAAAGAAGCGACCAAAAATTTTAAATATAATTCAAATGAAGATGTCAAAAAGCTGCCATAGGAGATCGATAAAAATAATGGGATTTTAAAAACACGAATATTGACAGAATTAATAATTTGAATACGCAATCAAAGAATTTAATCAATAAACAAGTTGCATGATGAAGGAGAGGAAAAGAATTATGGATTACCAAAACTGTTCGGAGAGAAGAGTTAGTTCGCTTTCGCTTCACTGTATTGTATATGCGGATAAAGTATCTTGAGGATAGAGGACTGTAAGGTCGGGATCCGGCTCGAGGGACCAAAAAATGGAGGAAAGACAAAGGGATGTACCTGGATTACCAAAATCATTCAGTTGGTGAGCACACCCTTCCTTCCTCCGAGGGGTTCCCAATAGAGGTGTTGTAGCGGAGCGTGCGGAGAGGAGAGTTAGTTCGCTTTCGCTTCACTGTATTGTGTATGCAGATAAAGTATCTTGAGGATAGAGGACTGTAAGGTGGGGATCCGGCTCGAGGGACCAAAAATGGAGGAAAGGCAAAGGGATGTACTTGGATTACCAAAATCATTCAGTTGGTGAGCACACCCTTCCTTCCTCCGAGGGGTTCCCAATAGAGGTGTTGTAGCGGAGCGTGCGGAGAGGAGAGTTAGTTCGCTTTCGCTTCACTGTATTGTGTATGCAGATAAAGTATCTTGAGGATAGAGGACTGTAAGGTGGGGATCCGGCTCGAGGGACCAAAAATGGAGGAAAGGCAAAGGGATGTACTTGGATTACCAAAACCATTCAGTCGGTGGGCACACCCTTCCTTCCTCCGAGGGGTTCCCAATAGAGGTGTTATAGCGGAGCGTGCGTAGATGAGAGTTAGTTCGCTTTCGCTTCACTGTATTGTGTATGCAGATAAAGTATCTTGAGGATAGAGGACTGTAAGGTGGGGATCCGGCTCGAGGGACCAAAAAATGTAGGAAAGGAAAAGGGATGTAGTTGAATTACCGAAACCATTCTGTCGGTGGGCACATCCTTCCTTCCTCCGAGGGGTTCCCAATAGAAAAGTGTCGTAGCGGAGCGTGCGGAGAGAAGAGTTAGTTCGCTTTCGCTTCACTGTATTGTGTATGCGGATAAAGTATTTTGAGGATAGAGGACTGTAAGGTGGGGATGCGGCTCGAGGGACCAAAAAATGGAGGAAAGATAAAGGCCATTCAGTCGGCGGGCACACGGAAGGATAGGAGGGAAGGATCACGTGTTGTGTGTATGGGTGTAAATAAAATATATGCATTTCTCCAATACACATGAAAGAAAAATAAATGTGGAATGTAAAAACCCACAAAACAGTTAACACATTTTTTTTAAAATAAAATATGTATAATGATTTTTAAACTAGTTGAATATTGGAAAAAAAAACTAAGATAAAAAATGTTATTTGTAAGTTTGAAAATGATCGCTCCATTACGACGCAGGAGTGCTTCCGCATTTGCCTCACATTTCACATTTTTTTTATTTCCATAATGAATTATTTATCCCTTTTTTAAAAAAAAAAACAAGAAAGCCCTTATTGCAGACCCTGTAAAGTGTATCGTTTCGGGATCAGGCTCTAATTGCCGTCATGCCCAGTCAAGCCGGCATAGTGTTAGGGACTGATGTCAGTCATGAGTGTCTGATTCCAATTGCTAACATTGGACCTCGCGTGCCATTTACCATTAGATGGGCGCAAGGTCACATGTCGTGCTAGAATTAAAAATAATAATAATTGCCATGATAAGTTCAATGTAGAGGTATAAACATTTAAAACATAAAATCCAACGAATTTTAATTAATAATTAATAAATCCAAATTTATCGAGTAGGTACTATTTTTTATTTCTTTAGGGCGAATAAGGAACAATGAGTGGGGCAAGTAAGTACAAATTTAATGTTTTTGGGGCCAGTAAGGAATATACGGCTTCATTTTGTATGATCTTACTTTCGAATAATATTTCATTATATTCTTAGAAACAAACAAATTTTCTAAAGAAAGTCTGGAGACAGGAAAGCTGGCAATTATTTCTGCCAACGTATTAGCCTCGCTATATAGAGAGTAAATAAATAAAAAATAAGGCTAAAATAACCTATTATTATATTTCTAAGTAAAGAGTGGAACGACATCCCGCTAGATGGACGGATGACCTGATCATCAGATTCTATAATTCACAGAGCATTAAGATGGACTTTCCAAAACGGGCAATTAGAATAAGCACTCAGAAGGAGTTCCGACCTAAACTTATCTCAACGACAATTGCAGTGACCTATCCCCACGAATGGTTTGCGGCGAATAAAGGCAAGAAGCCCGAGGTTTCGGTCCCAGCAAGAGGGCTATCGATTGACATCTCTCGACAATTAGGGAAAAATGCTATTTTGAGAGAGACGCTGACGCTTGAAATGGCCAAATCTTATTTATATTTGTACGGACTAACAATCCAACAACGCCTACAGTCAGAATGGACCTTGTTGCGAATGAACTTGATGCGATGTTCCACCCTGAGGAGGAGGAGGACGATGGGGCCGGGTACTTCCCATACCAGGTTGACCTAGGGCTGACAAACAAGACAGCGTATTCGTCGATCAACCAATTTACGTCTGCTTATTATTGTTTTTTATTTATTATCATTATTTATGTTTTTAATGCAGTGGCACGATAGGTAGCTTTGGTGTCTGTGGCTGATGGGTAGAAATGACTACATATTTCTTCTGTCTTATTGTATGTTATTGTTTTGTTTATGTTTTTGTAATTATTGTCGTGGTTTTGTAAATTTTCTTGGCTTTATGCACTTTATTTTGATTGATTTTTTGATTTGTGTTCACAGTGGATTTACATTTTTATGTATAATTTGTGAATCCATTCAATGTATTGTGTAAAATTTGATAATATTGTATTTATGGTTAATTCACTGTATTGTATATGCGGATAAAGTATCTTGAGGATAGAGGACTGTAAGGTCGGGATCCGGCTCGAGGGACCAAAAAATGGAGGAAAGACAAAGGGATGTACCTGGATTACCAAAATCATTCAGTTGGTGAGCACACCCTTCCTTCCTCCGAGGGGTTCCCAATAGAGGTGTTGTAGCGGAGCGTGCGGAGAGGAGAGTTAGTTCGCTTTCGCTTCACTGTATTGTGTATGCAGATAAAGTATCTTGAGGATAGAGGACTGTAAGGTGGGGATCCGGCTCGAGGGACCAAAAATGGAGGAAAGGCAAAGGGATGTACTTGGATTACCAAAATCATTCAGTTGGTGAGCACACCCTTCCTTCCTCCGAGGGGTTCCCAATAGAGGTGTTGTAGCGGAGCGTGCGGAGAGGAGAGTTAGTTCGCTTTCGCTTCACTGTATTGTGTATGCAGATAAAGTATCTTGAGGATAGAGGACTGTAAGGTGGGGATCCGGCTCGAGGGACCAAAAATGGAGGAAAGGCAAAGGGATGTACTTGGATTACCAAAACCATTCAGTCGGTGGGCACACCCTTCCTTCCTCCGAGGGGTTCCCAATAGAGGTGTTATAGCGGAGCGTGCGTAGATGAGAGTTAGTTCGCTTTCGCTTCACTGTATTGTGTATGCAGATAAAGTATCTTGAGGATAGAGGACTGTAAGGTGGGGATCCGGCTCGAGGGACCAAAAAATGTAGGAAAGGAAAAGGGATGTAGTTGAATTACCGAAACCATTCTGTCGGTGGGCACATCCTTCCTTCCTCCGAGGGGTTCCCAATAGAAAAGTGTCGTAGCGGAGCGTGCGGAGAGAAGAGTTAGTTCGCTTTCGCTTCACTGTATTGTGTATGCGGATAAAGTATTTTGAGGATAGAGGACTGTAAGGTGGGGATGCGGCTCGAGGGACCAAAAAATGGAGGAAAGATAAAGGCCATTCAGTCGGCGGGCACACGGAAGGATAGGAGGGAAGGATCACGTGTTGTGTGTATGGGTGTAAATAAAATATATGCATTTCTCCAATACACATGAAAGAAAAATAAATGTGGAATGTAAAAACCCACAAAACAGTTAACACATTTTTTTTAAAATAAAATATGTATAATGATTTTTAAACTAGTTGAATATTGGAAAAAAAAACTAAGATAAAAAATGTTATTTGTAAGTTTGAAAATGATCGCTCCATTACGACGCAGGAGTGCTTCCGCATTTGCCTCACATTTCACATTTTTTTTATTTCCATAATGAATTATTTATCCCTTTTTTAAAAAAAAAAACAAGAAAGCCCTTATTGCAGACCCTGTAAAGTGTATCGTTTCGGGATCAGGCTCTAATTGCCGTCATGCCCAGTCAAGCCGGCATAGTGTTAGGGACTGATGTCAGTCATGAGTGTCTGATTCCAATTGCTAACATTGGACCTCGCGTGCCATTTACCATTAGATGGGCGCAAGGTCACATGTCGTGCTAGAATTAAAAATAATAATAATTGCCATGATAAGTTCAATGTAGAGGTATAAACATTTAAAACATAAAATCCAACGAATTTTAATTAATAATTAATAAATCCAAATTTATCGAGTAGGTACTATTTTTTATTTCTTTAGGGCGAATAAGGAACAATGAGTGGGGCAAGTAAGTACAAATTTAATGTTTTTGGGGCCAGTAAGGAATATACGGCTTCATTTTGTATGATCTTACTTTCGAATAATATTTCATTATATTCTTAGAAACAAACAAATTTTCTAAAGAAAGTCTGGAGACAGGAAAGCTGGCAATTATTTCTGCCAACGTATTAGCCTCGCTATATAGAGAGTAAATAAATAAAAAATAAGGCTAAAATAACCTATTATTATATTTCTAAGTAAAGAGTGGAACGACATCCCGCTAGATGGACGGATGACCTGATCATCAGATTCTATAATTCACAGAGCATTAAGATGGACTTTCCAAAACGGGCAATTAGAATAAGCACTCAGAAGGAGTTCCGACCTAAACTTATCTCAACGACAATTGCAGTGACCTATCCCCACGAATGGTTTGCGGCGAATAAAGGCAAGAAGCCCGAGGTTTCGGTCCCAGCAAGAGGGCTATCGATTGACATCTCTCGACAATTAGGGAAAAATGCTATTTTGAGAGAGACGCTGACGCTTGAAATGGCCAAATCTTATTTATATTTGTACGGACTAACAATCCAACAACGCCTACAGTCAGAATGGACCTTGTTGCGAATGAACTTGATGCGATGTTCCACCCTGAGGAGGAGGAGGACGATGGGGCCGGGTACTTCCCATACCAGGTTGACCTAGGGCTGACAAACAAGACAGCGTATTCGTCGATCAACCAATTTACGTCTGCTTATTATTGTTTTTTATTTATTATCATTATTTATGTTTTTAATGCAGTGGCACGATAGGTAGCTTTGGTGTCTGTGGCTGATGGGTAGAAATGACTACATATTTCTTCTGTCTTATTGTATGTTATTGTTTTGTTTATGTTTTTGTAATTATTGTCGTGGTTTTGTAAATTTTCTTGGCTTTATGCACTTTATTTTGATTGATTTTTTGATTTGTGTTCACAGTGGATTTACATTTTTATGTATAATTTGTGAATCCATTCAATGTATTGTGTAAAATTTGATAATATTGTATTTATGGTTAATGCTGTTGGAGTTCCAGATAAATAAATAAATGATGATAAAAAGCATATAAAGACGGGGTGGGGTATCTTCAGTGAGACGAATGCGGAAAATAAAGTTCGGGGCGAGCATTTGTGGGGCAAACATGGAACCACTCCATTGTATACAACCTAAACTAGAACACACGAAATACAACTAAAAGATAACTAAATAATAACTAATTCTAAATTAAAATAGATTAATACAAATACAACCAATATATAATACGATCGCTATAACATTTTTAAAGCTGTACTTTTTGATTAAAAAAAAATTAAGCTATTAAATTTAGCTAGGTCCACATATGTAACATTAACCCGATCCGATCACCGTCTGACATTTTTCTATGGAGATCTGTCACTTTTCACTCGAACACCAGGGGCCTAATTCTGGCGCTTCCGACTTGCGTGTTGGTTCGAAATATTCGAATCGACAGATCTCCATAGAAAACTGTCAGTTTCATTCGAGCAAATCGAGCGGACATGCGTGTCGAAAGCGCGAGAATCGGGGCCCCGAAGGCAACACTACTCTGTATGTGGACCCAGCTTTAGGTAAACATATTTCGATGAATGATTTTGTTAAACTCTACATTGTTGTTTGTGGCCTTAACAATATTCTGAAGCTTTTAAAAATAATATATAATGTAAAGTCGTGTACTTATTTTATGACCAGTAGGTCACACTCTGGTATACCTAACTATATTATGCGCACAAAATTAACCTTTAGAAATACTTTTTGCTAATAAGTATCCAACATTATTTTAGAATCATTACAGCCCCTAGAACACAGCGACCTAGACCTCCACTGCTGGAGATGGGCCTTCCAGAATAAACGAGTATATCTGGAGAGTTTGGCCTACACTCGTCACGCTGGCCAGACATGACAATTTATTAACGATTTCACAAGTTGGTATTAGTGGAACCGCGACCGACGGCTTAACGTGCTCTCCGAGGCACGGGAACGGTGGTGTTGTAAATCTATGACAAATGTACATAAGAAAAGTGTATTACATGCCGGGTGGGTTTGAACCGACCTTTGTAGGATTTAAGGAACGCGTTCTTACAAACGAGCCACCACCGCACCATTTTTAGAATACCTATATGTAATTTATCATCATTACAGCCCCTAGAACTCAGCGTCCTAGACCTCCACTGCTGGAGATGGGCCTTCCAGAACATAAATCGTGAGAATTTGCCCCACACTCGCAACGCTAGCCAGACGGGTTGGCGAGGATCAGGGTCCTATTTCACCATGCCGACAGGTGCGACATTTGTAAAATATCATCACGACCGTACCTTTCAAGATGATCAGAAACCACGCTTATAAATAAGCGGATTCACATTTAGCCAACTTTACTATAGGCCAATCATGACAAGTGGCAAGCTCGTCGATATCTCCAGCGTACCAAACTCGAGAAATATCACAAATAAATTAAATATTAATTAAATGTATTTATTTACATCAATCAATATTATTGTGTCCCGACCTGGTTTCGAACCAGGTACCTCCGAGTCTAAATCCACGGACTTCACCGCTAGACCACAGAGGCAGTTTTTTTTATCTATATTTTATATAGATATATATATTTATTTTTTAATATTTTTTCTGTTAAAAGCATTGGATACTTATTAATACAGCCTGTATATTATGCATAAAGTATTTACTATTCGTTGGGTTCATCCAGGATGCAAAACTACCCTGTTTAAAAAAAAAAAACACTTTTACGTAAACATAGGCTTAAAATACAGTATGCGTTGAAATAGTATGTTAACTATATGACTTATATATTTTTAAGCAGCTTGTCTTTATCAAAAAATAAAAATGTAAATTATTTATTTTAAAAAAATATTGCACAAAGTACAAAGGCGGACTTAATGCACCAACAATAAATAAATAAATATTTCCAGACAGGTCACACACAGCGCCATCTAGTTTCCGTGGTAAGCTATGAGACTTGTGTTACAGAAACTAGATGGTTGATACTACATATTATACTTTTTTTGTAAATATATACATATTATACATATCGTCATGATCGTAGAACAGTGTCGGATTTAAAAAAATACCCATAATTTTGCATATATATTTATATATAGTTTTATATTGTTTGTGGTCTGTAATTTATAGTGCAAATATTAGAAAGGGTTCCAAAATGAAATCTAGAAGGTTTGCACTTATTATGAGACTTAAAAAGTAACAAAAAAACAGTCGAAATGACAGTTGAATGGCCGCCATGAAAATTTTAAATATAGCAGATCCGTCACTGTTCTACGATCATGACGATATAAACACCCAGACCGAGACAAATTATACAATGTATAACTTACCCCCGGTGGGAATCGAACCCACGACCTCCCGAGTTTACGGCAACGTTTGTTAACACTATACCACGGAGGCGGTCAATAAAAGGTATATATGTATGTTTATGTATAATAATACACATTATTATTAGTATTTAGTATATTGATAAAGATATATGATGTAAGTATATATTAATCATATTAAATTAACTTTAATAATTATAGTATTATTATTATTTCTATGATTGCACCTATAATTGTTCAAATTTGTCTGCAGGCATTAAGTTTGCCTTTGTACTTTGTGCAATAAATATTATATCTAGGTCAATTTCATTCCATATTGTAAGAAATAACAATAATTTAAACAATAATAACAATGTAATGTGACAATCAATACAAAAGCGCCCGAGAAGACCAACTTGTAGCAAATCATTTGACTTTGACGTGTAGGTACTTTGTACAAGTAAAGAGATCTCAATTTTTACAAAAACTAAACATTTAAAAACATGACATGGTCTGGAGACAGGAAGGCTGGCAATTATTTCTGCCAACGTATTAGCCTCGCTATACAGAGGGGAAATGTTGCCAGTCTCCTTGGGACTATCTCGGATGGGACGTCTCTAGAGAACATTTTTATTTATAGTTTATTTTATTATTCAGGTAGATTTTCAAAATCAAAATCAAAAGTATTTTATTGTGGATCATAGGTTTTTGAATAAGTACATTATTTATGATGGTCGCTATGTCCCGTCCATTGGACATACAATAATACACAACATTTAAAAATAATTTTACAATGTTGGTGATGGGTGAGGGCATGCTAACTGTTCCTCTCAAGTTTCTGAAAGATAGTCTGCTACGCTGTAATAGTATTTTTTAGATAAAAAGCCATGAAGCTTTGACTTAAAGACGCTCATGTTGTCGACTTCACGGATGGATTTGGGAGCTTTATTGTAAATTTGTGTCACCATACTAATAACATTTTTGCTTAAAAAAATCGTTTTGGATACTTTTCAGGTCATTTTTATTTATATTGAATGTATATTAATTTACTTCGAATAAAATTGGCGGATATTTTTTAAAAACATTATGAAAACCAAAGAGACAAAGGCCCGCCCTATCACAACGCACACAAACCACATAAAGGATGGATTTTTAGCACGTAACATCACAAAAATATTACAAGCACTAACTAAGAAATACTAATAAACTAAATCGCTAAAATTATAATTTAATACAATATAAATTCATTACATAATACCTATGTACACTATACAAATAGTTACCTAAACAGTCACCCAGGTTAATAATACAATACACTATGTACATTAAAAGGAAATGAAAGCTGCCAAATAATCACTTTTCCGACACAACACCAATTCGCATATAGGATTTAGCAAACCAATGGAATAAATGTAAAGAAATTACTGTAAAAAAAAGGTTCTTTATAATAGCACGATTGGATGAACATTCTATAATTATGTTTTTTTTTTTGTGTTTGTTCTCTTCTTTCCATGGATGATGCCCAAACACGTCCGCAGTATAAGAGCTTACAGCGCGGGAAAACCGCAAAAAAATAAACTGCAACTTGTGCCCCATATTTAAAGTCCAATCTAATTTTCAATGTTTTCCATAATTATTCACATTGTAGCACATTATTAAACAAAACAACACCACTTTTGACTAACAATATCCACAGATTATTAAATTAATTTAAAAAAAAACAAAAACTTTTATTTTACATGTCCGCACAAAATGGCGGGAAAGACTATCTTTTTTTTAGTTTATTTAAAGGACATTGTACAGAATAAATTAGTCCTAAACACTTAAATTAAATCATAATATTTGTTCATAAGTTCAAGTTAAGATCATCAAATTCCAAGTGTTGCAGATTTTGATGCTTTCTAATTTCTTAATTATCTGATGGAAATGCTATACCTACGTATTTGATCACATTCAGTCTGAAAACTTTCCTAATTTTACCATGTTTTAATGTTCATCTGTTGTATACATTGAATAAAAAATATAAAAAAAAACATAAGTACTATTTTGTGACGTAATTACTATTTCGTTACGTAGGTACATTTATATTGACCTTTACTTTTGATTTGATTACATTCATTCCTTTAGTTAGCTTAATTTTATATGAATCCTGCTATCTCTTGTACTTTATATTAAAGCTAGTATTTTAACCAAAACGCACGATTTAACCAAAACGCACGATTTAACAAAAACGCACGATTTAACCAAAACGCACGATTTAACCAAAACGCACGATTTAACCAAAACGCACGATTTAACAAAAACGCACGATTTAACCAAAACGCACGATTTAACCAAAACGCACGATTTAACCAAAACGCACGATTTAACAAAAACGCACGATTTTCCGAAAACCGTATTTCCGCGACAACAAAACGTAACGACAATGTCGTAACATTATAAAATCGCTTAAATCGTGCATTTCGATCTACGCCCATGAAATTCGATGGAATTTGGAGCACCGCACACATCACAAATGTATATAAATAAATGCAAAAGATACCCGAAGAAAACAATAAAAAAATAAAATTGGAAAATAAAAAAAAAATGAATCGGGCAATACAATAATCTCACGAACTCTTTTCGTGTACCTTTAATGAAGAATATGCAATAAAAACAATGTACATATGTAGTTTTTTTTTAAATTCCTATACAGGGTGAATTTTTGAGATGTAACCTTAACCGTTATAGTTACAGAAAAACGTTCCAAGGTGATTCATAACTTTTCGAGATATCCTGAATTGCATTCACCGGTGTAAAAGGTGACTGGAATGATAGTGGTAATTTGCCCAGTCAAGCCGGCATAGTGTTAGGGACTTGTGCGCCACTTACCATCAGGTGGGCGTGGGCGTCAGCGTAGACGAAATCGCGACAAACCTTTTCCATAAATTTCAAGAAAGTCACAACTTCGAAACGTTTTTCTGTAATCATTACTGGGCTGGCCAAGTCTTGGTCTTGCTTCAGAACAGCTGGTCTTGGTCTTGGTCTTTCACCCCTAATTTTGGTCTTGGTATTGGTCTGGTTTGGTATATATTATTGTTTATAATTGTAGTAAGGAGACTTTAGTCTTGAATTTTGAAATGGTTATATATCATGTTGACCAACATGTATCCAAAACTATACCGCTTAACATGATGACTTTGAGAGAGCAAAAAAAAATCGTCATGGCCACATGGGTACACTAGGTAATTTTGGACATATTTATATATTTAGTCATTCACTATAACGGTTCAATATTTTTACCTCCGTACCCTAAAAAAGACAGTCACCAAAAAAATACCATTTGAAAAAAAAAATGTAAGCCAATAAAACTTGCCACTAGTCTTGGTCTGCATGCATGGTCTTACTAACAAATCCGTGGTCTTGCTCTTGACCAAGACCAAGATTGGGTACCACGAGTAACTATACAGGTTTTAAGGTACCTGCCCTTACCAGCACGTCTCAAAAATCCACCCTGTATAGTTAAATCTTTACATTTAAAATTATTATACTTGCTTCGTTTTGACTAGTCTAAAAATCAGGGGGTCAATTAGATTTTTTCGACCAACCAGACTATTAATATTGATAAAAAAATCTATAATCACCCTCCCGAATCTAAAGCCACGTATCCACTAAGATCGCAATTGATGTAGCTCTAATTCCTAGGTTTATTAAGCAGTGCTTACACTATGTTAGCGAACCAGTTACGCAACACCACGCTTACGATAAAGTAGTATTATTATGTTTCATATATATATATATATAGATATATAAAACATACTACAGGAAATATGCGTATATATTATGTTATAAGTACATTTTCATTGCGTGATTTTGAATCGTATTACTAATATGTAATTCTATTGATAGAAACTAACAACTTTTCCTAACTGTCTCCGTGGTCTAACGTGGCCCGGGGATTTAGGTAGGCTCAGAGGTACCGGGATCAATTACTGAGACACAATTTTTTTTTTTTATTTAAATAAATTGTTATTTATTATATTTCTCGAGTTTAGCTAGAGACGTTGACGAGCTTTTTTTTTTCTATTTTATACTGAACACGACATGTGACATCGCGTCCACCTGATGGTAAGCAGTACGCGAGGTCCAAGACCTCTACCACTATGCCGGCCTAACAAGATGCTTTTTCACACTTCGCTTGAAGGACTCCAGGTTATAAGAGTGGGGAAACACACTGGCTGGGAGAGCATTCCACATTTTCAGCGTGCGAAGAGTCTTCAAATTTATGAGTACGCGTAGGGATAGTGGGTAAGGTATGTGGATTGCCACTTGTCATGATTGGCCTATAGTAAAGTTGGGCAAAAATGACCACCTTGAAAGGGAAACGTCGCGCGTCGTCATGATACTTTACTTTTTAACATTTCCTAAGAAATATTTCGAAAATGACTTTTTTTTGGCTTCTTCATACAAATTGGCTATTTAAAATTTTACAGTTTGTATGGAGAACCCAATTTTTTTTTAAAATTCTATCATGGTTTCTTAGAAAAAGTTGTTTGTTTCGATTAATATAATAACATACAAGTCTAGAATAAGACCATACAAAATTACCCAGTATAACACTATAGTAAAATTGCATTATGTTTGACATAAAAAACTTGTTAATCATTTAATGTCAATGGTATAACAATATAGCCTGAAACTAGGATTAAGAAGTAGTAGGTCAGACCAGTGTGTTATCCCATTCATTCAACTTGGCCCACATCATAGTGGGTTTATCCCGTGTGGTACCACCACATCATTATCGAACCCGTGACCGTCGTGGTGAAGGTACCGTTCTATGTGTCGCCCTACGTTTTTAGTTTTCAGGATTACATTTTATTCTTCCGAATACACAAATAAAAAAGTTGAATGTTTGGCTAAACCGCAATAGAGGAGTCTTGATGAGCGTGTAACTGTTACGCGAACGGTTTGCGATCTTAGCGGTTGCGCGGTGTTTTATTGATATTGTCAAGTCTATCCTATTTGATGTTTTCCTATTACTTGCCTCTGTATTTCTCTGTGGTCGCATCCTCTAGGTTACTGTCCCAATCGAACTCAGTAACGCCATTACGTGGCGACACTTCGCCTAAATGTTGCCACCGATATTTGAAATCGGTGTCACGTTTTCTTAACGCTTCGAACCTGAGAAAGGAATGAAAATTAGTCACAACAAAATGGAGTGGGGTAGTGGCTAGGTTGTAAGAACGTTTTACTTTGAATCCGTACCAATGAGAAATACACTTTTCTTAAGTACATTTGTCATAAAGATTTACAAAACCACAGTGTCCGTGCCTCGGAGAGCCTCACTAATCCGTCTAGACAGCGTGGCTAGTAGGCCAAATTCTCCAGGAAATTCTGGAAAGCCCATATTCAACAGGGGAGATCTGGGAGAATGTGTTCTAGGGGCTGTGATAATGGATGAAATGTATTTTGACCCGTCTTAGCTAGACGCGAAAGTAGTTATTTAAATTTAATTATTATTATTAAAAAGAGGTCACCTATTGAGGGGTCACCTATTAAACGCTGAGGTACCGGGTTCATTTCCTGGTCGGGACACAATAATTTACTTATGGTATTTCTCGAGTTAGGTACGCTAGAGACAACAGCGAGCTTGCCACTTGTCATGAAGGGCCCATAGTAAATTTGGCTTAATGTGTATCCGGTGTGTAAGAGTTATTTCTGACCACCCCAAAAGGGATACGGTCGTGAATATACTTTACTTTTTAATAGTATAAGTGTGGAAGAAGATATTGTCTGCATGACTGTTTGTCCGTCTTTCACGCCTTATTACTAGACCGATTATTATTATTAGATGAAATTAGCAGAAACATTCCTTAGAAACCAGACACTGATATAGCTATATTATTAAGTGTGAGAGAAGATATTGTCTGTATGTCTATTTGTCCTTCTTTCGCGCCTTATTTCTGGACATATTTTGATAAAATCTGGCAGAAACATTTCTTGGAAATCATGGATTGACATAGGTTATATGACGTAAACATGGTAATACGACATATCTGTTTAAATCGCCTTCACGCTTATATTACTTGACCGATTATGTTATAATTTGTCAGAAATATTTCTTGGAAACCAGAGACGGACAAAGGCTATATATAACGTCATCATCTAACCACGGATATTTATCTGTGTGTATGTTTAAATCGCATTTACGCAGAGAAGACGAATTTCTTAGCATTCCATGGAATCATCGTTCGGGTGCCGGGTCCATCGTGCTTGGGGAAGAGAGAGGAGAAAAATGATGTGTCGATCTTGCGACCGACTATAGGCTGGTTTACAAAGGAGGCCTCCTCCTTTTATTACGCAACAAGTCGCTCACCATCCACCATTCTCTCCCTACCCAACCAAATACTGTATGATTCCGTCAATGCAGTCTTAGAAGCTCGTTCAGTAAATGTATTGACGGCAGACCTGATTAAGCACAGTAAGTGGTGTAAATAATTTGCTAGAATTCCTCTCGCACAAACTTCCACTGCGTAAAGCTCAGTCTTAAATCTGTTCCTGATTATTTCTTTTGTGAGATTTACCGGACCGATTTTAATGAAGAAATTATCCATGAAACTTAGTAATGGATACCTGAAGCTTTTTTTTTTGCCGACCACTTATATTACACAGGCAAAGCCGAGTTAAACAGCGAGTTGATAATACTGTGGTGTCAAGGAAAAAGGAGATGAGTCGAAAAAAATAAAAATTTGATTTTTGCACCTATTGGTTCAAAACATTCATAATATGCGTCAATGCAATAAGGAGATGAGTCTATAAACTGTACAGTTTATTTTACACCCCTACGTACATAAAGGGGCTAGTCGTAACATTAAAATGTATAAATAAGTAACAAGAGTTCAATTGAGTTATCTCAGTATCGCGCTTTTACCGCCAATAATTCAGTTATGCATAGTGAGATGAGTGGACTCGTACCTAAAGTATACGACTAATGAAATTGAACATTACGTAAATTACAATTTTCTAATTATAAAAATGAGTTGTTTTCTTACTTCTATCCCCTTTTTCTTTGACACCACAGAATAAACGATGGCAATGACTTACCTTTTAAACATAAGAGTCTTGGCAAACTCGTACAACTCGATGTCTAAAGAGTTGAGTTTCTTTATATGGGCGACTTGCGGCGGCGATAATGCAGCCAATGTCGCGCCGGAAACCGTCGCGTTATGTTGGGTGAACGGCACGGCAAATCGCAGGTTAAACGTCTCTTCAAATACGTACTGCGATTTCTGACGAAAAAATACCTAAGTTATTATTTAATCCACCAACTAACACAAGGCTATTGGGATATTTTTTCTTCTTTCTTCTTACGGTGCCATCTCCTATCGGAGGTCGGCTATCATTAAGGCGATTTTGATTTTGTTGGACGCTGTCCGGAACAAGGATCTGGTGCTCATCCCGAACCACTCCCTGAGGTTCTTGAGCCAGGAAGTGCGTCTTCTCCCCGGTCTTCTGGAGCCTTGTATCTTGCCTTGCATGACGAGCTGCAGCAAGCTATACTTTTTATTGCGCATTGGGATATTTTTTATAAATAAAAAGATTCACTTCCTTCTCGGACATCTCAGTAGTCGGAAAGACGTTGAATGTGGCGGTTGTTTTTTTTTCTAATTTTGTTATTTTGAAGAAGAAATGTTAAATTATACATTAGATATGCACAATGCAATGATATCTACACATTTTCACTCATTCACACTTACATTACACCTTCACACACCTACACTGTCAATACACATTCACATATACACTCAAAATAATGATGCGTAGATGGGAATTTTTAATATTGTCTCTTTATTTTTAGTTCATGCTATATGTTTATTGAAAATAATGTTATTCCGTAATTGCCTAGGTTAGTAGTTAATCATTTCAATGTAAATATTTATTTGTAAAAGACAGCTGTCGAATTAGTAGGTAAATGAATAAATAAATAAATTGTTTTTCAGTTAATATAGATCATTGAATTCGCGTATTTTCCAATGACGCGGACGTGAGAGTATTACGATGTATAATTTAAACTTAATTAAAATAAATAATTACGTACATCACAAAAAATAGAGAACCCATATAATAACAATCTGTGGCTAAATCCTGTTTCTTTAATCACTAACGTTATCGAAATAATGCTGTACATGTCAACCGCAATTAAAGTTGATATTCGTGTAATATAGGGTATTAATTTAGCTGCATGATGATATAAGGCCCATCTCCAACAGTGGAGGTATGATGCTCTGTGTTTTAGGGGCTGTGATTATGGTGTCACGGGGGTGACATCGCTCGCATAGGGCCCCACGAGACGGCGCGTGCGGTTGTTCCCGCGGGCCTCCACGAAGGCGAGGGAGGAGACTTGCTATCTCTCTCCCTCCTCGCCAAGAAGGTGCCTGCATGCGGGCGACGCCGGCGGGCGGTGGTCGTGTCCACAGTTGGTTCCCGCCGTCCGCCATCCACCACGGGGCGTCAAGAGGAACACCTGCAGGTTTTAGTCGGTGCAAGCCCGATATCCGGTAAGGATTTCCTAATGTAAAAAAAGTATGAAATAATGAAAAAAAAAGTAAAGTATCATCACGACCGTTTCCCTTTCGGGGTGGTCAGAAACCAAGCTTATAAATAAGCGGATTCACATTTAGCCAACTTTACTATAAGCCAATCATGACAAGTGGCAAGCTCGTCGATGTCTCCAGTGTACCAAACTCGAGAAATATCAAAAATAAATTAAATATTATGTAAATAAATATATTTACATAAATAAATATTTTTGTGTCCCGACCAGGAATCGAACCCGGTACCTCCGAGTCTAAATCCACGGACTTAACCGCCTAGGTTAGAGGCAGTTTAATATCTATAATAAATATCTACAAATAATGGAATCCACTATTATCACAATTTTACGGTAGCGCTTAAATAAACAGTACTATTACTACTAGTACTATTTTAAATTGTATATTTTTTGTGATATGTCATTAGTAATTTAACTAAAACTAATTTCGTATAAACTAATTGCGCATAGATTTAATTATTAGGCCGTTTTAGTCTCATTTATCTTAGCAATGAAAAAAAAAATGTCCAAGACGTATGCCTAGTACACAATTATATTTCCTGTAAGCAATTGGCCCTAAAACAAAATTCATTTGAATTGCATTAAGAATTGCACTTTTCATTTTCCTCGCAGCTATGTCCACTGGGGTATGGTTAACATGACCATTTATTCTTTGACTCAAAACGGGACATTAACACTAAATTATGTACGACATTTTTTGCATCTGACATCTGTATTTTTTGCTTGATAAACGGATATTTCGCTTGAATTGTAAGCTAACATTGAACGAACACTTGCGTTTCGGCATTTTATTTGAAATAGATAGTAGGCGGACTGATGGTGGTAATTTATCCAGTCTGCGGGCGGGGAAGTATCGACCGTTCGTGCCGATAAACCCAGTACATTGTATCCACCGTTTCGGGATCAGGCTCAAATTGCCGTCATGCCTAGTCAAGCCGTCATAGTGTTATGTCAGTCATGAGTATCTAATTCCAGTTCCTAACACTCATAGACCTCGCGCGCCAATTACCACAGGTGGGTCCAAGGTCACATGTCGTGCGAATGAACAAAATAAGTTAAAGTCATTTACTACACGAGCATCCAACAACAAAATAAATAATTAAAATTATAAGTAAATGACTAAGCAAAAATAACTTAGGGCCAACTAGGAACAGATTATATTGCTAAACAGGTCTGTCTAAAATATGTCTATGAGAAAAACCAATTAAATTGGTGTAACATTAAAATATCTCATCTGATGATTTGTAAAATAACCATACCAATTATATGGTGAATAGGTTAGCAACCTGTCTTCACATGTATTCATAAGAGACAGACAGACAGCGGAGTCATCCAGGCCCGGATGTTCAATGGGCTGGGATATACTCCCGTTTTCCCCGGCAGGATCTCGGCGGCTAACTACCCGCCGGTGATTCAACGCACCTTTGGTGCTGGGCGCTGTTCCTACTACAACACCGCCCTTGTGGCTCACGAATCTAGTCTCCTAGATTTGTCTACTTTAGTTCTTCTCCAAGAGCGCCTCCCTAAGATGCCTGGATGAGGGTAGCGAAAGATCGCGTTAAGTGGCGAGCCTTAGGGGTGGCCTACATCCAGCAGTGGAGAGATACAGGCTGATGATAATGATGATGATGTGTGTATGAGTGTGGTAGTGTTTTGTGTATGTATGTATGAGTGCGTGTTTTGTGTGAGTGTGCATTAACGTAATAAATAATAGATGGCGCATGATAGATATAACTGTCAGTTGCATAAAAAACTTGTATTTTTATTACGAAATATATAATTTTCTGGATATAATGCGAAGTGAGCAGCTTTTCAGTGTACAAATCGAGATTTCTAAGCGAAATCAAAATTGCCGTTCTATTAATAAAACTTTTTTTCTTTTTAAAGACGGTGTGCGCTTACTTAATTCGTCGTTTAAGGTAGGTAACGTTAATTTAAAATTAATTTTTCTAATATAAAAATAAAAACTACAAAAACTTATTATATTCATTTAAAAAATGATCCGATAGGTGTAAAACGAGGTACCATTGCCGCTAGCGACATCTACAAAAAGCTTTGCCTGATACACCTACCCCATTGCCTAAAAAGTTGATTCCTCCAAGTATTAAAGTATCGGAAACGAACCCTGAGTTTATTTAATGTATTTACGCTGTACATTGCAAGCATGTTTGTAGACGTTTAAAATGAATAAAAATCGAAATCGTTTAAATTTACGAGTTTAAAAATATATTGGGTTTTAGAACAAGACTATTATTTGACTTTAAAAGCAGTTTGGTTCGCCATTTTGAATAAAACATGAACGAACGATGATACTCAACTGGTAGTTCCACAAATACATGCCTCTAAAAGCCTTATTTTTGATCAATAGGTTTATAGTCTGAGAGCTTAAAACAAAAATCGGTAGATTTTTTATTTTTATATGCTAGCACGACATTGCGCTCATCTGATGGTAAGTGACGCGCAAGATCCATGAATGCTAGCAACTGAAATCAGACACTCATGACTGACATCAGTCCCTAGTGTTAGCCGGCTTGACTAGATGCCTTTTTACACTTCGCGTGAAGGACTCCCAGCTGCAAACGTTACATAATGGAATCCGTTAACTATATACATATACATCACGCTATTAAAGTTGATATTTGCACGGCCGCTGACAAGGTCGAGCGCTTATAGAGTTGAGAATTGAGTAACATATTGTAATTATGACGTAATCTGACGTAAATAACGAAATCCACTGATTGGACTGAGAGGCTGGAAGAGCATTCCACATATTTATTTTGCGACAGATGTATGAGTCCCCAAATTTATACGTACGCGAAGGGATGGTGACTACGATATGTGGATGTATATTCTGACCTGTGCGTGTGGTTCAGTTGCGGAATGAAGAGGAAGGCATTAGGTTATAGAGCTCTTCGTAGCACTTACCATAGTATAGCCGGTAGAACACGCCCAGAGAAGCTACATCTCGGCGAAGCTGCAGAGATTCGAGAGTTCCAGATATAGTGGCATCGTCCACAATTTAAACAGCTCGTCTGTGTAGGACATTGAGAGCATCTGTCAGGTACTTGGCGTAACCATCCCAAAAGTGAGATTAGTATTCCTTTTTTTTTTTTTTATAATAGCACGATATGGTACCTTGAGCCCACCTGATGGTAAGTGGCGCGCAAGGTCCATGAATGTTAGCAACTGAAGTCAGACACTCATAACTGCCATCAGTCCCCAACACTATGCCGGCTTGACTAGATGTTTTTTCACACTTCGCTTGAAGGACTCCAGGTTATAGGAAAGTGGAAACAGAGGCTGGAAGAGCATTCCACATCTTTATCGTACGACAGATGTATGAGTCCCCAAATTTATACGTACGCGAAGGAAGGGTGACTAAGGTATGTGGGTGCTACCTTTCGGTCTAACTCATTCATAGCAGTGGCTGCAAATCTCTGGAACAGTTTACATAACTGTTGAAACATATATAAGTAGATATTGTATGTAGTATATATAGTGTGAAGTATATGTATCAATGTGTACATATTTGTATATATGTGTATTTATATTAATATTTTGCACCTACCTCATGACTGTAATGTTCTGAATTGTCCCAAAGGTTGGCTGCTGACTGCAGCGGCATTAAGCCCGCTCTTTGTAAATAGTGCAAAAAAGACACCTTTAGAAAATAATTTAATCCAAAGTACGCGATTGCTGCTAGATTGTTCTTAGCAGAAGCTAACATTTTTTTTTATTTTTTTTTATTTTTATACTAGCACGACATGTGACCTTGCTCCCACCTGATGGTAAGTGGCGTGCGAGGTCCATGAATGTTAGCAACTGGAATATGAGACTCATGATCCCTAACACTATGCCGGCTTGACTGGACATGACGGCAATTCGAGCCTGATCCCGAAACGTGTGGATACACTTTACTGGGTTTATCGGCACGAACGGTGGATACTTCCCCGCCCCGGCAGACTGGGCAAGTTACCACCATCAGTCCGCCTACCACCTATTAAACAGCATTCTATCTGAGTTTGCTGTCCTGTGTTTGCCATTATAGCAGCCCACAAAGGCTGTTAATGATGAACTTACCTTTTGAAATTCAGTTAATCCAAAGTACGCCATTGCTGCTAGATTCCTCTTAGCAGAAGCTAGCAGCACTCTATCTGAGTCTGCTGTCCTGTGCCTAAGAGTTCCATTGTAGCAGCCTACGAGGGCCAAGTCGGCCAACATCCTGGTTTGCCGATTATTGGCCAGGTTCCACTCGCAAGCTGCAAACTGCTCGAGAGTAACTCCTCGCCAGGAATCTCCCGTGTAACATGGCGGAACTTCTGATGCTGTTAGGGAAAAACTTTTATTAATAATCGTTTATTTCCAATAAAAATCCTATGTACATGTTTTTCTATTGGAGACCCACACTAGGAAGGCCGGTATTGTGGGGTCTCAATTACACTAAATTTATAATTTACATAACTTCAAATTAAATTATAAATTAAATTCTAAATACAATAATTCAAAAAAGTGTTCGGCTTCTTAATTACGGTTAATATGTTTAAAAATATTTGAACCCACTGTAGAATTCATGTGTTATTTTAGGCGGTCGCTTATGACCATGTTGTTAATAGCGACCTTAAATAAATAATAATAAAAAAATATAAAAAAATTCAAAAAATAAAAAAAAACATTGAGGAAATTAATGAAAGGTTAATAAATACACTATATATAATATAAAGAATAAATAATAAATAAAGAAAAAAAAAAAAAATTAGTTCTATATTTTTTTGAGCTACAGGTGGTTTTGGTGAAGGAATCGCAAAAGGGTCAAATGAAAAATAAAAATGAATTAAAGGAAGGCCTTGAGGCCAAGGTCAATATATCGAGCGGGGGTGGGTGGCAGACTGTCCCTGGTTTCTGCCCTAGGTACAGCTCCCTTCCAAACACCCCGTATTTTATTTTATTGGGTACTAGCGGAAGAACAGCGTCGCGGATCCAACTATGTGACTCGCGACACATGCTGAGCTTAGGGCCCGTTCATCGCTGCAGGAATTACGGTGTGAATTGTAGTGCAGCGCGCCTCGAGCCTGGTGGTGCTCGGCAGCGGATGGAGTGGATGTGGGGGCGGCCAATTCCATATTTTAATATTAATTCATGGTCCGTGCCACCCCATATCCTATATATCCTGGAGTATTGTTACCCAACCGCCCGCCTGTCGGGGCGCGTTGTGCTGCATATCTTAATCTTAATTGTGTAAATTGTATCTGTATTGCGATGAATAAACGTATTTCTTTCTTTCTTTATAAATTAAATCCCAAGAATGTTAATTATGAAAGACGGTGATGAAAGATTATATAAGTATTAGATTTATTTTGTGATGTTAAATAATTAGTGTGCGATAGTTGTTGATTGAGACACATGGAACATTTCCTATCGCAATAAAGCTAGTATATTATTATGTATGTATGTAGGTTTATACGAGTATATAAGTATGTATTAGTGTTGTATATTATATAATTATACATCTAGTTAGTTATTAAATATATTTTTTTATTATCCTTTATTTTTGCACCTACTTTTCAGTTACGATAAAATGTCTTGCGGCATTAAAGCCCGCCTTTGTCAATGTGCAATAAAGTATTAAATAAATAAATATTAAGCCTGCTAGGGATTTATTACTTCTTTGTTATTTAGGAGACTCTTGCCTTGCAGTGGTTTGACGGTAGTAGATGGTGCATGTACATGTTGAAGGATAAGTCTCGTTATACTGTTTATATCATTTCACTATTCAATAGGGAATAGGATTTTAGGTTACAAATAGATTACTATTAGGTTAGATATTAAGTTGTAATGAATTATTGTTAAGTTAGTAATAAATTATTGTTAAGTTAGATCTAAGTAAGATTTTTTTTTTTAAAATTTTACTAAGCTTTAAATAACCTACATTCAATTTAATTTAGAAACAAATTTAATTTAATTATCTTTTAATATATTGTTCCTGATCTATACCTATCTAATTTCTAATTTAAAACATACCTAAGAATTGATTTTATTTCATACACATATCTATATTTAATCTCTAATAGTGACATAATTTTTCTAAATCATTAACATTGTAAGTATAGATTAGCTTAATCTAACAGCTAATAATAATAAATAATTTCGGTACATAATTTAAATAATATTATATATTTGACATCGCTTCCAATAATCTAAAAAAAAAAAAAAAAAAAGAAAATTTTGCCCTATATTAAATTATTACCTAATTTCTGCACTTGTTAATAATTGTTTACTATATATGTATATTTATTGTATTTTAAGACCTGTTTATACCATCATAATTCTGAGCAGCTATAGCAACACCATAAAATAACCAACATATTGAAATATTAATATATTGGTCGGCCACATTGAGGTACTTGTTGATACTACTAATTAACATATTGAAAATAATTCGATTTCTTAATAATATAATAACTACTGATCTATACCCAAGTTCTTTTTTCATATATACCTAAGAATTGTTTTTTTATTTGATTTTTTCTATTTAATATAAACTTCCTAATTAATTACCTAAGTTCTTTTTTCATATATACCTAAGAATTGTTTTTTTTATTAGATTTTTTCTATTTAATATAAACTTCCTAATTAGGTAATTATCCTTTAAAATTAAAATAAATAGTGTGGGTATAGATTGGCCTATTCTTGTATTTCATTGTACATAGTTGATTGATATAACACTGCTTTTAATAGTACCAATCTACAAAATCTATTTTATACGGTTCCTACCTATTTTCTGAAACCTTTTTTTTTTCAATACTAAGCATAATAAAATAAATATAAATATATAAAATATAATAAGACTAGGTAAACACTACACTGATTACCTTGAAGTTAGTGTGAATTATTTTAAAGCTATTAACATATTATACCAACAGGACATACTCTGGTGCTTGCTGACATTCCTTAATAAATAAATTTAATCTAATTCTGTATAATTTTCACTGTTAATATAAGTTAATAAGATTTTTGAGTGGGTTCTATGGATAATTTGTTGATCTATTATCAGAATGTCAGAGGTCTACGAACAAAGACTACCGATGTATTAAATAGTGTTGCATGCAGCGACTATGATATTATTGTTTTGTGTGAAACATGGTTAAACAGTAGTATCTATAGCTCGGAGCTGTTTGATGACAGGTATGTTGTGTATAGGCGGGACAGAGAGACTACCGGCTTCCATAACTACAAGTCTGGTGGTGGTGTGTTGGTAGCGGTTTCCAGTAAGCTTAAATCTCAGCGACTACATAATAGGGAAAGCAAATGTGAGGACATCTTTGTAAGCGTGGAGACCAAAGAACGTTCAGGTGCCACTACCAAATTAAACATAGTAGCTGTATACGAGGGGCGTTCAAAATATTCTCGGTATTGATACGTTACAACCTCTTTTATATATATATTTGTTACTGGCCGCTAAGATTCATCCATTGACATTAAAAAAAAGTAAAATTGGAACCGAGATGTTCTTTTGTTTTTCTGCAATTGCCGAACAAACATGAACACCATGAGCGAATTAACAATTTTAACGAAATTAGAGCACCGATCCGTCATAAAATTCTTGACAAAACAGGGTAAAAATCAAAAAACCATAAAAGAGGAAATGGATTGTGTTTACCGTGAGTCTGCTCCTTCTTTATCTACTATTCAAAAATGGTCAAGCGAATTTAAGCGTGGAAGGGAGAGTATTGAAGATGACCCTAGACCTGGCCGGCCTGTAGTGGCTACCTCACAAGAAAATATTGATAAAGTGGAAAAACTTATATTGGAAGACGGCCGAGTTAAGGTAAAATCTATAGCTCAAGTAACCAATCTCTCTATTGGTACCGTACATGACATTATACATGACCATCTTAATATGTCAAAAGTAAGTGCAAGATGGGTTCCGCGAATGCTGACGCTTCTTCAAAAGGATATGCGTGTGGCTTGCTGTTCAGATTTTATCGACCTGTTTGGTGAAAATCCCGATGAGGTGCTGCAAAAAATAGTTACTGGAGATGAAACCTGGGTTCATCATTATGACCCAGAGAGCAAACAGGAGTCCATGCAGTGGCACATTAAGGGTTCAGCTCATCCCAAGAAGTTCAAGGTAATCCCGTCAGCTGGCAAGGTCATGGCCACAATATTTTGGGATTGTGAAGGAGTTTTGCTTATCGATTATAAAGAAAAAGGTGTAAATATCACAGGGCAGTACTACGCTAACGTTATACGTCAATTAAGAGATGCGATCAAAGAAAAGAGGCGAGGAAAGTTAACCAAAGGTGTTCTGCTTCTGCATGACAACGCCCCTGTCCATACTGCTCATATTGCCAAGGCAGCTATTGTTGAATGTGGGTTTGAAACTGTTACTCATCCACCCTATAGTCCGGACTTAGCCCCAAGCGACTTCTTTTTGTTTCCCAATCTTAAAAAGGATCTGCGTGGAAATAAATTTTCTGACGATGAAGCGTTGAAGACGGCCGTGGAGGAGCATTTTTACACCAAAGATAAAAAATATTTTTATGAGGGATTAAAAAAAATAATTGATCGATCTTATAAGTGTATGAACATAGGGGGGGAGTATATTGAAAAATAAAAATATCAAACTTTTCGTACTTGTTTGTTTTTATCCACATACCGAGAATATTTTGAACGCCCCTCGTACCTTCCTCCGCCAGTTCAGGGCCACATCCTTGATCATTTTATTAACAACATCAATGGGAATTTAGATTCTAATAATAGTACCCTCATTATAGGTGATTTCAACTTAGGTAATATAAATTGGTCTTCAACTTTCTGTTATGATGATACAATAGCTAACAACTACAGCAATCATGAAACGGCGCTGTTAGACTTCATGGCCTTTAACTCTTTAAGTCAGTACAACCTTATACCCAATAATAAAAATAGAATTTTGGATCTGGTGCTCGGTAATGTGACAATAACTGATATTGCGGAGGCGTCCGAGATATTGAGCGTGATAGATCCCCATCATCCGCCTCTGGAATTTTCTGTTACATTAAAACTACAAGCAACGGTAAAACCTTTTAAAACAGCCAAGCCTAATTTCTTCAAAGGAGACTACGAGAGCATTGAAAATGAGTTGAGTACTATACCCTGGGGTGATGCCTTTTCCTATACGGACAATGTAAATGATATGATCGAAAAGTTCTACTCGATTCTCCACGACCTTATAAAAAAACACGTGCCACTGTCTAAACCTAAAAAAAGTAGCTACCCGATTTGGTTTACACCTGAGTTGATTAGACGTTTAAAAGAAAAAAATAAATACCGTATCAAGTTTAAAAAGTACAAAAACCCACTCGATAAATTAGAATTTGCAACGCTGAGAAAGAGGTGCGCTGCCCTTGTCAAATCATGCTATAGCAAGTACATTTCAGATCTAGAATCATCATTTGTAACTAATCCTAAACTCTTTTGGTCTTTTGTAAAAAACAAAAAAAACAATGCCTCTTCCTACCCTTCGGAAATGTATCTCGGTGATAAAAAGGCGTACAAAGGTGCTGATATCTGCAATTTGTTTGCGGAAAACTTCTCTTCAGTCTATAGTGTTAGTACATGTTTGCCATCTGCTTATAAACGTTGTGATACTCGCAGTGGCTATGTTTCTAATAGTGTAACTACTATCTCGTTGACACATTGTGAGGTCTTTAAAGCTGTTAAGTCTCTGAGTCAGTTTAAAGGAGCCGGATCTGATGGTATACCGTCAGTATTTGTTGCGAGATGTGCGAGGTCAATTTCATACCCACTCACATTAATTTTTAACAAATCATTGCGCTCAGCAACGTTCCCTTCGGCGTGGAAAGAGGGTTTAATTGTGCCTTTGCCAAAATCTGGTGATAAAAATTGCATCTCCAACTACAGGCCCATCAGCATCTTACCGGTCTTCGCAAAGATTTTTGAAAAGTTGATTTACCCTATACTTTCACGACATCTGAAGCAGATTATATCTCCCCATCAGCATGGGTTTGTGACTGCCAGATCTACTGCCACGAACCTGGTATCTTTTGTCGATGGACTGACTGAGGCTGTTGACTCTCGCTTGTCTGTGGACGTAATCTACACAGACTTCAGCAAAGCCTTTGACAAGGTGAACTTCGAAGTGCTTCTGTGTAGGTTGGACTCATGCGGAGTGAGCGGCGGTATGCTTGAGTGGTTTCGCTCGTATCTGTTTGACAGGCGTTACAGAGTGGTTGTAAATGGACACTCGTCATCGTCGTACACTGCTAAATCAGGTGTTCCACAAGGATCTCACCTA
Source organism: Tinea semifulvella (assembly GCA_910589645.1). Taxonomy (NCBI): domain Eukaryota; kingdom Metazoa; phylum Arthropoda; class Insecta; order Lepidoptera; family Tineidae; genus Tinea; species Tinea semifulvella. The sequence continues at coordinate 8,451,106 of OU342618.1, read as the reverse complement.
GGACCGTTGTTATTTAACGTTTTTATTAATGATATCGGTGACTGCTTTCACAATTCAAAATACTACCTTTTCGCGGATGACCTTAAGCTAGTAAGACCAACCAGTTCGTCAACGGATGTTAGCTTGTTGCAGGATGACATAAACGAACTCAGTAGATGGTGCGAGTCAAGTGGCATGTCCCTGAACGCCGACAAGTGCTTTGTGGTTCGCTTCACTAGGGCCAAGTCAACTTTTGCAAGGAGCTATTGCATTGCAAATAAAGTTATATCCGAGAAAACTTTTATTAGGGACTTAGGGATCACAATGGACAGTGAATTGAAATTCAATATACATATTAATGACATAGTTACTAGAGCGTTTAGAGTTCTTGGGTTTGCCCTACGCACAGCAAAGGATTTAAAAAGGCCTGCGACTAAGATCATCTTGTATAACTCTCTAGTCCGCAGTATATTGGAGTACTGCAGCATTGTATGGAATCCACACTATGACTTGTACATCAAGAGGATCGATAGTGTTCAGAAGAGGTTTTTGTGGCATCTGACATTTAGTGTTAATAAGGGAAGAGAACTTTTACATTACAAAGATCGTTTAAAATATTTTAATTTATCCTCATTACAAGATCGAAGGCAATTGATGGATAGTATGTTTCTATATAAATTAATCAACGGTAAAGTCGACGCACCCCACCTACTGTCCCGTGTTCGTGTCTCTGTGCCGACCAGGCTGCCAAGGGTTGGCAAATATGATCTATTCATTCTACGACAATCTAAATCCAATTTGGGTTACCACTCATCACTGAACCGTACATGTCGTCAATACAACATATTTTCACGAAAAAATAATGACAGTCTAGACATATTTGCTAATTCTTTGCATGTTTTTAAGCACAATGTATTGTCACTGCAGCGGATCCTGGCTGGGACTGTAAACTGAACTGCTGTTTAACCAATTTTGATCCTTGGAATTGTGTTTCTTGATTGTATCATGTTCTTTTGTTTTTGTTTTTGCTTAGATTTACTTAGTTGTTGCTGTAATTGTATTGTGTTTTTGTTTTCGCTACTCAAAGGCCCAATTAATGGATACAGTATAATAGCATGTGGTGGTTGCCTGTAATTGGTGCAGCATCTGTATTCTGTCTTAGTTGTAAGTAAAAATTGATGTATCTTTTGTTGCTGTCACTGTTGGCGACCCTAATAAATAAATAAATAAATAAATAATTATCCTGGTCGACACACAACAATGTATTATTTTTCATATTGACATCAATATAAAATATATAGAAAAAACACATACCTGTTGCTGTTCGCCCTTGGCACCAATGTCTTGAACCCTTCCAGGTAGCACCTCTCTTCACGTGTCTGTACTCCGATAAATATCTGCGAAAAACGTTTTAAAACTATAGATTTATTTATCTTTTTTAAATGAGCTAATTAAGATTTAGGCAACTTTACTATAGGCCCATAATGACAACTGGCAAGCTCGTCGATGTCTCTATCTTAACAAAGATGTTTTCTATCAGAGAAGTAGTTACAGTTCTAGAGCTGTAGAGATAATGGCAATAGCTTGGCATCACCTGATCAAAACCAACAGGGACAAGATCTACAGTCAGCAGAACAGATATACGAATAAATATCCGGGGCGCCCCGTGGTTGGTGCGAAATTCTGTAATTGCAAGAGATCTGGAAATGCCTATCGAGGCATTTGTTGTCGGCCTAGCTAAACGTGTGTTTTGCCAGCCTGACAACGGATCCTACAAGCATCTTCAGGATATCGTTCCTACTTTAGCACGACCCCCAGAGGGGAGGCAACTCTCGCAACTCGCTTTTGGAGAAGTGCTGAGGTAGACGAATATAGAAGACTAGATGAGAGAGAGTAGTAACCCGCCGTGATCCTGCTGGGGAAAACGGGAGATTATCCCATTCCCAACCCAGGCCTATTGTGGATGACACCGCTGTGTGTCTGTTAGAGTATTGTCGTATGGCGTTTTTTGTATGCCTTTTACAATGTGATATTCAACTCTACTCTTGCGAATTGCCCCTCCAGAAATATAACCTGTAGGGGAAAATACCTACTGGCTGACGAAGACAGTTTAGGGAAAGGATAAGAAAGGTTACTCACGTGGGTCCGGCTGTCACCTGTCTTCCTCCTGGAAGCCTCCAGATCGAATCCAGCAGATATGTGGACTGTATCGTTTCACATAGGGTTTTAGCACAGCACTTTCACGAAAATTTATACTTTTGGGTTGAGCCGGCTAGCTAGCGCACACTCGGAAACCAGCGGTCGTGGACGTCCTGATGAAGATCACCGACGGAAGACGTAGACACGACGTGGTCTGATAGCTGTACGATAAACTGCTTATTTTTGTTGAGAAATCATGACCGTACGCGACGGCTGATCGATGACGACTCGCTGCCTCTAGAGGGTTTAAACCTCAGCCATTGTTCTGAAGTAGGCTACTAGATGGCGCCACATTTTCCTAATGTAGGGAACAAGGATTTTACCAGCCAGTATATAATTTCTAATTCCCTATCAAAACATATTATAAATATAAACTAAACCTAGGTACCGAACAGAACCCATTAGCTTCGATTAAATTATATGTATACCTTTGGACTGGTTCCCTTAGCAGCGTGATATAGAAGTATCTCCTGTGAACAGCCGAGCCTTCGTTCCGGTCCAACTCGCCGCCGACACAGGCCGTCAACTCAGTAAAATCTGCGTGAAGACCGCATCTGATGACAAGAAAAAAAAGCAATTATTAATAATAATTGATAGACCAGAGGTATTTTTTTGTATTATTACAGCATCTAAAATACACGAGTCCTAGAATAGCACTTTTAGAACAAAAGTTTGTATTAAGAGTCGTGATTTCTGCCGAACAAGTTCAATTTATTGTTCCTAAATTAGAAGAAGCTTTGCGTTTTGGTCGGATTGCACACGGGCAAGTAGCCTATTTTAAATCTGACATACTTGGTGTGTTACCACTGTACCAGGTATTGTATTGACTTACTGTGAAAGGTTATTTAATGTTGTTGTGACATTCTGTATTTGTTTTATTTCGGAAATCTGATACAGTTCAGTTTTAATTACAGATTTTTTATTTATTTATACTAGCACGACATGTGACCTTGCGCCTACCTGATGGTGAGTGGGGTGCGAGACCCATGAATGTTATCAACTGTAATCAGACATCAGTCCCTAACACTATGGCGGCTTGACTGGGCATGACGGCAATTCGAGCCTGATCCCGAAATGTGTGGATACACTTTACTAGGTTTATCGGCACGAACGATGGATACTACGCCTCGGCAGACTGGACAAATTGCCACTATCAGTCTGCCTACCACCTATTAAAGTTTCTATTCCTTTCTCAGTCTGATTAAACATTAACAGGTCACTGGAATCTGCTTAGCTGCTGATCTTCTGCTAACAGCTTGCTCTTCGGTTCACGCTACTGCTTAGCGCTAGTCTAGCACTAGCAGACGTAGAAATATAATAATTTAAATAATGACGTGTCACAAATGTCTGTAACAGGTTTACGGGAAACGGTAGTGTTGTAAATCTATGCCAAGGTTCCTTTTTTAGATTAAAAGCGTTCAACAATTGGACCATCACTTTATTATAACGTTTGCGCTTAACAAAAAAGAGGCAACCCACACCGTGCTGGTGTCAGCACCAACGCATTCTTTAACTTCTTTAAGATTCCACCTTCTTTTTTCTCCCTCCACGCTGATCTACAGATAACCACCGGAACTACATCAAAAGCATCACCAAAACAGCGTCAAAAAAGCTTGGAATACTGAACAAAGTAAAGCGGAGTTCTTCGCGCCATTTTGCGTGGACATGTCAAGTGCAAGTTTTTGTTTTGTAAATTAATTTGCTGTGGATATTATTGGTCAAAAGTGGTGTTGTTTTGTTTAATAATGTGCTACAATGTGAATAATTACGGAAAACGATAAATTGGACTTTAAATATGGGGCACAAGTTGCAGTTTATTTTTTGCAGTTTTCCCGCGCTGTGGACTCCCATATTTTACCCGACGTGTTTGAGCTATAATGCCGCGAGTGACTACAAGTAAAGCATCAAATTCTGCAGCATCTGGAATTTGATGATCCCCAACTGGGTTATAAACTGTTAAGAACATATATTATGCAAATAAATTACGTGTTTAGGGCTGATGTATTCAGTACAATGTCCTTTAAAGACAATTTAAAAAAAAAAACTAAGTAAAGCTGTTTTTCCCGCCTTCAATCTGACTGTTGCTGAACAAAGCACAGATTCCATCATGCGTGACATACTGTTGTCACTGATGCTCTCCTCTCAATGTCCTGCAGAGACAAGCTGTACAAATTATATATCACTATATCTGGAACTCTCGAATCCCTCCAGCTTCGGCGAGATGTGGCTTCGGTGAGCGTATTTTACCGGCTATACTATAGTGAGTACTCTGAAGAGCTCTATAACCTAATCCCTTCCTCCCTACGCACAGGTAATATGCACCCACGTACGTATACATTTGTGGGGACTCATACATCTGTTGCACGATAATAATAATAATAAAACTTTATTTCAGAATAAATTCCATTTGTGTTAGTAACAATTTTTAAAGAAATCTTATAATATCTAGTGTTAGTAAAAATACAAAGTTATAATACATTTTTTTTATTTTTTTTTCCTTTTCTGGGGCCCAGGTCACCTGCTGATATGCAGGCGTATCCAGCGCCCCAAGAACGGAGAGTCCCACCTATATATATATAAAGAGGCCCTTCCAGCCAATGTAATTCCACTTCCCTATAACCTGGAGTCCTTCAGTGTGAAAAAGCATAAATATATTTTATTTCCCAGCTTCTACAATTTCACTTATATTGATACCAATAAAGAAATAAATTAAAAGTAATTGGTATCCATTGTTGTAACCATTATACAGGAGAATATTGAATTTCATCAATTTAAATCATCATTAATTTAGATATTCTTATTGCCTTAAGGTAATAAAAATTGACCGGAATCTCAAATATACAGATCTGGATTTTTGAGACGGGATATTTAGGGCAGTATCCCAATTCTGTTATTTAATCGCAAACATTATTAGTGGATTTCGTTATTTACGTCAGAGGTTGCGTCATAATTACAAAATATTATTGAATTCAACTCTATAAGCGCTCGACATTGACAGCGGCCGTGCAAATATCAACTTTAATAGCGTGATATATATAACGTTTGCGCTTAGGTAACAGAATAGAGCTGAAGGTATCTTAAAACCGTAATAGTTACTGGAAAACGTACCTAGAAGGAGACCATCCACAACTTTTTAAGATAAACCGACTTACACCAAAAAAAAAAAACATTATTTAGGCAACAAACAGTCAACATACACAAACAATATCACAGATAAACAAAATTGCCACTGTCGCTTGTAAGATACTAAATTGAAAACTTATAAATAATATGAACCACTAAGGGTGACTGCCTCCGTGGTTTAGCGGTTAAGTCCGTGGATTTAGACTCGGAGGTACCGGGTTCGATTCCTGGTCGGGACACAAAATAATATAAATAATAAATAAATATTTTCAGACAGGTCACACAGCGCCATCTAGTTTAAGTGGTAAGCTACGAGGCTTGTGTTACGGAAACTAGATGGTTGATAAACTACATATTATCACGACCTCCCGAGTTCACGGCAACGTTTGTTACCACTAGACCACGGAGGCGGTCAAAACTATTGATTGATGTAAATAAATACATTTAATTAATATTTAATTGTGATATTTTTCGAGTTTGGTACGCTGGAGACATCGACGAGCTTGCCACTTGTCATGATTGGCCTATAGTAAAGTTGCCTAATTTCGTATCCGCTTTTTTAAGTGTGGTTACTGATTTATATTTTACAAATGCTAATAGATAAATATCCTAATTATTCTATTTTTACCATTTAATCATCAAGAGATTCTCATAATATGCTAAATTTCAATAGGTAGATTTAGTGTTACGAAATGGTTAGACCTTGAGCTTACGAAACGTTCTATGAATGCTGATGAAGACCAAAGTGTCAAGATCCCTCGTCCAAGCTAACACGTGTGAGTGAAAGGGTATAATGTATGTGTTCTTTCTTTAATAAAAACGATCTAAACGTCAAGAGTATTCACCCCCACCTACGTAGACACTTATTAGCTTAGTGAAGCTATCCAGTAATATTAAAAAAATGAAAGATGCTATTTCCGTAAATTTTTGTCTCATCTTCAACCCTAACCTACTGAACCCAGGAACACACAACATTAGTTTTTTGATCCTTCGAGACGGATTTCTATGGGGTGCTATAACAATCATATATTACGATCAATTATCATATCGTTTTAATTTCAATATAGATTTATAGGCAGATCAGAGTAAAGTACGTTAGAAGTCAGCAATAGTGGAAACACCTAATAGATGGTGGTACAGACAATTGGATAGAGCTGCGCGACCCGAAGATACTTTCCACCGATCGTCACAAAAATATCAATCGAGAGAGATTATAAGCTATCTTCATCGTGGAATCCAATAATTAATCAGTTTCCACAACGAGATAAATCGTCCTTTAAAGTGTACGAAGGCTACACTGCGCAGTCTCCAAATTTATATATACGCGTAGCGATGGTGGCATTTTTTTTTTTTTTAATTTATACTATCACGACATGTGCCCATCTGTTGGGAAGTGGTGCGCAAGGTCCATGAATGTTAACAACTGGAATCAGACACTATGACTGACATCAGTCCCTAAGACTAAGCCGGCTTGAATGGGCATGACGGCAATTCGAGCCTGATCCCGAAACGTGTGGATACATTTTACTGGGTTGGTCGGTACGAACGGTGGATACTTTCCCGCCCCGGCAGACTGGGCAAATTACCTCTATCAGTCCGCCTACGACCTAATTGTTGTTCTCGTTGAAAGTATGTGCCATTTGCAATGATGTCAAATGCCAATTTTTACTTTCAAGGATAACTTATATTGTAAGCCATGGTGATATTTATATAAAAAACATGACAAAATATACATGCCTATTTGAATTCCGTTTATTTGTATTTTTAATTCGAATCGTTTATAAATATATTTTAATATCGACTCTCGATTTTTCTATTGCAAAGAAAAATAAATTTAACATAACTGGCAAGGTTAGGAATACCTGCTGTAGACAGTTCTATTGTATAAATTAAAACATAATGAACCAGTCAAATTGGTCGGCACATGTTTGATGTTAAACGATTAATTAAACAATTTCCAAACCACAAACTCAAACGCAGTGGAATGGGCGTCTAATTATTGTGTTAATCATATGGAACCCAAATATTTCCTCATACATCACACAAACCTAGACAGGCTGTCTGGCGCACGTTGAGGAAATACGGTGACCATGATTTATTACAGGTTTATCAAATAGTTTTTTTTTATAACAATGTGAACCGGTTTTTCCTGCACTTGCTCAGACTTATGCACATATATGAGATGGTTCCGCCAAGTACGAGTAGTAGAGGCGAGCTGTTCGAATTGTGGACGATGCCACTATATCTGGAACTCTCGAATCCCTGCAGCTTCGCCGAGATGTGGCTTCTCTAAGCGTGTTTTACTATGGTGAGTGCTCCGAAGAACTCTATAACCTAATCCCTCCCTCAACATTCCGCAACCGAACCACACGCACAGGTCAGAATATGCACCCACATACCGTAGTCACCATCCCTTCGTGTACGTATAAATTTGGGGACTCATACATCTGTCGTACGATAAAGATCATGCGTGAAATACTGTTCTCACCTCTGAGATGGTTCCGCTAAGAATCTTACAGATGCTCTTAATGTCCCGTAGAGGCGGGCGATTTAGATAGTTAACCAACCGTAAATAAATAATATAAGTAAATAGATGTGAATATATTTTTTAGTTATTACTTAAATACGAGTATTATATTTTTCAGTATTATTGTATTATATGTATGTGTACATATAAATGTATTCATGTAGGTTTATGTATATATGTATGTAAGTATCTATATTATAAATATCCTATATTACATGCTAGGGTTTCTATACTACATACATATCTTCACGCCAGATCCCTTACGGGGTAGGCAGAGACAATTGAGCGCCACTTGACACGATCACGACATACCTCTTTCGCTTCATCGACATTCATCAACCTCTTCATACATGCCCTTTTGTTACGAAGGCTTTTTAATTAAGTGCAAACGGTTTCTATACTGCTGTAAGATATGTACAATTAATTAATGTTATTTTTAGTTTAAGATAGTAATTTAAGATATTTATTTGTTAAAGTTTTACTTACTAAATCTAAGTGGGTGATCCTTAAGGTATTAATTAGGTTGTAGTTTATAAATATTGATCACTGTAATAATATGTTTTTAGGCCTAATATTGTTTTCTACTCCTTAAAAAAATAAATAAATTAACCGCTGCAGTTTCAAGACCTGGCGTGTTCTACAAGCTATACCACTGTTCTGAAGAGCTTCAAAACCTTATCCCTTATCAACTGCGCAACCAAACCAAAATACGCACGCTTCTACATGTAAATTTGTTAACTCATACCCATAGCTGGGCATTAACTCGTTAACATTTTGATTAACGGGTTAACTTTTAGGTTAACTTTTAAAAATGTTAACGGACACGTTAACTTCCGTTAATATGCAGAAGTCCGTTAATCGTTAATCCAATGCCACTATTTACCGCACGGCACCGCGGTGTGGCGCGAAAAACAGGTTCAGACAAGTATGATACGATAAGTGCCGGGCGCGGCGGCGCGTGAGACAAAAACAAAGCTAGATATATTTTGCCGGCGCGTGCGAGTAAGAAAACTGCGAAGTACTAGCGCCAGTGCTTAGAGTGACGAGTGTTGTGTTTGTTGTTATTATAAATTACTGTCAGTGATAATTTGCGTGTTAATAAAGAAGCGTGCAGTGTAATTAGTTAAGATAGAAAAGTGTACTGTGCAGTCTAGTAATTAAAACTATATAATGGAAGACATGGAATCGGATTTCAGCGGTCCTCATGAGAATCCTTGGCCACATTTGACTGAGTATGTGGAATTTGTATCCAAATCGGGCCAGCAAATACTTTTTGCTTGTAAGCGTTGCTTGCCGAAAGACACGAAAATAAAAGTTCATGTATCAAGCCTGAATAATTTGAAACAACATGTAAGAAGGGTACATGAGTCACAATAGCTTGAAGAGATTGTTAAGGCGGGCTCTAACCGAGGCAAGACAAAAAAGAGAACTCATTCTGACAATATTATATACTGTTAACTTCCAGAACCTAAACCAACAGGTTTTATAAGTTCACTAACGCAACGATATAAAAATGCATTTTACACATATTAACGGATTAACATTAACTTCCGTTAATTCTTCCGAAATGTAACGCTTTAACGTTTAACGAAGTTAACTATTTGATTAACGGTGCCCAGCTATGCTCATACATCTGTCGCAAGCAGAAGATATGGAATGCTCTCCTCGCCAGTGATTCCTTATTCATATGGAATTCTTCATTCAATGGTCGTCAAGCAAAGTGTAGTTAGTTGTTTATAAGAGATAAATTCTGCATAATATAACAAGACCGGACAAAAAGCCTTTCATGAGAATGAAAGCTAGAGTAATCATCACAAAATATTTAGTCTATATCGAATAAGACGCGACGCACGTGCACTTTCAAATTAATTAAATATGTTGTTTCAAGGCAATTGTTAATAATAAATAATTAGTTATTATTTAGAATAATTAAAAACTACTTAAAATTATTTAACCTATTATTATTATTATTCAATACTTTATTGCACTTTACTTAAAAGTATGTACAAAGGCGAACTTAAAGCCATTTCGGCTTTTTTCTACCAGCTAACCTTTGGGAGAGTGAGACAGTATACGAGGGGCGTTCAAAATGTTCTCGGTATGTGGATAAAAACAAACAAGTACGAAAAGTTTGATATTTTTATTTTTCAATATACTCCCCCCCTATGTTCATACACTTATAAGATCGATCAATTATTTTTTTTAATCCCTCATAAAAATATTTTTTATCTTTGGTGTAAAAATGCTCCTCCACGGCCGTCTTCAACGCTTCATCGTCAGAAAATTTATTTCCACGCAGATCCTTTTTAAGATTGGGAAACAAAAATAAGTCGCTTGGGGCTAAGTCCGGACTATAGGGTGGATGAGTAACAGTTTCAAACCCACATTCAACAATAGCTGCCTTGGCAATATGAGCAGTATGGACAGGGGCGTTGTCATGCAGAAGCAGAACACCTTTGGTTAACTTTCCTCGCCTCTTTTCTTTGATCGCATCTCTTAATTGACGTATAACGTTAGCGTAGTACTGCCCTGTGATATTTACACCTTTTTCTTTATAATCGATAAGCAAAACTCCTTCACAATCCCAAAATATTGTGGCCATGACCTTGCCAGCTGACGGGATTACCTTGAACTTCTTGGGATGAGCTGAACCCTTAATGTGCCACTGCATGGACTCCTGTTTGCTCTCTGGGTCATAATGATGAACCCAGGTTTCATCTCCAGTAACTATTTTTTGCAGCACCTCATCGGGATTTTCACCACACAGGTCGATAAAATCTGAACAGCAAGCCACACGCATATCCTTTTGAAGAAGCGTCAGCATTCGCGGAACCCATCTTGCACTTACTTTTGACATATTAAGATGGTCATGTATAATGTCATGTACGGTACCAATAGAGAGATTGGTTACTTGAGCTATAGATTTTACCTTCACTCGGCCGTCTTCCAATATAAGTTTTTCCACTTTATCAATATTTTCTTGTGAGGTAGCCACTACAGGCCGGCCAGGTCTAGGGTCATCTTCAATACTCTCCCTTCCACGCTTAAATTCGCTTGACCATTTTTGAATAGTAGATAAAGAAGGAGCAGACTCACGGTAAACACAATCCATTTCCTCTTTTATGGTTTTTTGATTTTTACCCTGTTTTGTCAAGAATTTTATGACGGATCGGTGCTCTAATTTCGTTAAAATTGTTAATTCGCTCATGGTGTTCATGTTTGTTCGGCAATTGCAGAAAAACAAAAGAACATCTCGGTTCCAATTTTACTTTTTTTTAATGTCAATGGATGAATCTTAGCGGCCAGTAACAAATATATATATAAAAGAGGTTGTAACGTATCAATACCGAGAATATTTTGAACGCCCCTCGTACATATGTGGGGTGCAATTCTAACCAACAAACTACATAAATAGTTTGTTTACATAGACTACATAACTAACCTACACCTAATATTAATTTGACCGCCTCCGTGGTCTAGTGGTAACAAACGTTGCCGTGAACTCGGGAGGTCGTGGGTTCGATTCCCACCGGGGGCAAGTTGTACATTGTATAATTTGTCTCGGTCTAGGTGTTTATATGTATAATAAGTATATATTTACAAAAAAAAAAGTATAATATGTAGTTTATCAACCATCTAGTTTCCGTAACACAAGCCTTACAAGCTTACCACGGAAACTAGACGGCGCTGTGTGACCTGTCTGGAAATATTTTATAAAAAAAAAAAAAAAAATGTCGTCCTCTAGCGACGTCCCATCTGAGATATACGAGTATTATGCCATAGGAGAGATAAATAAAAGATAAGAAGATAAAGTCTGGCAATTATCTCAGCCGCTTTAACAACTCCTTGGCCTAGCGCTTGGCTGTGTCCTCATGATCCCATCGTCTCACCCCCAAACGGTGCAAACTCCTAACCTGTACCAAGATTGGCATATTTTCGCAGTTTGATGTTCTCAGCAGAGACCGCCGCACTTCCCGCGCCTGATGAGGTCGCCTGGATGAAGATGGAGTTAATGTCACTAGCTAACACACGTCACATGACACACCAAACAAAGACCTGCCAAGTTTTCACAGTTATAGGATTGCGGGTGCTCCATCAGTGACAACAGCCCTTCGGATGATGTTGTTGTCAGCTGCGTCACGACGAATGCCGCCGGAACTTCTAGCACAAGAAAGCCATTTGATGCCCGGAATTACGACTGGATCTCCACACCGACACTGCTGTGGGTGGACAGTCCGGGTTCCGTGACCAGGCACACTGTTATGGTCAGTGTATTTCGATCAAGGAGACCAACCTATGCTGAGAGAAAAGCCTGCAACCAGAGACCCGATTCACTAGTGAAAATGGAAGATAAAAAATCTTCCAGTTAATATATTGTATGTTATCTATTAAGTTTTTGCTAGTGGATTTTAGGTAGAATAATATTATTTATTTATTTAAAAACTTTATTGCACAATGCACAAAGGCGGACTTAATGCCCGTAGACATTCTCTGACAGACAAACTTTAGAGACAAATTTGAACAAATCTAGGTGCAATGAAAGTAACAGTAATATACAGTTATAGGATAATTAAACAAATATTATACAGCCTTATATATGTATTATAATATTAATTTACTAAATACTAATACATACACAAATACAACTTACAAACGTGGTTTAGAGCTATTCATATAGTGCGAATAGACCAGTTTTTTAAACGACAATATGTTAGTTGCTTGCCTTATGTTTAAATAAAAACAAATATAAAACAAGAATTTTGTATAAAAATGGCAACCAATGCCCGCTCTATCTAACCAACATTTGATCTCTTTGTAACCGGGTCAATAAATTAGCAACTGCTCGGAAGTCATAAAATTGTCTCGGAGTCCAATTAGCTACCTACGCAGACAGCATATACAGAAACACATAATATCGCCGTGTTAAACAAAGGCCAGACCATTATCCACCACGTTGCCTATTGCGGGTTAGTGGATTTATATGTTACCTTCTTCCAATAATTATTTACAAAGCTAATATACTTAAATATAAAAAGTAAACTATCATCACGGCAGTACCTTACCACGAGGTGGTCAGAAACTAACGCTTTTGTAAGGAACGAGATCACATGTAGTCAACTTTACTTCTTGAGTCTGATACGCTAGAGACGTCACTCGACGAGTTTCCACTTGTCATAAAGGGACTGTGGGGGAAATTTCCGACTACCTCACGGGGACTATATGGTTTGATGACGAGCCAGCTCCGTGAGGTCCAAAGAAAGAGGCAGAAGCACTTACCACTTCCAGCAGCAACTACCACATCTCAGTGGAGTCGACCTCAGGGTTCCAGAAGAAGACCAGCTTTTCTTCATGCTAAAACTCTTTACACACAAAAGTCCTGCACACATTGCTGCAGCACCGAAAATTGAGCACACGCGGTGTGACGTCTTCGAAATACAAAATTGTTGACGTACACCGCCGACTGAGGCTGATCGGAGGGTCATAGAATTGGCTCTATCAGGGACTATAATAAAATTGGGTAAATGTGAATTGGCTCCTTACAAAAACGTGGTTTCCGACCACCCAGCAAGGTATATGGTCGTATTCAGAATCAGAGAGTTGAAGAATAAGAAACCTTCTCCTCCTTAGTCGGTACCCCGCTGATGGGAATTGTGACTCCGTCGCAGTCGTTTCCAGTGGTTGCGGTCCTCGGCGCAGTGGATGGCTTGGTGTACTGGGATGTTTAGGTGGTCAGTCACCTGACTAGACCATCGTTTGGGGCTTCTTCCTCTTGTTCTTTTACCGTCTACTTTGTCTGTTACAAACAGCCAGTTTCTTGAACGTACTTTTGGTAATTAATTATTACTTATATAAAAATAAACAGTTTTATTACCAAAAATACGTTCGAGAAACTGGCTGTGAGAGATTTTCCAGATTGTCGGCACCTCTTCTAGCAATGTAGCCAAAATATTGAAGAATTCGGGTAAAGCAGACGGCAAAAAATCTCTGTTCCTTGGCAAGTTTGAGCTCTTCGAGCACCGAAATGTTAGTGCGTCGTACGGTCCAACAGATTCTGAGCAAACACATCAATCTACCCTATCTGCGGCTTTTATAGTCCATGTCTCCAAGCTGTACAAGTATGGAGAACACGAGAGTTCTGACAATGTGGATTTTCTTTCTGAATATATCTCCATATTTTGTCGAGCTGGGTTATACCATTGCTGTTTTAGACATTCCAATTCGTCGACGAATCTCACCTTCGCAACCTTCCTTATTGCTGACAGTAGAGCCGAGGTAAAGGAAATCTTCTACGGTTTCATAGTCATCGAGGTCAGTTGTGCGCTTTATTCTGTGAGATCTGTCGACTACCATCATCTTTGTTTTGTCTCTATTTATGGAAAGACCAAATTTTGTGCTGACGTTTTCCAAACGGTTCAATATAATCTGAATAAGAAACAACTTCACAAAAAAAACAATCATAGGTTTATTTTAATACTAACCAAATAATAATAATAAGAAATATTGCGAACTACATTGGCACAAAGCGGATTTCTGTCAGTAGCAAAGGATTATGAAAAAGACGGTACATTTTATATCTTCATTCATTCTACAGACGTTCATTGTTAGTTTCTTATTGAAATGGTATTTTTAATCCCCTATTGATTCGTGAGGTCTTCTGGTTCTTGGGCTTAAAAATAAGATGGCTGTTGTGTATAAAATATTTGATTAGTCAATAATACGAATAATTATGATTAACATCATCATCAGCCTATTCTAATTACATCACTTTTGCTCTTCTGGAATTAAAAGCGTAATCTTAATAGTAAAAGTAAAGTTTCATCGCGACCGTTTCCCTTTCAGGGTGGTCAGAAACCACGCTTATAAATAAGCGGATTCACATTTAGCCAACTTTACATAGGCCAATCATGACAAGTGGCAAGCCCGTCGATGTCTCCAGCGTACCAAACTCGAGAAATGTCACAAATAAATTAAATGTATTTATTTACATTAATCAATATTTTTGTGTCCCGACCAGGAATCGAACCCTGTAATCTTAATCTGTAAACTTACATTAAAAATTGAATTCTCTGCCTACTCTATTCTAAAAGAGCCTGCCACACCGAAATACTTTAATGACAAATTTACCTATCTCTCCTCACTTCATGACAGATCTCTTCGTTCATCACACAATTCTGTTCTATCTATCCCTTATCATTCTAGCTTCCAGTCTAACTCATTAGCAGTAGTGACTTCTATGGAAAAGTTTATCTGTTGAAATGAGCCAAGCACCCAGCAAACTGCTGTTTAAAAAGCTGGTGTTTATTTTTTATATTTTTTTTATACTAGCACGACATGTGACCTGCGCCCACCTGATGGTAAGTGGGGAGCGAGATCCATGAATGTTAGCAACTGTAATCAGACACTCATGACTGACATCAGTCCCTAAACACTATTCCGGCTTGACTGGACATGACGGCAATTCGAGCCTGATCCCGAAATGTGTGGATAAACTTTACTGGGTTTATCAGCACGAACGGTAGATACTTTCCCACCCCGGCAGATCGGACAAATTACCACTATCAGTCTGCCTACCACCTAAAAAAAAGTGTACTCTCATTATCTAAAGAGCTCCTCACACCGTATATAAGTATGTATTGTATGTAGTATATAGTAGACAATATAGTGTGCAGTATATATATGGATTATAGTGTACATATTTGTATGTATTTGTATTTATTTTAATATACATTGTATGTAGGATTAAATAAATTGATTTGGCAACGTATCTTACAATTGTTTGCACCTAATGTTCTGTATTGTCCCAAAGGTTGGCCCGCCCTTTGTACATAGTGCAATAAAGTTTTAAATAAATAAATAAAAATATTTTTTTACTAGTAACGGGGAGAGCACTAATACCAGTATGACTGTTAACTGATATAGGTATAAATGAATCAAACTAATAATTGATAGTGTACCTAATGAAAGAGTTTTTATCTAAGACTAGCTGACCCGGCGAACTTAACCTAACGTACCGCCTAATATTTGAATGTCGTGTTCATTATTAGCTGGACTAAATTTACGATTTAGGAACAGCTAAGTACTTAAGAAAAAATAAATTTCGTCTTAAAACCCTTTTTTAAAATTTTACTTCGCCTACCTAGTTAGATTATTATTAGGGCAAGTTGTACATTGTATAATTTGTCTCGGTCTGGGTGTTTATATGTATAATATGTATATATTTACAAAAAAAAAAAGTATAATATGTAGTTTATCAACCATCAAGTTCCCGTAACAAGCCTCGTAGCTTACCACGGAAACTAGATGGCGCTGTGTGACCTGTCTGGAAATATTTATTTATTATTTATTATTATAGATTGGTCACCCTACCGCGATAGAACGCGTCATCGCGTGATTTTGTAGTCGCGGATTGTATGTGGCGACCACAGCTTGGCGCAGTGCCATACATCGAGGAGCCGTACGAGCCAGATTGCAGCCTACAGCCATTAATATTTTATTAGCACTCCAATAGGCCTATAAACCTATCTATGAACTAATATTCACTGACAACTTCTACTCAAATAAAAAGTGTAATTAATCTGTGTTTTATAGTAATAAATAAATTCAACTATTCTATTCGTAACCTTCTGCACTAGCTTATTACAGATCTTACAGCCAGTTTCTCGAAAGTACATTTGGTTTCTTAATAATTTCTTAAGTAAAAAATAGGTTTTGCAGCTATACGTTTCATAAACATATTATTATATAAATGTACTATTTAAACTGCCGCCGTAGTCTAGCAATTAAGTCTGTAGATTTAGACGCAGAGGTGCCGGCTTCTATTCCTAATCGTTTATTTAATTTATTGTTGATATTTCTTAAGTTTGGTACATTAGACAAGCTTGCCAGTCGCCATGATGGGTCTATGAAGTTAGCTAAATGTGAATTCGCTTCTTTAGTCGTGATGATACATTATACTTAACAAAAATATAAAAACAAAAAAAAAATACTCGAAGTGAAATTAATAAACAAATCATCCAATTAAATGTGTAGTCACGTGGCTTTGTCAGTCGCTACAACATGATTCTAATAGCATTTGAATTGGATTATAGTTGATATTGTATCTTATCTTTGCAAGCAGAATAAATTAATCATAAAGCAGTAATTAATATTAATATTGCAATCAATTACGAAAAACAACTTTATATTGTACTTAATTGGTATTAGATAATAAATGCAATTACAATTATACAAGAGGAAAATATATTTTATAATATTCACAGTATGTGTGGGGTCAGGGTCAGAGATATAAAGTATATAACAAGAGCGGGCAAGAAGCCAAATGGTATGATAATCAAAGCTAGGCCAATCAATACAGTTCGACGTGCAATTTTAAATTGATTCACGGACAATGTGCCGACCTGCGTGCTACGGAATGTATTTATTTATTTATTTGAAAAAAAATCACAGCTTATTATATTAAACATATAAACAAAGTAGCAATAGTGGAACACAAGCCAAAGAGATTTTATATTATTTAGACAATACAATTAAAAACAGAAATAAGAGTAAAATCTAGTAATTAGATTTAAATTAATAGTGCAATGGGGTGTATCGCTAACTTTTTATCACGATAGATGGCGCATGATAGATGGTACCTAATATAACTGTCAGTTGCATAGAAAACTTGTATTTTTATTACGAAATTTATTATTTTCTGGATATTATGCCGAAGTGAGCAGCTTTTAAGTGTACAAATCGAGATTTCTAAGCGAAATCAAACTCAAAATTGCCGTTCTATTAATAAAATCTTTTTTCTTTTTAAAGACGGTGTGCGCTAACTTAATTCGTCTTTTAAGGTTAATAATATATATAATAAATAAACGTTAATTTAAAATACTTTTTTCCGTTATAAAAATAAAAAATCTACAAAAACATTTTAAAATGATGCGATATAGGTGTAAAACAAGGTACCATTGCCGCTAGCGACATCTACAAAAAGCTTTGCCTGATACACCCCATTGAACTGTGACCAGCATAAGTAAAAGAATAATAATAATAATAATAAATAAGTGAAAACCAATAGGTTAATGATTATTTAACTAATTTATTATTTACTGTAAAACAGTTCTTCGACAAGAAAACCCCTTTACACCTTTGGGATGGTTCCGCCAAGTACCTTACAGATGCTCTCAATAGCCTGCAGAGTAGTGTTGCCTAAAGCAAGACTTAGCCAGTCTTACTCTAACTCAATATAAATGTTATTTTCCAATTGTACTAAGGAAATCTCTCCCCGCGATGTCTTTAGGGTACCAAACTTGAGAAATATCACAAATAAATTAAATAATCTATTGTGTCCCGACCAGGAATCAAACCCTGTACCTCTAAATCCACGGAATTAACCGCTAAAACTCGGGAGGCATTAGGTATAGGTAGGATTTAGGTATACTAAAATATAATTATTTGCAAACGAGCTCTCCCAAGTTCCAAATACCTAAACGTTAATTTTTTGAACAAAAAAATAATAATTACGGACACGACGCAATTAAAATTTATTGAAAACAATAACCTAACCCGAAAAAAAGTAAAAACTTTAGCAAAATATGGATAAAATATCTGTGCAAGAGTCTTCCGAGTCTCTTGCGCAAGACGAAGACTAGGGTAGTCTTTTTGGTAGACCAAGATTGGGCAACACTAATGCAGAGGCGGGCGATTTGAATAGTAGACGACACTACAGTGTCTAAAAGTCTCGAATCGCTGCAGCTTCGCCGAGATGTGGCTTCCCTGAGCGCTTTCTACAAGCTATACTATGGCGAATGTTCTGAAAAGCTCCACAACCTTATCCCTCCTTTTCTATTCCGCAAGTCGCACGGGCCAAAATATGCATCCACATACCGTAGCCACTATTCCTACGCGTACATATGAAATGAAATTATTTATTTGCATAGAACATGGTAATAGTAAATATTAATAGTAAGTTAGTTCTGCAGATTCAGCCATTTCTGGCACCCAAATTTTGTTAAACATTATTTACATCATCATCATACACAATCTTTTTATTATATTTATATTTTTAGTCACACTTATTACATACAGATTATTATTAAAACATATTGTACAGGTAATTTTTATAATACACATAAAAATACTTAAAATTTGTGGTTGACATACAAATTTTGAGTCTCTTACATCTTCTTATATTGCCTGTCTCTGTCCTTTCTCTTCCAATAAATAAATATGAAAATGTCACCAATAACCGCTCTATCTTATATTTGACCTTGTTGATGTGGGTAGTTTGACAATTATTTTAAATCTCTAGTGCGTTAGTTAGTTAGTAGTGGACAATCAACTATGATAGCAATTAACATAGTAATGTGAGATTTACATACAAATATAGAAACGGAGTATTAATTATAAACGGACGACTTGAATTAAACAATTATATTATTATAAGTAGGTACTTTGTGCATTGTACTCTTTATCTTTTATAGTAGCACGACATGTGACCCTCATCAGTCTCTAACACTATGCCGCCTTGACTGGGCATGACGGCAATTCGAGCCTGATCACGAAACGTGTGGATACGCTTTATTGTGTTTATCGGCACGAACGATGAATACTTCCCCGCCCCAGCAGACTGGGCAAATTACCACCATCAGTCCGCCTACCACTTATTTCTTGTTCTCGTTGAAAGTATGTGCCATTTGCAATCATGTCAAATGCCATTTTTTACTTTCAAAGAGAACTAATATTATAACCATGGTGACTGACCGTAGTTTGCTTGTAGAACACGTCTCGACGAAGCTACAGCGATTTGAGAGTTTTAAATACTGGTGTCATTCACATCCGAATCGCTGAACATTGAAAGCTTTAAGTTACTTAGCGGAACCATCCCAGAGGTGGGAACAGTACTCCATGCATGACCTTATTTGTGATTTATAAAGCATAAGAAAAAAACGTTCCAATATCCCCAGTTTATTTTTTATTATGTAAGTAATGCAAATTTTTTATTATGTAAGTACTCTGTTGTCGTTTTAATATTATTTAAAAGAAACCTACATATATTTAAACACACCTACAATTTTTTTTTTACCTAAGGTAGGTAGATATATATATTTAATATAGGTACCTATATTTCTGGTTATTCAGTTCTGTTCCTTGTCTTCACATTGCACTCTCCAGGCAAGACAGATATTTTAACGTTAAATATATATTGTGTACAATTTTGTTTAAATTATATTGACTTAACCAAATTCCGATGGGAATGTACGTACGGTGATACACATAGAATAAAGAATCTACATACCACTACAAAATTGGCAAAGTCAAAGTCAAAATATATTTATTCACGTAAACCTATTACAGGCATTTATGAAACGTCAGTCTGCTAGTAGAAGACTAAGCAGCAAAGTGGTCCAATAAGTATGATGTTAGCAGAAGACCAGCAGTTAAGCAGATTCCAGTGACCTGTTAATGTTTTAATCTGACTAAGAAAGGAATCTGCTAGCTATATCAGATTTACAAAATAAAACATATACAGAACTGCACCACAACGATCAATTAATACCTTTTAAATTTAGTTATCAGTACCTATGAGATTACAATACCTGGTACAGCAGTAACCCACCAGGCAAGTCGGAATTAAGATAGACTAATAATGGCGCGGTGGTGGCTTGGTTGTAAGAACGCGTACCTTAAATACTACAAAGGTCGGTTCAAACCCACCCGGCATGTACCAATGAGAAATACACTTGTCTTACGTATATTTGTCATAAATTTACAACACCACCGTTCCCGTGCCTCAGAGAGCACGTTAAGCCGTCGGTCCCGGTTCCACTAATAGCAACTTGTGGAATCGTTAATAAATTGTCATAAAAAAATGACATATCGTCGCCAAGCCGTCTGGCCAGCGTGGCGAGTGTAGGCCAAATTCTCCAGTTCTGGAAGGCCCATCTCCAGCAGTGGAGGTCCAGGACGCTGTGTTCTAGGGGCTGTAATGAATGCCTATGTGCAACTCGAAAGTCGACAGTTCATTACAATTTGCAGCATTGAACTTGACACTGACTGTTCGCATTAATAAGTTTAAATTACTCAACGCATTTAAATACTTGGCATTAAGCCACAACGTACATTCAGAAACAGGAAAAGACTTAAAAAAAAAACAAAAGAAAGCTATAAACACAATTTTTCTTAAAACACACCCGATTGCCTATCGTTACACAAATAAAACATTCCAATCAAATCCTACACCTACGAATGGTTCAGGCTTACCTACCATGTTTCTGACAAATGAATTATTTCATTCAATTTTAAATAGTAAAGTAAAGTATCATCACGACCGTTTCCCTTTCGGGGTGGTCAGAAACCACGCTTAAAAATAAGCGGATTTTAATTTAGCCAACTTTACTATAGGCCAAGCAAGTGGCAAGCTCGTCGATGTCTCCAGCGTATCAAACTTGAGAAATAATCAAACTATTTACATTGATAAATATTATTGTGTCCCGACCAGGAATCGAACCCGGTACTTCCGAGTCTAAATCCACGGACTTAACCGCTAGACCACAGAGGCAGTTTTTTATTTATTTATTACAAAAACCACAGCTCATTACAGAAATAAATACATAGGTAGGTATACCTTATAAGTAACACATTGGCCATACATGGCTTTACTTTATATAAATAGTACTTATTTATAGAAATAAAACTAAACTAAACTAAAACTAGAAGTCTAACTAAACTAAGCTAAAACTAGAAGTCTAACTAAACTAAGCTAAAACTAGAAGTCTAACTAAACTAAGCTAAAACTAGAAGTCTAACTAAACTAAGCTAAAACTAGAAGTCTAACTAAACTAAGCTAAAACTAGAAGTCTAACTAAACTAAGCAAGTCGCAAAGAATACGAACAAAAACATAAGCCAATATGCATAATAATAATAAAATGAGTGTACACAACAATAAAGTCACTCGTGAGAGGACAAATATAGTAATTTTAAATAAATCTGTAAAAGAGAATACCGTTACAAGGTTCTAGTCCTTACGCTAAGTCAATATACAACTGTCTATAAATAAGCTTTATAATGGCAACTGACTCAAAACAATTCACATAAAAGCACCAGTTCCTATAAACACGTCTTTCCAGCATATCTTCCAATGATCGCGTACGCATCATATATCAACATTTTATTGTGATCCCTCCGTTCAGATAAGGCTTGGAAGTAGACGCGGTGGCGCTATAACGATCGCATCCACTAGACATTAGCGTCCATTATAACGCGGTAACACGACATAGACATGAATTAATAATGCTGGCCTATTTAAATCATTATTTATCCGATGTTCGTTCAATATTAAAATAGAAAAAAAAAACAATAAAATAAAATAATTTATTTTCTTATGATGTACACAACACTTTGATATTGTCAATACATATTTGGTTTTTTTTTAAGTTACAAGAGAGAGTATATAACTTTATATATTATATTTATATATAATAAAATATTAACTGCCTCCGTGGTCTAGCGGTTAAGTCCGTGGATTTAGACTCGGAGGTACCGGGTTTGATTTCTGGTCGGGACACAAAAATAATTATTAATGTAAATAATTAATTATTTTATTTATTTGTAATATTTCTCGAGTTTGGTACGCTGGAGACATCGACGAGCTTGCCACTTGTCATGATTGGCCTATAGTAAAGTTGGCTAAATGTGAATCCGCTTATTTATAAGCGTGGTTTCTGACCACCCCGAAAGGGAAACGGTCGTGATGGTGATGATATCTGTTAGAGTACGCGTCGCAGGTTTGGAATCCCAGGTATGAGTTGCACAGATCTAGGATTGGGAGAGTGCAGAAACGTTTTCTAAGATTTGATTGCTATATAACTGGTCTATTAAATCTTTCATATGAACAGAGATGCATTAAGCACCATATTTTTCCGCTTCACGTACGTAGGGACATTGCAGACGTTACATATCTTATCAACGTCTTAAGTGGGCGGGTGGATTCTCCCGAACTCCTAGGTAAAATTGGTCTAAAAACTACCGGCCTACGAACTAGGAGCACATCCGTTCTGCATGGCCCTATGTGCTCTACCAATTACAGACAAAGGTCGTGTTTTTGGAGGTCATGCAACTATTTTAATTGTAACTGTTTGGAACTTTTGTTGGTATATGTTTTTTGTAAGTATTCTTTATTTTATTTTATGTATGTATGTAGTCCATTTGAAGTAACTTCTAATTGACCCTTTATGTTTCCATTTATTCTTTCCAATTTTGTTATTAGTCGTTAGTTATCCTTTAATAAATATATATATAATATACTATCAGAATCCATGGCTGAAACGAATTTAAAACAGCAATATAATAATCACTACATATTATAAAACAATGATAAACTGAATAACTACTGCACCGATTTTCATGCTATTTTCACCAATGTGGTTCTTGAGAAAGGTTTTAGTATTTAATTTGTTATGTTTTTATATACATTAACGATATTTATTAGATGGAGGTGTCGGAAAAAAAGGCTGCGGCTATAATTTTACATACATACATACATATCTTCACGCCAGATCCCTTACGGGGTAGGCAGAGACAATTGAGCGCCACTTGACACGATCACGACATACCTCTTTCGCTTCATCGACATTCATCAACCTCTTCATACATGCCCTTTTGTTACGAAGGCTTTTTAATTCTCCTTCAGCTAGTGTTTTATTTATTTGATCGTGATACGTGTGTCTTGGTCTGCCAGGGCCTCTTTTACCCACAACTTTCGCATTATATACCTGGTTCGTCAATCTTTCTTCGCTCATCCTTTCAACATGCCTGAACCATCGTAGCATGCTTTTCCTTATTTTTGTCCCTATGCTTTCCTTCATACCAACCCTTTTCCGTATTTCGACGTTACGTATGCGGTCCGCCAAAGTGACGCCACATATCCGCCGCAACGACCGCATTTCTACTGCATTAACCCTACTCTCATGCGTATTCTGACATATCCACGTTTCGCTTCCATACATCAGTGTTGGTACCAACATGGCATTGTGTATGGCGAGCCGAGCTTTGTCACTGACATTTCGACTGCCGATCAGTGACCCCAGGGCACCGTTAACACTATTTCCCGCGTTCACTCTTCTTTCAACGTCCCTATCGTACTTCCCATCCGCAGTGAAAACACTGCCCAGATATATAATTTCATTTACTTGTTCTAGAGTTTCATCATCAATCTTTATCGTCACGGTTGTCATCCTTCTTCTTTCAAACACTAGTACCTTGGTTTTTCTCGCATTCAAACGGAGTCCTTTTTCTGCACATCCCTCCTTCATTCTTGTGACTAGTGATTGCAGTTGTTGTTCGGACGATGCCATAAGAACAGCATCATCTGCATAAAGCAGGCAGTTCACCACTAGATCACTCATCTTTATCCCACAGTTACTCTCTCTCACACTTTTTAGGCTATAATTTTAATGTATTTTAAATCTTTGTAGGTACATAAAATAAAACTTTATTTTATGTACACTCAAAAAAAAACTAAGTAACGTGGTTTAGAGTTATTCATAAAGTGTAGTATTGATGAGATTTTGTCCCAGCAAACTCGTAGTATCGTGATATTAATGACAGTAATAAATCATTTGACCGACGATTTTCCGTTATATAAAATATCTGTATTCTGTCGCCAATCTTATACTTAATAGGTTTTATCCCTTCAGATATAGGTCTATGCAGTTCTCAATACATGTGCAACCGCCACGGTGGCTTTAGGAAGAGCTGGCAACACGCCACATCGCGCGCAAATGTCGGATGTCGTGCCATCGAAGTCGTCCATTCTTTACTCCTGATTGTGTCAGCGCAAGGATTTACTCGTTTCTTACAAAAGTTTAGTTAAACTCCCCAACTCACTAAAAGTCAGTCAGTAAGTCTTTTTTCAAGCGGTGTTATTTTTATATAAAACCATGTCAAGTTTACAATATTAGTTCTCTTTAAAGGAACAATTGGCATTTGACATCTTTGCACATACTTTCGACAGAAACGAGAACAACAAATAGGTGGTAGGCAGACTGATGGTAATTTGCCCAGTCCACCGTTCGTGTCGATAAACCCAGCAAAGTGTATCAACACATTTCGGGATCAGGATTAAATTGCCGTCATGTCCATAAAGCGGCATATTTTTAGGGACTGATGTCAGTCATGAGTGTCTGATTACAGTTCCTAACATTCATAGACCTCGCACGTCACTTACCATCAGGTAGGCTCAAGGTCACATAATAATAATAATAAAAACGTTTATTGACTTAAAAACCTAGATACATCAATCAGTAAATACGGGGATCCCTGTACTGAAGGTCTGTGATACAGGGAGCCCCACTCTTGCTTACAATAGCATTCTTGATTAACAATTAATTAAAAAATAAATTAACATTAAAAAATCAAAAAACAATAAAAAAGTGTATTTAAAAAACTCATTATTGCATAAATCAAGTATGAATAAACAAATAGAATATATAAAAAATAAATAAACACAAACATATACATATAAATATAATAGATAAAATATAATATAATACGAATATAATATAATACGAGTATAATATAGTATATTACTAAAACAATCTTTAACAAATCTATGTCATTACTTTTAGTACTTCTTCTGTTTTTTGGTAGTCCTGCAAATACAACCATTCTGTAACGGCTTTTTTAGTACTAGCGTAATTCATTCTGTAAATGTCTAACACTCTATTGATGGTATTATATATGTGTTTACTGCTCTGCTTAAATTGTTTTTGTGCAAAAGAAGTTTTGCAATTTAATGGAGGACAGGTAATATCTTTTCTACGTCTACGATGGCTGTCAGAAATATAGGGTAGGCGAGTATGCTTCCTCAGAATGGAGTTAAGAATGTAAAGTTGCCTTCTTGTAAGTATTTTATGCGTAGAATACAGTTCGAAACTAGAGTACCTAAATGGTTTAAAGAACATTACTTTTAGGAGGGATCGGGATCACATGTCGCGCTAGTATAAAAAAGTACAATGTTAACGTTAGGAAAAGACCGCCTCCGTGGTCTAGTGGTAACAAACCTTGGCGTGAACTCGGGAGGTCGTGGGTTCGATTCCCACCGGGGGCAAGTTGTACATTTTATAATTTGTCTCGATCTGGGTGTTTATATGTATATATTTACAAAAAAAAAAAGTATAATATGTAGTTTATCAACCATCTAGTTTCCGTAACACAAGCCTCGTAGCTTACCACGGAAATTAGATGGCGCTGTGTGACCTGTCTGGAAATATTTATTTATTTATTTAATTCGACGAGCTTGCCACTTGTCATAGTAAAGTTGGCTAAATGTGAATCCGCTTATTTATAAGCGTGGTTTCTGACCACCTCTGAAGGGAAACGGTTGTTAATTGTCAGACGGATGTGTTTTTTCCAACAAGGATATTAAGTAAAATTGTCTAGAAAGAGGAGCAATTACAGCAACAACTTCATTGTATTTAACTCAATTACCGTCTGAAGTCGGAAACATCTGGACATAATAATGTCTTACAAATGGTCTGAAAGGAAAAAAAATGCAGTTTATCCTCTTCAATAAATTGTATTTGTGGAAGTTGTATTTTTGTGCTTAAATACAAAATATACATTTCAAAAATAATTATGTTATCTGTAATACAAACCAAACAACAAACCACCCTAAATCGACGGTCGAGTAGGTAGACACTAGACAGTCGAAAACTAATTAGGAATGATCGAAAGGCGACGCAGCTAAGGGTCGGACGATAAAAAATGTGATATGCGGGTAGGGGGAGAATTCTCGCAATAGTTCCCGATAACGGAGACCCACAGAGACAGGCTACGTGACAGTTTTTTTTCTTAAAACCTGACACATGACACGATTGTCTTGTCCCCTACATATCGATCCATTAACACTGTTTTTCTATAGTTTTTACAGAGAAATATAAAATGCCTTGATGTAATACGAGATCAACAATTTATTTTATCTAAATCATCCTTATAGCCTCTTAGAACACAAAGTCATAGACCTCCACCCTTGGAGATGGGCCTTCCAGAAATTTCTAAAGAATTCGTCTACATTCGCCACGCTCTAGCCAGACGGTAATGATGGCATTTTATAAATGACAATTGCTAAATAAGATCGCTGGTAGAGACGTGCGTAGAAAGTGCAATTGCTAGCCTTGTGCAAGACATTTTAGCAGTGATAATGACGATTTAAAATGTTCTTATTAGGTTGCTATCAGACGGACTGCATCACAGCAATCGATATATTCAACTGAATGCAGTCGAATTTGACTTTGCGCAGTTTACGCCACGCATCTAGACCAGAAGCACAGTGCAAGATTTGAAGCCGAAATGGAAGTACAAATATAAATAATAGAAGAGTGGATTTCGGGCTGTATTCGTTTATTAGTTAATATGTTCTCACTTAGGTTTTAATTTTATATTTTAACACTTTTCGTTCTTAACATTTTAATCCTCCATCTTGTCTCTATGACATCTGTCAGTTTTGACACTTTACATTTTTAATCTTTTGTGATGTTCTATTATTATTCAACACCCATCCACATACGTTACTTCTCTTATTATTATTACGGCACCGCCGCCGGCAGCGGTGTAATCGAATTAAAAAACCGCAACGTGCATCTTTTTGCTATTATTTTGCCATACAGAAAGTGATTTCTTCATACTGTATCCAAAATTAAGATAAGATGAAGTTAAATTTGACAACTACTTTAGAATGTCAATTGCTGCATTTATTAATTGCGCCTTATTTTGTCAGTATATTCCTTACTTTTATAATTCCAAATGCTGACTTTACTTTTTATTAAAAAAAAAAGTCAGTGTCAAATTCTATTTTTATTTAAACCGTTCGGCGTTACCGACGCACACTAACTGTAGGCGGTTAGCGATCGACAGCGTGCGTCGACACTACATGACTGCAGCCGACCGCGTAAAGTTGATATCATGACTGAACGAAGTCGAACGTACAACTGCATGCAGTTGAATATATCGACTGCGCGCGGTTGCTGCCAAGCAGTGCGTCTGATGGCAGCCTTAGGGTCATAGTAAAACAAAACAGATTCCTCGTAATTTTAAAACCTTGTTCTAAATAACAGCTATGAATCTCGTCTTACGTCTTGTTTGTTTAAGCGAAATTGATTATGCAAAGTGTTGAATATAATGCTAATTATCATAATCTGTTGACATATATGTTAAGGAGCTTATAGCTTAGAAGATTGTGTGCAGATTAAGGAATAACCTCCCCCAAAATTCTCGTTACTACTTTGCTACACGTTGACACATTTTACCCGCTAATGCTTATTTCGAATGAAGTACGAAATCAGCATTGGGGCTTGTGTCAGGGTATGAACAAACATCCATCGAGATCCTGATACTCCAGGAGAAAGACGATTTTTATTTATTTATTCGAAGAGAAAGGACACAGACAGGCAACATAAAAAATAGCAACAGAGTAGAAGCAATTAAAATTATACCCGCCATCACAATATATCTCACTGTGAACAATAGTGCACACTTTGTGAGATACAAAATTCGCAAAATATCACCTTGGCCACCTATAAAAGAATACAACGGCATTGTATGTCTTTAAATGCATTAAAACTGTTGAGGTGACCTCCGAAGCAAACTGCCTACTGCGTTTAGCAACAGAATGCGTAGTTGGTCTTCTATTAGGAGGACTAACCTGGTAAAGGGTGCAAAAGACCACTCATTACATTTTACATGAGTGCACCAGGTAAGCTGTAATCCACACAAATAACGACCACGTTTGATTTCAAGATCAATAGATCAGGAATTTGTTCTAAAAGCCCAGTACATATAAGTTCCATACTTGTATTACTATTTCTAATAACAATAGTTATTACTTAGCGAAGATCGACCACGTTGCAGCTATTGATGATGTTCGCGTTGGGATGACACTAAATTCAAGGCCTTTAGAATTCGTGTACGGACAAAGCACGCTATAAATTTCGCTAGGACCACTCTATATAAGTCAAAGCTTTTAAAGACTAATTTATTTATTTATTTAAACTTAAATTCACAAAGCACAAAGGCAAAAGGTTGGTACGCTGGAGACATCGACGAGCTAGATAATTATTATATTAGTATTTAAGTATTTATTATATCGTATGACATATCTATATATTGGTATGTTATTTATACTATATTTATGATTGATTTAAACTATTATTATTCTTATTTCGTACTCTGCACCCATTATATAATGCCTCCGTGGTCTAGTGGTAACAAACGTTGCCGTGAACTCGGGAGGTCGTGGGTTCGATTTCCACCGGGGGCAAGTTGTACATTGTATAATTTGTCTCGGTCTGGGTGTTTATATGTATAATATGTATATATTTACAAACAAAAAAAAGTATAATATGTAGTTTATCAACCATCTAGTTTCCGTAACACAAGCCTCGTTGCTTACCACGGAAACTAGATGGCGCTGTGTGACCTGTCTGGAAATATTTATTATATTATTATTATTATTATAATAATTTCTCACTCTCCCAAAGGTCAGCTGGTAGAGAATACCATTTGGTATTATGCTCGCATATATACATTATTTTATATTTTGTGTGCAATAAAGAATTATATTATTATTATTATTAACTGCCTCCGTGGTCTCAAAAATTATTATTAATGTAAATAAATACATTTAATTAATATTTTATTTATTTGTGATATTTCTCGTGTTTGGTACGCTGGAGACGTCGACGAGCTTGTCATGATTGGCTTATAGTAAAGTTGGCTAAATGTGAATCCGCTTATTTATAAGCGTGATTTCTGACCACCCCGAAAGGGAAACGGTCGTGATGATTCTTTTACAAAGGCAGATCTAATGCCGCTAGACATTCTATGACGGTCAAACCTTCGGGACAACGAGAGCAGTAAGTACATAAGGTAGGTTGCAATACTAAATAAACTTGAAGAGTTTTATTGCAGATAACATATACATACTTATTAATAATTACATACTAATACATACATATAACCTACATAAATAAAATATTAACAATACAATATATACACAATACTATACCTACTAATGACAAATCACAATCACATGGAACATTACGAACCTCGGTCTTGCATGTAGTGAGCATACACTAGTTTTTTTTAAATACATCTATTGAATATCGTAAAGAGTTAAAGTGGCTCAATATCCGCAATCGCAGGTCTGCATATAGTCTTTCGTTTCCTTATGGCATTCTATATAATCCAAATGCACCCCCTTACCTAAAAGATCGTTTCCAATTCCTATGTGATTCTCACAGCCTTTCACTTCGTTCTTCACATAATAACCTACTTAAAATCCCTCCTCACTCTTCCAGCAGATATTCAGATTCCTTCACAGTATCTGCAGCTCGCCAGTGGAACAGACTTCCTTTAATTATCAGACAGGCACCATCTCTTAAAATATTTAAAGATAAATTATACAAATACTTACTTCACAAACAGAATAAGTCGCCATAACTTATTTATTATATATATATATATATATATATACGAGTATATATGTATTTTATATTTAGGTATATATTTATTTGTTTATTTAGGATGGTTATCTATGTATATTGTATTGCATATAATAAGTACTATATGTATGTAATTAATTTGTGTTTTGTATAGTAATAAATAATTTCAACTATCTATTTTCTTCGTAACCTTCTGCACTCGCTTATTACAGCTCTCAGTCACAAAGGTTAGTTGGTAGAAAATGCATGTACGGCATTAAGCTCGCCTATGTACCTGCACTTGTTTTGGTTTTGTACAATAAATAATTTATTATTATTATTATTATTAATATATATATACTAATGAAGTCCAGCAAAGTTGAGAGTAGGAAAAAGAAGTAGGATTCTTAAAATAAGTTTCCAAAACAAAAGCAACAGCAAAACTACTCTGTACCACTCAAACTTATATTTCCATTTAGAGCTTTCCCGGGGGACGAAGAAATAAATTTAAGTGATTCAACAATTTTTATTTAAGAAACTTTGTTTTTATCATTAATAATAATAATAATAGTAAAGTATCATCGCGACCGTTTCCCTTACGGGGTGGTCAGAAACCACGCTTATAAATAAACGGATTCACATTTAGCCAACTTTACTATAGCCAATCATGACAAGTGGCAAGTTCGTCGACGTCTCCAGCGATAAATATCACAAATAAATAAAATATTAATTAAATGTATTTATTTACATTAATAATCATTTTTGAGACCACGGAGGCAGTTAATAATAATAATATAATTGTTTATTGCACACAAAATATAACATAATGTACATAGGCGAGCATTATACCAAATGGTATTCTTTACCAGCTGACCTTTGGGAGAGTGGGTAATTATTGGTGCAGATATGGGTCCAAAGTAAGAAATAATAATAGTTTAAATCAATCATAAATATACCATAGTAAGTATAAATAACATACCAATATATAAATATGTCATATGATATAATAAATACTTAAACACTAATATAATAATTATCTATGTTAAGATGTGGAAATTAGATGTCATTTTGTTTTTTGAGAAAGCATGTTATTAATAAATGTTTGAATATATTTAAATACCATATATGTTCCAATGTCGAGCTGCAGAAACAGTAAGAGAATCTGAATATCTGCTGGAAGAATGCAGAGGAATTGAGAGTTGATTGTTGTGAGTAGAGCGAAGGGAGCGGGAGTGCGAGTCACGCAGGTACTCGAAACGAACATTATGGCTGAGATCGACATATGATTTGTTTTGCTTAAAAATTAAAAGGAATTGTTCCTGCAGCCGTATAAATAAAAAGATACATTATTTTCAACTCACTAGGAATATTATAAATCACAAACACACAAGGTTACCCTCCCTCTCCCCCTTCCCCACTCCCTTCCCTATACATACACACACACAGTCACACACACACAAACACACACAAACACACACATACATATACAGACATTGCACCCACACTCACATACTAAAACTTGTAACTTCTTTTAATTCTATTTTCTTCTAAATTGTATGTTCATTATTGGAAGACACTGGCTCCTGTAATACAGCTCAGCTCATGCAGGAGACAGGGTTCACCATAACGAATCAATATTCTTATTGTGCTAATAAACGATTTGTATTTGTATTTGTATTTATTTGTATCCCATTACTTAAAGGGTTAATTGAATAGATAATTTGGCCAACACTCGCCACAATGGTCTGACGGGTTAGCAAGGGTCTGATGCATTTTTTAAAATGACATATACGATTCCATAAGTTGGTATAAATAGAACCGTGATTAATGCCTTTACTCCGTAGCCACGACTCAGACTTAGCTGTTAAGGCACGCAGGGCCAACAGTGACAGAGAGACGGTTTATAGGGTTTTAGTCCGTAGGCGCCTTGGGGTCTCCTTAGGGGCAAGTCTGGCATGCGACCCCCACGCGTTGGCCCTTCAGGCACGGGGCGTATCATTGATGATTTATAGATTCACCGTCTTTGAAAAAAAATGGCTTAACGTGGGTACCGTTCGAGGAACGGGAATGGTGGTATTGTAAATGTATGACAAATACACGTAATAAAAATGTATTTCTTATTCAAATTTAAATGTATGCCGGGGTTCCGACCAGGAATCGAACCCAGTACCTCCGAGTCTAAATCTACGGACCACGGAGGCAGTTGTTAAATAAAAATATAATATTAAAAATAATAAATGACTAGTATAGACCATTTAATAGATGCCTGATATATATATATATATATATATATATCGACCTAAAGCTTTGTTTAAAATGTGATGATGACGTTTTTAAGTATTTTTAAATGCACTAAGCTCTTAGTAAATGCGGTGTAGAGATGGTACGGAAATAGAGAGCAACGCCTTCTGGGGTCTACTCTGTATACTGAACAATTTTATTTATTTAAATACTTTCATCATCATTATCACGGCCGATTCCCACTCCAATATTTATAAATGTAAACAAAAATATGTATTAATGTAAATACATACATTTAATGAATATTTAATTTATTTGTAATATTTCTCGAGTTTGGTACGCTGGAGAAATCGATGTGCTTGCCACTTGTCATGATTGGCCTATAGTAAAGTTGGCTAAAAGTGAATCCGCTTATTTATAAGCGTGAAGCGGTACTCTACTTTACTTTACTTTTTATATTTTTCTTGTCAATTTATTGGCATCTTTTATAATACAATATTTGTTAATGTCAAAATTTACATGCTAAAAAATATTTTATTGAGTAAAAATTTTTATTATTAAAAAAAAAACTTTAACTTAAAAGTAAAACGTATTATTGGTAACACTCGTCGTTACTAGCGTGATTTCTGACCACCCCCAAAGGAAAACAGTCGTGATGATACTTTACTTTTAACATTTATGCCTTTCAAGGTTTGAGGAGATTATTTATTTATTTAAATCTTTATTGCACAAAGACAAAGGCGGGCTTATAATGCCGCTAGACATTCTATCCTAGCCAACCATTGGGACAACTTGAGTATTATATTGAAAGGTAGGTGCAAAATTGTATTAAATTCTACGGTTTAACTATATACTAATAAATATAGTAATACTAATACATATATATATAAATACATATACTACATATTACAACTAAGAATACCAATTTCGTGAACTTGTCATGAGCTGTCAAAGCTGGAAGAAATGGTTGAGTGGAGGAACCGTTGAGACGAAACGTCTACGGGTGTTACAATTTCTCACACAGTCATTCGTAATTCGTACGTTGAATGTAGACCACCTGATGTTATTTGTGTCTTCTCCATCGACAGGTATGCATAGTGCTCGTCACATCACGAACAATGCTTCACTAATAGATGTAACAGTTTACGTAACAAATATTTTACTGATATACAAGTTAGCTTTTAACTTTGTTAGTCATCTAAACGTGGGATTAGACCAAACAAGCGATTGCTATTTTATTAGATAGAAAATGGTCAGAAACCACGCTTTTATAAAAACGGATTTATATTTAGCCAACTTTGCTATAGGCTCATCATGACAAATGGCAAGCCCGTCGATGTCTCTGGCGTACCAAACTCGAGTATTATTACCGCCTCAGTGGTTTAGTGGTAACAAACGTTGCCGTGAACTCGGGAGGTCGTGGGTTCGATTCCCACCGGGGATAAGTTGTACATTGTATAATTTGTCTCGGTGTTTATATGTATATATTTACAAAAAAAAAGTATAAATTTTAGTTTATCAACCATCTAGTTCCCGTGACACAAGCCTCATAGCTTACCAAGGAAACAAGATGGCGCTCTAAAAAAAAAAATTAAATAAATTATTATTATTATTATTGTGTCCCAACCAGAACTCAGTAAATCTTATTTAAGCGGTTCTGTTCTTGTTGTTTTCATATAAATATCACAATGGCAAGCTTACAATATTATTTCTCCATGAAAGTAAAAATTGGCATTTGACATCTTTGTTCCATTGCAAATGGCACATATTTTCAACGAGAATAACAAATGATGGTAGGCGGACTGATTGGTGGTAATTTTCCCTGTCAGCCGGGGCGTGGAAGTATCCACCGATAAACCCAGTAAAGTGTATCCACAGGTTTCGGGATCAGCCTCGAATTGCCGTCATGCCCAGTCAAGCCGGCATAGTGTGAGGGACTGATGTCAGTCATGAATGTCTGATTCCAGTTACTAACATTCATGGACCTCGCGCGCCTTATCCTCAGTAGGGCGCAAGTATAAAAAAAAACGATTACGCGTCTAAATCTACGGTCTTAACCGCTAGACCACGAAGGCAGTAATCAAATACTTTTTTTTAAGAGACAAAGCATTATTTAGTTGTTCTACCTAAGCTCGCGAAGAATCTATGGAATGTTTAGTGAATGCTCGCTCCCCTGATGTAAACGCCGCAGGAGCGAATTGCTCAGAGCGTTCTTGCATGTTCTACTTCCGAATAATATTTGTTACGGCTTGGTATCCTATCCAAATTCAAATTCAAATTTTTTCAAATTCAAAATCTTTATTTGCTTAAAAATATGGTACAATATAGTAGATGAAATATAAAATTAAGATCAGCATATTGTTACTGTCTCCAGCATGCAAATTTTTACAAATCTATAAAATAAAAACATTGTTAAAGAACTTTGTCTTACATTGAACTTACATTTGATAAACTAAAAATTGTATATTAAATTAATATTATTCGTATGTCAAAATTAGATTAATGATAAACATAATTATGTCTGGTTTTAAAAAAATATTCATTAGTATTATAAAAACAACACTCAGCAAGCCATCTATGCAGCTTTATTTTAAACAAGTTTGTAATATTTCGTTAGGCAAATTATTATACAGTTTAATGCACATTTTCCAGATTCCTCAAGTTGCTTATTCTTTCCCTACATCAAAAAGTGACATCTAGTAATGTAACTGTTGTATCTGCGCGACCGCGATGCGAGCTAGTCGTGTCTAGCTTTGATTAACTGACGTTTCGCATGCCCGAGCTTGCATGGCGAAAATACGTGAATCCAATCAAAAGATTAGATAATAATAATAATTGAAGTTTTGTGTAAAGTGCAGTGCTCGGCCAAGCTGGAAATAGTGTGCTTCGAGATCTGTGAGTACCTATTTTTTTTTCTCCCAAGTCGTATGCCTTTCAGCACGTTCATCATCTCCTAGCTTAGAAGTGAATGTCAAAGTCAAAGTCAAAAGTGGATAAAGGTGTTAATTGTATAATTACTATGTAATCTATATTTGTATTGTATCCTTATTGTACAATTGTTTGTACCAAATAAATAAACTTCCCCATTAATGCCGTACGGAGCAGAGACGTGGACACTGACCGCAATCCCTTCCAAATCTTGGCTTAAGTCGAACTAGAAACAGTTTATACAGTCCTTGGCAAACATAGGTCAAAACAAAGTAAAGGCTTCAGATATAATGTCGGAATGATATCCAATACAAAGACAACAATCCTAGCCTGACAAAGGCTCAGCTTAGCTTGCAAATGCGTTAACTCTCGAGCCCACTTT
The DNA here is from genome assembly GCA_910589645.1 of Tinea semifulvella. Lineage (NCBI taxonomy): Eukaryota > Metazoa > Arthropoda > Insecta > Lepidoptera > Tineidae > Tinea > Tinea semifulvella. Next base: position 8,415,263 of record OU342618.1, on the reverse strand, counting down.
CCCGGATTATCTTCACATCATAGACAAATGTATAAAAGGACAAGCCTGAAAATAGATTTATTTATTTATAAATTCTTTATTGCACTTGAAAACTTAACAGTTGAGTACAAAGGCGAACTTAATGCCCGGCATTTTATACTAGCTAATCTTTCAGAGTGTGGTAGACGATTGCGGGTGCATTAGATATAAAAATAAATACTTAAAAATACATAATAATAATTTACATACTAATCTCTTACAACATCTCTACGCGTACATATAAGATTGGAGACTCTTACATCTGTCGCACGCTGAAGATGTGAAATGCCAGTCATTCTGTTTTTCCATTCCTATAACCTGGAGTCCTTCAAGCGAAGTGTGAAAAAGATTTAGCCGACGTCAGTTGGTGGCATTCTTGGACCTCGCGTATAGAATAAAAAAAACATCAAATCTCCATATTTCTTAGTGCACACTAGGCAACACGTCAAAAGCTTTCCAAATATAAATATCATGGTTATTCTTTGGTATCTTTAACTTTTTTTTATTAAATTATATTATTAATCGAAAGTAGAGTACTGTACCTATTACAAGCTCCTAAAATAACAACCCAAATTTTTGTTTTAAAATTAATGCTTAATCTCTTTATAAAAGTTTTACAAGAATAACAAAAAAAAACATTTTTGTTATTATTATTATTTAAATAATAATTATCTATTTATTCCATCATAGTTTCTTAGGTAAATAAATATATCGAATCATACTAATTCCAGACACAAAGAATACTAATTCCAGACACAAAGAATACTGCTTCCCGGAACACAGGTACTCTTCGTTCGGGTTGGAGGATTTTACTAATACTGGAGGATACTTTACGTCACTCTAGGATCTGCGTTAAATATTTGTTTTATACCTACTTACTTATAAAATGTAAACTGGAACTTTTTGACTTCGAATAAAAATATTTTTTTTATTTTAAGCACAGAAAGTGGCCTGCATGTCGAGCTTCATTGTATGCATGTGAGGACCATTAATAATGCAATTTGTCCATTATTCTGGTTTATTATTGTTTGTGTATTGGCTAATCATGTATTTATTTTATGATTTTATGCAATTTCATAAAGTTCTGTATTTTTTTTAATTTATAAATGCAATTAAATGTATTAAGCTCATTTATATGGCAGCTTGGTGCATACTATAGCCCTGGTCTGAATGTAATGCATTAGGTTTTGTCTAACTTGTTTTGTAAATTTATTAATATCGAACCAACAATGGACATAACATGCTGATGATGTTTTCCATGATGCGCTAGGTGATGATGATATTTTTCTAAAAAATAAATACAAAACTGTATAGTGCATTGCCTTTACCATTGCTAAAAGAAATAAAATTTCATTTTTTAAATTTATGACAAAGACCTTCAGTCACTGTCACTGATGACGCCGCTCCAAAGAGAGGCGAAATATTTGGCAATAAAATTTTTAAGCTTCAATTTATATATTTTACCAAGTATTAAATGTATTAACTAATATATGAACTGTTTTTGTTTTTTTTTAAACCATATACGTCCATGCCTCAGATATTGTCGAAATTACTTTCGTAGCCATTTTGAAAAGGAAACGAGTGTGAAGCATAATGACTTCCTCAGGAAAATGGAGTCCAGAATTCTTTAAACGTTATCCCAAATTAGGAATCAAATGTCGACCCTTTTGAGACCTAATATTGAGAAGTAATGCATAAATTAGGAATAAAATACAAAGACAATTGAAACCCACATATTACGGTCTTGTTACATACATTGTACGTTCAACAAATACTCGTATAATGTTTCGATTATGTAGGTTTATTCAAAATTCTGACAAAACAAACGAGTTCAAGTTTCAGACACTTAAATTATTTATTTATATATAAATTCTTTATTGCACTTAAAAACTTAACAGTTGAGTACAAGGGCGAACTTAATGCCTCTCGGCATTTTATACTAGCTAACCTTTGGGAGTGTGGTAGACGATTGGGGGTGCATTAGAAATAAAAACAAATACCTAAACATACATAATAATAATTAACATACTATTATACCGATACCAATAAAAAAAAAAAGGTCGGTTCAAACCCACCCGGCATGTACCAATGAGAAATAAAGAGCACAGTTCCACTAACACCAACTTGTGGAATCGTTAATAAATTGGCATTACAAAAAAATACATCGTATCATCGCCAACCCGCTTGGCCTGCGTGGCGAGTGTAGGCCAAATTCTCCAGATATATGTTCTGGAAGGCCCATCTCTAGCAGTAGAGATCTAGGACGCAGTGTTCTATGGGCTGTAATGATGATGATTATTTTGTTTATTTAAATAATGGGCAATGAGGAGATTTTGAAATATATTGACGGCGCCTGTCTGATGACCAGAGGAAGTTTTTTCGACTCACGAGCAGCGGAGACTGTAAAAGAATCTGAATATCTGCTGGATGTGTGAGGAGGGATCTTAAGCTGATTGTTTATGGATCGAAAACCGTCGGTTGACAATGATTTTTCATTTCATCAAACATCCATTTTCCTCAATTCTACTGATAACTTAAATAAAAAAAAAAGGAAAGTATCATCACGACCTCTTTCAGAATGGTCAGAAAGAACGCTTTTAAGGAAGCGGATTCACATTTAGCCAACTTTAATATATGCCCATCAAGACAATTGGCAAGCTCGTCGAAGTCTAGCGTCCCAAACTTAAGAAATATTACACATAAATTATTGTGTTTCGGCATGTTATTATCAATTATTGTGATGCAGTTATGAGACGCTTGAGCTTCTCTCTCGCTCGCACATTCCATAATTTTCCAAGATTTTTAAAGTCTGAGTGTACTTCAGAAATTTAGTCTATTAACTTTCTAGGAAATAAAATTACGGACATTTTAGACATATTTTCACTTACATATAAGTTCCTACCTAATTTTAGACATGGAAAAATTGCAAAAACATAACGATTTTACTAAAAGAGTATCATCACGACCGTTTCCCTTTCGGAATGGTCAGAAACCACGCTTATAAATAAGCGGATTCACATTTAGCCAACTTTACTATAGGCCAATCATGATAAGTGGCAAGCTCGTCGATGTCTCCAGCGTACCAAACTCGAGAAATAACACAAATAAATTAAATATTAATTAAATGTATTTATTCACATTAATAAATATTTTTGTGTCCTGACCAGGAATCGAACCCGGTACGTCTGTGTCTAAATCCACGGACTTAACCGCTAGACCACGGAGGCAGTTAATTAGGCAGATAACATAGCTTTAATTAGACCACGATGTGTTTATTACCTGGCTGTAGTAGCTTTTAAAATGTGTCAGCCACAGTAATTCCCGCATCAAAAAGAATCCGTACATTTTATCACTACATAATACTGTAAAGGGTCGTCTAAATCCGTCGGCAGTCGTCAAATTAGTCCGGGCGTGAATGGTCCGGCCGTCGGTTGTCCGGATCATCCGGATTACGGCCGATATATCCGGGCATTTGGAGCGGATACCAGCTCCTGTTTAGGAGGCGTTAAATAACACCCACTGTATTGCAAGATAGGAAATTTACTTATTTGTTGGTAAAGTGTCATCACGACAGTTTCCCTTCCCCGGGGTGGTCAGAAATCACGCTTATAAAGAAGCTGATTCACATTTAGCTAACTTTCATGAATTATTCATTCATTACAGCCCCTAGAACACAGCGTGGAGATGGGCCTTCTATAACATATATCTGGAGAATTGGCGAGGATATAATGTAATTTTTTTATGACAATTTATTACCGATTTCACAAGTTGGTATTGGTGGAACCGACGGCTTAACGTGCTCTCCGAGGCACAGGAACGTTGGTGTTGTAAATCCATGACAAATGTACGTAAGAAAAGTGTATTTCTCATTGGTACACGCCGGGTGGGTTTGAACCAAAACCCTTCAATTCAATTCAATTCAAAAATTCTTTATTGCACTAAAAAATATTGTACATAGGCGGGCTTAATGACTAAGCATTTTCTAACAACCAACCTTTGGGAGTGTGGAGAGGTAACAACGAAGGGTGCAATTTATTATAATAGACTTACATACTAATATTACATATACTGAATAAATATATACATAAATACCTACATATCTATATATATTATAATTAAGTTAAATTAGTACACACATGGTTAAAGTAACAGTTGATTTAGAATAATAATAATAATAAGCATAAAATACATAACATAAGTGATTAATATAATGAACTAGGAGACACTATTCTGCTTATTTAGAAAAAAGGTGGTGAGTAATTGTTTAAAGATGTGAACGGAGGGAGCTTGTCTGATGGTCAGTGGGAGCTTGTTCCACTGGCGAGCAGCAGATACGGTGAAAGAATCCGAATACCTGCTAGACCCTTGTAGGATTTAAGGAACGCGTTCTTACAACCGAGCCACCACCGCCTTTTAATTTAGCCAACTTTACTACAGGCCAATCATGACAAGTGATCGGTTAAAGAAGAGCTTTATTATTATTATAGAACAGAACTCTCGCATTTTAATACAGTTGAAAAGTTTCAGATTAAAATTAAATCTTATGAAAGCCGCGGAAACTGCGAATTTATTCAACCAACTTTGGGGATATCTTCGCCGGTTAAAGTTTCAACGATTGAACTCTTGGCTTCGAAGTGTTTTTTTTTTATTTTCATAGTAATTTAGATTTCCATTTCGTCGACTTAATCGAACCAGTTTATATTCGATTATGAACCCTTTTCCTTTTTAAGATTTATCATTTACTGTTTATTAGTATGTAGGCTTATTTTTAATATTTTATAGTTATATGTATGTATATATTTATTCTTTTATGTATTTTTAGTGTGTAGTTTATCATAATATATTTGCCCCCATACATAGTTCTTCCACTTTCCCAAAGGTTGGTTGTTAGGTGCCTGGCCATTAAGCCCGCCTATGAACAATTTTAGTGCAATAACAGTATTATTTATACATATTTTATTTTTAAAATAAAAAAACCTAACAGCGACTTTTTTCAGATCATCTATCGTCGGTTCTACGACAGATTTAATTAAGTCACCAATTTCAGTTTGTTCAATGTTTCGACATACATTTCCAACCCTAAAAGCCAAAATTGAGGGCTTCATTTATTTAAACTTAATTGCACAAAGTACAAAGACGGTAGATAAATAAAATATTCACTATACAATATAAAAGAATATTTACAAAATATAAAAAAGATAATAATTACAAACTACCTAAATAAAATTAATCCAATTAAATAAATATAAACTAAACGTAATAAAAAAAAACTATAAATAAAAAATTTCCTCAAGAGACGACCCAAAAGACTGGCAACATTTCCTTTGTATAGCGAGGCTAATACGTCGGCCAAAGCAATTGCTAGCCTTCCCGTCTCCAGATTTCAGTCAGCCCCTTCGACAACCAGACGCTTGGATTTGGGGTCCCCATTGTCTCGACCCCAAACGTCGCAAACACCTAACCTGTACTGAGGTTGGCGTATTTGCGCGGCTTGAGGTTCTCAGCGAAACCGCACTGGATGAGTTTGCCTGGATGTGAGACGGAGACCGCCCAAGTTTCCACGGCCCGTTTCGGACGATCATGCCGTCGGATCTCTTGCCATCGCTCCGCGCAATTCCAGAGGGTTCTAGGATAGCGGGTGACAAGAGCCCTACCAATGATGTCGTTGAGAGCCGCTTGACGAGGAATGCGGCCGGCACTTCTAGCACAAGAAAGCCCGTGTTGCCGAGATGTTTCACTGGCTTCACACACCGACATTTGTGTGGGTGAACAGTCCGGGCAATATACAATACTATAACACAAATCACATTTTGACAAATCACAGTCAATCAACTGAAGAGCTAAAACAGAAGGAGGAACAGAGAAAACCGTTATTGCAAACTTCAAAACTGTCCTAGGTATCTAATACATACATAAATAATATTATTTATTTTATTTAAAAAATAATAATTGTTTTATTATTTTTAAATATAAATTATTATTATTAAATAACTGCCTCCGTGGTCTAGCGGTTAAGTCCATGGATTTTAGACTCGGGGGTACCGGGTTCGATTCCTGGTCGGGACGCAAAAATATTTATGAATGTAAATAAATACATTTAATTTATATTTAATTTATTTGTGATATTTCTCGAGTTTGGTACGCTGGAGACATCGACGAGCTTGCCACTTGTCATGATTGGCCTATAGTAAAGTTGGCTAAATGCGAATCCGCTTATTTATAAGCGTGGTTTCTGACCACCCTGAAATACGGTCGTGATGCTATTATATTATATATGATATTATTAAATATATTGGCAACCCTTAAAGCGGAACAATAGCGAAGGAGATCCCTGGGTTACATTATTGCAAGAATCAAAAGGCCTAGGCATCTACTCCATAGGTCCTCGGTTTTACATACATTTTAGGGCAAAGCTAAATGTTTTAACATAAACATGTATTGAGCTAATGAAAGTGAGCTATTTTTTATTTTTATTTTTTTATTTATTGGCAACCCTATTAGCAAAACAATTACGGAGGATGGTCGGGTAACATTATTGCTAGGTATTTACTCCATCATCGCTAGGCGGTTCTACATACATTTGCCCACAGTTTGCTAATTTATATTTTTAAATTTACATGATGGCAACCCTAAAAAGCAGAACAATACCAAAGGAGGGGCCGGGCTTCATTATTGCAAGCTTCGGAACCGTCCTAGGAATCCCTTTGTCTGTCCGTCTCTCGGCTCAGCTCGATTGATTACTATACTCCCATTTAGGGTTGCCAATAGGACTAATTGTCTGTATTTGACATTTGAAAATTATAAATTATTTTTATTAGTCATTACAATTTAACCAAAGCTGCAGATGAATTATACTGAACGCTTATTTGTCGCAACAATACAGTTCATCTTTTAACAGTTTTTTTTTTTTTTATATAAGTAATTTCCTTTTATTTTGCATATTAATTAGCTGTTGTTGGTGTTCTATTCGCCAGATTTAAGCGCAAATGAGCAGTTGAAATAGTTCATAACCATTATATAGCGGTTAGCGAGGGAAATATTAATTTCAATGACAATAAATTAACGGTTATACAAGTTGGTATTAGTGGTACCAGAACCGTGCCTAACGTGCTCTCCGGGGCACGGGAACTGGGTATTGTGAATCTATAATAAATGTAATATTAATACAAAATAATATAATAAACTATAACAGAAAAAAAAGTAGGCACACAGTATTAAACATTGCTAAAACTCAAAGCATGTGTACACAATATCAGCCATGTTTAATAACAATCATGTACAAGTTTTTTTTAAAGTTACAAGTAGTTAAGTGCGCGGATACGATTTATATTTAAGTAGGTTTTGGAAGATTTTTTTTTTAGTAATAATTTTTAGGTTTTATATAAATATAATACCTACTATTAAATTATTCTAAAAAAATAATAACGAAAAGAAAGCAAAAGTAAAATCAATGATGATCAATTAAAAAATAAAGCAGGTGTTTACATTAAGTATTTAGGTATTTTTTTTAAAGATATTTGTGAAAACATTTAATTGGCATCTAGTTTTATATATAAGTAATGATTTGTTATAAGCTGTAAGTTTTCCTTGACAATAAATAAAAAATTAAGTGAATGTACATAAATCTTAAACAAAACTAATATTTTATCCAAAGCTGGCAAGTGCCAACCCTACTCTCACAACATGCCGACAAGCGTGGTGTTCGGAGCTAGGCCCACCACACACGGGAAGACTTTAATACTAATACTCATAGATCAACGAAGCGATGTAAGTTTACATACTTGTATATTGCACAGCAAGTTTAAGTAAGTCTTGTTTTTAAGCGGTGTTATTTTTATATAAGATAGAAAAGAGCGGTTGTGGCTATACATCTCTGGAACCAGTTACCGGTGGACATCCGTCAAGCTCCAAATAGAACACTATTTAAGAAACTGGTCTATGCGCACTATTGAAATTCACCATAAGCTTAATACACTCTCTGCTATATTTATTTCTCTCATTATAGTCATCATATAGTAGGTATATTATATTTATGTATATTCATAGAACGTATGTATGTAGGGTTATTTGGTATGTATTTGAAATTAAATATAATTATAAATTAAATATTAATTAAATGTATTTATTTACATTAATAAATATTTTAGTGTCCCGACCAGGAATCGAACCCGGTAAATAAAATTATATATATATATAATAATTTGATAATTTCGGATTTGTTTTTTATTTATTTATACTAACACGACATGTGACCTTATCCCCACCTGGTGGTAAGTGGCGCGCAAAGTCTATGAATGTTAGAAACTGGAATCGGACACTCGGGACCGACATCAGCCCCTAAAACTGATCCGGCTTGAATGGGCGTGACGGCAATTCGAGCCTGAACGTGCGGATATACTTTACTGGGTTTAACAATGGATACTTCCCCGCCCCGGCAGACAGGGAAAATTACCACAATCAGTCCGCCTACCATATTTGTTGTTCTCGTTGAAAGCATGTGCCATTTGCAATGATGTCAAATGCCATTTTTTTATTTCAAGAAGGACTAATATAGTAACTGCTTCCGTGGATTTAGATATAATTTTATCTGAACATAGTTGGCCCGTGTGTGTGATATATTTGCAGAGTAAAGAGGCATCTAATCACGGATGCCTTGTCAACATCAAAGGCGGTCCCTCAATATCGCCCCCACTTGAGGCACATCGCAGCCGTCGCTTTACATGTCCCAAATAAGCATAACCTATTCGATACAGTATTGGAGTACCCTTTATTAAATAACTGTTATTTGTAAGCAGCAAACCACACTTTTCTAGGTTAAAAATCCTTACACTTCCAGGCATCATCATTATATATGAGACGGCAATGTTTGTTAAGAAAAATCCGGCATTTTTTTCAACAAGATCCCAGTGTAACAACAGGAATCTGAGGCATAAAGATAGAGTATACGCTGCCGACTCTTGTCAAAATACTGCATTGATACACCGAAGCATATTACACATGGCGCCAAAAATCTACAACAAGATTCCAAGCTACATTAAGGAACTAGAGACTATATTATTTAAAAAGATGCTTATCAAATTTCTGTTGCAAAAATGTTATTACACAATTTTAGATTTTTTGAATGATAATGAACTTTAAATTTTTAGGTTCTCTTTTACTAATTTAATTTTAATATTTTGATATTTATAATTTTAATTGATTTTGGACATTCATTATAAAACAGTATTTAATTTAGATAAATAAGTAGATAAATGTTTTTTTTTTTATTATTTTTTTATTTATTTTTGTTTTTAATAATAATGATAATACTGTTGTTTAAAGTTTGTTTATTTTTTATTTATAATGTATGTTTGACGAAATGTTAATTATATTTATAATATAGAATTATTGTATGCCTATTGTGGGCAGATTGTTTAAAATTTAAGTAATGTACATCACCTCTTTATACCAATGAAACAATCTTGACAATAAAGGATTTTGAATTTAAATTTGAATTTAAGACGCTGAGAGAATTTACCAAGCCCCTGTTTCCCATTGGACATTGTGTTTATTTATTAATTTTCATGATAATTTTCATTATAAACAAAAATATTTATAACTCCATAAATAAATATATTTAAAAATCTCCTCATCGCATATTTCTTAAATAAATAAAATAATGAGACTTCCTAATATTTATCTCTGTCTCTTATTTATGTAATTTGTATGTAGTATCATCATCACGACCTTTCCCTTTCAGGGTGTTCAGAAACCACGCTTATAAATAAGCGGATTCACATTTAGCCAACTTTACTATAGGCCAATCATGACAAGTGGCAAGCGTCGTCAAACATCGTCTCTAGCGTATCAAACTCGAGAAATATCACAAATAAATTAAATGTATTTATTTACATGAACAAATATTTTTGTGTCCCGACCAGGAATCGAACCCGGTACCTCAGAGTCTAAATCCACGAACTTTTAACCGCTAGACCACGGAGGCAGTATGTCTTTTATTTAAATATAAAAAAAAACATTATGAGACATCCTTTATTAGTGGAAACGGGACCGAACGGCTTTCAACGGGAACGGGGGTGAGAGAAGAAGACAAATTTCTAAGCATTCCATGGATTCACCGTGCGGGTGCCGGGTCCAACGTGTGTGGGTAAGAGATGAGAAGAATCGTGTCTCGGGCTTGCGACCGACAATAGGCTGGTTTATGAAAAGGAGGCCTCCTTTTTTTATTTTATTGCGGGATAATACGCTCACCATCCACCATTCTACTTCTCTCCCTACCCAACCAAATACTGTATGATTCCGTTAATGCCGTCTTGGAATCTCGTTCCATAAATGTTATAAATCTGAGACGAATGTACGTAAGAAAAGTGCATTTCTTATTGTACCGCGATATATATTTTTGATTTTATTGTTTAATGGATTCTATTAACTGACTTTGGTTCTATTGAATAAACACATCCTCAATTTGTTAGCAGGCGAGATTGATTACAAGTTCTCTTCTGATTTATAATGGCGCACTTCCTTTGGCCAGTGCGTTTTTAAGCATTAGCGTGAGATTCACTCGTAAAATGTTTTTATTATCTCGCTTTCTTGTATGTCGGTTCGGGTGGAATTTCCGTGGTCTACGGGTTCGATTCTTGGTCGGGACACAATAATATTTATTTATAAACTTTATTGCACAAAGTACAAAGGCGGGCTTAATGCCCGAAGACATTCTCTGATAGCCAAACCTTGGGGACAAATTTGATCGAATGTAGGTGCAATCATAAAGATAATACGAGAAATAAATAACTATTTAAATTAACAGCAAATTAATATATTCTATATATGGAATAAATATTATAATATTTATAAAATAAAAATAAAATACATATTATTATACATAAACATACATATATGTATACTACTTACTAAGGCTGTATGGAGCTATTTAGAAAGTGTGAAAACACCAGTTTTTCCATAATGTTCTGGTGGTTGCTTGCCGTATAAAACAGGTAGATTATTCCACAAATTAGTAGCAACAACTACAAAAGAATAATAATAATAATAATAATAGTTTATTGACATAAAAAAAATACATATCGAACAAAAAAATAAAAATTACATTGTTGTACATGCTTAATTTAGTAGACGACTTCTGTCCCCTATACTAAGGGGACAGCTAGTTGACACCATACAATGAAAGCGGTATTGCAGCAGAGTCGTTCAATATCTGTTAGAAGTCTAATTTCGCACACCTTATTCGCACATTTTTTTAAAAAAGTTGAGAGAATGATAAAAAGGGACAGATAGAAGAGAGTTGTTATTTAAATAAATAAATTTAATTTAAGGCGCGGTGGTGGCTCGGTTGTAGGAACGCGTTCCATAAATCCTACAAAGGTCGGTTCAAACCCCCCCGGCATGTACCAATGAGAAAGACACTTTTCTTAAGTACATTTGTCAAAGATTTACAACACCACCGTTCCCGTGCCTCGGAGATCACGTTAAGCCGTCGGTCCCGGTTCCACTAATCCAACTTGTGGAATCGTTAATAAATTGTCATTCAAAATTGACATCATATCCTCGCCAAGCCGTCTGGCCAGCGTGGCGAGTGTTAGGTCAAATTTTCCAGATATATTTTCTGGAAGGCCCATCTCCAACAGTGGAGATCTAGGATGCTGTGTTCTATGGGTGTTCTATGAAATTTAATTATTAATTAATTTATTTGTGATATTTCCCGAGTTTGGTACGCTGGAGACATCCACGAGCTTGCCACTTGTAAATTGGCCTATAGTAAAGTTGGCTAAATGTGAATCCGCTTCTTTATAAAAAACTAATGTTAGGAAAGGAATAGGAATGTAAAGGATAGGAATGCACTGTTAATAACTAATGTTAGTATAGTTTTATTGTGTCATAAATAGGGAATTCAGAAAGCAGAACTCACTTGAAATTATTTTATTATGATCCAATAAAGACAATTTTTATTTATTTTTTATCATTAAATTTGTTTGTCATATGTGCGAAGAGGCACGCATTAAAGGATGTGTTAATAGAGGTTCATATTTTCGAATTCTGTTTGGGATCATGTCATTAAAGGGCCTGTTCACACCGGAAGACACGCGTGATGTCACATCCAGAATGGATCCGCGCCGCACGTGAGCGGGTACCTTAATGCTGCAACTAGGGCTGCCATCTATTTGGAACAATAATATTTATTAAAAACCAAATGCATTAGATACAACGGTGGTCTTAGCCGCTAGTCATTCTTACTAGTTGATTTTAGAGACAATTTGATGCTGTGTGCAGGAGCAAAAAACATAGTAAGACGTATCTATCTATTAGCTGTGTTTATATATTCATACATAATATATATTTATGTTTATTATATATATTATTTTAATTATATATCATGTAAGTATTTATGTAATAGTATTTAAGTATTCTTAAGTAATTGTATGTATCTTTTAAAGTTATTTTGTGCACTAAAGAGTTTATAAATAAATAAATAAATATTAATTAAATATTATATAGTACAAATAATAATAATGACTTTGCGATTTGATTTTGGGAGATGTTTTAAAATGTGATATCATGAAAACAAAAATCTGAACAGCGAATATTTGGCATCCTAGGTAAATATTTTCTATAAACTACAGTACACACACAGCACTAAAAAAAAATGTAAGGAACTTCTCTATAGATATTACTTTACTGTCTATAATAATAAAACACATTTTAAAATTCAGATATAAGACTGACAATTAACCTTTACCTTATATTTGAGCAGACTAAGAAAAACTTTAAAGATATAAATTGTCATGCTCATTATGGTGCTCGATATATGCATGCTATTATTGAGCAATAGCACGTGTCAAAGCGTTGCGTTAGGAATGAGCATGCCTATTGCCTATATAGAGTTCGAGTTTCCAGCTTATAACTGGTATTGCTGGTTTTCAGCAAACTTTTTAGTAGCACGTCTATCTCAAAGAGATCAAATATAATATTTGCTTTTTTACGCTATATACGTTGTTATTTTTCTCTTGTTGAAGAAGCATGCAATTCAGCATATTGTCAGTGAAGCAACAAAATTAATTTAAAAGTGCACAACGAACACGACCATAACTTGTCCTAGCTCATACCGTTTGGCGTTTAATAAAAAATGTTGTTCAAATTTGTATGGAAACTCTGTGGTCCAGAAGTATATTATACTTTCTATACCGCCTCCGTGGTCTAGTGGTAACAAACGTTGCCGTGAATTAGGGAGGTCGTGGGTTCGATTTCCGCCGGGGGCAAGTTCTACATTGTATAATTTGTCTCGGTCTGGGTGTTTATATGTATAATATGTATATATTTACAAAAAAAAAAGTATAATATGTAGTTTATCAACTATCTAGTTTCCGTAGCACAAGCCTCATAGCTTACCACGTAAATTAGATGGCGCTGTGTGACCTTAGGGTTCCTTAATTGCCTGTAATATATTGTAGATCATATCCTGCAAACTCTTAATATACTTTGATGTAACTAGTTATAAGATAATTATTGTGAAGAAAATAAATGATTATTATTATTATTCATAAAATAATCTATGATCACTATTTTGATAACTACTAATGTTAGCTTTTCACTTTGGTAATTTCAGCCAATGACGTACCTTATAGGCATACGTTAAACATGTCAAAAGATAATCAGCATTTCTGTAACTGGTCGATCATTAAATATGAAATATTAAGTTACAGTGATGAATGGCATCTCTAAGCTAGAGTTGGTGCGATCTATGCCGGCTGCACCGGGAATGTCCCGGAATACATGATCATCTGAATTACCCGGAATAATCCAACGGATAAAATAGCTCCTGTTGTACCAATGTTTTATCATTGTACCTACTGTAGTTTGAAAACTTACAACCACATTGTTATGCAATTATTGTTTTTTGAAATGAAATAATTTATTTGTCAGAAACATGGTAGGTACAGGGATGTAAATTATTATATGTAATTATATCACATGCTTCGCTATTTCTAGCATACAAATATTTATTTAGTCACATGACTTTGTCGAGCTTAGTGTCTAGATATTCTTTTGTCGAATAAAAACATTTATTAACCAGCATTTGTTTGACTCCTAATTTAAACAGTTTTAGTGGCAGCTCCCTTATAGTAACTGGAAGCTTATTAAATATCTTTGTTGCCATTGCATAACAATTTCGGCTATATTGAGTATAAATATACTCAAATCTTACTAACCTGACCAAGTTGATCTTTTACTAAATTTTCTTTATTTATTTAAATAATTAACAAGAGTTTAACGCGTAGTCTCGACTTTCTATCAAAATTACGGACATATAAATAAATATTTCCAGACAGGTCACACAGCGCCATTTAGTTTCCGTGGTAAGCTACGTTAGGAATGAGCATGCCTATTGCCTATATAGAGTTCGAGTTTCCAGCTTATAACTGGTATTGCTGGTTTTCAGCAAACTTTTTAGTAGCACGTCTATCTCAAAGAGATCAAATATAATATTTGCTTTTTTACGCTATATACGTTGTTATTTTTCTCTTGTTGAAGAAGCATGCAATTCAGCATATTGTCAGTGAAGCAACAAAATTAATTTAAAAGTGCACAACGAACACGACCATAACTTGTCCTAGCTCATACCGTTTGGCGTTTAATAAAAAATGTTGTTCAAATTTGTATGGAAACTCTGTGGTCCAGAAGTATATTATACTTTCTATACCGCCTCCGTGGTCTAGTGGTAACAAACGTTGCCGTGAATTAGGGAGGTCGTGGGTTCGATTTCCGCCGGGGGCAAGTTCTACATTGTATAATTTGTCTCGGTCTGGGTGTTTATATGTATAATATGTATATATTTACAAAAAAAAAAGTATAATATGTAGTTTATCAACTATCTAGTTTCCGTAGCACAAGCCTCATAGCTTACCACGTAAATTAGATGGCGCTGTGTGACCTTAGGGTTCCTTAATTGCCTGTAATATATTGTAGATCATATCCTGCAAACTCTTAATATACTTTGATGTAACTAGTTATAAGATAATTATTGTGAAGAAAATAAATGATTATTATTATTATTCATAAAATAATCTATGATCACTATTTTGATAACTACTAATGTTAGCTTTTCACTTTGGTAATTTCAGCCAATGACGTACCTTATAGGCATACGTTAAACATGTCAAAAGATAATCAGCATTTCTGTAACTGGTCGATCATTAAATATGAAATATTAAGTTACAGTGATGAATGGCATCTCTAAGCTAGAGTTGGTGCGATCTATGCCGGCTGCACCGGGAATGTCCCGGAATACATGATCATCTGAATTACCCGGAATAATCCAACGGATAAAATAGCTCCTGTTGTACCAATGTTTTATCATTGTACCTACTGTAGTTTGAAAACTTACAACCACATTGTTATGCAATTATTGTTTTTTGAAATGAAATAATTTATTTGTCAGAAACATGGTAGGTACAGGGATGTAAATTATTATATGTAATTATATCACATGCTTCGCTATTTCTAGCATACAAATATTTATTTAGTCACATGACTTTGTCGAGCTTAGTGTCTAGATATTCTTTTGTCGAATAAAAACATTTATTAACCAGCATTTGTTTGACTCCTAATTTAAACAGTTTTAGTGGCAGCTCCCTTATAGTAACTGGAAGCTTATTAAATATCTTTGTTGCCATTGCATAACAATTTCGGCTATATTGAGTATAAATATACTCAAATCTTACTAACCTGACCAAGTTGATCTTTTACTAAATTTTCTTTATTTATTTAAATAATTAACAAGAGTTTAACGCGTAGTCTCGACTTTCTATCAAAATTACGGACATATAAATAAATATTTCCAGACAGGTCACACAGCGCCATTTAGTTTCCGTGGTAAGCTACGAGGCTTGTGTTACGGAAACTAGATGGTTGATAAACTACATATTATACTTTTTTTTTGTAAATATATACATATTATACATATAAACACCCAGACCGAGACAAATTATACAATGTACAACTTGCCCCCGGTGGGAATCGAACCCAAGACCTCCCGAGTTCACGGCAACGTTTGTTACCACTAGACCAGGGAGGCGGTTAAATATTTAAGATATATAAGTTAAAGTAAAGTATCAGTACGACCGTATCCCTTGCGGGATGGTCAGAATATTTTTGATTAATGTAGGGTATTCACATTTAGGCTCATTATTTATTTATTTCCATGAAAATGTACATAACAGATTATACGTCTAAACAATACACATTTCATAAAAAAATTCAAACACAAGGATAAGTGACTTTTTTTTTTTTTTAATTTATTGTTTTCAAGATACACAAAAATACATCAACAATATTATATAGCCGTCCACAAAAACCTTTAAGGTTTATCTGGGTACGGCGAGTCACTCACAATCTGTATGAGAAATAATTCTGCTATTGACTCATGTAAAACTTTTTAAACTTATATTTGTTATTATCAATGTATGTTCTTTGGAGCTCGGCGGGCATATCATTAAGATATGCTGAGGTTACATAATTCAGCATTCTTGTACCATAAACATTATTTGCCCCTGGAAGTTTAAACTGTTTTACGTAATTGATAATCCTTAAATTACCCGACCCGACTAGATGTGCGAATTAATGTACTTTAGGACAATGTTTTTACCTTCCACATCCGTTGATGCGAACACATCAAAATTCTCATCGGACTGCACGATTTTGTTAATAAAACGATTGCACGGGGTACGGGGGTACTCTGGAGTACTCGTAGGTGTGTACGAGCACTCTCCTCAGCAAATAGTCATGACTAGTGGCAAGCTCGTCGATGTCTCTAGCGTATCAAACTCAAGAAATATCACAAATAAATTAAATTTCAATTAAATGTATTTATTTACATTAATAAATATTTTTGTGTCCCGACCAGGAATCGAACCCGGTACCTCCGAGTCTAAATCCACGGACTTAACCGCTAGACCACAACAGAAAATAACCCAAATAACAAAATACCAATCACGTGGCGTAAACCAAAATTTTAATCATGGATTATTTTAACCAGCCTTCTGCAACCAGCCGTTAATCTAGTAAAATGAGAATGATATTGTTTGTCCCCAGAATAACTAGTAGCGTGGTTAGCCACGCCTAATTGAATCGCGTGATTAAGTTTTTAGCTGAAAGTTCTAGGATATAAATGATCGAATTTATTCGGTCAAGGCTTTGAAACCTACGCACGACCATACTATATTCAAATACTAGCTATTTTCATTTCATCATCATCATCATCATCAGCCTGTGTCTCTCCACTGCTGGATGTAGGCCTCCGCCAAGGCTCGCCACTTTACACGATCTTCTGCCACCCTCATCCATCCCCCACCAGCGACCTTCCTCAGGTCATCTGTCCACCTGGCGGGGGGTCGACCCACTCTGCGTCTTCTAGTACGTGGTCTCCACTCCAGAACCCGTCTACTCCATCGTTCATCGGTTCTGCGGGATATGAAATCCCGAGCATAGCTCTCTCCATAGCTCGCTGAGCGACCTTGAACTTGTGGACCAGACCTACCGTCAGTGTCCACGTTTCTGCACCATACGACATTACTGGAAGAACGCACTGGTTGAATTTTCATTTACTGAGCTCTATTGAGCTGGGTTCACATATATTTAATAATGAAAACTAAAAATTCAATTAATATTCAATTTATTTATGATATTCTTAAGTTTGGTACGCTAGAGACATCGACGATATTGCATCTTGTGACACTCAACCCAGAGCTCAGAAAAGAATCCGCCAACGCATGATAGATTCACCTAAATATTTTTATAGAGTTACACCTTATATTTAAGTAAAAAAAATTAATATATAAATAATAAATAAAATTTGACCGCCTCCGTGGTCTAGTGGTAACAAACGTTGCCGTGAACTCGGGAGGTCTTGGGACGATTCCCACCGGGGGCAAGTTGTACATTGTATAATTTGTCTCGGTCTGGGTGTTTTATATGTATAATATGTATATATTTATAAAAAAAAAAGTATAATATGTAGTTTATCAACCATCTAGTTTCCGTAACACAAGCCTCGTTGCTTACCACGGAAACTAGATGGTGCTGTGTGACCTGTCTGGAAATATTTATTATTTATTTATATTTATTATAAAGTTCAAGTGTTCCTATAGATGAATAATAAACAAAAAACAATAATATATATATATTTTAATTAGATTGTAGTTTATAATAAAACAGCAACATAAATAAGAATGCCCATTTTACTTAGAGAAATGGGCCCAATAAAATGTTCTCGTGCCATAATGATTTCTTTTTTTTTTGTTTCTCTTCTCCCGATGTTTGATAAATGAGATGATAGGGAAGGCAAAGGGTCTAGCCCATACAGCCAAGTCTGAGGTAATATATCTTTCTTACTGCAGAATTTGATGCTTTTCTTGGAGTCACTCGCGGCACCGTAGCTCAAACACGTCGGGTAAAATATGGGAGTTGACAGCGCGGGAAAACCGCAAAAAATAAACTGCAACTTGTGCCCCATATTCAAAGTCCAATTTATCGTTTTCCATAACTATTATAACTTTTGACCAACAATATTCACAGTAAATTAATTTACAAAACAAAAACTTGCACTTGACATGTCCGCGCAAAATGGCGCGAAGGACTCTAATCTATTTCTTTTTTATTTGATAGTTAATATATTGTATTATATTACACATATTGTGTAATATGAGTATTTTACCCTAGCATAACGACAATTGGCAAAAACTGTTTTTTACGTTGTTAATAGGTATATAGTTTCGATCCCGCCGATATAATTGGAAAATTATGAAAGTACCTGATCATAATAAAGAACCTAATCGTATAAATAGTGCTTTGTAATTATTACATACATAAATCTTAACCAATTGACTATTTAATTAAATAATATTTTAATGTTGGGGTAAAAGAGATGTTGTAATTAAATTTAAAAATAATAATATTGATTGTTATGATTATTGAATTATATCTTGTTGGGGCACGCTGCAACAAAGTTGGGGCCTGGTTTTGGGCAATCTCTTTTACAGTGTGGCGCATCTTGTCATTATAACGTATCAGCGATATCGTCAGTGATACGAATACGGTAATATCGGATCGTGGAAATGTTTGATATGTGGACACAGCTTTAGGTGTTTGGGTACTAAGTAATTACTTAACGATATCAGCGCCCCTTTTCAGAAAAAGCGACGTAAGCTAATGCATTTAAATTAAAATCACATTTTTAGCGTTAATGGGAAAAGCAAATAACAGTAAATTCGTTGGAAACATCAGAAACATTTTTTCTTTTTTTTGTTCTATTCTTTTATGATGGATGATGAATGAATTCAGACGATTGTAAAAGCAAAGGGTCTAGCACATACAGCAAAGTCTGACGATTACACCGTGGATTTAGACTCGGAGGTACCGGGTTGGCTTCCTGGTCGGGACACAATAATATTTAATAATGTAAATAAATACATTTAATTAATATTTAATTTAATTGTGAAATTTCTTGAGTTTGGTACGCTGGAGACATCGACGAGCTTGCCACTTGTCATGATTGGCCTATAGTGAAGTTGGCTAAATGTGAATCAACTTATTTATAAGCGTGGTTTCTGACCACCCCGAAAGGGAAACGGTCGTAATGATACTTTACTTTAAATATTTTTAGAGATGGTGCCTGTCCGACAATTAAAGGAAGCTTGTTCCGCTGGCGAGCTGCTGATACTGTATTTTATTCATTAGTGATATTTCTTGAGTACGAACCGACCTTTGTAGGATTAATTTTAATTTTAACAACACATTATTAACAGACAATAGTATTTTTATGAATGTAGCGCTTTATTAGCTTACAGCCAGCGCTGCAAACAGAAAATAGTCGTGGGAAAGAAATGTCGCCCGCGGCCGGTTGAAGACAAGAGGCGTGATTCTTGAAATTGATAACGAAAAATACAAAAAAAAATATACTAAAATCATTATTTGTTCACAAAAATATATGTTTGTTTATTTCTCTTGTAGTTATTTTGTTGTATTGGTGTAATGCTTATTCCTTCGTAATTCTTGTACTATTGTATTCATTCTTATTTTTCAATTTATTTTCATTGTTTTCTTTGCTTATATTTTTATATATAAATATATAATTTATATATATAAATATATATATAAATTAGATGTAAGAATTCCTAAATAAATAATATTTTTATGCAAAAATGGCTAACTTAGTTGGTTTTTATTCTAACAAGGCGAAATATTTATTACGTAATAAATTAAAGTAGATTTGAAATAATCCAGAATTGGCCACGAAACATGAAACAGAAGAACTTAATTTTGAACTTAAAGACCGGTCTGGTAATTATATCTTTATTGATGATCATGGTATCGGAAGCGGTAAGCCTGCCCTTTCGCTTTATAGCATTTAGACACGAACGTAAGCTATACAATTTTGGGATCTCTAAATAACTTTTAGACTAAAATTGTCGCGAGAGCTTTTTGAGTCGATCTTGGGAAAAATCGCAATAAACATAACTTTGTTTTCATGCGGATCCTCCACACATTATTCCTTCCAGCTGTCAAACGCTTAGATTATAAGGGTATATGAGGTTGACCCACTGTGTAGAGGATGCATGGCGAAGAAGGAGACGGCCGCGCATGTGCTCATGGAGTGCGACAGTGTGGCTGCGCCTAGACTGAGGTTCCTCCAGACTGCGAGGACTCTTCCGGAGATCTGCAGGAACGTAACGGGTCTCCTGGCCTTCCTGGAGGAGATCGGATGGCTCCGCTGAAGGAGTAAAGGTCACGCACAATGGTCCAATAGAGACTAAGTGCGGAAAAGCCACCGAAATCACAATCACAAGGGTATATGACAGTGTTCATAGGTAGATTTTTAACCGTTACGTCAGTTCAAAATTAGAAATAGACGTTTGTAATTTTTTTTTAATACAATTTTCCCGTTATTGGAAGGCAAAAGGCCGAGCCCATACAGCCAGCCTATTTTGACTTTTTTTTTTATTGGCAAAGAATCGTTACAGTTAAAAGAAAACAGCATAAGAATTCGAACTTTTTATTGGATTCTTGTTTTACTTTTATGTTCGGTTATCTGCAATAAATGTTCTAGTTCTCTATGCAAGTAATAAACAGTAACTCAATATATGGATACTCTAAGACGTATCAACAACGGATTCTTCACACATTAATTCTCCCAGCTGTCAATCACTCAGATTATAAGGATATATGACAGTGTTCATAGGTAGATTTTTGACCGTTACGTCAGTTCAAAATTAGAAATAGACGTTTGTAATTCTTATTTTATACATTTTTCCCGTTATTGGAAGGCAAAAGGCCGAGCCCATACATATTTTGACTTTAAAAAAAAAATAGGTAAAGAATCGTTACAGTCCAGCCATTGTCTTGGGTGTACCCAAAAGGAAACAGCATAAGCAGAAATAAAATAAAATACGATAAAAGAAATAAAATTCAAAGCATCGCTCAAACATATAGTTCGCTGTGTCGGTCGTAGTAATATCAGAGTTCACTGCTTACGTGTCCAAATTATTTCGTGACTACGCAATCATGGTCTACGTATAAAAGCTAAATAATAATATCCTATAAAATTCGCTTTAATGAACGGAAACTGATAACCTAATCCGACTTTAGCCGGAATACTATTTAAGGTTACGTAAATATTTTTACTAAAAAATTATGATAAATTATGTTAGAGTCTGGCTAATGAAAGTAGATAATCGAATTATTTGGAAATTTTAAATGGCAACACTATTGTCAATTTTTGGATATGGCTGTTGTGTGTTGTGTATTCGTGGAACCAACCGCGCGAAAGCCGCTCGGGCCCAATTGAGGCCACTGCTGCACTCGTCGCTACCACCTCGGGTAAAGGTGAATATATACAAGACCTTCGTCCGATCACGCCTCACCTATGCTGACCCGGCGTGGCACCACCTCCTGGCTACAACCATGAAGGCCAGGATACAGGCCCAGCAGAAGATTTCATTACGCGCGATCGTCGTCGGGGCTCCCTGGTTCGTGTGCAACACCGTCCTCCTCGACGACCTGAAGATGGAGCTCTCGAAGTCCATGCTCGATCGAGCTGACCACAGCCGCTTCGACCATCTTCGGGGAATCGCGTATCTCCACGCACGGCCTCCGGAAGGCCGCCGCCTGCCCCGGGAGATCCTAAGGACCGAGGCGTAGCCCGCGCCGTTGTTACCATATAGACACCGCTCACAAGGGGCCACACACCCTTTCGTAGCCCCTTCCTTGGCCACCCTTAGGCCGGGGTAAAAATAGAAAACGGCGGGTTGTTGCCCGCTGAGACAAACTGCAGCCTAACGGGGCCACCCCATTGGCTTCCGTACGCTAGCGCGTGCGATAAAACTTTATCTCATTCGTGGAACCTGGACCGACAGCTTAACGGGCTCTCCGAGGCACGGGAACGGTGGTGTTGTAAATCTATGACAAATGTATGTAAAAACATAGTTTTTCCCATTGGTAAATACCCCTGTCGTACCCACCTCTTGGATTTTAAAGAAAGCGTTCTTACAACCTAGCCACAAACGCACTTTTTTTTTTGATGTAAATTTATTTCAGTTATTATTATTATTCTCTGGCGCTCGCCATTGTTCTTTGGGAGTGTCTGGTGTGAATACAGCTATTGAAACATATCACAACAACAACGCATATAATTACGATTGGTTTTTTGTGCTAAACAAATTAAAATATATCCTACAACAACGCACGTAAATTGGATTTTTTGTATTTAATTCGAAAAGTGGCCAACAATTTCGTTACTTGTTAGACATATAATTATGTAATAGCAAATAAGAACCCTATGGCAATCATAATTTATTTCGGCCACTTCGCCCGGAGTAATATAAAACAAGAGGCAGGTAGGCTGATCACAGTTTGGGCCATTACGGGGAGGTAAGAAGCGAACGTGACGATAGACGAACCAAATCGTATTTTTTTTTTGTTCAGTTTTGCGATCATCATAGTTCCAGAACACGAGAGTCTAAATCTTGTCCTAGTCTTATGTTCTCCTGAAAGAGATGATTGCTGTTAGTGACAAACAAAAAAATCAATAAAAAAAAATATTTGCTAAACCCATTTTACAAGCGAAACATATTACTCCACTCTCGGCACTGGCAGACATAATATATTGTTGAACATTTATTGTACAAAAAAAATATTTACTTAAATTAATGTGGCTGCCTACTATCAGCTAACCTTTAGGAGTTTTAACGGATATATCTTCAGTTACTCTGAAAGGATAGAAAATAGCAGTAAAAATAGTGTGGGCGATAATGGACAGTAAAGAAATAAATAATTAAACTCTTATCAAATATCATGTTTTTCACTCTTTTTAATTCACCAAACTTGTTATAAAAAAGACAATCAAAAAGTGACATTATTATTTAATTATAAAAAAGTCTGTCACATTGTGGTCACGTGACTACATAATGAAATAGCAGGTGTAAGTCGATCAGATTACAATCTACATGATAATAACTGTTTTATCTATGCGATGATTAAAACTACGAGACTGTAATTAACATATACAAAACAATCGCTATACTACTACAGTATGTAAATACCTACTTATGTTGTTGCCTGTCTAATATAGTAGTCAGCGAAAAAACCTTCCTATATTGTTTTTATTAATTCCTATTATTAGTAATAAATTTGTTTCATTAAAAATATATTTTGCTATATCTTTCTGTAGCTCTGTGTTAGAAAATTTACGGCATCATGCTCGCTTATGTACCTTCTAAAATGATGTAAAATAAATAAACCAGATTATTAATTTCCCAACTATCAGATAACTCCTAAACGACAGATGTGTCACAAATCAACAAACTTTGAACGAACAAAAACTTTTTTAATAAAGAAGCAATTCCAGTCCAGCTATAATGACGCACACAAAACTGGGGGTATAAAAGCTGATGTAGGCACTTGGGGCGACGCAATGGTCGTCGGGAAAAGTGGTGAACTCCCGAGGGCCTCCTCAGACCTCCGACCCCGATTCCTCTGGACACCTTTAATATTTCTATGCCACTAAATTAACAACTAGAGTAATAATAATTGAGAAGTGTTTTTTTTTTTAAATAATAGCTGCATGTTAACGCATGGTGTTGCCAGTCTAATATAGAGCTCAGCGATAAAAAAGCCCTTCAGAGAACCGTAGCATCACCTTGTCGCATTTAGATTTTTAATAATACCCATAAATTTGACAATTCCTAACAACTGATTCATTTTCACGCTAATCTTTTCGTCTTAATCATGCGAGTGTCACTGATGATATGATGTTTAGAATTAGATTTAGTATTATCTTCGGAGTTTGTTTTTATTATGGTGAGAAACTCCACTTGGCGACGGGTGACCCTTTGAGTAGAGAATATCTTGTTCAAAGGGTCAGCCTCGCTGTTTAACGGGGGAACGCAGCGAGTGTCCTCGGCACACTACGCCCATCGAATAGTCGTAATTTTATTTATTAATTTTTAGTTTTTAATTAGTTTTTTATAATTTAGTTCTTAATTTATTTTATTTTTTAATCTTTGTACTTTATTCCGAATACATTAATAAATTATGGTTTTTGCCGCTTGGCTGTAAGACTTGTCGCTTTGGCTTCGGCCGAATAAAAAAAGTGGGACTTTGACGTTTGGCAGCACGAGACGGACCGGCTAATTTTGTTGTTTTTTTTTTATTATCCTGGCGCTACGTCCTTTTATCGTAGATTGTTACTAGAGCTGAAACTAGGACCAGTTCGGCGGTGGTGGAGCTCTCACTGTGAAGTTTTGTGGACTGGAAGAGGGCAAACCTGCGGCAGGAGCTGCACCCGTGGTCTCCCAGACGACACAGAAAATACAGGTTTATGTTTGTTCATGTCCTAATTTACCTGACCACAGAATGAGTTTGTTTGATTTAGTGGGGCACAAGTCCGCTGTTCCCAAACTGCTCAACATATGACATTAATCAAATTTCAGTAAGGCGACAACAGACGCCATATTGTGGAAAAGAAAAAAAAAGTCGACGAATTATATTGAGTGGGGTATCATCAAATAGGTATTTGGGGTTGAGGTTTCCCTTGTCATTTTTTATTTCGTTTTTTTACCATAGGATATATGTATAACGATTTTAACATAGTAATATTTAATTTAATATTATTATATATATTTATGTTTTATATTATGATTTGGTATTAGTAGAATTTTATTTATCTTCTATTTTTCTTCCAATATTAGCACCTACCTCCGACATTCAACGTTCGTAATGTCCCTAAGATTGACCGAGTAAGAATGTCTAAATGCTTATATTACCAAATATTTTTCTTTTTTTCTTTTAATCTAAAAAAAATATAAATAATATAATAGGGATAAAAATAAGGAAAGGCATGCTACGATGGTTCGGGCATGTTCATAGGATGATATACCAGATACATACGAGTATATAATGCGAAAGAGGCCCTGGTAGACCGAGACTCACATATCACGATCAAATAAATACAACACTGGCTGAAGGTGCATTAAAAAGCCTTCGTAACAAAAGGGCATGTATGAAGAGGTTGATGAATGTCGACGAAGCGAAACAGGTACATATATCCCGCAAGGGATCTGGTGTGAAGATATGTATGTAGATATGTATCAAGAATTATTGAATTGTTTAATCTTTAATTTTTAATTTAATATTGGATATCTCTTATTTTATTTGTTTTTTGTTAAATTTAATTTCTGTATCTTTTGGTTGTATTTCTTCTGTTTTTTCTCCTTTTCTTTGACACCTAAGACGGCATTAACGGAATCATAAAGTATTTGGTTGGGTAGGAAGAGGAGTAGAATGGTGGATGGTGAGCGTATTATCGCGCAATAAAATAAAAAAGGGAGGCCTCCTTTTCTTAAACCAGCCTATTGTCGGTCGCAAGCCCGAGACACCATTCTTCTCATCTCTTACCCACACACGATGGACCCGGCACCCGCACGGTGAATCCATGGAATGCTTAGAAATTTGTCTTCTTCAGTAATGAAGTATGTTTCCTAATTTGGCCAATGTAAAAACTCAATTATATACTAACATTTATGTTTTGTAATTTGCTGTGGAAATGAATGAATAAATAAATAAATAAAAATATGTATGTATTTATTTATTTTATTTATTATAAACTTTATTGCACAAAGTACAAAGGCGGACCTAATGCCGCTAGACATTCTATACTGGTCAAACCTTTGGGACAACTAAAGCAGTTACGACAAGATAAGGCAGGTGCTATCAAAACTAATAGATTTACATACTAATACATACACAAATACATACAAATATGTAGATATTTTTGAAAGATCATAATACATTACTGAGTTTTTTATATCTAATTTATACATATTTACCTATAAGGGCCGGTTTTTTTCTGTAACTACATTTTGTTTTGAGACCTATTGTAAAAAAGACCTGCAAAATTAATGAATTTAAATTCTTTTTATTTACAAAACTGTTATCATTTTCGCCGGCTAAGGGCAATTTTTCTTTTTTTTTTTACTAAAGCGTTTCCTGGTGTTGGAAATGAAAATGTCTTTGTTTCCTTTCCGGATGTTCGGCTGTTCAATTTAAAAACCCAATGGTAGGTAAATAAATAATTATTTGCTCAGGTGTGCAGCAAAAAAGCAGCAGTGTCCGTAGTCAAGCGGTTAACTCCGTGGATTTTAAGGTACTTGGCTTGATAATAGGCTGGTTTACAAAGGAGGCCTTTTTTATTGCGCAACAATTCGCTCACCATCCACCATTCTGCTTCTCTCCCTAGCTAACCAAATACTGTATGATTCCGTTAATGCCACGAATAATAATTAACATTAATGCTATTAGAATATAAGATGACACGGCCCTTTTACAGCTATGAATTTATGTTTAATTGACATATCATTATTATTATTTAGATTTTAAAGATGACACGTCTTTTTTTATTATTATTATTTTTTGTTTTATAAATTATCTGACATAATTTCTGTACATCATAATTATTAAGTTTTTAGAATGTAAACTGACTCGGCCTCTTTACAGCCACGATCTTATTTCAAGTAGTTTCTAAGTTAGTTAGTTTTACTTGCTTGTAGCAATAATGTTGTGCATAGCATACATAAATATGGATTATTGCCTATTTACGGTCCAACCATTATTACCACTTTGATTAGTACATATGTTTTAATAATTGTATTGATATTATTAGTTCTTATTGTATCCAAGTTGTTTAAAGAGAACCAATGGAAATAGACTATTTTGATTTGATTCAAAAGCTGTATTTTTCACTGTGTATCTATTTATGTCAGTTGGTAGGTTTTTAAGTTAGACAACTATTACGACAGGTCGGTGGATTGGTGTGAGCAAAGCACCGGACCCCACTTAAGTGGATGACTGCCATTGTGCACGGCCGCGACAATGTAAAGCACTTTTTGTTTTATTACCCTAATGTATCAACTTCGTAGACACGCGTTTTCGTGATGACATCACTATATTAGCGATGATTGAGGATTTTTAGGTCAATTTACCCCCTTAGTACACGAATTTTACCCGACTGGGTAGATCCCAAGATGAAGTAAATATTACAGCCGAAACTGTCACATAATGTGCATTTTACGCACAAATAGTTCGGGAATCAGAGGATGCTAAAATTGTATATAAAGCATTGATCAATTTAACTGTTCCAAGTGTATATTGTATAGTTTTTTAAAACAATAGTTTATTATTTATTTATTTAAAAAAAAAGAGCATAATCTGTAAGGTACTTGGCAGAACCATTCCAAAGGTAAGAATAGTATTATACACATGATCTGATCTGATCAGTTCTGCCGTCATAGTGCGCTATGATTCCCCTAGCTAGTTGGTTAATTCACAAATCTCGAGGACTTAGATACCGCCCGTGAGCCGTGCTGTCGTCTTCCTAACAATGAATATTGCCCAAAAACAACATATTGATATGCAGAAGAAAGAGTGTTGGTGACAACACAGAGCCCTGCGGTACGCCGCGTTCACTGACATGAGCTCAGACGCATTCTCATCCACAAGGACTCAAATGCTGCACTCATGTAGGAATCCATTTATTAGTTAGGGCTTTAATTTAAATTCAAAATTATTTATTGTCAAGATTGTTAACATTGGTATATGTATATATAGTATATTGTGATGTACGAGTACATCAGTATTTCTTCAACGACTTCAGATTGCCAACTGCCAAAAATAATGGCACTGACACACAGTTAAAAGTGTTGCCAGATATTGAATTTAATAGGTGGTAGGCAGACTGATGGTGGTAATATGTCCAGTCGTGGCGGGGAAGTATCCACCGTTTGTGCCGATAAACCCAGTAAAGTGTATCCACACATTTCGGGATCAGGATCGAATTGCCGTCATGTCCAGTCAAGCCGGCATAGTGTTAGGGACTGATGTCAGTCATGAGTGTCTGATTACAGTTGCTAACATTCATGGATCTCGCTCCCCACTGCTACGTGCTGGTATAAAAAAAAAGGTTTCCCTTAAAATTGGGAAACTACAGTTAAGAGTGAACAACAATACTACATACATATACAAGTACATAAATAGACAATAATTTAAAATTAGTTACATGATGAAGGAAGTGAAATACGATGTTGCTGCAATTGAGGGTAGTGAGGAAATTAAAACAGAGACATGAATTTAGGACAGTTTAGTTAGAAAGGAAGTGTTTGTAAACCATATTTTTAAAGATGGCTCGATTTGGAGCTTGCCTTATACCTAAAGGTAGGTCAATCCAAAGATTTGCAGCTACAACAGCAAATGAATTAGAGACCAAAGAGGTGTGATGGGAAGGGACGGACCATTTCCATTAAATTTGAAGAAGAGCGAAGAGTTCGATCAAGTTTTGTACCTAGAAAAGTTTGAAGAAATAATATTTTCTTTAAAATAATCACTTTTCTTTAGTTTGCCGTTTGAAGTTACTTTTCACTATTTAATCCTTATAAGCGACAGTACGAGCTGGTGCAAAACTATACACCCACGCAAACTTAGAAAAACACACGCTGTATAAAAGTATCTTATTATTTCCTAAGAAACAAGAACACGCAATCGCAGTACAAATATTTATTTCCTCAATTGTTGCAAATGGGTCGTAAAATAAACAGAACGAGAATGCATTCATGTGTAAGTCGTTACCCATTAGTTCGGCGCCAGAGCTTGTTATGATTCCTTTGGGACTATGGTGAGGTACCTATAGATAAAACGGCAGGGAAATGTTTTTGCGTTTGTAGTAGTGTATTAGTCACTAAAACCGGAATAAACCAGTTTTCGGTAGCAACCGCATCAGTCAATTATTATTATTATTATTATTTTTCATTCTTTATAGCTTCTAGAATAGCTGGAGCTGGGCCTTCCAGAAGTGGAGAATTTGGCCTAGTCTCGCCACGCTGACTTGGCGAGGATATGATGTCAATTTTTTATGACAATTTATTAACGATTCCACAAGTTGGCGTGGGACCAGGACTGACGACTTAACGTGCTCTCCGAGGCACAGGAACGGTGGTGTTGTAAAATGACAAATGTACGTAAGAAAATTGGTACATGGCGAGTGGGTTTGAACCGACCTTTTTAGGATTTAAGGTACGCGTTCTTACAACCGAGACACCAAATGTTCTCCAAACAATTTATAATATTTGGTTGGGTATGGCAGAATGGTGGATGGTGAGCGTCTTGTTAAGTAATAAAAAAGGTCCTTTCTAAAACAGCCTATAGTCGGTCGCAAGCCGCTGGTGCTAAGCTGCTGGTCTTCTGCTAACAGGGGTAGAATTATTCAAAATAATTAAATTAATGACGTTTCATAAATGCCTGTAATACACACATCAAAAAAGTCTAGGGATCAAGCATGTTTATGCGGATTTCTTGTGATTGAGATGTGGCTTTGTAATAAATTTATGATTTTATAAATTTATATGGATCCTTTTTGGTGCATTTCATAATTTAAAACAGGAACTGTCAATCAAATTCGAGTAAAAGATGAAAATCAGCTGTCAATATTTTCCCTATAAAAACATAAGACGCATTGAAGACATTATTAGTGCTACTGTTTCCCTACTACTGATTAAAACCAACGTTATTATGGAGCGGCGACGTCATTTAAGCAGGGAAGAAATGATCAGAGCCGTGGGAATGATAGAAGCTGGTTCCCGGCAACGTACTGTGGCTTTAGCTCTGAATACAAGTCAGAGTGTTATCAGTCGACTTTGGACACGTTACCGAACCACTGGTACCGTGGCTGAGCGCCATGGAGGACGGTATCGCTGCACCACACGGAGACAAGACCGATACATTCAAATCACAGCTCGAAGAACTCCAACAATAACCGCCATGATGTTAGCCGTGAGCCTTCATCGCTCTTCAGGGAACTTAATTAGCGACCAAACAGTCAGAAACCGCTTGCATGAAGTGAACCTTCATTCCCGAAGACCGCTACGGGTACCACCTATAGCAATGCACAATCGTAGGACTCGATATCAATGGGCTCTTGAACACAGAAATTGGACAGAAGAACAATGGCGTTTCGTGTGCTTTTCTGATGAGTCTCGTTTTGGTATGAGGCCGGATACAAGACGTATACGACACTGGAGAACCCCTGGACGCCAACAGCCATTAAAATCCTGCCAGGAAGTCCATCCTTATAGTGGTGGAACCATCATGGTATGGGCGGGTATTTCGATCGGCGGAAGAACTTAGTTGATTTGGATCAGAGGCAACCTCAACGCTCAAATTTATGCTGAGACGGTTGTATCAGACGTCATCGTTCCTCTACAAGTGCATATCGGTCCCTTATTTCAGTTAATGCATGATAATGCACGACCGCACACCGCAAGAGTTGTAAGACAGACTCTCGCCGCAGCTAACATCAATGTCCTGCCCTGGCCTGCTCAGTCGCCAGACTTGAACCCGATTGAGCATGCATGGGATATTCTTCAGAGAAGAGCTCTGCCGAATATGGAGGGTATCCAGTCGCAAGAAGACCTTTTTTTGTTGTTGCAACGAACATGGGCGGCCATTCCACAGCGTGATTTGGATGAACTCATTTTGAGTATGCCAAACCGATGTTCTTGTGTTGTTAGTGTTCGCGGTAGAAACACGGATTATTAATTGTTTAAGTTACCCAATAAAATTAAAAAAAAAACTGTTATTTCAGTCTTTTTTTCGAACTTTAATGTTAGTGGTTCAAATGTCAAAAATCCCTTTATTAGGAAAATGGCAATTTTTTTTACTAATGCAAAGGTGACTTGGTTTATCGTTACTGTAGACAAACGAAAACATTTTATTTGATCAATCCTTAAAGAAAATTTTAATGAATATCAATCAGGAGAAAAGTTATTGCAAAAATATATGTTGATCCCTAGACACTTTTGATGTGTGTAGGTTTACGTGAATAAAGATATTTTGACTTGACTTAAGCCTGTGACACAATTCTTCTCATCTCCTTTTCCCACACGATGGACCCGGCACCCTCCACGGTAAGTCCATGGAATGCTTAAAAAAATGTCTTCACCTAAGAGAGCACGTTAAGCCGGTCCCGGTTCCACTAATACCAACTTGAGAAAGAAATAAATATGTTTATTTGTCGCCAAACCATACAAATTAAACACTAAACATTAAAAAAAAAAAGGAAAAAGAGTGGGCGAAAATACTAAGCCTACCAGCACAGGTATAGCTACAAAAAGGCGATCAGCTCGGCGTCAGCTAGAACCTAGAGATAGGCCGAATTTCAGCCGCCGTCTTACGGACGTCACGGACACATATGTACTAAATACAAACGATTTAACACATATTGCATACATACACACACATAAATTTAAGTTTATTTACTTGACATTCTAATTTTATTTAGATTGTAAGGTGACACGGCCATTTTATAGCCACGATTATTAATTAACATTAATTCTATTAGAATATAAGATGACACGGCCCTTTTACAGCTATGAATTTATGTTTAATTGACATATCATTATTGTTATTATTTAGATTGTAAGATGACGTCTTTTTATATTTTTTTTTATTATTATTATTAGTTTTATAAATTTATTAATTATCTGACATATGTATATAATTTCTGTACATCATAATTATTAAGTATTTAGAATGTAAACTGACACGGCCTCTTTACAGCCACGATCTTATTTAAGTAGTTTCTAAGTTAGTAAGTTTTACTTGCTTGTAGCAGTAATTAATGTTGTGCCTAACATACATTAATATGGATTATTGCCTGTTTACGGTCCAACCATTATTACCACTTTGATTAGTACATATGTTTTAATAATTGTATTGATTTTATTAGTTCTGACTGTATCCAAGTTGTTTTAAGCGAACCAATGGAAATAAACTATTTTGATTTTGACATACGCACATAATAATAATCACTTCCCAGCCTTGCATAGTAAGGTGAGTAGATGGATTCAGGCATGCAGCTATCATGCTCGCTGAGAAGCAATGAGTATTAAATTTAGTTTATTTTTAAAACCAAAACTGATTGCATTTGGCAAAGTGGCTAAGGCAGATTATTCCAGATTTTAGACTTGTGGAATGGGATGTATCACTAACTTTTTATCACGATAGATGGCGCATGATAGATGGTACCTAATAAAACTGTCAGTTGCATAAAAAACTTGTATTTTTATTACGAAATTTATTATTTTCTGGATATATTACCGAAGTCAGCAGCATTTAAGTGTACAAATCGAGATTTCCAAGCGAAATCAAAGAAATTGTGATCTCAAAATTGCCGTTCTATTAATTAAACCTTTTTTCTTTTTAAATACGGTGTTCGCTTTCCTAATTCGTCTTTTAAGGTAACGTTAAGTTAAAATTCGTATTTCTGCTATAAAAATAAAAAACTTCAAAAAATAATAATAAATGATCAGGTGTAAACAAGGTACCAGTGCCGCTAGCGACATCTATAAAAAAGCTTTACCTGATACACCCCATTGTAAATGAATTGTCATTAAAGTTAACATCTGTGTCTATTCGTCAGAACCGTCTGGCCAACAGCGTAACGAGTGTAGGCCAAATACTCTAGCAATTTTAGTGTTTCTTCCGATTTAGTAAATGGTACTGTACATGTGGTGTGTTAACTGTTAGACAGTTATTTATCCTTAACGTTATTATTAAGCAACATTGTATGCTCATCTTTAGTCCTGAAGTTTTTAGTAAACGAAGGAATGATCTTGTGTGTGGAAGCTCTCAAGCTTTTCGAAAAGTTTTTACTAGCAGATTTTTCTGTTTTCTGGGTCCATATTTATATAATAAAATTAATAAAGAGATAGCTATATATCAATGCACTAAAGTGATATGTAGAAAGAATGTCACACAATGGCTACAGTCTCTTGACTATAATATAACTGAGGAATTACTGTCAATAGTAAAGTAGGAATGCGATAATAACAAAGTATGTAAAGTTTACACACCCTCTTACACACACTCACACACTTACATTATAAACAAAAAGAGGATCTCAACCACACAATTTTTAATTTTTAATTTGTTTTTCTCTTGTGTACATTTTCTTTCTTTTAATATGTTGTAATTAAAAGTAATAATATATTTAAAAGGGTGTCTGGGCGTTGACTGCCGACGGACAGACCTATACATATAGGCTTAGTTCGGCTGCAAATGTCTGTTTTTCTGTGCATGCATAATGAAATATGTTATTGTTTTCATTCTTGTACCTTTTTACTGAATAAAGATATTATTATTTATTTATTATTTACATCTCTGCGACCCGTGACTCACCCAACATAAGGCATCAGCTGAAAATCAGCGCTGCAGCCTTCGCTGTAGCATATGCTGAGCTGACCACCTATTTATCGCCACACCTGTATATATGTTTCGGTATATAGAATAGGCTTACATTTATACATTTAGATTTATTCCTTGCATATTTATTTATTTTGTAACCATTGTAATTGTCGCGATAAATAAAGTATTTTCTTTCTTTCTTTCAATGTAGTTTTTAAAAATCCAACCCGTATTCAGAAAAAATCCTGAGAGTTAATTAATCTTTTTGGTTCTTGTTGGGGGTTATCGCTCGCCACCATCTGTCGCTCCCAGTACTCGGCCGAGTAATTCGACTGAATCAATTAATTGGTTTCGCTGTGTACGCCGAACAACTTCTTCCTACGTACACAGGCATTGTAAGAATACTTGTCGCCACCGTCTTGTATCTTTTTTGTCATCTTGTATGGGGATTTGAGCTAAATTGTATTTACAGTTATACCTATATTCATTTTTAACCGACTTCAAATAAGGAAGGCGCGGTGGTGTCTCGGTTGTAAGAACGCGTACCTTAAATCCTACAAAGGTCGGTTCAAACCCACCCGGCATGTACCCCCCATGAGAAATACTTTCTTAAGTACATTTGTCATAGATTTACAACACCACCATTCCCGTGCCTCGGAGAGCACGTTAAGCCGTCGCGTCGGTCCCGGTGCAATTAATGCCAACTTGTGGAATCGTTAATAAATTTCCATAAAAAATAGACATCATATCCTCCCCAAGCCGTCTGGCCAGCGTGGCGAGTGTAGGCCAAATTCTCCAGTACTGGAAGGCCCATCTCCAGCAGTGGAGGTCTAGGAATGTGGAATGAATGAACCGACTTTAAAAAAGGAAGAGGTTATCAATAAGACTATGTTTTTTACGTTATTACTCCGCCAATTATGAATTGAATTTAATGATTCTTTTTTGTTTGGTATTCTTGGGTAGGTTTTTCAGACGTGGTCTCATATAAATTTTATTGAAATTGATTCTGAGCTTTTAGAGAAAATAAATATATATGTATTTATATATACAAAAAAAGTTTTGGTTTGAGGTTCCAAAGCTTTTTGGTTTTTTTTAACTGTCATTACAGAAACATTAGGCAAGAACAATGACAATTGTATGTATTTGTAATAAGGTTTTGATGGTTATTTTACATTATTAATACCTATTTTTAAAGAAAAAACTACCTATTATATATAAGAATAATAAACTTAAAAATACACTAAACATTTAAAAAACAATTAATTTTAAAGAAAAAAGTCGGTATACGGGCGAAACTTTTACGTGACAACGACTTTGAGCAGTAAAATAATTTTAATGTGAATATTTATTCGTATAGTAGGAAGAAGGATGAAATAATAGTAACAATTTAAAACATTTATTTATACAAAGAATTATATTTAAAACATTAATTTATACAAAGAATCTCGCACTGAATTTCATATTAACAAAATTTTATTTTTACCTTTACACATACATACGTATTTATATACAAATATACATACAATAACTTGCAATACATTTGCGTACAATGAAACAGCGTTTACTACAACTTGTTCCTATCTGAGTGATTTTGTTGAGGATAGGGCGATGATAGGAGAAATATGAAATGAAAGGAAGTGTTTCTGCTGTAATGTGCCTAGAAAATGTCAAGTCAATGTCTTTCACTTTTTATGTCTGTCTCTCTCGCTCTTAGGCGGGCTAACCATGCCCGAGTGGAAGGGACGCGTGCCTCTCACTCGCTCTCATTGTGAGCGCATAACGTGAGCGGAGCGTAACGCAGTTTCTTGAAGTGTCACCCGGCAAACCAATTTATAAGACGTTGTCACGTCAAAAACAATAACCGACTTCAAAACTATACCTACATGTACAAACTTAATCTAAAAAGTAAAAAATAATATTTTAATTACTGAGACTTATAAAATCTCGGTTTTCTTGCAAGACCTGTATGTTGGTACTATTTGTATTGTTTTTCGCGATACTTTTAATGGCTTTTTGTCACGTTTTACAAACTTACGTTTCTGTTTAATTTAGTTTTTGTTACGTTCGATTCTTAGACGCTTTTATTTCTTTGCATACGATTATCTGTTAGTAAAAGTAAAGTATCATCACGACCGTTTCCCTTTCGGGGTGGTCAGAAACCACGCTTATAAATAAGCGGATTCACATTTAGCCAACATTACTATAGGCCAATCATGACAAGTGGCAAGCTCGTCGATGTCTCCAGCGTACGAAACTCGAGAAATATCACAAATAATTTAAATGTATTTATTTACATTAATAAATATTTTTGTGTCCCGACCAGGAATCGAACCCGGTACCTCCAAGTCTAAATCCACGGACATAACCGCTAGACCACGGAGGCAATTATCTGTTAGTAATAATGTATATATTAATTTATATATTATAATTTGTATTTAGTATCATCAATATCATCATTCATCATGCATCATGACCACAGAGTCCTAAACCTCCACTGTTGGAGATAGACCTTCCAGAAAGCCTGGAGAACTTGCTCTACACTCGCCACGCTGGTCAGATGAGTTGGCGAGGGTCTGATGTCAATCTATTAACGATTCCACAAGTTGGTATTAGTGAAACAGTAGGCACAGGAACAGAAGTGTTGTATATTTTTTTATGCCGGTTTGACTTGGGCATGACGGCAATTCGAGCCTGATCCCGAAACGTGTGGATACACTTTACTGGGTTTATCGGCGCGAACGGTGGATACTTCCCCGCCCCGGCAGAGAATCGGCAAATTACCACCATCAGTCCGCCTAACATTAGAAGAATACATTCGATTCAGTGACAAAGCTCGGCCCGCCATACACAATGCCATGTTGGTAACAACACTGATGTATGGAAGCGAAACGTGGATATGTCAGAATACGCATGAAAGTAGGGTTAATGCAGTAGAAATGAGATCGTTACGTCGGATATGCGACGTCGGACCGCATACGTAACGTCGACATACGGAAAAGAGTAGGTTTAATTTAATTTTAATTTCTAATTTTTATTTTGTTTTAAATATTATTATAACTATGCCATTAGAGTTAAGACAGTAGCGTTTTGATTTATATGTATTTTGTAAATACATTAGTATTGAGTTGTTCAGTTTATATCATGTTTAATTTTTATATAGCTTCATATAATTGTATAAACTTTTAAATGTATCTGACGTGTAAAAGTGCTTGTAATATTGCCAATTTACTGAATAAATTAATTTGAATGGAATTTACGAGTATTGATTACCTACAATTACTTGTATATTAACGTCTATTTTCAACGCGTTTTTTTTTCTTTGTCATTTAGGCCGAACCGTTGAAATCTCAGCAGATGGTATTCATCAATATGCGGTGCTGTGTAATTATGTGACGGCAAACATTGAAAACGCACCCGAGCGTGCGTGGCGATGGTGGGATTCTATCCGCGCTATTCCATTGCTGTGCACGCGTATCCAATAAAAATCCTATACATACGAGAGCTGCCCATAAAACTTTTATTTTATTTTTATACTACCGCGGCATGTGACCTTGTCCCCACCTGATGGTAAGTGGCGCGCAGGGTCCATGCATGTTAGCAACTGGAATCAGACACTCATGACTGACATCAGTCCCTAACACTATGCCGGCTTGACTGGGCATGACGGCAATTTAAGCCTGACCCGAAACGTGTGGACACTTTACTGGGCAAATTACCACCATCAGTCCGCCTACCACCTATTTATTGTTCTCATACATACATATCTTCACGCCAGATCCCTTGCGGGGTAGGCAGAGACAATTGAGCGCCATTTGACACGATCACGACATACTTCTTTCGCTTCGTCGACATTCATTAACCTCTTCATACATGCCCTTTGGTTACGAAGACTTTTTAATGCACCTTCAGTCAGTGTTTTATTTATTTGATCGTGATATGTGAGTCTCGGTCTGCCAGGGCCTCTTTTACCTACAACTTTCGCATTATATATCTGGTTCGTGAATCTTTCATCGCTCATCCTTTCAACATGCCCGAACCATCGTAGCATACCTTTCCTTATTTTTGTCCCTATGCTTTTCTCGTTGAAATTATGTGCCATTTACAATGATGTCAAATGCCATTTTTTACTTTCAATGAGAAATAATATTGTAAGCTTGACATAGTGATATTTATACAACAATATACACCGCTTGAAACAAGACTTACTTAAAAATATTAAATTGAATTAAATTAAAGAAAATCCTTATGAACAACTGTTTTTGACAACTCAATAAATGTTTTTTTAACATGCATAAATGATTATATTGATTGATAAAAAAAAATGAAAATATTGATAAGACTAATGTTATTTTTACTATACGTATATTACTGTGAATTTATGTTATTTGGAAAATATTATATATAATATAATCCCCAGAAATGATACAAGATGATGCGTGCAGCAGTGGTGATTAGGTTGCGCAGTCTGTTCTACGTGTTTATATTCTTTGACTTGCCACGATGGTCGCAATCGACCGGTTGGCCACCACTGCTATATATTAATAATATTTAATAATAATAAAAAAATAGAAAAAGTAACAACTGTATCCATATTAGTATCTACGACCGGAGTAATACCCAAAACACTACATGACAGCCTCAAAACTATTAACGTAGACCAGCACACATACAT
Source organism: Tinea semifulvella (assembly GCA_910589645.1). Lineage (NCBI taxonomy): Eukaryota > Metazoa > Arthropoda > Insecta > Lepidoptera > Tineidae > Tinea > Tinea semifulvella. The sequence continues at coordinate 8,376,784 of OU342618.1, read as the reverse complement.
ACAATTGCAAAAAGCTACAATCCTTAATACTTGCCGTATAGTCAGAAAGTTTGGAGTTAAAGAAGCATGATGCTCACTTGGCCGAGGCCCGTGAACATCATTAGGTAAACCGGTTAAATACCGAGATTTTTTAAGAATACACATTACATAGTAATAAATTATTTATTGTACAAAACCAAAACAATTCCAGTTACATAGGCGAGCTTAATGCCGAAAATGCATTAACCCAACTACCAACTAACCTTTGTGACTGAGATATGCAATAAGCGGATATGTACCTATATGAATATTTAATCTCTGGTCTTCCTATGATGACGCACGCCCAAGTATTGGGGAGAAGGGAAACTAGTGATCTTATTGTTTTGGTTTGGTACTGGCGCATGTGGTGTTGACGTTTAAGTGCTGCCATATGTACGACAAAAACATAAACATTACTTGTATTTGTACTGTTTTTTAGACTTTTAGCATCGTATGACAGTTTCTAAGTAAAAAAAGTATTACATAATATTGTCTCTGAACTGGCAAATAGTCCTATTTCAACTTTTAGGAAAAAAAAATATATATGCTAATTGTTGTGGATAAAGTGTTTCTTTTTTTATATTATACTAGCACGACATGTGACCTTGGGCCCACCTAATGGTAAGTGGCGCGCAAGGTCCATGAATGTTAGCAACTGAAGTCAGACACTCACGACTGACATCAGTTTTTTATAACCTAACACTATGCCGGCTTGATTAAATGCTTTTTCACACTTCGCTTGAAGGACTCCAAGTTATAGGAAAGTGGAAACACAGAGGCTGCAAGAGCATTTCACATCTTTATCGTGCGACAGATGTAGGAGTCCCCAAATTTATACGTACGCGAAGGGATGGTGACTACGGTATGTGGGTGCATATTTTGACCTGTGCGTGTGGTTCGGTTGCGGAATAGAGAGGGAGGGATTAACATATTTAAAATCTTAGAAGTCTCTATGACAGAAGGTTGTCATAGAGACGACTGTCAATATCAAGATTTTGGAAAAAGTCCTAATTTCTGTTGTGTATTTTTATTGTATTTATTTTACCATATTTCGGCCTTTATTTCTCCACACTAATTGTCAGTGTGGCGTAAAGAACCAAGAAAAAATAAATAAAAAAATAAATTTACCAATTATATATATCTCTCCTTTCACATACTCACATACATTGCTTAAATTCTGTTTGTTTTATTTTAATGTGACATCTTTTTTTTAGCAGCGCGAAGCTGAAGTCTGTTTTGAAAAAGGAAGAATGTCAAAATCTGACAACACGGACAGGTGACGTCTTAAATATGTGCAAGGCAAAGGATGTCGATTACAGCCTTGGCCGTATTTAATACAATCGTTACAGTATGGTAAGAACGCACCTCGGACTCAAACCATATCCATTGCGTTTTAACACTTTTTTAACATATGACAATTCCTGTTCCAAATCATAAGCCCTATTATTAGTGACGTCACAAGAGATCTCAAGTGGACATGCTAAACTTTTTTTAATTATTATCCACCATGCTAATCTACTCCTAATATAATCTAATGTTTTTCTTTTATTATTTGTATTTGTCACCTGTGTTTCTCTCTCACAGCCAGTTGCAGAAAGGATAATTAAAATAATATATGATCTATATTTTGATATACGCCACGTGATTGGTGGTTTGTCACTTTGGTTATTGCAGCCAATTACGTGCCTCATAGGCATACGTTAAACATGTAATTTCTGCAACTCGTCGTTAATATTATAACAAACTATTCTAATTATGCATATGTATATAATATCCGTGGAGAGCGCGGAGAACAAACATATCAATACTCAAGAAGCTCAAAGTCACTACTCTCTTCCTGTGTCCTTAAGTATTTTGGTCATATAGCCTGTAAAAGCTTTGTCAACCTAGAAAGGCTGGAAAAAAGTATCATCACGACCGTTTTCCTTCCGGGGTAGTCAGAAACCACGCTTATAAAGAAGCGAATTCACATTTAGCCAAATTTACTATAGAATCATGACAAATGGCAAGCTCGTCGATGTTGTCGTCGAAGGCTGGAAATCAAAGCAAAATTAAAGGCAAGAGAACCCGTGGCCGGAGCCCGATACGCTGCTGGTTAGACCAGATCCGCATCACACTTTACAGTCCATGAAGCCCTGCACGCCGCCGTAAGCAGACTGGCGCAGAATGGCGCAGCATCGTCCGGGACAAAGTGATCCGAGGAGGGGGTCACGACCCCCAGCATTGAGGAAAACAAGGAGGAGAAGGAGGATATAATATAAAATCTTCTTGGCGTATGTTATATTGTTAAAATATGTAATAATATATTTTTATTCTTGAAAAATAATTAAATAAACAATCTTACTTTTTTTTAAATCTGGTAGCTCTATTCTATTCCCATCAGGGTTGCCGCTAACTTATGTCTCCTAATAAATATCAGTAAACTATCTTTGAGAATTAGAAGCATCTGGTGAGAGTCGCTCTAAACATGTTTTGATTTATCCGTTGTAACTTGCACTTGTTTAATCTTTGTGTGAGAACTTTAAATTATTTTTATTTATACAATCTACATTAGTCTAAGACAAGCCACAAAATTTTCCACTCGCTCAGTAGTTATCTAGCTGATCAGTAGGGGTCTTGACGGGACACTGTGCCTTTAACAAACATCTCTATATTCTGAACATTACAGATAGCCCACTGTGTAGAGGATGCATGGCGGAGGAGGAGACGGCCGCGTATGTGTTCATGGAGTGCGACAGTATGGCTGCGCCTAGACTAAGGTTCCTCTAGACTGCGAGGACTCTTCCGGAGGTCTGCAGGAACGTAACGGGTCTCCTGACTCCACTGAAGGAGTAAAGGCCACGCACAGTGGTCCAATAGAGACTAAGTGCGGAAAAGCCACCGTAATCACAATCACAATAGTGATCTAGCTAGTTCAAATCACGTGTTGTTTTGCGTAACATGTTATCTGAGTTCTACTGTATTTCTTTAGTTTTCGTTCTAAATCTTGATAGCATGAGCTAAAATAACTACTCCCGCGCGAACTACTTCGGCTAATATTTTTGCTGACTACTAAAACGCAAAGATACTTGCAACTAGTTCGCAGCGATGATGACACAAGGCGAGTTTACAAGCTGCTAGCTGACATGCACCTTGTAAACTAGCCCCGTGTCATCGGTGCTTAAGGCTAATAAGCGTCTTAAGCCAGGATTGTTCATCAAGATCAATGAGAGCTATGCAACTGAGCACTCTTATACAACACCAAAACGTCTGTAAGCATGGCGTTCAAATTAGGGAGAAAAGACTACAGACCAGTTCTGTATCTGAACAATGAGCAGTTGGAAATATAGATAGATAAATTATTTGTTGCACAATAAATAAAAACGTTTTTAAATGAACATTTGGAAGCTTAATGTCTAGTGTCATTTTCGAACAGCCACAAGTAACCTTTAGGATAGTGAGAAGGGATTCTGATATTAAATAACAAATTTTTTTAGTAAATATTTTTGTAAAGATAACCTGGAAATTGTGCAGTCTTTCAGACACGTCGGCCATATAGTATCTGAAGACCTTAAAAACAATTTAGATGTTGAGAAAAAGAGAGAGACGTTCAAGGAGGCTCTTTAAGTGCCGTATTGTTAAAATCAACATGTTTAGCACATACTGCCGGTCTGCGTACACTACGCAGCTATAGTGGAGCTACATAAGGGAGTCGTACAGAGTTCCAGTATAACGATGCCTTCAGAATTCTGATTCGGCTAACCAGATGGTGTAGTGCATCCGCAATGTTTGCAATGGTAGACGCAGCAATTAGCTTCTGTATGGCATATTTTTAGGACAACATAATTGTCATTCAAAAACAAATAATCAAAGGTAATAAGCACTGTTCTATGCCCAAAAACAATGGTCCTCCAAATTATTTTATATATAGTATATTAATTACTAACATAGTATTAAAGATTCCATTTTTTCTAACACTTTTATATGTCCGAAATAAATATTATTATTATTAAAAGGGGTTTAACGTTCGCATATACATAGATAACAATAAAGTAAAAATTATTATAAATGTTTTTGTTTTTTTCTACGTCTAAAATTAAAGTCAAATACAAAATATCTTTATTCACGTAAACCTATTACAGGCATTTATGCAACTTCATTAATTTAATTATTGTGAATGATTCTACTACTGCTAGTGGAAGACTAAGCAGCAAAGTGGTCTAATAAGTAAGCTGTTAGCAGAAGACCAGCAGCTTAGCATTAGTGTAAGGGAAGAGAGGAAGACAAATTTCTAAGCATTGCATGGATTCACCGTGCGGGTGCCGGGTCCATCGTGTGTGGGTAAGAGATGAGAAGAATGATGTCTCGGGCTTGCGACCGACAATAGGCTGGTTTAAGAAAAGGAGGCCTCCTTTTTGCTTCACGGATAACACCAAGGACTTTGTCATGTCGGCGTGATTAATAGCCTTTTCTAGAAGAGTAACGCACCCTACAAGTGTGTGTCTAGCAGTTCCTATGCCAGCACCACACAATGCACAGTTCTTTTCGTTAGCTTTTCCCCACCTTACCAGATTACTCTGATCCGGGAGGGACATTTGAAAAGCGTTTAGGTAGAACTTTAGCAACGCCGGAGACCAATCGTACATTACTGTGCGCTGGAGGGATGCAAAAATCGCCCAAAGTTAGACAGTCATTTTGAACTTCTAGAGTCATCGCGTGCACTCTGTATTCATGCTCTTCATCTTTCCTGAGGAAGGATTTTATAACCTCTTTGTCACTTTCTTTTTTCTTTCAGCCAATGCCTCTTTTGTCAGTCTGGGCACCTGTCATGAATTTCTTGAAGAATAGTAGTCTCGGTTCCATATCTGAAATATGTCCAAAATGTCCGAAATTTTATTTCCCATGAAGACTACAATTCTCTAACACACTCTTAAAATATTTTTTTTTTTTAGATTATATTTAAAAAACTAACCTTGCAATAACAGTTACTGTTTTAATTTTGAATTAAATTCAAAGAAAAAAAATATTTTGCCAGCCCTATTATTGTGTCCACATACAAGCACGGTGGTAGAGCTCTTCGCCAAATGTTTGTTTCTCTAGCTAGGGCAACAGATTTTAGTATTGCAGTCGTTGACCTAATCAATGGATCAGGGCATTCGTTAGAATTTAATAATTGCGAAACAGTGTGTGGTGCAAGAGATCTTTTGTTTTAGATTGTGTTTACTCGATTATTTATTTATTTAAATCTTTATTCCACAAAGTACAAAGGCGGACTTAATGCCGCTAGGTATTCTATGACAGTCAAACCTTCGGAACAACAAAAGCAATTAAACAATGAAAGGTAGGTGTAATTACAGGCTTAATTAGACAATATAATGACATATATAAATTAATACATACTTAGATACCTAAATAAATAATATTTACATATACTAATACTACATGCAAATACATACATAAAAATAATAATAATATACATACATATTATACATATATATGGGTTCAAGACTCTTTAAGCAGTGGAAGTTGGAGCGAGAGGAGTTCCAGCAAAATCTTTGCATCACTTACTGAAAGAATTGGGCCTAAGCAGGTCTGCCGGCAATACATTTATGGAACGAGCTTCCAAGACGGCATTAACGGAATCATACAGTATTTGGTTGGGTAGGGAGAGGAGTAGAATGGCGGATGGTAAGCGTATTATCGCGCAATAAAAAAAAAGGAAGGCCTCCTTTTCATAAACCAGCCTATTGTCGGTCGCAAGCCCGAGACACCATTCTTCTCATTTCTTACCCACACACGGCGGGGATTTACAACGGAACCACCACCGCGCTGTTTTTGCTATATATATATATATATATATACTCGTACGAGATACGAGTATAGAATGCAAATACAGTCCGCTGATGCCTTTTGTTCGCGTACGGTCCGGGTCTTTGACATAATCATAATTAGTTAGAGGGTTCTGGATCAGGCGCGAACAGATTGCTTTAAATGCCGGGAACCTTACATTAGTCATTGATTGTATTATTTGGATAAGTGCGTGCTTGGCTGCCTTCACAATGACCGCCTTATGTTCGTGTTAAACTTTTATTTCCCTTTGTTAATGCTTCGTATCTGCCTGTACTAAACTTGAACACTGGGAGGCAAAATAAACCACCATACGTATTATATTAGGTCCTTACATATGTAACTGACGTTTTGACGAACTTGCCACTTTGATCATTTATTTATTTTATTTAAAAACTTTATTGCAATATGTACAAGAGGCGGGCTTAATGCCGCTAGGCATTCTCTAGCAACCAACCTTTGGGACAATGAAACGATTTGTGTTGTGAGGTAGGTGCAACCATTAAATAGATTAATATGGATCGGATGGCTCCACTGAAGGAGTAAAGGTCACGCACAATGGCCCAATAGAGACTAAGTGCGGAAAAGACACTGTAATCACAATCACACAGATAGATTAATAGGTAATTCAAAGGTATAATATTTGATTATTATAATTGATGAAAAATTTAAAAGTTGTTTATTTATTTATTGTTGTTTTGTAATTCTGTTTCATTTGTAAATCTGATATAGCTGAGATTCCTTTCTTAGTCAGCTTAAACATTAACAGGTCACTGAAATTTGCTAAGCTGCTAGTCTTCCACTAACAGGAGTAGAATCATTCAAAATAATTTAAATTATGACGTGTCACAAATGCCTGTAATAGGTTTACGTGAATAAACATATTTTGACTTTGAATTTGATCTCAAATATCTGGCGTTTGGTTAAGAATTGAAATGTATTTCAAATTTAGGCTTGTGTATTTGCGTTTTGAATTTGGTAAAAACCGTATAAAGTAAAATATTGCTAAAGCTACTGTAAAATAAACACGGTACGTTTTTGGTACCAACGTTTTCGTTCTGGTAATTTTGATTTTGATTTGGAGACCCTAGTTGACAATGAAGAATTGAAGATGAATGGAAGCAGATCCATTGCAAACCACGTCAGAGTTAGCGGCAGGCTTCGGTGTAACAGACAGCCGCTTGGTTGCTGCGATTAGAATGTCTCCAACACCCACTATACTCCTCAGACCTTGCTCCAAAAGATTTCAACTTTTTTCGCAATTTGTATAATTCCTTGCAACGAAAAAAAAAATTCTGATGGGGTAGTGCAAACACCTTCAAGCATTTTATTAGATCTCGCTCGCTAATTTTCTTCAGCAATGGAATCAATTAACTACCTATAAAATGGGACCCCATTCTTGGAAAGATTTGAACCTGCCTCGTATATAATTATTTTAATGGTGTAGTTAAGCGGTTATGAAACTTTTTGGCGACAGAACCTTTCTAGCTTGTTTATTTTTTTTTAATTCAAGATATTTCACGACGTCGGGTTTTTTTTAAATTAATATGTAGTCGGTTATTAAAATAGAGATTATGTTTAGTGAAAAAAACAAAAAATGCACATATGGCATTTGAAAGAAAAAAAAACAATTTTATTTGCCACATATCAATAAACACAACTTAAACAAATAAAGCCTGGTAGTATACACAATATGTGTCGTGACAAATAAGGAATCAGCTCAGCACTGTGACTTTGAACCACAGCGCTGATTTAGCAGGCGCAGCGACGACTTGTCGTTTGATGCGGACTCTTTAAATTACTACCGGAATAATCAGAGACAACTTGATCTTGGGGTAAAATTTTATTTTGTTAAATTCCATGTGGACAGTTAATTGTGCTTCCGAGTGTACCCACAACATATTGAGAAAAGTTTGGGTTCCAATTTCAATATTATATGAGTTCCCAAACGATAACAAATATTATAATTGGTTGACTCTACATATATTAGTCCGAAATTAAAAACCTAACAAGGAAGCACGTTCCTTTGGGGGTTTTACGTGTTTAACCGTTAAATCAGACATATCGAAAAAATTGAAGTCATCACAACTGTATCCCTTTCGGGGTGATTAGAAACCACGCTTTTAAAGAAGCGGATTCACATATTTTTTTTACACTAGCACGACATGTGACTTTGCGTCCACCAAATTAAAATAAAGAAATTAGCGTACAGAAAATGTTGGTGGTCTCACACTAGGCCTTTTAGGCTCGACATAAGGGAGCCATGATAGTTTTGCGTTAAAAATTAGGCCAAGTTACCTTAGAAACTTAACTAATGTATATAATATGTAGTAAATGATAATACAACATACATACATACATATCTTCACGCCAGATCCGGGTAGGCAGAGACAATTGAGCGCCACTTGACACGATCATAATCATAAATATGATAATACAACGTAAATAAATAAATAATAAGGATATATAGAATAGGTAATTATGAATAAATAAAATAGTGTAAGTATGATATATAAATAAGGATTACTAAGGGATTGAGGGCTACACGCTAAACCACGGCCAGAAAAGTCTTTCAAAGTTTCTTCATAGTCTAGACCCCTTGAAACTCACTAAACATACGTTTGGCCTTAAAGACAGTTGAGATTACTAATTCTGTTTTCAATGACCGCAGCAGTAATCGAACCCGGTACCTCCGAGTCTAAATCCACGGACTCAACTGTTAGACCACGGAGGCAGTCCTGAGTTAGTAGTCAGTCAGTAGTGTTACAGACTGGCATCAGTCCCTAACACTATGCTGGCTTGACTGGGCATGACGACAATTCGATCCCGAAACGTATGGCTACACTTTACTGGGTTTATCGGCACGAACTGTGATTACTTTCCCATCCCAGCAGGCTGGGCAATTTACCACTATTATTACCGCCTACCCCCTATTAAATTTAGCCAACTTTACTATGGATACTATTCCGAAATAAAAGCATTTTATTTATTTATTTATAATTTGCTGAAAATCGATGTTTTTATATTAATATATATTTTTTTAGTATATTCTCACGATGGATGATTAACGAAATGATAGGAAAGGCAAAGAGATCTATTCACTATAATCTGTCATTTTCATGTGGCAACGACAATGTAACGCACCAGCAACGACAACCGGTGTGCCTAGGCTTTAAGGCCTTTTATCAAAATAAATCACATCGAAGCGTATTCAATTTCCGGAATGAAATGAAAATGTCCATACAGATTTTCCACACAAAATATCTCGAAAAGATATAATTTTAAAATTCGTAGCCTATTAAAAATTAATCAACGTAAAAACGGAATGCTTTACCATCTAGTGTGTTTCCCCATTCCTATAACCGCCTCCGTGGTCTAGTGGTAACAAAAGTTGCCGTGAACTCAGGAGGTCGTGGGTTCGATTCCCACCGGGGGCAAGTTGTACATTGTATAATTTGTCTCGGTCTGGGTGTTTATATGTGTAATATGTATATATTTAAAAAAAGAAGTATAATATGTAGTTTATCAACCATCTAGTTTCCGTAACACAAGCCTCGTAGCTTACCACGGAAATTAGATAGCGCTGTGTGACCTGTCTGGAAATATTTATTTATTTATTTATAACCTGAAGTCCTACAAGCGTAGTGTGCAAAAATATGAATAGGTCGGCATAGGCGTAGGGACTGATAACGGTCGTCACAGGCTGGCGTCAGTTCTTCCCATTCTTCGCGTACAGCTTATCACTAGATGGGCTAACTGCGAGTGCCCGGTAGCTCTAATGAGGTATGGACTTTTATACAATCACGTTAACACATTGCCTGAATCAATTTTATTCTATTTATAAAGAACTGCCTCCGTGGTCAAGCGGTTTAGACTCGGAGGTACCGGGTTCGATTCCTGGTCGGGACACGAAAAAATATTTATTTATGTAAATAAATACATTTAATTAATATTTAATTTATTGGTGATATTTCTCGAGTTTGGTACGCTGGAGATATCGACCGGCTTGCCACTTGTCATGATTCTCCTATAGTCATTACAGCCCTCTAGAACACAGCGTCCTAGACCTCCACTGCTGGAGATGGGCCTTCCAGAACTTATATCTGGAGAATTTGGTCTACACTCGCCACGCTGGCCAGACGGGTTGGCGAGTGTATGTATTATCATTTATGATAATAATATGTATTCTAATTATATATAATGATAGTATGTAGTCTATTTAGTGTATACCTACTGATTAGTATATAGTTCTGTATATAGTATATTAGATTTAGTATTTAAGTTTAATTTAATTTGTTTTTTTTTTGCACAGACCTAAATGCTCCTATTATATTTTGCACCTGCCTCACATAACAAATTCCCTAAATTGTCCCTAAGGTTTTCTAGTAAGAATGCCTTATTAAGTTCGCCTATGTACCTAGTGCATACATACATACATACATATCTTCACGCCAGATCACTTGCGGGGTAGGCAGAGACAATTGAGCGCCATTTGACACGATCACGACATACTTCTTTCGCTTCGTCGACATTCATTAACCTCTTCATACATGCCCTTTGGTTACGAAGACTTTTTAATGCACCTTCAGTCAGTGTTTTATTTATTTGATCGTGATATGTGAGTCTCGGTCTGCCAGGGCCTCTTTTACCTACAACTTTCGCATTATATATCTGGTTCGTCAATCTTTCATCGCTCATCCTTTCAACATGCTCGAACCATCGTAGCATGCCTTTCCTTATTTTTGTCCCTATGCTTTCCTTCATACCAACCCTTTTCCGTATTTCGACGTTACGTATGCGGTCCGCCAAAGTGACGCCATAGTGCATAAAATAAATAAATAAATAAAGGGAAACGGTCGTGATGATACTTTACTTTATAAAGAAGTTGGGATATAAAATGCAGCGCTAGTAATGTAAGAGCACATTATGCCGGAACATTTATAGCGTACAAGCAATATTTAAAGAACAATACGTCGTTAAACCCGCTTTGGTACAAATGACAGACGCCATGTTAACTTTATTCCAACTTATTTGCATGAGAAGGGAATTTCTTACAAAGAGAAACGTTTAAAATTTACATTGAGCGTTCGAACCCCAACATACACCAATGCAAAATACACTTTTCTTGATCTACGATTGATCGTTGTGGTGCAGTTCTGTATATGTTTTATTTTGTAAATCTGATATAGCGGGGTATTCCTTGCAGATTCCTTTCTCAGTCAGATTAAACATTAGCAGGTCACTGGAATCAACTGCTGGTCTTCTGCTAACAGCTTACTTATTGAACTACTTTGCTGCTTAGTCTTCTACTAGCAGGAGTAGATACATTCAAAATAATTAAATTAATGACGTTTCATAAATGCCTGTAATAGGTTTACGTGAATAAAGATATTATTTGACTTTGAAGAGAAATGTTTAAAATTTACATTGAGCGTTCGAACCCCAACATACACCAATGCAAAATACACTTTTCTTACGTATGTACATTAGTTGTAGATTTTTACGAATTTAAGACTCTACGCAGTGAAAGTTGGTGCGAGAGAAATTCCAGCAAAATCTTTGCACCACTTATTTGCAAGAAGGCTGATTATCTTTAGACATGTTTAACGTATGCCAATGAGGCACGTCATTGGCTAAAATGACATGGCGCGTATATCAAAATATATATGATACGAGTAGATTATTTTATTCATTATTTTTGCTACTGGCCGTTACTGAAACATATATATATATATATATACTAATAAATAAAACAGGTTTATGAATATAAATAAAATAAATATGTCAGTGACAAAGCTCGGCTCGCCATACACAATGCCATGTTGGTACCAACACTGATGTATGGAAGCGAGACGTGGATATGTCAGAATACGCATGAGAGTAGGGTTAATGCAGTAGAAATGCGGTCGTTGCGGCGGATATGTGGCGTCACTTTGGCGGACCGCATACGTAACGTCGAAATACGGAAAAGGGTTGGTATGAAGGAAAGCATAGGGACAAAAATAAGGAAAGGCATGCTACGATGGTTCGGGCATGCTGAAAGGATGAGCGATGAAAAATTGACGAACCAGATATATAATGCGAAAGTTGTGGGTAAAAGAGGCCCTGGCAGACCGAGACTCACATATCACGATCAAATAAATAAAACACTGACTGAAGGTGCATTAAAAAGTCTTCGTAACCAAAGGGCATGTATGAAGAGGTTAATGAATGTCGACGAAGCGAAAGAAGTATGTCGTGATCGTGTCAAATGGCGCTTAATTGTCTCTGCCTACCCCGCAAGGGATCTGGCGTGAAGATATGTATGTATGATGAATATAATAAGTAGATATATTAAAAAAAAAAATTTAGAGTTGTTTCTAAAATTTATTTTTTTTACTTAAAAAAAACTCCTTAAATAGTTGTATATTATGTTTAGCCTAAGGGAACTTATTCGATGGCTTACAGCCCGCCTAACATAGGGTGAAACTGAAGACAAGGCAGCAAAAAGTGTCACAACTGGACGTGATAAATCGCCTAAATCGTCGACATCGAGCTGAGCTAGCATTGACCTAATGTTTTTTATTAGCTAGGTTATTTTGTTCTATAAAAATATGATGCATTTGCCCGAAACTCCTTTCAGCTAGTGTTACCCGATCTTGGTCACTACGCCAATTCCGAATCCAGTAATCAATAGGTTTCGACTCCGGGAAAAATCGCCCGATGTCGCCAAGGATATTGTAAGTGTCGTGTGTCGTGATTTGTAAAAACTTTTAAAAGTGATAAGTGGGTAGGTTTACATTTACCGCCCAGTTTGTACGAGACTACACCGCATAGCTTTAGTCGACCCGTGACCACGGCCAATGCAACTTGGCTGAAACGTCGAAAGAAATATGTCTCTAAGGTAAATCGCGTAAAGACCCGTTAAAATTATAAAAACTATTACGAATAAATTAGTTTTCATGTTTCGATCTAATTAAGAAATCTCATTTGTCCCAACGGTCAACAATCAGAGAATGCCATAATAACCTTGTATATGTAAGTGCAATAAAATTTTAGATAAAATAAATAATTAATAAATAAACAATTTAATAAACATTTCGAAAAAATTACATGTAGCCTATTAGTTGTTCTGATGTCCCGGTGCGAATTGCGTTGTACTCGAATATAGGTCAATGACTGACTGACAGTAATTTGTACGGATCTTTATAGTTTGCAATTTATTTGAAACTCGGCGGGTTAGATTTATATCGGCCCTAGATTGGCGCAAGGGGGCACGCGAGGTTTGGGGTGTCTACCCTGAAACTACTAAATATCAAAGTCTAGATAGATAGATAAACTCTTTATTGCACAAAAAATAAACTGCGTCCGTGGTCTAGCGGTTAAGTCCGTGGATTTAGACTCGGAGGTACCGGGTTCGATTCCTGGTCGGGACACAATAATATTTATTAATGTAAATAAATACATTTAATTAATATTTAATTTATTTGTGATATTTCTCGAGTTTGGTACGCTGGAGACATCGATAAGCTTGCCACTTGTCATGATTGGCCTATAGTAAAGTTGGCGTAATGTGAATCCGCTTATTTATAAGCGTGGTTTCTGACTACCCCGAAAGGAAAACGGTCGTAATGAATAATGAATGATTGGGTAGGGGGTGGAGTCAATAATAGTGTTGAGTATAGTGGTTTTATTTTATTTTATATAAAAATTGGCCTCTTAACCTAGCTTATTCATCTTAAACCCGATTTTTCTTCTCCTTTCTTTCCCACACAGGAATTTCTAAGCTTGTCTTCTCTTTATCATAGAATAGGTTTTATTGCAATATCACATTTTCTGTAATAATCTAGTTCAATACCAACTGTAGACCTTACGTTTAATGACTAATTTTTAGAGCAGTTAATTTAGGACCTTATATTGTTGTAACTATGTATCTTGCAAATAAAAAATATATTTCATTCAAATAGAACGTCTGGGCCCTGATTCCAGCGCCTTCGACATGCATGTCCGCTCGATTTGCTCGAATGAAACTGACAGTTTTCTATGGAGATCTGTCGCTTTTCATTCGACATTCGAACCGACACGTAAGTCGAAAGCGCCAGAATTAGATCCCTAATCTTACAGATTCGTGATTTCAGAGTAGGCTCAAGTACAGAAGCAATATTGGCGTTTTATACATTATAACCGTTACTTATACCGTATCGACCATAATATAAGTTGTCGTAAAATTTTATATACACAATATTATGTTTAGAAAATATGTACCTACAAAATTGAAAAACGTAACAAGAAAACAGCAGTGATTGTTTTTGTTTTATATGTGGAAAAAAAAAAGTAAAATATTATCACGACTGGCGGGGAAATCTTAGAATATTTACTGGTTCAAGATATCTTGCTTATTTATTATCAAAGTCAAAAGTCAAAATATCTTTATTCACGTAAACCTATTACAGGCATTTATGAAACGTCATTAATTTAATTATTTTGAATGATTCTACTCCTGCTAGTAGAAGACTAAGCAGCAAAGTGGTCCAATAAGTAAGCTGTTAGCAGATGACCAGCAGCTTAGCAGATTCCAGTGACCTGTTAATGTTTAATCTGACTGAGAAAGGAATCTGCAAGGAAAACTCAGATATATCAGATTTACAAAATAAAACATATACAGAACTACACCACAACGATCAATTAATAATAATATAATTATTAATAAATAAATTATTTTTGGCGAAGGAGTTGGTTTGCGTTGAATATCTATTCAAAATGCTGATCACGTTCACACCGTCAAACAAGGGAAATGGATGAAAGAAATGAGACAGCGCGGAAGACAGTATGGTGGAACTGCTGTCTCTAAGGAAAGAAGGCATGCAACTTACTTGCTCCGGTCATCAGCTCAGCAGGTCGCAGGCCAAAGTCCATTCCACGAAACCGAGTTCACAGCACTATTTTGACCCCCTCCGTGATCTAGTGGTAACAAACGTTGCCGTGAACTCGGGAGGTCGTGGGTTCGATTCCCACCGGGGGTAAGTTCTACATTGTATAATTTGTCTCGGTCTGGGTGTTTATATGTATAATATGTATATATTTACAAAAAAAAAAGTATAATATGTAGTTTATCAACCATCTAGTTTCCGTAACACAAGCCTCGTAGCTTACCACGAAAACTAGATGGCGCTGTGTGACCTGTCTGGAAATATTTATTATTATTAATTTGAAGATACGAGTACACTTAGCGGCGCGGCGAAAAACATTCACAGGTATTTTATAGACTAAATTTTAAATTATAGGCCATTAAAGTTGGTAAAAAGATTAGTCCATCGATACATCGATTGATTAATCATTTATTACATTGAGAATATGTCAAAAAAGGTATTTTTATATGAATTGTTTTTGATATAAGATATATTATCCTAAGGATCTGATTAAAATTCATAATTACATTTCTGAAAAATTGTGGACTGAATCCTTTCTGGGTCTAAATAAAATAAATATTTTATTATTATTAATATTATTTACGGGATAAAGTCAGAAACGTTGACATCAGTCAGAGAACCAAAGTAATGGAGATAGCTTTTAAAATTAGCAAGCAGAAGTGGCAATGGACTGGACACGTCTGTCTGTGCAGAACCGATGAACAATGGAAGCGAAGGGTTCTGGAGTGGAGACCACGTACTAGTCAATACTGACGGTCGTGACCTCTTAAAAAAATGATGTGCGTCTTGATGAAAGCACGCCACCCGTTCCTGTCTTCGGCGGCATCAAAACCATCACAGACGCTAGTGTTGGTGGTGGAGCGAGGTCGGACCACGTTAGAGAGCACGTTGAGCCGTCAGTGTCTATTCCACTAATATCAACTTGTGGAATCGTTAATATCTATCTTTAAAAAACTAGTTTACAACCACCTTTTACAATTACAATAAGCACTTGTCTGTTTTCTTTAAAGATGTAATGTAGTGTAGTATATGTATGTATGTTGTATATGTAGTTTGTATAATAATTTATATATGTATGTATATGTACTTCGTTTATGTAATGTGTATACCCATTTATATATGTAATTTTATATTGTACCTAGTTGTAAGTAAATATTGTATTTTTATTTTTCTTTTCATATTTTGTTGTTTATTTGCTAAATAAAGTTTTTAAATAAAAAATAAATTGTCATTAAAAATTACTGGCCAACCCGTCTGGCCAAAATTCTCTAAAAAAATCTGGAATGCTCATCTTAACGGCAGATGTCTAGGAGTCTGTGTTGTAGGGACCGTGATGATATTTCTTAATCACACTAATCAACAACCACAAAACACATTTACCAGATTGGCATATTTATGCGAACAAAGTTATTACAATACAACGCATGCGCTAAGAACGTTGATAATTAACAGGCCACCAGTCGTTTAGCGTCGATATAAAGACAAATGAACGCACACTATATTTCCGGATCCCATAGCATTAATGCTGAGATGTATAGAGCGTTCTTAGGGATTAGACTAAAAAGGGGAAGATATAGTACGAAGACATTCTTTATTCTTTAATCTTAGTGTATCACCGTACATTCCCACCGGAATTTGGTTAAGTCAATATAATTTAAACAAAATTGTACACAATATATATTTAACGTTAAAATATCTGTCTTGCCTGGAGAGTGCAATGTGAAGACAAGGAGCAGAACTGGTAGTGTCATAGAAACATCAACACAATAACAAAAAATAACCAAAAATATACCTAGGTACCTATATTAATATATATATATATATTATACCTACCTTAGGTAAATAAATTAAACTGTTGTTGCGGCTGTATATGGGCTTTGTCGGTAAAATTATATATTATTACATACCTACTTAACTAATAAAATTAAAATTGTCATTTGAGTAATTAATAATTAACAGAAAATTCTAGTTAAAGCGGTTGAAAATAGCCTTTGTCAACTATATAAAAAAATATAAATTATTACATTACGCGTGGAACTAACAAAGTACGTCTAAGTGACTGACTACAGTTGTTTAGATCGGTAATATTTTTCTATAAATATCACTATCGCTTGCTTACAACTAATTTATTTTAGAAAGTGAAAATTGACATTTGACATCATTGCAAATGGCATATACTTTTAATGAGATTAACAAATAGGTGGTGGGCGGGGCGGAGAATTATCCACCGTTTGTGTAATTTAGACTGTTATAATGCTAGGAAATGTCTAAGCACACCCTATAGATATCAGCCTCCGTGGTGATAGCGAGGCAATGCGTCAGCTAGCGAAGCCATTAGCAGCACAATTAGTGCAATAGTCGTTAATTTATGTCTGCATAGCGTCAACGCGGGAGCCGACAGAGCCGCAAACACCTAAATCATTTTAATGTGAAAGCACAACGAGTCAAATTAAAGCTATCAATGTCCATCCAACTTAGGGTTGCCACATTGGCTTTTATACCAGGAATGTAACAGTCAGTCACTGCGACTGACATCAGTCCCTACTTCCCAGCACTAAGCACTAGACATAGACACTTCTCAAAAAGCGAGATAGTTTTGTGTGTTTTTTAATAGTTATTCTAGATAGGTACATAGATATTTTATCGCCACTTCCCTTGCAGACAGTGTTGAACGCTTGAGCCGACAGACACCTGAATCATATTAACGTGTCAAATTTAAGCTATCAATGTCCATCCGACTTAGGGTTGCCACATTGGCTTGTATAGCAGGAGTTTAACAGTCTGTCACTGCGACTAACATCAGTCCTTACTCCCTAGCACTATGTTTACTTCTCCAAAAAGCAAGATAATGTTATGTGTTTTCAATAATAATTATAGATTTGTCAGACCTTACTAAACTTAAGACAGTCAGACTTAAGGTTGAATTTTTATTGAATTTTTTATGTCGCTTTAAATCAATACATCTGTATCGTTGAAATTCTCTTAGTAACCTATTATTGAAAGATAATTAAAATGTAACATGAGACGTATGTATCACGTTAATTATGCCGTAATTAGCAGCTAATGGATAAGAAACGAAAAAGGTAATTAACAAACTACACCGCTGCAGTCTCACCATCTATCTGGTATCTTGTCTTGGTGTAGACTGAAGTGGCGGTGGATTTGGAGATGGAACGTAACGCGTGTTCCCCGTGCGTTCCAGGGTTCTATGTCTGGACTTTAGAGCTGGGACCCAGCTTGAGAAGATAACCCCGCTGCCCAGGATCCCCGTGACGCCTCGTTGTCCGCTTGGGATCGGCAGCGCTCTCCGGGTCCCCATCTTCAGGCTCTCCGAGGGAAGGTACCCCTACGTATGGTCAACGGATGCATAAAGAGTGATAGGGCTAAGTTTTGGCTTACGACCCTCCCTTATATAATTGTAGATTCCCATTGCTCTCTGTTAACTTCATTTTTTGTAATATATTAACTTTATTTGCTTAAATTGCACCAAAAGTGCATGAATTACCATGAGTTACCCACTGAGATCCTGCCGGCGAAAACGGGGGACTGTCCCTATCCCCAACCCAGGCGCATTACCCATCTGGACGACTCCACTGTCTATCTGTCTGAACAACATATTATCGCTATTAGAATGCATAATTCATTAAGTGTTTTTGTGGACCTTCCCTAATATTCACGCAGCTTGCTTAAGGTTCTCAGCAGAAGCCGCCGCACTTTATTCGACAAAGAAATGGCGGCTACTTATCATGTGTAGTTGTAATGAGTTGGTAATTGGATCCCAAAACAATACGCTCTGTGTTATACATCTCGTTAATTAATTAATTTGCACACTTCCGCTTCGGGTTAGGTAGATAAGACCATATGTTTAATAAATAATCTTTCAACTAGCTGTTTTACCCGTTGCCCGGTTTACACGATTTTTTTTTTTTTTTTTTTGTTAGACTAGCACTTGGGGCCTGGTGGTAAGTGTTGCGCAAGGTCCATGAATGTTAGCAACTGAGGTCAGACACTCACGACTGACATCCCTAACACTATGCCGGCTTGACAAGATGCTTTTTCACACTTCGCTTGAATGACCTGCAAGTTATAGGTAAGTGGAAACACAGAGGCTGGAAGAGCATTTCACATCTTTATTGTGCGCCAGATATATGAGTCACTAAATTTATAGGTACGCGAAGGGATGGTGACTACGGTATGTGGGTGCATATTCTGACCTGTGCGTGTGGTTCGGTTGCGGAATGGAGAGGAATTAGGTTATAGAGCTCTTCAGAGCACTCACCATAGTATAGCCGGTAGAACACGCTCAGATAAGCTACATCTCGGCGAAGCTGCAGGGATTCGAGAGTTTCAGATATAGTGGCATCGTTCACAATTCGAACAGCTCGCCTCTGTAGGACATTGAGAGCATCTGTGAGGTACTTGGCTGAACCACCCCAATAGCTTATCAATAACCGCCTTATAATTGCTCATTTTTTTAGTATTAAAATTGATTTAGTATGTTATACTTAAGAGATAGACATATGCCATCGTCGACTTTTCTGTAGACCTATATAAGATACACAATTCCATCATACATTATTTTGTTATATCTTAAAGGGTTTAGGTAGATAGCGTTTTTGTTGAAAGCTTCCAGACGGCTTATTTTTTTCCGATACCTCCAACAAATATCGTTAATGTATACAATAATATAAATAATATTTCCAGACAGGTCACACAGCGCCATCTAGTTTCCGTAGTAAGCTACGAGGCTTGTGTTACGGAAACTAGATGGTTGATAAACTACATATTATACATATAAACACCCAGACCGAGACAAATTATACAATGTACAACTTGCCCCCGGTGGGAATCGAACCAACGACCTCCCGAGTTCACGGCAACGTTTGTTACCACTAGACCACGGAGGCGGTCAAAACTTAACAAATTATATACTAAATCCTTCCTCAAGAACCACTCTATCCATTGGTAAAAACAGCATCAAAATCTGTGCAGTAGTTTTTGAGTTTATCCCGTACACAGATAGACGCGGCGAGGATTTAGTTTTATAATATGTATTTATTTATTTAAATTCTTTAATGCACTTAAAAATAGTACAGAGGCGAGCTATAATGCCAGTAGGCTTTTTACCAGCTAACCTTGGGTATCGAGTAAGGTGATAGGCAGGATGAAAAAAATAAGAAATTTTAATGATACAGTTAATAAGTTACTTAACTATGTATATACTACACATTATATCTAAACACATAAACCATATTTTTATTTATTTAATTTTTAATACTTTATTGCACTAAAATTGTATATAGGCGGGCTTAATGGCCAGGCATTTTCTAACAACCAACCTTTGGGAGTGTGGAGAAACTATGTATAGGTAATACATATAAGAATAAATAAATACATACATATAACTATAAAAAGCTAAAAATAAGCCTACACACTAATAAACAGTAAATGATAAATTAAAAAAAATATAAATTAACACAAAAATAAAATGTAATATTAATTTAAGAAACACTGTTTTGCTTGTTTAGAAAGTAGGTGGTAAGTAAACGTTTGAAAATATGAACAGAGGGAGCCTGAATCTGAATATCTGCTGGAACTATGAGACGGGATAATGAGTTGATTATTCTGAGAAGAACGGAGAGGGCGGTCGTGAGAGTCACAAAGAAATTCAAATCGACATTTTAAATACGAAGGTGTTATCGGATTGTAGAGGATGGAGTAAAGAAAGACAAGAAGACCTGCGAAAACGGATATTGAGCCAATTTAACTGTTTTCGATAATCGGATACATGATCATACTTACGCAAACCAAATACGTAGCGTATGCATAAGTTGAGAAACCATACATACAATTATTACAAGTACATAATTGTGATAAATGTAAAGCAGTTGTGGCTATTAACCTTTAGAATCAGCTGCCAGTTAAAATTCGCCAAGCTCCGAATAGATGTATTTTTAAAAAACTAGTGTATGCTCACTACATGCAAGACCGAGGTTCGTAATTTTCCATGTTCCTCCTTTTGTTTTAGCTCAGTCTTAATCAGACTGTGATTTATCATTAGTAGGTATAGTATTGTGTATATATTATATTGTATTGTTAATATTTTATTTATGAAGGTTATATGTATGTATTAGTATGTAATTATTAATAAGTATGTATATGTTATCTGCAATAAAACTCTTCAAGTTTATTTAGTATTGCAACATACCTTATGTACTTACTGCTCTCGTTGTCCCGAAGGTTTGACCGTCATAGAATGTCTAGCGGCATTAGGTCCGCCTTTGTACTTTGTGCAATTAAGTTTAAATAAATAAAAAATAATATACATTATAACTTAAATATGTAGTGACAGTAGAAACGCAAAAATGTTAGATAACTTAACATTTGTTTCAATTCCAATGTAGTCGCATTTCGAGGCGCCTGACAATCAAAGCGTATCAATGAATGAACTTCCTTGCTCCCGCAACATATCGAACTGGGTCTAAACTAGGGCTGCCAACAATTTTTATTGATTTTATTAATTATTTAATAAACCAATATACAAGGTGGGCCAAAAGAAGTCATCCGATGTTGTTTGACTCTCTTTTTTATTCTAAATAAAAAACTTCGATTCTATTTTTTGATTATGTTTATTTGAACCTTTAGAATTTTATTGGTCGAGTCAAGAATATTATATCGGCCAAATGGGCGTCGTCACAATTGATTTCCATACGCGCTCGTTTTATGGCATTTTTCATCACTTCGGCGAGACCTTCGGGCGACAGATTATCGCACTCGTGTCGATTGTTGTCCTTGAGGGCTTCCAGAGTAAACACGGGACTTCAAAAAACCCCACAAAAAAGTCTGGAACGCTTAAATCGGGCGATCTTGCGGGCCAGTGCAAATCGCCAAAACGAGAGATGAGGCGACCCGGGAACTCTGTCTTCAGAATATCGGTTGTGGCTCGCGCAGTGGACTTTGTACGGGAACAGGCTTTTGGTCTTTGACCAAAATTCGCCTTAGGGACGTCCGGCTGATGGCTAATTGCGTGGCACGGCGACTGGGCCGGCCACTCTTGGCAACGTCTGCAAACGTGGCCAAACGGCGCAGTGTTTGCGCAGTCGGTGTCGGACGGCCGGGAAATCGGCGACGGAATTCTTACGCAAAAAACACAGACGAATTGTTACGAAAAAAAATGACACGATTATTCCGCGTTCTTGGGGAGTATATCGCTCCATAGCTTGTTCACTGGTATTCTGCATCTGTCTAGTCCACAAATGTCAAAACAGATTTGACATTGGCAGCCATTTGCAAAAATGAGAGCATCTTCCAATAGGGTGATTTCTTTTGGCCCACCTTGTATATAATAATAATAAATCGTTTATTATCAGGAAAAAATAAGGAAAGGCATGCTACGATGGTTCGGGCATGTTGAAAGAATGAACGAAGAATTGACGAACTATAATGCGAAAGTTGTGGGTGAAAGAGGCCCTGGCAGACCGAGACTCACATATCACGATCAAATAAATAAAACACTGACTGAAGGTGCATTAAAAAGCCTTCGTAACAAAAGGGCATGTATGAAGAGATTAATGAATGTAGACGAAGCGAAAGAGGTATATCGTGATCGTGTCAAATGGCGCTCAATTGTCTCTGCCTACCCCGCAAGGGATCTGGCGTGATGATATGTATGTATGTACTAAAATACATATAAAAATAACATTAACTAAACAAAAAATATTATTTGATCTAATGCTTTCGAATTTATTTTAAAACATTATTGCACAAATTCCGTTTCCCTTTCGGGGTGGTCAGAAACCACGCTTATAAATAAGCGGATTCACATTTAGCCAACTTTACTATAGGCCAATCATGACAAGTGGCAAGCTCGTCGATGTCTTCAGCGTACCAAACTCGAGAAATATCACAAATAAATTAAATATTAATTAAATGTACATTAATATTTTTTTTTATGTTCTTACCAGGAATTGAACCCGGTACCTCCGAGTCTAAATCCACGGACTTAACCGCTAGACCACGGTTCTTTAAATATATATAAATTTATTATAATAATTATTTTTTTATATACTTTTGTAATATTATTTATTTTAATATTTGACTGATGTTATTAGTGTCCAATGTCGTACTATCTGTCACCAAATTCTGTTTCACCGCTCTAAAACTGCCTCAATACGACTAGTTCGTACATCCATCTATCTACTTAGTCAAAAATTATTATTCTATCTCTATTAGATATATAGTAGTAAAGTAAAGAAAAAACATACATGTTATTATTTCCACTGTGTTACCAAACGCACGATGATGCGCTAGCACATTAGAAGACGCACGATGATGCGCTAGCACATTAGAATACGCACGATTGTGCGAGGGGGTTTATGGAATTCGCTAGGGAAGGATTTTTTTAACATTTATATGACATACTTTAGACCTCAAAGATCTTAAAGCATTAATAAACCTTTTAATATCCAATATATTTTTTGTTGGGCTGAAAGGGATATATATATATATAGTATTATGTCAAAATCACTTTTATTTTAATTTTGGTGACCCTAGTTTCTATTGAATGAAGGACTACCTATTCAATTAATCGGTCAGTTACCTTTTAAACTGCATTTGAGTACTCTTGCTGTGCAATGGCAAAACACTGAGAAAAACTTGTAGCGTATCCATACTAATATTATATATATATAAAAAACTTTGTCTGTATTTATTTATATGCATTTATAAACCATACCATACCATGGGAATACCAACAACACATAAATACACAATACATAACATACTATACTCGTGACTCGCAGTCACACTCGATTTAGAATAGAAGGTCATACTGATAGTCCGTGTGAATTATAAAATAAAAATTTAACCAGGCATTCGCATTTAGTAATAACATACTCACAAAAGACAAAATATGTCATATATAAAAAGTATACAAAGGGTTGCCAGTATGTCGGCAACATGGCGGGCCCCGGTGTGAACACCAACTTAGAGGAGCCGTCTGGCAAAGGTATAAAAACAATATCGTAAAATTAAGACACATTCGAGTGCAAAATAAAGAAAGTTTAAGAAAAATAAAATTAATATTATTTAAGCCTGTTCTAGAATAAAGATAAAAATAAAAGTTAAACAACTAGAACTATAAGAATGGGGAAGACACAAAGGCTGGGAGAGCATTCCACATCTTCAGATTCGTCTTAGTTAACACCAGTTACGTCATCATGCCCAGTCGAGTCGGCATAGTGTTAAGGACTGATGTCAGTCATGAGTGTCTGATTCCAGTTGCTAACATTGATCTTATGCCGCTTACGATCAGGTAGGCACAAGGTAACATATCGTGCAAGTATTAAGCCTTCATCAGAAGGTGGTCGCCGTACCCAATGGGTACTACTTTGACCACAATAAGATGAAGATGCGGAAGCTGTAGTGTAGTGTATACATATTTATATTTTAGTTTTTAAGGTATATATAATAAATAATAATAATAATAATAAATATTTCCAGACAGGTCACACAGCGCCATCTAATTTCCGTGGTAAGCTACGAGGCTTGTGTTACGGAAACTAGATGGTTGATAAACTACATATTATACTTTTTTTTTTTGTAAATATTACATATTATTATTAAACACCCAGACCGAGACAAATTATACAATGTACAACTTGCCCCCGGTGGGAATCGAACCCACGACCTCCTGAGTTCACGGCAACGTTTGTTACCACTAGACCACGGAGTCGGTATATCCATAGGGCCTTTTGTATTTTGATGCCTAAAAATAAAGTTTTTTTTATAAGTATTAGTTATTTTAAATTAGCGGTAGGTACAAGCCATAATCGTCCTGTCCAAACATCATTTTGCCATTGTACAGCTACGCATGTACGTTCAATTCACAGTTTGACGAGTACTTCGGTCGTTTACGAACAAATACATTTCCCCTCAACGAGTGTCATACTTCCTGGCTGAAATATTCGGCCAACGTATATCCTATGGAGAGTGACCCATTTGGGCAATGGTTAAAGGCCCATTAGTTTTCATCGTTGTGAGTTTTCATTGCTCATTTACATAAGTACAGTCGTACAAAGGTACGCAGGGTCATTTATCCGACTGCGCGACGCAAAGAAGGGTTAAGTGTTTATCAGCCTATGTATTTATTTTATTTATTTCAAAACTTTATGCACTAGGTACACAGGCCAAGAACGGCATGTCTCAGCTAAACAAAATATGGACGGACAGGACGATCTCTATAAAAACGAAATCCAGGCTAGTTAGATCACTGGTTTTCTCCATATTCCTATATGGCGCTGAGACATGGACTATAAAATGCGCTGACCGAAAGCGTATCGATGCTTTTGAGATGTGGTGTTGGAGAAAAATGCTGAGGATCTCGTGGACTGAGCATCGTACTAACGTATCGATTTTAAACCAACTAGCCATATCGACTAGGCTATCCACCATATGCCTTCGTCGGATACTGCAGTACTTCGGACACATTGCCAGAAAAGGAGGGGATAACCTGGAGAAACTTTTTGTTACTGGCAAGGTGGAAGGAAAGAGACCGAGAGGCCGTAGTCCAATACGCTGGTCCGACCAAATCCGCTCCACCACCAACACTAGCGTCCATGATGCTGTGCATGCCGCCGAAGACAGAAACGGGTGGCGTGCTATCATCAAGACGCACACCAATTCATCGGGAGGTCACGACCCTCATCAATGAGGAAACACGACGCAAGGAGGAGGTACACAGGCGGACTTAATGCCGCTAGGCATTCTTACTAGTCAACCTTAGGGACAATTTAGAGCATTTGTTATGTGAGGCAGGTGCAAAATATAATAGGAGCATTAAGGTTTGTGAAAAAAATATATATATATATTTATAATTAATTCTGAAATAAATAATTTTGTTATTAATCAAATTTCGTTAAGGCGAGAACGCGTTCCTTAAATCCTACAAAGGTCGGTTCAAACCTCTCCGGCATGTACAAATGAGAAATACACTTTTCTTGCGTACATTTGTCATAGATTTACAAAACCACCGGTCCCGGTTCCACTAATACTAACTTGTGAAATCGTTAATAAATTGTCATTAAAAATTGACTCATATCCTTCTGATATATGTTCTGGAAGGCCTATCTCCAGCAGTGGAGGTCTGGTACGCTAGGGGCTGTAATGATGAATGATGAAAGTTTGCTAAATGTGAATCCGCTTATTTATAAGCGTGGTTTCTGACCACCGCCGAAAGGGAAACGGTCGTGATGATACTCAGTGGCGGATTTACCAGTAGGCTGGAGCCTAGGGCGGCAGATTTTAGGGATCGTCAAATTTGGCCCAATTTTTTTATAAATTAAATAAATTATTGTGGCCCGACCGGAAATCGAACCCGGTACCTACACGTCTGAATCCACGAACTTAACCGCTAGACCAGGGAGGCAGATCATAATCTATTAAAATGCAAAAATAATTCGAGCTACAATTTTCTTTAAAAATATTCCAACATTTCCTACGAAGGAGTTTCATAGCTTCATAACAAAATTCAATCTTTCATCGCGAGCAAATATGTACGTCAAATAATATTAAACATTGAATAAAGCTTGGATTTCAAAGTGTACCTACTTTATCTCCTTTTATCCCATTTTGCGCAAGTTATTTTATATTAGCAGTAAAAAAGTATCATCACGACCGTATCCCCTTCGGGGTGGTCAGAAACCACGCTTATAAAGAAGCGGATTCACATTTCAAATCAAAATCAAATCAAATCATTTATTTCCTTAGGTTAGTACACAACACTTGGATATTGTGAATACATATATTTTAATACAATATAAACTTGGCTGGACCGAATCTAACAGCAATACAATTTATAATAAATAAAAAATAAAACATTGTTGCCATAAGCGAGGATTTTGTACTTATTTATAACTAGATACTTAAAATTTAATTCGTGGCTATAAAATGGCCGTGTCTGCTTACAATCTAGTCATAATAATAATATTATATAATATTTATATATATATTAAAGAATTTCCTGCTTCCGTGGTCTAGCGGTTAAATCCGCCGATTTAGACCTGGAGGTACCGGGTTCAATTGCTGGTCGGGACACAATAATATTTATTAATTTAAATACATAAATTAAATTAATTTTATTGTATATGTGGATATTGAATATATTTAATATGAATTTATTACAGATTATAAAAACACAATATATTAACTATCAAATAAAAAAGAAATCACTATGGCACGAGAACATTTTATTGGGCCCATTTCTCTAAGAAAAATTGGCATTCTCATTTGTTACCAAAACATTGGGGCATGCCGCTGACCAGTTGACCAAGCATCCCAGGCATCTGACATTTCTCGACTCTAGGCTTCGATTCTCGTACATTCGACAAGCATGACGACTTAATTTCTTCATATGACCCTGAAAGTTTCCTATGGAGATGTGTCACTTTTCATTAGATTATATCAAACACTGTAACGATCGTATTACATGCGGCCAAGGAATAAATATTGTTGGCTGCAATCGACATCCTTTGCCTTGCACATGTTTAAGACGTCACCTGTCAGTGTAGATTTTGACACACTTCACTTTTCAAAACCAACTGCGAGCAATGTGCTGCTTTAATTTATAATAAATATTTTACTTACAAAAATCATATATTACTTAATAATTATATATAATAATAAACCTACTGGATATTGTCGACCCCTTAGCTTGGGTAAGTATTGAATTAAAAATAGTACGGGTCACTTCATGACCACGTGCAGTACATTCATTTTTATTTGTGCACCACCGCTGCGTTCTCACCAACTACATGGTATCTTGTCTTGGTGAGGACTGGAGTGGTGGTGGATCTAGAGATGGAACGTAACGTGTGCTCCCCGTGCGTTTGAGGGTTTTTCCAGTAGGACTATAGAGCTGTGACCCAGCTTGAGAAGATAACCCCGCTGCCCAGGATCCCCGTGACGCCTCGTTGTCCGCTTGCGATCGGCAGCGCTCTCCGGGTCCTCATCTTCAGGCTCTCCGAGGGAAGGTACCCCTACGTACGGTCAACGGATGCATAAAGAGTGATAGGGCTAAGTTTTGGCTTACGACCCTTCCTTATATAATTGTAGATTCTCTTGCTCTGTTAACTTCATTTTCCATAATATATTAACTTCATCATCATCATCATCATTATCAGCCTGTGTCTCTCCACTGCTGGATGTAGATCTCCCCCAAGGCTCGCTACTTTACACGATCTTCTGCCACCCTCATCCATCCCCCACCAGCGACCTTCCTCAGGTCATCTGTCCATCTGGCGGGGGGTCGTCCCACTCAGCGTCTTCCAGTACGTGGTCTCCACTCCAGAACCCGTCTACTCCATCGTTCATCGGTTCTGCGGCATATATGTCCAGCCCATTGCACTTCAGCCTGCTAATTTTAAAAGCTATATATTAACTTCCTTTGCTTAAATTATTTTGTTTTATATTATTGTACCGCTTAACGTGACAACACGTAAGCCTAAAGCGCCAGAATAAGGGCTCTTATTCTAAATTAAAAAATCTAAGTTTAATCATAGATTAAATCTAAGTCAAGTTTAGTAAATTGTTTACTTTAAATTTTAATTTAGGGGTCTGGAGATAATGTTGGAGCGAATGGAACGAGATAAGAGAACGCCGAACAAGTCAACAAAGAGATAATTACAACTTAATTTACGATTCGTTGATAATGGTATAATGGACGACCTACAAGTAGGGATTGCAATCCCGTAAAACAAGATCCCTCAATCCCGCTTCATTTATTGGTCGCTCATATTTAATAAAAAAACAACATACACGCACTTACACTCACAAACTAAACACATTTTAACCTTCTATATTTATACTGTGTTATTTTGTATGGTCTTACGTTATACTAATATATGGTTCTATTATTACACGAAATCTTTTGGAAACGTGTCCTAGTGTAACGTATAAACAAAATCAAAATTTAAAAGCTATTTTGGCAAAAAATAAAAATACACGGAGCAATAACACATTGTTAGGTACACACAAGTGCAACCAATCTCGTTGCAAAACATGTCCCATAATAAATTCCGATATCAATATACAAACTCATCATAACCCTGTTGTCATCAAAATTCAAAATTTCGCACAATGTACTACTTCTCATTGCGTATATATGCTGGAGTGCAGATTTTGTAACAGTTTTTATGTGGGAGAGACTACGACACCCCTTCGTACTCGCATGAATGAACACAGACATTCAGTAGATTCTCAAATTAATAATATTTTACCTGTGCCCACCCATGCGCGTATACATAACACTACCTTTAACAATTGTTTCACAGTAAGAGTATTAAAGAGTTTTCCTAAAACTATTCGGTCTATTGATTTAAAAACATGGGAAAGCTCTTTTATATGGCAGCTTGGTGCATACTATAGCCCTGGTCTGAATGTTATGCATTAGGTTTTGTTAAATTTATTAATATCGAACCAACAATGGACATAACATGCTGATGATGTTTTTCATGATGCGCTAGGTGATGATGATATTTTTCTAAAAAATAAATACAAAACTGTCACTGATGACGCCGCTCCAAAGAGAGGCGAAATATTTGGCAATAAAAAATTTATAGCTTAAATTTATATATTTTACCAAGTAAGAAACACATCTAACACACTTTATTTGTTGCAGATGGTTCTATTGATAGAAACAAACAACTTTTCCTAAGAAACTGTAACGTAACCAGCAAATCCTGTAGACCAAACACCGACTGGGCTCACTATTTTCTAGAAGCTGCAATAGACACGAACCGCCGTCGACCGTTTTCAAATAGCACCTTACTTTGTAATTTGCAGCTGATAATATTATTCTTTAACCAATAGCGAATTTCATGTGTAAAAGGTAATAAACAACTGTTAAAATCAATTCACTTAATTATTTTCTTGAACCTAGTGCTCGCCGTGAAGTCCCAATCCAGAATGCCCGCTTATTTTGATATTTTCTGCCAATCGCTATCCTTCCGTTAGTTCCAGTTTTTGCCATATATATATATATGTGTATATATATCTTCATAATACTTGCATGTAGTTTATGTAATGGCTTGGTATGTAGTGTATTTATACATACATACATACATATCTTCACGCCAAATCCCTTGCGGGGTAGGCAGAGACAATTGAGCGCCACTTGTCACGATCACGACATACCTCTTTCGCTTCTTCGACATTCATCAACCTCTTCATACATGCCCTCTTGTTTCGATGGCTTTTTAATTCACCTTCAGCTAATGTTTTATTTATTTGATCATGATAGGCAAGTCTTGGTCTGCCAGGGCCTCTTTTACCCACAACTTTCGCATTATATATCTGGTTCGTCAATCTCTCTTCGCTCATCCTTTCGACATGCCCGAACCATCGGAGCATGCCTTTCTTTATTTTTGTACCTATGCTTTCTTTTATACCTACCCTTTTGCGTATTTCGTTATTACGTATACGGTCCATCAAAGTTACGCCGCATATCCGACGTAAAGACCTCATTTCTACTGCATTAACTCTACTCTCATGCGTATTCTGACATATCCACGTCTCGCTTCCATACATAAGTGTTGGTATTAGCATGGCATTGTGTATGGCGAGTCGAGCTTTATCACTGACATTTCGACTGGCGATCAGTGACCCCAGGGCCCCATTAACACTATTTCCCGCGTTCACTCTTCTTTCAACATCCCTATCATACTTCCCATCCGCAGTGAAAACACTGCCCAGATATAGTGTATTTATAAATTAGACTAATATTATTAGATTGTTGCACCCTGCCCATAATCCCTCACCATCCCAAAGGTTAGTTGTCAGAGAATGCCTAACAGGCATTAAACTCGCCTATGTACCTAATTTTAAGTTTTGGTGCAATAAAGAATTTAAAATAAATAAAATAAATAAATATAATAATAATAATAGTTAAATTTAAGCACATTTATCTGTAAGTACTGTTAGAATATTTGCGAAATCATCGATAATTGTCATTCAATTGATTTGAGACTACAACGCTACTCGTTGAGGTTTGGGAACGTCACTACGACGGCTGTCACTTTATGCCCGTTTTGCGCTTTGATTTAAGTTGTAAAGTAATTTGTTAAATATATCTACTTATTATATTCATAAACCTGTTTTATTTATTAGTTCAGAAGTGTGATAAAGAACCTAGGACAGTATAGTTGTGGAGTGAGTGTGCAAAGAGTACTATTAGCTAAGTGCAGTGAAAATCGTTGAATACTTTTGTCAAACTTTTTGATGCCATCAAGTTTGTATAGCCGAATTGGTGAGCTTGTTCCATTATACTATCTATGAAGTGATCTTGTAAATAAAACAAAACAGTCGTTAGTAATTCTTTTAAAGTTTCGGATTCTTTGTGTTATTGTGTACTAGTGTAATTGTATTATAATTCTTTTGACAATTTATTTAGTGTAAATATATAGTTTTAAACATTTTAGCCTTATTACTAACAATAATACATGTATAAAAATAATAATAGGTGAAATTTGGGACTGTGTTTGGGTAATCCTAACTAAAAACTCATTTTCTGCATCTTAATTGTGACATTTACTTATTGTGTAAGAATACAACTGTGAATAGTAAGTATGGGACGCCATAGTAAGAAGAAACGTTCCAGGCGTCGTAGTTCCTCTTCATCATCTAGCAGCAAAACAAGCCAGAGAAATATAAGAAAAAAACCTACGGAGAGCCGCATTAAGGTCCTAGAGGACCTTGTAAAAGAGTTGAGTAGATCTATCAAGGACTCAACACCATCAAGCTTAGGAATGCCGTCGACATCTTCTGCAAGTCCTTCAATGGTGACCCAATATGTTGGCCGGAATGATGCTATTCCGGAGTTTGATCCGTGTACCACAACTGTCCCAATAGAACAGTGGATAAGGACAGTCGAAAATGTTGCTACAATTTATGGATGGGATGAGAGGACTACTGTTTGCAATTGTGTGTCCAAACTTAAAGGCTATGCCCAAGCTTGGTACGAGCGGTTAGATGGGCATGATATATCATGGTCCCAATGGAAGGAGCGGCTCAATAGGGCTTTTCCTTTTGCCAAAAGCAAACTGACCATGTTGAGGCAGTTGGTGATGTATAATAAAGACATGCATGAAGATCCAATACAATTTTTCTATGGAAAATTGGCACTGGGCATGTCATGTGGGTTATCAGATGATATGATTACGGAGATTATCATTGGAACAATTGGAGATAAAGTGATTGAAGTTGGTGCCATATCAGCAGGTTGTAAAGATACTCAGAGTCTACTAGCATATTTGGCCTCCGTCAATACTACCAGTAATAGTCACCAAATAAAACTGATGAGTCGCAGTCAGCAGGACACAAGTGTGTGTTATTTATGTCAGAGACCAGGTCACAATGCTAAGTTTTGTAGGCACAAGAAACCAAATTTTTATGAATCTGGTCATAATGCTGTCTCTACAACTAAAAATGTTCATGAAACCAGAGTATGCTCACATTGTAATAGGGTTGGTCACTTAGAAACAGAGTGCTTCAAAAAGAAGCTTCAAGAGAAACGATGCTCATATTGCCAGTATCAAGGCCATACATATAATGAATGCAGACAACGTCAGGAGGCAAATAAATTGGATAAACATTAAGCATTAATATGGAAAGGTGATACTCAAAATAAGGGTTGGATAACCATTTACTGACCATATGTAGTAGCCTGGAAATCTACAAATAGACTAAATTTATTTAATAATGCAACTCTGTCATCTTTGCCTGATACTTGTGATAGATTACAAAAGTTAAAATTATATGTGGATAGTGATACTTGTCTTAAACCTGTTTCAGTTTTGCCTAAATCTGTCCGGTAGCATATTATAAAAATATATCATGACGAAAACGGTCATTTAGGTTTTGACATATGTCTAGATGCTATATGCAGAAAGTACTGGTTCTCAAAAATGAATGAATTTATACAAAAATATATTATAGTTCCTGCATCAGTTGTCAATTTACAAAAAAAAAAAAAACAAGGGAACTGGGAGGTCTCCTTTGGAGCTTATGTGTGGTCTTACGCCCCGACTAAAAAATGATTTGAAAGGACCTATGGTTATCGATAAAATTGATTAAATAAGAGCTGACGCTTCCCAAGTTATTGAAGCCAATTCTAAGAATATGAAGGCACGGTTCGATAAGAGACAATGTGCTGGTGCTGTAGTAAAGATGTGAGAGTGAGTTATGGTCGAAAAACGCATTAATAAGAAGGGAATTAGTAGTGGAAAATGATTACCGAAATTTTATGGATTATGCTTATGAGATTACTGCAGTGCTGCCTCATGACCGGTTCGAAGTTACGTCGTTTAGACGCGGTCGCGGGCCCTATAAGAACATTGTTGCAAGGGATAAAATAAAAATATACCAGTGTTATGAAGTTCCTCCACTGAAGAGGAAGCTGGATAAACACCTACCTGCTCTCGCAGACATATAACTGCTCTCGCAGACAGACACACCTACCTGCTCTCGCAGACATAAACACCTACTTGCTCTCGCAGACATAAACACCTACCTGCTCTCGCAGACATAAACACCTACCTGCTCTCGCAGACATATAACTGCTCTCGCAGACAGACACACCTACCTGCTCTCGCAGTCATAAACACCTACCTGCTCTCGCAGACATAAACATGCTCTCGCATACATATAACTGCTCTCGCAGACATATAACTGCTCTCGCAGACATACAACTGCTCTCGCAGACATATAACTGCTCTCGCAGGCATCTACCTGCTCTCGCAGACATAAACATGCTCTCGCATACATATAACTGCTCTCGCAGACAAAAAAACTGCTCTCGCAGAAAAATAACTGCTCTTGCAGACATAGACATCTAACTGCTCTCGCAGACATATAACTGCTCTTGCAGACATATAACTGCTCTCGCAGACATAAACATGCTCTCGCATACATATAACTGCTCTCGCAGACATATAACTGCTCTCGCAGACATACAACTGCTCTCGCAGACATATAACTGCTCTCGCAGGCATAAACCTGCTCTCGCAGACATAAACATGCTCTCGCATACATATAACTGCTCTCGCAGACATATAACTGCTCTCGCAGACATATAACTGCTCTCGCAGGCATCTACCTGCTCTCGCAGACATAAACATGCTCTCGCATACATATAACTGCTCTCGCAGACAAAAAACTGCTCTCGCAGAAAAATAACTGCTCTCGCAGACATAGACATCTAACTGCTCTCGCAGACATATAACTGCTCTTGCAGACATATAACTGCTCTCGCAGACATATAACTGCTCTCGCAGACATACAACTGCTCTCGCAGACAAACAACTGCTCTCGCAGACATATAACTGCTCTCGCAGACATATAACTGCTCTCGCAGACATAAACATGCTCTCGCATACATATAACTGCTCTCGCAGACATATAACTGCTCTCGCAGACATACAACTGCTCTCGCAGACATATAACTGCTCTCGCAGGCATAAACCTGCTCTCGCAGACATAAACATGCTCTCGCATACATATAACTGCTCTCGCAGACATATAACTGCTCTCGCAGACATACAACTGCTCTCGCAGACATATAACTGCTCTCGCAGGCATAAACATGCTCTCGCATACATATAACTGCTCTCGCAGACATATAACTGCTCTCGCAGACAAAAAAACTGCTCTCGCAGAAAAATAACTGCTCTCGCAGAAAAATAACTGCTCTCGCAGACATATAACTGCTCTCGCAGACATATAACTGCTCTCGCAGACATATAACTGCTCTCGCAGACATATAACTGCTCTCGCAGACCTATAACTGCTTTTGCAGACATATAACTGCACCCGCAGACATGTAACTGCTCTCGCAGACATATAACTGCTCTCGCAGACATATAATATGTGTATGACGTAACATAAAGCATACTATCTATTGTCTATCTAGATGCTATTGCAAAGCGTCGGTGGGGACTCCGACGCTGCAGGATGGCCGAACTGTTAGAATATTTGCGAAATCATCGATAATTGTCATTCAATTGATTTGAGACTACAACGCTACTCGTTGAGGTTTGGGAACGTCACTACGACGGCTGTCACTTTATGCCCGTTTTGCGCTTTGATTTAAGTTGTAAAGTAATTTGTTAAATATATCTACTTATTATATTCATAAACCTGTTTTATTTATTAGTACTAATATTTTAAATATGAATCCCAGTGGATTGAAATAAACGAATTAATTATTATCAGTAAAGCATCATCACGACCGTTTCCCTTTCGGGGTGGTCAGAAACCACGCTTATGAATAAGCGGATTAACATTTAGCCAACTTTAATATAGGCCAATCATGACAAGTGGCAAGCTCGTCGATGTATCCAGCGTACCAAACTCGAGAAATATCACAAATAAATTAAATATTTTTGTGTCCCGACCAGGAATCGAACACGATACCTCCGAGTCTAAATTCACGGACTTAACCCCTAGACCATGGAGGCAGTTTAAAAAAAATAATATTATTATAAGTGAAATTGTTTCAAACTCTTCAACTAGCATTACAGTTTCGCCACAAACTAAGCTATACTCTAAATTTAAACACAATTCCTACGTGTTTAATGACTACATTTGAGGAAAATTATTAATATGTATAACTGGATGTGCTGTAACGTAGCTATTGTGTTTAAACTCTATAAATACATCGAATTGTGTTTACGTTCTTTTGTTTACACGAACAAGCAATATGTTCAAAAAGTTTTGCTTTTATCC
Source organism: Tinea semifulvella (assembly GCA_910589645.1). Classification (NCBI taxonomy): domain Eukaryota; kingdom Metazoa; phylum Arthropoda; class Insecta; order Lepidoptera; family Tineidae; genus Tinea; species Tinea semifulvella. The sequence goes on along the minus strand of OU342618.1, from coordinate 8,341,256 downwards.
GTAAAAAGGCTTGTTTACCTGCAATATTTTGATTTTAATAACTATAATGAACTTGTATAAGCTACTTTTTTTTTAACTCACTAATCAACACAAATCTTCAAAATCAATAGTTGCAGTTATTTTCGTCAGAGATTGTGTCATAATTACAATATATTATTCAATTCTCAACTCTATAAGCGCTCGACCTTGATAGCGGCCGTGCAAATATCAACTTTAATAGCGTGATATATATTTATGCCGCTGTCAAGGTCGAGCGCCTATAGAGTTGAGAATTGAATAATAAATTGTAATTATGACGCAATCTCTGACGAAAATAATTGCAACTATTTATTTATTTTCATTTTGATATATATCTATAGTTAACGGACCTCGCGCGCCACTTACCATCAGGTTACCATCACAAATAAATTAAATGTTTTTTTTTTTTTGTGTCCCGACCAGGAATCGAACCCGGTACCTCCGAGTCTAAATCCACGGACTTAACCGCTAGACCACGGAGGCAGTTAAAACTAACAATATACAGTAAATTAATTTACAAAACAAAATGACTTGAGACTTGACATGTCCGCACAAAACGCGAGAATTCACTATTGCTATTTAAGGTACTTTATTGCACTAAAATTAAAAGAAACAATACATCTACAGAGTTGTAAATATGTGGAACAAAATACCAGAAGACATATTAATGTCCTCAACTGTAAACACTTTTAAAAACAAACTGGACAAGTGGCTAGTGACAATCGAAATAGACTATGGTGATAACTGACAATTTAATAAACTTTACACCAGTGCTTGATATAGGCATATCAGCAATGCGCTGCTCGCCTATTAATTAATAATAATAATAATAAAATTCAGCTTTTAAACTATAAAGTTAGTACAGTTACAATTTATTGAAGTTTAATTGTCACGTTAGTTACTGTCTGGCAGTAGGTGACGTGAACACTAAAGAAAGTATAACAAAAATATAGATTTATTTTTTGACGGGTATAAACGGGCAATAAATAGGCATTTTCTAACAACCAATCTCTCCCTGTGTGTTGCTGGCTTTAGTTTTAACTTTAAAACCTGTCATAGTCATAATGTCCACTAAATGCCACTAAATCCGACAACTTGGGAGGTCCAAGCCCGTTAGCGCAGTACCAGATTAATAGCTTCATAAAAATATTCACATGAGAAAACGTATTTGTCTTACGGATTTTAAATTTTAATGACAGTTTGTTGAACAAACGACACATCTTTTTACTTAACAATCGGTTAAGTAACGGCGACAAACCTCGAAGTCATCAATGATATGCATTGATAGATAAAAGCTACACAGATGTATGTAAAGATTCAATACGCCAGTGGCTCTCAACATTGTTAAAGTATTTTTTAACTGTGATGTGGGCGAACACAGGCACATTGTTTTACTAGTAAAGTATCATCACGACCGTTTCCCTTTCGGGGTGGTCAGAAACCACGCTTATAAATAAACGGATTCACATTTAGCCAACTTTACTATAGGCCAATCATGACAAGTGGCAAGCTCGTCGATGTCTCCAGCGTACCAAACTCGAGAAATATCACAAATAAATTGAATATTATTTTGTGCCGTTTGCCGTAGAGACGATGGGCCCTTGGTCTGAGGACGCTAAATCGTTAATACGCGACATAAGCGTTGCCATCCGAGCGTCAACAGGTGATACTTTGAGTAGGGAATATCTTATTCAGAGGATCAGTGTTGCCATCCAACGAGGCAGCGTCGCCTCGGAACATTGGGTTCATCTTCTCCTGGATTCTTAGAGGTAAAATATATCTACCTGCTATATTAAAATTAATTTCATTGTTTGTACCTAATAAGTACCTGCACGCGCGCGGCCATCGACTATTTGCTGAGGAGAGTGCTCGTACACACCTACTCCAGAGTGCCCCCGTTCCCCGTGCAACCGTTTCATTGAATAAAATCGTGCAATTCGATGAGAATTTTGATGTGTTCGCATCAACGGATGTGGAAAGTAAAAACATTGTCCTAAAGTACTTGGAGCCATCTAGTCACTTATCCTTGTGTTTGAATTTTGTTATGAAATATGTATTGTTTAGACGTATACTCGCAATCTGTAATGTACATAGTCATGGAAATAAATTTATTTATTTATTTAAAACTTTATTGCACTATGTACAAGGGGCGGGCTTAATGCCGCTAGACATTATCTGACAGCCAACCTTTGGGAAATAACTATGTTTTGTGGGAAAATTATTGAGAACCACTGGATTAGACCATTATGGGAAGGCGGTGGCGGATACTGTTTAAATGTAATGTCTCTTTGTATTCGCTTTTTATAAATGACCACAATATACATACGGTCATGAATAAAATAAATCCACCCGTGTCGGTTTGTAGAATAAATATATATTTGCATACAATTCTCTATAACAAATGTTAGGTTATGAATTACACAGTTTAATTTGAATACAACTATGGCGTGTCTACGAGTTTAAGGTCGGTTCATATTTACAAACATTCACGACTATCAAACACGTGTACTTTCCGTAGGTATTCTAATCTGTAATTATATGTAAAAGGTTTTCACAATATTTATTAATAAACACTATGCTAACTAACTGCCTCTGTAGTCTAACGGTTAAGTTTAGATTTAGACTCGGAGATAACGGGTTCGATTCCTGGTTAGGACAAAAGACATAATAATAATAATAATATAATTCTTTATTGCACACAAAATATAACATATAAAATAATGTACATAGGCGAGCATAATACCGTATGGTATTCTCTACCAGCTAACCTTTGGGAGAGTGAGAAATTATTATAATGGGTGCAGAGTACGAAATAAGAATAATAATAATAGTTAAAATCAATCATAAATATACCATAGTAAGTATAAATAACATACCAATATATAAATATGTCATACGATATAATAAATACTTAAATTAAATAAATACTAATATAATTATTATCTATGTCAAGATGTGGAAATTAGATGTCATTTTGTTTTTTGAAAAAGTATGTAATTAATAAATGTTTGAATATATTTAAAGACGGGGCCTGTCTAATAGATAAAGGTAGCCTGTTCCATTGGCGGGCTGCAGAAACAGTAAGAGAATCTGAATATCTGCTGGAAGAGTGAAGAGGAACATACATATCTTTACGCCAAATCCCTTGCGGGGTAGGCAGAGACAAGACAACCCCTTCATACATGCCCTTTTGTTTCGATGGCTTTTTAATGCAGCTTCACTATTGTTTTATTTATTTGATCGTGATAGGTGAGTCTTGGTCTGCCAGGGCCTCTTTTACCCACAACTTTTATATATCTGGTTCGTCAATCTCTCTTCGCTCATCCTTTCAACATGCCCGAACCATCGTAGCATGCCTTTTCTTATTTTTGTCTCTATGCTTTAGTTATACCTACCCTTTTCCGTATTTCGACGTTACGCATGCGATCCGCCAAAGTGATAAATAAATAAATTTAATTAATATTTAATTCATTTGTGATACTAGTGTTTCGCTGATAACGAGCTTGTCATGATTGGCCTATAGTAAAGTTGGCTAAATGTGAATCCGCTTCTTTATAAGCGTGGTTTCTGACCACCCCGAAAGGAAAACGGTCGTGATGATACTTCACTTTTACTATGCTAAATGGTTGGAACAATTTCCACTAGTGCAGGTGGGCGTTGGAAAAAAAAACCGTTTTTTGTTTTGCGTACTTTTTGACTAAAAATTAAAACTAATTTAGTTTTATAATGAATCTTTTCTTAATTTGACATAAACATATTGTTTGATTTATGTTTTGTTTTTCTTTCTTATACTAGCACGACATGTAACATTGCGCCCACCTGATTAAGACAAAGAAAAATAACAAAAATATGATTAATATATCAAATCCTCGCCAAGCCGTCTGATTCTCCAGATATATGTTCTGGAAGGCCCATCTCCAGCAGTGGGACTTCCACTGCGACGCTATGTTCTATGGGCTGTAATAATAATAATAATATCAAATCAATTCAAATAATAAATTTCATGTAACGTCACTCAATTTAACGACAAACTTCCTAAAGCGTCGAAATCAATTGGCTTTGGTTGGATTAGCTTGTCTTCCAATTCTGATTTTTCTTCTCTCCATTTAATGACAACTCTCTATAACGCCATAAAATGCACAGTCCCTTCAGAGTATATATAGAATTTACACTGTATTTAATTTAAATAAATAAAAAATACAATAAAATTTATAAAACAGTGGTAATAATGGTTACACCGTAACAGGTAATAAACTATATTTATGTATGTTAGGCATAACATTACTGCTATAAGATTAGCTATCTTAAAATAAAATATCGTATCATCTTAAGGTATTGAGGTTCCAATTTTAGTCTCCGTGGTGCGTGGTCTGTTAATATGACTAAACCTTTAAAATAATAGATTCATTTGTAATTAGAAATCAGATAATAAAAACGTGATCACCATATTGATGAAATCGACCACCGGGCAGTGATCAGGATTACGGCTATGACCGGTGGCAGTATGATGATTACTACACTCAGGGGCAATGGTAACGGAATACCAACAATGCCACGTGCGTCGGCACCCTCGCCGCGTCGCATCTCAGGAGGAAATGCGATGTCCGGCAAGTGGCGCAATTATGTAAGTACTTTAAAAGATTACGATAAGATGAAGTCCAAGGGCAAAACAAATTTAAAAAGACATAGCACCGCGTCTTGTCGTCTCCTCCGGTAGAGGGCTGGCTCTTTCTTCGCCCAAATAATCAAGAATCAATATTACAATTTAGCGGGGAAATGCAGCCAGCGTTCTTGCCATCATTTCACGCGGACGGGACTTATATCCCTATCTATTAATATTAATTTTATTTTATATTTTGTTTTTTTTTTCGAATAATAGCTTATCATTTAATATATATATATATATTGCTTGTTACTGTGAAACCCTCATTATGGCCAGAGCAATATAAGAGGCCAATAACTCTAAATGAAACAATAGTAAAATCGACGCACCCTACGTGTTCGTGTCTCTGTCTGCCAAGACAGACTGCCAAGGGTTAGCAAATATCTATTTGTTCTACGGCAATATAAAATCAAATTGGGTTACGATTCATGGCTAAACCGTACATGTCGTCAATATAACATTTTTTTACGAGATTAGAATGACAGTCTAGAGCTAGACATGCGAGTAAGTATTTGCTAACCTTTGCATGTTTTTAGTCGCAAACGTTATTAGTGGATTTCGTTCTTAACGTCAGAGCTTGCGTCATAATTACAAAATATTATTTAATTCTCAACTCTATTGACGCTCGACCTTGACAGCGGCCGTGCAAATATCAACTTTAATAGCGTGATAAATATATATAAATAGTTAACGGATTCCATTACATAACAGAATAGAGCTGCTAGTTGAGACTGTAAACTGAACTGCTGTATGGTCCTTGGTGTTGTGTTCCTTGATCGTGGTTGCATCATGTTGTATTGTGATTAGACACGCCGCTAGTTGAAGCTCTAGTTTCGCTACTCACTGCGGCGTGGCGTGCACGTCTATTGGTATAAATACCGGGCGGCCACACGCAGCAGCGCGCACAATTATTTTTCGTCCTAGTGGACATAATTTTTCTTTCTTGTGACCTCGTCACCGTACCGCATAATTTATTTTTTATTCTATCCCAACCGCTTTGATTTTCTAAAGTTTAAAAATTACCACAGTGCTCTCCCAAAAATATCAACGATTACTCAGAACACACACAGAACAGACAATAAACACTTCACATCATTCTACACTGACACACATGTGAGTATTAGTGGAACGTGGATTGTGGAGATCTGGGTAAGTTGCTTTCATTTCATATACGACCCCTAATTCGCAATATTAGCCCGCCTAACCAGGCTTAACACGTAGGGTGTGAAGACGCTACGTGGCCTGGCTAGTGGTATAGTTTTAAGTCGCGGCGGTCACGTAATTATATACCAAAAATAAACACGTGACAATGCGAAAAAATATATTGTGTGCGCTATATGCGTTTAAAACATCGGACATCTTTTAGAATAATGGATTAGGCTGTAAACGGCTACAAGTTAAAAAAAAAATTCTACAAGTAAAAAAAAATACTGTCCGGTTTATATTTGTTGCCAGTGTACTTTGACATAATAATGGGATCTGTGATTAAGTCTTAACAATGTGATCTAATCTGTTGGCCATTATCAAGCCATGAGTAAATTGTAGTTGAATAGAACTGATATAATCTTTGAAAAGAAACGCAATAATCTATCTTAGAGAGAAAATTATAGACTGTATATCAGTTAGAGAATACAATCCCGAGCACGGGAGAGCAGGCTATCCCGGGATTAGACTGTGTTTTCTAATTGGGTTCAAAAAAAAGCCAACATTTTTTATTTCTAGCAGTTAACCTTTGGAAGAGTGAACAAAGATATGCGGGTGCACAAATAAACTACACACATCAAAAAAGTCTAGGGATCAAGCATGTTTATGCGGATTTCTTGTGATTGAGATGTGGCTTTGTAATAAATTTATGATTTTATAAATTTATATGGATCCTTTTTGGTGCATTTCATAATTTAAAACAGGAACTGTCAATCAAATTCGAGTAAAAGATGAAAATCAGCTGTCAATATTTTCCCTATAAAAACATAAGACGCATTGAAGACATTATTAGTGCTACTGTTTCCCTACTACTGATTAAAACCAACGTTATTATGGAGCGGCGACGTCATTTAAGCAGGGAAGAAATGATCAGAGCCGTGGGAATGATAGAAGCTGGTTCCCGGCAACGTACTGTGGCTTTAGCTCTGAATACAAGTCAGAGTGTTATCAGTCGACTTTGGACACGTTACCGAACCACTGGTACCGTGGCTGAGCGCCATGGAGGACGGTATCGCTGCACCACACGGAGACAAGACCGATACATTCAAATCACAGCTCGAAGAACTCCAACAATAACCGCCATGATGTTAGCCGTGAGCCTTCATCGCTCTTCAGGGAACTTAATTAGCGACCAAACAGTCAGAAACCGCTTGCATGAAGTGAACCTTCATTCCCGAAGACCGCTACGGGTACCACCTATAGCAATGCACAATCGTAGGACTCGATATCAATGGGCTCTTGAACACAGAAATTGGACAGAAGAACAATGGCGTTTCGTGTGCTTTTCTGATGAGTCTCGTTTTGGTATGAGGCCGGATACAAGACGTATACGACACTGGAGAACCCCTGGACGCCAACAGCGATTAAAATCCTGCCAGGAAGTCCATCCTTATAGTGGTGGAACCATCATGGTATGGGCGGGTATTTCGATCGGCGGAAGAACTGAGTTGATTTGGATCAGAGGCAACCTCAACGCTCAAATTCATGCTGAGACGGTTGTATCAGACGTCATCGTTCCTCTACAAGTGCATATCGGTCCCTTATTTCAGTTAATGCATGATAATGCACGACCGCACACCGCAAGAGTTGTAAGACAGACTCTCGCCGCAGCTAACATCAATGTCCTGCCCTGGCCTGCTCAGTCGCCAGACTTGAACCCGATTGAGCATGCATGGGATATTCTTCAGAGAAGAGCTCTGCCGAATATGGAGGGTATCCAGTCGCAAGAAGACCTTTTTTTGTTGTTGCAACGAACATGGGCGGCCATTCCACAGCGTGATTTGGATGAACTCATTTTGAGTATGCCAAACCGATGTTCTTGTGTTGTTAGTGTTCGCGGTAGAAACACGGATTATTAATTGTTTAAGTTACCCAATAAAATTAAAAAAAAAACTGTTATTTCAGTCTTTTTTTCGAACTTTAATGTTAGTGGTTCAAATGTCAAAAATCCCTTTATTAGGAAAATGGCAATTTTTTTTACTAATGCAAAGGTGACTTGGTTTATCGTTACTGTAGACAAACGAAAACATTTTATTTGATCAATCCTTAAAGAAAATTTTAATGAATATCAATCAGGAGAAAAGTTATTGCAAAAATATATGTTGATCCCTAGACACTTTTGATGTGTGTATTTAGATATAAAATTATTTATGTCCTGTTATTTTATCGAAAAAATTATCGAAGTTCGGCGTAGTTCAGCCTATCACTAGTTCATTGTTATTTTACGTATGTCCAAGTTACGGTACGAAATAGATATACCTATTGATACTATTGAATGAATATCGCGTGTTGTCGATTGCACGTCGATTTACGAATCAACTGTTATTAGAAATTAGACGGTAGCGTTTTATTCAAACAATTCCTAGAATTTCAGTCGTTCCGGATGAGGATTTAGACGCGGATGTCATTGGGTTCGATTTTTTTAATTTGTTACTTTTATAAAAAGTAAAGAATCATCACGACCGTATCCCTTGCGGGGTAGTCATAAACCACGCATTTTTTATATATATATTTTTTTCAAATAACCGATTTCACATTTAACCAACTTTACTATAGACCCATCATGACAAGTGGCAAGCTTGTCGATGTCCGTAACAAATTTGAGAAATATCACAAATAAATTAATGTGTACCGACCAAGAATCGAACCCGGTACCTCTAGTCTAAATCCACCGTTTTACCGGTGGACTACGGAGGATAGCTTTTATAGACTGGGAAATACAAATTTTACATACTTTACTATTAGCTGAAAGACTGCCAGGTTTTCAATTCCTGGTCGAGAACACAAATCATATAAGTATCGCTTTTTTATTGAGATACTGGAAAATAAATGGTAGAAGTTTATGGAATAAAGTATCATCACGACCGTTCCCCTTTCGTGGTCAGAAACCACGCTTATAAATAAGCGGATTCACATTTAGGCAACTTTACTATAGGCCAATCATGACAAGTGGCAAGCTCGTCGATGTCTCCAGCGTACCAAACTCGAGAAATATCACAAATAAATTTAATATTAATTAAATGTATATTTATTTACATTAATAAATATTTTTGTGTCCCGACCAGGAATTAAACCCGTTACCTTAAATCAAATCATTATCAATTGTGTTTTGTGTACAAAACATATTTTGTATAATTGACTCTTATTACAAAATTATATAATAAATCTATGTATATGAATACGTTGTACGATATTTTTTTATGTAGGTAAGTACATATATTAATTAAATATAATAAAATAAATAAATAAAATATGAAATGAAATATCGTTTATTTGCAATAAATACAGTACAGTGGTCACAAAACTTTAGTCAGGTCTACTCACATGTATTCTACCTGCAAGCAGGCGTGCAAATCTTTACTTACATACTAATATCATAATCACAACTACATTAAAACAAAAAAACAATATTAATTAACCTGTTTTGCACTCAAGATACTCTTTTACACTATAAAATCTATGGTCCAGTAGCCATTTCGTCAGTTGTAATTTGAATTTTAGAATAATAGGAAGCTTATTATATATTATTATACACATATTAAATACATTTTTCATACTTATGTCTTTATAGCAGGGGGGCTGGTATAATAGATTAAAAAACTTGGCTCTTTTTTGTCTGGGTATGACTTCACTTCGCTTCCTAAAGTGTTCTGGGTACGAAAAGACATACATCTCTAATGTTTGTTTTTATGGTTTTTGGAAAGGAATACTGCCGTAATGATATAATGCAAACGTACTAGAAACGTCGCCATACATGTGCAACGACCAAACACGAAATGACACCTAATCAAAAGTACTTAATCAACAATTCACAACGCGTACTATTCAACAGCCGAATTATCCCCAAGGGCGTCGGACATTGAATTATACACAAGAATCACGTCTTGTACCTCTATCGAAGCAATTTAACACAGACTCCGAGACCTACACCGTTGGAGATGGGCCTTCCAGAACATATATCGGGAGAATTTACTACACTCGCAGACGAGTTGGCGAAGACCACAGCATGAAGTCGAACAAATATTATGAAAAAAAGTAAAGTATCATCACGACCGTTTCCCTTTCGGGGTGGTCAGAAACCACGGTTATAAATAAGCGGATTCACATTTAGCCAACTTTACTATAGGCCAATCATGTCAAGTGGCAATCTCGTCGATGTCTCCAGCGTACCAAACTCGAGAAATATCACAAATAAATTAAATATTAATTATATACATTAATAAATATTTTTGAGTCCCGACCAGGAATCGAACCCGGTACCTTCGAGTCTACATCCACGGACTTAACCGCTAGACCACGGAGGCAGACAAATATTATGACCTCACAGAACAAATGATCAGGAACGGATTAAAGACTCAAGCTTTAGTTAGATAGATGGATAAATTCTTTATTGCACAGAAAATAATACATTTTACAGTTCATAGGCGAGCTTAATGTCTAAAAACATTTTCTAACAGCTAACCTTTGGGAGATGTGAGCAGGGATTGTAAGGTGCATGACCACTAATGTTTGAGATAAGGAGATTTATTGAGTTAAAAACTTATAACTAGAAAAAGAACGATATTAAATCTATAATATAAATACATACAATAATCTGCAACAAATAAAATGTGTTAGATGTGTTTCTTACTTGGTAAAATATATAAATTGAAGCTAAAACGCTTACAAAACCTAATGCATTACATTCAGACCATTGCATTACATTGGTCTGAATGTAATGCATTAGGTTTTGTCTAACTTGTTTTGTAAATTTATTAATATCGAACCAACAATGGACATAACATACTGATGATGTTCTCCATGATGCGCGAGGTGATGATGATATTTTTCTAAAAAATAAATACAAAACTATATAGTGCATTGCCTTTACCATTGCTAAAAGAAATAAAATTACTTTTTTCAAAATTTATGACAAAGACCTTCAGTCACTGTCACTGATGACGCTGCTCCAAAGAGAGGCGAAATATTTGGCAATAAAATTTTTAAGCTTCAATTTATATATTTTACCAAGTAAGAAATACATAGATAACACATACATATACTGGTTACAGCTTTACACAGTGGAAGTTGGTGCGAGAGAAATTCCGTAAGAATTGGGCCTAAGTAAGTCTGCCGTCAAGACATGTATGGAACGTCCAAGACGACATTATAGACCTAAAAGATCGTTTCCAATTCCTATGCGACTCTCACAGTCTTTCATTTCGGTCTTCTCATAATAACCTACTTAAAATACCTCCCCACTCTTCCAGCAGATATTCAGATTCCTATACAGTATCTGCAGCTCGCCAGTGGATCAGACTTCCTTTAATTATCAGACATTAAAATATTTAAAGATAAGCTATACACATATGTACTTATTTCACAAGCAGAGTAAGTCGCCATAACTCACTTATTATATATATATATATATATATATATATATATATATATATATACATATATATATATATATATATGTATAGATTTATTTATTTATTTAAATCAATAAATAAGACATATATACATACAAGTATTGTATTTATGTATATATTAAGTATTATAAGTATATTAATATTATTTACTAGTAAGTAGTTTAGTTTTAGTAGTATTTTAATTTCTCCCTTATATTATGTTCTATAATTTGCGCGAACCTTCCACATACCATGTTCGTAATGCCCCTAAGGTTGACCGAGTAAGAATGTCCAGCGGCATTAGGTCCGCATTTGTACATAGTGCAAAAAGTTTTAAATAAATAAGACATAAGCTTACGAAGTAAATCTTGTTTCGAACGGTTTTATTTTCATATAAATATCACCATAGCAAGCTTACAATATTAGTTCTCCTTGAAAGTAAAAATTGGCATTTGACAGCATTGCAAATGGCACATACTTTCAATGAGAATAAGAAATAGATGGTAGGCGGACTGATGGTGGTAATATGTTAAGTCTGCCGGGGCGGGGAAGTATCCACCGTTTGTGTCAATAAATTCATTTAAAGTGTATCCAATCAGGCTTGAATTGTCGTCATGCCCAGTCAAGCCAGCATAGTATTAGGGACTGATGTCAGTGTCTAATTCCAGTAAAGGCCTTGCGCGCCATTTAGCATCAGGTGGTATCCCAAGATCACATGTGCTAGAATTAAAAAAAAGACCAGCTCCAAAGTTAGTCGACTTAAAAGCCCGAATGCGGTATGTAAGTGTATATTGTCGAACAATAGGCGAGGGAGGCTATTTGCATGGCTGTGAGCACTCGATACATTTGCATGAACTAAACGCGCCTGATTCAAGGACTGGGCGGCGCCAATAAAGTTAATGGTATGCCCGTAACAACTATTTCAATTCTAATTTTGAACATATTCTTTTTATTCTAAGCTAACCTTTAGTGAGGAGCTTTTGGACAAGACGTAAAGTAGACGAATCTAGAAGACTAAACACTAGGAATGGCGCACCAAAGGTGAGTAGAATAAGCCGAGTTTCTGTTGGAGGAACACAGTGGAGACTCTCACACTCATCATTACAGCCCCTAGAACACAGCGTCCTAGACCTCCACTGCTGGAGATGGGCCTTCCAAAACATATATCTGGAGAATTTGGCCTACACTCTTTATTAACGATTCCACAAGTTGGTAGGTATTAGTGGAACCGGGACCGACGGCTTAACGTACTCTCCGAGGCACGGGAACGATGGCGTTGTAAATCTATGACAAATGTACGTAAGAAAAGTGTATTTCTCATTGGTACATGCCGGATGGGTTTAAACCGACCTTTGTAGGATTTAAGGAACGCGTTCTTACAAAAGAGCCACCACCGCGTGATGTGTAAATATTTTTAGAAAATAAGTTCAAAAAACAAAGTATTTGGTAAAACACTTAAGTTATCGTTGATGAGTTGTCAATAGCGGTGTTGTCAAGGTTTTAAAACAAACTAAAAGCAGTTAGTGTAATTGACTAACTCCATTAGCAAATGGATGTAATGATAAGATTGTGTAGGTTACGATTCATTTTCAATTTTCAAAGTAGCTTCAATGGTTTTATAAACATTCAGTATAAAAAGGAATAGGTTAACAGTAGAATATAAAAAAAAAGTAATTCAGTAGTTTTTTTTCCATTTCCTAAACAATCAGAGTGTTAGGTAATTAATAATAATAGATTTGCCCTCGGGATTTTTTTCCTATTTTGGACCGACATCGTCTATAGTAGATTAATAGTCACATATAAAATTACTGCAAGAAAATCTCTAAATAATATACGACAAACAAACCGACCGGTCAGAAATAAAATAACATAAATGCTATTAAATATTTATCAGAAAATCAACCTAATTCATTTAAACATAAGTTATAAATTGCCTCGACAGCCTTCTGCGTTTTAACACGTCCTCACGTTGGCCGTAGTTGAACGTACTGTAGTAAATATCGGCACACGATAATTTTGTGCAGATATTTCTTTCGCCGTTTTCAGAACCATAACCTATAATCTAGATGACTCTTGATTGATCTTGTTAGTGTAAAGATCGCATAAAACGCTTAGAAATCAACATATATATGCAAATTTTTGAACAGACTTTTACATCTGTTAGGAAAAAAAAAACAAAATGGCCGTTCTTCCTAAAAATAAAAAGCTATTTAATACTTACTTCCAGCCAGTAGAATATCTTGAAAAGAGCCAGATTTCGTTGCTATGGGGTCGGAAGCAATGACACCGCTTGCGTGCCCGCTGACAATTACACGGCCTCTGCAACCAAAACACAATGAAATATTACAAACAATCTGTGTTTTATTACGCACTTGAGGGTACATGGAAATATATTCGCGATTAATGTCTGTTCGGGCCGATTAGATAAAACTCCTGCGTCCTTATCCCTAATAATTTTCCTCGCCATATTTGGAAGTCTAGTAGGGGTGCATTGACGCAAAATCTTCGCCTCGACCGGTTCGACGAGACAACAAGTGTCAAAACCACATAAAGTTCGTTCAGTTGAAATTGCGCAGCCATACGAGCAAGAGAAATAATAAAAAAGTGTTTACTAGATCGGCTTCGGACATAACCCACTGGCAACTACAATGTCATTAGGATCTTGCAGACCACTATTCGAATATTAAAATATTTTGCTTTTGAAAAGGATATACTTTTCTACTCTTCACTTAAGTGTCTAAAGTTGTCCCAATGGTTGGCTATGATAGCATGTCTTGCGGCATTAAAGCCCGCCTTTGTATTTGTACATTAAAGTGTTAAATAGATAAATAGATATACAGTGTAAACTCTATATAACGACACTGAAGGGACTGTGCATTTTATGGCGTTATAGAGAGCTGTCGTTAAATGGAGAGAAGAAAAATCAGAATTGGAAGACAAGCTAAATCATTTAAAAAGCTAAATCTAAGTGTTGTATGTATTTATATTATAGATTTAATATCGTTCTTTTTCTAGTTATAAGTTTTTAACACAATAAATCTCTTTATCTCAAATATTAGCGGTCATGCACCTTACAATCCCTGCTCACATCTCCCAAAGGTTAGCTGTTAGAAAATGTTTTTAGACATTAAGCTAGCCTATGTACCGTAAAATGTATTATTGTCTGTGCAATAAGGAATTTATATATCTATTCAAATCAACCAAAGCCAATTAATTTCAACGCTTTAGGGAGTTTGTCGTTAAATCGAGTGACGTTACATTGAGTTTACACTGTATTTGCATGCCTATAAGGGCCGGTTTTATTGTAAGATCTATTGTAAAAAAGATCTGAAAGAATTATGAATTTGAATAAGGTAGATGTAGTGTAGTAAAGGAATAGGAAATTATGTTGTATCGTCCAAGGACGGCGGACATCCGGCCCGACAACCGACACAACGAAACGCCTTAACAACTCAATGGAACGAAAATTTCCATACGAGAAAATAGCATTCAAGCTCGTTCGAATGTAACTTTAACGATTACACATTCAAATCTTCGACATTTGAATATCGCTGGGATTGCAAATACATTTTATTCTAGTTTTTATAATTTTAACGGGTCTTTATTTATTTATTTAAATACTTTATTGCACTTAAAAACCTAGTACATAGGCGAGCTATAACGCCATAAGGCATTCTTCACCAGCTAACCTTGGGGATCATGTAAGGTGATGGGCAGGATAAAGAAAAATATTAAAATAGCTTAAATTAGTAAATAAACATAATTACGCATTCATTAAATATACATATACATACACAATATAAAAAAAAAAACAACACACATACATACTATATAATACATACATACATAAACATACAATATAAATAAATAGATATATATATAAATAAAAAGTCAAACAACTAATTCGAGAGACATACATTCTGTTTCTCAAGAAATAATGTGGTTAGAAGGTTTTTAAATACGTTAACGGACGGTGCACGCCTTATGGCCAGGGGTAGCTTGTTCCACTGACGAGCGGCAGCAACAGTGAAGGAATCTGAATATCTGCTAGAGGAATGCGAAGGAATCTTTAGCTGATTGTTGTGAGAGGAGCGAAGAGCACAGTTGTGCGTATTAGAGAGAAATTCAAAGCGGGATTTAAGGTACGAAGGTGTTTTAGGGTGATTGAGAACGTTATAAAGTAAAGAGAGAAGATGGACAGACCGGCGAAAGCGGATATCGAGCCATTTTAACTGAAAGCGAAATTGGGAGACATGATCATACTTACGCAAGCCGAAGACGTAGCGAATGCATAAGTTAAGCAGACGGTCGAGTTTATTCAGTAGCTCTTCAGTGATGTCGGGATAGCAGGTATCGGCATAGTCTAAAATAGGAAGGAGCAGCGAACTGACTAACGTAAGCTTCGTTTTAAATGGAATGAAATTCTGGAAACGCTTCAACGAATGCATACTGGCGTGAATTTTTTTACTTATTTCTGACACATGGTAATCCCAAGAAAGATCACAGCTCATGTGAAGGCCAAGGTTTTTCACATGCTGGCAAAAGGGAAGTGGAATGTTATTAAACAGTAATGGGGAAAGTGATCCGACATCCAATTTACTCAGCATCTGTCTCGACCCTGCAATCATGACCTGCGTCTTTCCAGGATTAACCAAGAGCCCAAGGTTTTCCGAACGTACTCGTATAGCCTCCAGGTCGCTGTTCATCTTCAAAATCGTGCTATGAATATCCTCAGCACTGAAGTGTAGCGAAAGTTGTAAATCATCAGCAAAGAGATGGTAGGAACTGAAATGTATTACATGAACCATCGAGTTTATGAAAACCGAGAAGAGTAAAGGAGATAATATACCGCCTTGCGGGACACCAGCTGTTACTGGAGACCAGTCCGAGAAAACATCATTTAATTGAATTCGTTGCTGGCGCCCGCGAATATAAGATTCGAACCATAATGCAACATTCTGCGAAATATTAAGAGAAAGCAATGTGGCCATAAGAATGTCATGATCGACGCAATTAAAGGCGTTACTGAAGTCAAGAAGAGTGAGAAGAGATAGTTTTTTATTGTCTATAGCACATCTAATGTCGTCAGTGATTTTTATTAGAGCAGTGGTTGTGCTATGAGACTCACGAAAGCCAGATTGAAGCGGATTTAATAAATTATTGTGACTAAGGAAGGTGGCTAACTGCCGATAGACAACGCGCTCCAAGATTTTTGATAAAAAAGGAAGAATAGATATGGGTCTCAAATTATTAAAATCTGTATGGGGAGTTTTTTTAGGGATCGGTATTACATGGGCATTCTTCCACAACGTAGGGAATTGCCCAGTAGAAAGAGAGAAGTTTATAATGTAGGTAATATAAGGGATAACGATATCTAAGACAGGAATAATAAGAACGCGACCTACATTATCACACCCTACGGCCTTACTAGTTACAGATAGAATAATCTTTTTTATTTCGCAGCTGGACATTGGTTCGAATTGAAGAGTAGAATTATTGTAGAAAGGAACTGAAGTTATTTGGGAAATTGTATCAGCCTTAATGAGAGAGTCTATAGAAATAGGAGGGGAAGAAAAGTGCTTATTAAGGCCATTGACATCCATGGTTGGGAGTGCATCAGCTTTAGACTTGCCAAAGCCCAAAGACCGAAGAAATTTCCACAGATTGTTTGGTGTACAGGTATCGATAGAATTGTGAATGAATCGGCGTTTTGCGTTCCTACACATCTGATTAACTCTATTTCTCGCTCGTTTAAATTTAATCCAGCTTTCCTCACATGGTGACTTTTTGTGTTTCCTTCTCAAGGAGTCCCTCCACCTCATAGCCTTACGGATATCATTGTCCAGCCAAGGGGCAGGCGGCTTTTTCATGCGAACAGGTTTAATAGGCGCATGCTTGTCAAATAATTCTAACAGTAATTTATTAAACTCCGACACCATTCCGTCAACCGTATCCTCAAGTGTCACGCGCATCCAACCCATGCCAGCAGCATCCGCCAATAGCATTTCCAGATTCATTTTAGCAAAGTTACGTTGAAGATAAATACAAGGTCGAAAACGAGGAGGTTTAACTTTATAAGAAGCATAAATGAGGTCATGGTGAGAAAAACCTGCGGCCAGGTGCTGTCCAAAAGCTGATATCTTATTAGAGTTAGACGTAAGGATGAGGTCAAGAAGACTGTCTGAGTTGTTTATATGGAAAGTAGTGTTAAGTGGTAAGATGGAAAGGTTGACAGAGGAGGCAATATACTTAAGTTTTCTACTGCGCGAGTCATTCTTCATAAGACATGTATTGAAATCTCCCATTATCAAATTATGGTCGTAGGACGGAATGTATGACTCGAGCAGTAGTTCAAAGGTGGGGAGATAGTTTACTGTAGGAGGAGCATACACAACACCAAGAAGAAATTTAACGGAGTTGAGGTCAATTTCAATAAATAAATGCTCCGAGGAACCAGAATAGGGAGAAGGAGATTTGGAAATAATTTTAAAAGGAAGGTTAGAGCGTAGATATATGGCCACGCCACCACCCCCCTTGCCAATTCGGTCATTACGAATAAGAAGGAAGCCTGGAAGTGAATAGGATGTGGAGGGAAGAGTGGGTTTTAAAAAAGATTCCGAGACAAGGATCGCGTGAATATGTTGACTTTCAAACGTGGCAAGGAGATCGGGGTAGTGGCACGGAATGCTTTGAGCATTAATGTGGCAGACATTCAGATTCTTGGAGAAAGGCGAAAATGTATTATGCAGTGCATCCCCCAGCAGTACAGCGTCCTGGCTGACGTCACACTCGTCGTCGGAAGTCGTTGAGCCACAGGAAAAAAACACATCAGAGTCAGAAGAGCTATTTAACATTATGTAAGTATATAAAAATATTTAATTTATATATATATATATATATAGGTTTAATAAAATAATAAATACTAATATTATAATTAATATAAAGTAATAAAATATTAAAATTATTATTTGCGCCTCATTCCATACTTCACCAGCCAATTAGCTAGTTTACAAACAACTTAAATAATATTTAGGAAGTAAAAGAACATTAATTACAAAATGAAACATAAGATACAAATAAGGCTATAAGCCACCTACCAACTAACAAAACAAGAGAGAAAAAATATATTTTTTTAAACAAAATAAGAAAAAGAAAAAATGATTATATTGTCCATACCACAATATTTTCAGTCTGTGTTAATAACAAAGATAGACATTAGCTATGTAATGTTATCTGTGGTTTTTATAACTACTTCTTCGTCTTACTACTTCGGTCTTTACGCGATTTACCTTAAAGACATATTGCTCAAGACGTTTCAGCCAAGTTGCATTGGCCGTGGTCGGTCGACCGACTGAAGCTATGCGGTGTAGTCTCGTACATACTGGGCGGTAGATATAAACCTACTCAATTATCACTTTAAAAGTTTTTAGAAATCACGACACACGACACTTACAATATCCTTGGCGACACCGGGCGATTTTTCCCGGCGTCGAAACCTATTGATTACTGGATTCCACGATAAAGATAGCTTATAAACCCCTCTTGATTATTTTTTTGTGTTTCTTTATTTATACATTTTATTCTTTTCTAAAAGACTATCAGCCGGGAGTTAGTTAGTATATAATTATTTCAATTTCAATGAATTGTGTTTGTTTTTATTTTTTAATTTATCTACTTGTTAATTTGTTCCGTTTCCTGTCGGGTTCCAACTATTGATAGCTTTTAGTTTTTAAATTGTTAAATTGTGTCTGTCTTAGCTTATAGTGTGACAGCAGCTATTATAGCTAGTTAAGCGTTATTCTGTATTTATAATTTTGTTATTTTATTGTTTCTCTTTCCAAATGATGGTTATCATGTACTGCTCCAGATTCACCAATATGTACTATAAAATTATATCGTTTTATATCAATATTGTAAAAATTGACGTGTAAAAGTGCAGAATACATATCTTTTTGTCCTATGCCTACTTGCAAAAATAAACGAATTGAATTGAATTGCAAATACTATAACCCGTTATTTGCAAGGTGGGGAAAATGTTGTGGAACAAGTAGATAAATTACTATATTAAATCTTAAAGTCTCTCTGACATAAGGTTGTCATAGAGACAATTGTCAATATGTAAATTTCGGATAAAATGTCCTAATTTATGTTGTAATTTTTTTATTATATTTATTTTACCACAGTCAGTGTTTATTTCGGACTTTATTTCTCCACACTTGGTCTTGCTTTTTTGCAATTGTAGCCTATCTTAACTGGCATACCTGGTTGGGTACCACTGTACCAGGTATTGTAATCTCATGGGTACTCATAGGTGAATTTGAAAGATATTGATTTATTGTGGTTGTGTATAGCTGAGTTTTCCTTGCAGATTCCTTTATCAGTCAGATTAAACATTAACAGGTCACTGGAACCTGCTAAGCTGCTAGTCTTTTGCTAACAGCTTACTCTGTGGCCCACTTCGCTGCTTAGTCTTCCACTAACAGGAGTAGAATCATTTACATCATCAAAATAATTTAAATAATGACGTGTCACAAATGCAAGTAATAGGTTTACGTGATATGTTGACTAAAGATTATTATTATTGATTAATAGCCTCGCAGCGCATTGCTGATATGCCTATATCAAGCACTGATGTAAAGTTTATTAAATTGTCAGTTATCACCATAGTGTATTTCGATTGTCACTAGCCACTTGTCCAGTTTGTTTTTAAAAGTGTTTACAGTTGAGGACTTTAATATGTCTTCTGGTATTTTGTTCCACATATTCACAGCTCTGTTATTCATGAAGTGGTATCCTATGCACGTTTGTATGCAGTGGTCATGACAGGAAAATATCATTGTGTTAAACCTAAACATTTTGGCTAGGTGGGGGCAGTTATACCTAAAGATATTGTGACCTTTTTAAACTATTGCATAGCTTTTATCGCGGGCTTTGAGAGCGGCGACCGAATCAAGAAACTCCGTAACGAAAATAAACCTAACACGGCACAGCGGTGCGGCGTTGAAAGCCGAGCATCGTCTAACGTCGTTTCAGTTCGGCAGACTTCGGCACGGTGTTTGTGTGCGTGCGACTAGACGTATGCGTAGCTGCTAACTACTCATAACTGATTCTATCTCTTTTAGACACAATGCTAGGTGTTTTATACAAAAATTATGCCATGGAGCTAACCGAGCGAAGCGAGGTTGGCAAGTGTGCGTCATTTATGAAGAACTGAGTATAGTGAGTAACCTGCAAAAAAGTCATTGGAGAAATTTAGGTAGTCATCCTGATGTAACGCTGATGGGTTCCCATGAAACTATAAGAGATGGCTAGGGGGTGCTTAAACTAATGTTGTAAAGGACCCTGGGAGACAAGTAGACGTAAACTTTTTTTAATATTACTGAATAACATGTAAAATAAAGGCATAAACATAAATGGACTTCAAGTAATTACATTAATGCTACAGAATAACATAGTTAGCGGCACAAAGGGTGACCCTTTCCGGGTTCCGGGTAACGACTTTGTAAATTGGAAATTGTTTTGCACATCGCGCACAACAACTTTATGTTGCTGAAACTAAAGCACGCTTAATGTAGACGTAAACATTGTACAAGAACTATGTTACTGCTTCGCGTAAGCGGTCGGCAAAAATAATAAATAAATTGGCTGTAGAAACATGCTGTGCTCAGATGGATAAACTCTATGCCACTAAAACCTCTATTAGAAGGATCATCTCAGCTAAAATTCTAGGAAATAAATTTAAATGTCGGCTATGGCATAATAACAGAGGTTGTTGGAACCTGCTTCCAACACCATTTTCTGAACCATAGACCCTTTTGTCATTATATCTTTGTTTTATTTTTTAACTATATTTTTGTGACAAATAAAAACTGATTTTATTTTATTTTATTTTTTATTATAAAAATACGGATATTTTAGAGATATATTAGAAAGGGCAAAAACTAAATCCAGGCCACCTCGATCCTTGGCGCCGCTGGACTGGAAAATTCTCATGGATACACTTGTACATCATTATAGGATCCCAGATGAACTAGCTGTATCAGCCTATAGGCCAGACATCTTAGTGTTTAATAGGAACTTAAAAAAATAATATCATTATATTACGAGTTGCGTCGTTGATGCACAGAGTACGAGGGAGCGGCAACGTCATATTAAGGGCAGTTAGTGAGAAGCCAGATTGCCCTATCATATCACTGGGTACATACTCATATGTATGTGCCTCAGGAGGGCAAAGCAAATACAAAAAATAAATGTCCTCTTTTTACTAATATAGAATAAGCAAACACTATGTTACTAACCCCTATGGATACTATTCCGAATTAAACGCATTTATTATTTTTAGTTTTTTTTTATTATTGAACTTACCGTTCCGTGGGAATCAAATATTCCAAAAGACCACAACATGAAGTCGAATAAATATTATGATCTCACAGAATCAATAATCAGGAACGGGTTCAATACTCAGCTTTACGCAGTGGAAGTTGGTGCGAGAGTTCCAGCAAAATCTTTGCACCATTTACTGAAAGAAATGGGCCTAAGCAGGTCTGCCGTCAATACATTTATGGAAAGAGCTTTCAAGACGGCATTAACGGAATCATACAGTATTTGGTCGAGTAGAGAGAGGAGTAGAGTAGTGAATGGTGAGCGTATAAAAGGGAGGCCTCCTTTTCAAACCAGTCTATTGTCGGTCGCAAGCCCGAGACACCATTCTTCTCATCTCTTTCACGGTGAATCCATGGAATATATACAGTATACAGTGTAAACTCTATAAAACGACACTGAAGGGACTGTGCATTTTATGGCGTTATAGAGAGTTGTCGTTAAATGGAGAGAAGTCATTGAAGTTTCTGACAACCCCGAAAGGTAAACGGTCGTGATGATACTTTACTTTTACAAAAGACGTTACGGCACAGATGAGGGTAAGAATTTAGTAGAATTTACATAACTTTACAAAGATAACACACCAAAAGGCATTTAAATTCTAGTCAGTTAAAAAAAGGTCTAGCAACATCTGTGCACATACGAGTATTGCTGTATTGTTTTTTGTGATTTCTTACAAGTGTTCATCACATCATTACATCACACATACCACAGAGTCCAAGACCTCCACTTTTGGAGATGGACCTTCCAAAAATTTCTGGAGAATTTGGCATTTTTTTTATACTAGCACGGCATATGACTATGAGTCCACCTGATGGTAAGTGGCACACGAGGTCCATGAATGTTAGCAACTGGAATCAAACTGGTATGACATGATGGTAATTCGAGCCTGATCGCGAAATGTGTGGATAGACTTTACTGGGTTAATCGGGACGAACGCTGCATACTTCCCCGCCCTGGCAGACTGGACAAATTACTACCATCAATCCGCCTACCACCTACCACCTATTATCAATCCGCCTACCACCTATTGCCTACATTCGCCACGCTGCTGGCTTCGGATTGGCGAAGGTTTGTTGTCAATTTATTAACGATTCCACAAGTTGGTATTAGTAGAATCGGGACTTACGGCTTAACGTGCTCTCAGAGACAGAAGAAGACAAGTTTCTAAGCATTCCATGGATTCACCGTGCGGGTGCCGGGTCCATCGCGTGTGGGTAAGAGATGACAAGGATGGTGTCTCGGGCTTGCGACCGACAATAGGCTGGTTTAAGAAAAGGAGGTCTCCTTATTTTTTTCTATTGCGCGATAATACGCTCACCATCCACCATTCTACTTCTCTCCCTACCCAACCAAATACTGTATGATTCCGTTAATGCCGTCTTGGAAGCACGTTCCATAAATGTATTGACGGCAGACCTGCTTAGGCCCAATTCTTTCGTGATGCAAAGATTTTGCTTGAACTCCTCTTGCACCAACTTCCACTGCGTAAAGCTGAGTCTTGAACCCGTTCCTGATCATTTCTTCTGTGAGATCATAATATTTATTCGACTTCATGATGTGGTCTTTTGGAATATTTGATTCCCACGGAACGGTAAGTTCAATAAGGATAACTTTTTTCAAGTTCCGAGAAAACACTAAGATGTCTGGCCTATAGGCTGATACAGCTAGTTCATCTGGGATCCTATAATGGTGTTCAAATGTATCCATGAGAATTTTCCAGTCTGATGCGGCGCCAATGGGCTTGCATTTAGTTTTCGTGCTTTGCCCTTCCTTTACAAATGTGGTCAAAGTTTTATTTGTAGTCAGTCCCTGTCTGGCTCTTGCAATAGAAAGACTTACTGCTTCACGGACAACACCTAGGACTTTGTCATGTCGGCGTGAGTAATAGCCCTTTTCTAGAAGAGTAACGCACCCTACAAGTGTGTGTCTAGCAGTTCCTATGGCAGCACCACACAATGTACAGTACAATGTAAATCTTTAACAAATGTACGTAAGAACAGTATTTCTCATCGGTGCATACCGGGGTTCAAACCGGGAAGTGGTTTCCGAAATTAAGTCCACAAACTTAGTTAAAAGCGAATAGCTACCCCTTTCTATGACTGAGTGATTATCCCGCCGCATTCAATAATCCTAATTTAATGGCGTCGTTCATTTTCAACCACATTCGAATAATGAATGAGCTCGAAATCAACAAAAGACGCTATTTCTTCGACATTATGGTAGCATTAACAGCACCAAGCAGAGTAATTATGTAGGCAAGCTCCAATGGTTCGGGCATGTTGAAAGAATGAGTGGCGACGTTATTAGTGAAATTATTTATGTCAGATTTATAAAATATTATTCAATTCTTAACTCTATAAGCGCTCGACCTTGACAGCGGCCGTGCAATTATGAACTTTAATAGCGTGATATATATATAGTTAACGGATTCCATTATATAGCGATTGCGCTTAAGTCACAGAATAGGGCTGCAGGTTGGTGTTGGTTTTGTTTTTCAAAATAACGTTGAAACACTTAAAACAATTTTTTTTAGATGACATACTCCTTAAATGTTCTCGTATACCGAATTAATTCAATACGTGTTCAGAACACATGCAATAGTTCCCTTACTCGTTCTAAAATATTCTGTAATCCCCAACCCAACAACCCAGTTGCCAAACAGTGTCGTCTCCATAGAAATATATGTATATAGACTTGTCCAACAAGATTGTTGTCTATTTCAACAAAATTAACCAATATGCAAAGAATTTTTAATTATTTTTGTTTAAGATAAACTTACAACCAACGTGGGCAAATCATTCATTTTTTACGTAAGACAATTTGGATCAACCATGTCTTATTTATTCTTATAAGGGGGTGACAGGGGTCTCGATAGTTCTTACGTAAAATTACAAAAAAGCGCAAAGTTAAGTTTATTCCAGGGGTAGATCAAATTTCCGAGTGACTTGAGCACTGGATAATCAACAAAACTTAAAAAAAAAAAACAACTTTACGTAATTAGTTTATATTATTCGAAGGAAGTACGGTGGGAAGGTGCGATGATTTACTTTGTCTTTTTTTGGGGTTAGGTTTTTGTTTTCAATAAATTTTAATTGCGTCATGTCCGTAATTTTTTTTTGTTCCTAAGGAAAAAAAATAACGTTTAGGTATTTGGAACTTGGGAGAGCTCGTTTGCAAATAATTTTGTTTTAGTATACCTAAATCCTACCTATACCTAATGCCTAATGCCTCTTGAGGTCTAGCGGTTAATTCCGTGGATTTGGACTTTGATTCCTAGTCGGGACACAATAAATTATTTAATTTATTTGTGATATTTCTCAAGTTTGGTACCCTAACGACATCGCGGAGATAGATTTCCTTAGTACAATTGGAAAATAAAATATATATTGAGTCAGAGTAAGAGTCTTGCAGAAGTCTAAGTCAAGACCATAAGACTAAGATTAGGAGTGCAAGACCAAGACCAAGACAGGCTAATTCTTGGTCTTCCTTTGGGCAACACCAGACAGAAGGGCCCGACGAATGACGTCATTGAGGCAGGCGTCCCTTATTATCTGGTTCGTCAATCTTTCTTCACTTATCCTTTCAACATGCCCGAACCATCGGGTTATGCCTTTCCTTATTTTCGTCCCTATGCATTTAACCAATATGATGAGGTACAAATATTTTATTTATACTTAAACTATCGGGTAGACCGCAGAGTGACTTTTCTTCGTGATCGGTTAATTGAGGTTAGAAATACGGTCCAAAAATTGTTGTTTCGACCCTCAAATATATTTCTCTGGTCGCCTCCAAAACTGGCGAAGCGTTAAAATATTTACATTGCGGTTGAAAGCACAAGGCCTTTCCACATAAAACTACATCCACGGCTTTACACGACCACTTTAGATTTTACGGAATGGGACGTACATTTTAAATATTCGTCGATTGTTGGATTATATTCCAACGAAAAATGAAGTAAATATTATTTATTTTGCTTACAATAGACAGCTTTCGCTAAGCTTTTCGAAACGTCTATTATCGACAAAAATTCCAGTGTTTATTCTACCAGTATTATAAGTTTGTGAGAATGGATCGATCCGCTTGTTGCTCTTCTTTGCAAAAACTAATGATATTGATGAAACTTCACAGTTATAATTAAAGCACATTTTGTAATTACAATTCATTAACGATTCCATAAATATTAGTGAAATGAAGTGGAGTGAAGGTGTCGTTGCGTTGACAACCGTGACGATAAAGATTGATGATGAAACTCTAGAAGTAAATGAAACTATATATCTGGGCAGGGTTTTCACTGCGGATAGGAAGTATGTAGGGACGTTGATAGAAGAATGATCGCGGGAAATAGTGTTGGGGTCACTGATCGGCAGTCGAAATGTCAGCGACAAATCTTAGCTCGCCATACACAATGCCATGCTGGTACCAACACTGATGTATAGAAGCGAGACGTGGATATGTCAGAATTCGCATGAGAGTAGGGTTAATGTAGTAAAAAGGAGGTCGTTGCTTCGGATATCTGGCGTCACTTTGGCGGACCGCATACGTAACGTCAAAATGCGGAAAAGGGTAGGTATAAAAGTATAAGAAAGCATATGATAAGGAAAGGCATTCTACGATGGATCGAGCATGTCGAAAGGATGAGCGAAGAAAGATTGACAAACCACGTATATAATGCGAAATTTGTACCCGAGACTCACATATCACGATCAAATAACTAGTCGAAGGTGCATTAAAAATCCTTCGTAACAAAAGGGCATGTATTAAAAGGTTGATCGCGTCAGGTGGTGCTTAATTGTCTCTGCCTACACCGCAAGGGTTCTGGCATGAAGATATGTAAGTATGCATTAGTGGAACCGGGACCGACGCGCGACGGCGTAACGTGCTCGCCGAGGCACGGGAACGGTGGTGTTTGTAAAATGACAAATGTACGTACGAAAAGTGTATTTCTCATCGGTACATGCCGGAGGTTTGAACCGACGACTTTAAATTAGGATTTCAAGAAAAGCGTTATTACACTTATATTAGAGTATAGTGTGTAGTCATCACCATCATTACAGCGTCCTAGACCTCCACTGCTGGAGATGGGCCTTCCACAACATATATCTGGAGAATTTGGCCTAGAGTCGCCAAGCTGGCCAGACGGCTTGGCGAGGATATTATGTCAATATTTAATGACAATTTATTAACGATTTCACAAGGTGGTATTAATGGAACCGGGACCGAAGGCTTAACGTGTTCTCCGAGGCACGGGAACGATGATGTTGTAAATCTATGACAAATGCACGTAAGAAAAGTGTATTTCCTATTGGTACATACCGGGGGGTTCGAACCGACCTTTGTAGGATTTAATACAACCGAGCCACCACCGCGTAGTGTGTAGTAATTCTGACTAAATACATGTTTAGAAAACGGGAACGCAATTTTCTTGACTCTGACTTTGAATATGTCAGACGTAACTAGCCACTGTGGCCTCAATGTCTTTGACTGTAGAGTACATACAGTCTATGTAAATGTATGAGTATGATCGTTAATAAGGTTAGTATAAAACACAGCTGATAAACACCTCCGAGGTGACCTTAAATACTGCGTACGTGACGATGGAGAGACCACCGGCGAATTAACGAATCTTTGTTGTGTTTATCAATAACCTCTGCCCCGGAGTAATGTTTTTATTTAAATAAATTGGTTGATTTCGGATTCCGAGAACATTTCTAAACTTGAGTATAACCCATTGGCAAATTTAACATTTGTGACAATTCCAAGCGAAGTATTGCGCCTTGGGAATAAACTAAAAGTTAAATAAAAATAAAAACAATTTACTTTAGAACCGCTATTTTTTATTATTATTATTGATATTGCCGGGTTTCGAAAAGGCTATAGTACCGTAGATCATATACACACTCTGCGCCAGATTATACAGAAAACTGAGGAGTATAATCTGCCTCTGTGACTTGCTTTTGTGGACTACGAAAAAGCCTTCGACTCAATCGAGACCTGGGCTGTTCTGGACTTTATGCAGCGATGCCTGATTGACTGGCGATACGTTGAGGTGTTGAGATGTCTCTATGATGCAGCGGCTATGACCGTACAGATACAAGGCCAGCATACAAGACCGATCCAACTGCGTAGAGGTGTAAGACAGGGCGACATAATAACGCCGAAACTGTTTAGAAACGCGTTAGTTGTCCTTAAAATGCTGGACTGGAGTGACTGCGGCATAAAAGTCAATGGAGAACATATCTCGCACCTTCGATTCGCGGATGAGATAGTCATAATGGCTAGTTCGCTGGAAAATCTTAGCGGAATGCTAAACGGCTTAAATGTGGCATCTCAGCGGGTTGGTCTCGGTATGAACTTGGACAAGACAAAAATCATGTCCAACGGCCATATCATACCGAGACCAATCTACGTGGGAAATGCCACTATCGAAGTTGTACAAAAATACGTCTACCTTGGACAGACAATCCAATTAGGAATGGCCAACTTCAGTAAAGAAGTCGACAGACGCATTCAGCTAGGATGGGCAGCATTCGGGAACTTACCTTCGTACTAACGTTACCTTCTTTTTTTTTCTTAATAATTGTTTGTTCTAGCTTATAGTATGACAATGCCTCTTTACAGCAGCTATTATCTTAACTGTCATTTACATTTATATTTTTATTTTTATAATTGTGTCTGTCTTAGCTTATAGTATGACAATGCCTATATACAGCAGCTATTATCTTAACTGACATTGGCATTTATATTCTTATAATTGTGTCTGTCTTAGCTTATAGTGTGACAATGCCTATCTACAGCAGCTATAATGTTAAGCGTTATTCTGTATTTATAATTTTGTTATTTTATTGTTTCTCTTTCCAAATGATGGTTATCATGTACTGCTCCAGATTCACCAATATGTACTATAAAATTATATCGTTTTATATATATATCAATATTGTAAAAATTGACGTGTAAAAGTGCAGAATACATATCTTTTTGTCCTATGCCTACTTGCAAAATAAACGAATTGAATTGAATTGAATTGAAGTTGCGACACATCTTCCTATCGAACATACCACAATGTTTGAAAACAAAAGTTTTCAATCAGTGTATACTTCCAGTAATGTCGTATGGAGCAGAGACGTGGACACTGACGGTGGGTCTGATACATAAGTTCAAGGTCGCTCAGCGAGCTATGGAGAGAGCTATGCTCGGGATTGCCTCTGAAGGATAAAGTCAGAAACGTTGACATTCGTCAAAGAACCAAAGTTACCGACATAGCTTTCAAAATTAGCAAATTGAAGTGGCAATGGGCTGGACACGTCTGTCGCAGAAGCGATGAACGATGGAGTAAACGGGTCCTGCAGTGGAGACCACGTACTGGAAGACGCAGTGTGGGACGACCCCCCGCCAGATGGACAGATGACCTGAGGAAGGCCGCTGGTGGGGGATGGATGAGGGTGGCAGAAGATCGTGTAAAATGGCGAGCCTTGGGGGAGGCCTATATCCAGCAGTGGAGAGACACAGGCTGATGATGATGATGATTGATATTGCTACATAATAATATCTATGTACACTACATTTGTAAATTAGTGCAATAAATAATTTTACTATTATACGTAATAAAATAAAACTAAATAACCTCGCAGGATTTTCATCGACAAATGGAGCACAAATAGTATTTGGCGTATACTAGTGGTTCGGAAACGTTTGTCAAGTACATTATTGAGCGCCATTCATTGTTAACGGTCTCTTGATTTTATAAAAGGGCACTAAATACCTAC
The DNA here is from genome assembly GCA_910589645.1 of Tinea semifulvella. Lineage (NCBI taxonomy): Eukaryota > Metazoa > Arthropoda > Insecta > Lepidoptera > Tineidae > Tinea > Tinea semifulvella. Next base: position 8,311,836 of record OU342618.1, on the reverse strand, counting down.
CCACTTTAACGGAAAAATCAAATTCCTTAAACCCGTCATACACGCAGTTATACTAAAATAATAATAAAAGGGTATATTTATTATATATATTTAATGTATATTATATATATATATATATATATATATATATATATACCGCCTCCGTAGTCTAGTGGTAACAAACGTTGCCGTGAACTCGGGAGGTCGTGGGTACGATTCCCACTGGGGGCAAGTTGTACATTGTATAATTTGTCTCGGTCTGGGTGTTTATATGTATAATATGTATATATTTACAAAAAAAAAAGTATAATATGTAGTTTATCAACCATCTAGTTTCCGTAACACAAGCCTCGTAGCTTACCACGGAAATTAGATGGCGCTGTGTGACCTGTCTGGAAATATTTATTATATAAATATATATACATACATGAATCTAATACACACCCTGTCAAACATATATCACGAACACATAGAGAGGACATACATAATTTATTGTTGTAACATTATAACACGGAAGAGCACCGATATCCCGCACTACAGGGCAACCTCGTGTAGGTATTACAAACACATCACCCTATATTGTTCACCTATTTTACATCTGTACACCTTTTGTGACAATAAATGATTTTATTATTATTATTATTAATAAGTTGTACATCTTAGAGGTACGAGTGTCAAACTAAAAGGACTTAGAAAATCAAAAACAGAGCAAACTAGTAAGTTATTGGTGAGTTTTTCTATTATTTTCGGGAATAAATAAAAATTGCGAGGAGGCTATACGGCGGGTGGCCCAATAATTCCACGTCTATCGTCGCCAAATAGTCGATCGTTCGCCAGGCGGTGTGCGACGGGGCGTTGTCGTGGTGAAGGAGGACCCTACTGTACCTCACGTCGTTTCTCCCGTACTTTATCAAAGACAAGTGGCAAACAATTGTTAGTGTACCACTCTGCAGTAACTGTTTTAGATCCTCTAAAACAATTTTCGCGTAATAACTTGTCCTTCCGAGGAACCACCCTCTTTTTTCCCACACTTCGAACTCTCTTCGCTTTAGTTGGCAACTCCTCGGAAGGAAACACCCACTGAGCAGGCTATCTTTTAGTTTCCGGAACATAAATGTAAATCCAGCTTTCGTCACACGTAAGTATGTCGAATACAGCATCTGAGTCACCTCCGTTAAATCTTTTATTTATTTATTGAACACTTCAATGTACAAAGACAAAGGCGGGCTTTAATGCCGCGAGACATTCTATCATAGCCAACCATTGGGACAACTTTAAACACTTAAATAAAAAATAGGTGTATACATATTAAAATAGAAATTATGAGTTATATTTTATAACTACATATAAATATATACATAAATAATAATTATATATACATAGATATATATTAATAATATACTTACAACCGTTGAGATAAGAAATAAGAATAAACCATTTTTTTTAATGCTAATCTAGTAGATGCTTGTCTTATATTTTGTGGCAGATCTTTGAAGCATTTCAAGGCATCAATCAACACGACGGAGTTTCTGGGCCTCAGTCAAATTATGAGGCATCCACCGGGCACAAAGCTTCCTGATCGCTAAATGTTTATGGAAGATTTTGTACACTTGACTCATACCGATGACTAAGCTGGTTCGAATCTGCTAATAGGTCACTCTTTTGTCAGTCTCTATCATATGAGTAGACCGCACAACACTGATGTTATTAGATTTACTCACGATTATCGGTGAGATTAGTGCGACTATGTTTAAACGAACCAAAGTATTCTATATATTTTGATATATTATAACTACGTCTGTGGCGGATTTTAGGAGAAAAATAAACTGCCTAAAAGGTTTCGCTTGTGGATCTATTCAGGTGGCGTTATTTGTTAACTTAAAGTCGACTCAATTCCACACAATAACAGTCCCTGTTCGAGCGCCATTACCGTTTTCCTTAGAATTATACTATACAATATTTGAAGCCGTTATTATACAAAATCAAATTATTAACGACACTCCTTTCAACGACGACACGATGGAGCAACGCTCTGGACAAATAGCACCCCCTTCTACTTTGGCTGCTGGGCCGCATCAAGACCCTGCACTCGGGCGGGAGACCGACATCGTGAGCAGGAAGGGGACTATCCGACGCGCATACACTAGCATTTTCCCCCTTCCTGTACATGCTTCTTGTTGTTAAGCCAGGTCAACGCGGGGGAGTATGTTGAGCTCCATTCAACGGCTCTCCGAGCAAAGCTCAACGCTCCAAAACAAGTAACTGTTTATTAGAGCTTCTGGAACACAGAATCCTGGACCTCCACTGTTGGAGATGGGCCTTCCAGAACATAGCTGGAGAATTTAGCATACACTCGCCACGCTGGCCAGATGGGTTGGCGAGGATCTGATGACAATTTATTAACGATTCCACAAGTTGGTATTAGTGGAACAGAGACCGATGGCTTAACGTGCTCTCCAAGACACGGGAACGGTCCCGGTTCCACTAATACCAAATTGTGGAATCGTTAATAAAATATTAACATCAGACTTTTATTTTATTTTATATACTAAAACAACATGTGGCCTTGCGCCCACCTGATAGTAAGTGACGCACAACGTCGATGAATGTTAGTAACTGGAACAGACACTCAGGTCTGACATCAGTCCCTAACACTGGCTTGACTGGGCATGACGGCAATTCGAGCCAAATCCCGAAATGTGTGGATACACCTTACTGGGTTTATTGGCACGAACGATGGATACTTCCCCGCCCCGGCAGTCTGGGCAAATTACCACCATCAGACAGCCTACCAAATTTTAAAAATAACCTTTGCAAACAGTGGGTCTGGTCCATAAATTCAAAGTTGCTCAGCGAGCCATGGAAAGACCTATGCTTGGTATATCTCTAATGGATAGAATTCGAAACGTTGATATTCGTCAGAGAACGAAAGTTACTGACATAGCTTTTAAAATTAGCAAGCTGAAGTGGCAATGGGCTGGACACATCTGCCGAAGAACCGACGAACGATGGGGCAAACGGGTTCTAGAGTGGAGACCACGTACGGGAAGACGCAGAGTGGGACGACCCCCCGCCAGATGGACAGATGACTTAAAAAAGGTCGCTGGTGGGGGTTGGATGAGGATAGCGAAAGATCGCGTTAAGTGGCGAGCCTTGGGGGAGGCCTACATCCAGCAGTGGAGAGATACAGGCTGATGATGATGATGATGATAATGAAACAGCGTGGCGAGTGTAAACCAAATTCTCCAGAAAATGGAATCTCTCCAACAGTCTAAGTCAGGTCTAAGAGTCTGTGTTCTAGTCCCTGTGATGATAAATATTTATTTATTAGTTACTTTTAAAATTGTAATATTTTAGACATAAAACAAGATGAACGACAAAGGAAAAGGCTAGGAGTAAGCACCGAGGTAATATCCAACACAGAAATGAGTTACACGATAAATAACAAACTTAAGTTACTTGAAACCCGGGCTATTGACGACAAAATCCAATTTACTGACACACAAAGTCAGAAACCCCTCAACGGTAATATCTTATTTCTGCCTCTTTGTAGAATGTTTTGCTCATTTGAAATTATTGCCTTAAATCCCAGTAAACTCGAATTACCTACAATAATTTATTCCGAAAATTCTACCACAATTGATAATTTCTTGTTTAAAGTAAGACTGCTCGTTTTATTTAAGAAATGTTAGTTTTGTTGTTAAAAAAAATGGTATTTCTTAACAAAAACGACATTTCGCGCTGGTTTATGAAGTTGCTACGAGATGTTGGAAATGCAATAAAGCGAGCGCGGCCTAAATTGTCAGTTATCACCATAGTCTATTACGATTGTTACTAGCCACTTGTCCAGTTTGTTTTTAAAAGTGTTTACAGTTGAGGACTTTAATATGTCTTCTGTATGTATTGTACCCCATACAATTTATAACAAAAAATTCCTAGCCTATGTCTAGGCAGTTAGGGCTTTGCCAATATAACGGTGAGCTGAGAGAAGTCTATCATATACCTGAGCATCAGCCGCCACATAGGTAAATGGCAGTATAGAAAAAGAATTTAAATAAAAAAGGATGTTTCTATTTATAATATATAATAATATAATATAATATGTAACTATTATTTTCACACTTCCTTAAAAAACACAATGAACCCTAATCTCGACATCTTAGTATTTATTTATATTAATACTGATATATCGATTGTATTTAGGTATATAAGTATTTGTGTAGGTCGAATTTATGTAATATGTATATTTAATTCTAAAATATTTACATTTACTTAAAAAATCTCAGACACCCATCATATAAATCTATCACTCTCCCAAAGGTTAGCTGGTAGAGAATACCTTCATGGTATTATGCTCGCCTATGTACATCTTTTTATTTTGTATATTTTGTGTGCAATAAAGAATTTTACACATACATACATACATATCTTCACGCCAGATCCCTTGCGGGGTAGGCAGAGACAATTGAGCGCCATTTGACACGATCACGACATACTTCTTTCGCTTCGTCAACATTCATTAACCTCTTCATACATGCCCTTTGGTTACGAAGACTTTTTAATGCACCTTCAGTCAGTGTTTTATTTATTTGATCGTGATATGTGAGTCTCGGTCTGCCAGGGCCTCTTTTACCCACAACTTTCGCATTATATATCTGGTTCGTCAATCTTTCATCGCTCATCCTTTCAACATGCCCGAACCATCGTAGCATGCCTTTCCTTATTTTTGTCCCTATGCTTTCCTTCATACCAACCCTTTTCCGTATTTCGACGTTACGTATGCGGTCCGCCAAAGTAACGCCACATATCCGCCGCAACGACCGCATTTCTACTGCATTAACCCTACTCTCATGTGTATTCTGACGTATCCACGTCTCGCTTCCATACATCAGTGTTGGTACCAACATGGCATTGTGTATGGCGAGCCGAGCTTTGTCACTGACATTTCGACTGCCGATCAGTGACCCCAGGGCACCGTTAACACTATTTCCCGCGTTCACTCTTCTTTCAACGTCCCTATCGTACTTCCCATCCGCAGTGAAAACACTGCCCAGATATATAATTTCATTTACTTGTTCTAGAGTTTCATCATCAATCTTTATCGTCACGGTTGTCATCCTTCTTCTTTCAAACACTAGTACCTTGGTTTTTCTCGCATTCAAACGGAGTCCTTTTTCTGCACATCCCTCCTTCATTCTTGTGACTAGTGATTGCAGTTGTTATTCGGACGATGCCATAAGAACAGCATCATCTGCATAAAGCAGGCAGTTCACCACTAGATCACTCATCTTTATCCCACAGTCACTCTCTCTCACTCTTTTTAGGCATTTGTCGAGATATAGAGTGAATAATCTAGGAGAAAGCACACAACCCTGTTTGACGCCCATTTGGGATTCAAAGCAAGGCGACATACCTCCCTCCACCCGCACACAAGCTTTGCAGCCCTTGTACGAATTTTATTATTGTTATTATAATGTTAGAGAAATATTGTATGGAGGCAGTGAAATGTAATAGCATTGATGATAAACCTAATCGAAAAGGTTACGAGGCATAAATAACATGTAACAAATTATGATAAAGACGTGTGAACTTATAATCAAACAAGTATTTAAAAACTATATGTTTGATCCGGTTTCGGTCGTATATATTTATTTATACTTTAAAAGACCACAACATGAAGTCGAATAAATATTATGATATGAAGAAATGATCAGGAACGGGTTCAAGACTCAGCTTTACGCAGTGGAAGTTGGTGCGAGAGGAGTTCCAGCAAAATCTTTGCATCACTTACTGAAAGAATTGGGCCTAAGCAGGTCTGCAGGAGATACATTAATGGAACGAGCTTCCAAGACGGCATTAACGGAATCATACAGTATTTGGTTGGGTAGGGAGAGAAGTAGAATGGTGGATGGTGAGCGGATTATCGCGCAATAAAATAAAAAAAGGGAGGCCTCCTTTTCTAAAACCAGCCTATTGTCGGTCGCAAGCCCGAGACACCATTCTTCTCATCTCTTACCCACACACGATGGACTTGGCACCTGCACGTTGAATCCATGGAATGCTTAAAAATTTGTCTTCTATTTTTGTGTCACGACCAGGAATCGAACCCGGTAAAAAATATTATCCAAGTAAAATGGATGATGTCTTTTGTATTGTATTGATAGACAAATTACCAGACGAACTTGACAAACTAGACGACAGCTAATAATTCAAAACGAAAATAAACATTGTTGACTTTGTTATAAAATTTAATGTACAATCATCTAACACAACCCTCAAAATACGACACGTAGCAACGTTTTTGCGGAGTCACCTCGAACCCATCAATTTTATATATAATGTTCCACTTTATATGAAGGAAACCTTGGAAAAATCTTTACATTTTACAGCTATACTATGAATAACTGCCTCTGTGGTCTAGCGGTTAAGTCCGTGGATTTAAACTCGAAGGTAACAGGTTATTTTATTATTTTTTTATATACTCAACACGACATGTGACATCGCGCCCACCTGATGGTAAGCAGTACGCGAGGTCCAAGAATGGGAGCAACTGACGCCGGTCACCACGACCGACATCAGTCTCTACCACTATGCCGGCCTAACAAGATGCTTTTTCACACTTCGCTTGAAGGACTCCAGGTTATAAGAATGGGGAAACACACTGGCTGGGAGAGCATTCCACATCTTCAGCAGCGTGCGACAGATGTAAGAGTCTCCAAATTTATGAGTACGCGTAGGGATAGTGGGTAAGGTATGTGGATGCATACTTTGGTCTGTGCGTGTGGTTCGGTTGCGGAATAGAGAAGAATGGAGCTCCTCAGAACACTCGCCGTGGTATAGCTTGTACACGCTGAGAGAGGCAACGTCACGGCGAAGCTGCAGTGATTCGAGAGTTTTGGAGACTTCGTTTTCTGTCTCTCCACTGCTGGATATAGGCCTCCCCCAAGGCTCGCCACTTCACACGATCTCCTGCCACCCTCATCCAACCCTCACCAGCGACCTTCCTCAGGTCATCCGTCCATCTAGCGGGGGGTCGACCCACTCTGCGTGTCTTCCCGTACGTGGTCTCCACTCTAGAACCAGTCTACTCCATCGTTCATCGGTTCTACGACAGACATGTCCAGCCCATTGCCACAACTTTCCCAAAATCTGCTCAAATTGGGTATAATAATATTTATTGATATAAATAAATAAATTTAATTAATATTTAATTTATTTATGATATTTCTCGAGTTTGGTACGCTAGAGACATTTATTTATTTATATAATTCTCTGAATTTAACTAAAAAAAAATTAAAGGTTAATAAAATAGGTCAATATGACATCGACGAGTTTGCCACTTGTCATGATAGTAAAGTTGGCTAAATGTAAATCCGCTTCTTTAAAAGCGTGGTTTCTGACTACCCCGCAAGAGATACGATCGTGATGATACTTTACTTACTTTACTTTTACTATGAAAATATGCTGCTCTAAGACTTATGCTGTATAAAGCTCAGATAAGGTCATGCGTGGAATACTGTTCTCACCTCTGGGATGGCTCCGCTAAGTATCTTACAGATGCTCTCAATGTCCTGCAGAGGCGGGCAATTCGGATAGTGGACGACACCACAGTTTCTAAAACTCTCGAATCACTGCAGCTTCGTCGTGACGTTGCCTCTCTGAGCGTGTTCTACAAGCTATACCACGGCGAGTGTTCTGAGGAGCTCCATAACCTTATCCCTTCTTCTCTATTCCGCAACCGAACTACACGCACAGGCCAAAATATGCATCCACATACCTTACCCACTATCCCTACGCGTACTCATAAATTTGGAGACTCTTACATCTGTCGCACGCTGAAGATGTGGAATGCTCTCCCAGCCAGTGTGTTTCCCCACTCTTATAACCTGGAGTCCTTTAAGCGAAGTGTGAAAAAGCATCTTGTTAGGCCGGCATAGTGGTAGAGACTGATGTCGGTCGTGGTGACCGGCGTCAGTTGCTCCCATTCTTGGACCTCGCGTACTGCTTACCATCAGGTGGGCGCGATGTCACATGTCGTGTCCAGTATAATAAGAAAAAAAAAAATGATACAGAATGTCCGGTAGCCTATTTCGAATGTCGTATTAAAGTGCAATAATAAAATTACTACCACTGGCTGTGTTCGGTAGTGGCTCGGTTGTTAGGACGCAATAGCGACTTTAACAAACGGGACCCGTTGTTTGGAAGATTTGAACCTGTCACGGTGTTTAATGGGTACGGACGGTTAAAGTCTCTATGTAATAAAATATATAACACTAGCTGACCCGGCGAACTTCGTACCGCCTGACGGTCAATGAATGTCATTATTAATAATAATACTACTGAGCAACGACTGAGTAATTACATATACTCGTATATATATAATAAGAGCGCTAGGGAGTTTTAGACTCCCGCTCGGTACCCGCAAATTAAATCAGCGCTGATGCGCGCCATCTATCGGACAACAGTAGTACTATGTCAGAAACCTTCGCCGATGTTCACACAACATATTCCTAAACTTTCATCCCGATCGTAAGTAGTTTTGGAATGCATAGCGAACATACATACACACAGACATTAATTTTTGTATATATAGATTATTTTAATGGTGTACTTAAGCGGTTATCTAAGTTTTCGGCGACGGAACCCTTGGGCTTGTTTTCTTTTATTTCTTTTTAGTTTTTAATTTAGGATCATTTTTTACGCATTCGGGTTTTTAAATTTTTAAATTACCTTATTTGATTTTATAAATTAAAACCTACCTAAATAATAAAATTAAAAATAATCTAAACTATAAATAAAAAATGTCTTCTAGAGACGTCCTATCCGAGATAATCCCAAGGAGACTGGCAACATTTCCCCTCTGTATAGCGATGCTAATACGTTGGCAGAAATAATTGCCAGCCTTCCTGTCTCCAGACCTTTCTGTCAGCCGCTTTGACAACTCCTTGGCCCATCGTCTCGACCCCAAACGGCGCAAATTCGGAACCGGTACCAAGGTTGGCGTACTTGCGCAATTTGAGGTTCTCCGCAGAAAACGCCGCTCTCCCCGCGCCTGACGAGGTCGCCTGAATGTGAGATGGAGCTAATGTGTCTACACACGTCGCATCCCACACCAGAGACCTGCCAAGTTTCCATGGCCCAACAGTCATTCCGTCGGGTCTCTTGCCATCGCTCCGCACAATCCTAGAGGGTTCCAAGAATGCAGGTACACTAACAGTGAGAATTCTCATGAGAATTTTCGGATGATGTAGTTGAAGCCGCGTGACGAGGAATGCGGCCAGCACTTCTAGCACAAGAAAGCCCGTAGTGTCCGAGGTGATCGACTGTTTTTTTTGCTTTTATAATGTATTTATTTTATGTAATTATTTTTGGCTTAAAAGTAAAAATTAAGATACCTTAAAAAAGTTAATTATTATTAATTGTTAATTTTATGTTTTCTAAATAATGTTATAAATAAAATAACAACGCTCAGGTAGCTCTCAAACTGTTTAACAAAACAAAGTTTACGTTCTAGTTTTAAAATACACGTTGTTTACCAACCAGCAGTGTTAACTAGAACGTAAGAAATAACACGACCTAATTTGCAAGTCGAGGTAAGTGTTCAATATTACAATATATTTGGGAGTATATAATCAGTCGGAATTCGGGAAGACACCTGAGACACGACTGCTTCCGTGGTCTAGCGGTTAAGTCCGTGGACTTATACTCGGAGGTACCGGGTTCGATTCCTGGACACAAAAATATTTATTAATGTAAATAAATACATTTAATTTATATTTAATTTAATTGTGATATTTCTCGAGTTTGGTACGCTGGAGACATCGACGGGCTTGCCACTTGTCATGATTGGCCTATAGTAAAGTTGGCTAAATGTGACTCCGCTATTTATAAGCGTGGTTTCTGACCACCCCGAAAGGGAAACGGTCGTGATGATACTTTTACCTGAGACATTGAACTGTCGCCAAATTTAAGTTTACTGCCAAACATCAAAATCGGACCGATAAAATATCCGCAATAATTAATAAAATAATATTAGTATGTATGGATAGATAGATATGGGAGTATAGACGGCAAAATATGTCTGCAACCAGGATAAAGGCTTCCTATCTGCCACATCACCGCACGCGGACAATAAGTCTCCATCAAACATTTTACACGTCAAGCACGTGCCGAAGAGATTTTTCATAGAGATCTTAACCTTACGATTGATGGTAGATATTTGATTCCAACAATCATTCAGCTGTCAAATCAAATTAAAATCAAAATCTTTATTTGCAATAAATGTGGTACAATATATGTGACAATAAAATTTGGCTCAACACATTTAGCCATGGATACAGCATGCAAATTTATTGGTTAGACTTACATTATATATACAAACTTATGCTATATATATATATATATATATTTTAATAAATAAATATTTCCAGACAGGTCACACAGCGCCATCTAATTTCCGTGGTAAGCAACGAGGCTTGTGTTACGGAAACTAGATGGTTGATATTAACTACATATTATACTTTTTATTATTATAATTATTTTTATTCTTATTTTAAATAAATTGTCCTCTTTCATTGTGATTTGTAGATATTTCTTTATACTACGTGGAATATATTACAGAGCAAATATTTTTTATAATATAATCTAGAATAAAAATAAAGAAATACGTATTTTTTATTTTAATTATTCAGTAATAAAATCGTAAGTTACGGTGCAGAGAAGTTATCCTAAAAATATCGCCACTCATACTGAGCCTAATCAAGTAGGTAGCAAGAGGTCGACGATCGCGCAAACGTTGACTTACGTAATTCTTTCTCTCTCTATTTCGTCTCACGGTTGTGGGCGAGATCAATTAATAATAACACTCCCAGCCTTTAGGTATTTATCACGATGGATATTCCCCATTTTGCAAAAAGCTGAAGTAGTTAAATATTCGCAGCAGAAGAAATAGCAGAGTGCTCTTCTTACTATACTCCATATTATACGAGCCTGTGACCCCCAAATACCTTAAAGACAGCTTCACTTTGCTTGGTTCGCATCATGACAGAATTCTTCGCTCTTCCTTTAATACTACTTTTGCTATCCCCTCTCACCACTCCGCTTTTAGGTCCAAGTCGTTAGCAGTTGTGGCTGCAAGGCTTTGGAATGACCTACCGACGGAGGTTAAAGATGCTCCAAACAGAGCTATATTTAAAAGATTAGTTATTTATGTAGTTTATATATGTATGTGTGTATGTATTAATATGTAAATTTATTAATAAATATTTATTATAATCAATAAATAATATTCTATAGACTTATATTTTTAATATATTTAATTTTAGTTGATATATTGCACCTACCTCACATAAATATTCTCGTTGTCCCGAAGGTCTGACAGGCAGAGAATGTCAAGCGACATTATGTCACGCCTTTGTATATTTATGTGCAAAAAAGTTTTAAATAAATAAATAAATATTCACCATGCAGTAGTGTTTTGTTTTTCGGATAATGATTTTTATCTTTACAAAAGTGACCTTTTTATTTTAAATAGAGGTTTTACCAATGACACCTGAAGTCTAAATAAAATATTTGCACTTTTGACAATTTTGTTCATGTAAGCAAATAAATACTCCCAGATGTCAGATGCGAAAAATGTCGTACAGAATTTAAGTGTTAATGTCCCGTTTGAGTCAAAGAATAAATGGTCACATTATTCATACCTACTCTTTTGTAAAAGATTTAAATAGCCAAATAAATAAATTGTACCTACTTGTATTCACGTTAAATGCAAATTTTGTCGTTAAAAATATATGGGAAAGTGAATTAGTTTATTGGACAGTAAAACACAGTTAATCAGGAAATGAGTTTACCAGGAAGAGTCCATACATTGTAGCATACAACAGCTAATAAGGTGAGTAATGCATTTTTATTTCCAATTTAACTTTCTATGTATTACGAGAAACTAACGGTAACAAATATATGGAGAAATTGGCCTACACTCGCCACGCTGGCCAGACGGGTTGGCAAGGATCTGATGTCAATTTATAATGACATTCGTGGTCTAGCGGTTAGGTCCGTGGATACGTAGTGGATAAGTAGACTCGGAGATACCGGGTTCGATTCCTGGTCGGGACACAAAAATATTATTAATGTAAATAAATACATTTAATTTGTGATATTTCTCGAGTTTGGTACGCTGGAGACATCGACGAGCTTGCCACTTGTCATGATTGGCCTATAGTAAAGTTTGGCTAAATGTGAATCCGCTTCTTTATAAGCGTGGTTTCTGACCACCCCGAAAGGGAAACGGTCGTGATGATACTTTACTTTTACTTTACAATTTATTAACGATTCCACAAGTTTGTATTAGTCGAACCGGGTCCGACGGCTTAACGTGCTCTCCGAGGCACGGGATGTTGTAAATCTATGACAAATGTACTTAGGAAGAGTGTATCTCTTATTGGTACATGCCGGGGTTGGAACCCACCTGTTTTTGGGCATCATCACATCAGAAGGCCCATCTCCAACAGCGGAGGTCTAGGACGCTGTGTTCTAGGGGCTGTAATGAGTAATAAAGTTAATATGACACTTCGGGTGCCGTCGTATTCCGATTGAGACCCGAGTTTTTTCCTATGAAAATACATTATGCACTATATCTGTACTAAAAAAGTAAGATCAAAAAACACTTGCCTTTAAATCCAAATCCATGACTAGATGCCTTCCGAACGAAGTTCCGCCAGTCTTTTGTATGTGAAGGAAGACCATGACGTCATGAGCATCCAGGTCGAACCGGAAGTCATCGTGGAGGACCTCGTCGTAGGACAGGCCTGGCTGCGCCATCACGTCCGGTAGAGGGCGCCCGGGAGCCTCGGCATAGGTTAGTGCCATAGCTGACTCTGATACACGTTCGCGAGGCGATAGTGCGCAGACCTGAGGACAACAAATACTCGTTAGAGTTTTTCCTTTATCTTTATTTACAGGCATCAAAATGAATATACAAAAAGATTTATTTTAAAACTTTTTGCACTATGTACAATGCCGCTAGATATTCTCACATGGTCAACCTTAGGGACACTATGAACATGGTATGTGGGAGGTGCAAATATTTAAACAGGAAAATAAATAATTAAAATTCTACTAAATCTAATACTAATATTAAACATAAATATATATAATAATACATATGTGACCGTCATATACAGCTGGGGTCTATTTTCAGGGATTTACTTATTAAAAGGCATAATATCGACTATATTTTTTCCCATGTTTTATTAGACCATGTCTAAATGTAAATAAAATATATATGTCATATAAAAGTCAAAATAATATCATAATTTAAAAGTACAAAAACGTGTGGCAAAGGGTGCTAAATATACATACATAAATATATACAATATTACTTACAGTTGTTAGTAACTATTCAAGAAGTGTGTGAAAACATTTCTTTTAAATAGCATTCTATTGGGTGCTTGTCTGATATCTAAGGGCAGGTTATTTTTCAAATCAAATCAAATCAAAAGTATTTTATTGTGGATCATAGGTTTTTGAATAAGTAGATTATTTATGATGGTCGCTATGTCCCGTCCATTGGACATACAATAATACACAACATTTAAAAATAATTTTACAATGTTGGTGATGGGTGAGGGCATGCTAACTGTTCCTCTCAAGTATAGTGAATATAATGAAATCTGAAAGATAGTCTGCTACGCTGTAATAGTATTTTTTAGATAAAAAGCCATGAAGCTTTGACTTAAAGACGCTCATGTTCTCGACTTCACGGATGGATTTGGGAACTTTATTGTAAATTTGTGACACCATACTAATAACATTTTTGCTAAAAAATTTCGTTTTGGATACTTTTGTGCTTAGTAGGTCATTGTGACGCGCGCGAGTACGATATGAGAACATACTCAAATTATTCTTTACAAATATTGCACTTTCATAAATGTACAGTGATGGAAACGTTAATATATTATGATTTTTAAGGTATGGGCGGCATGAATCCATTCGTTTTAATTTAAAAATTGCTCTTACACATCGTTTTTGGGATAAATGCTTTTAATTTGTCTGTCGAATTTCCCCAGAATATAACACCATATCTAAGTATGGAATCAACGTAGGCCATATTTATATATATTTATTTTTTTTTTATTTTTTATTTTTTAGTATTTACACTAAACTACAGATTTCGCATCGTCATCTCTTTGTAGTATTATTGTTGTTGTTAGTAATATTATTGCTTAGAGCAGGTCTGTCCTCATAGTGGGTTCGTTTTTTTTAAAGACGGTGAATCGATAAATCATCAATGATACGACCCCAGCCTGAAGGGCCACCGCGGGAGGACGCATGCCCGAATCCCCGTGACGCCTCCTAAGGAGACCCCAAGGCGCCTACGGACTAAAACCCTATAATAAACCGTCTCTCTTTCACTGTTGGCCCTGCGTGCCTTAACAGCTAAGTCTGAGTCGTGGCTACGGAGTGAAGGAACTCGTTCGTAATGACGAACGCGTATGGGTTCGTTAGTGGCACCAGTTGTATGGGAACTCTACACTTTGTAATTAAATATCATCATCATATCATACTTGCCACAGGTGTTCCTTGCGGCATTTATATAAAAATAATGGTTCAAGTTTTTTACTAAATAATTCTTGAGTGAACCGAAAATAAAAAATCGCTGATGATACAACCCCAGCCTAAAGGGCCACCGCGGGAGGTCGCCTCCTAAGGAGACCCCAAGGTTTTTTTTTTTTATAAGTAATAAATAAATATTTCCAGACAGGTCACACAGCGCCATCTAATTTCCGTGGTAAGCTACGAGGCTTGTGTTACAGAAACTAGATGGTTGATAAACTACATATTATATATATTTTTGTAAATATATACATATTATACATATAAACACCCAGACCGAGACAAATTATACAATGTACAACTTGCCCCCGGTGGGAATTGAACCCACGACCTCCCGAGTTCACGGCAACGTTTGTTACCACTAGACCACGGAGGCGGTGCCTACGGACTAAAACCCTATATACCGTCTCTCTTTCACTGTTAGCCCTGCTTGCCTTAACAGCTAAGTCTGAGTCGTGGCTAGCGAAGCAAAGTCTACTCAACGGCAGCAGCTACCGGGCTCAATCAGGAAACCCTGTGGCAAGTATGAGCCTTTAGTAGGGGACTATCAGTACATATATGACGATTTAACGGTTTTGCACTCTTCCCGCTCGCTGAAACTGGAAACACTGAACGAATTCGAGCATCGTATGGTGGCTAGCATGTTCGCACGCGCAGAGGCGACAGATTTTCCACTGACACTGAGTGTGACTTTTTGCTCTACATTTGTTGCATAATTTTAATAATTCGAAACGTCTCAGCAAAGATCATAATCTTATATACAATTCTCGTGTCACAATGTTAGTTACGATACTCCTCCGAAACGGCTTGACCGATTTTTATCAAATTTTATATGCATATTCAGTTGGTCTGAGAATCGGCTACTATCTATGTTTCATACCTCTAAGTGATAAGGGTTGTTCACCCCTAACATTTTATATTTATTTTTTGGACAAATTTTTATTATGTGCCATTAAAAAATACATACAATCCTAAATTTTCATCCTTCTATCACCAACCCCTATTTTTTAATAGTCATTTTAGTAATTTAATCATTTTCCATCCCGCTCGATAACTGATCAATTATCACTTCGTAAGTTATCCCCGCCAGTTGAGCCTAACATTTAAGTAAAATTTATTATATGGTAACATTAGTATCAAGACAGTTTCCTGCTATAATTAGTGTTAACAGTGCTAGATTTTTTTAATTTTCCGCGCTTTTTCTGCGTCAACACTCATTTGCCAGACTACTACTGTCAATTCCCAGTAAATAGAACGGAGTAGGGATGAGACCGAAGCCGGTCTCCTGTTTCACTCACGAAGTATATAATTTTAAGGAATAAATAAAATAAAATAAATGTTTGGTGTGTTGTTATTTTTATATTCGCTCATCGCTCACAGCGCTCCATGCCTCTTTCACTCATATACCACATCGTTACACACTTACAATAAGTTAGTTTTTTTTTTCTACACTAGAAATTCCTTAGAAATAATTTATATGGAAAAACAACGTTTGCCGGGTCAGCATACATTTGTTGCATAATTTTCCTAGACTTAAAATATATAAATTAATATATTTTTACGAAGAAAACGCTACGAATATCGTATTTCTCGAGCAATACGGGACATTAATCTTTGTTTAATCGAAAAGGAAACCTTATCTACAAAGTTCTTCGAGGCGCCTTCCTTCCTTCCCCATCTTTGTTTTTGTAAGCAAAAAACAAAATATCAAAACTCTTACAATAAGTCTAGGTACCGGGTTTGATTCCTGGACACAATAATATTTATTGATAATTTATTTGTGATATTTCTCGAGTTTGGTACGGTAGAGATATCGCCGAGCTTGCCACTTGTCATGATTGGCCTATAGTAAAAAAGTAAAGTATCATCACGACCGTTTCCCTTTCGGGGTGGTCAGAAACCACGCTTATAAATAAGCGGATTCACATTTAGCCAACTTTACTATAGGCCAATCATGACAAGTGGCAAGCTCGTCAATGTCTCCAGCGCAAGCGTACCAAACTCGAGAAATATGGCCTATAGTAAAGTTCGCTAAATGTGAATCCGCTTCTTTTGTTAATGTTTAATCTGACTGAGAAAGGAATCTGCAAGGAAAACTCAGCTATATCAGATTTGCAAAACATAGCTAAAAGGTTAATATTATAGCTTTGGTGTAGTTCTGTATATGTTTAATTTTGTTAATCTGATATAGCTGAGTATTCCTTACAGATTCCTTTCTCAGTCACATTAACAGGTCACTGGAATCTGCTAAGCTGCTAGTCTTCTGCTAACAACTTACTCTTTGGACCACTTCGCTGCTTAGTCTTCCACTAAGAGCACATACATCATTCAAAATAATTGCGTTTCATAAATGCATTATCATGTTTTGACTTTGACTTTAAGAAAACAATAAAATTTAATTACTGTAGTATTCCATAACTTCAACTAGGGGGTAGGTGCTATTAACCAAAATGATTATGCAAAGAAGATTGGTTTAGAAATGTGGGGACAGTTTCATAATGCATTATCATGTTTTGACTTTGACTTTAAGAAAACAATAAAATTTAATTACTGTAGTATTCCATAACTTCAACTAGGGGGTAGGTGCTATTAACCAAAGTGATTATGCAAAGAAGATTGGTTTAGAAATGTGGGGACAGTTTCATAATGTAAATCATTTGAAAAGCAATTGCCAGAGGATGACAGAATAATTCATTCTAACCCTACAGCCAAAGTCATATCGTCGGCTTAAGCTGGCAACTATACTATTTCCATTTCTTTATTTTCTCGATGACAGATCTAATTTGATAGTTGTAGTGTTGTGGCCAAATAAGTAATGATATCGATCGCAGGCAAATGCGGAAGTAACTGCCGATAACTGCGAAAATATTGTGAGAACAACCCAAAACACTATAATGTCGGATTAGGAAATTCATGTGGCATTCGATAATTTAGAAGAACAGGAACTTATAATAAATGTTGGGGAGAACTCATCGAGTGACAATGACGATTCATCAGATTTTGATTAAAATAAATAAAAATTACCTGTCGTTATAATTATTTCGTTTCATTGTCGAGTACCTACCTATACCTGCTTATTTTTATTAGCTATACTTATTACAATAGGCATGGTGACAGTGGTAAAGAATCAATTCATTAAAATATCGCTATACATAAAAGATGATAAAAAATTATATTTTAATTATTGCGCAATACGTCTTCTCCTCTCCCTACCCAACCAAATACTGTATGATTAATCATATATTTGTTTTAGTAAAATAGTGGAAAATCGTTATAAATATTTTTGCTTTGTTTCTCCGCCTAAAATTAGTTATCCGTATCGATCGATCTAAAGTTATGCATATCTTCCCTTTGTTTCCTATTATTTCTATATAATATAATGATTAACTGATTTTCACTAACTAATTTCATAATAATCCTATGCGACTTGTATATAGCTATTTGTAAATATATTAATTTTATTATAATTTTTATTTTACTAATGTTTAATTCCTCTAATAAAATTCCTCGCCAAGTTGTCAGGCCAGCGTGGCGAGTGTAGGCCAAATTCTCCAGATATATGTCCTGGAAGGCCCATCTCCAGCAGTGGAGGTCTAGGACGCTGTGTTGTGTTCTAGGGGCTGTAATGAAAATGTTTAATATTTTTAATTTGTAATATATTTTTTTTGTATTTAACCCACTGTTTTGGAGGAATGAACTGTACAAATAATATAAAATCTTTCTGGCTTAAGATCTAATAATTTATAATATTGTGATTTTTTTGAAAATAAATAAATAAATAAAGTGAAAATATCTTAGAGTAGACTCAGGCTTGTAAAATCTTTGAAAATATTGGATTGCGAGAGCGAGGATGCAAAAAGCCTCTTTAAGTCCGACTCATGTATCACGTGGAAATTTTAAATAAATAAAGAAAAAAAAACTCTATAATCAGTTCCCAGCTTAACTTCTACACCCTCCGCCTTTGTCTAGTGCCTTGACCTTGAAATTCCCTTTACACCCCAATAACTACGACCCCAAACGGTTGTTGTTATCGACAACCAACACGGAATGAGCGTAATCAACCGATAGAAAAAATATAATTCCAATGAGAAAATATTGAGTTGAATAGGCACGCATCTTATGTATATAACAGTAATCGTGGAATCCCTTCCAGTATTAGAACCTCAGTACGTCTGAGCTACAGAAGCCTTTAAGCGATTGAATTATATATTTGTATATATATATATATATATATATATATGTATGTATATGTTCATAATACTTGCATGTAGTTTATGTAATTGCTTGGTATGTAGTGTATTTATAAATTAGACTATTATTATTAGATTGTTGCACCCTGCCCATAATCTCTCACCATCCCAAAGGTTAGTTGTCAGAGAATGCCTAAAAGGCATTAAACTCGCCTATGTACCTAATTTTAAGTTTTGGTGCAATAAAGAATTTAAAATAAAATAAAAATTGAACCAAGACTAACCATAAACTAAAACTTCTATCTATATACTTGAATGCTGTTTATTTGTAAAAAGCCACACGGAACTTTTTAAAAAACTCTTGCGGTTAATTGCAATTATTTTTTTTGCAACTTTTGACCGCCTCCGTGTTCTAGTGGTAACAAACGTTGCCGTGAACTCGGGAGGTCGTGGGTTCGATTCCCACCGGGGGCAAGTTGTACATTGTATAATTTGTCTCGGTCTGGGTGTTTATTAGTATAATATGTATATATATACAAAAAAAAAGTATAATATGTAGTTGATCAACCATCTAGTTTCCGTAACACAAGCCTCGTAGCTTACCACGGAAACTAGATGGCGCTGTGTGACCTGTCTGGAAATATTTATTTATTTCATTTTAAAACGCGTTATCCTGGTAGAATAATTATTCTAGCTCCGACTCAAAAGTACTCAATATAGCCGAAATTGTTATGCAATGGCAACAAATAAATTTAATAAGCTTCCAGTTACTATAAGGGAGCTGCCACTAAAATGTGTATGTATGTCTGGATGTCTGGATGTTTGTTGCTCTTTCACGCAAAAACCACTGAACGGATTTGGATGAAACTTTACAGTAATATAGCCTATACATCAGAATAACACATAGGCTACATAATTTTATCATCTGACTACGACATGTGAACCTACGGCCATTTATCTGTCTGCCGGCTAAATTCGATTTTACCCCTAAACTACTATATCGATTTAAATAAAATTTGGCAGAGATATTCCCTGGACAGAGATATGACGTCATCAACTGACCACGACATGTGACACCACGGCCATCTATTTGTTTGATTCGACTTCACGCCTATACTACTTGATAGATTTGGATAAAAATTGGCAGATATGTTCCTTGGGACCCAGGGATGGATATAGAATATATGGCGTCATCACCTAAGTACGACATGTGACCCCACTGCCACCTGTCGGACTCGGTTCTGGAATGGATGGTCCTATTTGAGTGCGGTTTTTTTTGTACGAAAGCTACATTTTATGAGATATTTTTTAGCTATCTTTGGCGTAAAACCATTTTCCAGATATTCAGCGGTGCTTGAAAAGGAATCTCAACCAATATAGAATCAAAGTTATAGGCAATATGTTCAGGTTCAATAGTATTTTTAACATCCACCAAATTAAAGGTCTCATGATGATCAGATTGGGATTACCTGGATCTGCCTGCCTGAACGTACAAAATTAAGCTAAAATACACAGTTTTTATGTCATTTGCCACATCTACCAAGTCGAGTCCCTCATCCAGCATACTACACGGGCGACGCCGGGTCAAACAGCTAGTTCCTTAATAACAATCATATTTTTATTTTCTTCTGCAACGTTTATTTTTTTATTTTATGACAAGTATTTTCGCAGATAGCCTTAGAAGTTTGTCTTTTTCAGCAACACTTTAATTTCAAAACAAGGTTTGTGAAAACCATCGAAGTATATAGATAGGCCCTCACTGATATAAAAACGTTCCCGTAAAACCAATCGAAATCATGTAGCTGCACCAACAGTCGCGAGATAGCAAGCGTCGAGAGCGCCTAATATTAATATTTATATCGAGTAAAACTAGTCTTTTTGTATGCATTGTGATATAATCCTTGCTTGAGAATTGCCCCCCAAAGTTGGTAGGTACACAAAGCAAGCGCCACGTTTTTAAGAGTGCGTTTTGTATTGAATAGGCTTATCTATATACATCGATGGTGAAAACTGATATATTTTTTTCTGATATAGATTCTTGGTTCACTAATCCGAACCAACTGTATGATTTTTTACCGCTTCTGTCGTAAATTCATTATACTTGTAAAGAATCTCAATTACAGCAAGTACGAAACTTAATATGGCGCCAACAGTCTAAGGCATATCATATGAACTGCTCTTACAACAATATATGTATATGTACATATGTAATCGCAATCCTATTGTAAATTATGCAAATGCTTTAAAAGGATTCTCTCTCGCTCCCACACTCCAATGTTTTCAAAGTTTTTACAGTCAAGGAACTACTGTGCAGGGGTGCAAGGCGAGTTGGAGAAGCCGAAGACTACTAGACTAGTCGTTTAGTATCATCACGACCGTTTCCCTTTCGGGGTGGTCATACATAATATGTAATGTATATATATTAAAAATAGATTACATAGAAAACTACCTAATTACACGTAGATATACGATATGTTGAAACACTAGTTTTTGATTTTATCGCTAACAGTCGGACAGACGCGGTGGAGAACTATGTTTTATAATATGTAGTAAAAAGTAAAGTATTATCACGACCGTTTCCCTTATGGGGTGGTCAGAAACCACGCTTATAAATAAGCGGATTTACATTTAGTCAACTATACTATACGCCAATCATGACAAGTGGCAAGCTCGTCCAGCGTACCAAACAGCATATCACAAATAAATTAAATATTAATTAAATGTACTTATATATCCGGCACATCCTCTCATCGTCTATACCACAATGTTTAAAGACTAAGGTCTTTAACCAGTGCGTCCTCCCGGTAATGTCGTACGGAGCAGAGACGTGGACACTAACAGTGGGTCTGGTCCATAAATTCAAGGTCGCTCAGCGAGCCATGGAGAGAGCTATGCTTGGTGTATCTCTGATGGATAGAATTCGAAACGTTGATATTCGTCAGAGAACGAAAGTTACTGACATAGCTTTTAAAATTAGCAAGCTGAAGTGGCAATGGACCGGACACTTCTGCCGCAGAACCGACGATCGATGGGGCAAACGGGTTCTAGAGTGGAGACCACGTACGGGAAGACGCAGAGTGGGACGACCCCCCGCCAGATGGACAGATGACCTAAAGAAGATCGCTGGTTGGGGTTGGATGAGGGTAGCGAAAGATCGCGTTAAGTGGCGAGCCTTAGGGGAGGCCTACATCCAGCAGTGGAGAGATACAGGCTGATGATGATGATGATGACTTATATATTTACGTTAATAAATATTTTTGTGTTCCGGCTAGAAATCGAACCCGGTACCTCCGAGTCTAAATCCACGGACTTAACCGCTAGACCCAGGAGGCAGTTTAACTAAACCCATCAGTTCAATAAACGTCTTCCTGGCTGAGCAATAATAGACTCATCATCATCAGCCTATCAGAGTCTATATCACTGCTGGATATAGCCCCCTCTCAAGACTCGCTACTTCACACTATCTCCTGCCACCCTCATCCAGCCTACCTCGGCAACAATTTTTTTTTAGGTCTTCCGCCGTCTTCATCTTCCCGTACGTGGTCTCCCATCTGCGATAGACGTGACAGCTTACGAATGTTGAAGGCTATATCTATAACTTTGGTTCTCCGACAGATTTCCACATTTCAAACTCTATCCATCAGAGATATATCGAGCATAGCTCTCTTTATAGGGACCTTAAATTTGTGGACCAGTCCCTCCGTCAGTGTCCACTTTTCTGCTGGTAGTAAACTCTTGTCTTCAAACACTGGAGTATGTTTGATAAGAAGATGTGGCGCAGCTTTCCGAATGCCACCCGTCCTAGCTCTGTCGGCTCTCCGAGGCACGGGAACGGTGGTGTTATAAATCTATGACAGATGTCATAACTAATTTAAAAATATAGTTTACGCTTGCGACTGCGCCGCCGTGACGGTTTGCAACCTATTTATTGTATCTAATATCATCGAAGTACAATCATTTGTATTTGAATGTAGGCGTCAAGCAGTCGGCGCGGCCAGGTGTTAACCAGTTATCAATTCCTTTCCAAGTTTCCAAATAAGGACTAAGGGTACACATTATGTCTCACTCGTCTTATTTATTTTATTTTTAAATAGCTCAATGGCTTTCAACAAGATTGTTATAGAGCAGCGCATTGCTGATATGCCTATATCAAGCAGTGGTGTAAAGTTTATTAAATTGTCAGTTATCACCATAGTCTATTTCGATTGTCACTAGCCACTTGTCCAGTTTGTTTTAAAAGTGTTTACAGTTAAGGACTTTAATAGACATATCTGGTATTTTGTTCCACATATTTACAACTCTGTTATTTATGAAGTGATATCCTATATTTGTATTGCTGGATTTTCTCATTAGCTTCATTCCGTGGTCACGACGGGGAAATATCATTGCGTTAAACCTAAACATTTTGGCTAGGTGAGGGCAGTTATACCTTCCTGTTAGAATTTTAAATGTCTCAATTATATCTCCCCTCATTCTGCGATTACTGAGACTTGTAAGCTTCAAATATTTAAGCCTCTGTTCATATGACTTCTTCCTCAAGCAATGTGGGAGTTTAGTTGGCCGCCTCTGTACACTTTCAAGAATTTCTATATCTTTCTTGAAGTATGGATTCCATACTTGAAAACCATATTCCAATAATGGTCTTATGTATGTTTTATATAATTTTATAAATGTGTTTTAGGATAACTTCTCTTCACCGTAACTTGAAATTTTATTACAGAATAATTAAAATAAAATATACATAAGTAGTTCTTTATTTTTATTCTAGATCATAATATAAAAATATTTGCGTATTAATAAATTCCACGCAGTATAATAATAAGTTACTTATTACTTGTAAACAAGTAATAAGTAATGTAGGTTAACAAGAGACGAAAAGAACTTTTATTTCCGACAGGCTGGCATTTTTGCGGCGACAGAAGAAAATTAAAACACTTTTTCCACAGTGTGGCGTCATCATATCCCTTAATTAACTGCGTAGTTCCGAGTACTTCTTGAGTTTGCGAAGTAATTAGTCGCCATTTTTCTGTATAATTGTAGTCTGTGGTATTAATTAAATTTTTGCTCTCCTAGCGATGTGTCGTGTCCTTATTATTTTTTATACCAACATGTGACGTTGCGCCCACCTGATGGTATGTCGCGCAAGGTCAATTAATGTTAGCAACTGGAATCAAACACTCATGACTGACATCAGTCCCTAACACTATGCCGGCCTAACTGGGCTTGACGACAATTCGAGCCTGTTCCCGAAACGTGATACACTTTACTGGATTTATCGGCACGAATGGTGGATACTTCCCCGCAGGGGCAAATTACTACTAAATGTCAATAATAGTTCGAAGATTTTTTTTATATTTTTTTTTCCTTTGATTACTGTATTCGTGGCAATCTGTACAGGTACAATGGGCCACTCTTTTGTTTGATATGTCTATCTGTATTGATGTCAGTATTGGAGGGTAACCCATTGGTTCCTGCCTCAGTCTCTACTTAACCTGACGCCAAGGCCAGGGACACTCTTTCTCAGGTCGGAGGCGAGCACGTTCGGGTGTGATGCGAGTCTCAGTTGATACCCGTGGCTGTATGAGGTTATTTACAAAATTTGATGAGGGTAATTTCCTGATCCCGAAATGTGTGGATACACTTTACTAGGGTTTATCAGCACAAACGGTGGATATTTCTCCGCCCCGGCAGGTTGGGTAAATTGACTCAGCTTTACGCAGTGGAAGTTGGTGCAAGAGGAGTTCCAGCAAAATCTTTGCATCACTTACTAAAAGAATTGGGCCTAAGCAGATCTGCCGTCAATACATTTATGGAACGCGCTTCCAAGACGGCATTAACGGAATTGTACAGTATTTGGTTGGGTAGGGAGAGAAGTAAAATGGTGGATGGTGAGCGTATTATCGCGCAATAGAAAAAAAAGGAGGCCTCCTTTTCTTAAACCAGCCTATTGTCGGTCGCAAGCCCGAGACACCATTCTTCTCATCTCTTACCCACACACGATGGACCCGGCACCCGCACGGTGAATCCATGGAATGCTTAGAAATTTGTCTTCTCCACCATCAGTACGCCTACCACTTATTTATTGTTCTCGTTAAAAGTATTTTACTTATTGTAAGCTTGTCATGGTCATATAAAAATAGCACCATTTGAAACTAGACTTAATATTAATTTTATTTTATATTATGTAATATTTTTTTTCAAATAAAATTGTTCATATTTATATAACTATAAATAATGTAAATCTATTCATTCATTCATTGATTACAGCCCCTAGACCTCCACTGCTGGAGATGGGCCTTCCAGAACTGGAGAATTTGGCATACACTCGCCATGCTGGCTAGACGGTTTGGCTAGAAGTCTATTAAACATAAAAAATAAGATCTGTTTAATCTTGGCCCTAAAACATTTGGGGGTCAGGTAACCAAACTATTTATGGGGAAATAATTTATTGATTTGTAAATAGGTGTAAATCAAAAATTAATTTTAAAATTATTTTTTTATTTTTTCCATGTTGAGTTTGTAATTTGCATTTAACTTTTGTAAACCGATTTATCTGTTATTATTGTTATTTTTATTATTTTTGTGTAGTTTTAGTTAATATTTTCATCTATTAATTTTTTTGTTCATGCAAGCAGTTTAGAATTGTTTAAGGTTGTTAAATTCCTTTCCCTTTTTATTTAATTTTGTGTAGTAATGTGTATAATTTTGATGGGCCCATGGGGACACTCAGCCAAGCGTCTGGCCAAGGAGTTGTCCAAACGGCTAACGGAAAAGTCTGAAGACAGGAAAGCTGGCAATTATTTCTGCCAACGCATTAGCATAGCTATACAGAGGGGAAATGTTGCCAGTCTTCTTGGGACTATCACTGAAGGGTCGTCTCTAGAGGACATTTTTTACTTATAGTTTATTTTTATTAGATTTAGTTTATATTTATTTTAATTTTTACTTTTATGTAGTTTTAATTTATATTGTAATTCTTTTATACTGTTTATATATTACTTAAATAAAAGTTTTCAATATTAATTATCAATAGAAAAAAAAAAGTATATAGTGGTAATTTAATAACTGTTTGTTGTACCTATTCTATAACAAATAATATATATATATATTATTTGTTATTTAGTAATAATATATAATAGATAATTTGTATTGAAAACTTTTATTGAAGTAATATACAAACAGTATAAAAGAATTACAATATATATATATATATATATATATATGTATTGTTAGACCTGGAGTACCAGACCTATGATAAATAATCGTTAAAATAAAGTATTGCCTTTATAAACAACTATT
This sequence comes from Tinea semifulvella, assembly GCA_910589645.1. NCBI lineage: Eukaryota > Metazoa > Arthropoda > Insecta > Lepidoptera > Tineidae > Tinea > Tinea semifulvella. Next base: position 8,285,752 of record OU342618.1, on the reverse strand, counting down.
GTAAGTAGAGTTGTGATAAGTCTTAAATACTTCACTGTTGATAACTACTAGCAGAAATGTTTCATCCATTATTGACATTGGTTTACTTTTTTATATTTTTATACTAGAATGGCATGTAACCTTGCGCCCACCCGATGGTAAGTGGCGCTCAAGATCTGTAAATGTTAGCAACTGGAATCAGACAATCACAACTGACTTTTATATAAAAATAACAGTGCTTAAACAAGACTTACTGATATATATATAAATAAATATTTAAATGTTAATATATACTTTCTTTGTTTAATATCTTATTAATTACAAAATTCAAATGTTTGATATAAAAAAAATATGTTATAATATAAATTAATATTTGACTATATTCTAGGAGGACAACCCCAGGTGGACAGAAGACTCGAAGCAGGTCGCTGGTAGGGCTGGATGATGTTTGGAAAAATTGTGTGCAAGCATTGAGAGAGGCCAATTCTTTACCTGATCGGGGCAGAAGTAACCAAAGGCCACCATGCCTGAGATGCACAGGGACAGGCAGACTAGGATAACCTTCCGCAGCTTGGATCTGGGCTCCATTTTTTTTATTTCATATGCTCCACTTGGTAGCAGTAACGCAAAATCACTGTCCACTTGCACTGACACACTCTTTTGCATTTCGGACGACTGCATGTCTCATTTTTGCCCAAATTTCACTATATCACTCACAGACACTAATGTTTTTGTTTCAGCACCCAAGTATATTTACTTTATAATTATAAAAATAGCGTAGGTTGAACAGCATTACTGTCTATACATATAAATATATTTAGTAACCATGCATATTTACGGTAAAAAGCTATAAGTCCGATATGGATATTCATGGCATAAACGCTGCGGGTGATTGAAAACGAGTTGAAATGAACACTGAATAAAATAAACCATCACAGAACAATCCGACGACGAACGGGTAACTGACAGTGACGTTTCGAATTCGTTCGGGAATCTAATCTTTTTTAAAATACATGTTTTCAGTGTTTAACGTCCCGGTGTTTAAAAGCATAAATAATATGATAAAAACGTATTTCAAGTCTATGCAAATTTTATGCCTTCTTGTAAGGCCCATTAATAGTCGGATCTAAGCATAGAACGAAAACAAGATCTAAGCATTAGCTCGTGCTTCCAAATGTCAAAAGTAACAATTGAATAGAAAAAAATGAACTTTGAGATTTTTAACCTTGAGGCTTAGATAAACCTATTAATTCGGTCCGTGCGTCTTATAAAAAAGCTATCGCCACGTTAATATTGTACCTATTATATTTATAACTTCGGTTCTCAGGCATTAAGCATGCGACATTTATCAAACAAACACGGTGAAAGCTACCAATACACTCTTTTAAATTCGATTTGCACTAATAAGCGACTTTACTTTATGTAAAATTTATATAAATGTAAGCTCACCCTTAGGAATTTATTTTTAAAGTTATGCTTAACGTCCCTTGGAAAAATATATTCAAAACCATTTTTCTGCTGGCAAGCTGTGATCTTCGTTTGAAAACCCGCCATATCCAAATACATTTTTACTAATAATTTTAAATTGCCACTTTAACGACCGGTTGCAGAAATAACCAGTCACAATCGCGTGGTGTATATATTAAAATGTTAATCATGGATTATTTTAATCATTCTGCAACAGCTGTTTTAAACATGAAGTATTCAGTTCGTTTTAAGGTCGATGTAAACTTGCGTGCCGTCATGACAATGAATTGAGTGTAGGTAGTATTTATGTTGTAAATTTAAAGATAATGCAACTTTGTTGCGCAGAAACTAGAAAGTGTGATTCAAATCTTTACTTTTGACACAAACATATTGCAAGGCAGATACAATCTTGGAAAAACTGGGAGAGGTGCAATAAAAAAATATTAACAACGTTCTATGACAGTTTTAATCATTTACCAGTCGGGAATAAAAATAAGACATAATTTCTATTGAAAATGAACGCATGCAAATAAAAAAATACATTCCTAATCAATTAGAAAGTAGTAAAATCATTTTTAAAACTTTAAAACATTTGCAACAGCAAATTGTATTATTCATATTAACTACAAAATGATATTGAGTAAATAGTAATAAAATTAATATTTTATCTTTACCATTGATATGAAAACACATGTCTTTCAAATAAATACATGATAAAATTTTATAATAATAAAAAAATAGTTTTAAAACGAATATAGGTCGTAATACATAAAAGGTATGAACTAGCAGGTAGATTATTTTAAATTTCTCTCGTCACACTGTAGTTTCACTTATTTTATAATTAAAAAAAGTAAAAATATTTTTTTTAAAGGAAGTTGTCACCTACCTTGAGTCACTTGACGTGAAGGGCTGAGAATTATCACTAAGCAATTACTCGGAGGGTTCACAAGCTCTCAGTCTAAGGGGTAAAACCCAATGAAAGATACAATAAGTTTAAAACTATAACGGCCGGTTTCCGAATGGCTCTAATGATAATTGTATGAGGCCATTTAAACATTGCAGATTGACCTATTCAACTTTTTTGGGTCTTTACGCTAGACCTATTTCTCCAGACGTTATTGATCAAAAGTCAAGGAACATATAGCAGCTGTAAAAAACTGCCAAATAAACAAGTGAGCAGTAGCAGAACACCTAATAGGTAGTAGCATAAACAATTGGATTGAGTTGCATGACCCGAAGATATCTTCCACCGATGTTCAATCCACAGACAAGTTGGCAGTGAGAACTAAATTCTTGTCTGTGGTTTGAAGATAATATAGTTGTCATTTATTCATTAAATCAATCATATGGTTCGACTCGTTCAACATGCGAGCGAACTATACAACTCTGGTAAAAACTTTAAAATTTGAGTTATTATTTGCGGGCTTAAAAATCAACTTTCCTATATAGGAAGCTATACCTATAATAGGTATGTATGGCACTTTAAGTATAGTAGCCACTCTTTTTCCAATTAGTTACTATAATCAATGCAGCTCGGCTGAAATTTTGAGAGAAATAGGTCTCTAGAGTAAATTGCAAGTACCCATTGCAAATGACAGGTTAAGTGTTGAACGGATTTTGCTTAATATTAATGCAATAGCAATGTCACGAGAGAACAAAAAACTGTTCATCAATGAATCAACATTTAAAAATTTATACAAAACTCCACGTCTTACAAATTACAAACTGTTGCGATACAAAAGTTACAATTTAAAGTGTTTCACTTATTAACGGCTCCACACATTGGCACCGACATTGATTGGTTAATTTAGTGAGGCGTTTACATGTTGGCTATTATACTGGTTCTGTCTTGTCACAAGCCTGATACATAAAATTAAAATTAAAGGGTATTTTCTGTCTGTAACTTTTAAATTTCGGAGTGCGCCGGTTATTTATTTATTTATTAAAAGACAAAACTCATTAAGAACTATTTATTGTCTTTTTTTTTGTATGACATGTGACCGCCCACCTGATTGTAAGTGGGGAGCGAGATCCATGAATGTTAGCAACTGGAATCAGACACTCATGACTGACATCAGTCCCTAACACTATGCCGGCTTGACTGGACATGACTGCAATTCGAGCCTGATCCCGAAATGTGTGGATACACTTTACTGGGTTTATCAGCATGAACGGTGGAGACTTCCCCGCCCCACCAGACTGGACAAATTACCACTATCAGTCTGCATACCACCTATTAACTATCTGGCTAATGAAAATATATAATTTCTTTAAAGCTTCTCTCTCGCTCGCACAATTCAACTTTTTGAAATTATTATTTTGAGATATGTAGTTATTAAATTTCTAGGAAATAAAAGCACCAACATTTTATCGCATTTTAGACAGAGAAAAATAGCGAAAACATTAATAAAGACAATCCTCATTTTACTAAAAATAAATCTATGAATAACATATCTAAAATGTCAGTAATTTTATTTCCTAAAAAGTTAAGCACTAGGTATGCTAACAGTCTAATGTCTGAAATCATACCGAAGAGCAGTTTTTGATAACTCATACAATATGGCAATAAAATTGTAAAATAAAATACCTACTACATTTCAAGAATTACCTACATATAATTTTAAAAAGTAATTTTCGTCTGGTTGTGCAAGTTTTGTTTATACTCTACAAATGAATTCTTAAATAAAAAACTAAAATGAAATATTGACTACTAACCAATCCCCCCTTTTTGTTTTGTTTTAGTGTTTGTGATTCACCGCGACCAGTAGATAAAATAAATAAAATAAAATATATAACTATATAGAAATCAAATCACATAAATAATTCATACAAACGTGATGTTGGCACAAATGCCTTAGTGGCAATTGCCATTACTAGCCAACTAGGCTAGTTTAAAAAAAGAAGAAGAAGACATTAGATAAATTCTCTGACATAAGTACCCTTTAATGTGCTCATATATGGTGCTGACATCAAGTCATACCTACATTGCATGCTGAAGCTCAGTAAGACATTATCACAAAGTCTATATATAAAATGTTAATATTAATTTATTACTGTTGTAACATATTAGGTTAAGATGTTTTTATGCAATAAAGAATTTGAATTGAATTGAAAAAGTACGCTGAATTCCGACTTGATTATTTTTGCAAATGCTGGATTGTGCAAGCGAGAGTTAAGCACAATCATTAAGCCTTCTTAATACAAGACCAAGTATAACATCAACATGTAAATATTGACACTGATTTCTTCGTAACAACACTCACTAAATCTTCTCGATCCATACGTTGGATTAATAGCATTGACACCAAACCATGTGGAGCCGGCCTTAATATTTTAACACCACACTGTTCACACTGTTTTTAAACAATAGTGCACATCAATGTTGCTAGTAAACTTCACAAACCCCACAGATTTTTCTAGTTATAGAAATTAATGATAAAAATCCACAAATTTTAAACAAATCGTCCACAATTTCACTATGTCACTATTGAATAATCAAATGACATTTAACACCCGCTAGGATCTCGTTCTAAATTTAAAACATTCTTGCAGTTAGTTTATTTTTTATTAGCACAATTTATTGTTCTTCTTTAATTGAAGCACTGTTTAATACTATTAATGTTCTGAATTTTGCAACAAATGTAACGTGCATTCACTTTCCATTGGTGTATGTATTGGATTTCAATACTTGACAAGTTTTGTACCAATCGCGTAGATACTAGATCTATGGAGAGAAGCCATGACCCGGGACCATACTAGTTGCGAGAGCGACCACGACCACGGGAACCATCACGATCCTGAAACAATACAAATAAAGTTTTAAAATACATATCGGCTCTACAAGGAAGACCAATTTCTAAGCACTTCATGAATCCACCGTGTGGGTGCCGGGTCCTTGGTGTATGGGCTTGCGACTGACTGAAGTAGATGTAGACGAAAATCAGTAAGTACTCACTCTAATTTGAAAATATGTGAAAGAAGTTTTGTATGTATGTCTTTCTTTCTTGACAAACGTCTGTAATACTGAACCAATTTTAATTTTGGCACAAATGGTTCTTGGAACCCAGGGACGAACATAGGCTACAGCATCATATGACCACAACATGTATCAGCCATATATCTGTCTGTCTGTTTAGTTCGCCTTCACGTCTACATTTTGATTAAATTTGGAAGAAATAATAAATATGGAGCCTAGAGTAAACATCGTATATATAAAGACAGAGAAATGTTAGTATTTTAAGTAACTTAAATTTTGGTAAACAGCTCTCTGTTGAGTCCATATAGCTCTAATTGCTTTTATGCCTTAAACATCATGTCTCTGTTTGTCGAATGTCGAATTTCCCAAAAATATAATTATAAAAACCTACCTTGTGATGAGGTCGATAGTTTTCTCGATCGCGATTGTATCCCCCATGATCGCGGTTGTCCCTCGGGTCCTGATGGTCACGGTTGTCACGAGGATGGCGATTGTCACGCGGATCTCGATTGTCTCGAGGCTCTCGATTCTCTCGATTGTCCCGATGGTCTCGATGGTCTCGATGATCTCGATGATCTCGATAATCCCGATGATCGCGATTATCACGAGGCTCATGACTGTTGCGAGGATCACGATTATCCCGGTGATCTCGGTTGTCACGAGGCTCTCGATTATCTCGATCTTCACGCGAGTCCCGACTGTCTCGATGGTCTCGATGATCTCTATAATCTCGATTGTAATTCGGTCGGAACCCTCGCCCGCCATCGTTCTCCTCGCGAATACTCTCCGGAGGAACTTTACGCGAGTCCTCCTCTTCTTGCCTCTGCTCATAATGCACAAAGTCGTCGAAAATGGACGTCGTATTACAAAAGCTATGCATAATACGCAACACTTGCAATCCCCTCGCGTGAGGCACCTCTTGGGTGTCGCGCGAGTTGGTCACTGGCTTATTCTCATTGTTCTCCAACCTAATATAACGAAGCTCTAAGTTCGGAACGTCTTTCACATAGATCCACCTCACACGAAACTGTCCCTTCCACTTGTCCTGCGACCAGACTTTGGAGTTGGAGTTGTAGTCGATGGCGCTCATCATGCGAGCCATTCCGCAAAAGTGACCGCTTCCGTTTACTGAGAAAAAGAGATATACAACACCGCCTTCTCTCTCTCGCTCTCTGAATGCAGAGTCCAGTCGTTTATTACCGTGTTCTGTGCTGCACCAGATTTCGTATTTGATGCTGCGATGGATGTCGTCTTCGGAGTAAGATTTAATAACGAAGAACCTGGCTAATGGGGCTGTCAGGTCGAAATCCTTGGGGTTATAGTCGTTTTTGACTTTGAGTTCGTCGAGGACCGGGTGGGGTTGTAGAGGTGGTGGTGGGGGAGGGAGTGGTGGGGGCGGCGCGTGCGCCCAGGATGGGGGTGGGATCATAGGAGGTGGAGCTAGCTGGGGAGGAGCCATCTGAGGGGGAGCTGGCTGGGGAGGAAGAGGACGAGCCGCGGGAGAAGTACTAACTAACGGAGCACTTTTTCCCGCATCCCAAGTACCAATATCCATATTATGCTTCCCCGGTATTATTGGCGGAGGAGGCATTCCAGGACCCTTTTTCTTAAGCCCGAGACTCTGAGAGACGGGAGTGGGTTTGGCAGGTTGGCTGGCAATGGAAGCCCATGTCATCTTTTTGGGTTGCGATCCGCCCGAAACTTCCTTAAATTCGTGTCTGTCCTTGTGGTCCCCGAGGGACATCCCCTGTACTCTAGCTTCCACTGCTTTAAGTCCATCGGGAACGTACAACCCGTCTGCCCTGTAATAGTCATCATACTGCTTGGCCCGTCCCAGCTGGCCCCATGTGGAATAATCCCCATTTCCATGGAAATAGTTAAAAGACGAATGCGGTTGTCCGAAGGCCGCGGTCGAGAATGGTGTGTTGGTGGGCCCAAATACACCTGAAAAGTAGACAAAAGGATGTAATTATGAATAACATAGAAATAAATTAATTAAAAGTGTATTTGAATGGGTCGTTAGTCGTTTGGGCCCTAAAAAATTTGGTCTAAAGGCTACAACAGATTGAAAACTTAAGTATGAGGTATGAAATTAACCTCTGATCTCGCGTTTTTGAGTAAATTTGAAATTTAAGAGGGCCTTTTTTTCGAGCCCAAACGACTTACAAACCAGATTTTATTATGTATTAGTTGTCGCCCATGGAAAGAATATAACATAATCTTTTTTGGAATAAACATTGTGGCCGTGGGTCTTTTCCGGGCCCAAACGACTAACGACCCGTTTTAGGCTGGGTTCCAAAATTATAATTATTTATCCTGTCAGATAAATAATTCAGTGGAATCTTTTTTAACACCTTCGAAATTGCATAAGCTATCCAGCCCCGTAGCACGGACTGTGAAATAAAGTGAGATACAAGACAATTGTCTATGTCTATACAGTGAAATCTCAAAATTTTGGTGTAGGTAACAAACAAAAAGTTTTTTTAAAAACTAGTAAAGTAAACAATTTGAAGTTTCGTAGTGGCAATCGCTAATAAGACAATATGTGTCAAATCAATCGATGAATTTAAATTAACTTCGAGCTCGAAACGGAGTAAGATGGATTATTTTTTTAATAACAAGGTACAAAGTACATAACTCCTAAGCAAGTATCATGATAATAACTTCTAATAACTTGATGTGATTTCTTAAAGTGATTTGCAGCAATATCATCAAACACAACAAATATATGGGGAAACTACAAAAACTCATACAGGCACAGAGTGAAATTTATAATATTCCCAAATTATTCACAATGTTTGTTATGACTAAAGCTATGTTTTCACTGACAAACATTTGTTTATCATATATAAGAACTGTGCAAAAACTTAATCTATGTGTATGTGAAACATATTATTTGTTGTGGTAATCATGATTTCTACCAACATGTTTCTGTGCCAGCGGGGAGGCTAATGGACGAAGCGAAAAAACCCACTTTTGCAACAGGTGCATTAGAGTGTAGACGCATGTTTTACTAGTTTATAAATATGGCAGTAGTGTAGGACAACAAATTAATTTTACATTAATAGAAATTTTGACAACTAATGTGGACAACATAATATCAGACACAAGGTTTTAACTTGAAACATTAATAATATTAGAACAGGATAAGAAACAAATATTAAACATTAATGTGATGTGAAATATTATTATTCAGTGAATACAAGGCCCCAATCCCTCAGGCCAGCAGGGCGAGTGTAGGCCAAGTACTCCAAAAAATTCTGGAAGGCCCATCTCTAACAGTGGAGGAATGGTAATGATGACATGGCTAAACAATAGCAGTTACAAAACAATAAACTTTTACTTATCATGTCCATGCAAAATTGTGGAACTACTTAGTGATATAGATTCATTACATGATAGCCACCATATTTAGCGTTAAAATTGATGGGCTTATTAAAGATCGAGAAATCCCATGCTACGGGGGCAGAGGAAAGATTAAGAGACAGCTTTGGCGAAGATAAATATTTATTAGTTTTGGAACGAGCTTTAATTGTAGAAAACCCTTTGTTTTGGAGTAAATACTAGCTACCATCCATTCCATAAGTATCGTGAGGATTGTATCCTCCGAGAAACGTCACCGGGTCAGTTCCGTTGGCAGACCAAGTGCCATCGCCGACGCCAAAGGCTTGCTGGATGGATGGATGTATTGGAACTCCTGTGGTACTGTAATAACCTAAAAATCCACGCAACAGATTTAATTTATTCTCTCGGCAAAGTTCAGGTGAAGTCGTATTTTTTATTAAACAATGTTGACATTTAATAATAATAAGTTTATGTTTCATTAATAAATAAATATATTTTTTTTAAGTTGCCACTGGTGCTCAAACAATGTAAAAGTGAATCCTAGGCACCAATCCCAATATTATTACCTTCTTGAACCAAGTATTTCTTTTTTAGAAGGCAGTGCTTACTCAATTGCTTTGCTTTTGAATCATTAAAGATAATTTTATTTTCATCAAGACCACAGTACCAAACTGGGGAGAGAACCCAGCAATGCAAATGTGAGATATCTCTTCATAAATAACAGATACATGGAAATAACTACCAGAAAACAAATTGAAGTCCCAAACTGAACACTTTTAAAAACAAACAAGTGGCAGTAGACAATTAAAAATAGCCATAGATGTGTTTTTTAAATTGAATACCGATGAATGTATGTATGTACTAAAAGTTTATTTTTACTTGCTCAATTTACATTGTTTAAAAAAAATACGACCAAAATGTCAGCTTTCTGAGGGGATCAATAAGATATCAATTTGTCTTTTGATCATAAGATTATGACATTTGATATATTATTAATATTCTCAGAAACCCATAATTTGGAGGCATTGGGATTTCTAGTATGTTTTGTTATTTTAACCTGCTGCATTGTAGGGGTCGGCCGCAGAGGTTATGGGGGGTGCGTAAGATGGTTGTTGCTGATGGCGCCATGATGCTTCCGCCAACTCCTCGCCGCCACTCTCTAAATGTTGTTCTTTCGGTGCATTTGTCACTGAAATTACAATTAATATCATCATTATTAAGAAGATAATATTATTTTATAATATTTTAATTTGTTGTTGCTTTTGTTTGTTGTATTGTCAGTTTGTGATATCAAATAGGAAAATAACTTATACCTTTCTATTCAGATATTTTATGTATTATTTTTCTTAGTTTAGTTTACTTTGCTTTTTAATGAAGTTTTTATATAAGATACTTAAGGTATTACTTTAGTCATAGTTCTTGTTATTTTTAAATATTGTGACTATTAATAATTAAATTTCTTAAACATATGTATCATATTTGAATGTAGTTTGACATGTTGTGGTCACCTATTACTGGGGTACCATTCACTTATGTTTTTTTACTGTTTGCTTCTATTGATATAATTGGATTCAATGTGTACTCTGTTGGTGATCCTAATTAAATAAATAAGATAACTAAATTATATGTAGACATTTACACACAGTAGGTTTTGTCCACAAACTCAATTCAGCAAGCTATGAAGAGTGCTATGCTGGGAAAAAAAGACAAATTTATAAGCAATCAATTCATTTTGCAGGTGCCGGTTCCATTGTATGTGGGAAAGAGAGAAGAGAAGTATGGTGTTTCCAGCTTGTGACCGACTATATGCTAGTTCAGGTATTTTTATTTTATTGTTCCATTCTGCACCTCTGCCTACCCAACCAAATACTGTACGATTCTGTTAATGCCATCTTGGAAGCTTGTTCCATAAATGTATAGACTCAGACCTGCTTAAGCCTTCTTTCAGTAAGTGGTGCAATTTTACTGAAATTCCTGCAGCACCAACTTCTACTAATTTTTTGAATGAATAGCTTTTAAAATTATAATTTTGAAGTTTTGTAGTAAAGACCGCATACTGAAAGACGCAGAGTATGATGTAAATTACAGTGTTTGTGCAAATATACTTTAAAAGCATTTGACATAAACAGTTTCAGTTACAGAAAAAGGTAACAAATTTCTTGGCATTCCATGGATATACCGTGTGGGTGCAGAGTCAATTGTGTGTGGGAGAGACAGGAGGAAAACTTGTTTAGAATGGAGGCCTCCTTTTTTCATTGTGCAACAAGAAGCTAACCATACACCATGCTGCTCCTCTCCTTACCCAACCAAATATCATATTTTGACTGACTTGAGTCCTTGCAAGGATTCCTTCATATAATGTGTGTGGATATAAAAATTTGGTGGAAAAGTGGCGAGAGATTCTCCAGTAATATATTCTGAATGGCCCCTTTCGAGCAGGAGAGGTCTAGAATTCTGCAATCTAGGAGCTGTGCTAGGTTCTGTGCAACTAACAGAAATGGCAGTATTCCTTACATTTGATAAATGTACATGAGACCTAGTTCTATTTGGTAAATGCCAAGACTCAAATCTGCAAACCTTAGATTGAAGTCAGCATTCTAGCCAAATAGACAACACTGCTCAATAGATGAATATCTACTTTAACAGTAAACTGTTGGTGACATATTTTCCACTTCTTTTACAAAGGAAATAGAAAAATTATTACCAATAATATTCTGTTGAATTCAATATTATGTTTAATATATAATGTGCATGGACAGCAATTATTACCGTCGCTAAATGAGAATTTCTTTAGCTTTATAAAGTGATCAATCAACAATATTTACAGCTGACAAAAGAAAAAATGGAAGCTGCTAATTTGGCAACATTGCAAATTTATAGCTTATGTTTTCTACCTTGAAATACCAGTACCTGTATGAACTAGTGAAAGTGGTTAAATGTAGCATCACAGACCTACACCGGACGTGAAATGAACCGGTCAAAATTACTCCTACGGACAAAATACCATGCAACGTCATACCTTGATTCCCTTGCCCTTTCATCCGCTGCAGACCCGACGAACATGGAATAAAATATACAATATCGTTAAGTTCACAATACAAAGGCCTAAAGATATGCAAATAGCAAGAAAATAAGATAAAAAATACAATACCTGATCTGACACGCCTGCTGACATTGGCTACGATTTTTGTATTTCAAACACTTATTTAGTCCTTTTCTAACACTAAAATAAAATATTTCACATTAGTTTCACTACACAATGTCTAAAAGTTTGATTAGCACTAGAGTTAATAAAAAAGTCCACAATTTATAAAACTGCACTGAAAGTTCGGAAAGCGGATGGATGTTTAGAAATGGCCGCTCGGGGGCCGTTTTTCAGTATTGCTAGTAAAAATAATATTTAGGTTTGCAAATAATCGTGTTCATGTGGAATACGAGAGCGTTATTTTAGGGTGCATTGACACTGAGAATTATTAAAATTATGATAGGCGATTGCACCAACATGAAATATCTGTGCCTAATGGGGTGTATCAGTGTGCTTAGTGTAACATGCAAGTTTCGGAAAACGTAACTGCTGTAGTTACGTTTTTTTATTTTACATTGCGTGTAATTGCAAGTTTGGCTATAATATCAGGCAATGAACATCGAAAATTCAGTAAAAAAACTCTACTACTATAGTTGCGATTACGAAACTTCACTGTCACACTAGGCATACAGGCAAAGCTTTTTGTAGATGTCGCTAGCGGCAATGGTACCTTGTTTTACACCTATATCGCATCATTTTAAAATGTTTTTGTAGATTTTAACCTACCTTAAAAGACAAATTTAGTTAGCGCACACCGTCTTCAAAAAGAAAAAAGGTTTTATTAATAGAACGGCAATTTTGAGTTCACCATCTTTGATTTTATTTAAAAAGTCAGTGATACACCCCTCACAAAGCAGAACTGCGTCAACGCTGAAACGGGCAGGACCCATACCGAGTTACAACCACAATCATGAAGTTAGAGTAAAGTGGAGCGAACTCTCTTAATATCGGCTTGAAGCCCAAAAAATTGACCCCGTTTGACCCTAAGATCGACCGACGTTGGCCCTCCATCTCTTTCTAGAGCACAGATAGATGCTAGTCTAAAATACAAATTACCCTTTTTATGCCTATTTTAACAACGTATTATTGAAATTATTCTAATATTAAAAATAAAATATATTATAATACATTATTTTTAGTTTTTACCTCCATCCAGTTCATGATATCCAGCAAATGGGTTACCCTGTACAGTCAGTCTTTTACGAACGACTTTTAAAGCTAAATATAGTTAAAAAAAAAGCGCTTTCAGCGACACGTCGAGTGAAACTATATTTTTTTGTACCTATTCATTTTCAGTTATTGCGATAAATATTATCAATGGCTTTCATACAATTTAGGCAAAACTTTCAATTTAAATACGACAGGGTATAGTAGCTTACGCAAACAATTTTTGTTTGCCTATGTTGACAGTTTTTTATTATGAAACTATCATTCTAAGGATACAGGTATTAAATAAAAAGTCAATGAATAGTTTCACATGATTTATAGAAGTATACAAAAATAATACACAAATAAATCTTAATGTAAAATTCACAATATTTATGAGTATTATTATTAAATACATACATTGGTAATACATAAAATATGCATATGATATAATTGGTTTATTATATTATTCGCGTACCTATAAATTTGGTGACTCATACATCTGTCGCACAATAAAGATGTGGAATGCTCTTCCAGCCTCTGTGTTTCCACTTTCCTATAACCTGGAGTCCTTCAAGCGAAGTGTGAAAAGGCATCTAGTCAAGCCGGCATAGTGTTAGGGACTGATGTCGGATATAAGGGTCTGATTCCAGTTGCTAACATTCATGGACCCTGCGCGCCACTTACCATCAGGTGGGCGCAGGGTCACATGTCGTGCTAGTATAAAAAAAATATATATATATATATATATATATATTATTGAAACATTCTTAGTTTGCATTTGAATAGATAATCCGATAAAATCTGTGTTTTGAAACACGGGGGTATATCGCATATGACATTATATTTACAGCTTAAGAATATAAATATAAAAAAATATATTAAAAAAAAGGTTATTTAATATTGACCGCCTCCGCGGTCTAGTGGTAACAAACGTTGCCGTGAACTCGGGAGGTGGTGGGATCGATTCCCACCGGGGGCAAGTTGTACATTGTATAATTTGTCTCGGTCTGGGTGTTTATATGTATATATTTACAAAAAAAAAGTATAATATATAGTTTATCAACCATCTAGTTTCCCAAGCCTCGTAGCTTACCACGGAATTTAGATGGCGCTGTGTGACCAGTCTGGAAATATTTATTTATTATTATTCATTACGTAATCATATTTCTCATTGCATTACCTTGCGTATTTAATGTTCTACAGGATCCCTAAAATTGGTTGTCAGAGATTTTTATTTTTTTTATTTTATTCTAGCACGACATGTAACCTTGCGCCCACCTGATGGTAAGTGTATTATCAACTACAATCAGAGACTCATGGCTGACATCAGTCCCTAACACTATGTCGGCTTGACTGGGCATGACGGCAATTCAAGCCTGACCCCGAAACGTGTGGATACACTTTACTGGGTTTATCGGCAAGAACGGTGGATACTTCCCCGCCCCGGCAGACTGGGCAAATTACCACCATCAGTCCGCCTTCCACCTATTAATGTCTAGCGATATTAAGTCCGTTCCTTGTACTTGTATATATTGTGCAATAAAGTTTTAATAAATAAATAAACAACTGTTTGGATTGGTTTAAATCGTTAGCGCTTTGAGGTAACAGTTTTTGGGTGGCCCCATTCGGCTGCAGTTTGCCTTCCATTTCAAAGTCAAAATATCTTTATTTAAGTAAACCTATTACAGGCATTTATGAAACCACATTAATTTAATTATTTTGAATGTAGTGGAACACTATTATAGACATCTCCTTGACCAGGCTCCTTGCTGAAGCTCCCTATGGGCCCATTGTCTCGATCCCAAACGGTGCAAATTCGTAATCGGTACCTCCTGAATGTGAAATGGAACTAAATACACATGTCGCATCCCACATCAGAGACCTGCCAAGTTCCCACAGCCTAACAGTCATTCCGTCGGGTTTCTTGCCATCGCTCTGCACAATTGAGTAGCAGCATTCATTTATTCCAATTTGTTTTTTATTATGTAATTTTTTTTCTAATGAATGTTTTATGTTGTCACAGCAACTAATAGTGTTTTACCAACAACTTAATTCTTCTTAAAGAAACATGATATTTTTTTCGTTCCACTAGCGGCTTTTTGTCTTGCCTTTTCCTTAGCCGTTAGTTGTATGGGTTTTTTAACAAAACTGAATTCTGAAAGTATGTTAACACTATTTTCTTTATGTTCCGTATCAATAGAGTTCAATTTGGATTTTTTTTTATCAACAACATTGTCTTCGGCTTCAGATTTTCGTTTTTTTGCCAATGATTCAATCACTTCTGTCTTAATATTGAGTTTTTTCTGTAATAGTTCTATCAAATCGTCTTGTAGATATTCCGAAATGATTCCATGTGCATATTTTATGAAGAAATCTGAAGAAAAAAATAATAATATAAATTTTAGCATCAAAAGAGAAACAGACTGTATGTCTCTCGATGTAACAAAGTTGTTTGGCATTTTTATATCTATTTATTTAAGAATTATATGGTATGCATGTGTTTTGTTTTTATTTTGTATATAAATATGTATTTTTGAATCCTATAGATGCGTAAATGAGTTATTTTCATATTTTTCTTTATTTTACTTGTCACCTTTCATGATCCCCAAGCAAATGCAATAAAGTATTTAAATAAAATAAATAAATAAAAAGGTTACTACGTAAGACTCGAAAGGGGGGGGGGGGGGGTTCGGCAAAAATCACGTATTTAATTTTTCGTCAAATGCGCGATTTCTATACCGAAAAGCGGCATGTAGTGTGTGACCTTGATTCGCCGTGATGTTTTTAATAATTGTCCTTATCATGGTCCTTAATGTTCTTGATTGCACTTTGATTGATTTGCACCTGTATTTAAAGAAAATATTCTAAAAATTTAAAGATTCTTTGTAGGTACATACACGTGATTTTGGGTGGGGGAGGTTACTCTTAAACCTCACCACATCATATAAGCTTTAAAAAAGCTAAAAAAAATCACGTGATTAATGGATGGCCTCTCTACATTTAGTTTCTATAACTTAATTTTGTATTTTTGTACTATATTACCATTGTCCACACTATTTTGTTCAATGTTACTAGAGACGAATGTAGCTGAAGCAGCTCCGGAGGTCACATGTATGTTTTTTTCTTTCAATACTTTAGCCAACCTGTGAACTCTGCTCTCTAACCAATTAAGTGTTTTTTCTTCATTGTATTTATATGCTCTGACATCTGCAGGTCCCTGAAATATTAGAATTATTATAATTACATATTATAAAACAAAGTCCTGCGCCACGTCTGTCTGTCTGTTTGCGATAAACTCAAAAACTAGTACACCGATTTTTAGGATGTTTTCACCAATGGATAGAGTGGTTCTCGAGGAAGGTTTTAGTGTATCATTTGTTAAGTTTTTGCTATACATTAACAATATTATATATATAGGTATACATATGTAGTACTAACGTATCTAAAAAAATTTCTAAAAATATTTTTTTTTCATTTTTTTTTTTTTTTTTAATATTTCCAGACAGGTCACACAGCGCCATCTAGTTTCCGTGGTAAGCCACGAGGCTTGTGTTACGGAAACTAGATGGTTGATAAACTACATATTATACTTTTTTTTTTTTTGTAAATATATACATATTATACATATAAACACCCAGACCAAGACAAATTATACAATGTACAACTTGCCCCCGGTGGGAATCGAACCCACGACCTCCCGAGTTCACGGCAACGTTTGTTACCACTAGACCACGGAGGCGGTCAATTAGGTAAATGGTGCACTATTGTGACCACGGAATGAAGCTAATGAGAAAATCGAGCAATACAAATATAGGATATCACTTCATGAATAACAGAGTTGTAAATATGTGGAACAAAATACCAGAAGACATATTAAAGTCCTCAACTGTAAACACTTTTAAAAACAAACTGGACAAGTGGCTAGTGACAATCGAAATAGACTATGGTGATAACTGACAATTTAATAAACTCTACACCAGTGCTTGATATAGGCATATCAGCAATGCGCTGCTCGCCTATTAATTAATAATAATAATAATATTGTCCACAGTGGGAAATATTTTGGTAGCGGGTATAATTCTAATGGCTCCTACTGTATCGTTTCCTAATTGTTCTTATACTGCCTGTCTCTGTTCTTTATCTTCGAATAAATAAATAAATAAATATTTATTTGAGATGTCAGAAAAATAAGCCATATGGGAGCTTTCAATGTTTACATGTATCTAATATAGGTCTACAGAAAAGTCCACGATGGGATATGTCTATCTCTTAAGGATAACATACTATATTAATTTAATACTTTTAAAAATGGGCAAGCAGTAATTGGATAGCTATTTACATAAATATGGTATTAATCCTAGCGGAAGCTTATTCCACTGGCAAGCAGTCGAAACAGTGAGAGAATCTGAATATCTGCTAGAAAAGTGTCGGGGGATGGAAAGTTGTCGTAGAGGGCGACTGTGCGAATCGCATAGGAACGCGACACGATTTTTTAGATAAGATGGGGATATTAAGGATGCCATACAAGAAGGTAGATGATGATGGTAGATATGTAGATGTCTGCAAAATGGGATATTTAGTCTGTATATGAAATTGGGAAACATGATCATACTTACGCAGGCCAAAATTGTCCTTAAGACTAACTGCTTAGAATACTGATAATGAAAGCATGCAGCTTGATTGATAGCCTAACTTGGTTTAAGGATGAGGATACAGGGCACCCTTGATGATAATGAGGACACGGGGCACTCTTGATCGCCCAACGTGACCTCATTTTGGTTGTTAATGCTAGTGAGAATACTCTGAAGGCCAAACGTGAACTCATGAAAACCGCTTGTTTCGTCAAATCGACTTTTGTCGTTTGTCGACGCTACAATGTGCGGTAAAATCGTACAGCATATATATAATTGTTTTAAGAACACTTCCTAACAAATTGGCTTAGGCTGTAATGTTTGTAAATAAATAAATGTTACCTTTAAATCTGCTACATTGTCCAAGTTTTTAATTGTACTAACAATTTTGTCATATCCTTTATGTAATAACATATCTTCAAGAGGTATTGCTCTATGCATACATAGTTCTTTAAGTTTTGGTAAAACTGGAAATAATGAAAAAATTTTTTTTTATGGTATATCATAGTGGACAAGTAGTTCATCATTAGTTCTGTATCTCTCGACTGCTGGATGTACTCCTCCTCCAAGGCTCGCCACTGCACTAGAACCCGTTTGCCCCATTGGTTGTTGGTTTGATGGCAGATGCGTCCGGCACATTACCACACAGCATTCTGATTTTAAAAGCTATGTCAGTAATACTGGTTTAGTTTATTAACAATTAATTGAGCTCCATCTAATCTAGGAATATACAGACATGCAGACGAAGCTTTTGTCATGTAAATGCATACTAATAAATGTTAAAGATTTAGCTTTCTGTCATACACGCCTGTATGTTTGTCTAGCTTACACCCTTGAATGAAATTTGGCAGAGATGTTCCTTGTTAACCAGGGTTGGATGTGACATCATCAGGTTGGCGCAAGGTCATATTAGGTTTAATTAGGTAAATAGTATACTAACCTAAAAACAAAGGATTTATTGGGGTAAGAATTTGCACACTGGCATCAGATTTGACAGTTTCTCCGATGAACCAGGATCTGTTTGGTTCATCATAAGTCATGACTTCGTAAATACCATCTTTACTTAAGGCATACTTAGCCGGCTCACTAGAGGCAGGATGGGGCAAGGTTATAATCTCAAAACTTCCATTTTCATATAACTTATCTGAAAAATAATATAATTTAAATAAATATTTTTTACATTGTGTTAATGGTTATAATCTCAAAACTTCCATTTTCATATAAAACTCTTGCCTAAACTTCTCTCGTATCCCTCATTAAACCTAGTAAATGAGGACCTATACTAAAGTGTAACCAAACTAATCTATACCTTAATCTTTAAGTGCAAATGGTGACAGCAATAAAAAGTGTAAAATTTCTCAATGTTTTTAATCAAATTGAGTACTTAAGTGTCACGAGTTGTATAACGATTGAGTAGGCACTCTAAATATGTTTTATAGCATTATTTAAAAAATAAGTGGGGTTATTTTACCTTGTACAAGAAAAAGCCAAGAATTCTCAACTCTCTTGATTTTAGTAGGTTGTTTATTCGTCTCCACGGACTTTCGAGATCGTGTAGACATTTTATAACTATATAAGGGATATCCTATATATATATAGGTATAGTAAACTATCCTGATAAATATACTACTGAGATGTACTAAATAAATACTAAACTAAAAGGCGGCAAACGGCGAGTAAATTTTTTTTCAAGTGTCTTTAAAGGACATTGTACAGAATACATCAGCCCTAACCACGTAATTTATTTACATAATATATGTTCATAACAGAGTTCATAACCGAGTTAGGATCATCAAACTCAAGTGCTCAAGTGTTGCAAAATTTTTATGCTTTTCATGGAGTAATTCACGTCAATATCGCCCAAACACGAAGAGTATACGGGTCAATACGGGAGTTCACCGCGCGGGAAAACCGTAAAAAATAAAGTGTAAGTTCTGCCCCATATACTCGTATGGAGTCAAATTTATCGTTTTCCATAATTATTCTCATTCTAGCACGTTATAAAACAAAATAACACCACTTTCGACTAACAATATCCATAGCAAAGTCATTTATAAAACAAAATCTTTCGCCTCGACATGAAAAGCGCGGGAACCATTTTTTTTTTTTTTATTGTCTTTAAAGGACATTGTACAGAATACATCAGTCCTTAACACGTAATTTATTTGCATAATATATGTTCATAACAGAGTTCATAACCGAGTTGGGGATCATCAAATTCCAGATGCTGCAGAATTTGATGCTTTACTTGGAGTCACTCGCGACACCATAGCTCAAACACGTCGGGTAAAATATGGGAGTTGAAAGCGCGGGAAAACAGCAAAAAAATAAATTGCAACTTGTGCCCCATATTTAAAGTCCAATTTATCGTTTTCCATAATTATTCACATTGTAGCACATTATTAAACCAAGCAACACCACTTTTGACCAATAATATCCACAGTAAATTAATTTACAAAACAAAAACTTGCACTTGACATGTCCACGCAAAATGGCGCGAAGAACTTCCAGCGGGAACCATTAAATTTTATTTTTTATTTTTTGGTTCTCTCCTCCCGATGGATGATGGATGAGATGATAGGGAAGGCAAAGGGTCTAGCCCATACAGCCAAGTCTGACGTAATATATCTTTCTTTTTAATGAGTCAATGAGGTCATCATCAAATTCCAGATGCTGCAGAATTTGATGCTTTTCTTGGAGTCACTCGCGGCACCATAGCTCAAACACGTCGGGTAAAATATGGTAGTTGACAGCGCGGGAAAACCGCAAAAAATAAACTGCAACTTGTGCCCAATATTTAAAGTCCAATTTATCGTTTTACATAATTATTCACATTGTAACACGTTATTAAACAAAACAACACCACTTGTGACCAATAATATCCACAGCAAATTAATTTACAAAACAAAAACTTGCACTTGACATGTCTACGCAAAATGGCGCGAAGAACTCCTTTTTATTTTTTTTTGGTTCTCTTCTCCCGATGGTGGTTGGTGGTACTAGCCTGGATCCCCAATCACTGCGGCATCCAAGGCAATAAAAAAGTGGACCAGATAGCTAAGGAAGCAGTAGAATGTGGGGACATTTTTCCGTATCATCTGTACCTCCATAATCTAATATTACAACCCAAATGTTATCTTTACGAATCTTGGTCTGATCAATGGCCAAAAAGCACCAAAAAAAGGGGCTTGTACTACTCTCAGATTCAGCCCTTAATTCCAAGCAAACCATGGTTCTCAAAAATAAGGTTAAATAAAAAAGATACATCTACCATTTGCCATTGCTGCTCTTCTGCATTCCTTGCAAAACTTAGGATTAGTAATTGTACCGTTCCCTACTAGCTCAAACACGTCGGGTAAAATATGAGAGTTGACAGCGCGGCAAAACCGCAATAATAAAACTGCAACTTGTGCCCCATATTTAACGTCCAATTTATCGTTTTCCATAATTTATCACATTGTAGCACATTATTAAACAAAACAACACCACTTATGACCAATAATATCCACAGCAAATTAATTTACAAAACAAAAACTTGCACTTGATTTTTTTTTTTTTTTTTTAATTGTCTTTAAAGGACATTGTACAGAATACATCAGTCCTAAACACGTAATTTATTTGCATAATATATGTTCATAACAGAGTTCATAACCGAGTTGGGGATCATCAAATTCCAGATGCTGCAGAATTTGATGCTTTACTTGGAGTCACTCGCGGTATTATAGCCCAAACACGTCGGGTAAAATATGGAAGTCCACAGCGCGGGAAAACCGCAAAAAATAAACTGTAACTTGTGCCCTATATTTAAAGTCTAATTTATCGTTTTCCATAATTATTCACATTGCAACACATTATTAAACAAAACAACACCACTTTTGACCAATAATATCCACAGTAAATTAATTTACAAAACAAAAACTTGCACTTGACATGTCCACGCAAAATGGCGCGAAGGACTGACTTGCACTTGATATGGTCCACGCAAAATGGCGCGAAGAACTCTCATTTTTATTTTTTTATTTATAGGACATGGGAACCACTTCAAATTTTCTTGACATTATTGACATTGACAGATCACATCTGTATTATGGCATAGACAAAATTTACATCAGCCGTAATTTTTTGTTTTTTCAATTCATGGCTATATAATTACACAAATACATTGTAATTCTTTGTTTTGGTTTGAAGAGACAAATAAGAAATTATAATTGTATGACATAAATAAAATAATAAATAAAATTAAATAAATGGGACGTTAATACACTTCCGTCTAAATTTCTGTCATTTATAGAAATTGGCTATGGTTTATTTCAATTTCGCTTGCGGCCGGTTTCCCGCTCCTATTTCGTTATTTTCATACAATTTTTAGTCAAATTCCTCACAGAAAAGTGATATAGTTATATTTACAAAATGGAAGCTTTTTTAAAGACAGGCAAAAAAGCCTCAGACGCGACGGTAACGAAGTGTAAGAAGAAAAAGACTGGCTCCGTTCCTTGGGTCGAGAAATAGTAAGTATTTTTTTCAATTAAACCACATGTACTACTCATTTTAATGTAGGATTAAACAATAATGTGTTTTTACTGTTTTTAGCCGTCCTGCTACTATAAATGATATAGTGGATCAGGGTGAAGTAGTTAAAGTTTTAAGAGAATGCTTGTTAAGCGGTGATTTGCCTCATTTATTATTTTACGGGCCCCCTGGTACGGGTAAGACCAGTGCTATCCTGGCTGCAGCACGCGAGCTCTATGGCGACATTATCAGGGAGCGTGTTTTGGAGTTGAATGCCTCTGATGAGAGAGGAATCCAAGTTGTACGCGATAAAGTGAAGACCTTTGCTCAGCTCACTGCTAGCAGCACTCGGCCAGAGTAAGTTTTTTTATATTGAACATGACATATGACACTTTGCCCACTTGATAGTGCTAGCCACTAATGACCAACATCACTCTATACCACATGGCGGCTGAATACTTCATACTTCACTTCAAGAGCTCCATGTTACAGGAATGGGGAAATATATGTTTTGTAGGATAGAGAATGGTGCATTGGCATTGGCCCAAGTAGGTCTGCCGTCAATACATTTATGGAAAGAGCTTCTAAGGCGTCATTAATGGAATCATACAGTATTTGGTTGTGTAGGGAGAGGAGTAGAATGGTGGATAGTGAGCGCCTTGATGCGCAATAAATCATCCTATCTCGTCATCCAACTAGCTACTTGCAACCGCAATGACCCGTGGCATCGATTATGGCTGGGCACGATCTGCGGAATTGGTCATGTGGCATCCTAACTCCAAAACATTTGCAGCTTGACTGCATTCTCCGTGACCGTGTGGCTAATAATAACAGGGAGTGTGCAAACCAAATACAGCTTATTAGGTTAGTTGGTAGAAAATGCATTTACGGCATTGAGCTCGCCTATGTGTGCAGGTGCACTTGTTTTGGTTTTGTACAATAAAGAATTTATTATTATTATTATTATAATTTTCTCCTTAACACACAATATCCCATGACCTGCACGGTGAATCTGCAGATTGCAAAACAACTCTTCTTTTGCAGTGGTCGTAGCTGTCCTCCTTACAAGCTAGTTATCTTAGACGAAGCAGATTCAATGACAAACGCAGCACAATCAGCTCTAAGGCGTACCATGGAAAGAGAGACTCGGACAACTAGATTCTGTCTTATATGCAATTATGTGTCAAAAATCATTGCTCCAATTACCAGCCGTTGCTCTAAATTTCGATTCAAACCACTTACTATAGATAAAATGCTTGGCAGGTAAGATCTTTGTGTTAAAATACTTAAGAACTTATGTAAAAGCTCATTTAGGATTCTAGGGTTTGTGACGCAATTATCTAAGAATTTTCAACGTCCAGACACTATTAAAACCCTTTATTACGCTCTTGTACGGAGTAAATTGGAGAGTAACACCATTATTTGGAACCCGGTGACCAGCAAACATACGCTGATGATAGAAAAGGTGCAGAAGAAATTTTTAAGATGCTTGTACCACAAGCAGTATGGTTGCTACGTTGGGTTTCCAAATATTTATCCTACGAGATTTTTGTTAGGAATGTTGGGTTTAGAGTTTCTGTCACTCAGACGAGACTATGCGCTTTTAAAATGTGTTTGGCGGATAATTTGAGGTCAAAAGACAAACTCGAAGGTGCTACAGCAAATAGGATTTCGAGTTCCAACGAGGTTTTAGTATATGCAGCCGCTATTTAAGGAGCCGAAGACTTCGCACACGAGACTTCGCCGTTGCTAAAATCACTCGGCATTATAAATGGGTTGTCACTGAAGTTTCCCTTGTTTGACTTATTTTCTTGCACGGAGACTCGAGTTTAAAAATGTGGCAAAAACTTTTTTAGGATATAGTAAGGATTGATTAATTATTATTGTTACTGCTGATTATTTAGGTATTTTTGTATATTTATTGTATTAACCATATGTGAAGAACACTTACTAACGAATTGGCTTAGGCTGATATGTTAGGTTTACGTGTTTGTAAATAAATAAATAAATAAAATAAATAAATAAGAATATGTTTTGACAATTTTATCATTTTAATGGGTCTTTACACAATTTAATTCATTCGGAGGGTTATGACCCTGTGACTCAGAGGAGACCTAAGCTATAGGTTGATAATAATTATTTATATTATGATTTTCAGGTTACAAGAGATCTGTATATCGGAGAAAGTGGAGATAGATGATGAGGATGCTTTGGAACAAGTTGTGAATACTTGTGGCGGAGATCTGAGACGAGCCGTCACCTCTCTGCACTGCTGCTACAGATTGTATGGAAAGATATGCAAGAAGGGAGTCATAGAGGTAAGATGGCACACATAACGCCTATAGGCGTGGAGACAAACATCCATCATGGATGACATCACATGATGATACAGACTGTATTGAACGATATGCAAGAAAGGAGTTGTAGAAGTAAGGTGACACACATAACGCCTGTAGGCATGGAGAGAGACAATGAGAATGCTTTGGAACAAGTTATAACGACTTGTGATGATCTAGCTGTTCTCTATGCATGGTTGCTACAGACTGTATGGAAGGATATGCAAGAAGGGAGTCATAAAGGTAAGTAAGGTGACACACATAATGCCTATAGGCGTGGAGAGAGACAATAAGGATGCTTTGGAAAAAGTTGTAAAGACTTGTGATGATCTAGCTGTCCTCTATGCATGGCTGCTATAGATTGTATAGAAGGATATGTAAGGAGGGAGTCATAGAGGTAAGGTGACATACATAACGCCTATAGGCGTGGAGAGAGACAATGAGGATGCTTTGGAATAAGTTGTAAAGACTTGCGGTGATCTAGCTGTCCTCTGCATGGCTGCTACAGACTGTTTGGAAGGATATGTAAGGAGGGAGTCATAAGAGGTAAGGTGACACACATAACGCCTATAGGCGTAGAGAGAGACAATGTCGATGCTTTGAAACAAGTTGTAAAGACTTGTGATGATCTAGCTGTCCTCTATGCATGGCTGCTACAGACTGTATGGAAGGATATGCAAGGAGGGAGTCATAGAGGTAAGGTGACACACATAACGCCTATAGGCGTGGAGAGAGAAAATAAGGATACTTTGGAACAAGTTCTAAAGACTTGTGATGATCTAGGTTTTCTCTATGCATGGCTACTACAGACTGTATGGAAGGATATGCAAGAAGGGTGTCGCAGAAAATGTGTACATTTTTATTTATTTTCGTTCTAGCTCGACATGTGACTTTGCTCCTGATGGTAAGTAATGCGCGATATCCATGAATATCAGTCTCTAACATTATGCCGGCTTGACTGGGCACGACGGCAATTCTAGTCTGATCCTGAAACGTGTGGATACACTCTACAGGGTTTGTCAGCACAACCGGCAGATTGGGCAAATTACCACCATCAGTCCGCCTACTATTTGTTGTTCTCTTTGAAAGTATGTGCTATTTGCAATGATGTCAAATGCCAATTGTTATTTTCAAGGAGGATTTGCCATGGTGATATTTATATAAAAATAACACTGCTCGAAACAAGACTCACTTGAAAAATATATCCAAAATTATAAGAAAATTCACTCGGTCTCTTAATTATAAATTTTAAAACAATGTAGCTATTAATTATCTTATAAGGCACCCGCTTTATTTCTACTGTTTTGTATTAGCCTTAATTAAATATTATTTCATTTTTATTTTAGGTTTCTGGCTGTGTCCCACATAAGATAGTGGTGGAATTTCTAAAAATGACGGAGTACAATAAACTAGAAGAAAATGTGCAAATGTAAGTTGTGTAAAAGAATATTTTTCTGTATGTTTGTCTCATCTTCACGCTTAGAACACACCTCTACTGTTACTGTTGGAGATGGGCATTTCTGGAGATTTTGGCCGACACTCACCAAGCTGGCCTGATGTCAATTTTAATGACATGACGATTCCACAAGCTGGTATTAGTGGATCTGGGACCGATGGCACGGGAACAGTGGTGTTGTAAATCCATGACAAATGTATGTGAAAAAAGTACTTCTCATTGTTTGCAAAAGCGATCCTACATACAGATCCACCACTGCTTGTTGCTCACTTCACATCACAGCCCCTAGAACACAAAGTCCCTGACCTTCACTGTTAGAGATGAGCATTCTAGAATTTTCTAGAGAACTTAGCGAGGGTCTGATGTAATTTTTTTTTTGTAATGTTAATTTATTAATGATTCCACAAGTTGGTGTTAGTTGATCCGGGACCGACAGCTTAACGTGCTCTCCGAGGAACGGGAATGGTGGTGTTGTAAATCTATGTAATTTATTGTAAAGTATTATCACAACCGTTTCCCTTTCGGGGTGGTCAGAAACCACACTTATAAATAAGCGGATTCACATTTAGCCAACTTAACTATAGGCCAATCATGACAAGTGGCAAGCTCGTCGATGTCTCCAGCGACCAAACTCGAGAAATATCACAAATAAATTAAATAACAAATAAATGTATTATTAAGTTGGCTAAATGTGAAATCGCTTATTTATAAGCGTCGTTTCTGACCACCCCGAAAGGGAAACGGTTGTGATGATACTTTACTGTATTTACATTAATAAATATTTTTGTGTCCCGACCAGGAATCGAACCTGATTTATTCATCATAATTGTTGATAACAGAGATCATAACCTAGTTGGGGATCATTAAAGTACAAGTGTTGCAGAATTCAATATCACCCAAACACTTTGGGTATGTGGGAGGTCACAGCGCGGGAAAACCGCAAAAAATTTACTGCAACTTCTGCCCCATATGTCAAATTTATTTATTTATATTTAATTATATAATTTATTATTATTATTAAATACTTAATTGCACTTAAAAGTATGTACAAAGGCGAAATTATTTATTCACCCTGTAGCACATTATTTAACAAAATAACACCACTTTTGACTAACAATATCCATAGTAAATGTCAGTGAAGAACTCCCACTTTCAAAGTGTTTCTCAAACTTGTTTGTTTAATTCCAGGGTAATATCAGAAGCGTATTCTGTCAAACAACTCTTGGAGCAATTATCAGAATGCATAATCTATTCAAATTTTTATCCAAACACATATAAGTGCTTGTTGATTGAAAAAATTGCCCTTTGTTCCCATCGTCTTCGGGATGGTGCTTCTGAAATGACGCAACTGACAGACTTGGGATGCACTATTTTAGTTGCCAACGAAAAATCTGGACTTTCAAAAAACAGTGCCAAAAGTCAAGAATGGCTAAAAAGTTTGGACGATGATAAATTATAAAACTATTTTTGGCTTGATCCTGTTAGACAAATATTTATCCTAAGAAAAGGTTTTGCAGTGTCAAAAGTCAAGATTGGCTAAAAACTTATATGTTAAATTGTAAAATAATATTTTTGGATTAATTGCTGTGATCCATTAAGATTGCATTTCAAAATTATTAACAATTACCCTGTCAGATCTACATTTATCTTAAGAAAAGGACAAGAGTTTTTTGCAGTGTCAAAAGTCAAGATTGGCTCGAATACTGAGATGATTAATTGTAAAACAATAATTTTGGGTTGATTGCTGTGACCCATTAAGATTACATTCCAATATTAATAACAAATATCCTGTCAGATCAATATTTATCCTAAGAAGACGAGTCTGTCTGTCAAAAGTCAAGAATGGCTCAAAAGCTTAGGATCGTCATAAATTGTAAAACATACTTTTTGCATTGATTGCTGTGACCCATTAAGATTGCATTCCAATATTAATAACAAATATCCTGTCAGATCAATATTTATCCTAAAAAGACGAGTCTGTCTGTCAAAAGTCAAGAATGCCTCAAAAGCTTAGATAATGATAAATTATAATACACTCTTTTTGGGTTGATTTTGCTGTGATTCATGAAGACTGGTTTTCAAAATTAATAGATGTGGTGTTGGCGGAGAATGTTGGGCATATCATAGACAGAGTTCTGAACCAACAAATCCATACTGGAGGAACTGGGGATTAGACAACGCCTTTCCTCGACTTTAAAGTCACGCATTCTCACTTTCTTCGGATTCAGTTAGTCCACAGGAATGTCGCTAGCAAGATTACACGTGGTAGGTTTCCAATGATATGGAATGATCAGGTGAAGGCAGCAATGGATCATCCCCTACATAAGTGCACTAGGGAAGCCGGGGCCCGAGAGGAGTGGCAACGGCTTTTTAAGCCAATGATGACCATGATTAAAAAGAAAAAAGTCCTAGAGTTTGATAACCGCTACTTGGGCTACTTGTTAATGTAAAAATGAGTGAATTTTCTAATGTTATATCTTTTCTAATAAAATTTTTGATTATTAATTTGTTTTATTAAGAAACCCTTTGTTCCCATTACCTTTAAGATTTCGCAACTGATTGACTTAGGAATATGTATTTTATTTTATAGTCCAGTCAAAGTCAAAATATCTTTATTCACGTCATAGGCATAGGATCGTCGCGTCGTCGCTTAAAGACGGACGAAGCGTGCGAGTGAGACCTCGAGGATAACCACAATAGCGTGTGCTAGAAAGAGAGAGCATGAAAACAACCGATACGCCAATATTTTTTTTGACATCATCCCATATCAGCCCGCTCACTCGAGCGTCCGCATATTTTTCGCGATTATTAAGTATTTTCTAGTAATAAAGTGAATATATTGTGAAATACGAGTATGGTGTCGTGTTCCTTTACTAACTGTGAAGTGATGGCGCGGAATAACGCAAAGAAGTGTACTTTTCACAGGTAATTCTTAATCCTTAATGTTTTTTTAGCATATTTTTGGATGTTTAACGCTCTATGTGACAAAAAAATCAGTTGAAATACATGTGGTATTATCTTTTTAAATGCCAATAACTAAATTTTCAACAGTAAATAAAGATATTTTGTGTACGTGAAAAAATGATACACCTACACTAGTGCTTGACTATAACTGACATTTTTTATCGATAGTTATCGACATTTTGTAGTCGCGTGATGAAATATTAATTATTAACAACATGAGAATGGTTGGAAAAGGAAGGAAATATGTCGCAACTCACTGAAATAATATATTAAAGTCGATCTGAGTCACGAGGGTGAAATGGGGTAACTTTTAAGGGTAAATGGTTTTTTACAATTTTAAATTAAACCAGACCTTTTATCAAAAAAAGTTTAATGTAAAAGTTGTAGGTAATAAAAAAGTCTATAAGTTTTGTATAAACAATTTTATCACATAACCTAAATTTTTTTTTTATATGGGAATTTTCAAATGTTATACTCGTATATGCAAATAGTGGTTTGGGTACTAGCATCCGTCCTTAAGTTAGGCAGCACGGTGGTGGCGCGAAATTAAAATATTTTTAGTTAAAGCTGGCAATAAAGCTGAATTCGCTTTCTATTCGGTTTCTATAGAAACCAAGTACTAAATGGAAACGAAAAACTAAATAAAACATGAATATTTACTATTTAATTCTTTAACAACTTCCCTTAAAGTTAAAATGCGCTTTGTAGTCCTTTTGAACTTAGCTCTTAAATTTCTTATGAACGTATTTTTTTCCAAAATCTTTCTTTTAAGTTGTGTATTACAGTGCAGAAGTTTCTGTTTTCTTGGAGTCAATACTTCAGTTGAAGGACATTGGGTCTTCTGATGTTGGTGGAGTGCGTTCTCTAGTGCATAATGCTAGTATGTCTTATGGATATTATTAGTCAAAAGTGGTGTTGTTTTGTTTAATAATGTGCTACAATCATCGATGTCTATAGATAGACCTATCCAATACAAAACAGTCCAAAAACGTGCCGCTTGCGACGTGTACCTACCAACTTTGGGGATAAATTCTCAAGCTATGATAATGTCACATGCAATATTTATCGGAAATTCTTTCGCAATGCATACTAAAAGACTAGTTTCACTTAATATTATTATTAGGTAAGCGCGCTCTACGCTTGCTAGCTCGCGACTGTTGGTGCAGCTACATGACTTCGATTGGTTTTGCAGGAACGTTTTTATATCAGTGATGGCCTATCTATATACATCGATGGCTACAATGTGAATTATTATGGAAAACTGGAAAACGATAAATTTGACACGGTATATGGGGCTAAAGTGACCGTTATTTTTTGCTGTTTTCCAGCGCTGTCAACTCTCATATATCCGACGTATTTGCGCGATAAAGTCGCGAGTGACTCCGAAGAGCATCAAATTCTGCAACATCTGGAATTTGATGACGACCTCATTAACTCATAAAGTTATTATTATTGAAATATGTTTTGTTTAAGCCTAAAATATGAAAGTAAATGAGGAGTGATTATTTAAATATATTGCTGCAAAATGTATCGATATTATTTTGGAACATCTCTAAATTTTACTCACACTAGAATAATTACGCACACTAAAACTTTTTGGCGTGTTTTGCAATTTGCTTTGTTGATCTTGTTAGTATTCTATATCTATGATTCACGTAGACAGGCATTTGTGACACGTCATTATTTAAATTATTTTGAATGATTCTACTCCTGTTAGTAGAAGACCAAGCAAATTCTAGTGACCTGTTAATGATTAATCTGACTGAAAGGAGTCTGCAAGGAAAACTCAGCTATGTTTATTGACCTGAATGGTTTAGGCCCTAGGGAAACGACTAACCTGGTAGTCTTCGGCTTCTCACGCTTGCCTAGCACCTCTCAACAGAAGTTATTTGGCGTAGAGTCGAGGTAAAGCGTAGAAAAGTATCCACACGTTTCGGGACAAGGCTCGAATGGCCGTCATGCCGAGTCAATCTGGTATAGTGTTAGGGACTGATGTCAGTCATAAGTGTCTGATTCCAGTTGTTAACTTTGATGGAGCTTGCGCGTCACTTGCCATAAATAAGGTGGGCGCAGGGTTACATGTCGAACAAAACATAAAATTTATACTGTCCAAAAAAACATTAAGTAGGTATTATAGGTGAGTTGGGGTCAGTGTGACATATAAACAGTTACCTACTAGATATAAACATTAACAACAACTTTTAAAACAATGCCATGATGGTACCAATGCAAATGGGGTGTATCAGGCAAAGCTTTTTGTAGATGTCGCTAGCGGCAATGGTACATTGTAATACACCTATATCGCATCATTTTAAAAATGTTGTAGTTTTTTTTGTTTTTATAACAGAAAAATATATTTTAAATTAACGTTACCTGCCGTAAACGACTAATTAAGAAAGCGCTCACCGTCTTTAAAAAGAAAAAAGGTTTTATTATTAGAACGGCCATTTTGAGATGAGAGCAACCATATCTTTGATTTCGCTTAGAAATCTCGATTTGTACACTTAAAAGCTGCTCACTTCGGCATAATATCAGGAAAATAATAAATTTCATAAAAAAATACATGTTTTCTATGCAACTGACAGTTATATTAGGTACTTACCATCTATCATGCGCCATCTATCGTGATAAAAAGTTAGGTTAGGTACCCATTCTTATGTATGGATGCGAGACCTGGATATGTCATATGTATGAGAGTAGAGTTAATGCAGTAAAAATAAGGTCGTTGCGTCGGATATGCGGCGTCCGCACGTATTGACGAAATACGCAAAAGGATAGGTATTAATAAAAGCATAGGGACAAAAGGCGCAAAGAGCGCGGTTATGGCTCGGTTGTAAGAACGCGTCAAAGGTTGGTTCAAACCCCCCCGGCATGAACCAATGAGAAATACACTTTTCTTACGTACATTTGTCATAGATTTACAACACCACCGTTCCCGTGCCTCGGAGAGCACGTTAACCGTCGCGTCGGTCCCGGTTCCACTAATGCCAACTTGTGGAATCGTTAATAAATTGTCATAAAAAATTTCATTATATCCTCGCCAAGTCGTCTGGCCAGCGTGGCGAGTGTAGGCCAAATTCTCCAGTTCTGGAAGGCCCATCTCCAGCAGTGGAGGTCTAGGACGCTGTGTTCTAGGGGCTGTAATGAATGAATAGGGACAAAAATAAAGAAAGGTATGCTCCGATGGTTCGGACATGTTGAAAGGATGAGTGAAGAGGGATTGACGAACCAGATATATAATGAGAAAGTTGTGGGTAAAAGAGGCCCTGGCAGACTGAGACTTATTATTCACGATCAAATAAATAAAACAATAGCTTAAGGTGCATTAAAAAGCCATCGAAACAAAAGGGGCATATATGAAGAGGTTGATGAATGTCGAAGAAGCGAAAGAGGTATGTCTTGACATTGTGGCGCTTCATTCTCTCTCCCCCGCAAGGGATTTGGCGTGAAGATATGTATGTATATGAACATAAAATGATGACCACTCATTAATACTAAGGGCCAGTAACCTTCGTGACATTTGGTCACTTAAATACAGAAATTTGTATGGGAAATTTAAGTGAACTAATGCCAAGGCAAGGCTTCAGTTACCGGCCCTTAGTGTAACGAATTGTAATTTTAAGTATCATGACGACCGTATCCTTTCCGGGGTAGTCAGAAACCACGTTTTTTTTTATTAATGAAGCAGATTCACATTTAGGCAACTTGACGATAGGTTCATCATGGCAAGCTCGTCGATGTCTCTCTCTAGCGTATCAAACTCGAGAAATATTACAAATAAATTAAATAATTTATTGTGTCCCGACCAGGAATCGAACCTCCGTGTCTCCACGTATCCACGACTTAAACGCTAAAGTACGGCGTGATTGTACGATTAAGAAAAGGCGCTTTCTAATTCCTAGTTCCACCACGTTGGACTTATTGGTTCTGAACTCTGACCATGATATACCCAACATTCTCCGCCAACACCAGATCTCTAGAGCATTAATCCATTTTAATTCTATTTTGCATAGGGTCCACGTCTCTGTAGCATACAGGAAAATAGGGAACACAGAGTGACCACCATTTATTACTTTTATCTATATTATTGAAAAAGTGTGGCCATTTTGTAAAATTACTACCATATCTACATTTACCCCAACTCACCTTACACAAAAATTTGAGTTGTTATTGCCAAAAATAGCCAGTGACCAAGCGAGTTCTAAGTAATACAAGGTAGTTGTGCCGGGCAAAGGTAGATAACCTAACTGCGGTAATAGTGCTAGAGCTTAGATTATATGAGTACTTGTGTTTGTGTTTGACTTCCGCTGTAGGCAGAGCGGACGGGCGGGTGAGGGAAAGAAAATAACGTTCGTATAGAAAAGATAGGATCTTGTTCACGGAGCAGCCCAGCGTTCTAAATAAACACAGGGTACTCTGTTTACGTAATACATTGCGTTTATATTTAAACTAAACACGAGGTTAAAACAAAATAAGACGCAATGTACAATGAAAGACAGAACTCGGGTTAAAAACCCAGAAAATCAGAACAACTTGCAGGCGGCCGAGCGTGCCCCTCCGCGTCACGGTTTGCGCGCGCTTTCCTGTCATTGGCCGGCAACACAATTATCCCCTCCACAGAATGCGCGCGCGCACGGCGTCTTCATTTCCAGATTTCAAATCTCGACCGTTTATTTCGCAGTGAGCGCTGCCGGAGGCGCGCGCGCCCGGCGCATGTTTAAATTAAAAAACAAGCCAATGCGCGCGTTAAATCTTTCTGTGACATTATGAACTAAAGTGCGTGCAGTGCAAGGAGCGGAGTCAAACCTAATGAAAACCTTCACTTCGAGCGAGCGACAACTTCTTTCGATGAGTGGAGGTTTAGTGCATGTTCATATTGTACATCATGACTAGATCCACACTCATCCATGGAAGTTGCGATGTTCTTCGTGACGTGAGAAAGCCGCAAAGCAGAGGAAGATGGAGGGCCGTCGGCGAGGTATCGTGCAGTAAAACACGACGAAGATTACGGCAGGGTATGATTAGGGACACGGAAAAAGTAACAATGCTCCTTTGTATCGACTACTTATTCTTGCGATACTTTTGCATTCAATACTCATAAATTAATTAATTAAAGCTTCCAAGTGATTTGATCTCGAACCGCTTGCAAGTTTGTTGGAATCTAAATTGACACGTGACAGAAAACATGGACTTTCCTAGCTACTCCCTACGGTTCAGGCTCTTGACGACCGTTGCTTGTAAGCTCGTACTTTACAAATATTTTTGCTAAAAATCAGAAATTTGATAATATGCTTAACGAATTTTTACCAGCCGCTGACTTATAGCGTCTTTATCGATGTAGGTATCAAATACTTTTACTTTCGACACTTAGATTGGATACAGTGTCCGTGTGTGGTGTGTGATGTATGATTACCGGTGAGCCGCGTAATAACACGTTGAGATCGGCCAGGTACTACAATAACCTTCGTACCTACCTACCTGCCTGCAGACGCTTCTAAAAAAATGTCATTTAGCTACACTTCACGTTTGGAGTTTTTTTTACTATCAAATTTTAGTTTTTAGCCGTTTCTTCGGCAGTTCTTTAAATTTATTTCTTGTTATTTCCCAAATAACTTTGCCGTGCGTTCCTTTTTATTACTTAATACAGTTTAGTAGTTATATTTCATTAATGTTGCGTGCGAGTTTTTTTTTTTAAATAGGTAGGTAGGTATTCTAATTCGTGTATTTGTTCCCAAGCGCCCGCGTCGTCGTAATAAGTTTGGGACGGACGTCTTTTGAATAATATTTTGGGTTTTATTACGTAGGTATTTTTGCGAAGAAGACGATTAGGGCCGGTTGGCGCGTCAGTTGGTCGCACATCTGCTCTTTCTTAGAAGGGCCATTGTGGCGGTTCCGAACCGTTCCTTAGGGAGCGGTCAGAAGTGACGTCACGAGGCCGACAACCTTGGCCGCGTCCCCCTGTCTTAGTACAATAGCTAAAACTCACCTGCCCTTCCTTGCATACGCATTATAATTGCATACGTTACTTATCTGATGTTAATATTGTGTGGTGTTACCCAGTGTAATATAGTTGTATTATCATTATACATTGCATTTTAAACTTGAACTTAAAACAAGCTTGGTTGAATATAACACGTAGTGTAATACAGAAAAGAACACAGAACCTATGTGTAAAAAATGGCTATCAAATGTTTAGAACAATACGCGTCCACCATAGTAATTAGAATTCCTTGCATACCGTATCGTCATAACTGATAAAATATAATAAAGAAGTAGGCAGAAATATTAAATAAAACTTCTAAGCCCGTTAAATTGACAAAATACCACGCATATTATTATTTTCAAAAGTACTAACTAACCGTTTTTGGCGCCTTAACTTCTCCCGCCAAAAAAATCTATTACATACCTACGTTCAAAAAGAAACAATTCCAATTTCTGCCGCCATAATCCTCGCCACATCGTTGCGGGCAATTTTACAAACGCGTTTCACGAGCTTAAATAATATTCTGTCCATCAACCGTTCGCCGGCGTGTTATTTTATTTCTAGGTACATGTTTTTTATGCTTGTTGGCGTCGTTAATAGTGTTCCGGGTAGTGATCTTTGTGGCCCAGGTAGGTAACAGGAACAAAGCATTGTAAAAACACGCTTCGAATGAACCGTGCTCGGGATTGACAGCATTAGTTAGACACGTTCGGAAATAATTTTAAATTTGGAATTGTCGTTTAGAATTTAATAATTACGTTTTGAAAGTATATTTAAATTAACGTACTCGTACGTTTGGTATTTTTGGATAAAAAAATACTCTAATTAGGTTGGTAGCCATTAAAGCCCGCCTTTATCTTTGTGCAATAAAGTATTAAATAATAAAAAAGAATATGTCCTCTAGAGACGTCCAATCCGAGATAGTCCCTGAGGCTGGCAATATTTTCCCTCTTTATAGCGAGGCTAATATGTAAATGAATGAGAGAAGTTATATAAAATAATAAAAGATAAAATAAAGAATAAACAGCTTAATAATAAAAGAATAACAAAAAAATATCACAGTACTAGTAGGAATACAGTAGGAAAAAGAAAACAATAATTACTTAGGAAAGAAAAGGAAAATCTATATATAAGAAAAAAAAATAAGGCGCCATTTTGCACGAACATGTCAAGTGCAAGTTTATGTTTTGTAAATTTATTTTCAGTGGATATTGTTAGTCAAAAGTGGTGTTGATTTGTTTAATAAAGTGCTACAAGGTGAATAATTATGAAAAACGTTAAATTGGACTTTTTTGCTCAAGTTGCAGTTCATTTATTCGGTTTTCCCTCGCTATGATCTCTCATGCTATAATGCCGCGAGCGACTCCAAGAAAAGTATAAAATTTTGAAACATCTGGAATTTGAGGATAACGTCATTAATTCATAAGAAAGAAAGATCAGTCGGACTTGGCTGTATGTCAATTTATTTATTTTGTAAGTAGGCATAGAACAATAAATATAATGTATTCTGCGCTTTTACATGTCAAAAAATAAATTAACATAACGAAAAGCTTATTTTCTGGGAAGTAGCTTGTATTTGTAGCAGCACATTACAACCCAAATATACATAATTATAATCTTAAAATTATAGCTGCTGTAAATAGGCATTGTCATATTACAAACTAAGACATACACAATTATAAAATAAATACACCAAGGATTATAGCTGCTGTTATCAGATTTAACATTTCTACACAAACTAATTCATGGAAAAATAAACTGGACACAGCTACTTGAACAAATCAAACTCAGTGTACCAACAAGATACCCCAGACACAAGATTCAACACATTTTTAACATACCCTATCACAGAATAACCTATACATCATCCTCTTTCCAGAATACAATCAAAATACAATGCTCATGCTGCATAATTTCCAGATATTGACATCTTTGGAGATTCCCAAAGAGTATTTAAACATAAACTGCTAAAAATAAGTCAATTTTATGTATGTTTTTTTTAAATAAAATTAATTTTAATTTAATTTTATTTTACTTTATTACTTGAAGTAGGTAATATTTTAGTTATTTTTTTTTTATTATTTCTAAAAGGAATTCTATGTTTATTATATATATTTTTTTTTAAAATTGTTTCAGCTTTAGTTTTTCGAATAATATTTAGTTTTGTATACTTATTGAAAATTTTATAATTTTGTTATTTCTTATAGGCAATAAAGGGTAATGTGGTGGTCGCCTATAATAGGTGCAACATCTAACTTCTGATTTAGTGTTTAGTACAAATAAGTGTGTGATGTTAGCACTGTTGGCTACCCTATTATAAATAAATAAATGAGGCATTGTCATACTACAAGCTAAGACGAAAACAATTATGAGGATGTCACTAAGATTATAGCTATTAAGATTATGTGCTAGACCCTTTGCCCTCCCTATCACCTCATTCATCATCCATCGGGAGAAGAGTACAGAAAAAAAATAACAACAACTAATACCACAAAACATTCATAAACCACGTGTTATCATAACTCAGTTTCGTTTTTGTTATGTATTTTCCAAAGCGTGAAATCGGTACTGTACATTAAAATTCCTGCGGTCTTTCTTTAATTTGTCTTGCATTTATTAACTCATTTTGTAGCTGTATTATTTATGAGAATACATAAAACAACTTTATCCATTCTTCTCTATTCAGCAACCGATCCTATAACCTGGATTCCTTCAAGCCAAGTCTGAAAAAGCATCTTGTAATGTCTGGCGTCAATTGCTCCCATTCCTAGACCTCGTGTACCGCTTACAATCAGGTAGGCGCGATGTCACACATCGTGTTAAGTATTATTAAAATACATATATCTGCGCAGACTTGAAAAATCTTATATCGCATAAGATATGCATGTAATTGTATAACACTTTTTAATAAATTACCTGAAGAAATAAAATGTCTTGAATATAATAATTTTAAGCAATATATAAAAAATATACTAATTGTTGAAGCTTATTATACTGTGGATGAAGCTCTAAATGACGACCATATTCTTCAATGGGGTGTATCACTAACTTTTTATCACGATAGATGGCGCATCATAGATGGTACCTAATAGAACTGTCAGTTGCATAGAAAACTTGTATTTTTATTAGGAAATTTATTATTTTCTGGATATATGGCCGAAGTGAGCAGCTTTTAAGGGTACAAATGGAAATTTCCAAGCGAAATCAAAAATATTGCGATCTAAAAATTGCCGTTCTATTAATTAAACCTTTTTTCATTTTAAATACGGTGTTCGCTTTCCTAATTCGTCGTTTAAGGTAGGTAACGTTGAGTTAAAATTAATTTTTCTGCAATAAAATTAAAAAACTAACAAAAATATAAAAAAAATGATCCGTCATAGGTGTAAACAAGGCACCAGTGCCGCTAGCGACATCTATAAAAAGCTTTGCCTGATACACCCCATTGTAATGACATTATTAATTATTTTATTTATTAGTTAGGACATTATTAACAGGATTAATATTAATTCTGACAATGCCTCTATACAGCTGCAATAAATACTTTTCATAGTAGTCTAGTTATATTTAAGTATATTATAGATTTGACATAATAATTTTGATAATTAGACAATTAATATTTAGCTTTATTTTAGTGTAGGTAAATAAGACGATGTCCCTTTACAGCTGATATCCACTATTAGAATTAAGCTTGTTATTCTCAGGCACTATGCCCTTATTAGCAGACTGTTCCTTGCTAACAACAGTCAGATATTTAAGCCATTTTTATGTATATTGATTTAATATTAATAAGTATCAAATAAGAAAAATGATAATTTGACGAATCCAAGTGTTCCTATAGGCTCCTAAGGATAATAAATAAATAATGATATGCTACGTTGCTATGGAAGCGTTGTTATATCCACCAATCATATTCATTTGTCAACATATACACTGGTGGAAACGGGTTCTACTAAGCTATGTTTTTTATATGAATAGATGCGTGCTTTTGATGAGTCATAACCTGCGTCAGCCTGTGTCTCACCACTGCTTGATATAAGCCTCCTCCATGTCTCGCCATTTCACACGATCTTCTGCCACCCTCATTCATCCCCCACCAGCGACCTTTCTCAGACCCAACCTGGTACCAGCTTCATTCTATCGGGCCGATTGCCATCGGCTGGCGAACGTTATTAATACGTGCCTTGGGCAAGGCAGTAGCCAGGATTGTATATAGGGGGGGCGGGGCAGATAAAGAAACTCCTACATAATGTTTGATCGTTGTTTATACAATATAAGTTTTTAAAAAATACTTGTACTTCATGTGACCTTGATGGTAAGTGGCGCGCGAGGTCCATGAATGGACGCAACTGGAATCAGACACTCATGACATCAGTTCCTAACATTATGCCGGCTTGACTGTGCATGACGGCAATTCGAGCCTGATCCGAAACGTGTGGATATACAGGATTTATCGGTATAAACGATGGAATGGGCAAATTACTACCATCACTCCGCCTGCCACGTATTTGTTGTTCTCGTTGAAAGTATGTGCCATTTGCAATGATGTCAAATACCAATTTTAACTTTCAAGGATAACTAATATTGTAAGTTTGCCATGGTGATATTTATACAAAAATAATACAGCTTGAAACAAGACTTACGTTTCACATGAGCAGTGGAGCTAGTAATTAAAAAAATATATAAAAATCAGAAATACTCGTAGCTTTATTACTTCACAATTAATCTACGAGGTTCTTCACAAGAAGCTCTTCTTTCACGCCGTTGTTCTAAGGGGGGGCAGCTGCCCCTCCCTGCCCGTACCTCGCTACGCCCATGCTTGGGATGCGACCTGTGCTCTTGCTGCAGGAGAGGCCGTGGTGACCGAGTGCCCCGACGTTGTCTTCACATTGGTGGCGTTGTGGAACAGTGCAAGGAGCTACACATCTCTTGTTAATTAATATATACATGTGAGTGTAATTATTATGAACTCGAATCAATCACACGAAAGGTTAAAGGTCTCCTCTTTAAAACAGTAGGTTAACAGTTTTACACTATAATTCCAAATGAATTTATAACAATTGTATGGGAAAATACGACTTCTACGTGGGTATTTTTAGGTTTGTTTCCGTGTACAATTATGGAGATATGATTGTACAATTATTATGTAATTTACATTGACTTAATGTCAACTGGACGTAAAAGCTTGGGCCAGGTAGACCGACGAGTTCGCCATAACATACCGACGACGTTTTATTTTATTTATTTACAAACTTTATTGCACAAAGCACTAAGGCGGACTTAATGCCCGTAGACATTCTCTGACAGCCAAACCTTAGGGACAAATTTGAACAAATATAGGTGCAATGAAAGTAACAGTAATTTACAATTATAGGATAATTCAACAAATATTATATACCTACGTATATATTATAATATCAATATACTAAATACTAATACATACACAAATACAACTTACTAACGTGGTTTAGATCTATTCATAAAGTGTGAATAGACCAGTTTTTTAAACGACAATCTGTTAGTTGCCTGCCTTATGTTTACTGGAAGATCATGCCATAATTTTGTGGCAGCTACTACGAAGGAGTTGGAGACAAATCCAGAATGATGTGAGGGAACAGAAAGAAGAGAGTTGTGAGAAGAACGTAAAGATTTATCGTGGAAAGAAGAGAGATAGGCAAAATTATCCTTGAGGTATTTCGGAGTCGCTGGGTCGTTTAAAACAGAGAAAAGGAGACGGAGAACTCTAAGATTTCTGTAACGTTTTAAGTTTAGCAGTTAAAAGCTCCGTCTTCGCAAACAAACTGTAAATGTTAATACCATAGAGTTTTGTCAAGAAAGTTAATATATCCGAGCTGTCAATTTGTAGTTCTGTTACGTCTAGGGTTACCATTTAGAAATTTGCTGACAATTATTTCTGCCAAATGTTGCCAGTTTTCTTGGGATTATCTTTGATTATTTATAAAACTTATTATAACTATATATTATTATTCGAAATAAAAAACTAGTTATAATTAACTTTGGTTTCTGACGTAACGTTGATCTGCCACAGAACTGACGACCGATGGGGCAAACGGGTTCTGTAGAGTGAAGACTACGTACCGGACGACGCGAGACGCCCCGCCACATTGATGGATTACGATGGTCGCAAAAGACAGTGGTGAGCAGTGGAGAGACACAGGTTAATGATTATAATGTTGATAAATTATAAATAAAACTAAACTATAATATATTATAAATAAGAACTACTTTACAAAATAAATATTTTACAAAAGGGCTGACCTCTAAACAATCCAATTTAAAGTGCTATCTCGGTAGTCTGTCTTACAGAGAAATTCCGAGCATATTTATGTCTATAGCTTGCTAAGCAAATTGTTAATGTCGATCGACGTATGACCAGCGCGTTCAGTTATAATATGGCCAGCGGGGTAAGGCGGAGTGCAAAATCGTCCGAAAACGAACCGTATAAGATAGATTACGTTTGTCAGAAATGCCAAAAGCTAGGCGGAATGCACAGATCTTAGTCGATTCGTTTTCGGTCGAATGTGCACTCCGCATTACCCCGCTGTTCTCGTATATAAGTCAATGATAATTGCAGTACCTAATTGTAACTTCGGATGACCGGTTTGTGGCCAATACCATATTTAAATCCAACAATACAAGCGCATGTTCTCTGTTTCATTATAGGCAAACAAGTGTAACATTTCTCCAACGACGCGACGTGGCTCCACGGCTGCCAAAATATCAAAAAGCTAACTTATTAAATTTTGAAAAAGCAAACTTTGCTTTGCGTTACTTTCAAGTTAAACACGGCATGCATTTTATCGTTTTCCATAATTATATCACATTGTAGCACATTATGCTGCAATGCTGGGCGTATCATGGACGGAGTTCCGAACAAACAAATCCATACTGGAGGAATTGGCGATCAGACAGCGCCTTTCCTCGACTGTACAATTACGCATTCTCACTTTCTTCGGACACGTGTCACGGCGTGGAGAAACATCAATCGAGCGCTTGATAGTCCAGGGGAAAGTCGATAACAAGAGGATGCGTGGTAGGTCTCCGATGAGATGGACCGATCAGGTGAAGGTTGCAATGGATCATCCCCTACATGAGTGCACTAGGAAAGCCGGGGTCCGAGAGGAGTGTCGACGGCTTGTTAAGCGTGCCACTAGCACTGCAATGGCGACCACGACCACTCTGCCAAGAGTGTAGCGACTAAGAAGAAGTAGCACATTATTAAACAAAACAGCACTACTTTTGACTAACAATATCCACATTCAAGTAATTTACAGAACAAAAACTTGCACTTGACATGTCCGTGCAAAATGGCGCGGGGAAACAATATTTTTTTAATACGCATAGGCAAAGGAGGAAAATAGACTTGCCATGACCTCATTTTCCTAATATTGCAAAAAAACATTGTAAAGTTATTCAAGCTAGAGTCTACACGTATTTACATTATCCTCCATGTCTATAAATTCGTTTTTTTTTTTGTATAATAATAGATTTTCCTGTTTTCTAATAATATTATATATGTATGTTTGACCTATACGTGTTCTATAAGCTATACTACAGCGAGTGTTCTGAAGAGTTCTATAACCTTATCCCTTATTCACTATTCCGCAACTGAAATACACGCACAGACCGAAATTGACCCTCATACTGATAGCCACCATCCCTACTGATGTAATTACATCAAAATCGATCCAGCAATATAGGCGTGAAAGACGGGCAAACATACATATAAACATAGCTTTCAGATTTGTACTTGTAATGTTGGTAACTGGCCGTTAAAGTTTTTTTCGAATAGTTACATTTCTGCGGTGGCTTATTTAGTTAAATTCTTTAATGCACTTAAACAAATGTACAGAGATTTATAATTCCAGAAGGCAACTAACCTTGGGGATCGAGAAAAGTGATAGGCAGAGCGAAGAAATAATAAATATTAATCATACAGTTAAGTAATTATAACACATTATATCTACATACATAAACTATACATACAAAGTACACCATTATTAACAAACAAAAATTATAACATTGTGGCATTTGGGGTTGAAACAATGGGGGTATACGAGTATTCTCTTGATACCGACAAATTCATAAAAGAGCTGGATAAACGATTTTTTCAAGAGTGTGGCGATCCCAAATGCCATAACTACATAAAACAGAATATTTCGAATATAATTCAACGAGGAAATGCGGAGAGCGTTTTAGGTACCCTCCCTGGTGGTAAGCC
This sequence comes from Tinea semifulvella, assembly GCA_910589645.1. Lineage (NCBI taxonomy): Eukaryota > Metazoa > Arthropoda > Insecta > Lepidoptera > Tineidae > Tinea > Tinea semifulvella. Next base: position 8,242,633 of record OU342618.1, on the reverse strand, counting down.
CTTAGTTTATTTTGTAGAATAGTTTTAATTTCATAGTTATTTTTAGTTTAGTTTTATTTATAATTGGTTTTAATATTTTTGTATCTCATCATTTTTCATCATTACAGCCCCTAGAACACAGCGTCCTAGACCTCCACTGTTGGAGATGGCCCTTCCAGAACATATATCTGGAGAATTTGGCCTACACTCGCCACGCTGGCCAGACGGCTTGGCGAGGATTTTTTTTTTTTTTTTTTTTGTATCTACTTCGAATAAATATATCCCATAATGAAAAAAAATATCATCATAACTTAAATAAATACACAGTTATGTAAATGGTGTTTTATTCTGTTTCTCCAGTTTAAAGACACTGATAGACGGTGCACGTCTAATGGCCAAGGGTAGCTTATTCCACTGGCGAGTAAAGGAATCAGTGCATCTGGTTGAGGAATGGGAAGGAATCCTAAGTGGCTTCTTCAAAATGACCTATAACATTCTCTTTCTACGGAACTATGTAATATGATATATTTAAAAAATAAACACACTTCTGCTGTCAGACCATGATTGGCCCGCGTGTTTTTTTTTTATAAAAACATTTCTCAATTATTTTCATATTTTTTTTTTTGTATATGGTTTTAGTTAAAAATTCTATAGCCAACATAGTAACAGTTTATATTAGCTCAAAGGCGAACCAGCAGGAGCAATCTATTCACACAAATCAATGCCATAAAAAAAGGTATTAAAACGCGTTTCGCATGCCCTCTAACGGAATCGTAGCTACAACGGTACTCGCTGTGCAAGTTCATAATATTTGCTCTCACGACAATAAAGGCGTGTTTCCACAACGACGTTTTCTACTAACATATATTTTGAAAATATATTTTCGTAACAATCGTCTTCATATCATTAGTTATATATTTATTCGAAGTACTTAGATACAAAAATATTAAAATAAAATTGATTAAAAAACTAATTATAAATAAAACTAAAAATATATTTTTCAAAATAAACCAAGGGCTTACCACCAGGGAGGGTACCTAAAACGCTCGCCGCATTTCCTCGTTGAATTATAATCATATATACATATTCTGTTTTAGGTAGTTATGGCATTTGGGATCGCCACACTCTTGAAAAATTCGTTTACCCAGCTCTTTTATGAATTTGTCGGTATCAAGAGAATATACCCCCATTGTTTCAACCCCAAATGCCACAAAGTTATAATTTTGTTTAATGCTATTATATTAAATGCTCTTTCTAAATTAATTATTAAATGTTATATTATATATTTAAATTAATTCTAAGCTAATTACATAAATAGCCATTGTTCTTTAAAGCGACACTGAATCCGATCCACATCCGCATCGAATCCGAATCCTGCGTCTGTTCTGTGTATTTATTTATTACTCACTAGTCTCTGCAGTACGCAGTAGTGTAAACACATCTTTATAGAACGTATTGTTGTAATTTTTTTTCTCTCGTAGTAAACATGAATTTCCGCAAAAGTTGGCCCCGTGTGAACAGTCATAGGTCGATGCACGTGGTTGCACTATATCTCGCGCATGTGGTTTTTATCATTTGTGTAATTTTACTTCCTTGTTTTGCTCTGCACTACCTAATTGCTTATTAACATACCGATGCCCCCAAACAGTAAGTGATGATGATTTTTAAAAAACTAAATTATTAATTAAACTTAAAACTTAACTTTAAAAAAAATATAAATTAGTATTATACAAAAATACTTAATAATTAAAAATAAAACTAAAAAGTACAACAATAAAAAAACAAAATAATAAGAAAAAAAAAATGCCACGTTGAATAGCAATGCTGATCCTTTGGCCCAAATATTGCCAGACCCTCTTGTCGCCCGAGGTGTTGACGATTTCTTTATTTGTTGCTTTCTTTCTTTATACTCTTTTGCAGGGTGATTTTTTATCTTAAAGACGGTGCATAACGTATTATTACTGTGTTATTGTGGTAATTTTAAATACTTGGATACAGTAACAGTAGGTAAATTGTTTTTACAGACACACATAAGCACATGATATACCGTAGTTATTCTTGCAGCAGTTAAACGAAATTTATGTAAAAATTATGTAAGTGTAAATAATATATATATATATGACTTAGGTATGTTGTTTTATTTATTAGGTTAAACAAAATCCACATCCCAATTTGATAAACTTCTGATTCTATGAACTTGAAAAAAGTAATATATTATCCTGGCGGACAGAATACACCATTTAAAAAAAAATGCCAACTTATTATACTTCCATAATGACAAGCGGCAAGTTCGAGACATATCACTAATAAATAAAATAAATTGTTGTTTATCGACCAGCGGGGTGAGGCGGAGTGCACAATCGTCCGAAAACGTATCGTCTAAGATCGAAATGTCACAATCTAAATGTCAATATTTTGACATTTCTGACAGACGTAATCGATCTTAGATGATAAGTTTTCGGACGATAGTTCACTCGGCCTCACCCCGCAGTAATCCAACCCGGTACATGGTGAAGTCAAGCTTACGTAGGCAAGTGCTTGAGTTCGTGCTTAGAACTGACCGTTAATTCGGGCAGAAATCGCGGTCAGCTCTAGATATTTTGTATATACATAAAAACAACCTTTAAGTCAGGGGAGCAATTCTCAAGCAATGGAGATATTGTAAAATCTGTGAAAATGCATACAAAAACTGATGAAGTATAGTAGTTTATGAAACTGTTGCGTAATAATATTATACACGAGTGTGTTATAACCTAGTTATGTGCAGTTTCATACACTAATTTATCTACTCTCATACATTGGGATTGAACCTACTAAATAAAAGATAAAAGAGTAAGAAAAATCACACAAAATACTATACCTACAACAAAACGTATTGAATGGCGCTATTTTTTTTTTTTAAATGACAATGGTACAGAATAAAGCCTAGCTTATGACCGCTGCCATAGACAAGTAAAAATTGGAATTAAAACTTTTTTGTAATGGTTCCTTTGCCTTAAAAAAAATAAGTTTTATATAATAAGTATGATTCTATTTTAAAAATGAAATATAACATTATTTTGTTAGAGAAAAAGTGTTATAATGTGATTCTATTTTTAAATTTCAGCAGTATGTTTATAAAGTATGTCAATATAAATTCGTTTTGAAGTTTGTAATTCGCATTTTACGATATGAGAGTAGATAAAATATATTATAGCATAGTAAAGTGGCTACCAATGTCAGAATCGCTTACTCAATTTTAAATGAGCCTGGCGACTCCTACTCCCTTCACGATCGGTCTCTTCGTTCGTCACATAGCTCTGTCCTTTCTATTCCTTCACATCATTCTGGTTTCATGTCTGACTCATTCGCAGTTGTTGCAGTAAATCTTTGGAACAATTTTCCAGTAATTTTATTAGAACTGAAAGCTTTCTATAAAGAAATTGTTCCAAGGCTCATTTACGACCCAGGTCACAATAGGGCTGGCAGTATTTTCTCACAAAAATTAAGTATCTTTATTCAAAGGGGATATGCTGCTAGTGTATTGGGCACCATGCCTTACGACAGCGATTTGGAGGAGCTATTTTTTTGTAAGTATTATATTTTTATTTTCAATGTATTTTTTTTAGGTTAAATTTAGTTTTTGTTGTTATATAGTTTATTTAATTTAAGATTTTTTTTTGCTATGTTACTTAATAATGTTAATTTTGAGTTAAATTTGAAATGAAATTGAAATGAAATGAAATTATTTATTTGCATTGAACATGGTAATAGTAAATATTGATAGTAAGTTAGTTCTGCACATTCAGCCATTTCTGGCACTCAAATTTTGTTAAACATTATTTACAATGTTTAATTCTTATTATTATATTTATAATTTTAGTCACACTTATTACATACAGATTATTATTAAAACATATTGTACAGGTAATGGTTATAATACACATAAAATACTTAAAATTTGTGGTTGTAATATTCACTTAGCGAATAGAAGCAACAGTCTATCAATAGTTTCCTAATTTGGCCTTTAAACTGATTGTCAGGTAATTTTTTGAGTATACAATTCCATACTCACATTACTTAAACAGCTGTCAACAGCATATAAGATATATATTATGTAGTTTAAGTACTATTAGTATGTAGTATATATATATATATATAAAATAAACTATGTACTTATAAAATTATTCACCCATGACTTGATCATGTGGCAATGTGCCAAAAACATTTGCAGCATTCCCTCGATGCACAGCAATGTTGATTTGCTGCGCAAAAAAACTGCCAGGTCTCTGTCACATTCATCATTAATCAGCTGCTTAGACAGTTATTTAAATTTACTAAAATTTTTAGCACTAGACCAAAAGGCACAAACACGTAGTGATTAGCAACAGATATTGCGACATTTGGCCTTTTCAGCCGAACCCGCAGCCGCCCCAGCACTGACAGATGCGCCCTGGACATTGTCGCGAACTCCCCGGTTAAGGACCGGGGCTCGACAAATAAAACAACAAATAACGGGTCGTAGATTTATTGTATATTCAGTTGAGGACACTTCCGCACATTTAAGAGTGTAGGTAATCTAGCTAATGCTTATCTCGTGTAGCAGCCGGCCGTGAAGAAGTGACGCTCGGCTGGTGGGGAGTTGGGCGACGGACGAGATGAGTCTCCGGAAGCCCGCGGAGCTTCTAACCCAAATCTGGTTCCCCAATTAGGGGATTACGGTCGCTTGGTGATTTTAATGTGTGATTGAACGAAGTTATATTTAATATTTTATTTCGGAGCACCCGCAAATAGAAGTTGCGCAGAAAAAGTTTCAAAATTAATGAGGAACGGCTGATTTTGACACATTGCGTACCGTCCCTGAGCGTTCTGTTTCTCCGAGTTTATCGCATAACGCATTAATGCGTTTCTATTAAAACAATTATAAACAAAATTAGTATTATTTATAATTGGTTTTTTAATCTATTTTATTTTAATATTTTTGTATCTACTTCGAATAAATATTTTTATTATAAATTGCCATGTTACAACATGAGACCGAGCAAGGGTGTCAACACAAGTAGCGTCCCACACCAATGCTCGACCCCTGGACCATGAATATTATTGATAAATATAGTCATTATTTAATAACTTCTTAAATACGTCTTCGCACCTACTCCTCGATCTAAGTTATGCTTTTTATTGTCCCAAAGATATTGGCTGTCGGAGAGTGTCTAGCGGCATTAAGCTCGCCCCTTGTACATAGTGCAATAAAGTTTTAAATAAATAAATAAATATTGCTTTAGAATTGCCCCTCATGAGGTGTTGTTACCCGCCAGTCGGCAGAAGTCGTCTTGTAACGTATTATTACCACTAATTGGCGACAATCAAGCATCCACCGCATGACGACTGTTCTCGCAACTGCCAACCCGCTAGAGATGGACGCTATGTAATATAGATAGTTACTAAACAATCTAATGAGCTTCACATTGCTTGGTTCATAGCAAAATAAAACTATCTACTTTTTATAACACTTTACTTAAAATAGCTTCGTATCAATTGGTAGCGATGTTACAGACTGCGAATGAAATGAATAGGTTAGGGCAAAAGTAAAAAAAAACTGTTTAAGTTAGATTACGATAGATAGTCCAAGTAATAAATAATAGTGAAACAAAAACTACACTACAAATAAAACTAAAAAAATAATAACTAAAATTATAACCGTCTTGTGAACGTTGAACGTCCAATACTTATTTGTTTTATAGACGCTTGAAGTAATTAAATAGTTATAAACATAATTTAAAATTAAACACTAAATTATAAATAAACTACACTATGAATAATACTAAAATTATAACCGTCCGAGATGGGCGTAATGTGCCGAGCAAAGTTTTTCCCCAAGCTCACGAGAGAACGCAGAGCAGTTATTGAAAGTAGATAGTTTTTTCAACGTTGTTTGAATGCAGATAACGGTTACGTTTTGTTATTTCAAAATCAAATAACGACACAACTTTACAACCCGTACCAAGAACACAACTTGCCAATTATTAGGTAGGTATCTTGCTGGTTGTGTCACAGAAATATACACGGAATACCGAATAGATTTAATAATTATCTGAGGCACGAAAACTGTTTTATTGTAAATCTATAAATATAATAATTTAAAAAGTTGACTGCCTCCGTGGTCTAGCGGTTAAGTCCGTGAATTTAGACTCGGAGGTACCGGGCGGGACATAAAAATATTTATTACCATAAATAAATACATTTAATTAAAGTTCATGGGCTCTCCTGTTCCAAAAGTGCGGGCAGATTTTCCTGCCACGGCTCCCTTAACGATACTATAAAAAGGGCTCTAGCCACCATCGAGGTTCCAGCTCTTCTAGAGCCTGTTGGAGTTATCCGAGATGATGGCAAGAGACCCGATGGTATGACGTTGGTCCCCTGGGAACGGGGACGTGCTCTAGTGTGGGACACCACGTGCGTCGACACCCTTGCCGCGTCGCATCTCAGGGGGACAGCGCATAAAGCGGGAGCCGCGGCGGAAAATGTGGAGTCCAGCAAGCGGCGCAAGTATGTAAGTATATTAAAAGATTACATATTTGTGCCGTTTGCTGTAGAAACTCTGGGCCCATGGAGTCCAAGCGCAAAAAAGTTTTTAAAAGACATAACACCGGGTCTTGTTGTCTCCTCCGGTGACAAGAGGGCTGGCTCTTTCTTCGCCCAGAGAATTAGTATTGCAATTCAGCGGGGAAATGCAGCCAGCGTTCTTGCCACCATTCCACGCGGACGGGACTTATATCCCTATCCTTAATATTAATTTTATTTTATATGTTGTAAATATTTTTTCGAATAAATGTATATTATTTTTTAATTAATATTTAATTTATTTGTGATATTTCTCGAGTTAGGTACGCTGGAGACATCGACGAGCTTGCCACTTGGCATGATTGGCCTATAGTAAAGTTGGCTAAATGTGAATCCGATTCTTTATAAGCGTGGTTTCTGACTACCCCGAAAGGGAAAACGGTCGTAATGATACTTTTTTTTTAAAGTTAAGTATCATCACGACCGTATACTTTCTGGGGTAGTCAGAAACCATACTTTATTTTTAAAGAAGCGGATTCTTAGCCAACTATACTATAGGCCAATCATGACAAATTGAAAACATATCAATGTATTTAGCGTAACTCAAGAAAATCACAAATAAATTAAAATAATTATTATTATCTCTAAAATCACGGACTTGGGCTGAGTTGCAAAATGAAGTCTCCGTATTTGTAACGATTAAGTATACCTTCAAATGGTTTGCGAAATAAATATTTACAAAATATAAAAAAATATATATATTAATATTACGGATAGGGATATAAGTCCCGTCCGCGTGGAATGGTGGCAAGAACGCTGGCTGCATTTCCCTACTGAATTGCAATACTGACTCTTTGGGCCAGCCCTCTTGACACCGGAATCTAATACATTCGACGCCATTTTTAAACTTTAATCGTTACAATATGACCGCCTCCGTGGTCTAGTGGTAACAAACGTTGCCGTGAACCCGGGAGGTCGTGGGTTCGATTCCCACCGGGGGCAAGTTGTACATTGCATAATTTGTCTCGGTCTGGGTGTTTATATGTATATGTATATTTTTACAAAAAAAAAGTATAATGTGTAGTTTATCAACCATCTAGTTTCCGTAACACAAGCCTCGTAGCTTACCACGGAAACTAGATGGCGCTGTGTGACCTGTCTGGAAAAATAATAATAGGGTATTTGAGTTTTGTAACAACATTTATGTTGGTGCAACTCAGCCTTCAATACATGATACGCATTTGTCTTCATTAATCAAGACCTAAGTATAAGTTGTAATGAATTCTTAATTAACAGTCAATAACCGAAATGCCGCAAGATCATGAATCATGAATTCATCCGAATTTCAAATCGTGCGGTATACAACGAAATATTTAAGTGGAAAACGAACAATACTGTGTGTTTTGATTACAATGCATTACGTGAAATTATTTTTACGTAACCATGATTCATAAAAATAAAAGGACAATTGCCCACCTGATGGTAAGTGGCGTGCGAGGACTATGGAAGTTAGCAACTGAAATCAGACGCTCATGACCGGCATCAGTCCCTAACACTATTTTTAATTATTTATTTTATTTTAGCAAATTTTACGACCAAATTAATAAAACAATAGCTGAAGGTGCGTTGAAAAGCCATCGAAACAAAAGGGCATGAATGAAGAGGTTGATGAATGTCGAAGAAGCGAAAGAGGTATGTCGTGACCGTGACAAATGGCGCTCAATTGTCTCTGCCTACCCCGCAAGGGATTTGGCGTGAAGATATGTATGTATGTATGTATTTTATTTTAAAACTTTATTGCACTATGTACAAAGGCGGACTTAATGCCGCTAGGCATTCTCTGACAGCCAAACCTTTAGGACATTTAGACAGGATAGGTGGTAGGTGCAATTAAAAATTAGGTGAAATTTTAATAAAACAGAAATATAATTGTAATATAAATATATACATACTAATATCTACATACTAATACATAAATAAGTCATACTATAGATATACTAATATAACATTTAAAAAACTACTTACATGATGAGGAGAGTGTGATAATATTAACAATGTGATGATGCTGTTGCTATTATGCTGATATTAAGGAAATTAATATAAGAGAAAAAAAGATTTAAAATAAAGGTTTAGGTTAGGTATTCAATGGGGTGTATCAGGCAAAGCTTTTTGTAGATGTCGCTAGCGGCACTGGTACCTTGTTTACACCTTTTGACGCATCATTTTATAAATGTTTTTGTAGTTTTTTAATTTAATAACTAAAAATGTATTTAAAATAAACGTTATTAACCTTAAAATACTTATTAAGAAAGCGAACACCGTCTTTAAAAGGAAAAAAGGTTGAATTAATAGAACGGCAATTTTGAGATCACCATATCTTTGATTTCGCTTGGAAATCTCGATGTGTACACTTAAAAGCACTTCGACATAATATCCAGAAAATAATAAATTTCGTAATAAAAATACAAGTTTTCTATGCAACTGACAGTTATATAAGGTACTATCATGCGCCATCTATCGTAATAAAAAGTTAGTGATACACCCCATTAGTTAAAAAGTGTTTGTATACCTGGTTTTTAAATATTGCACGATTGGGGGCTTCTCTGATATCGAATGGTAAGTTATTCCAAAGATTCGCAGCGACAACAGCAAATGAGTTCGAAACGTAGGAAGAGTGATGAGAAGGCATAGAAATTGTGGAATTGAAGGAGGAGCGAAGAATTCTATAATGCTTAGAAAACTGAAATTATCTTTAAGATACTTGGGTGAATTAGGTTCATTTAATAGACTGTATAACAAGCAGAAAATTCTGCGATTTCTCCGCTTGCGGATAGGCAACCACTTAAATTTTTCTCGGAATGACGAAATGTGGTCGAATTTCCGCAAACCGAAGATAAAGCGAATGCAGGCATTGTGCAGTCGTTCAGCTTTTGTGTAAGATCCACAGAACACACGTCACTATGCGGGGGACTGGGCGTCATGGCAATCAATTCGAGCCTGATCCCGAAACGTGTGGATTCATTTTACTGGATTTATCGGCACGAACGGTGGATACTTCCCAGCTCCTGTAGACGATTTACAGTTATATCCTACCATCTATTTGTTGTTGTGTTCTCTTCTGCCGATGAATGTGGTGCAAGTCTGACGTAATATATCCTATGAGTTAATAAGATTATCAGGATATCAACCTTCTGATTGAGGCCTCCAAGTCCTCTGGCTGCCAACTTAAGGACCCCACGACCCTCCCGCCGATCCAGTTGCCGATTCAGCTGCCGCTGTCTCCGTCCCTCAATTCCCCCTCGATAGCTCCACCTGGGTCTGCTGCCATCGCGTAGACTTTAGCATGTTGCACGTTACTTTTGACGCGGCGTACTAGTGCCTTTATTCCGTAGCCACGACTCAGACTTAGCCAACAGTGACAGAGACGGTTTATAGGGTTTTAGTCCGTAGGCGGGGTTTTACCGTACTGATTCACATTTAGCCAACTTTACTATAGGTCCATCATGACAACATCAAGACATCACATATAAATAATTGTGACCCGACCAGGAACCAAACCTCTGAGTCTAAATCCACGGACTTAACCACTATACCACGGAGGCAGGAGTAATAACTAAATAACTATTTCAAATTTTAAGTAAATCAGACCTGTAGTTATCGAGATAGTAGTTTGGGGACAGATACTTAAAGGATTTCCTTTTTTTAAGTAACCGGTGACGCGCACGATAGCACACTAGACTTCGCCGTTGCTAAGATCGCACAGCATTGTGAATGGGTTGTCACTGAAATTTCCCCTGTTTGACTTATTTGCTTGCAGGGAGACGTGAGGTTAAGAAGGTAGCAAAAACTTTTTTAGTATATAGTAGGAACTGATCTCTCTTTTGGTTAGTATTTTTACTGATAATTATATTATATACACTTAGTAACGAATTGGCTTAGGCTGTTATTTGAGGTTTACATGTTAGTAAATAAATAAATTGAAAAAAAAAAGGAGTTAAATAATATACACAACAAAAATCTTGCACTTGACATGTCCGTGCAAAAGGAATTCACTCCACAAATCCAGTTATTCGTGTTGCAAATCCAATTTTCTCTGAAGGCAGCTTGCAATCTAGTGCCATTATTTTTACAGAGTCAAATCCGTTCCTGCTGAGGTACGTGACCGACGGGTAATGAGGGCTAATGGCAGGTGTCATTACAGTCTGCAATGAGCTCGCAGCGAATCGTACGCGAGTATAAAACTACGACTAAAACGTGATATAAAGAATTTTATTATAACAAATCAGTAATGCAATTTTAATAAAAACTAATCTACAACAAAAACAAAAAAACCTAATTTAAATATAAATCGTATCTGCGCGGCATGGTGGCAAGAACGCTGGCCGCATTTCCTCGCTACTCGCTATGCTGATTCTCTGGGCGAGGGAAGATCTAGCCCTCTTGTTACCAGAGCAGACAATTAGACGACGGGTGATGTTTTTTTTAAAATGTTTTAGCGCTTGGACCCCACGGGCTTAAAGTCTCTACAGCTAACGGCACAAACACGTAGTCTTTGATTATAGATACGTATTTGCGCCGCTTGCCAGACTCCGCGCTTTTCGCTTTTAGCGCTGTTCTCCTAAGTTGTGACATCAAAAGTGTCGACACAAGTGGCATCCCAATCTAAGGCCCGTCCCCGCTCCCAGGGGATCAGCGGCATACCATCAGGTTTCTTGCCATCATCCAGGCCTGGCCTGGGTTGGTGATGGAACCGCCGGTGATTCAACGCACCTTTGGTGTTGGGCGCTGTTCCTACTACAACACCGCCCTTGTGGCTCACGAATCTAGTCTCCTAGATTTGTCTACTTTAGTTCTTCTCCAAGAGCGCCTCCCTAGGTAGTGGTCTCCCTTCCGAGGGCCGTGCGAAAGTAGGAGCGATATCCTGAAGATGCTTGTAGGATCCGTTGTCAGCCCGCTAAAACATTTAGATAGGCACCTTGCCTCGATAGTAGGCATCTCCAGATCTCTTGCAATTACAGAATTCTGCACGAACCACGTCGCTCTGGATACCACCCTGAGTGATATGTTCTGCTGACTCTGGATCTCGTCCCTGTTGGTTTTGGCCAGAAGGTGATGCCAAGCTGGCGCAGCATAAGTAAATCGGGAACAGATGAACATCTTGTGGATCCGCACCTTCAACCGGATCGGCAAACTGGAACTAGGTACATACATACTTCCACTAGGTAAAGTATCATAACGAACGTATCCCTTTCGGGGTGGTCAGAAACCACGTTTTTAAATAAGCGGAATCTAGCCATCTTTACTATAAGTCTTATCATGACAAGCTTGTCGAAATTTTTAATTCAACATCCGAGAGACGGTTGTCTTGTTAAAAAAATAATGTCTGTTTAGAGTGCAATATTATTATCTAGGCTAAATTGGGTAAAATATTGTCAATATGAAAACACAAAATTATGAACTCAGCATTCTAGTTATAGAAGGTGAACGACATTCATTAATTATGATTATTAATGCAATGTTTCAAATTCCTTTTAAATTGACTTATACTCGAGTTTCCTTCGCGCCATTTTGCGTGGACATGTCAAGTGCAAGTTTTTGTTTTGTAAATTAATTTACTGTGGATATTATTGGTCAAAAGTGGTTGGTCAAAATTATGGAAAACAATAAATTGGACTTTAAATATGGGGCACAAGTTGCAGTTTATTTTTGGCGGCGTGTTTGAGCTATGGTGCCGCGAGTGACTCCAAGAAAAGCATCAAATTCTGCAGCATCTGGAATTTAATGATGACCTCATTAACTCATGAAAAAGAAAGATATATTACGTCAGACTTGGCTGTATGGGCTAGATCCTTTGCCTTCCCTATCACCTCATTCATCATCCATCGGGAAAAGAGAACCAAAAAAAAACAAAAAAAAAATGACCTATACTCGTATATTGAGACTTATATATTGCTGGGTAGGTAGGTAATAAATGAACGGGCCCTAGTCATTAATTTATTTAAAAACTTTATCGCACAAAGTACAAAGACGAATGCTCGTAGACAATTTCTGACAGCCAAACCTTCATAAACAAATTAGGCAACGGCTCGGCGCGGGATTTTTAAATACAGTTGCGAGCGCCTACCACAGTAATTGATTATTTTAAAATTCTCTTAAACAACAAGCTTTATGAGCTTTCAAATATATGTATTAAACTATATCGCACTCAGTATTTATAAGACTGCTCTCATATATATTTAAAAAAAAAATGGATTGTGAGCACGAGAGGGATGCAAAAGCGTGAAACCCTCTTAATTAATATTTGGAAGTAAAACAGTTTTTTTAGCAACCGTACCTAAATATCCAAAATGGCGCATATCCGATCTTATATTTACACCACATTATAGGGGGCTAGGAGCTATGATGAAGTTGATGATAGTTTAGGGGGGAAAGGAGCCAACCATGTCTTATTTTTTCTTACAAGAGGGGATTTATTTATTTATTTATAAACTCTTTATTGCACAAAATAACTTTAAAAGTAGTGTACAAGGGCGAACTTAATGCCTTTCGGCATTTTATAACAGCTAGCCTTTGGGAGTGTGGCAGAGGACTGCGGGTGCATTAAGATACATACAATTACTTAAGAATAATTAAATACTATTACATAAATACTCACATGATAAACATAAATATATATTATGTATATATAATAAACATAAATATATATTATGTATGAATATATAAACACAGCTAATAGATAGATACTTGTATTATATTACATAGGTACAATCATTTACGATAATATATTAAGATCTCGATTGTTCTTACGTAACATTTTAAAAATGCACAAAGTTAAGCTTATTCAGTGGCAAATCCACTTTCCGAGTAGATTTTCAGCCTCTGGTCTGGTCAAAATGTTTAAGATAATATTACATATCGACGTCCAATAACCGCCTGTTGTACGTCTCGCACATTTGGCGTACAGGTGCGCCACTGTGCGTGTGGCGCATAGAAAAGATCCCTGAGACGAGTTTGCCTCGAGGGGGCACTGTAACATATATTTTGGTAAAAATCGGCCAACTAAATGGTCCTCGACAAATGTTATACTGTACAGTACAGAAGGGGGTCGGCCTATTCTTATTTTTTCTTAAATAGGGAGGGGGGGGGTCTAAAACTGTCAAAAATCAAATTACGTAATAAATGAATGTCCTCTAGTGGATGCAATGGTATATAGTATGTTCTGTGTTCACCCCGCGTAACTGTGTCGCCGTGAAATACAGGAAAGTGATTGAAATGGCAGGCGACACGCATCGTGCTCGCAATTTACTGTCCCAAGCCTGACCAGGAGTTACGCAACCATAGAAATGTGGCTTTAATCATCAAAAATGTAGGTACATTATATTATTGTAATGAGAAAATATATTTTTTAACATTTAGTATCGTCTGTTGCCTCCGAAAGGAAGTTGGAGTACTTGGGACACATCATGCGCAATAAAAAGTATAGCTTGCTGCAGCTCGTCATGCAAGGCAAGATACAAGGCTCCAGAAGACCGGGGAGAAGACGCACTTTCTAGCTCCAGAACCTCAGGGAGTGGTTCGGAGTGAGCACCAGATCCTTGTTCCAGCGGCCAACAAAATCAAAATCGCCTTAATGATAGCCGACCTCCGATAGGAGATGGCACCTTAAGAAGAAGAAGTTGCCTCCGTGGTCTAGCGGTTATTCCTGGTAGGGATTGATAGTTAATGATATTTCTTGAGTCTGGTACGCTAGAGATATCGACGAGTTTGCCACTTGTCATGATGGGCTATAGTTAAATTGAAATAACGGTCGTGGAATATTTACTTTTATATATCTGAGGAGTGTTATGAATACTGAGTGCTGTGTAATTTAATACATATATTTAAAAGCTCATAAAGCTTGTTGTTTAAGAGAATTTTAAAATAATCAATTACTGTGGTAGGCGCTCGCAACTGTATTTAAAAATCCTTACCTAGGAGCGCGCATCGTTCCTTGTTTTCTCGACAAGAATACTTGTTGAGTACCCAGTTGTTATTGATGCACATAGAGTACTCTTGTTAAGAATGGACCTATAGTAAAGTTGGCTAAATATAAAGCGGATTTAAAAGCGTGGTTTCTGACCACCCCTAAAGGGATACGGTCGTGATATACTTAACTTTTTTTTTTACTTTTACGTTAAGAATGTGGCGCGGTGGTGGCTCGGTCGTAAGAACGCGTTCCTTAAATCCTACAAAGGTCGGTTCAAACCACCCCGGCATGTAACACACTTTTCTAACGTACATATGTCAAAGATTTATATTATCATACAGTCTTTGGTTGGGTAGGGAGAAGAGTAAAATGGTGGATGGTGAGCGTATTATCGCGCAATAAAATAAAAAAGTGAGGCCTCCTTTTTTTAAACCAGCCTATTGTCGGCCGCAAACCCGAGACACTATTCTTCTCATCTCTTACCCACACACGATGGACTCGGCACCGTGCAGGTGAAATTTGTCTTCTCCACCACCGTTCCCGTGCCTCGGAGAGCACATTAAGCCGTCGGTCCCGGTTCCACTAATACCAACTTGTGGAATCGTTAATAAATTGTCATTCAATATTGACATCATATCCTCGCCAAGCCGTCTGGCCACCGTGGCGAGTGTAGGCAAAATTCTCCAGATTCAGTTCTGGAAGGCCCATCTCCAACAGTGTAGATCTAGGTTGTGCCTACCATCTGGCCAGTGTGGCAAAACAAGTCCACACTTTCCAGAAATGTGTTCTAGAACGATGACTCAGTAAGAAAAAAATAATAATTAGGCGTGATTATAGTTGGTTTCAATCCTTAAAGAGTCGCGTGAGTGCATCGTTTAAGTCGCCCCCTCGTTGCATAACATCGAACCCGCTAATTGTTGGGAAACATGTCCTGCCAACTAGCCATGTGGTAGGTTCACCAAGTATAGTTTACATCCAAAGACATTAAATTTTAACAAGATGTGGCGAGAAGCCAAACGGTTTCTCAGTCAGATTAAACATTAACAGATCACTGGAATGTTTTAAACTGGGTGGTCTTCTGCTAACAGCTTACTCTTTGGAGTACTTTGCTGCTTAGTCTTCCACTAGCAGGAGTAGAATCATTCAAAATAATTTAATTAATGACGTGTCACAAATGCCTATCACTTAACTGCCTCCGTGGTTTAGCGGTTAAGTCCGTGGATTTAGATTTTAGATTTGGCCGGGACACAAAAATATTTATTAATGTAAATAAATACATTTAATTAATATTTAATTTATTTGTGATATTTCTCGAGTTTGGTACATCGACGATTTTGCCACTTGTCATGATTGGCCTATAGTAAAGTTGGCTAAATGTGAATCCGTTTATTTATAAGCGTGGTTTCTGACCACCCCGAAACGGAAACGGTCGTGATGATACAGAAATGCCTGTAAAAGAGATTGCCCAAAACCAGGCCCCGACTTTTTTGCAGCGTGCCTCAACAAAATACAATTGAATAATCAAAACAATTAATTGTGTTTTAAAATTAATTACATCTTTTTTACGCCATTATTAAAATATTATTTAATTAAATAGTCAATTGATTAAGATTTATGTATGAAATAGTTACAAAACACTCGTATAGATTAGGTTCTTTATTATGATCAGGTACTTTATTACAGATAAAACACTGAATTTCAAATTGGCAGAATAAAAACTATGTAATTATTAAGGTAAAAAAAAGATTTTGTCAATTGTCGTTATGCTAGGGTAAAAGAAATAAAACTAATTACAGATTATGAAATCACAATTTATTAACTAGGAAATAAAAAGAAATCATTATGACACGAGAACATTTTATTGGGCCAATTTCTCTAAGAAAAATGGGCATTCTCATTTACGTGAATAAATATATTTGGACTTTTTGTATGAGAATTAAAGCTAAGACAATCGTCTCAGCATTAATAAGTCTATGACAGTGGATTGGCGGTTATGGTGGTATTTGACATGCACGTTCAAATTTTATTTATTCAAGGTTTACCATTCAATAATAATAATAATAATAATATAATTAAAATGTTCTTAAATAACATCGACCGCCTCCGTGGTCTAGTGGTAACAAACGTTGCCGTGAACTCGGGAGGTCGTGGGTTCGATTCCCACCGGGGGCAAGTTGTACATTGTATAATTTGTCTCGGTCTGGGTGTTTATATGTATAATATATATATATTTACAAAAAAAAAGTATAATATTTAGTTTATCAACCATCTAGTTTCCGTAACACAAGCCTCGTAGCTTACCACGGAAACTAGATGGCGCTGTGTGACCTGTCTGGAAATATTTATATTTATTTTATATTTATAACATGATAAATTTAAAATTCTTACTATATTAGGTCAATTCATGTCGAAGTTCCAGCTCTTCTGAAGCATGCTGGAGTTATCCGAGATGATGGCAAGACACCCGACTCTATAAGCTCTAGACCTTGACAGCGACCGTGCAAATATCAACTTTAATAGCGTGATATCTATATAGTTAACGGATTCCATTATATAACGCTTGCGGTTATAACGCTGCTTGTTTCTGTAAGAGACAGGCGATAATGCAAGGAAAGAGAACATTCTATTTTTAAAGAAAGAGATTCTTAGAAGAGGCCGAGTTAACTAATTACTAATTAATCTGGTCAATTTATTCTCTAGTATTCGTAGCCTTGTAGAACCGCGCGCCGGCTCGACCACATTTTGACCTGTCCGGGTTTAAATTAAAATCTAAACGATAAAGTGTGCCTTACTACCTAGGGCATAAAAACTATTCTACAAAATACAAACAGACTGCAAAAGAATATACAAAGTCACCCCGTATACCTATAGAGTTTTTTTTAATATTATTTAAACTTTGGATTATTCTAATGTTGCAACAGTCTAACCGCGAAGCCTAGACCTCGAGAGAAATTAAATCATAAAAATAGATTTTATGAACACGGACATAAATTTCTTCTTTAAAGCCGCGGTCGTTGGGAAATAAAATGCGGCATCTAAGCTTTACATTGTATAATTGACTTTTATATTATGGACCGAGCACACCAAAATTTTTTTATTACAAAAAGCTTTTTTAAGTATTTTATTTTGTTTAATACTAGCACGACATGTGACATTGCGGCCACCTGATGGTAAGTTGCGTGCGAGGTGCATATGAATCTTAGCAACTTGTCGGCTTGACTGGGTCACAATGTGAAATTTCGTTGTGCTACTCGCGAGTAAATTAAATAGGTACCTCTACCTTAATTACTATATTAGAACCTTACCTGATGACACACTAATGTATGGAAGCGAGACGTGGATATGTCAGAATACGCATGAGAGTAGAGTTAATGCAGAAGAAATGCGGTCGTAACGTCGAAAGAAAAATAAGGAAAGGCATGCTACGATGGTTCGGGCATGTTGAGAGGATGAGCGAAGAAAGATTGACGAACCAGATATATAATGCGAAAGTTGTGGGTAAAAGAGGCCCTGGCAGACCGAGACTCACATATCACGATCAAATAAATAAAACAAGGCACATTACAAAGCTTTCGTAACAAAAGGGCATGTATGAAGAGGTTGATGAATGCCGACGAAGCGAAAGAAGTATGTCGTGATCGTGTCGAAGTGGCGCTCAATTGTCTCTGCCTACCCGGCAAGGGACCTGGCGTGAAAATATGTATGTATAACATTAATATAACCCTAAATAATTTCGTTTTTAAATTAATGATTAAATGCACCCACAATCATTGCTCACTATCCCAAAGGTTAGCTGGTAGAAAATGTCACTAGACATTAAGTTCGCCTATGTACATTTAAATGTGTTTTTGTTTATTGTGCAATAAAGAATTTATCTATCTATCTAAATACTGTCCCTATATATTTAAAAAAATAACTTGTATGGCTGTTATAATTTAAGTCCATGATAGCCATCAATATAATGCAAAGTGCCTGTGGGTTTACGAGGCTGAATAGGGTAATGAAGCTGTAATTAACGTCTTAATAAATGAACCAGACAATTCCTTATTTTTAGCAATTTAACTAGAAACTAATTAATATATAAATAATATATATATAAATAATTAATATATAAAAACTAATTAATAAATTAATTTAGCGGTGACCAATGAGTAAGCAATGTTCACTTGCACAAAATCGATAATCGTAGTTATTTATACACAGTGCATTATTTTAACTAAAAGAGAAGACGACTGGCAGCCCTATTCTGTTTACTTAAGCGCAAACGTTATATAATGGAATCCGTTAATTAAATATGCGAGTATATAACGCTATTTGACTTTTATATTATGGACGTTATTTGCCAAGGGACAGAGACTTTCTGCCGTCTGCTTTACCCGAATTCTGCAATATTTTGGCCACATTGCCAGAAGAGGCGCCGACAATCTGGAAAAACTCTTAATAACGGGAAAAGTAGACGGTAAAAGAACAAGAGGAAGAAGCCCCAAACGATGGTCTAGTCAGGTGACTGACCATCTAAACATCCCAGTACACCAAGCCATCCACTGCGCTGAGGACCGCAGCCACTGGAAACGGCTAGTGGATGGACTGCGACGGAGTCACGATCCCCAACAGTGGGGTACCGACTAAGGAGGAGGAGGATGGTCGAGCGCTTATAGAGTTGAGAATTGAATAATATTTTGTAATTATGACGCAAGTTCTGACGTAAATAACGAAATCCACTGATAACGTTTGCGCTAAGTAACAGAATAGGGCTGCAGGATTACGATTATTAACGCTTATTTTATTAAAAATTGAAATGTAACAGATATTTATATGTTGTTTTTTGTTGTAAGTCCATTTTAAAGTAGACATTTTAACGGTTACAATGAACATCAAGACAATGGGGTGTATCACTAACTTTTTATCACGATAGATGGTACCTACCGCATTGCTGTTTCACTCAGACTAGGTTGCCAAGTATATGAAGCCCATAAGTGCGTTTGCGGCGAATTAGCTGATCCATCCAATTAGTCACCATGGCTTATCATGCTCAAAAAGTGCAGGCCGTTTCACCCGCCATAGATCCCTAAATTTAATCATTCAAAAGGCACTATCTTCTGCAAATTATCCATCAACATTAGAACTAACTGGTATATTTCGCAGCGATGGGAAAAGACCAGATGGGCTAACCCTTATAAACAAGGTAAGTCTTTGGTTTGGGATGCGACGTGTACTGACACCCTTTATGCTAGTCGTGTTGGCGCGACACGAAAACGAGCAGGTGCAGCGGCTGAATTGGCTGCAAATGGTAAACGTAATAAGTACATAGAGTTGGCAAACCGTTACCATTTTGTGCCATTTGCCGTAGAGACGATGGGCCCTTGGTCTGAGGACGCTAAATCTTTAATACGCGACATAAGCGTTGCCATCCGAGCGTCAACAGGTGATCCTCTGAGTAGGGAATATCTTATTCAGAGGATCAGTGTTGCCATTCAACGAGGCAACGTCGCCGGAGTCCTCGGAACATTGAGTTTATCTTCTCCTGGATTCGATGACATGTAGATTATAATCAAGATATTTGTAAGTATTTAGTTTTTATATTAATTAGGTTTATCTTTTATTTTATTTAATTTAAGGTTTTGTTTAGTTTATCTAAATAATTATAATTTAATGTCAAATTAAAATAAATAACAATAATATTTTCGTGGCTGTATAAAGGCCGTATCAACTTACAATCTAAATAATTATAATTTATTTTCCTACCTAATATAACTTTCAGTTACATAGAAAACTTGTATTTTTATTACGAAATTTATTATTTTCTGGATATTATGCCGAAGTGAGCAGGTTTTAAGTATACAAATCGAGATTTCTAAGCGAAATCAAAGATATGGTGATCTTAAAATTGCCGTTCTATTAATAAAACCTTTTTTCTTTTTAAAGGGGTGTGCGCTTTTTAATTCGTCTTTTAAGGTAGGTAACGTTAATTTAAAATACATTTTTTCTGTTATAAACATTAAAAAAACTACATAAACATAAAAAATGATGCGATATAGGTGTAAAATAAGGTACCATTGCCGCTAGCATCTACAAAAAGCTTTGCCTGATACACCCCAGTTATTCGTGCAAGTAGTTTTTTCGAATATACATAACACGAACACTAGAATCTTATAAATCTAAAACTCTTTGTCAAACATTAGTGGTCATGCACCCACAATCCCTGCTCACAACTCCCAAAGGTTAGCTGTTAGATAATGTTTTTAGATATTAAGCTCGCCTATGTACTGTAAAATGTATTATTTTCTGTGCAATAAAGAATTTATCTATCTATCTATCTCTCTAAATTGCAATAAAACCATGCTTATTTGACATCAAAATAAAATATATTTTTACATATTTCCCTATACATATATATACGGTGGTGGCTCGGTTGTAAGAACGCGTTCCTTAAATCCTACAAAGGTCGGTTCAAACCCCCCCGGCATGTACCAATGAGAAATACACTTTTCTTAAGTACATTTGTCATAGATTTACAACACCACCGTTTCCGTGCCTCGGAGAGCACGTTAAGCCGTCGGTCCCGGTTCCACTAATACCAACTTGTGGAATCGTTAATAAATTGTCATAAAAAATTGACATCATATCCTCGCCAAGCCGTCTGGCCAGCGTGGCGAGTGTAGGCCATATTCTCCAGATATATGTTCTGGAAGGTCCATCTCCAGCAGTGAAGGTCGAGGACTCTGTGTTCTAGTATGATAATATACGTTTCATATAAGTATACGGGAGAAAAAATATATTCAAAAAATCTGTTTTTCACTATTTTGACGGTTAAGTAATTTGAGGTTATGTCAAAAAGTGTTAGATATAAAAGTTTCAGATTACTTTGAACAAATTACTTTGAACTTTCCGTTTGGGAGGTAACGTTTCGCTGCAAATCGCAAAAAAACCGTTTACAACCCCTAAAATGCGTTCCACCATTTTCATGTTTAAATATTTTTTTCCCTAAAGTTGGAACCGATACAACTTTTTTCACCTGTATCACTGTTTTTTTTAATAAAAATTATAGGCCCCAGCCTATGAAGCTTTCTTTTAAACAAAAGTGTCTATTCAGAACGTAACAAGATTAGCAACGGCATAGAAGAACCTTTGAGATGTTCAGCAAATATCCAAAACAGGTAAAGATTGTACACTGTATCTTTCACCCATGACCTAACAATAAAAATGAACCAGTTTACTTAAATAAACTGCAGCGTAAAATTTATGAGTACAGCCGTCTGATGGCAAAACGCTATACATACAAGGCAAAAAAATATATAATACACAAAATTATTTATTTATTTATAAACTTTATTGCACAAAGTACAAAGGCGGACTTAATGCCCGAAGACATTCTCTGACAGCCAAACCTTGGGGACAAATTTGATCAAATGTAGGTGCAATCATAAAGATAATAAGAAAAATAAATAACTATTTAAATTAACAGCAATTTAATATATTATTACTTACAATATATATAGAATAAATATTATAATATCGATACACTAAATACTAATACATACATATTAATATACATAAACATACATATATACTACTTACTTACACTGTGTGGAGCTATTTAGAAAGTGTGAAAACACCAGTTTTTTGAATAATGTTCTGGTAGTTGCTTGCCGTATGTTAACAGGTAGATTATTCCACAAATTAGTAGCAACAACTACAAAAGAGTTAGACACAAATGAAGAGTGATGAGACGGGACAGATAGAAGAGAGTTGTTGGCAGAGCGAAGGGATTTGTCATGGAAAGAAGAGAGATAGGCGAAATTGTCCTTGAGGTATTTCGGTGTCGCAGGCTAATTCAAGACAGAAAAAAGGAGACAAAGGGTTCGAAGATTTCTGCGACAATGAATAGGCAGCCACTTCAACTTAGCACGATATTCAGAGATGTGATCATATTTACGTAAACAATAGATAAACCGGATACATGCGTTCAGTAACCGGTCCATCTTATTGAGCAACATCTCCGACATATCAATGCTACACGTAATTAGGAGTAGGACCACTATTTTTCTGTATAAGAAATAACTAATTTAGTTTTGTAAAAAATATATAGTATAATCAATTATTCGAAAAATAATAATAATACTACGGATATACAAGAAGGTTATTCCCATCCGCGTGGAATGTTGGCAAAAACGAATTTCCCCGCTGAATTGCAATACTGATACTTTGGGCGAAGAAAGAGCCAGCCCTCTTGTCACCGAAGATGTACAGCAAACAGCTCAAATATGTAATCTCTCAACTGCCTCCGTGGTCTATAGGTTAGGTCCGTGGATTTAGACTCGGAGGTACCGGGTTCGATTACTGGTTGTGACACAATAAATTATTTTATTTATTTGATATTTCTCGAGTTTGGTACGCTAGAGACATCGACACCTGGCATCCCACACCAGAGCACGTCCTCGTTCACAGGGAACCAACATCATACCATTGGGTCTCTTGTCATCATCACAGATACACTACAGTATATCTAGTCTAGCAGTGTACACTGCCCTTGGGTTGCAATTCCGACCTTATGAATTATTGTAAATTTGTGCTTTATATGTATTAATTGTAACCTGTTAGTGTACCTTAAATAATAAATAAAAAGATACGATACGATACGAACGGTGGATACTTCCCCGCCCCAGCAGACTGGGCAATTACCACCATCAGTCTGCCTACCGCCTATTTAAATTTCCATATTAAAGACGTCTAACTAAGCAAGAACGTTTGATTGATCTCAGGCTAAGATCCAAATTAATCAGAGTGACAGTTGATATATAAAAATCTCGCAAATTAAGAAATGCTGACAAGCTTTATATTCCTCTTTATATTTAATGTCACGTTTAGAGTGCCTCGACTTACCTCACGTTCTAAAGAATTTCCTTCTTTAACAGAACAAATTATGCAAAAAACACCTTTTTAAGACGAGCAGTAAGACTATATAATGATTGCTCGGTTGACGTGGAAATATTTGTTTGCTCTAAGTCAGTGTATAGGAGCAGAGTCTGTGAGATAATTAGAGTTAAGTATTCGAAAGAATAGACTTAAATGTGATGTTTACTTTATTTTATGGTTTAACTGTATTTTGAAAATGTAATAAGTGTAGTTCTCTCTCACAGTTTTGGTACTCCAGGTCTAATTATATGTATATTGTTTGTTATATAAATCCGACTATTAATTTACTATTAATATACTATTAATACGGCAGAGTTGTAACCGCGTTTTGCAGTCAGACGGCAGCGAGCCAGTCCATAGTCCATAACTCATCTTAAAGCGGCCATCTTGCTTGTCGATGATAACACGACCAAATGTGGGTGGGATTTTTTTACTAAGAACAACGTGTGACCTGGCGCCTATATATTTTACCTATAGTTAAGTTATTTATTCTGCAATTTGTACTGAACAACATAGCGCGTGTCGTATTTTCTGTTTGTTTTGTATTGATCTAAGGCTTAAATAAGTTATTCTTTTAAATAAAGCTATATTATTGTAAATCAAATTCCGTTTAGTAGTTTATTGAACTTTTATTAGGGCTTATGATATAAAATATGGAGCACGAATTCAAGAAAAACTTCTTAACCCGTTTGGGCGTCGTGCGTCGGTTCTGCTTTTTTTTTATACGATCGCGACATGTGACCTTGGGCCCACCTGATG
Source organism: Tinea semifulvella (assembly GCA_910589645.1). NCBI lineage: Eukaryota > Metazoa > Arthropoda > Insecta > Lepidoptera > Tineidae > Tinea > Tinea semifulvella. The sequence goes on along the minus strand of OU342618.1, from coordinate 8,218,470 downwards.
GTAAGTAGCGCGCAAGGTCCATAATGTTAGCAACTGAAGTCAGACACTCATGACCGACATCAGTCCGGCTTGACTAGATTCTTTTTCACACTTCGCTTGAAGGACTCCAAGTTACAGGAAAGTGGAATCACAGAGGCTGGAAGCTGCAATGTGTCCGGCCCACTGCCACTTCGTCTAACTAATTTTTAAAATCCTTGGTTCTTTATCTATCAGAGAAATACCAAGCATAGCTCTCTCCATAGCTTGCTGAGACCAGACCCACCGTCGGTGTCTACGTTTCTGTTTCATACGACATTACAGGAAAAACGCATTGGTTAAATAATCTTGTCTTCAGACATTGTAGTATGTCCATATATGTAGCAGACCAATATCCAAGAAAAGAGTGTACAGTCATTTTTATAAGTCACTAGCTTAACTTTTAACTGACTTTAATCCATTGTAGGTAGTTATTATTAACATTAAGGTATTTATGTAGTATTAGTATGTATGTGTATATATTATATATATGTATATATATATTATAGTTGTCTAAGTAAGTTAATTTTTAATATTATTTATGTTTCATTTTAATATTTTATTTCTCTATTTGCACCGTACTCATATTTAAATGTCCCAATGTCCCAAAGGTTAACGGGAAGAGAATGTCTTGCGGCATTACGTTCGCCTTTTGTATAGATTTACAATAAAGTTTTTAAATAAATAAATAAATATGTGAACGATGAAGAGGATAGTTTCCCGAATGCCGCATATCCTAGCTGCGCCTGTCAGCTTCTTTGCTTCTTTTTTATACTTATATATTGGTAAGTGGCACGCAAGGTCCATGAATTTTAGCAACTGGAACTCATGACTGACATCAGTCCCCAAGACTATGCCAGCTTGACTGGGCTTGATGGCAATTCGAGCCTGATCGCGAAACGTGTGGATACACTTCTGGGTTTATCAGAACGAACTTTGGATACTTCTCGGCCCCGGCAGACTACACAAATCACCACCATCAGTCCGCCAACCACCTATTTGTTGTTCTCATTCAAAGTATGTGCCATTTGCAATAATGTCAAATGCCAATTTTAAATTTCAATGAGAACTAATAATAATAAGAATAATCTTTATTTTCAGGCAACAAAATGAATATACAAAAGGCCCATAGATAATATACCTTAAAAACTAAAATATATATAATATAAATATATACTATTAGTAGTGTAATATAAATATATACTATTAGTAGTGTATATTTATATTATATATATTTTAGTTTTTAAGGTATATTATCTATGGGCCTTTTGTATATTCATTTTGTTGCCTGAAAATAAAGATTATTCTTATTATTATTAGTTCTCATTGAAATTTAAAATTGGCATTTGACATTATTGCAAATGGCACATACTTTCAATGAGAACAACAAATAGGTGGTTGGCTACAGCTTCCGCATCTTCATCTTATTGTGGTCAAAGTAGTACCCATTGGGTACGGCGACCACCTTCTGACGAAGGCTGACTGCTGCAGTGGGGGTCGGCGCCGGGGTCCTCTTAGGTGGTTCACGAGGGTTCGGTGCTGCGGTAGGCCTTGTCGCATCTTCCGTGGTGCATTTCGTAGGCCCAAGTAAACCTATGTATCGACGAAACACAACGCCCTGTAATAGTGTAAGCTTCCCATGGTGATGTTTATTTAATAATAAGACCGCTTGAAATAAACCATACTGAAAACTGAATGGTCTGTCCTAGGAAGATGTATTGTCGGTCAACAGAGTGGCGTTTCCGACGCAGATTGGTCTCAGCTTGACATGGTCGTTGAACATGACTTTCGTCTTGTCCAAGTTCATTCTGAGACCAACCCGCTGAGAAGCCACATTTAAGCCGTTTAGCATTCCCCTAAGATCCTTGAGCAAGCTGGCCATGATGACTATGTCATCCGAGAATCAGAGGGTGAAATGTATCATAACCATCAAACTTTTTAAACTTTGGCGCACATTTATAATAGTTTTTTTTATAATTTTAACGGGTCTTTACGCGATTTACCTGTAATGCGGTTAAGGAAGCTAAATTTATTATTAATTTACTTTCTGAGATTTCTGTTCTACAAACTCCAATTACAATTTACAATGACAATCAGAGTGCCCATAAAATAATTAAAAACTCACAAACGCATAGACGTACTAAACATATTGATATTTGCCATCACTTTGTAAGAGATGCTGTAAATGAAGGTTTAGTTAATATTCAATATAAAGCAAGTCAAGAATTAGTTGCTGATGTCTTAACTAAAGCTTTACCTAAAGTTAAACATATTTATTTTGTTAACGAATTAGGATTATCTGATACCATAGTGTAATTATATTTTTTTTTGTTTAATAGGTAATCTTAATTTAATTTAATGTTAATAATTTTATTGTAGTATGTTTTGTTTAATTTAGGTTTAGTTCTTGAATTCTTTATATTTTGTTTTATTACACAGGTACTTGAGTAAGGGGAAGTGTTGAAATAAGGTTCTTAGTAATCCTCAAGTATCCGTCGTAAAAAAGATCGCGAGTGTCATTCTGACAATCGGATCTTGTTGATTTCCAAAAGTCAATATCTAAAGATGTATTTTTATTTTAATATAATTTTATTTACATTTTAACAAGTTATTTTGATGTTGAGAAGCCCCCATCTCCAATAGGTGTAGTCTCGTACATACTGGGCGGTAAATGTAAACCTACCCACTTATCACTTTTAAAAGTTTTTAGAAATCATGACACACGACACTTACAATATCCTTGGCGACACCGGGCGATTTTTCCCGGCGTCGAAAACTATTGATTACTGGATTCCACGATGAAGATAGCTTATGAGTATATATAAATATTGTTATGAATTTGAATTAGAATGAATTGGAAGACCCGCACTGGTTTATGGGGCGTTGAAGACAAATTTCTAAGCATTCCATGGATTCACCGTGCGGGTGCCGGGTCCATCGTGTGTGGGTAAGAGATGAGAAGAATGGTGTCTCGGGCTTGCGACCGACAATTGGCTGGTTTAAGAAAAGGAGGCCTCCTTTTTTTTTTTCTATTGCGCGATAATACGCTCACCATCCACCATTCTACTTCTCGATTAGTTTAGCGGGAGCGTTGTAAATAGTCCACGACTAAGTAAACTAACGGCTTTGTATATTTTGCACGTTTTATTCAAGCTAACAACTGCCTGCATTCGAAATGTACAACGTAGATAGTTTATAAGAGCTATCTGGACGCAATATATGAATACTCGAATAAAATGTCCATCTGAATTTGGCCGCTTGTCGGTTGGTGTGACGAATGGCCTGTTTCCGTGCGACCAGCTCAAGGGCAAGGCCGCCAGCCTCCGGGTCGATGAACGTTCTACACTTGTGAGCACAATTAACCGCCCACGCATACCGCAGTGCTGACCCCGCCCCCAGCAGATAATCCTGGCGCCGCCGTCACATGTAGCAGCCAGCAGTTTCCTATACTGAGCACCAGGAGGAGAAAACTTAGAACAAGCAATTGTTAAATTTCGGTTCACATAGAAAGTGACATTAATTCAATTAAATTAAAATTAACTATACAACTTTAAAAAAAAATATTGTATAACTTTTAGTACCTGCCTATCAGCCAGTTTCTCGAACGTATTTTTGGTACTTAATTATTACTTAAGTAAAAAAAACTGTTTTTACGTATCTAATAATTAACGATCAAAAATACGTTCGAGAAACTGGCTATATGTATCGTATGTTGAACTAGTAACAAAATACACAATATTTTTTTAATTTTACGGCGCAGTTAATTGGTTGCGAGCTCAAAAATCGAATTTCGGATATAATACTATTCCTATACAAAAGCTGTACCTATAATAGGTATGGCACTTTAAATATCTTACCATCCACCTGGCGACGCTAGTGTTCTGGTACACGAGAGTTTTTTGCGTGACGTGCACTCTTTTCGCAATAAATTACTATACTCTTTGCTGAGCACGTTATGTGACACCGTGCTCTTATAATGGTAAAGAGTATGCATAACGACTCCTGCACCCATTCTGTGCAAACGCTATATAATGGAATCCGTTAACTACATATATATGACGCTATTAAAGTTGATATTTGCACGGCCGCTGTCAAGGTCGAGCGCTTATAGAGTTGATAATTGCATAATATTTTGTAATTATGACGCAACCTCTGACGTAAATAACGAAATCTAATAATAATGTTTGCGACTAAGTAACAGAATAGGGCTGCTGCAGCTGTTAAGCCACACGATCTCCTGCCACCCTCATACAACCCCCCCTAGCGACCTTCTTCAGGTCATCCGTCTATCTAGCGGGGGATCGTCCCACTCTGCGTCTTCCCGTACGTGGTCTCTACTCTAGAACCCGTCTACTCCGTCTACTTTCTTTTCTGCGACAGACATGTCCAGCCCATTGCCACTTCAGCTTACCAATTATGAAATCTATATCGGAAACTTTGGTTCTCCGACGGATTTCTTCGTTTCAGACTTTATTTATCAGAGAAATACCGAGCATAGTTAAATACTGAAAAGTAAAAAGTAAAGTATGATCACGACCCCTTTCGGAGTGGTCAGAAACCACGCTTATAAATAACCAGATTCACATTTAGCCAACTTTACTATAGGCCAATCATGACAAGTGGCAAGCTCGTCGATGTCTCCAGCGTACCAAACTCGAGAAATATCACAAATAAATTAAATATTAATTAAATGTATTTCTTTACAATATCTGCAACAAATAAAGTGTATTAGATGTGTTTCTTACTTGGTAAAATATATAAATTGAAGCTATAAAATTTTATTGCCAAATATTTCGCCTCTCTTTGGAGCGGCGTCATCAGTGACAGTGACTGATGACGCCGCTCCAAAGGCGAAATATTTGGCAATAAAATTGTATAGCTTCAATTTATATATTTACATTAATAAATATTGTTGTGTCCCGACCAGGAATCGAACCCGGAACCTCCGAGTCTAAATCCACGGACTTAACCGATAGTCCACGGAGGCAGTTAAGTTATGTTAAATACTGAGCGACCTTAAATTTGTGGTCCAGACCCATTATCAGTGTCCACGTTTCTGTTAGGTACGGTTAATCTTGTCCCTGAGTGTATTTAGGGACTGGATACGCTTCACGGGAAGATTCCATCACTAGAATCACTCCAGTACCTGATACAATAAAATATACAAAATGTTCGTTCAAACGGACTTTGATATTGCCTATGATATATATGTAGTATAATGTTTATTATACTACACCTATATACCTTGGTACCAACACTGACGTATGGAAGCGAGACGTGGATACGTCAGAATACGCATGAGAGTAGGGTTAATGCAGTAGAAATGCGGTCGTTGCGGCGGATATGTGGCGTCACTTTGGCGGACCGCATACGTAACGTCACTTTGGCGGACCGCATACGTAACGTCGAAATACGGAAAAGGGTTGGTATGAAGGAAAGCATATTTCATTTTCATTTCATTTATTTATCACCGTAGGGACCGTCTGGAACACTTGGTTAAGTCAATTTATAATACTTTGTAACTAATATTAGTTACCTACAGTAAGCGAGATAACACAATCATGGTCAGACAGCTTAATACGAAACAACACGACGAAGACCAGAAACAGTCCAAACTATCAATACAATTATGGAAGAGCCATATTGAATGCTAAATAATCAATTACAGAAAATAAAATTTAAATACTAATAATGTCAAACTATGTTAAAATAAAAATGTCAAGTACTACAAGGTACTACTATAATCTAATATATATATATATATATATTGTATATATTGTATACAACACTAAAATATGTCAAATAACTAATATTATTAAACATAGAAATCTGCCACAAGCATCGTCATTAAAACTAGATAAGAAAAAGAAAATATAAATAAATTTATTAATAACATGTCATATTAAAAACTAATAGTAATAAGTAATTATAATTTTATTAATTTGGCTGTATAGAGGCGTCGTCAATCTATAACTAAAATAAACATATGTATTCTCATATACCAAATATATTATCATCGTCCAGTGCTTCATTTATAGTATAATATACTTTACCTATTAATATTGATTTAATTTGTTTTTTAAATTCGTCATCATCCAATTCCCTCAACGAATCAGGCATTTTATTCAGTAAAGGAACACATATACACATGTAGCTTTTTGCTGTAGACGATGTTTCGGCATTGGGATGGATGGTTTTTGACGAGAGTTTGCTCTCAAAGGATATTGAATTTGGTAGTTCTGCTTGTTTTCTCTAAAATATAGTAGACTCAGCATGATGTATACACTGGTCATTGTAGGTATTTTAAGATCTTTAAAGGCCTCCCTGCAAGTAGGGACAAAAATAAGGAAAGGCATGCTACGATGGTTCGGACATGTTGAAATGATGAGCGATGCTGCGAAGTTGTGGGTGAAAGAGGCATTGGCAGACCGAGACAATACCACTTGCCGTTTCTCTGTGAACGAACTGAAATGGTATTTTTCCCAACTGCAGCTATTAACAAGACGGTTTCCAGAGAACTCTGCTGTGCAATTTTAAAACCTACCAACTTACAAAGTCGTCCTAAGCATATGTCGTCCTAGTATAAAAAAAAAACATGTCTAAAAAAGTAAGTAGGTATGTACGCGTATCATGAATCATTTATCCGATTTACCTATAACTTGGCTGTTAAGATGTCGTAATTTATCTTTACCTATTTAAATAACATTCACGCTAATTGTTATTTTTACGTGCTCTGGTGTGGGGCTTCACGTGCCTGGAGCTCTCCTTGTCACACCTTAGGGGAACAGCGCATAAAGCGGGGGTCGCAACGGAAAATGCGGAGTCCGGTAAGCGGCTACTTGCGCCCCTTATTATAAAATAGCTTGTATATAAAAATATTACATATATGTGCCGTTTATATTTAGTTTTTTCTTTATTTTATTTTAAGATTTTAGTTTCCTATTTATTTATATGTTTTATTATTATTGAGTATTTGTAAATGAAGACAAATTTCTAAATATTCCATGGATTCACCGTGCGGGTGTCGGGTCCATCGTGCGTGGGTAAGATATGAGAAGAATAGTGACTCGGGCTTGCGACCGACAATAGGCTGGCTTTCAAAGAAGGCCTCCTTTTTGTATAAGACTTTGCTGAAACTCCTCTCGCACCAACTTCCACTGCGTAAAGCTGAGTTTTGAACCCGTTCCTGATTATTTCTTCTGTGAAATCATAATATTAGTACTAATACATATTATCAAACATACCCCAGTGTTTGAAGACGAGAGTTTTCAACCAGTGCGTTCTTCCAGTGCTGTCGTCGGAGCAGAAACGTGGACACTGACAGTGGTCTAGTCCACAAATTTAAGGTCACTCAGCGGGCTATGGAGAGAGCTATGCTCGGTATTTCTCTGATGGATAAAGTCCGAAACGAGAAAATCCGTCGGAGAACCAAAGTTACCGATATAGCCTTCAAAATTAGTACGATGAAGTGGCAATGAGCTGGACTTGTCTGTAGTAGAATCGATGAACGATGGAGTACACGGGTATTAGAGTGGAGACCACGTACGGGAAGACGCAGGGTGGGACGACCCCCCGCTAGATAGACGGATGACCTGAAGAAGGTCGCTGGTGGGGGTGGGGTGAGGGCGGCAGGAGACTGTGTGAAGTGGCGAGCCTTAGGGGAGGCCTATATCCAGCAGTGGAGAGACACGGGCTGATGATGAGTACTAATACATCATACTGTATATTAGATTTAATGCAATGTATCCTTTATCCTTATTATTATTATCCTTTAGTATCCTTGGCACTTTGCTCATTGGCAGCGATTATTTTAATTAATAATATCTTTATTTATTTACTTTTTCCTTTATTTTATTTTTGTTTAAATTTTAGTTGTATTATTAATTATTTAGTAGTTTTTTTATTAGTAGCAATTTATATGTTTTAAAAGTTAAAGTTTTTAGTTTATTTAATAATTAAGGTTTTGTAATTTCATATAAGTTTTTATAAATATCTGAATTACTCCTGTAAAGTTGGCTAAATAAGATAAAAAACTTTATTATGATGAAATACTAGGTTTTAAAATTGGCCAGCCGAATTGTTAATGGTAGTTCTCACAGGCTTCGTTTCCGCATTGAGACCGACAAGAGAACAAACATAAATATTGTTATCTCCGCTAACTAATGCGAAAAACACATTTTGTATTTTTTAAGGTAACCAGGATAAAGATGTGGAATGCTCTTCCAGCCTCTGTGTTTCCACTTTCCTATAACTTGCAGTCCTTCAAGCGAAGTGTGAAAAAGCATCTAGTCAAGCCGGCATAGTGTTATCCCTAACACTATGATGGCAGTTATGAGTATCTGACTTCAGTTGCTAACATTCATGGACCTTGCGCGCCACTTACCATCAGGTGGGCCCAAGGTCACATGTCGTGCTAGTATATAAAAAAATCTAAGGAGGGGGGGGGGGGGGACAGACTAGCTAATAATAAGAAATCCTAGATTATAATGTTTTAACATATAAGTTTCACATGAGCAGTAACTAAAAAAGAAATAGCTTTATTACTTGACAATCAATCTATAAGGCTCATCTTTGTATAACTTCGAGAGTGGCATTTTAGCAAATTGGACTTGTATGACATGCGTCTTTCAAAAAAGTAAAGTAAAGTATATCATCACGACCGTTTCCCTTCCGGGGTGGTCAGAAACGAAGCGGATTCACATTTGGCCAACTTTACTATAGGCCAATCATGACAAGTGGCAAGCTCGTCGATGTCTCCAGCGTACCAAACTCGAGAAATATCACAAATAAATTAAATATTAATTAAATGTATTTATTTACATTAATAAATATTTTTGTGTCCCGACCAGGAATCGAACTCGGTACCTCCGAGTCTAAATCCACGGACTTAACCGCTAGACCACGAAGGCAGTTTCAGCTTAAATTAACAGATACCTAAGAGCTTTGACTTTGTAAAAACCCTTTCCTTACTATTTTAATATCCTAAAAGGGTCGGTTCGAACCCCGGCATGTACCAATACACTTTTCTTTTGTATATTTATATATGTATATTTTTGTGTACCTATGTATTAGTATTTAGTATATTGATATTACAGTATATGTTAAAGATAATCATTTATTCGAAAAAAATATTTACAAAATATAAAAGTAAATTAATATTAATACCAAGGATAGGGATATAAGTCCCGTCCGCGTGGAATGGTGGCAAGAACGCTGGCTGCATTTCCCTACTGAATTGCAATACTGATTCTTTGGGCGAAGAAAGAGCCAGCCCTCTTGTCGCCGGAGGAGACGACAAGACGCGGTGTTATGTCTTTTAAAAACTTTTTAAATGTTAAAGTATATTATGTAAGTATATATAATTATGTTAAATTTATCCTACAATTATTATTTATTTCATTGCTAATACGTACTTTGACATCAGATCCTCGCCAACCTCAGCGTGGCGAGTGTAGGCTAAATTCTCCAGAAATATCTGGAAGGCCTATCTCCTGGAAGTCTTACACCCGTATTCTTATACATTTCGTCATCGGCTCCTCCAGGCCGAGCCGACAGTTTTATTTTGAAGGTCATCCTTTATCTGGTACATTAGACGCCATTTTGGTTATTAAATGGGGTTTATCACTAACTTTTTATCACGATAGATGGCGCATGATAGATGGTACCTAATATAACTGTCAGTTGCATAGAAATCTTGTATTTTTATTACGAAATTTATTATTTTCTGGATATTATGCCGAAGTTTTCCAAGCGGAATCAAAGATATGGCGATCTCAAAATTGCCATTTTATAAATTTAACCCTTTTTCTTTTTAAAGATGGTGTTCGCTTTCTTAATTCGTCTTTTAAGGTAGGTAACGTTAAGTTAAATACATTTTCCTATTATAAAAATAAAAAGCTACAAAAACATTTTAAAAAATATGCGGCATAGGTTTAAAACAGGGAAACGTTGCCGCTAGCGACATCTACAAAAAGCTTTGCCTGATAAACCCCATTACAGAGACCTAATTTTGGTTTGACAGCTGGGAATGAAAATGAAATGTTTTGAGTGTAGGAGGCATTGGATGATACGTCTTAAAATACGGTTGTAAGACTTTGTGTTCTAAGAGAATGAAATGTAATAACAACATTTAGCCACAGAATAATCTTTAAAAGAAACGAGAATCAACAAGATAGTTTTAGCAAAATAATAGTCCAATTTCGAAAAGACGTTATGCTAGAGAAGTTCCCAAAACGACTTCGGTCATTAGGAAATCATTTACGATTCGACAAGCCTATAAAAGTGAGGGCATTATCTTACAATCTCAAGCTGATTGTGCTACGTAATTACATGGGCTATAATTCCAAAAAACATTATTACAAACTAACGTCACGTTACACCGTCCAGCACCCGTATTCCATTACTTACGAGGGTTTACCATTTGTGCTTCCCTATCACTCGCATAACCCAATATATTAAACAAAAAAACGGACATTTTGGACAGGGCTATGGTTCCAAATCAAGTTCCAAAGGCATTTGGCGAGGCAGTCTTCGTTCTCATACCAAATAAAACTGAGGTAAATGATGCCAAAGATGCAAGACCTATCGCTTTGACGAATACAATGTCCAAAATCTTCTTCTCCATAGTACAAGCAAGAATGTCCCGATTTATGATCAAGAACGAGTACTTCTCGCGCCAGCACCAGAAAGGTTTTTTGCCAGGAGTTTCTGGTTGATTAGAACACAACACCTTACTCGCTGAGTGTTTGAAGCATGCCAAGAAAACAGGAGCGGCAATTAAGCGTCTGTTGGATCGACTTGGAAAACGCACTTTGGTCGGTGCAACACGAATTGCTGCAAACTGCGCTGAAATGTCTCCGGCGTTGCTAAAGTTCTACCTAAACGCTTTTCAAATGTCCCTCCCGGACCACAGTAATCTGGTAAGGTGGGGAACACCTACGGAAAAGAACTGTACATTGTGTGGTGCTGCCATAGGAACACACTTGTAGGGTGCGTTACTCTTCTAGAAAAAGGCTATTACTCACGCCGACATGACGAAGTCCTTGGTGTTATCCGTGAAGCAGTAAGTATTTCTATTGCAAGAGCCAGAAAGGGACTGACTACAAATAAAATGTTGACCACATTTGTAAAGGAAGGGCAAAGTACGAAAATTGCATTTAGCAAGCCCATCTCGATCCTTGGCGCCGCCATCAGACTGGAAAATTCTCATGAATACATTTGAACATCATTATAGGATCCCAGATGAACTAGCTGTATCACCCTATAGGCTAGACAACTTAGTGTATTTTCGGAACTTGAAAAAAGGAAAAATATTCCAAAGACCACAACATGATGTCGAATAAATATTATGATCTCACAGAAGAAATAATCAGGAACGGGTTCAAGTCTCAGCTTTACGCAGTTCAGAGAGGAGCTCCAGCTAATACTTTGCACCACTTACTGAAATAATTGGACCTAAGCAGGTCTGCCATCAATACATTTATGGAAAGACGGCATTAACGGAATCATACAATATTTGATTGGGTAGGGAGAGGAGTAGAATGGTGGATGGTGAGCGTATTATCGAGCAATACAATAAAAAGGCCGGCCTCCATTTCAAATCAGCCTATTGTCGGTCGCAAGCCCGAGACACCATTCTTCTCATGTCTTACCCACACTATGGAACCGGCACAGTAAATCCATGGAATGGTTAGAAATTTGTTACCTCTCTTCATATACTAGTAGGTACCTAATTTTAGATCAAAAATATAGACTTTCCTCTACTTTACTAAAACAATCTATGAGAAGAGAAAACAAATTTCTAAGCATTCCATGGATTCACCGTGATGGTGCCGGGTCCTTCGTGTGTGGGTAAGAGATGAGAAGTCAGTTGCAAGTTCAAGACACCATTCTTCTCGTCTTTCTCTCCCACACACTATCTAATGTACTGTATGGACCCGGCGGCACCCGCACGCTGAATACATGGAATGCTAAAAAATGTGGTGTGTCTTCTCTATTATATTTGAGCCTGCGACACCGAAATACCTCAAAGACAAATTTGCCTATCTTTCTTCGTTTTACGAGAAATCACTTCGTTCTTCTCACAACTCACTTCTTTCTGTCCCCTTGCATCATTCTGGATTTGTTTCAAATTCTTTTGCAGTCGTCGCAATTAGTGAATTTATGGAACAATCTCCCTTTTTAGATAAGTCAAGCGTCTACCAGACCTTTGTTCAAAAAAACTCGTCTATTACACCTTCTAAATAGTTCCCAACAATGTTAGTACGAGTAAGTGTATAGTTGTATGTACGAGTATGTATGTTTATGTATATTTTTTTGTATAGTATTAAGTATATTGAAATTACAGTATATATAAAGGTATATTATGTAAGTATTTATAATTATGTTGAATTTATCCTAGTATTAATATTTATTTCATTGCACCTATAAATGTTCTATTTTGACTCCAAGACATGGCTGTCAGGAAATATCTACGTACTTTATGTACTTTGTGCAATGAAGTTTTTAAATAAATAAAAAATCTAAAAATTTTAGTGTTTTAATCCTATCTATGAAGACAAATTTCTAAGCATTCCATGGATTCACCGTGCGGGTGCCGGGTCCATCGTATGTGGGTAGGAGATGAGAAGAATGGTGTCTCGGGCTTAATACGCTCACCATCCACCATTCTACTTCTCTCCCTACCCAACCAAATACTGTATGATTCTGTTAATGCCGTCGTGGAAGCTCGTTCCATAAATGTATTGACGGCAGACCTGCTTAGGCCCAATTCTTTCAGTAAGTGATGCAAAGATTTTGCTGGAACTCCTTTTGCACCAACTTCTACTGCGTAAAGCTGACTCTTGAACCCGTTCCTGATCATTTCTTCTGTGAGATCATAATATTTATTGGACTTCATGTTGTGGTCTTTTGGAATATTTGATTCCCACAGAACGGTAAGTTCAATAAGGATAACTTTTTTCAAGTTCCGAGAAAACACTAAGATGTCTGGCCTATAGGCTGATGCAGCTAGTTCATCTGGGATCCTATAATGGTGTTCAAATGTATCCATGAGAATTTTCCAGTCTGATGCGGCGCCAAGGATCGAGGTGAGCTTGCATTTAGTTTTCGTGCTTTGCCCTTCCTTTACAAACGTGGTCAAAGTTTTATTTGTAGTCAGTCCCTTTCTGGCTCTTGCAATAGAAAGACTTACTGCTTCACGGATAACACCAAGGACTTTGTCATGTCGGCGTGAATAATAGCCCTTTTCTAGAAGAGTAACGCACCCTACAAGTGTGTGTCTAGCAGTTCCTATGGCAGCACCACACAATGTACAGTTCTTTTCCGTAGCTTTCCCCCACCTTACCAGATTACTCTGGTCCGGGAGGGACATTGAAAAGCGTTTAGGTAGAACTTTAGCAACGCCGGAGACCAATCGTACATTAGCGTGCGCCACTTTAGAGCTGGAGGGATGCAAAAATCGCCCAAAGTTAGCCAGTAATTTTGAACTTCTAGAGTCATTGCGTGCACTCTGTATTCATGCTCTTCATCTTTCCTGAGGAAGGATTTTATAACCTCTTTGTCACTTTCTTTTTTCTTCCAGCCAGTGCCTCTTTTGTCAGTCTGGGCACCTGTCATGAATTTCTTGAAGAATAGTATTCTCAGTTCCATATCTGAGACTTGGAAGGGATGAAATTGTGTTATCCTGGGAGCTGGTTAGAATTTGATATTTGCTTATACGTAGATGTTTGTATAATTCAGATGGTCTTTCCAGATCCATTCCGAAGTTTCTCCGTCCTCTAAAGAATGTTGAGGAGTCAGCACCCTGGGCTAATCCAAGCCAAGACTTCAATGTTCTTATGACGTCCGCGTCCAGACTTGATAGTAGGCTTTTGTTGAAATCATATACTAGGAAAGGCCAAGTGAGGCGAGATGCTAAGTAGTTATCATATATCCAACATAACCCCATTTTAAATGAAAGAATTCGAGCAGTTACATTAAAACGTTTAAATGTGGGTTCTTTCCACAACACTAATTACACACGCTTTAAACAAAATTAATTTACTTAATAGGGTCTGTAAATCACCAAAATATCTCAGCTTTAAAAGTATTTGAAATACCACTAAATACCGTAACTTAAAGTAGTGCGGTCGTTTACGTGTAAAACACATTGTTGTTTATTAATAAATAATAAAAGTAATCGTATTTTTTTAAAATTAAAATATTACGTAAACATAATAATAAATTATATCCCTTTTGGGTGTTCTTGATTTATTTATTTATTTAACTCTTCAATGTACAAAGATAAAGGCGGGCTTTAATGCCGCAGAGTGTACACATATTATTTATTTATTTATTTAACATTATTTATTTATAAAATATAAATTATTTTATAACTTCATATAAATAAATATACTAACTAATACTAACTTTGTCACGCGGCTCTCAACGACATCATCCGAAGGGCTCTTGTCACTGCTGGTGTACCCGCAATCTTAGAACCATCTGGGATTGTGCGGAGCGATGGCAAGAGACCCGACGGAATGACTGTTGGGCCGTGGAAACTTGGCAGGTCTCTGGTGTGGGATGCGACGTGTGTAGACACATTAGCTCCATCTCACATCCAGGCGACCTCGTCAGGCGCGGGGAGAGCGGCGTTTTCTGCGGATAACCTCAAATTGCGCAAATACGCCAACCTTGGTACCGGTTACGAATTTGCGCCGTTTGAAATGGATGTACTGGACCATAGATTTTATAGTGTAAAAGAGTATATTGAGTGCAAAACAGGTTAATTAATATTGTTTTTTGTTTTAATGTAGTTGTGATTATGATATTAGTATGTCAGTAAAGATTTGCACGCCTGCTTGCAGGTAGAATACATGTGAGTAGACCTGACTAAAGTTTTGTGACCACTGTACTGTATTTATTGCAAATAAACGATATTTCATTTCATTTCATTGTGGTCGAGACGATGGGCCCATGGTGACCGTCAGCGAGGCGGTTAGCCAAGGAGTGGTCAAAGCGTCTGAGAGAAAGGTCTGGAGACAGGAAGGCTGGCAATTATTTCTGCCAATATATTAATATATATATATTAATTTACTTCGAATAAATCAATATTTTATTTTGGTGAGGTCGGAGTAACATACGTCTGCATAGTCGATAATCGGGAGAAGTAATGAGCTGACTAACGCTTTGCCGAGAGAGGATTGAATTGCTGTATGTGACCGTCAAGCATTTGAATAAATCTATCCATCAGAATATTTTAATAAATTCTATAGCTAAGGGCCGGTAAAAGAATCCTTCCTTAGTGGCATTTATTTGGTCACTTAAGGGACAATTCAGTTACCGGAAATAAGATTAATAAAGCTGGTTATAATAATATTAATAATTATTAGATTGAGATTGATGATTATTAGAGGCGATTACCAGATTTTATCAATAAACAATGTTTACGATAAAAAAAACTATTTACACACTTAAAACTTAGATGTAACTTTATATTTAATATTAAACTAATTATTAATAATATCGTATACAGGGTAACTGGTAATTCGACGTTTATACTATCTCGACATGTGACCTTGCGCCTACCTGATGGTAAGTACACTCATGATTGACACCAGTCCCTAACAATGGGCTTGACTGGTCATGAAGGCAATTTTAAAAATGTAAGCATTTTTTTTTTAAATACTAGCTCTACATGTGACCTTGCGCCCTCCTTAAGTTCTGTTAAATGACGCGCCAGGTCTATTAATGTTAGCAACTGGAATTAGACACTCATGTCTGACATCAGTCCCTAACACTATGCCGGCTTGACTGGACATGACGGCAATTCGAGCCTCATCCCGAAATGTGTAGATACACTTTACTGGGTTTATCGGCACGAAGGGTGGATACTTCCTCGCCCCGGCAGACTGGGCAAATTACCACCATCAGTCTGCCAACCACTAGAACTACTAGAACTCCTAGAGCCGCCCAGACCAACAGGGACAAGATCCAAAGTCAGCAGAACATATCGCTCAGAGTGGTTTCCCGAGCGCCGTGGTTCGTGCGTAATTCCGTCATAGCTCGAGATTTGGAGATGCCTCCTATTGAGGAGTTTGTCACTGGCCTGACTAGACGTATGTTCTATCGAGCCGACAACGGACACTTCATCCATCTCCAGAATATCGCTCCGTCTTGCGCATGGCCCCCCAACGGGAGACCACTTCCTAGGGAAGTACTCCTGGAGGAGAGCTGAAGCAGTCGAATCTAGCCCTCTGGGTTCGTGAGCCACACGGGCGCTGTTATACTGCTAACGGCGCCCAGCACTAAAAGTGCATGAATTACCGGCGGGTGGTTACCCGCTGAGATCCTGCCGGGGAAAACGGGGGAATATCCCAATCCCCAACCCAGGCCCATTAGGCGTCCGGGCCTGGACGACCCCACTGTCTGTCTGTGTTATATACATAGGTTTTTTAGTAGTTCTTTACGTATAATGTATTAATTGCAACCAATTACTGCCACTGTTTTTGGATATCCTACACTTTAATTTCTCACGTCTACACCGTTGTATTTATTTAACGACAAAATTAAACAAGCTTTTATAAGCGTAATTTAAAAGGCAAAAACATGTTCGAGATGGGTTATTATGTGATGTAATACGCTACTGGGTTTAAATCAAGTTTTACAAGAATCACGTTACCCATCTTTATTCCTTCTTAGTATTTATATAATGCGGGGCGGTGCGGGACGGTGCGGGGCGGTGCGGGACGGCCGGTAATATATTAAATAACTGCTGTGTTCATGTAGCCTTAAAGTGTTAATGTAGGATTCGCAATAATAATAAAATTATGACTGTCTCCGTGGTCTAGTCGGGGATCGGGTCCTGGTCGGGATACTAAAATATTTGTTAATATAAATAAATAGATTTAATTTATTTGTGATATTTGTCGAGTTTGGTACGCCTGGAGATATCGACTAACTTGCCACTTGTCATGATTGGCCTATAGTAAAGTTAAAATATACAGAATACATCAACCCTGAACACGCAATTTATTCACATAATACTTATTTACAACAGAGTTCATAATGGAGTTGGGATCAAATTCCAGGTGTTGCAGAATTTGATCCTTTTTATAGAGTAATTCGCGTCAAAATGGGTTTATGGAGTTCACAGCGCGGGAAAATCGCAAAAAATAAACTGCAACTTATGCCCCATATTTAGAGTCAAATTTATCGTTTTCCATAATTATTCACATTGTAGCACATTATTAAACAAAACAACACCACTTTTGACCAAAAATATCCACAGTAAATTAATTTACAAAACAAAATGTTAGCTGGTAGAAAAAGCCGAAATGGCTTTAAGTTCGCCTTTGTACATACTTTTAAGTAAAGTGCAATAAAGTATTTAATAATTTTTTTTTAATTGTCTTTAAAGGACATTGTACAGAATACATCAGTCCTAAACACGTAATTTATTTGCATAATATATGTTCATAACAGAGTTCATAACCGAGTTGGGGATCATCAAATTCCAGATGTTGCAGAATTTGATGCTTTACTTGGAGTCACTCGCGGCATTATAGCCCAAACACGTCGAGTAAAATATGGGAGTCTACAGCGCGGGAAAACCGCAACAAAATAAACTGCAACTTGTGCCCCATATTTAAAGTCCAATTTATTGTTTTCCATAATTATTCACATTGCAGCACATTATTAAACAAAACAACACCACTTTTGGCCAATAATATCTCTTTTTCCCTATTTTTTTCCTTAAGGAGGCAAAGGTATACAGCCCAATTGTTTGTTATATAGTTTTAAAATATACTAATAATATTATTAAAGTTCTTGGCTAAAATAATAAAATACTTAATAAACTTTGCTTTGTTCGATCTTTAAAGTTTAATATTTCCAAGAAGAAAATAAATGAAAAAAACGAACCGTATTTTAAAGTGACTTGCGCATTACGCGTGACGGAACTAATCGACAATTTTGTTGTTCGGCCAATGGATACAAAATGGCTGTCAGACGTGCTTTCTAACTTCAAAATAACAAAATTTAAATTCACAGGAAATATAGTTACGTGCTGTTCTTCAATTCTACAATATTTTTCTTTATTAGCTATTTTACTAATAAATTATTCGTTTGCCTATTTATGATATTATTAGATAAAATAATAATTTAATATAAAAATAAAATGACGGTCAGCCAACTTTACTAACCGGTGTGAAGTTAGCGGTCAAAAGTTTTCTGAAAACATAACTCGACCAAATTGAAAAGTCACTCACTATTTATTTAAAATTAAATTTCATACTATTAAGCACTTTCAAGCGCGCTGGCATAGCTTACTGGGTATAGGCCCATTATGACAAGTGGCAAGCAAGCTCGTCGATGTCTCTAGCATACCTACCAGACTCGAGAAATATCACAAATAAATTAAACAATTTATTGTGTCGTAACCAGGAATTGAACCTGGTACCTCCGAGCCTAAATCTACGATATGAGCCACCAGGTTACGGAATCAGTGATAATTATTTAAATAATGGTTTAAGCTTTTTTTTCTTATTATTATAAAAAATCCTTTTAATTCATAAATAGAAAAATAAACTATTATTTTGAATACATTCTTGCGGACTTCCTTCTTCCTTATTTATTGAATAGGTTACATAAAAAAAAAAACATTTTACAAATAAACTAATGAAAAGAAGACAAAAGACTAATTCCTAAGCATTCCATGGATTTACCGTGCGGGTGCCGAGTCCATCATGTGTGGGAAAGAGAAGGAAGAAGAACGACCGACCATAGGATGGTTTACAAAAGAGGACACATTTTTTATTGCGCAACAAGATGGTCACCCTCCACCATACTGCTCCTTTCCCTAGCCAACCAAATACTGTATGACTCCGTTTTGGAAGCTCGTCCCATAAATGTATCTCCGTCAGACTTACTTAGGCCCAATTATTTATTTAAGCGGTGCAAAGATTTTGTTGGAATTCCTCTTGCACCACCTTCTAGTGCGCAAAGCATATTTAATTACCGGTGTGAAGTTAGCGACCAATAGTTTTCTGCCAAGTTAACCCTACCAGTTTGAAACGTCATATTATAAAAAAACATACTATTATCACTTTTAACCACAGTGGTAGATTACATTCGGATCACTTGATCGGTGAAATTCGCTCTTGGACGTATATCTTAGGCTGGGTTGCACCAAAATGAAAAGGGCTTGAAGCTTTTGCATCCCTTTCCCTCGCACAATCTAATATTTTCAAAAAAATATATAGAATAATGTCATTTTATTTTTCTTTAAAATTAAGTTTCATGTTTGAGCCCTTTGCACCTACCTCATGATCAAAATTATCTGTATTGTCCCAAAGGTTGGCTGCTAGAAAATGCCTAGTGGCATTAAGCCCGCCCTTTATACATAGTGCATTAAAGTTTTTTTAACAAATAAAATAATAAATAAGTTAATAGACTACATTTTTTAAAAGTACAATGAGACTTAAAAAATCTTTAAAAATATTGGATTGTGCGAGCGAGAGAGATGTTAAAGCATTAAACCCTCTTAAGGTTCTGAATTGTAACGATTATAATTAAAATTGGCGTCGAATGTATCAGTTCTTTTTTGAAGGTCAGCCGTCATCGTTAAGAGCACGCTTAAAGTTGTTCCGAGACGCGTATAAACTGTTTTGCCAAAGCTATGTGACGTCACAAATGACATTACTCCTCGCGCTTAGACTGCTCACGATATCGAGGTAGATCGCTCTGAGCGCTGTCAGTTTTTTGTCATTATGTCGCGCGCCATTTTCAAGTTTATTTAATATTAGGTTTTTTTTTTTAATTATTTAATATTGTAATTCGTTTATACTGTTTGTATATTACTTCTAAAACAAATCTATATTTATATAGGAAGTGAAAAAAAATGTCTGTAACACGGCAAGTTATTTCAAAAGACCAAAATAAGTTAATAATATTAAACTTTACACATATAAAGATGAATAAACCGAGAGGTGTATGTTTGTTAGTATTCATACTCAAAGATGTGGATTCAACAATTTATCTTCCATACATTAAAAAAAACCATCATGTTATGAATGAAAATGTGATTTAGACCGTTCCGAATTAATATCACGCATTTTTATCACTCAAATCGCGATATTTGATCCGGAACGACTTCTAGTATCATATTCATTCTAAGCACTCTGAGCTTGATTCGAAACGAGGGGTTCGTTGCAACCCAAGCTTAGAATATTAAGATGGATGCCTTAACCGCAACAGTACACTATATGTTTGAGATTATTATGCTGTTATAGCCCTTATTGTAACTTGTATTAGAGGTTATATTTACATGGTTTTTCAAAGATCGTGTATGTACACAGAGAAAAGTGCGTTTTAATAACGGGGCCATTATCTCTTTTTCCTAAATCTAACTTTCTATGAAAATCAATTAGAGGAATTTTGGAGTTTTTTTAATCATAGATTTGTTTTAGTAAAATAGAGGATACTCTTTATAATTGTTTTGTTTTCAGGTATATGAAAGTGAAAATTTGTCCACAATGTCTTTTATTTTTTTTCCTAGAAAGATGATAGCGTCTATCAATATGGTCTATTTCTGGTCGGGATATAATAAATTATATAATTAATTTGTGATATTTTTGAGTTTGGTGCGCTAGAGACATCGACAAGCTTGCCATGATGGGCCTATCTCAAAGTGGGAGATAACGCCCCCTTGTAAGCATTGCAGCCATATTTTGTTACTTAAGCGTAAACGTTATATAATGAAATCCGTTAACTTTTATATAAAATATAATTATTTAATATATTATTATAATATATCACGCAAATAAAGTTCATAATTGCACGGACGCGCTTATAGAGTTGAGAACTAAATAATATTTTGTAATTATGACGCAAGCTCTGATGTAAATCCACTAATAACGTTTGCGACTAAAGTAATGAAAGAGGGCTACTGGACGCCTAGAAGAGGGCGGAAAGGGGCCAATAAAGACTTAGGAGGCGATGGCATGGTTTAGGGGGGCGACTTTATATTTTAAAATTCACTGAAATTAAAACCTACATATTACAACATAGATTATTTGGTTATTTTCGGTCAAAGTCGGCGGTAGACAAAATAAGTTTGAGAATTGGCCTATAGTAAAGTATACTAAATGTAAATACGCTTTATTTTATTAATTTAATAATTTATTTGTATAAAAACTTTATTGAACAATGTACAAAGACGGACTTAATGCCCGTAGACATTTCCTGACAGCCAAACCTTGGGGAGAAATTAGAACATTTCTAGGTGCAATGAAGGAAATATTAATAGTAGGATAAATTCGATATAATTATAAATACTTATATAATATATCTTTATATATACTGTAATATAAATATACTAAATAAATATTCATATATTTTGTATTATTTTATCAATAATATTCGTCGTTCTTTGAATAAAACAAAAATAAAGGTTCTTTCCATCCTAACGCACAAGACGTAGATGTGGTGTTGAGTTGGCGGTGTAGTACCAAACGATAAAGTTCAACGCTCGATGACTCAGCCGCTATGCCGACTGCGTTAATTTGTCTAATAAACCATTGCATGACTTAAAAGAGCACCATATCTCCTCCGAAGACGACTATCTCCAAAAATTTCCTCATTTTTCAAGAAATATGGTATAGGCTTTGTTTACGCCAATATTTAACTTATATTTGTAATAGTTGAATCGGTTAATAATGAGCAATACAAAATTCCCTCCATTTCCAATAACCAAGTATGCCACCACAAGATGGCGCCACTTACTTCAAATTTGCAACATTTGAATATTTATTAATTATATTCGCAAACGAGAAGTACCCACTTGTGGACTTGCAGAAAATAGGTTTCTTTGTAAGCTTCATTGCTTGCAACGTCAGTCGCACGTCGCGCCCCGACCCAGCGAGAAGTCTATGATCTACCGTGATCCCGCTCTTCTGGAAGACGCGCCGTTGTGTTCTCCGCGGACGGCTGTGCTAAATAAATAACTATAATAATCGTGAAGTGATTGAGTTTGGCGAATATCCTGGCCAGGATAGGTGATAGTGAAGCTGTGAAAAGGTACGTGGCATACTTTCCTTATATAAGTGACCCGTCCTACTCTGTTTCCGATATCGTACCTCTGTGTCCGGATTGCTCGTTACCGGCCGTTTTGCTATTATAAAAATTCAAATACAGTCCACTTATAGAAGGCCTTTGTTCGCGTTTGGTCCGTGCTTTTGGCATAAGCATAGTTAGCTGGAAGGTTCTGGATCAGGCGCGAACATTTATTTGGCCCTAGCGAACCGGGATTGAAAAGCGTTACCTTCTCTTTTTAAATCTCTTTGTGTTTTTTTTTATTGTATTTTTTTTTATTTTTGTATCTTTAGTATCCGTTATGGAAAGTAAAGGTTTAAATGTTGAAATCGAACGGAAGTCCACCGTGCTTATGAATAAGCGTAATGCGATGTTCGCACGGCTTCAACGTATTTTTGAATTGTCCCAGGACGCGTCAAATCAAGATTTGTTCCTCGCGTCTAGTGAAAATATAGATACGTTGCGTTCGGAATTTTCCGTATTAATCGACTCAATTAGTGAGTATGAATTAGTTATTAATCCTAAAGTAGAACCTAACTACCAAGCGTGGACCTCTTTTGAGGATTTATATTGCCGAATAAAACATGCTCAGCGCGTTCTTTTGTCCGTTAAGTCGGAAGCGTCATCACGTGGTACGTCACAAGTTAAGGCGAGTACACCGCGATTGCCGCCTATTGAATTGTGTAGTTTTAATGGTGACCCCCAACAGTGGTTAGTGTTTTACGAAAATTTTAAGGCAAATGTTCATGACAACCTTAGTTTGACCGATTCCGAGAGGGTGCAATATTTAGTGGGGAAATTAACGGGTAAAGCGTTATCAGTTTGTGCTGGCTTACCCCCGATATCACAAAATTACGAAACTATTTGGGAGAATTTAATATTGAGATATAACGACACACGGAACTTAGCGTCTACTTATTTTAATCAATTATTAAATTTAAAGACTGTGCCTTCCGCAAGTTCTCAAAATTTAGATACTTTTATTGAAAACTTTTCATGTTGTGTGTCGGCTTTGAAAAAACTTGTTCCCGATCAGTTAGACGACTTTATGTTGTTACATCTCGCCATAAACAAATTAGATCCCGTTACTATTAGGGAATTCGAAATGTCTAATCGGGATAGTAAAATACCCACGTATGACTATTTAGTTAAGTTTGTCCGAGAGCAAGCTAAAATTCTCGAACGTTCCAATAACATTGTTTCTCGCGTCAAGCCCGATGTTAAGACATTGGGCCGCGCAACCCCTTATCAGCGCAATAATGCTGCAGGGGGAACGCGACCTACCCAATCGTACGTGTCAGCTACATTGTCAAATAATAATTGTTCTTTGTGTAAATCCAGGCATGAATTCATGCACGAATGTGACGAATTCAATAAATTAAATCCGTATGCCAGATTTATTTTTATAAAAAAACATCCATATTGTACTTGTTGTTTAAGTCTTAATCATAAATATTTAACTTGTGTTTACAACAGCGTTTGTAGTTATTGCAATTTAAAGCATCATAGCCTGTTGCACTATAGTAAAAATAATGTAAATAATACCCGTACTTCTGCGTCGGGGGTTGAAAATATGAGCGTTGATAACAGTGATAACAACGCGGCGGGCGAGGCGAGTGAGCCGCGCTGCTCGCCTGTGTCTCTCATGTCGGCGGCCGCGCTGCCCCGCTCCCCGCTTACTACGGTTCTTCTGGCGACTGCGTTATTGAATGTTGTCGATAATTTAGGGCGCGTTCACACCATTCGCGCGCTTATCGATAACGCAAGTCAGGGAAACTTTTTAACTTTGAAATTTTGTAACAAACTTAAATTAAATATAAACTATATTTGTAATGAGACTTCCGTTAAGGGCATAGGCGGTTGTATTAAATCAACTAAGGGCCTATCCTCGATAACAATTCGTTCTCGATTCGATTCAAAAATTGAATTTAAAATTGATACTCTGATAGTTGATCGCATCACTGAAAAACTGCCTACTGTGGCCGTAGACATATCTAGGTTGGATTATCTGCACGGTTTACAGTTGGCAGATGAATCATTTTACAACCCGGGTGAAGTCGATTTGTTAATCGGAGCTTCCTTATTTGCCGATATAATTATGACGCAGAAAATTAGGGAAGGTGCCGGCTATCCTATAGCGATGCAAACTTTATTCGGGTACATAGTGATGGGTAGTGCACCGGTATACCAAGCTAGTGACGTGACATTGTCTCACTGCATTCTCACCGAGCCTTCGGCTAATTCTATAATGGAGCGGTTTGAGCCGATAGAAAAAATTTCTGGCGAATTATGTCTTGACGAGGAAAGTAGACATCGTGAAAGTTTATTTTCGTCTACCTTGTCTCGTGATTGCGATAGCGATGTGGTAGGGTTACCATTTAACCACGACTTAAGTTTTTTAGGTAATTCAATTTATGAGTCGAAACGGTGTTTTCTCGCGCTGGAGAAAAAATGTATGGCTTGGCCTTATCTCCGCGAGAGCTATAACGGTCTCGTAAGGAATTACCACAGTAGGGGTTATTTTTTGTTGGTTCCTAACCCTAAGATCCATTATGTTATGCCACATCACGCTATAGTCAGGCATGACAAAACTACCACGGAGGTTCGTGTAGTATTAGACGAGTCTATAAAGACTTCATTGGTATTGTCGTTCAATGACTTAATATGGTCCGGTCATAACTTACGAAATTATCATTTTAAAGTAAATTTAAAATCAAATGTTTTAAAATATGTTTTTTCTTTTGTTTTGAAGAAAATATATAATAAAATTAGTGTTATTAAAAATAACTGCAAATACCAACATATTATGTATCGGTTTATACCGAACAATATTTTTTGTATTTACCAATTTAACAGTGATGCCTTTGGCATACGCTCTAGTCCGTTTCTTGCTATACGCTCAGTGCGGCAGCTGCCAGCGGACGAGGAGCTTCGCTTGCCCCTTGTGGCAGACGCCATTCTGCGTGACACCAACATGGACAATATATGTTCTTGTGTGACGTCAGAGGCGGAGGCTATAGGCCAATTGGCTTCCATATTTATGGATTTCGAGATTGTGAAGTGGTCTTCCAATTCGAGTGTGCTGTTATCACACAAAGTGTGCCACCGTCATACTCAGCTGATGAGTGTCGGTGATCACCGTTATTTAGAAATATTGGGTCTACCATGGTCGTTCATGACCGACCTAATTTCGTATAAAATAAGTTTTAATTTAAATGAGTGTTCCAAGCGACTAATATTGTCCACAATTGCCCAGTTATGTTTATTAGGGTTTGCAGCCCCGGTCAATGTTTTCACCAATCTTATTATCCGTGAGCTCTGGATATTGAAGCTAGACTGGGATGAAAGTCTTACTCCATATGTTGTTAGCCTGAGGCAAACATTCCAATCAGAGTTGTCGGTATTATCTAATTTGCAGATGTCCCGACACTTTGGAGTTTTTCAAACTTCTGTGACGTCATTGACGTTTGCAGATGCTTCCGAGAAGGCATATGGTGCAGTAGTGTATTCGCACGTTCTTTGTGATACAGGACCCCGGAGCGTCGAGTTGGTGTGCGCTAAGCCCAAGACAGCCCTTGTTACAATTCCGCGGTTAGTAATGTGTGCGGTGGTCCTTATATCCAATCTTGTTTGTGACGTGCGTGCATTCTCGGACTCCATAGTAGCACTCTGCTGGATTCATTCTTCATCACAAAAATGGCAACATTTTAATTATAGTAACAGGGTGGCCAAAGGTCATGAAGATTTACCTGCTTCCTGTTATGGTTATATATCTGGCAATATTAGTCCTATTGACTTATTGTCTAGAGAAATTACCCCAGCTCCACTTCTGGAGCATGAATTGTGGCTGCGTGATCCGTCTTGGGCGTACTCCTCCATAGCTTGTGATTCATTCGATCCTCAGCTGTCAGCAAACGTTCCCGATGTTGAATTGATGTCCATATCTGTTGCGTCGGTCGCTGAGACAAATATTCATTATGAATTGTCTCGCCGTATGTTTTATTGGAACAAATTATTATCCGTCTTCGTCTACCTTTACCGTTTTATACGTAAGTTAAATCGTGGGGCTACAGGATCGGAATTAGAATTTGCCGAACATAAAATAATTAAAATAAATCAAATTATGAATATTTCGGATAACATTGATTGTCGTACAGTTACTTCGTGTAGTGCGTCCTTATTGAAGGCTCGCTCGACATCGAAGTACATTACAAGATCACAAGGGCACATATACGCGTATGGTGGTGCGGTTATGTCCTCTCCCCTCTCAATAGAGAGTTAGAGGGAGATAGATATAAATGTTTATGTTAATTATAATTAATTTATTTTTCTTTCTTTATTTTCCATAAGATTTTTATTGTTTTTTTTTATTATTAATTTGCATAATTTCTCGATAAGATTTATAGTTATGTTTTATATTGTTTAGTTTTGAAGAACTTAACCCTTCAAGCCCGGGGGGATGTTTACGCCAATATTTAACTTATATTTGTAATAGTTGAATCGGTTAATAATGAGCAATACAAAATTCCCTCCATTTCCAATAACCAAGTATGCCACCACAAGATGGCGCCACTTACTTCAAATTTGCAACATTTGAATATTTATTAATTATATTCGCAAACGAGAAGTACCCACTTGTGGACTTGCAGAAAATAGGTTTCTTTGTAAGCTTCATTGCTTGCAACGTCAGTCGCACGTCGCGCCCCGACCCAGCGAGAAGTCTATGATCTACCGTGATCCCGCTCTTCTGGAAGACGCGCCGTTGTGTTCTCCGCGGACGGCTGTGCTAAATAAATAACTATAATAATCGTGAAGTGATTGAGTTTGGCGAATATCCTGGCCAGGATAGGTGATAGTGAAGCTGTGAAAAGGTACGTGGCATACTTTCCTTATATAAGTGACCCGTCCTACTCTGTTTCCGATATCGTACCTCTGTGTCCGGATTGCTCGTTACCGGCCGTTTTGCTATTATAAAAATTCAAATACAGTCCACTTATAGAAGGCCTTTGTTCGCGTTTGGTCCGTGCTTTTGGCATAAGCATAGTTAGCTGGAAGGTTCTGGATCAGGCGCGAACAGGCTTATAACACAATGATTTTTAAGTGGGCTACTGTCTAAACTACCTACGGGTCGATTGTGTTAAAGAATAAAATAAATAAGATTTTTGAATTCTACCCGGGAATCGGACCCGAAGATTTTGACAATAGGATTCGATTTCCGCAGACATTACTTCCCTAAATATGACCCTTATAAGCGACACTATCAGTTATAATAAATAAATGGTTTTATTTATAAAAAAAAAGGATAGATAGTTGCTCTTGTTAGCGTAGCTACCTATTTTATTAAATAAAAAGTGGATATCATTCGGTTAACAGATCGGTAAAGCTAAAATTATTATATTCTAAGCTAAAAAGTAAAAAAAATGCCCTAGCTTAGGTAACGGGTAGGCAAAGAAATTATGTCATACAGCCTAAGTTATACAGCCTCCATGTTTTCTTTGTGTCCTCTAATCCCGATGGATGATGAATGAGTTGATAGGGAAGGCAAAGGGTCTAGCCCATACAGCCAAGTCTCAAATATTTTTCTTTCTTATGAGTTAATGAGGTTTTCAGATGTTGCTTCTTTTGATGCTTTTCTTAGAGTAACTCGCCGCATTATAGCCCAAACACGTCAGGTAAAATATGGGAGTTCACAGAGCGGGAAAAACGCAAAAAATTAACTGCAACTTGTGTCCCATATGTAAAGTGAAATTTATTGTTTTCCATAATTATTCACATTGTAGCACATTATTAAACAAAACAACACCACTTTTGACCATGAATATCCACAGTAAATAAATTTACAAAACAAAAACTTCCATTTGACATGTCCGTGCATTTTGCGAAGGACTCTTAATTTAACCCCATGTTTTCTTTCTCATAATGTGACGGCATAGAAATTAATTTATACAGCCTTCGATATTTATTCTTAAAGCAAATAAATTATGTTTTATAGTCTTCGAGATATTATATAAATAGGAAGGCAAAGAACTTCAGTGTTTTTTTCTCTTATAATGGCAAGGCAAAGAAATTAGTTGAGTATGTATTTTTCATCTCATAATGGAAAGGCAAAGAAATTAAGTCATGCTTACAGAGCCTATTCATAAGATTATTCTATAGTTCCTTTACGTTGTATTTACTACGAGCCGCTCAACACGATGGCACCGTCAGAAGACGGCGTTCACTCACCTCTGGCCGTTCATCTTCATTTTTTCTTCTTTTTCTTATTATGGTTAGTACTTTGACGAATCGTCAGCGGTGTTTTTTTCTTAAAATTACTTTCATAGACCTCGTTAAAAGGACATGCCTGTTCTAGTTTGCTTTTAGATAAACACAACTAGGCATTCTAACTTTACCACGATTTGTTCTTAAAAATCATAAAAAAGTAGAGGTTGATAATTTGTAATTGGTTATATATTTTATGAAGTATTTGCACTACACTGTTTATTTGTGTAACTTATTTAAAGTTAGTATTTAAATGCAGATTTTTTGTATCGGCTCCAGTGTGGCTCAACCCAGGCTGAAGTTCCAGACTTTACTCTTCCAGTCTCCTTGCCTCCCTGGAGGAATTGTGATGACAGAGTCCAGGTCACGCACAGACTAGATGCCGAGAATTCCTGGCCATCAGTATAAAACGACCTTAAAGTCAAGGAAGCCACTAAGAAGTACCTAGTTATGTACCTGTCCTAAAATCCCAGTTCATTTTAAAATACCAGTCTTTCTATAATTGTCTATGATTATAGCATAAATTGGTCCAGTAAGAGGAAAATAGGCCTTTTACAAATAAAAAACGTATATAAAAACTTTATTATTCTTGGAAATATGACATCGAATCATCTTTCAATCATGAAAAAAGTAAAAACAAAATCGAGGCAGTACATATCCGGCTCGAAGAACCATTAATGTTTGTGAACTACGCGTTTCGAGGCTTCTTTCTTCAGAAGAATATCTGATTTATTAGACATACCGAAACATAAATAACCCACGACCTTGATACAAGAAAGTTTTAAGCAGCCTCCGGAAAGTTTACAATCTAAAAACATTTGTAAATAATATTTATAAAATAAACGTAGAATAAAAGAACAACACTATTGTTTTTGGCTTAACTCACGGTGATTACTATTACTTACAGTTTTACGGTTGTATCTTTAATGAGGAAGTTCGACAAAGCAACAGCCATTTTCCGTACCGGGTTCGATTCTCGGGACCCTTTTTTATATATATTTTTTGTTGTATTTCTCGTGTCTGGTGTGCAAGAAATATTGACGAGCTTGCCAGTTGTCATGATAGGCCTATAGAAAAGTTAGCTAAATGTGAATCCGCTTCTCTAAAAAGCGTGGCTTCTAACCACCCCGAATGGGATACGCCGATGATGATGATTTACATTGTAGCACATTAATTAAAGCCAACACCACTTTTAACTAACAATATCCACAGGAAAGTACAAAAAACAAAAAACTTGCACTTGAGATGTTAGTTAAAAATTTTTTTTTTTCAAACATTTATTAGGGCACTAGATTTAAGTCCTTCAACCATAGTAAATGCTATTATTAAGTTTTTGCATGTGACAACCATGGGCTGTGATTGGCAGGAAATGATGTTGGCAATGGGCGCCGGCAAAAACCAGCTGGTGTTGTTTTCTACGCAGATTGCTTTGCATCCGGCGCTGATCCGGCCTCCACATGATATATAGCTTCTAAGACACCTTAACACCATTCCAACACTTGCAAGGAACAAATGTGTACATAGGTATTTTGAGTTTCATTTATATCCATTGATTAAATAAAAAAATAGTAAATAATTATATTGCTGCATAGCATTTTTTATCAACTTATGCAATTATAATTATTTATTTATTTTATTTATGCAGTTTTTTTTTTTACGCAGCTAAAAAGCACGCTGTCTCACCTAGCATTATGTCTAAAAGAGATAGAATCAGTTATGAGCAGTTATCAGCTAGTCTACACGGATACGTCTAGTCGCACGCACACAAACACCGTGCCGAAGTCTGCCGAACTGAAACGACGACGTAAGACGATGCACGGCTTTTAACGCCGCGGCCGCACCGCTGTGCCGGTCGGAGTGGGGGGTGTTAGGTTTATTTTCGTTACAGAATTTCTTGATTTGGTCGCCGCGCTCAAACCCTGCGATAAAAGCTATGCAATAGCTTAATAAATTTACATATAGGTCCTATAGCGGTGTGGTGGTTCGGTTGTTACAATACCTCCCTTAAAATGTTAAAAAGGTCGGTTCAACCCCCGGAATGTACCAATGAGAAATACACTTTTCTTACGTACATTTGTCATAGATTTACAACACCACTGTTCCCGAGCCTCAGAGAGCTCATTAAGTCGTCGGTCCCGGTTACACAAATACCAAATTGTGAAAAAAAATACATCATATCCTCGCCAACTCGTCTTGCCAGCGTGGCGAGTGTAAGCCAAATTCTCCAGATATAAATATGTTTTGGAAGGCCAATCTCCAGCAGTGGAGGTGTCTAGGACGTTGTGTTCTAGGGGCTGTAATGAATGAAAGAATATATATGTCACACTTACCAAAACTCACCTTACCGAGCTCCTTAAAAAAAATATGCTGGTCAAACACAAAATCTGGCTGGATAGAAAACATCGCTGGATTGCAATCCCTACGAGTAATGGATGCATATAATTAAGTACCTACATAGGAAGCGTTGGCTTAGAGAGAAACCAGGGTGGATGTGAAACTAGATTGCGATCTGCAAACTAGATAAATTATTACTTATTTCAAGAGAAGTACTTATTCAATGACTTAGACGTACAGTCAGCATTTATTTATCTCTTAAAACTTTATTGCACAATATATACAAGGGAGGGGCGGACTTAATGTCGCTAGACATTCTCTGACAGCCAACCTTAGGGACACTGTAGAGCATTAAAACGTAAGGTAGGTGCAATTAGAGAAATATGATTACGTAATATATATGCAATATTATCTAAATACTATAAATATAAATACCATAATAAACTAAATACTAATAATACATACACATAACGTTTTATTAATACATTAGGTACATACATTACATAACATTAATACATACACTACATATAATATAAATAAACTAAATGAGTTGTTATGAGCTATTTAAATAATATGAATATACCATTTTTTTGAAAATGCTTCGGTTGGATGCTTGTCGTATATTTACCGGCAGCTTGCTCCACAGGTTTGCGGCAACAACAGCAAAAGAATCGTTCATGAACCCAGAGTGGTGCGATGGAATAGACAGAACAGAGTTGTGTGAGGAGCGAAGAGACTTATCGTGAAATGAGAAAAATAGGCAAATTTGTCCTTGAGGTATTTCGGTGTCGCAGGCTCTTATCCGACAGAATAATTAAAAAAATATTTTAAAACCGATATATACATATATGTATAATGGTCTTAACACTAAAATCTTATTTATTAACACTTGCTTGGGCGAATTTAACCATTATTTATCTAAGCTGAAATAGTATTTGAAAAATTAATATAATAAAAAAAAAACTTGAAAAACGAAAATACTAGGGAGTACTTCACGCCCTTTTGCGCGGACATGTCAATGGCTTAACGTGCTGTCCGAGGTACGGGAGCGGTGATGTTGTAAATTTATGACAAATGTACGTAGAAAAAGAGTATTTCTCATTGGTTTTGAACGCTGTTAAATAGAGATACTAAATATTAAATAATATGTACTACATAACCCTACATCTCGCGAACCCGTTTACACGAGAAACACTCGTAAATCTGTAGAAATACTTTACGCGCTGTACACTAATGACATCCAAACCCTCTCTGAAGTCCTGGAGAAGGACGGGGAGGACAGGGAGGAGGATGTCATGCTCGCACTGTTTGCGGACGACAATGCCTGCTTCTCCAAGCCAATATGAAGATGCTGACACAATGCAGAACCTCCTGGATCTGCTCGCTGCGTGGTTGGACAAGTGGCGTATGTCCATCAATGTCGGCAAAACTGCCGCATTGATGACATCTAGAACCCGACTGACTCCACCACTGCAGCTTCAGGGACAGAATATCAAGTGGACTCCGACCGAAAAATACCTGGGCTATATCATTAACAGGACGTTAACAATGGGTGAAATGGCCTGCCACGCCGTCAATCAGGCGAAGGTGGCCCGAGCCATGTTTATTTATTATTATTAATTTTGGTAAACCAACAGTTGACTATTGTATATAGATATTAAACAGTAAATTCCCTTAGAACTATTAAAGGTTTTCACATATAATAAAGTAATATATGTTACGTCCTGTTATGAATTCCAGCTTGCCGTTTGTCGAGGTTGAAGGTCCGGATCTACAAGATGTTCATACGTTCCCGTCTTACTTACGCTGCGCCAGCCTGGCATCACCTTCTGGCGAAGACCAATAAGGACAAGATCCAAAGTCACAGAACATATCGCTCAGAGTGGACTCCCGAGCGCCGTGGTTCAAGCGTAATTCCGTCATAGCTCGAGATCTGGAAATGATGCCTACTATTGAGGAGTTTGTGAAAGTGCATGAATTACCAGCGGGTGCCTACCTGCTGAGATCCTGCCGGGAAAACGGGGGAATATCCTCATCCCCAACCCATTAGCCATCCGGGCCTGGACGACCCCACTAACTGACTAATTGACAGGGACAGCTGAAGATCTCAGAGCTTTTTCTACGCCGTTGGTAATCTCGTGTGATGGCTAATTACGCAGCCTTTGTTACAAGGACCGCTGCACAGCCTTCTGAAAGAAAAACCCAGTATTATTTTAGAAATATTGTTTATTTAGATTATTTTATTGTGTCTATTATAGGGGCTATTATTCAAAGAATTGCAATTTAACTATAATTATAAGAAACACGAAGGGTGGACCACCGTGCGGGTGCGGTCGATACTGCTATCAACATCAGACGCTGTCCTGCAGCCATAGTCTGATATTTCAACGCAGAATGCAGCGGGGTGGGGTGGAGTACACTATCGTCCGAAAACGTATCGTTTAAGATCGTCAAAAATGTCAAAACCTTGTGCATTCCGCCTAGCTTTTGACATTTCTGACAGACGTAATCGATCTTAAACGATACGTTTTAATACGATTGTGGACTCCACCTCACTCCGCAGGTCGCCATATTGTCAGTAAGCATAATAATCAATTTAAAAGTGCACATCGATCACGACCAATGACGACTGTGATACTCGAACACCAAGGCCGCGTTCGTTTTAAGAAATGTTAGCATGAAAATACGACTTTTTTAGCACAAGTCGTTCGTTTAATGAAAATTCTAACATTTGATGCTAATTTCGTATGTCAGTACCGTGTTGAAAGGACAGACTTTTTGTCATTTAACAAACAAATGGTTTGTTTACATTGTTGTATACTTTATAGTTGATATTATATTTGTTTAAAATGTATTTTAAACGATTTTATGTAATAAATTCAAAGACCATAATACATTGTCAATTGATTTGTTATTATTTGTTGACAGCCTCCGTGGTCTAGTGGTAACAAACGTTGCCGTGAACTCGGGAGGTCGTGGGTTCGATTCCCACCGGGGGCAAGTTGTACATTGTATAATTTGTCTCGGTCTGGGTGTTTATATGTATAATATGTATATATTTACAAAAAAAAAGTATAATATGTAGTTTATCAACCATCTAGTTTCCGTAACACAAGCCTTGTAGCTTACCACGGAAACTAGATGGCGCTGTGTGACCTGTCTGGAAAATATTTATTTATTTAGTTGTCATAGTTGTCAAAATGTAGAATCACCGCTCGTTTTTTTTTAAAGAAATGTTAGCATTGTTAAAAAAAGTGGTATTTCTTAACAAAAACGACGTTTCACGCTGGTTTATGAAGTTGCTACGAAATGTTGGAAATATCATCTATCGTGATAAAAAGTTAGTGATACACCCCATTGTAGTTATGCTAGGGTAAAATTAATAAAATTAATTACAGATTATGAAATCATAATATATTAACTATGATATAAAAAAGAAATCATTATGACACGAGAACATTTTATTGGGTCCATTTCTCTAAGAAAAATGGGTATTCTCATTTTATACTCTCTTCAAATGGAGTTTTAAATGGCCCCAATGCATAATATTTGGACGATGACGCAGCGTGCGTGTCACTTAAGTCTAATGGGATAGCACATTTTCTAAGAAACAATTGCCCGTACGGTGAGTGATATCGTGAGAAAATATCTCTTGCTGCTGGTAGTTACCTATGGTAGGTACTAAACTATAAAACATGTTCTTAAACCCTTCTATTAGCCACGAACATTTCGCCGTGTTAGAAAAAAACTAAGCCATTTTTGCACAAAAATATTATGCATATTTAATTACTTTTGAATTTGCGTTTTTGGCTAAAACTGTTCGTTTAATTGCCTTTAAGACACACTATCTTCATAATATTTTATATTTTTTTTTATTTTTTTTACTTTATTACTTATATTACGGTAATATTTTTGTTATTTTCGTTACTTTTTCTTTATTTCTAAAAGGAACTGTATGTTTATTTTATATATATTTTTTAAAATTGTTTCAGCTTTGGTTTTTCGAATAATATTTAGTTTTTGTATACTTATTGAAAATTTTATAATTTTGTTATTTTTTATAGGCAATAAAGGCTACTGTGGTAATGTGGTGGTCGCCTATAATAGGTGCAACATCTAACTTCTGATTTAGTGTTAAGTACAAATAAGTGTGTGATGTTAGCACTGTTGGCTACCCTATTATAAATAAATAAATAACTAAATAAATAAAACAATAAATAAATAACTAAGCGTCACAGTGCTTAGTCGATTTTATCACTGAAAAAAGCAGAAGTTTTTTTAAATGACTCGTGTAAGTGAATTTACTAAAAAAAAATTTTAGTTTAATTTTTGCTCTAACCTGGCGATTTGTTTTTTAGAAAAAGGGGATATATATACGTTAGGTGGCACTTGACACAATCCATTGGCAATTCCTAATTCCTCCCAAATCATTTTTGTATTTTTTATGGTGAGTTACCAAACTCCAGAAATATCACAAATAAATTAAATATTAATTAAATGTACTTATTTATATTAATAAATATTTTTGTGTCCCGACCAGGAATCGAACTCGGTACCTCCGAGTCTAAATCCACGAACTTAATCGCTAGACCACGGAGGCAGTCATTTTATTTAAAGGGATTCCATTATATAACGTTTGCGTTACTTCCGTAACAGTGTTCTTGGCACACTGTAACATGATCAAGTCATGGGTGAATATTTTTATATATAGTTATATTTTTAATTTAGTTCATATATTTTTATTAGCTTAATTTTTATTATTATTTAAATCATTGTATTTATTACTTATACAGTAACAAAATATGGCTGCAGGAATCAAACCCCGGTATCACGGAGGCATATCAAAAGAATAGTACGTACACGGATGCTATTCTCAAAGTTTTTTGTAATTAAAGGGATATTAGTTTCGGGTGTGTTATAAATTCGATCGGCCAAGGAAGCGACCGACTGATGCCATGACTTGACGGATTCCTACTATACCCCAAGAACCTGTGAACCAGAGAGGCGTAGTGATGTGCTTTTAATGTTGATATCGATGATGTTTTTCTAAAAAGTATTATCAGCCTGCGACACCGAAATACTTCAAGGATAAATTTGCCTATCTCTCTTCGCTTCACGACAAATCACTTCGTTCTTCTCACAACTCACTTCTTTCTGTTCCCTTGCATCATTCTGGATTTGTTTCTAATTCTTTTACAGTTGTTGCCACAAATTTATGGAACAATCTCCCTGTAACCATAAGGCAAGCATCTACCAGATCTTCGTTCAAAAAACTCGTCTATCTACACTTTCTAAATAGCTCCCAACAATGTTAATAAGTGTATATATGTATATTTTTGTGTATGTATTAGTATTTAGTATATTGATATTACAGTATATGTTAAAGTATATTATGTAAGTATATATAATTATGTTGAATTTATCCTACTATAAATATTTATTTCATTGCACCTATAAATGTTCTAATTTGTCCCTAAAGGTTTGGCTGTCAGAAAATGTCTACGGGCATTAAGTCCGCCTTTGTACTTTGTGACAAACAATATACTTACTATATAAAATAAAGGGTTTTTTCGATTTAAATTGTAATCTTGTTAGAACAAAAATACCTATAAATGCATATATAACTGTGAATACAATTTAGCTCAAATCCCCATACAAGATGAATGATGTTCTTTACTATAGGCACAAGTGGCAAGCTCGTCAATGACTCTAGCGTACCAAAAGCGAGAAATATGACAAATAATTAAATAAATTATTGTGCCACGACCAGGAATCCAACCCGGTAACCCGGTATCTCTGCGTCTGTGGTTTTTTAAGCTTTGCACCCCTCTTTTATCCACTTTTTTGCTTAGAATTTTTAAAAGATTTTTCAATGTTATGTGTAATTTTGAGTATAGAAGTCTAGGTATATATCTCTAAAGTGTCCGTAATTTTATTTCCTAGAAAGCTGATTGACTACATGTTGCAAAGAAACACTTAGATTTGCAAAATCTTTGAATATGTTGTAGTGTGCGAGCGAGAAGGGTGCATACCTCTTAACGATAATAACGTGCGTAGTCTGAGTGTGTCTACACTTTGCGTTTTCTATCAAACTTAACATGACAACTTTTATTTGTGTTGAAATTAAGCTTAACTATTTTATTTTATATAAGTTTCCAAAGAATTCGATTATCTACTTTCATTAGCCAGACTCCAGCTTATGTGTAGTTCTGATATAGGAATAAGCTTTATTACTATATTTATTACTGCAAGAGCAACAAACATAGGATTATATTTATCGATAACCCCAAGAAAGAGCATCACTATACAATAAATACATAGACCAAGGATTTAAAACCGGTCCTATCCTCAGAGCGGCCTACCGCAACCACGTGCAACATAATCACATGTAACCATCATTCATCTTTGCTTTATTTCAAACTAAGACAGAGATTGTAAACGTCTTTGTAGCATCAGAATTGTTGGAAAAGGAAGAAAATATAGCACAACTAGAGAATACAATCCCGAGCGTGTTTTTCAAGATGGCTATGCCGGGATTAGACTGATGAACACAAATCACAAGACACCATGCAATCTCATGCAAGAAATATCAAAGCGTACAATATTTGACTTCCAAGCCTGCTTCATAGTTTATTGCCAACATAAGCAACAGCTGAATCTGCTGGCTCAGGTTCTACGCTGGTTCTACCTGTCTGGCAATCCCGGCAACCCCGGGATTAGCCAAGTACAATCCCGGGATTTTCGGGGCCCGAATACGGCCGGGATCTAGGAAAATTATATTCTTATATGCTATGAAACCCGAGTCCGTGTTTTTTTTTTGTTCTCTTCTCCCGATGAGGTGATAGGGAAGGCATAGGGTCTAGCCCATACAGCCAAGTCGCCTTTTTGCTTGGACATGTCAAGTGCAATTTTTTGTTTTGTAAATTAATTTACTGTGGATATTATTGGTCAAAATTGGTGTTGTTTTGTTTAATAATGTGCTACAATGTGAATAATTATGGAAAACGATAAATTGGACTTTAAATATGGGGCACAAGTTGCAGTTTATTTTTTGCGGTTTTCCCACGCTGTCAACTCCCATATTTTATCCGACGTGTTTGGGCTATGGTGCCGCGAGTGACTCCAAGAAAAGCATCAAATACTGCAGCATCTGAAATTTGATGATGACCTCATTAACTCACGGTTTATTTATCTTTATTTGTGTAAAGTTTTTATTTTGGTCTTTTAAAATCACTTGCTGTGTTTTTCACTTCCTACTTAAATATTAATTATAGATTTGTTTATTAATATACAAACAGTATAAACGAATAACGAATTACAACATTAAAAATTTAAAAGAAAACCTAATATTAAATAAACTTGAAAATGGCGCCCAACATAATGACAAAAAACTGACAGCGCTCAGAGCGATCTACCTCGATATCGTGATCAGTCTAAGCGCGAGGAATAATGTCATTTGTGACGTCACATAGCTTTGGCAAAACAGTTTATACACGTCTCGGAACATCTTTAAGCGTGCTTAGGTTACTATTTTAGTACGAACGAGGGGAAAGCGTTTGGAAAAGCTACTAGAACGCCTTTCAAATCAAAATGCAGTAAAAAGAGCGCTTACAGAGCCAAAATGAACAAGGAGTCCGAAAAAATCATGTATCAAAGTACCAACAAAAATGTGCTCTAACCCCGTGGTACCTCAACATTTATTTCTATGGCAATTGACTTATGTTAGATCGGGCATTTAATATAAGTTATTAGTCAAGTTAGCAACTGAGGTGCAATAGGATACTAGACATTTTTCCAAAATGTTTTTTAAATTGTTTATATTTACTTACGGATACCAGGATAAATACTTTAGGAATAAATCGCCTTAAAATCTATTTATAATATTGTGTTTGAATTTTCGCTCGGATACGCAGCAGTTGCAAATGGCTGCCGGATGACGTCACGTAGGATACGTGATATTCGTCTCGGTGTTTTGTTTACTTTAAATTGCTTTGAAAGTCGTTTAACTAGAGTTTTTATTCGATTTAAGCAAAATTGAGTAAAAAAAGCGTGGTTTGCTTTACTTTGGTTTGGCTCAGAGTAAAAAACTAAGGAATTTAATTAAAAAAAAAAAATACATAATACTAAATTATTATTAAATAAAATTAAAAACTAAAATTGTTGCTGAGGACACTTAAACCCTTTAAACAAAATATTCTCTACTCAAAGGGTCACGCCAGTCTCCTCCTATCGCTTCGACTAGAAATGGGACGAAGTATTTATGATGATCAATCATGTTGCAATTTATTTGTCGCGGTTTACCCGCAAGGTAAACTCTCATATACATGTCGTGATTTATGTGTTATTATGTATGAACAAATATCATGAATAAATATCATTTTAAGGACTTTAAGATATATTCAGTACAATATCCTTGTAATATTAAAAAAAAAACAGGCGTCGAATATCATCGTACTAAAGGCCAGTCACATATTAAGTCAATGTTTTTGTCGTTGAAGCTTTGCCGCTGACAAAAGGACCACATAAATCAGTTTTTTTATGAGGCAAAGGTTAATTCTGTTGCTTTGTATGACAGTTGTGTGACGCGGCTTCAAATTATGGTTTACTTTGTAGAATAATAAAAGGTATAAAGGATAAATAAACGTTTGTCCATCATTTATAACATAGAAGTCTGTAGACCGTAGACCATAGAACTAATTTCGAAGCACCTTTAAAATAACAAATCGCTAAAGTGTAGGTAGAGAAAAAACAAAAAGATGATTAAACTGTAAGAAATACTGAATATAATGGGCTTGTGTATTTCCCAAACGAACTAGTTCCACAGAGCGCTCCCACAGAGAAACTATCGGAACTATAATTCCAACTTTGCCAGATCACCCGCTCCATAGTTCGTTTCATCCTATATACGATGTGTTTGACTTGTTGCTTTAAGTGCTTTTTTCACTTTATTTCATAGACTTTAAGCAAAATTCGGTTAAAAAAGCAAGCCTTGCTTTGCTTTCGAACACAGCACTAGACCGACTTGTAATAGCGAGAGAGCGGAAGCGGCGTGCAGAAGCGGCGTACGGGAGCGGTGAGTGGAGCTTGGCACGTTACACTATCGCTCACTCAACAGTACTCGGAGCATCTATCGTTCGTTTAGTTGGGTTGTTAAAAATCAAAACGCACATTCATAATAGTTTTTATAATTTTAACTGGTCTTTACGTGATTTACCTTAGAGACATATTTCTCCCGACGACGTTTCAGACAAGTTGTATTGGCTGACTGGAGCTGCGCGGTGTAGCCTTCGTACATAATGGGCGGTAAATGTAAACCTACCCACTTATCACTTTAAAAGTTTTTATAAATCGTGACACACGGCACTCATAATACCCTTGGTGGCACCAGGCGATTTATCCCGGGGTCGAAACCGATTAATTACTGGATTCCACGTTGAAGATAGCTTATATATAGGCCTAGATAGCCTCCCTCTCGATTGTTTTTTTTTTTTATTTCTTTAGTTCCATCGCTTCACTTACTATTCTAGGGCAATAGTGTCGATTGGTGGAGAGTGTCTTCGGGTCATGCAGCTCAATCCAATAGTAAAACATTTTTTTATTTGCTCTGATTAAACCATTAGAGCTATGGGTTTTGGACTAAAATATGCTGCTGCATACGTGCCTTTAACTACAGAACCCTTGAACTGAGCGCTACTTTTCTCTAGATCGAGACGAGCTCGAAGCTCAGGAACTAAAAGAAAGACCTAGTTCACAAATGAGCGGCGAACTAAACTAGGAACTACTATGCGCAACTCTATAACATAAATTATGATATTTCATATGGAGTTTTGGTATGTTCGTAAAACGTTTATGCAAATAGATCTGTTACAACAGAATAGTGACTAACTCGTCCTAAACGTGTGTTTATTTAGCACTTCTCTCTCTGCGTGTTAATATTTTATTTGCTTAATCAATATTGAAATATCGATCGAATGAAATCGCTACTAGGATACATGGGTTAGACTACACTTCAGTACACACACACTTGAAACATTTTTAAAGATATTGGATTGTGCGAGCGAGAGGGAAAAGCGTTAATACACATAAGCACTCTTTGTCGATCCCATCCTCTTATCGTGTACCTACCGACTATACTTTTTATGTAGGTTATTTTCACATCGTTTAGTCCGTGTGAAAGCATAATGATGTGGGTGCTATCCTAATAACACAAATACAAAATTACTGATAGCAATAACGGAGTTTTAATGTTTTTGGAGGGTTAATTGAGATGCACGCGTCACCCGCAGCGCGTCACGTGACCACGCGCCATCATGCGGGCAGAGAAAACTAAATCACAATCCCAATTAAATTACTCTTGATTTAGTTTTTTTTTATTGAAATTTTGTACTACTTGTGCTGTGTACAATGATAAATGAGAGAAACTTCAACATGGTTTTCAAATATCTCTTTGATGATATCCCATCAACATAGTTTGTCGACTTTAATTTCCACAATATGGCGTCTGGTTGTCGCCTTACATTTTGATTGACAATCCAATTTTGTGTTGACAATAAAGTTGTCACCCAACTGCGCGACGCAAAGAACTTATGTGTTAATCAGCCTATGTATGTATGTATTTCGAGAAGGAGCCTATCTAAGAAATATAAATTAAAAGAAGAAATAAGTTATATACAATATAGGTTTATTTACAGAAAATTCAGTGATGAGCGAAGTGGAGATGTAAGTTCGGAGAGCACGGAGGATAGTCTTCGGGTCGTTAATGAAGGTCGACGGCGTTCCGGAGGCGAAGTCGGTGATGAGTTTTAGGGTTGCCGACTTCGTAGATTCACGGGTTGAGGGTTGTAGGAGCGTAGAGGTGAGGCAACGTTGGCTAAGAGTAGCTACACGTAGGGATGAGGCAGCGTTGATGGAGCGTACGTCTTCAAAAGAGCGATGTATTGTGAAGAATTCTTCGGTGATGTGAAGAGTTGTTCAAGAGTCGGTGAAGCAATAGTGGTCTTCGGAGTCCGAAACTTGAACGGTGCACAGTGTAGAGATGAATTCTTCAATCAAAAGAGTTCGTTAAACGTTCCGAACTTTAGATGTAGAGAGAGCTTCTTTTGAGTCCAAAATTGAAGATAGCCTTTCTTGAGTCCCGGGGCAGTGGCCTGACCTCGTGGGGTTCAAGCGCTAAAACATTTTTAAAAAACATCACACCTCATCTAATTGTCTGCTCTGATGACAAGAGGGCTGGTTCTTTCCTCGCCCAGAGAATCAGCATAGCGATTCAGCGAGGAAATGCGGCAAGCGTTCTTACCACTTTGCCGCGCAGATACTTTGTAAGTAGGATTTTTTTTTATTTTGATTTTTTTTTTTTTTAGTTCTTTTCTCCCGATGGATGATGAATGAGATGAAGGGTCAAAGGGTCTAGCCCATACAGCCAAGTCTGACGTAATATATCTTCCTTTTTAATGAGTTAATGAGGTCATCATCAAATTCCAGATGCTGCAGAATTTGATGCTTTTCTTGGAGTCACTCGCGGCACCATAGCTCAAACACGTCGGGTAAAATATGGGAGTTGACAGCGCG
Source organism: Tinea semifulvella (assembly GCA_910589645.1). Taxonomy (NCBI): domain Eukaryota; kingdom Metazoa; phylum Arthropoda; class Insecta; order Lepidoptera; family Tineidae; genus Tinea; species Tinea semifulvella. Next base: position 8,176,218 of record OU342618.1, on the reverse strand, counting down.
AGAAAACCGCAAAAAATAAACTGCAACTTGTGCCCCATATTCAAAGTCCAATTTATCGTTTTCCATAACTATTCACATTGTAGAACATTATTAAACAAAACAACACCACTTTTGACCAACAATATTCACAGTAAAATAATTTACAAAACAAAAACTTGCACTTGACATTTTCACGCAAAATGGCGCGAAGGACTCTTTTTTTTTTTAAATATTATATACCTATTATATATAAGGGAAAAAAATGTTGGGAAGATTTAAACCTGTCTCGGTCTGACTATTAGAGTCACTATGTAATAAATATATAAAATTAATTCAATATTGTAGTTAAGCGGATAGTAAACTTTTTGGCGACTGAACCATTGAGCTTGTTTTTTTCCTTTTTAGTTTTTATTTATTTCTAGATCATTTTTACGCAGGCGGGTTTTTTTCTTTCATTCTTTCTATTAACGTTTATATTCAACAAAAATATGAATCAATGCCCGCTCTATTATATATTTGATCTCTTTGACCTAATAAATTTTGTTTTAGTCCATTTGATCGTTTTTATTCTTTACAGTTCACAAAGTCTTAAAATTTATTTTTAGGTATTAAAACCTCTAATTACCTTCGAGTCAGTAATTTGTTTGTGTCAAATTAAATTATACATTGCTAAAATTCGTAAGTACCATACGGAGTCATGGGGAAACCCGTGTATGTCACAAAAAAAAAACTTCGTGCACGTCTGATAAATGCGATATTTCGTTTATTAACTGTAATATACAGATAAACCATTCTAAACCGGCAACGCTTAGTTTAATTATTCAGGATATTATAGTAATACTTTCAGGTTCAGGATGTTAAAGTTTTTTTTTTTATTGTCTTTAAAGGACATTGTACAGAATACATCAGTCCTAAACACGTAATTTATTTGCATAATATATGTTCATAACCGAGTTGTGGATCATCAAATTCCAGATGCTGCAGAATTTGATGCTTTTCTTGGAGTCACTCGCGGCACCATAGCTCAAACACGTCGGGTAAAATATGGGAATTGACAGCGCGGGAAAACCGCAAAAAATAAACTTCAACTTGTGCCCCATATTTAAAGTCCAATTTATGGATTTCCATAATTATTCACATTGTAGCACATTATTAAACAAAAAAACACCACTTTTGACCAATAATATCCACAGTAAATAAATTTACAAAACAATAACTTGCACTTGACATCTCCGCGCAAAATGGCGCGAAAGACTCACTCAGGATGTTTTTTTGTATTTTATTTTATTTATTTAAGGACATGGTACAGAATACATAAGTCCTAAACAATTCACGATGTTTAAGCTTTTTATTGCCTATTTTTTTAAAGCTAATGAAGAGGTATAGATAATTAGTCCATACAGCCTATTTTTATTCCTTTAAGCCTCGATTGCATTAAGCGCGTTAACAATTTACCATCTAGCCCTAGCGAATTCATTATCAACTAGTAAACTCGCCCAGATATAGGTATTTTTAGCTTGATAGTTAACTGGAAAGAAGTTTTGTAAGCCACTATCGCACTTACGGCTGATTGTAAACTCGCTTGCTAGTAGTTTTTTTTTATAAAGCTTATGGAAAGTCATAGGTAATTAGTCCATACAGCCTAGTTATAAGTTTTAGCTGGAAAACATACCTCGAATCTACAATTCCAAATTCAAAAGAGTCCATCATGCCGTGCTATGTTGTATTTATTATAATAAGATGGCACGATCAATTGATCAATTTGAATGGAATGAAATTGCAGACCACAGCTCTATCGAATTGTTACTTGAGGCACCGGGCAGGTCGGCGAACTCCAATGCTCCTCCCAACACCTACATGTTAACCGGTCCAACAACACAAGCACACAGTCTGACAGAGGAGCTGCAGACAGTCTTTTGCAACGCTCATCCAACCCCAACCAGCGACATTCTTTAGATCGTCCGTCCTATGGCTGGGAGTAGTCCCACTCCGCGTCTTTCCGGTGGTCTCCACTCTAGACCCCGTTTGCTCCATCGTTTGTTGCGGCAAGATTACTGTTGAAATAAGGTTATTAGTAATCCTCAATTAACCGTCGTAAAAAAGATCGCGAGTGTCAGTCTGACAATCGGTTTTTGTTGATTCCTAAAAGTCAATAACTAAAGATGGATTTTTATTTTAACATAATTTTATTTACACTTTAACAAGTTAATTTGATGTCGAAAAGCCCTCATCTTCAATAATTACAAATGTAAAACAATAAAAAACTCATTACTATATTATTAAGGGCCAGCAAGAATAAATCATATAGATGATAACGTTATAAGCTGCAAGAGTATTTGCATACCTAAGTAATACGTTTAGAGAGGCTAATCCAAACAAAAAACGTTTCGCAACTTGAAGACAGCTCGCTAAAACATAATTGCTATATTCGCCTTGGCGCTGTAACAGCTTTTTTTGGCTGATTTTCTTAGGCAGGCGTTCAAATAGGGTTTTCGTTCACTTTAAGCACAATTCAGTAAAAGAAAAACGCACTTTTCTTTGCTTTCTACACAAATAATGGGAGACTATCGTGATATCATCTAGCCAAACTATTAAAACATGCAACGCCTTAGAATAATTTTAACATGTTTTTGACACTCAAGGAGTAAATTTGTTATTTGTTTTAGTCACAATTTCGGCGCGCGGTCGTAATTAGAGTAGGCGAGTGACTATGCCGCAGCATCAAAGCATTACTTAACCATCTATTTCGCGCTTTTTGTCGGTTCTAGTAATATCAGTTCACTGTCCCTGTGTTCGCAGTAGTACAGCTCGAAGCGAATGGATCCCTACTAGAACACCTGTCAAAATTCAGTAAAGAAGCGCGTTTTGTACAGCTAATCGAACACACTATGTATGTGCCGGTCATATGATAGAGGTCAAAGTTTTCACTTCGATTCATTCTTAAATCACGACCGATTGGTTGGGCTAAAATGTTACATTTACCACTCTATTTGAGCAAATAATAAGGAAGGGTGGTTTATAACTGCGGTTACGAAACGGGCAAACGGCAGAAGTTATGATCAGTGATCTTAAAATTCAAATTCAAAAGTATTTATTGTATAGATTGCTTATTCTAATTACAGTTGTATGTACATGTCATGATGATGCAATCTGCCCGTATCATGGGCATACAATATGCTTATGTCAATAGATATTTATTTACAATATTTATTTGTATATAGTTTATATTTAATATTGTTCTTGTCAATTTATTGGAATACAATGCTCGTGTCATAATTTGCATGCTAAAAATTCTTTTATTGAGTAAAACAGTTGTCAATAAGAATTTTCTTTAACTCAATAGTAAAACGTTTTATGGTAACTCTCGTATCTCTCTAGGAATTTTATTATATACTCTACTGCACATTATGTGGCAGTTTCTGCTGTAATATTCACTTACACATCTTGGGTAGATTAGAAAGAAAGATGTGAAATGAGTGAAAAGGCAAATATGTATGTATAATCGAATGCGAATTAACAAAATAGGACAAAAAGCCAAATTGTGAGAGAATGAATTAAGGCTAGAATAATCGTTTTAGAATTAAATAGTCTATGACAGAGCATTTACGATTACGATTAAGTCCGTGAATTTAGACTCGGAGGTACCGGGTTCGATTCACAATAATATTTATTAACGTAAATAAATACATTTAAATAATATTTAAATTTATTCGTGATATTTCTCGAGTTTTGTACGCTGGAGACATCGACGAGCTTGTCATGACTGGCCATTAGTAAAGTTGGCTAAATGTGAATCCGCTTCTTTAGAAGCGTAGTTTCTGACCACCCCGAAAGGGAAACGGTCGTGATGATACTTTATTTTACTTTAATTAAGAAATATATATATATATATCCGCAAGTGTCGTCCAATCTAGCTTACAGTATACAACATTTTTAAAGATCATTTTTTTTTTTACACTTTTATTAATTAATAGATTAATACCGCGTGTAATTGTTAATATTTTTTTAGGCTGTCATTGGTAGACCCTTAATTAAAAAAAAGTTTTTTTAAAGTAAAAATTATTGTCTGAAACATTTATTAATTGATCTTATTCCTAGCCGAAAGACAACAAAATTGGGCCACAGTTTATAGCAAAATAATATAACGATCATGGGAAAGGCCTTTTTTCCCACTACATTATTACTCCAGTTTCGGGGTTTTTGTCAAAATTTCCCGCGCTTCGTGACGGGCGAGCGACGGGAAACGTCAAATTACGGCTGCGTTCAAAAACGCGCGTCCGACCAGAACATGACGCATTATGAATGCTTTGGAGAGCCGGACCAGTAATTATTGTGGACAAGGTTTTTTGCGTCTGACAAATAGTATCGTGGAACAAATACAAAGCTTTCTGGCTGATGCATAGACGTATATTAAATATATACGTTCCAATAATACAATTTAGGCTGATATTTTTAGTTTTATAGTGGAAACCACATTCTGCTCCAAAAATCCGTTCAGCGCATCTGTCATACGATGTGAATGTGAAACGCTCGCGCTGTGAGTTTTTGATAACATCTAATATATTTTTTTTATTATTAGTAGTGCCATCAAAACGAATAGGCTACTTGACAATTAATCAAAACGTTATTTAATTTATTTATATTTATTTACGGTATATGACGGTATATCCACAAACCAGGGAAACCAGAACAATCTGTAACTGTAGACCGATTAGCCTGCTCCAAACTATTTGAGAGGGTTCTACAACAAAGAATGCTTGGAGAATAATTCTACCATACTAAATCACCAGTTCGGATTTAGGCAATATCATGCAACCATTGAGCAGGTTCACAGAGTCTGCCGGACAATTAGAACAACACTGATAAAAAAAAATTGTTCATCAGCTTTCCTGGACCTACAACAGGCATTTGATCGAGTTTGGCACAAAGGTATCTTATGCAAAATCAAACAATACTTACCACATCCTTTCTTTGTAGTATTGAAATCCTACCTATCAAACTGTTTATTTCAAGTGATTGCACTTCAGTATTCCATGACATACTAGCCGGAGTACCCCAGGGCTCAGTACTTGGACCAGTGTTGTACATATTATTAACCTCAGACCTCCCACAAAACCCAGGTGTAACCGTAGCGATTCCTGCCTGTGGAGTGTGGAGCAAGTGTCCAGTGGAGCCTCTAGAATATTACAAAACAGCCTAAACGATGTTCAGACATAGCTTAAAAAATGGAGAATTAGCGCTAGTGCTACTAAATCGGTGCATGCAACCTTCACGCTAAGAAATAAATATTTCCCCCCCGTATATCTGGGTAACAACTCACTCCCACGCAGAAACTCTGTCAAATACATGCACCTGGATCGCAGGCTGACTTGGAAAAAATATATAGATACAAAAAAAAAAACATTAGATACAAAGGACTTTACTGGTTGCTCGACAGAAACTCCAAACTATCTATTGACAACAAAATGTTGATATATTAGTATACATTAATAATTCAAATTCAACCTGCGATTCTAATATCATGCAAATACAAAAAGAACACAAAATAAAATACTAAAAAGCATTGCAAATACACCATGGTACATCAAAATGTCTGAGCTGCATGAATGCCTGGCTGTAAACACGATAAAGGATGAAATCAAATTATCTAACAACAGATACAGGACAAGGCTGGAGAATCATCCTAACCAGCTTGCTGTTGACCTCACCATACCTCAAAAGTCAGGTGTTTAAAAAGACGTAGAGTGCTAGACACAGACAGCCAGCGAGACTCAAGCTGCTGAGGAAATAAGGAGATATTCCCAATGGAGAATAACATCTAGATGTCATACTACTTAACTCATCTGCTTAAAGTTTATGACTAATTGCAAGATTAACGATAAAAATACTTAAAATCTATTTTTACTTTTAAAAGTAGATTTAAGGCAATTTAGACCCCAAAATCAATATTTAAAATGGATTGACTGCCTCCGTGGTCTAGCGGATAAGTCCGTGGATTTAGACTCGGAGGTACCGGTACCGGGTTCGACGGGTCGGGACACAAAAATATTAATAAATACATTTAATTAATATTTAATTTATTCGTGATATTTCTCGAGTTTGATACGCTGGAGACATCGACGAGCTTGCCACTTGTCATGATTGGCCTATAGTAAAGTTGGCTAAATGTGAATCCGTTTCTTTATAAGCGTGGTTTCTGACCACCCCGAAAGGGAAACGGTCGTGATGATACTTTACTTTTTTATTATTATTTAAAATGGAGCCGTATGGAGGACCGTTAATTGGCCTGTTCATAAAAGACACGTCTCTGGGCTAATGACACTCGACGAGAAGCGAGCTCTACTATTATCTATTTCTTTTGTGCGAGGGTCGCGCCGGACAACGACCTGCCTTTATTTTGTTACATTACTTTAACGTTAACATCGTTGACTTATGTAAATAACCACAGTCCATGAATGACGAACGGCGGTGAACGGAGGACCTTTGTGTAAGAATCTTCGTGCCTTCGTCTCGGAGCCCGGATTGTCCACCCGCACCAGTGTCATGCGGAGAACCAGTCGATCATCTCGGATTCCACGGGCGAGCACAATCGCCATACAGAGGACAAATGTTGCCAGTCTCCTTGGGACTATAGTTTATTTTTAATTTTATTATTTAGGTCGCTGGTAAATGACAGGTCTAACTTAGTTAGACTTAGTTTAGGAGTCAGTGTGTAAATCAATTTGTTAATTGTACTTTTATGAACAATAAAATATTTTGTATTTGTATTTTGTATTTGTATTTGTATTTATGTTTAATGTATATTTGTAATTTACAGAACTTGTGCAATACATTTTATTTTATCTTTATTTAGTTTTTATTTGTATTTTTTATTATTAAGTAGTTAATATTAATATTTATATTAGTGTGTAATTTTCTTTAAATGAATTGTGTTTTAAATACCTAATATATTAACAGTAAATAATAAAATAAATAAAAATAAAGTTGGAGTCTTCGAGTCCAATAAGTATAATTGAAAGTCCAGACCTACTTAATATAGGCAACGGATAATACGAATCGAATGGTTGGTTGCGATGGTCTCAAATTTCTTGGAGCTCATCTTCCCGGAGCGGCTGTCACGCGAGACACGTTTGATGGATAAATTATTTAAGGTAAGTATTCATACTGGGTGGCGCAAAACTAAAGGCAATATTTGATTCAACTACAAATTCTTTTCCAAATTAAAGAATACAAATAATATATGGAATATAGTAAATAAGTACATAGTTTTTATATAGCTCACATACTCCGCCATTTTGAGCACACGAATTTATATCATCATTCATTACAGCCCCTAGAACACAGCGTCCTAGACCTCCACTGCTAAAGAGGCTTCCAGAACACATATCTGGAGAATTTGGCCTACACTCGCCACGCTGGCCAGACGGCTTGGCGAGGATATTATGTCAATTTTTAATGACAATTTATTAACGATTCCACTAGTTGGTATTAGTGGAACCGGGACCGACACGGCTTAACGTGCTCTCCGAGGCACGGGAACGGTGGTGTTGTAAATCTATGACAAATGTACGTAAGAAAAGTGTATTTCTCATTGGTACATGTCGGGTGGGTTTGAACCGACCTTTGTAGGATTTAAGGAACGCGTTCTTACAACCGAGTCACCATAAAACATGAACGAAAACACTTGTCAAAAAGTAGCATCACCGCTCGTTTTATTTAAGAAATGTTAGCATTGTTAAAAAAAGTGGTATTTCTTAACAAAAACGACATTTCGCGCTGGTTTATGAAGTTGCTACGAAATGTTGGAAATGCTATAACACGAACGCGGCCTTAAAGGTGTTACGATACGCGCTTAAACTGTTTTGCCAAAGCTGTGTGACGTCACAAACGACATCATTTCTCGCGCTTAGACTGCTCACGATATCGAGGTAGATCGCTCTGAGCGCTGTCAGTTTTTTGTCATTATGTCGCGCGCCATTTTCAAGTTTATTTAATATTAGGTTTTCTTTTAAATTATTGAATATTGTAATTCGTTTATACTGTTGGTATGTTACTTCTAAAACAAATTATAATTAATATTAAAGTAGGAAGTGGAAAAAAAATGCCTGTAACACGGCAAGTTATTTTGCATACATACATATCTTCACGCCAGATCCCTTGCGGGGTAGGCAGAGACAATTGAGCGCCATTTGACACGATCACGACATACTTCTTTCGCTTCGTCGACATTCATTAACCTCTTCATACATGCCCTTTGGTTACGAAGACTTTTAAATGCACCTTCAGTCAGTGTTTTTATTTTGAAAGATCAAAATAAGTTAATAATATTAAACTTTACACATATAAAGATGAATAAACCGAGAGATGTATATTTGTTAGTATTCATACTCAAAGATGTGGAATCCGCAATTTATCTTCCATACATTAAAAAAAAAAACTAACATTTTATGAATGAAAATTTGGTTTAGACCGTTCCGAATTGATATCACGCTCTGAGCATCCAAATCGCGATATTTGATTCGGAACGACGGTCAGTGTCCTAATCGTTCTAAGCGCTCTAAACGCTATTCGGAATGAGGGGTTAGTTACTGAACTCTGCGCATGACAATAACTACATGCCTCGTACCACGATACTACAGTTTGCTATAATTAAGCGACAGACGTCGCGTCGCTACTCCGAAACGTCTTCATAATATTTATCACCTCTCGGCGAACAGACTTTATACTCTATACTTATAAATATGGAGTTAGGAGGTCGGTAAAATTCTCAGTATAAAAAATATTTAATACTAAGTTGTTTTTCGTAGAAGGTTATTTTAGAAGGAATGAAACATTGACTTATTTGTAAGGACCGCGTATTTATTGCAACATAACATTTATTTATTTATAACAGGATAACTAACGACTAAATAGACTACAAAAAAAATTTGAACTATGGTTTATTTATTTATTTATTTATCTGGAACTCCAACAGCATAACCAAAAAAACAATATTATCAAATTTTACACAATAAATAAGGCCATGAATGGGTTCACAAATTATACACAAAAATATAAATCCACTGTGAAGACAGATTAAGAAATCAACAAAAACAAATAGTGCATAAAATTAAGGAAATTTACAAAATACAACAAAAACTCAAAGAAAACAATAACATACAACAAGACGGAAGAAAATATGTATTCATTCCTACCCATCAGCCACAGACACCAAAGCGTAAACTGTAACATAAACAATGATAATAAATTTAAAAATACCAATAAGTAAATTGGTTGAAGGACTGTAAATAAAGTGTGTGTGTATGAGCGCGTGAGAGTGTATGCGTGTATGAGTGTATGCGTGTATGTGTTTATGCGTGTGGGTGTGTACCTATATGTGATCAATGTGTATAGGGATTAAGTTTTTGCACTACTATTATTTGTAAAAAAATAACAACTAAATAAATGAAACTAAGTAAATGAAATTATATATCTGGGCAGTGTTTTCACTGCGGATGGGAAGTACGATAGGGACGTTCAAAGAAGAGTGAACGCGGGAAATAGTGTTAACGGTGCCCTGGGGTCACTGATCGGCAGTCGAAATGTCAGTGACAAAGCTCGGCTCGCCATACACAATGCCATGTTGGTACCAACACTGATGTACGGAAGCGAAACGTGGATATGTAAGAATACGCATGAAAGTAGGGTTAATGCAGTAGAAATGAGATCGTTACGTCGGATATGCGGCGTCACTTTGTCGGACCGCATACGTAACGTCGAAATACGGAAATATAATAAAAAGGGTAGGTTTAAAAGAAAGCATTGGGATTAAAATAAGAAAAGGCATGCTACGATGGTTCGGGCATATTGAAAGATTGAGAGAAGAAAAATTGACGAACCAGATAAATAATGCGAAAGTTGTGGGTGAAAGAGGCCCTGGCAGACCGAGACTCACATATCACGATCAAATAAATAAAACACTGGCTGAAGGTGCATTAAAAAGCCTTCGTAACAAAAGGGCATGTATGAAGAGGTTAATGAATGTCGACGAAGCGATGAAGTCGTGATCGTGTCAAGTGGCGCTCAGTTGTCTCTGCTTACCCCGCAAGGGATGTGGCGTGAAGATATGTATGTATAAACAACTATATAATCAGCAAACACATACAATGTTAAGGCATATGGTCAGTACAGAACGATCTGGTCAAGTAGCTACGAGCAATCGATGGCTTCACGGTAAATAAATCAAGCTCTGAACAGTTACTATTAAAGTAGTTACATGACCTACAAAATAATGAACTTAGTCTGTAGTTAGTAAAGCACATAGAGACATACAAAACAGACGTGCTTCTAGTTCTTAGGCCGGTAGTCTTCAGACCGATTCTACTAAGATGATCAGGGGAGTCAACACGCCCATTCAAAATGTCAATCAGGTATGTGACGTCCAAAATGTCCCTGCGTACATGAAGTGGCAAAATATGGTGCAAAATTATTTAAATATAGTTTTAATCACCGTCAAAACCCCTAGACCACAGAGTCCTATTCGTATACACTTTTTTGTAAACTCTCCAAAACTCGAAAGACATACGTATGGTATACCATTTTATATATTTCCGGTTAGATTTTCTGGCAACATTGAATTTACGTTCCCATGTACTAAATATTTATTTTGCAACAATTACTACACGCTCTAGCATATTTGACATCCATAAATCTGTCTCTTTCATATTATGAATATTCATATGCCACGAAAATTATTTATTATTTTAAAACGAAATCTAATTTGAATTGGCTTTCTTGCGCTAGAAGTGCTGGCCGCATTCCTCGTCACGCTGCTTTGAACGACATCATTCGAAGGGCTTTTGTCACTGCTGGAGTACCCGCGATCCTAGAACCCTCTGGGATTGCGCGAAGCGATGGCAAAAGACCCGACGGCATGACCGTTGGGCCGTGGTAACTTGGCAGGTCCCTGGTGTGGGATGCGACATGTGTAGACACATTAGCCCCATCACACATCCAGGCGACCTCGTCAAGCGCGGGAAGTGCGGCGGTTTCTGCTGAGGACCTCAAGCTGCGCAAATGGGTCGAGACGATGGGCCAATGGGGACACTCAGCCAAGCGTCTGGCCAAGGAGTTGTCCAAACGGCTAACGGAAAAGTCTGGAGACAGAAAAGCTGGCAATGATTTCTGCTCTAGCTTAGCTATACAGAGGGGAAATGTTGCCAGTCTTCTTGGGACTATCACTGAAGGGTCGTCTCTAGAGGACATTTTTTACTTATAGTTCATTAGGTTGGTTTATATTTATTTTAATTTTTATTTTTAAGTAGTTTTAATTTATACTGTAATTATTTTATACTGTTTGTATATTACTTCAATATAAATAAAAAAGACGCGGTATTATGTAAGTCTATGGACCTTATAACCGTTCGCGTGCTATGCTCATCATGGTCCGATTTTAGGATATCTCAGGGACAAATTCCTTAAATACGGACAACTATTTTGCATAGAAATAAAGTTATAATAATACGTTAGAGACGAAAGAACGGGTTCGATTCCTAACATCGACGAGCTTGCCACTTGTCATCCTATAGTAAAGTTGGCTAAATGTGAATCCGTTTATTTTTAAGCGTGGTTTCTGACTAGATACAACTATCTTTTAATTAAATGCACAAACACATACACTAATCATACAAATAAGAAAAAATACATTTATTCGAAAAAAATATTTACAACATATAAAATTAAATTAATATTAAGGATAGGGATATAAGTCGCGTCCGCGTGAAATGGTGGCAAGAACGCTGACTGCATTTCCCCGCTGAATTGCAATACTGATTCTCTGGGCGAATCATACAAATCGCTTATTAACACAAAATAATATTGGATCCGAAGCCAGTTTAAGACTAGATTTATTTTAAATCTAAAACATATATATTTCACATATATAGGGTGTCAAATCCTTCGGGCGGGGACTTGGGGGTGCATTAGGTCCTTGAACCAAATTAATTCATAATTGCATTCAATTTCTCACAGAAACGACTTAGTGATCCGAAGCCACTTTAAGGCACACTTATATTAAACCTAGGCCACATATCTTTCAAATATATAGGGTCTCAAATCCTTCGAGCGGAGACTTGAAGGTGCATTAAGTAGGTCCTTGAACAAAAAAAAAACATAATTGCATTTAATTTCTCACAGAAACGACTTAGTGATCCGAAGCCACTTTAAGACACACTTATATTAAACCTAGGCCACATATCTTTTAAATATATAGGGTCTCAAATCCTTCGGGTGGGGACTTGAAGGTGCATTAGGTCCTTGAACAAAAAAAAAAAAACATAATTGCATTTAATTTCTCACAGAAACGACTTAGTGATCCGAAGCCACTTTAAGACACACTTATATTAAACCTAGGCCACATATCTTTCAAATATATAGGGTCTCAAATCCTTCGAGCGGAGACTTGAAGGTGCATTAGGTCCTTGAACAAAAAAAAAACATAATTGCATTTAATTTCTCACAGAAACGACTTAGTGATCCGAAGCCACTTTAAGACACACTTATATTAAACCTAGGCCACATATCTTTTAAATATATAGGGTCTCAAATCCTTCGGGTGGGGACTTGAAGGTGCATTAGGTCCTTGAACAAAAAAAAAACATAATTGCATTTAATTTCTCACAGAAACGACTTAGTGATCCGAAGCTACTTTAAGACACACTTATATTAAACCTAGGACACGTACTTTTCAAATATATAGGGTCTCAAATCCTTCGAGCGGGGACTTGAGGGTGCATTACGTGATTGAATCAATTTAATTCATATCTGCATATTTTTACGCTCAGAGACTTGACATAAAGCAATATGACGTCAATCATCATCATCACGCCCGTTTCCCTTTCGTGGTGGTCAGAAACCGCGCTTATAAAGAAACAGATCCACATTTAGTCAACTTTATCAAAGTAATCTAGACATCTTGACATATTAGTATTTATTTATATAAGTGTTATATGGATTGTATTTAGGTATATAAGTATTTGTGTAGATCGAATTTATGTATTAAATAATATATTTATATTTTGATATAAGTACTTAATTATTTAATTCTAATTTTTTTTGACCGCCTCCGTGGTCTAGTTAAAAAAATTACCCTTCATATAAATCTATCACTCTCCCAAAGGTTAGCTGGTAGAGAATACCTTCATGGTATTATGCTCGCCTATGTACACCTTTTTATTTTGTATATTTTGTGTACAATAAAGAATTTTATTATTATTATTATTTACTATAGGCCAATCACGTCAGTTCCTCCCTTTTCTAACATTTTTCACTTGAATCAAGTGATAACAAAACAACACAATTTGAGTACAAGATAACTTGTTTTCTTGTGCTTTTTTTTACTCAAGACTCGTGATAAACGATTCTAGCGTTTATCTGCTTGTCTTTAAGACATAATTTTGGCTTGATGTCTTGTCGTAACAAGTGGGCTGAACTCATAAATCAGGTTTGTTGCTAGCCGCGTATTTTTAGACCTTATTCTTTTTTGAAGAATAGCCCGATGGTCTACTCTGAAATACAACAGTAAATTTGGACAATGACAACGTTACCAGTCTTGTAATTAAGATCATTGCACACTCGCAAATAGTGGACCAAAAAAAAGACCTATTTGTTTAGGGTTTGGGTATAAAGGCCCTGCTTCACTCATTCATCCCCCACCAGCGACCTTCCTCGGGTCATTTGTCCATCTTGCGAAAGGTCGTCTTACTCTGCTTCTTACAGTACGCGGTCTCCACTCCAGAACCCGTCTACTCCATCGTTCATCGGTTCTGCGACAGACTATACGTGTCCGGCCCTGAAATTTCTGTAAATGAAGTTAGCTGACTATCATTACGCGTACCTTATATATAGTATAATTTTGTCTGTCTCTCATTCATTCATTTTGTTTTAGGCAAATAATCATTAACCTATTAGTTTTAACTTATTTATTATTTTTCTTTTACTTTAGCTAGTCACAGTTCAATTGCACTATTAATTTAAATCTAATTACTAGATTTTACTCTTATTTCTGTATTTAATTGTATTGTCTAAATAATATAAAATCTTTGGCTTGTGTTCCACTGTTGCTACTTTGTTTATATGTTTAATATAATCAACTATGATTTAAAAAAAAAAATCCTATCATTTTAAGTCGTCGCTCGCGTCTGCTACCATACCACTGTAACTAATGCCCAGGTATTCAGGTATTACTCGCGGTAGCAAATACGCTACGTAGGTTTGCCCTCAATAATAACGTGTGTGTTTGTAACTTAAATAAACATTATTCAAAGTCTAGTTATCTTTTATTAGAGAACACTTATAGATCCTTATAGGACGCAAGGACTCAATCTCTAAACCCTGTTTGACTTGAAAGCAAGGCAAAGCGCTTAATGCTGAATTTTGCTTAAATTGTATGAAAACCATAGAGCAACGCCAAATCAAACGATTTTCAAAACAAAAGAAGGTGAAAAAAAGCGCTTAAAGTGACAATTGACTTGCAATTGACAAGGTAAGTGGGTAATGTTTGCATTTTGTGCAGTTAAAGTCAGGCTTTTTGTCAGGATTATTCAAATTTCTAAACTCTACTCCCAGACAGTGTTTTCATCCATGCCTATAGCCTATAGCCCTATTCTGTTACTTAGTCGCAAACGTTAGTAGTGGATTTCGTTATTTATTTATTTATTTATTATTTACTTATTCCACAGCTGTATTTTACAAATAAATATTTACATTCAAATGATTACCGAACACCTAGCCAATTACGGAATAACATTATTTTCACTAAACATATAGCATGAACGGATTATTAACAATTTAAACTATTAAAAATAAACATAAGAATAAAAATAAAGAGACAATATTAAAAAAAAAAAAATCCATCTACGCATCATTATGTAAGTGTATGTATATGTGAATGTGTAGGTGTGTGAAGGTGTATATTGTAAGTGTGAGTGAGTGAAAATGTGTAGATTTCATTGCATTGTGCATATCTAATGTATTATTTACATAGAGATTACGTCATAATTACAAAATATAATTCAATTCACAACTCTATAAGCGCTTGACCTTGACAGCGGCCGTGCAAATATCACCTTTAATAGCGTGATATATATCGTCATGATCGTAGAACAGTGACGGATCTGCTATATTTAAAATTTTCATGGCGGCCATTCAACTGTCATTTCGACTGTTTTTTTGTTACTTTTTAAGTCTCATAATAAGTGCAAACCTTCTAGATTGCATTTTGGAACCCTTTCTAATATTTGCACTATAAATTACAGACCACAAACAATATAAAACTATATATAAATATATATGCAAAATTATGGGTATTTTTTTAAATTCGACACTGTTCTACGATCATGACGATATACTCGTATATATAGTTAACGGATTCCATTATATAACGTTTGCGCTTAAGTAACAGAATAGGGCTACTGGAGTCCTTCAAGCGAAGTGTAAAGAAGCATATTAATTTGTCCTTTATAATTATATTTGAATTGAATTGGACGTAGTTACGCAAAAATAATCCTATCCAGAATTATTTAGAAATCTTGGTCTTGGTCTTGCAAAAGAGACTACTGATATGGTTGCAAGACCAAGACCAAGACTACCCTAGTCTTGGTCTTGTGTAAGAGTATCGCAATACTCTTGCACAGATTTTGTACTTGTACGTTCAGCGTATGTCTCTTGTATCAGACTTTGTAGTAAAAATCGATTTAAAATGCATTTTACTGGATGAGCTTTACGTGATCTGTCCAGAAAAGTTTGTGTCAAATCGTTGATTTATATTTATGTAAAAGTTAATATATCTACTTAAAAGTACGACATTTAAGTAGTTATTCAATAATCTACCATTACTTTAATAACATTTACCTAGAATTAGCATACTAATATAAGCAATTAATTTGTCAAATTTCATGCCTCGACGTTTATAGATAATAACGGTTTTGTGGCGCCAAACAGCCGTCTACTTATAACCGGATCATATACCTACCTATGGAATATGATTCCTTGGCTACACATGCGCAGTGCTCGGCCTTAGTACTTGATTAGGACAGACAGACAGTGGGGTCGTCCAGGCCCGGATGTCTAATGGGCCTGGGTTGGGGATGGGGACATTCCCCCGTTCTCCCCGGCAGGATCTCAGCGAGTAATCACCCGCTGGTAATTCATGCACCTTTAGTGCTGGGCACCGTTACTGGTATAACAGCGCCCGTATGGCTCACGAGCCTCTAGGAAGTGGTCTCCCGTTGGGGGGCCGAGCGCAAGACGGAGCGATATTCTGGAGATGCTTGAAGTGTCCGTTGTCGGCCCGATAGAACATACGTCTAGTCAGGCCAACGACAAACTCTTCAATAGTAGGCATTTCCAGATCTCTATCTATGACGGAATTACGCACGAACCATGGTGCTCGGGAGACCACTCTGAGCGATATGTTCTGCTGACTTTGGATCTTGTCCCTATTAGTTTTAGCCAGAAGGTGGTGCCAGGCTGGCGCAGCGTAGGTAAGACGGGAACGGATGAACATCTTGTAGATCCGGACCTTCAACCTGAGCGGCAATCTGGAATTCTGGAAGCTCAGGCCGCCTTTGCCTGATTGACGGCGTGGCAGGCCATTTCACCCATTGTTAACGTCCTGTTAATGTTGCAGCCCAGGTATTTGACGGTCGGCGTCCACTCGATGACTTGATTAGGATACAGCAAGATTGTTTTTCTAAATGTTTAATTCACGTTTATGTTAAAAAAATATCAAGTTTTCTAAAATCAACTTTTATTGAAGAAAGGCTAGTTAGCCTAAATGCTTCAAACTTCTTTAGCTTTTAAAAAAGTCTCTAGATCCACGGATTTATAGTGAACATCACCTTGATACCGACCGACTTTGACGTGGTTTTTTTTGTTGGCGTCGGTTCATTTTTGGACCGCCATGATTGTTGGCTAATTCGACGTCACATTCGTAAACCTACATCTCGTCACCAGTAATGATGCGTTTGATGAATTTAGGGACTTCAGCTACGATGTCAAGCATTTCTTTTGCTTTATACTCGACGTGCAAGTACGATTCTAGCATTGACACGCTTCATACCCAAAACACTAACCAAAATGTGTTAAGCCGATCCATAAAAGATGTCCTCTGCTATCTGTCTGATGCCACCACGACGATTTTATTAATTAATTTATTCTTGGGTAAATTTACAATATTATGTACCTATATATAAAAAAAAATGACATCTTAAAGCCCTACATTTTTTTAGGCTTATTTTCGTGAACCATTTCCTCAACTTTTAACAGAGGTGGGGATGGACGACTCGCATGAGGCAAGTTTTCAACGATTTTACTACCTTAATCACTGAGTTCTTTGTGCCACTCAAATACTTGAGTTCACGATAAAAAAATAGACTCACCAAAAACACTTCTGCAACATTTCCATTATTTCCAAGGATTCCGTAGCGGTAATTCCATAAGAAACAAAAATTTCAAGCAACTCGTTGCATTTTATTTCCATAGTAAAAAACGCCAGACAAACTTTTCGCGTCGTAAACAATTAGCTGCCAAACACACTAATTAACATATGGCGACAATATAGGAAAATAAAATTCCGAGTTTTTTAACAAACAATAACAAAATACCTAACATTTTGTACACACCATGCAATAAATTAGTATTAAAAAAAAAAAAACTAAAGTTTAATATCCTTGACTATACACGGGCAGCCTGAAGCGAGCATCAACTCCATCAAACTGCGAGGGAACGGTTTATCGATCTCTACTTAAGGTCTTATTCACTTAAAATTAATTATAACGCCTTTGTAAGGAGATACATCAAATTTGTCTCAGTGATTTGGAGCCCTATGTAGGAGTATGGTCGAGACTATTCAGAATAAATTCATGAAAAATATCAAGGACTGTTTTACAGTAAACCCTTTTTCCTCATCCTCGAGAATGGACGCTTGTAAGAGACATCCACTCCTTTGTGTTTAGATTATGCCTACATTACAATGAAACGTTTAGTCATATTGATTTGTTCAGTGTTAGTGTTGCTAGGTTAAAAAAAGAGATTACCAATAAATTATTGAAATACAAATCCTAATGGGGTGTGTCAGGCACAGCTTTTTGTAGATGTCGCTAGCGGCAATGGTACCTTATTTTACACTTATATCGCATTATTTTTTTTAAGTTTTTGTAGTTTTATATTTTTATAACAAAATAATGTATTTTAAATTAACGATACCTACCTTAAAAGACGAATTAGGAAAACGCACACCGTCTTTAAAAACAAAAAAAGGTTTTATTAATTGAATGGAAATACCTTTGATTTCGCTTACAAATCTCGATTTGTACATTTCAAAGCTGCTCACTTCGGCATAATATCCAAAAAATAATAAATTTCGTAATAAAAATACAAGTTTTCTATGCAACTGACAATTATGTTAGGTACCATCTATCATGCGCCATCTATCGTGATAAAAAGTTAGTGATACACCCCATTGGAACTCTTGGAGAACTACTATTTTCTAGTATAAATATTTAATTTTATTATTAAAATGTTGAATTGTATAATTGGTTCTACTTATATTGGTATTGTTTTTCACTTTATCGCTACTAGGTTTTTTTTTGCAAAATCAATTAATTTTTAAGTGAAAAGTTTGCTGGTATGTATAATTTTTAAAATTGTTTTTTTGTTGTTTTAAGATGTGTTTCCTGAATAAATAAAATAAAATATTTTAAGTGTAGCTCAAGGGCCTGGTTTATTGCCTAACTTATTGTAGGCAAATAGGTGCAATAATGACTTTATGACAAAATCAATCTTCCATTCCTAATTAAAGGAGATTTATGGAAATCGCAGCGAATTTATTATTAATCTTGTAAGTATGTATATATTTCTAAAGGTACCTACTTATATAGTTTTATTTATAATGACTTTGACGGCTTAGTTTAGAATAATAGGTCAAGATATAGTTTTCTTTAATATACAGGTTGTTTGGAAGGGAGCTGTACATACGCCTAGGGTAGAAACTAGGGATTTTCTGCTACCTGGGGGTAGGTTAAAGGTAAAGTGTAATTATCACTTTTAGTTTTAAAGTTATTAATTAATTTCCGCAACTAGGGCACTTTAAGCAAAAATTTCAACTAATGAAAATTAAATGTGTTCGATCGTAAAAGGATGGCAAATGAAAAACATTAGTCATTACCAAATTTTTTGTTTCATTTGCCATCCATACATTTGCGTACAATGAAACAGCGTTTACTACAACTTAACTTGTTCCTATCTGAGTGATTTTGTTGAGGATAGGGCGATGATAGGAGAAATATGAAATGAAAGGAAGTGTTTCTGCTGTAATGTGCCTAGAAAATGTCAAGTCAATGTCTTTCACTTTTTATGTCTGTCTCTCTCGCTCTTAGGCGGGCTAACCATGCCCGAGTGGAAGGGACGCGTGCCTCTCACTCGCTCTCATTGTAAGCGCATAACGTGAGCGGAGCGTAACGCAGTTTCTTGAAGTGTCACCCGGCAAACCAATTTATAAGACGTTGTCACGTCAAAAAATTAATATAAATGTCAATATAAAATATACATACTTGTATATAAAATTATAGTAATACAACTAAAATGACCAAGCCTTTTTGTCCTGATGATATTCATCAACTGTATAATATGATTTTTGTATTAAGTTTTTTTTTATGTATGTTTTAGAGATGTGTGCTGGCTTGTGATATAATATAGTTAACGGATTCCATTATATAACGTTTGTGCTTCAGTGACAGAATAGGGCTGCTGGTAAGCGTTGCTTTTTCACACTTCGTTAAACCCTAAAATGTGGTATCGAAAAATCGTCCCGTCTACATTTCCGTACATATTAAACTTGAAAGCAAATCCAAGCTCGATTTTTTTGCCGAACTTCGCTTAACACGGCATGTTTTTGGTGACGCGTATACGCGTCATAGTCGCTGAATGGGCTAGAGACATCAACGAGCTTGCCACTTGTCATGATTGGGCCATAGTAAAGTTGGTTAAATGTGAATCCGTTTCTGACTGTAGGTAGTGATGATACTTTACTTTTTTTTTTAAATATTATTAATAATTTTGGTATAATAAAACTACATTAGGTACATTTCAGTTAAAATATATTTTATTTTGATTATCCTTACGACATATTTATTATTTTTTATTTATATACTTGGGTATTATATTTCGCATCCTTATAGGTATATAAAAATCATAAATTCTGTCCAAGTATTTAAATGTAAGTATTCTGTTTAGTTATTTACGTCTGAGATTGCGTCATAATTACAAAATATTATTCAATTCTCAACTCTATAAGCGCTCGATCTTGACAGCGGCCGTGCAAATATAATCTTTAATAGCGTGATATATAAATAGTTAACGGATTCCATTATATAACGTTTGTGCTTCAGTGACAGAATAGGGCTGCTGGTAAGCGTTGCTTTTTCACACTTCGTTAAACCCTAAAATGTATCGAAAAATTGTCCCGTCTACATTCCCGTACATATTATCTAATGCTGTGTTCAACTTAAAAGCAAATCCAAGCTCGATTTTTTTGCCGAATTTCGCTTAACACGGCATGTTTTTGATGACGCGTATACGCGTCATAGTCGCTGAATGGTCTAGAGACATCGACGAGCTTGCCACTTGTCATGATTGGGCCATAGTAAAGTTGGTTAAATGTGAATCCGTTTCTGACTACACCGAAAGGGAAAACTGTAGGTAGTGATGATACTTTACTTTTTTTTTTAAATATTAATAATAAATTTGGAATAAAAAAAATACATTAGGTACATTTCAGTTAAAATATATTTTATTTTGATTATCCTTACGACATATTTATTATTTTTTATTTATATACTTGAGTATTATATTTCGCATCCTTATAGGTATATAAAAATCATAAATTCTGTCCAAGTATTTAAATGTAAGTATTCTGTTACATAGTCGCAAACATTATTAGTGAATTTCGTTATTTAAGTCAGAGATTGCGTCATAATTACAAAATATTATTCAATTCTCAACTCTATAAGCGCTTGACCTTGACAGCGGCCGTGCAAATATCATCTTTAATAGCGTGATATATAAATAGTTAACGGATTCCATTATATAACGTTTGCGCTGTAGTAACAGAATAGGGCTACTGTAGCCCTATAGTTGATATTTGCACGGCCGCTGTCAAGATCGAGCGCTTATAGAGTTGAGAATTGAATTATATTTTGTACTCTCGACTACTACGATAAGGAATTGTCTCATCTTGACTTATTTAACTCTAGTGTTAATAAATTTAAAAGCGACCTTAAACTACATATGTTCTCCAATTTAAAATAATATAACATTTCTAATGAGTAGCTGTTTATATATGTAGTATTAGTAATATTGTTTCTGCTATCATATACTCGTAACTTACTATCTTAATTAAATTTTGATCTTAATAATTTTATTTTGCTTAATTATTAATCTGCTGTGCTTGTTTTTGTTTTCGTTTATTGTATTTTGTGTAAATTCTCGACACTCAAGGTCTTGTTAGTGGTAATTATGTTTGTAATATTATGTAAATGACTGTTTGCTGTCAAAATAAAAAATAAAAAAAATAAAAAATTATGACGCCACCTTTGATGTAAATAACGAAACTACTAATATCGTTTGCGACTAAGTAACAGATAGGGCTACAGTATTAAGTAATTTACAGACAGACACTGGGGGCATCCATCGGGGTGAGGCAAAGTGCACAATCGACCGAAAAGCTTTTAACTAGCTTTTGACATTTCTGACAGACGTAATCGATCTTAGACGATTCGTTTTTGGACGATTGATCACTCCGCCTCACCCCGCAGACCCGGATGGCTAATAAACGACATTCCCCCGTTTTAACTCAGCGGGCAACCATATAACAGTGCAATGTATCACTTAGGCTGGGTTGCACCCAATAAGGCTGACTTTCAAAATAAAATGTCGCACATTCGACGCTATTTTAAACTCTAAACGTTACTGATTTCATTTTGGTGCAACCCTTGAAGAAATTAATTTTCATCATTACAGAAAACTGAATCCTACACCTCCTGTTGGCCTACACTCGCCACGCTGGCCAGACAGGTTGGCGAGGGTCTAATTTCGCAAGTTGATATTAGTGAAACCGACAGCTTCACGAGAACGGTGTTTGAAATCTATTGCAAATGTATTATTATTATTATTGATTAATAGGCTCGCAGCGCATTGCTGATATGCCCATTAAATTGTCAGTTATCACCATAGTCTATTTCGATTGTCATTAGCCACTTGTCCAGTTTGTTTTTAAAAGTGTTTATGTATGAATAGCTTATTTCACATTGGTACATGCCAGGCTTCGAACCGCGACCTTATGGATTAAAGGAAAGCATTCTCCGAGCGGTGGTGGCTCGGTTGTAAGAACGCTTACCTTTAAAATCCTACAAAGGTCGGTTCAAACCCCTCCGACATGTACCAATGAGAAATACACTTTTCTTACGAACTGCAGTCATAGATTTACAACACCACCATTCCCGTGCCTCGGAAAGGACGTTAAGCTGTCGGTCCCGGTTCCACTAAATACCAACTTGTGGAATCATTAATAAATTGTAATAAAAAAATGATATCAGATCCTTGCCAACCCGTCTGGCCAGCGTGGCGAGTGTAGGCCAAATTCTCCAGATATAAGTTCTGGAAGGCCCATCTCCAACAGTGGAGGTCTAGGATGCTTTGTTCTAGGGACTGTAATAAATAAATAAATAAATGCTCCGAGCCACCACCATTCTATATAGGTACAAACTTGTTTAAATCACTACAATAAGGTCCGGTAACTGAATCATAATCGTTACAATACTAATTTCTGTACCTAAATGAACAAATGCCACTAAGGAAGGTTTCAGTTACCGGCCCTTTTTTAAAATAATTGTGTATGGTGACAGTGTTGGATTATAATTTTTATTGAATAATATAATTACACTCTGTAAAAAAAGATTAGAATATTTTTAATTTAAAAAATATTTAAACCTTATTCAAGATAGCAAAAAATATTATGTAAACAAGAAAATAAGATAAGTATTAAAATTTAATTTTAATATAATTGTACCCCTAATATATGGGAATAAGGTTTGAAGTAAACAATTTAAACTATATGTCATCACAGCTATTTTATATGGGACGAGGCAGCACCGAACTTTGTGAACCACCTAAGATGACCCCGGCACCGACCCCCACTGCAGCAGTCAGCCTTCATCAGAAGGTGATCGCCGTACCCAATGGGTATTACTTTGACCACAATAAGACGAAGATGCAGAAGCTGTAGTGTATATTTATATTTTAGAATTGAATTGTCTGTTTACATAATTTTTGACAGATGTTTACATAATTTTTTTTTGCTATCGCAAACGCGAACGAATGCCTTCACTCCGTAGCCATGACTCTTTTGTAAAAGACTTAGCTGTAAAAGCCACACAGAGCCAACAGTGAAAGAGAGACGGTATATAGGGGTTTAGTCTTGAGGTCTCCTTATGAGGCACCACGGTGATATGGACTACCTCGCGGGCGGTGGCCCTTCAGACTGTGGTTGTATTGTTAGACAATTTTTCAAAACTTATATATAGGTGAAATTAACTTCTGTAAAAACAGGGTATACAAGACTAGACTGGAAAATAGACCTTAACCAGCTATTGGAAGCCAGCCAGATTCACGAGCAACGTAATACTCAATAATATTAAAAAATAGATATTCCAAATAGGGAAATTGGCTCTACCAGTTACTCATTTGCTTAAAGTTAATGACTGATTGCAAGCTACTCATAAACATTCAAGAAAATACAGTGAGTAACAATTTACTATAACAAGTGAACATGATTTATCCCACTTTTTTTACCCACTAAACTCATGCGTGCGGTGTTTCTTCATCACCTTCGCTGTCATCGTACTCATCACCCGACGAGTCACTGTCCGAATAGTCATCATCATCAACATGAACGCTAAACTCCTCCGTCAAATCATCAATAGCTACATCACTACTTTTATACTGCTCTTCATTTTCCTTCACTTTCATACAAAGTTTGGCCCAATCGTAGGCATCTATTTGACTAACTCGTTCTTTTACAATTTCGCTAATATGATTAACATTAAAACTAATATTTTGACTACTTATATAACCTTTAATTGAAGCCCAAACCATCTCGAGAGGGTTTAAATCTGGATGAAAAGGCGGTAAGCGCAAAATTTGTAATCCATATTCATTTAAAATCTTATCTATATGAAATTTTGTATATCTATCTCTATGATGTTTAATTATATGAAATAACTGAGGTTTTAGCATATAGTTGCCATAGTCTATGCCTTTATCTGTCAACCACGACTCCATGAGAGCTCGTTTCGAGTTAGCAGTCGGTGGCCGATCATATTGCTTGTTCAAGAAGGGAGCGTTGTGAACTACTATTACTGCATTTTGAGGAATATTAGGTATTAGTTGAGTTCGGAGCCATAGTTCAAAATTATCAAAACTCATGTTATGATAATCTCCAGGTTTACTGCCAGCTGATAATGTAAGTAAGGCATGAGGAACAAATCCAGTTTCCGAGCCTGCATGAATAATAACTAAGCGTTTTTCCCTAATAACTGGCTTTTTGGCACCCTTAGGAGCATCAGTTACTGATGTCAAACACTTCTGAGCGGTGTCAGAAGCATCAATGTAAGACTCGTCTAAGAAGATAACACTTCTTCCTTCGTTTCTAAATTTTGTAATCTTTTCTAAGTATAATATTCTTTGAAGTCGCACATTCGATTTTTCTAATAATAACTTTCGATTATCGGTCTTTTTCCATTTAAAACCTAAATCACTGATCACCAGACGAAGACTGCGTTCTGATCCACAAAAATTAATATTTTGTTGCAAAATTTTACGCAATTTCTCTATTGTAGGAAGTTCTTTGTAGGTTTTATAGAAGTTATGTACAGTTCGCTTGATTATACCTCGTTCGAAGCTGTCCACTTCTGTCAAGGGTTTGGTTCTTGATCTTTTTCTCCCTGCACGAAACAGTCGAAAATACTCGGCGTGGTTGGCCTCGTCCATAACTTTTTTTACAAATGATATAGAGGTCTCGGTCGCCTCTGCAGTTCGCTTCAAAACCTGCTTCAAATCAATCAATATGCCATCATCAGCCTCCCTCTTCATGAAGCAATATACATCGTAAACCATTTTTCTACTCTGCTTGTTTAAAACAGTTTTTTTCGGCATCTTAAGACCTTATCTATAGATTTGTCTTCATGTAATAAATAAATATTTGCCAGTATTTAGATGTAAATATTGTAAATAATAAATATAAATACTGCTAACACAGCTAAACAAATTCTTGACAATTTGATAACGCGGTGTTTCTAGTAACAAAAACAAAATAAGTTTTTAAGTCAATATTAAATTAGTCTAATTGTCCTATTTCTTAATATTTACAGGAACTTCTAATTTATAGACACATTTCTCGTATCTTTAAATGTAGGGAGTAATACTTTGCTAAGTTCCACAACTTATTATAAGCACAGATAATAAAACTTGATCTGATTGCGTGTTATTTTGTACCAAGCTTGTGAATAGGTAAACGATAGCACGCAATGTATAATGAAAATAAAACCTAGGTTTGATCACAATGGTTCCTACTTTAAAGCCTGGTTTACACCAAGCCAGTATATATGCTAGTGCCAGTCATAAAGTAATATATACATACGAAATTGGTGACAGTCCCACACACACTCTAACCTTTATCTGTGCTCTGACCAGTGGCGGATTTACCAGTAGGCTGAGTAGGCTGGAGCCTAGGTCGGCAGATTTTAGGGGCGGCAAATTTGGCCCATTTCTTTTTATCTTACAGAAAAAAAAAACATTATTATACAACGATATATTTATTATACAACAAAGAAACGAGCAACAAAAAAATTAATATTTTAGTAATGTACAGTGAATTATATTATAAAAAAATTATAAAAGATTACTAAACGCACTGTAAAATGGCGTACTTATGCGATCATGATTTTTTAAAATATTCCAATATTAATTACAATTTAAATTTAGTAACTTTTACCATTTTTTTTAATTAAATGGGTACTACTTTAGACTATAAAAAAATATTAAAATTATTTATTACAATTTCAGAACACATATTAATATTATTGTAAACTAAACTAACGTATTGAATTTCAATGGTCAGTAGGGGCGGCAAAAATTGAATACCCTACTAGTGGCAAATTTGTAAATCCGCCACTGAGTGGAGATCCAGTACGCCGTGCTCCAGGGGCTGTAATGAATGAATGTTATCCATCAATGTACCTACCTAGATTTTTGCCGGGGATGTCATGTAGCCAGTGACCCATATCGATATCCAAAACAGCGAGAAGCCGAGCTGGTCGATGTCACTGGCAGAATTTTGATTTAAAATATTATGGACACGATACACCAACAACCCACTGTTTTTGATACTGAGGTTCCAGTAGAATTGATGCGGAGTGATGATAACTGCAGATATAGGTATAACTAATTGGTGTATACGATTTTAAAATTTGAGAAACTAAATTGTGGGTGCAAGTTAAAAGGTCAAAAAAGCTGTTAAGGATATACATTTAGGCTGGCTTGTACCAAAAATAGGTCACGAGTCAAAGTTAGGAGTAAAAATGTCGTCGATCATACCAGCTGGCCTTTAAAATAAAACTGATACAATACCTGCCATTTTCAACTGTAAACGTTTTAAAAATATTTATTTATTTTAAAACTTTATTGCACTATGTACAAAGGCGGACCTAATGCCGCTAGGCATTCTCTGACAGCCAAACCTTTCGGACATTTAGACAGGATAGGTGGTAGGTGCAATAAAAAATTAGATGAAATTTAAATAAAACAGGAATATAATTGTAATATAAATATATACATACTAATATCTACATAAAATTTACATACCAATACATAAATACTTATTTTATTTTGGTGCAACTCGGCGTAATAGCGGCAATATAAGCGAAGACCTCCCAACTAACTTGGCCTTACAAAAGCATACTCCGCCATCCGTAGCCAAATAGATAGTGATAAATTATTACCAAAGTCCATTATTTCGTTTAGTAGACTTACAAATGGCTCACAAAAGATATATCGAACTATAGAAAATGTCTGAAGTTCAGGCGTCCTATTCTTGCGCAAAATCAATTACACCGTTACTTACCGAACTTTTTATAATTATTTTACATGATTGATACATGCCGCGAGATGCCTCGACAGTCTGGCGCAGAGTGTCGCGGCCCGTCAGTCCAGGCGTCACATTCTGGTGTAAAATCAATGGGGTGTATCACTAACTTTTTATCACGATAGATGGTACCTAATAGAACTGTCAGTTGCATAGAAAACTTGTATTTTTATTACGAAATTTATTATTTTCTGGATATAATATCGAAGTCAGCAGCTTTTAAATATACAAATATAGATATCCAAGCGAAATCAAAGATATGGTGATCTCAAAGTTGCCGTTCTATTAATAAAACCTTTTTTCTTTTTAAAGACGGTGTTCGCTTTCATAATTCGTCTTTTAAGGTAGGTAACGTTAAGTTAAAATTCGTATTTATGTCTTAAAAATAAATAAAAAACTACAAAAACATTTAAAAAATGATTCGACATAGGTGTAAACAAGGTACCAGTGCCGCTAGCGACATCTATAAAAAAGCTTTGCCTGATACACCCCATTACATCGTGTGCATTATAGCTGAAATTATTTAAGTATTTTATCTTAAATGTTCGACAGATGCCGCGAGAGGCCTCGACAGTGTGGCGCAGAGTGTCGCGTCCCGTCAGATCGGATATCCCATTCTAGTGAAACAATAATTACATCGTATAAACTAAAGCTGGGATTACTTATTTTATTTTTAATGATCGACAGATGCCACGAGAGGCCTCGACAGTCTGGCGCGGAGTGTCGCGGCCCGTCAGATCGTACATCCCATTCTAGTTAAATAATAATTACATCGTGTAAATTAAAGCTGGGATTACTTATTTTATTTTCAATGGTCAACAGATGCTGTTAGTCTTCTGCTAACAGCTTACTCCTTGCTGCTTAGTCTTCCACTAACAGGAGTAGAATCATACTAAATATTTTTTTTTTTTAAATAATGATGTGTCTCAAATACCTATTACAGGGTTTACGTGATAAAGATATTTTGACTTTTGACTTTGATGCCGCGAGAGGCCTCGACAGTCTGGCGCGGTGTCGCGGCCCGTCAGTTCAGGCGTCCCATTCTGGTGTAAAATCAATTACCTACATCGTGTATACTAAATTTTATTTTAGATGATTGACTTATTTAAGTAGTTTTTTCATTTATCGTCATCATCATTAGTCCCTAGATCTCCACTGTTGGCATACACTTACCATGTTGGCCAGACGGGTTTGCGAGGGTCTGATGTCAAGTTTTTTTAATGTCAATTAATTTTCAATGCCACAAGTAGCCACATATTAGTGGGCTTAACGCTCTCTCCGTGTTGTTGTAAATCTATGACAAATGTACATCAGAAAAGTGTATCTTTATTGGTACATAAAAATAAACCCACCTTTTTAGGATGTTTAGGAAAGCGTATTTACAACTGAACCACCACCGGTTTTAATTGACAATAAAAAAGTATTATGTAAAAATTATAACAAAAATTAAAGTCAAAACTTTAATTGTTGTCAAGAATAGGCCTGAGAATAGCAAGTCGATCACAAAAGCCGGAAGGCGGGGTGGGGTTCTTTCGTTATTACAGAAAGCTTTGCAGATTGCATTGTTACACGAACCAATTGTTACCTGCGAATTTAACGGACGAAATTAATTGATGTTTCTCCTATTGTATTGTCATATAACAATCTCCGTTCGTTAAATGATTATTTATATAATATTAAATAAATACAATTCAATGGCTGGTTCTTTCCACGCTTAGAGAACCAGCATAACGATTGACTTTTCTGTCGACCTATATAAGATACACAATGGGGTGTATCACTAACTTTTTATCACGATAGATGGCGCATCATAGATGGTACCTAATAGAACTGTCAGTTGCATAGAAAACTTGTATTGTTATTAGGAAATTTATTATTTTCTGGATATATCATAGACATAGAATACTAATAACTAGCGACGACGCGACGATCCTATGTCTATGGGATATATGGCCGAAGTGAGCAGCTTTTAAGTGTACAAATCGAAATTTCCAAGCGAAATCAATAATATTGCGATCTCAAATTGCCGTTCTATTAATTAAACCTTTTTTCATTTTGAATACGGTGTTCGCTTTCCTAATTCGACGTTTAAGGTAGGTAACGTTAAGTTAAAATTCATTTTTCTGCTACAAAAATAAAAAACTATAAAAACATTTTAAAAATGATCCGTCATAGGTGTAAACAAGATACCAGTGCCGTTAGCGCCATCGAGCAGTTTGTGGCCAGGCTCTCGAAGTCCATGTTCGATCGAGCCGACCACAGCCGCTTCGATCATCTTCGGGGAATCGCGCCTCTCCACGCACGGCCACCGGAAGGCCGCCGCCTGCCCCGGGAGATCCTGAGGACCGAGGCGTAGCCCGTGCCGTTGTTACCACATAGACACTGCTCACAAGGGGCCACACCTTTCGTAGCCCCTTCCTTGGCCACCCTTAGGCCAGGGTAAAAATAGAAACCGGCGGGTTGTTGCCCGCTGAGACGAACTGCAGCCTAACGGGGCCACCCCATAGGCTTCCGTACGCTAGCGCGTGCGTTGAAAAAAAAAAAAAAAAAAAAATCTACAAAAAGCTTTGCCTGATACACCCCATTCCACCATACAATATTTTGTTATATCTCAATGAGGAAGCGTTTTCGTTGAAAGCTCCCAGATGGCTTATTTTTTTCCGACACCTCCAACAAATATCGTTAATGTATATAAAAAAAAAACTTAACAAATTAAGTATATACTAAAATCTTCCTCGGGAACCACTCTATCCATTGGTGAAAACGGCATGCACCGACGCGGCGGAGGACTTGTTTTATAATATTTTTTCATAGTAGTCTTGTTATATTTAAGTATATTATAGATTTGACATAATCATTTTAATAATAAATCATACTTAATAATTTTAATAATTAGACATTTAAAATTTAGCTTTATTTCACCGTTCGTTCCGAGACACGATAATAGTAACCTAATTTTTTTTTTTTATTTATTTATTTATTTATTCTAAGCACGCTTAAAGGTGTTCCGAGACGCGTACAAACTGTTTTGCCAAAGCTATGTGACGTCACAATTGACATTACTCCTCGCGCTTAGCCTGCTCACGATATCGAGGTAGATCGCTCTGAGCGCTGTCAGTTTTTTGTCATTATGTCGCGCGCCATTTTCAAGTTTATTTAATATTAGGTTTTCTTTTAAATTATTTAAAATTGTAATTCGTTTATACTGTTTGTATATTACTTCTAAAACAAATCTATAATTAATATTTAGGTACGAAATGAAATAAAATGTTTGTAACGCGACAAGTTATTTTAAAATACCAAAATAAGTTAATAATATTAAACTTTACACATATAAAGTTGAATAAACCGAGAGATGTATATTTGTTAGTATTCATACTCAAAGATGTGGAATCCGCAATTTATCTTCCATACATTTATAAAAAAACTAACATTTTATGAATGAAAATGTGATTTAGTTCAGAATTGATATCACGCTCTGAGCATCCAAATCGCGATATTTGCTTCGGAAACGGTCAGTGTCATATTCGTTCTAAGCGCTCTGAGCGCGATTCGGAATGAGGGGTTAGTGTAGGTCATAGATATAGGATACTAAATCTATGGTGTAGGTAAATAAGACAATGCCCCTTTACAGCTGCTATCCACTATTAGAATTAAGCTTGTTATTCTCAGGCACTATGCCCTTATTAGCAGACTGTTCCTTGCTAACAACAGCCAGATATTTTTATTTATATTGATTTAAATTAATAGGTATCAAATAAGAAAAATGAAGGATAATAAATAAACAATATAGTGATGTTTAGGTTTCGGATATAGGTATATATTTTTTTTAATTTGGTTTAGTTTTAGTAGTTATTTAATTTTATTTTTATTGTTAAGTAGTTTTTAATAGATCGGTAGTATAAAACTAAATATTGTTCTAAAAGCCCATGCATATATCAAAAGTCAATGGTATGATTGCAATTTAAATCGCAGTTCGTAGAAACGTGCAGATATTGCTCAGATGTTTAATATTAATATATAGTATCTGCGCGGTGGTGCCTCGGTTGTAAGAACGCGTACCTTACAAAAACCGGTTCTGTTGGGGAGGTCTTATATATAATATCAATAATATTCTTGTATCAATGTAAACAATCTTTATTCTTCATTGCTAATTTACTTACATTACTCGATATTAAAAATACATTTCTCAAATGTCAAACCCAAACAAAAACAAATGTTGTCAGCAGTGAAATGATACCAGTGAAAACATCAACTTCAATAGGTTCAAACCCACCCGGCATGTACCAACGAGAAATACACTTTTCTTACGTACATTTGTCATAGATTTACAACACCACCGTTCCCGTGCCTCGGAGAGCACGTTAAGCCGTTCGGTCCCGGTAGCACTAATGCCAACCTGTGGAATTGTTAATAAATTGTCTTTAAAAGTTGTCATCATATCCTCGCCAAGCCGTCTGGCTAGCGTGGCGGGTGTAGGCCAAATTCTCCAGTTCTGGAAGGCACATCTCCAGCAGTGGAGGTTTAGGACACTGTGTTCTAGGGGCTCTTTGGGAGAGTGAGACAGTATAATATGTGGGGTGCAATTCTAACCATAAACTACATAAATACTCATCAATATATAGGTACGTATTATAGTAGATATACATATATGAGGATAATATATTATTAGGAAGTAGAAATTTGTGGAGTTAAAATATATTGTTCTGCTTGTTTAAAAAGAAAGTATTAAGTAGTTTTTTAAAGATCTGATGGTCAGTGGAAGTTTGTTCCAGCAGACGATACGGTAAATGAATCTGAATATCTGCTGGAAGTGTGGGGTGGGATTTTAAGTTGGTTATTATAAGAAGAACGAAGAGGGCGGTCGTGCGAATCACAAAGAAATTCAAAGTGTGTTTTAAGATAACAGGGAGCTATAGGGCTGTAAATAATATTGTATAGAAAGTAAAGAAGATGTGCTGACCTGCGAAAGCGGATATTGAGCCAATTTAACTGTGTACGAAAATGGGAGATGTGGTCATACTTACGCAAGGCGAAAACAAATCGGATACATAAGTTTAGAAGGCGATCCAGTTTATTTAGTAGCTCTTCAGTAAGATCTAAGACTATAAAAGGGAAATGTCAAAAAAAATTTTTTTGTACATCCCGTATGGTCTAGTGCTTTCACCCCTGCTCGTATTAAATTTTAACCTCTAATAAAGATTCCCTACGCCCTGCCCGTAGTCACGTGCAGCGAATGCTATTTTTGTTCCCGTCTTCCCCCGGAAGGTCTGAGATGACTAGTTGATTGATTGATGGAATATATTTTTGTGTTCTCGGCCAGGAATGGGGTGAAGCTTTTTGTAGATGTCGCTTGCGGCAGTGGCACCTTGTTTACACCTATGACGGATCATTTTTTTATTGTTTTTGTAGTTTTTTATTTTTATAGCAGATAAATGAATTATAGCTTAACGTTACCTACCTTAAATGACAAATTAGGAAAGCGAACACCGTATTTAAAATTAAAAAAGGTTCAAATAATGGAACGGCAATTTTGAGATCGCAATATTTTTGATTTCGCTTGGAAATTTCAATTTGTAAGTACACTTAAAAGCTGCTCACTTCGGCCATATATTCAGAAAATAATAAATTTCCTAATAAAAATACAAGTTTTCTATGCAACTGACAGTTCTATTAGGTACCATCTATGATTCGCCATCTATCGTGATAAAAAGTTAGTGATACACCGCCGTAGATTGCGTTTAAATCTACGGCCTCAACCGCTAGACTGAACCGGCCCAGCTACTCAAAAGGGGTTTTTAAATTGAACAGCTGTGGTGTAATGGTGTAATTTCGTTGCGGTCTCCATTGGCAGGCATAATGGTGTGGCTAAGAAGTAATAGCTCAGTTTGTGCACATAGGTACCTACGTTCATTGACCTTGGTTTTTTAAATACGGGTTCGATTTCACAGGAGGCTTAAATCAAAAGACGATGAATGAAGACTGCCTCCGTGGTTTACCGGTTAAGTCCGTGGATTTAGACTCTGAGGTACCTGGTTCGATTCCTGGACGGGACACAATAATTTATTTGTGATATTTCTCAAGTTTGGTACGCTAGACACATCGACAAGCTTGCCAGTTGTCATGATTGGCCTATAGTAAAGTTGGCTAAATGTGAATCCGCTTATTTATAAGCGTGATTTCTGACCACCCCGAAAGGGAAACGGTCGTGATGATACTTTAATTTACGATGAATACCTAAAACGTACCAAAAAAAAGCATTCTTCCTAAAGAAGTAGGTACTCATGATGTTGTGAGCCACACGGACGCTGGTATACCAGTAACAGCCGGCGTGGCGACACCCAGCACCTAAAGGCATGAATTACAAATCGTCATGATCGTAGAACAGTGTCGGATTTAAAAAAAATACCCATAATTTTGCATATATAAATAAAATAAATGAAGTTTTATTTCAGGTATACACCCATATCAAGTAAAATTTACAGTATTACAATTATAAAATATAAAAATACATAAAAAAACAAAATAAAATATTTGCCAAACATCGACTAAAGTTCACTTACGGTTCGGGCTCTGCTGAACAGACAGCCAATGTGAGTGTATTTTACTGGGGATCCCGTCACAAACCGCTCTCATAATGCGATTTGTTGAAGAGCGTAGCCGCTCCCAGAAAGATGTGACACGGTTATATATTGTTTGGTCTGTAAATTTATAGTGCAAATGTTAAAAAGGGTTTCAAAATGAAATCTAGAAGGTTTGCACTTATTAACTAGTATTAACTTAAAAAAGAAGTGACAAAAAAACAGTCGAAATGACAGTTGAATGGCCGCCATGAAAATTTTAAATATAGCAGATCCGTCACTGTTCTACGATCATGACGAAATGTTCCATCCCCAAGCCAGCCCCATTCATCATCCGGTCCTTCACGACCCCATTGTTGTTGTTGCGAAAATAGCTAATTTCATCACAAGATCCATAGAATAGCATACCATACTGATCGGTTTTCTGAATAAACTTTTAACTGATGGTGGTAATTACCCCAGTCTGCCCGGGCAGAGAGAGAGGTGTCCACCGTTCGTGCCAATAAACCCAGTAAAGTGTATCCACACGTTTCGGGATCAGGCTCGAATTGCCGTCATTCCCAGTCAAGCCGGCATAGTGTTAGGGACATGTCAGTCATGAATGTCTGATTCCAGTTGCTAACATTCATTATCCTCGTAAGTGGCGCTACCACCAGGTGGGCGCAAGGTCACAGTCGTGCATAAATCGTGTATAAATAATATATATATTGCCTCCGTGGTCTTGCGGTTAAGCCCGTGAATTTAGACTCGGGAGGTACCTGGTCGGGACACAATAATTTATTTGTCATATTTCTCGAGTTTGGTACGCTAGACACATCGACAAGCTTGCAAGTTGTCATAATTGGCCTATTGTAAAGTTGTCTAAAAATGAATCAGCTTCATTATAAGCGTGGTTTCTAACCACCCCGGAAGGGAAACGGTCGTGATGATACTTTACTCTATAGTATATATATAGTAATTACGTATTTTATTGTAGAATTTATTTTTCCATTGGCAACACGTCTAAATCATAACGCTACATTCGGGCGTCACTTTTAATGTTTTATTCATATTTTACAACGCAAATGTGGAATTTACAACAAAACAATTCAAAGCAAATGTTTGACAACAGCCATATTGAAAAAAGAGATTGCCCAAAACCAGGCCCCAACTTTGTTGCAGCGTGCAATAGCAGCGTTGTAAATATAATTCAATAATCATAATTATTTTCTTTGTGTTTTTTTGAACTTAGATGTTTATATTATTTACCCCAGCATTAAAATATAATTTAATTAAATAGTCAATTGGTTAAGATTGTTGAGTTCTCTTCTCCCGACGGATAAGTAATGAATGAGGTGATAGGGAAGGCAAAGGGTCTAGCCCATACAGCCAAGTCTGACGTAATATGTCTTTCTTTTTTTATGAGTTAATGAGGGCATCATAAAATTCCAGATGCTGCAGAATTTGATGCTTTTCTTGGAGTCACTCGCGGCATTATAGCTCAAACACGTCGGGTAAAATATGGGAGTTCACAGAGCGGGAAAACCGCATAAAATAAACTGCAACTTGTGCCCCATATTCAAAGTCCAATTTATCGTTTTCCATAACTAATCACATTGTAGCACATTCTTAAACAAAACAACACCACTTTTGATCAATAATATCCACAGAAAATTAATTTACAAAACAAAAACTTGCACTTGACATGTCCACGCAAAATGGCGCGAAGGACTCCTGGTAAATTTCAAAGTGTTAATTCGAATAATTCACTGATTATATCGGCGGGATCAAAACTATTCAATTATTAACGTGAAAATTTCTCTAATTTCAGGATTTTGGATAAATAAAACAATATGTATTAGCTTGCAATTATATTTTAATATTAATTGACAAATATTTATATAAATTCATCTGATTATAAATTGACGATAATGTTTATAGAATTAAGATATAATTGATTATAAAAAGATTATTCATAATTAGGTTACATTGTACAATCCAATGGGGTGTATCACTAACTTATTATCACGATGGATGGCGCATGATAGATGGTACCTAATATAACTATCAGTTGCATATAAATCTTGTATCTTTAGTACAATTTTTTTATTATTATTATTATTATGTACAAATCGAGATTTCCAAGCAAAATGAAAGATACGGTGATCTCAAAATTGCCGTTCTATTAATTCAACTTTTTTTCTTTTTAAAGACGTTGTACGCTTTCTTAATTCGTCTTTTAAAGTAGGCAACGTTAAGTTAAAACACATTTTTCTGTTATAAAAATAAAAAAAAACTACAAAAACATTTAAAATATTATGCGTCATAGGAGTAAACAAGGTACCATTGCCGCTAGCGACATCTACAAAAAGCTTTGCCTGATACACCACATTAAAATGCTACTAGGGCCGCGTTCGTTTTATAGCATTTCCAACATTTCGTAGCAACTTCATAAACCAGTGCGAAATGTCGTTTTTGTTAAGAAATACCACTTTTTTAACAATGCTAACATTTCTAAAATAAAACGAGCGGTGAGGCTACTTTTCGACAAGTATTTTCGTTCATGTTTTATCATATTAGTATTTATTATATTTATATACATAAGTATTATATAGATTGTATTTAGGTATATAAGTATTTTATGTAATATGTAATAAATAAAGTATTTATATTTTTACGTACTTAATTATTTAATTCTAATATATTTACATTTACTTAAAAAATCTCATACACCCATCATATAAATCTCTCACTCTCCCAAAGGTTAGCTGGTAGAGAATACCTTCATGGTATTATGCTCGCCTATGTACATATTTTTATTTTGTATATTTTGTGTGCAATAAAGAATTTTATTATTATTATGTTTTATATATCAAACATCCAACACACATGATATTATTATGGTCTTTGAATTTATTACATAATATCGTTTAAAATACCTTTTTAACAAATATAATAGAAAACTATAAAGTATATAAAAATGGTAAAAAAAACCATTTCATATGTTAATGACATCTGTCAAAAAGTAACATCAATAACCCTCCTTTCAACACGGTACTGACATACGAAATTAGCATCAAATATTAGAATTTTCATTAAACGAACGACTTGTGCTAAAAAAGTGGTATTTTCATGCTAACATTTCTTAAAACGAACGCGGTATAGTTCAACTTGTAGCTTTAAGCGTTTTTTTATTTTTTAAAGTCGTTCATACAGTATTCGGTATAAAGCAAGCTTTGCTTTCTAGTCGAACATAGCATAAATAAATAAATATTTCCAGACAGGTCACACAGCGCCATCTAGTTTCCGTGGTAAGCTACGATGCACTTGACTAAGAATACTAATTTAGAGGATCCCTTGAGGGGAACCCGTTTGACACCTGGAAGGAATGGTTAAGTTTCCTGTTGACGAAACGTCTTGAGTATACGGGAGTTAGGTTTGTCATCTAAAATTAAACTAATAAATATCTTAAAATATATTAAATTATATTTGTCATAAATATATTAATTAAGTAGCTTAATACAGATATAGTGCATAATGCATTTCCATTTTCAGGAATTTTATTATTTAGTTACAAATGGTACTGAAGCACGATAAAGACGAACTTTTCCGATAAAATACGACGAGAAACCATTATGCACTACATCTGTGCACGTATATCACAATTTTAAATAAATTAAATTATTTGCAATAGCTATATCTAAAGTGGTGTTATATTTCCATTAAAAATATTAAAACCATAATGTTATGTATATATATATATATATATTTTATTATATTGTAAGCATCCATTTTAAATTTCAAGTAAACCAGACCAGTAGTTTTCGAGATACTAGTTTGCAGACAAACACTTTTTTTTTTTAATAAGTGGCACGCGAGGATGTTAGCAACTGGAATCAGACTCATGACTGACATCAGTCCCTAACACTATGCCGGCTTGACTGGGCTTGACGGCAATTCAAGCCTGATCCCGAAACATGTGGATACTTTATCGGCACGAACAGTGGATACTTCTCCACCCCGTCAAACTGGGCAAATTACCACCATCAGTCCGCCTACCACCTATTTGTTGTTCTCGTTGACAAGTATGTGCCATTTGCAATAATGTCAAATGCCAATTTTGACTTTCAAGGAGAACTAATATTGTAAGCTTGCCATGGAGATAATTATATAAAAATAACACCGCTTGAATCAAGACTTATGTAAGACTAAAATCTCACAAGGTTTCCTGTCTAATGGGGTGTATCAGGCAAAGCTTTTTGTAGATGTCGCTAGCGGCAATGGTACCTTGTTTACACCTATGTCGCATATTTTTTTATATATATTTTTTTTAGTTTTTTATTTTAATAATAGAAAAATGTACTTTAACTTAACGTTATCTACCTTAAAAGACGAATTAGGAAAGTGAACACCTTCTTTAAAGAGAAAAAAAGGTTTAATTAATAGAACGGCAATTTTGAGATCACCATATCTTTGATTTCGCCTGGAAATTTCGATTTATACACTTAAAAGTTGCTCACTTCGGCATAATATCCAGAAAATAATAAATTTCGTAATAAAAATACAAGTTTTCTATGCAACTGACAGTTATATTAAGGACCATCAATCGTGATAAAAAGTTAGTGATACACCCCATTGTAGACACAAATATATAATTTCAGTCAGACTGAGATATAGATAAGTTGAGAGACTAACGCAAGACCAAGACTAAGTCATGGTCTTTGTCTTGCTTTGGCCAACACTAATTGTATTGTAATGCACTACTTTACAATCAAGTAAAGTTGTATGGTGTTGGCGACCACTGATGAATAAGCGACCTCTATACTTCAGTGATGACAACTTGGCTGGTGTTACCATCGAGAACAAGGCGACACGCGCGCCAACGGTCGCGCCAAACGGTTGTGCATGAATGTGATTGGTTCTCAACACGAATGTGATTGGCCGGTGCGCCCCACTACTTTGGGGCGGCGCAGGCTCTATAAATACGGCGGCAACGAGTTGCAAAAGGATATTTTTGGTGATTTAGAACATTCAAGTGAACAATTAGGTCATAAGCACGGTCTTTCTATAATAGAGTACTGATTAATTGTACCACTGAGTCTTATTACAATACCTCAGTTAATAATGGTTTCATGGCGTTCTACCTGGTATAAAATAAAGAATTGAATTACCCACCCCGGAAGGGATACGGTCGTAATACTTTACTAGAAGTTTTAAAATGATCTCCAGAGTTAGTATATTTAAAAATGTTGTATATAATAAATAAATAAATTAATTATTAGAAAATTTGTGGAGATTTAAAGCCATTATTTTATAAAGAGAGCGTGAAAAATATTAAAATTACGTAGGAAAAATAGTATTTGATATATTAAAATTTACAATTAAGTTTGTAGCATATATTTTTGTAATAATTACTCCGTCAGGTTGGTAGTGCTGGGTATCTACAATTTTAGTACAATTTTGAGGGTAGTTGTACAAAATAGCGTATTTTGTACATCTACCCGCAAAATTTTAATAAAGGATTTTTAAGGAAAAATGAATCAGTCTTAAATAAAAATACGGCAGTCTTCAAGGTAAAAAGGTTTGTAAAAAAGGAAACTAAATTGAGGTAGGAAATGTGTTTTTTAACGATTTAAGGAACAGTGCTTTTTTATCTATGATTCTTTTTTTGATAGAAGTGATTGCCAGTTTCAGAGAGGATGATAAATGATGAACGTTTAACGTTTGCTTAAAAGAGTTTGAATCAATTAAATAAGAAAAAAAGGCGTGGTTAAGAGGCTAAACCCTAGTTTACTTTTCGAACTCGCTTTTGGAACCGTCTCGCTCGGACAATACAAAATTGTCGTCTTGGATTTCCTTGAAAGTTAATAGAGTACATTTCTCAAAATAACACTCAAACTTGAAAAATCTTAAAATATAGGAATGTCCAATGGATGCGCACTCTCTTAACTGTTAGCTAACTGTTAAACGTTGATTATTTTAATCATCTTTTTAGAAAGTTATTTTGTATAACTACCCGCAAAGTTATCCACAAAACTGCCTATGTGATCGAGCGGTTAAGTCCGTGGATTTAGACTCGGAGGTACCGGGTTCGATTCCTGGTTGGGACACAATAACCCTTTCGGGTGACCTCGAGCGTACCAAACTTGAGAAATATCAGAAATAAATTAAATGTATTTATATAATAATAGCTGGAGGTGCATCAAAAAGCCATCGAAACAAAATAGCATGTATGAAGAAGTTGATAAATGTTGAAGAAGCGAAAGAGGTATGTCGTGACCGTGACAAGTGGCGCAATGGATTTTGCGTGAAGATATGTATGTTGTTTTTTTTTAAATAATTGTACCTTTATTTCTCCGATTTTTTTTTTCCTTCTTGATGGAATTATTTATTTATTATTGTTAATGTACTGGCTTGTTCTCTTATTTTATTGGTATTGGCTTTATATTTATATTGTATTATTTAAAAAAAATATATGCTTATATACTATCAGTGAGCTTTAAGTTTCTATATTCCTATTGTAAAGGCTGTGAATTTTCCTAAGGATAAATAGGATAGGAAATGAATAGGATTTTTTAAGTACTTAAGATTAAAACTGTTGTTATCTTCTGTCCTTGCAAAAGGTTGGTAGTTCCGAGTAACAATTTTGTATAACTACCCACATTTTTATTTATTTTTTATCTATATATATTTTATGAAGTTACGGTACTTTCTTTCTGACCTTCTGTTCTTCTCTCCTTGCTGTCCCCGTCAGGTTGGTAGTACTGAGTAGCTACTTCGAACAATTCCTTCCGAAGTTGGTAAGCTTGTCCTCTCAGTTGGTGTTCTTTGGTTCGTATTTCTCTGTACTGTTCTTCTCGTTCTTCTGTGTGTTGTTGGATTGACCAACGAAGGTAAAGTTCTGGAATTATAATTATGTTTTTAAAAAAAAAAAAATTGTTAGTGGGTAAGAGATAATAATAATATCTCAAGCTGGCGACCGACATAGACTGGGTTTAAAAAGAGGCCATTGTGCAATGACACACTCCAACATTCTGCTCCTTTCTCTACCCAACCAAATACTGTCATCGAAGCTCGTTCCTGTAATGTACACACAATTAGATTTTGGGAACTAACTCGTAGTGACTCCAAGTTCGAATTCATTTTGGCGAATGCTTCATGATTTTTTTACTTCTCAAAGTTCAGGTATAAGTCATCGTCATACAAATGGTAGGAACATAAATTAATTAAGAAAGTTGACGTATTAATGAATACGGAGAAGAGTTATGGGGATAATACGCCACCCTGCGGAACACCTACATTCACTGGACACTATTGTGAAAAAACCTCGTCCAAACGAATGCGCTGTTGGCGCCCGCAAAGATATGAAAGAAACTATTGTTGTACAGTCAGCGAGATATTAAGTGAACGCATCATTGCCATGAGGATATTATGATCAACTCAATTGAACGCATTATTAAAGTCAAGAAGGGAAAGAAGTGTAAGCTTTCGATCGTCCATAGCAGACTGGATATCACCAGTATTTTTTACGAGAGCCGTTGTCGTGCTATAGGACGGTCGAAAGCCGGATTGAAAAGGATTTAGTAGGTTGTTAAGATGAAGAAGTGATGCAAATTGATGATGGACTACTCGTTCAACCACAGGATAGAGATAGGTCGTAGATCGCAGAAGTCAATTGGAACAGATTTTTTGGGGATAGGGACGATCTAACTATTTTTCTATAGATCAGGGAAGAAACCAGAAGAAAGTAAAAAAAATATGAAGTATAGTAAGCAGAGTACTCTGCTATTTCTCCTACTTAATATTTAACCACTTCAGTTTTTGTACGTGTTCACACCAATATATCGAGACTCGCTTAGAAACATATTTCCTGACATTGATATAATGACACTGCCTTCACAATGTATATTTGAAAATATGTATTCTATATGTAAGGAATAATTTAAGGTTATTTAAGAAAAATGGAGAAAAGCAGTCTCGCAAATTAAGAAATGTCAGCATTTCTTTATATTCCTAAATTTAGGCTTTAAAAAACAAATGTAAGTTTTGTCATTAATAGACTATACAATAAATTACCAAAACCTGATACAGAATTAGGGGAACCTAAATTTAAAAGTTGTATAAAGAAAATTCTCTTTGCTAATTTTATATTGCATTGAATAATGCTTTAGAATAAAATTAATGATTTTATCAATGACAAAGATGTGTGGAATATTGCCACTATGCAAACATTAGATAATTAGTTAATACCACATTAAGTTCTCATTTAATAATGTATTTTTATTTTTAATTTACCTTACACTTATTATGTATAAATATTTTTTATGTAACATTAAGTAATCAATACATTATTGACTAATTACTTAATACTATTTCTTGTGATACAGTAATACTTTTTATTACCTTTTTTATTATAATATAATTATGTTTTATGTAATATTCAAGTACTACCTTACTTAATCTAGTGGAGGTCTAGAATTCTGTGTTCTAGGAACTGTAATGATAATACTAATGATTAAATTGGAACCTACTTTTAAAAAAGCAAATAGTTATGTTAGTGTCGTAAATTGGTTGATTCTTTACTATTACGTGACGTCATCTAACAGCCATTTGTAATTTTAAATCTAAAGTATTTTTCCAGGAATCGAGGCAAGTTGAAGGCGACAACAGGGTTTCGGGATCTACAGATCGCTAAATGGTAGGACTGACGTTAGACATGGTGATCTTACCTTCCCAGATGACGTAACTCATGGGCGCGACTGATGGCCATATGACTGTGGGCGTGGGCTCGTATAGTGGGTTGATGAAGGTGGGTAACACGGAGTGTTGGTTGGCCCACGACCACAGGGACGTGGTTTGTTCCAACACTCCCAAACTTGAGCGTTCCTGATCGCTGTCGCATAGGAATGTTCCTACAAGAAAAATATTAATAAAGTAACCACGGTTTCTTACATACATACTCTATATATACATATCTACACGCCAGCTCACTTGCGGAGTATTTATTTAAACTTAATATATATAATAAACACTAACTTTTTATCACGATAGATGGCGCATGATAGATAGTACCTTATAATAATAAATAAATAATAATATTTTCTGGATATTATGCCGAAGTGTGCAGCTTTTAAGTGTACAAAGCGAGATTTCCAAACGAAATCAAAGATATGGTGATCTTAAAATTGCCGTTCTATTAATAAAACCTTTATTCTTTTTAAAAACGGGGTATGCGCTTTTAAATTCGTCTTTTAAGGTAGGTAACGTTAATTTAAATACATTTTTCTGTTATAAACATATAAAACCACGAAAACATTTAAAAAATGCGATATAGGTGTAAAATAAGGTACCATTGCCGCTAGCGACATCTAAAAAAAGCTTTGCCTGATACACCACATTGCACAAAGTACAAAAGCGGACCTAATGCCGCTAGACATTCTATGACGGTCAAACCTTCGGGACAACGAGAGCAGTAAGTACATAAGGTAGGAGCAATACTAAATAAACTTGAAAGAGTTTTAATGCAGATAACATATACATACTTATTAATAATACATACATATAATATACATAAATAAAATATTAACAATACAATATAATATATACACAATACTGTACCTACTAATGATAAATCACAGTCTGATTAAGATTAAGCTAAAACAAAAGGAAGAACATGGAAAATTACGAACCTCGGTCTTGCATGTAGTGAGCATACACTAGTTTTTTTTTAAATACCTCTATTTAGTAGGCAGAGACAATTAAACGCCACTTCTCACGATCACGACAACCTCTTTCGTATCTTCGACATTCATCAACCTCTTCATACATGCCCTTTTGTTTCGATGGCTTTTTAATGTACCTTCAGCTATTGTTTTATTTATTTGATCGTGATAGGTAAGTCTCGGTCTGCCAGGTCATCTTTTACCCACAACTTTCGCATTGATTGTGATGATTGATGATGATGATGATTGATGATGATGATGATTGAACCATCGGAGCATGCCTTTGCTTGTGGAGTACCACAAATAAATTGTTGCGTCCCGACACAAATATTATTGTCCATTGATATAATACACATACTATGGCATAAAATGAGTTAATATGGAGCTGCCTGAGTTTTTATTTATTTATTCGTGGGAAAATTTACAGCCTTTACAATATTATGTATACAAAAAATATCTAATCTTAAAGCCTTACAAATTTTCACTGTTAGCTATAATGAAAAAAAATAAAAATAAGAACCAACAGAATCAGTACAATAACAATGAGATATGAAATAACAATTGCATTTGTATACTGATCCCGTTTTACAACTTAAGAATCATACAATATAATAAAAGTAATTAAGTGTGTATAATGCTGGTGTGGGATGCGACGTGTGTAGATACATTAGCTCCATCTCACATACAGGCGACCTCGTCAGGCGCGGGAAGTGCGGCTTTTTCTGCGGAGAACCTCAAATTGCGCAAATACGCTAACCTTGGTATCGGTTACGAATTTGCGCCGTTTGGGGTCGAGACGATGGGCCCATGGGGACCGTCAGCGAGGCGCTTGGCCAAGGAGTTGTCAAAGCGGCTGACAGAAAGGTCTGGAGACAGGAAGGCTGGCAATTATTTCTGGCAACGTATTAGCCTCGCTATACAGAGGGGAAATGTTGCCAGTCTCCTTGGGACTATCTCGGATGGGACGTCTCTAGAGGACATTTTTTATTTATAGTTTAGTTTATTTTTAATTTTATTATTTAGGTAGCTTTTAATTTATATTTAATGTACTATAATTAACTTCGAATAAAAGATATTAAGTGTAACAACAAGTATTAGTAACAATAAGTAGGTACTCAAACAAC
Source organism: Tinea semifulvella (assembly GCA_910589645.1). NCBI lineage: Eukaryota > Metazoa > Arthropoda > Insecta > Lepidoptera > Tineidae > Tinea > Tinea semifulvella. The sequence continues at coordinate 8,131,598 of OU342618.1, read as the reverse complement.
ACTTTACAAATTTTGACAAGAAATATAAATGAAATGGCCAGACTACCTAACGACAGCTAGATGGTTTCCAGTTTCCGTGTAATCCCTCTGACTGAGCCATTTTTTGAACCTAGTGAAGAGTTGTCTATGTAATAATGTTTCTATCTTGTCACCTCCTAGATCTTGGACATACTTATTTATGGCTCTGCGGCCAATTACAAGATACTGCGCTCTTTCAGCTCTAATTAATGCAGATTTGGCTGCTCCTATGTCCTAAAAAATATTCTCATAGACAAAAGTTATTATGAGCTACAAGATGCAATGATAGATACCATTGCATAGAAGTACTCGGCCAAATTTTATATATTAATGATAAATTAATAATAAATCTTAATATTTAAATTTAAATTATTTAATTTTATATTTATTTTTAATTGACACGGCCCTTTTACAGCCACGAATTTAAATTTAAGTTTACTTGACATAGAATGTTTTATTTAGATTGTAAAGTGACACGGCCTCTTTACAGCCACGATCTTATTTAAGTAGTTTCTAAGTTAGTTAGTTTTACTTGCTTATAGCAATAATGTTGTGCATAACATACATAAATATGGATTATTGCCTGTTTACGGTCCAACCATTATTACCACTTTGATTAGTACATATGTTGTAAAAAATGTATTGATTTTATTAGTTCTGACTTTATCCAAGTTGTTTCGAGAGAACCAATGGAAATAAATTATTTTGATTTTGATTTGATTTTTGATTTAAAGGTTTAACTGTCAGAGAATGCTTAGTAGAGAATGTCCGCCATTGTACATAGTGCAATAAAGTTTTTAAATAAATAAAATTGATACCATATCCTCACCAACCCGTCTGGCCAGCGTGGCGAGTATAGGCCAAATTCTCCAGATTCCAGTTCTGGAAGGCCCATTTCCAACAGTGGAGATCTAGGACGTCAAATGTCGAGACTGCCGGTCCAGTAGAGATCTTGACTTACCAAATTCGCTAGCATAGGAGTGTTCGAACAGCACTATGAGGAAGGACTGTCTAAACTCGAAGCTGCACGGATACTGCTCTAGAAACTGTCGGATACAATCCAGAAGCAATAGGAATGTGGGAGCGCAGCGGGACACTGAAGAGTATGGGCCACAACGGTGTCTGGTCCCGAATGGATGGCCAGCTTGTAACCATTCGCGAACTATTAAAGCTTGTAAGCTGTAAAAAAAAAAAAAAAAAATATAAATAGCTATAGTTTTTTTTTTGTTTTTTTTTTTTTGTTTTAGAAGTAATAAGTTTTTAATTTCTTCTTCTTTTTATATTGGTGAATGCTGTGACACCTAATTGGTACATATATTAGATAAGTTATATTTATACTATGTTATGTGTGTGATAATATATGTACTGCTGTGTGTACTAAATAAATAAATAAATTAGGTGTGCAAACCTATTAATATTGATTTAATCGAATTTAAAAAACAAATTAAATCAATATTAATAGGTAAAGTATATTATACTATAAATGAAGCACTGGACGATAATAATAAATAAATAAATATTTCCAGACAGGTCACACAGCGCCATCTAGTTTTCGTGGTAAGCTACGAGGCTTGTGTTACGGAAACTAGATGGTTGATAAACTACATATTATACTTTTTTTTTGTAAATATATACATATTATACATATAAACACCCAGACCGAGACAAATTATACAATGTACAACTTGCCTCCCGGTGGAATCGAACCCACGACCTCCCGAGTTCACGGCAACGTTTGTTACCACTAGACCACGGAGGCGTTATTTATAATTATTATACAAATTCAAACATAGATAGATATATTCTTTATTGCACAGAAAATAATACATTTTACAGTACATAGGCGAGCTTAATGTCAAAAAACATTTTCTAACAGCTAACCTTTGGAAGATGTGAGCAGGGATAAACAAAATTCAATAATAACAAATTCTTATATAAATACAAATATTTTTTAACAAAATATACATGCACAACATAGATACAGGTAATATAACATAATTAAAAAAATATTAAAGACACTATTTTCGCTCTTCTCAGAACACCAACTTTCCATCCCCCGACACTCTTCAAGCAGATATTCAGATTCTCTCACTGTTTCGGCTGCTCGCTTATTATAAGCTTCCACTGGTAACCAGACAAGCTCCTTCTATCTCCATCTTTAAAAACTTGGTCTACAGTCATTTCGTTAAATTGCAAAATGACCCAATTCACGCTTTGTTTTTTTTTTTTTTATTGTCTTTAAAGGACATTGTACAGAATACATCAGTCCTAAACACGTAATTTATTTGCATAATATATGTTCATAACAGAGTTCATAACCGAGTTGGGGATCATCAAATTCCAGATGCTGCAGAATTTGATGCTTTACTTGGAGTCACTCGCGGCATCATAGCTCAAACACGTCGGGTAAAATATGGGAGTTGAAAGCGCGGGAAAACCGCAAAAAAATAAACTGCAACTTGTGCCCCATATTTAAAGTCCAATTTATCGTTTTCCATAATTATTCACATTGTAGCACATTATTAAACCAAGCAACACCACTTTTGACCAATAATATCCACAGTAAATTAATTTACAAAACAAAAATTTACACTTGACATGTCCACGCAAAATGGCGCGAAGAACTCCGTCACGCTTTGACATAGTAAATTTTGTATATGTGTACGTTTATTTAATTTAATGATTATGAAAAAATTGGGCCTAAGCAGGTCTGCCGTCAATACATTTACTGAACGAGCTTCAAAGACGGCATTAACGGAATCATACAGTATTTGGTTGGGGAGGGAGAGAAGTAGAATGGTGGATGGTGAGCGTATTATAGCGCAATAAAAAAAAAAAAAAGGAGGCCTCCTTTTCTTAAACCAGCCTATTGTCGGTCGCAAGCCCGAGATACCATTCTTCTCATCTCCTACTCACACACGATGGACCCGGCATCCGCACGGTGAATCCATGGAATGCTTAGAAATTTGTCTTCTACTTATTGACCGCCTCCGTGGTCTAGTGGTAACAAACGTTGCCGTGAACTCGGGAGGTCGTGTGTTCGATTCCCACAGGGGGCAAGTTGTACATTGTATAATTTGTCTCGGTCTGGGTGTTTATATGTATAATATGTATATATTTACAAAAAAAAAAAGTATAATATGTAGTTTATCAACCATCTAGTTTCCGTAACACAAGCCTCGTAGCTTACCACGGAAACTAGATGGCGCTGTGTGACCTGTCTGGAAATATTTATTTATTTATTATTATTATTATTGCTATTTTATAAAAGTATTTGTTTGCATTATTATTATAAGTAAATTTAACATATAATTTAATAATTATTCTCTTAAGTATTTATTTATATCTTTATTCATGTCGTATCTATACTATTATTATGTCCAATCTCGATCTCCCTATTACCTCACTTTTTACCATCACAAAAATTAACTGGTTCGGCATTAAGTTCGCCCATGTACACTACATTTGTAAATTATGTGCAATAAAGAATTTTATTATTATTATTATTATGAGTCAAATAAGGCAGAGGAGATATAGATGTACGAGAAGAGCTAAGTTGTTTGTTGTCTTACCCTCGTATGGTTCTGCAGTCTGGATTGAGTATGATTTGGACCAAAGAGCTAACCAGAAGTGTGGCGTCTTCGCCTCTAGTCCCATGAATTAGAACTGGCTCAGCTTTCTGAAATACAAGACTGGTATGAAAATCAAATTGTAATCCATCCAAAGAATGTCCAGTCAAGCTGGTTTTCTTTTTTTTTGTGGATATTGTTAGTCAAAAATGGTGTTATTTTGTTTAATAATGTGCTACAATGTCAATAATTATGGAAAACGATTAATTGGACTTTAAATATGGGGCACAAGTTGCAGTTTATTTTTTGCGGTTTTCCCGCGCTGTCAACTCCCATATACCCGACGTGTTTGAGCTATAATGCCGCGAGTGACTCCAAGAAAAACATCAAATTCTGCAACATCTGGAATTTGATGATAACTAGAGATGAGCGCTATATAACATAGATAGTTGCACAACCATCTATTTAGCTTGACAACGATAGCTCGTTATCCAGCGAAATAAAACCGTCTATTTTCGTAACCCACTGTTATAACGATATATTTTGATAACACTTTTATCTATTTGACGGCGCAATGTAAATGTTTTACTAAACTATGGACTGTGCAGATGTGATTGTTACAACGATCGCCGGTTTTCTAAAGAAATAAAACGATAACACACTACTTGACGGCGCAATGTAAAACCTCGATGAAATACTGCGAAGTTGCGAACGAATGAAATGAGTAGGATAGGGCATTGCACATTCGCCCGAGTGCGAGCGAGAAAGTTACCGAAAATTGCAGTCTGTTGCACCTATAACGGTTTGGCATATAATTTCAAAGATCCTTATATATAGTAAGTATAAGTTAGATAACTAATTAAAATAGACAAATTATTGACCTTGACACATGCAAATGTCCCATTTCTTTCGTGACGATAACTAATAATATTAATTACCAATTTTATTAGTCCAGTTTGATTGCTTTCGTTCTGCATATTTAACAAGAGGGCAGTTTAATTCGAATTGAAAATAGATTCAAATTTGTATTAGGTTTAGTTTATTTGTAATTTTATTTATTATTTAAGATAGAGCGAAGATTGATGCGTTTGAGATGTGGTGCTGGCGTCGTTTGCTCAGAATTAGTCTTGTAAAAGTTTTGGAAGTAGCTAATCTAACTCGCGATCACGCGACGTTATTAAAATAGATAGTTATTAAAAGTAGACAGTTGAACGAAGTAGGAAGTAGCTAATCTAACTCGCGATCACGCGACGTTATTGAAATAGATAGTTATTAAAAGTAGACAGTTGAACGAAGTAGGAAGTAGCTAATCTAACTCGCGATCACGTGACGTTATTGAAATAGATAGTTATTAAAAGTAGACAGTTGAACGAAGTAGGAAGTAGCTAATCTAACTCGCGATCACGCGACGTTATTGAAATAGATAGTTATTAAAAGTAGACAGTTGAACGAAGTAGGAAGTAGCTAATCTAACTCGCGATCACGCGACGTTATTAAAATAGATAGTTATTAAAAGTAGACAGTTGAACGAAGTAGGAAGTAGCTAATCTAACTCGCGATCACGCGACGTTATTGAAATAGATAGTTATTAAAAGTAGACAGTTGAACGAAGTAGGAAGTAGCTAATCTAACTCGCGATCACGTGACGTTTTTGAAATAGATAGTTATTAAAAGTAGACAGTTGAACGAAGTAGGAAGTAGCTAATCTAACTCGCGATCACGCGACGTTATTGAAATAGATAGTTATTAAAAGTAGACAGTTGAACGAAGTAGGAAGTAGCTAATCTAACTCGCGATCACGCGACGTTATTAAAATAGATAGTTATTAAAAGTAGACAGTTGAACGAAGTAGGAAGTAGCTAATCTAACTCGCGATCACGCGACGTTATTGAAATAGATAGTTATTAAAAGTAGACAGTTGAACGAAGTAGGAAGTAGCTAATCTAACTCGCGATCACGTGACGTTATTGAAATAGATAGTTATTAAAAGTAGACAGTTGAACGAAGTAGGAAGTAGCTAATCTAACTCGCGATCACGCGACGTTATTGAAATAGATAGTTATTAAAAGTAGACAGTTTTCACAACGTTGTTTGATATCGGTTACGTTTCGTTATTTAAAAAAACCCATAACGACTCATCTCTAATGATAACCTCATTAACTCATAAGAAAGAAAGATATATTACGTCAGACTTGGCTGTATGGGCTAGACCCTTTGCTTTCCCTATCACTTCATTCATCATCCATCGGGAGAACAGAACACAAAAAAAAACTTGACAGTTATTTTTAGAGGTGATGAGGTTCTAGCCCATACAGCCAAGTCTGACGTAATATTAAATTCCAGATGTTGCAGAATTTGTTGCTTTTCTTGATGAGTCACTCGCGGCATTATAGCCCATCGGGGAGAAGTGAATACAAAAAAATAACTTAATTTAAAAAATAAGAAAGCCGTAGGTATCCATTGTGGAACGGGTTAGGAAGAAAAAAGTTATTTTATTTCATGTTATTATCTCATTTTGTTATTATTATGTTTTACGTTTATATTCTTATTAGTTATTAATTTTAGTTTTTATAGGTTTTACTTTTAATTGCATATTTTATATATATTTTTTAACAATTAACATTTTTTTCATGCGCAATAAAAAGTATAGCTTGCTGCAGCTCGTCATGCAAGGCAAGATACAAGGCTCCAGAAGACCGGGGAGAAGACGCACTTCCTGGCTCAATAACCTCAGGGAGTGGTTCGGGACGAGCACCAGATCCTTGTTCCGGACAGCGGCCAACAAAATCAAAATCGCCTTAATGATAGCCGACCTCCGATAGGAGATGGCACCGTAAGAAGAAGAAGAGATTAACTTTTTTTTTATCATCATCATCATCATCATCAGCCTGTGTCTCTCCACTGCTGGATATAGGCCTCCCCCAAGGTTCGCCACTTCACACGATCTCCTGCCACCCTCATCCAACCCCCACCAGCGACCTTCCTCAGTCATCCGTCCATCTAGCGGGGGGTCGACCCACTCTGCGTCCTCCCGTACGTGGTCTCCACTCCAGAACTCGTCTACTCCATCGTTCATCGGTTCTACGACAGACATGTCCAGCCCATTTTTATATTATTACCATTTTTTTTAGGCTGGCAAACCCGACAGGATTGTTTGTCTATGATTTCAATAATTGTTTTGTTTGTTATTTGTACCTTACTTCGAATAAATAAATAAATTAAACTTCGAATAAATAATTAAACCCTCGCCAAATTCTAATGTGGAACATAGCGACTTGGAGCCGCTGATTTTATGTTTTTGTTGTCTTCTGTTGTTTTAACAACTGCCAAAAAATATGACATAAACATACCTGATGTATGTGTTGTGCAACTATACAAGCAGTGTGTAGAGAATTTCGGACACTTTCCGGCCATCCACAAGACTCCAACTTAGATATCCACTTGTCACTAGATATATCTTTGTCATTGCACGCTGTAACAGTCAAAATTATTGTCAAATCATTTATTTATTATAAACTTTATTGCACAAAGTATAAAGGCGGACCTAATGCCGCTAGACATTCTATACTGGTCAAACCTTTGGGACAACTAAAGCAGTTACGACAAGATAAGGCAGGTGCTATCAAAACTAATAGAAAAATATTAGACTTCAATATATACTAGTGAATAAAAATTTATTTACATACTAATAACATAACAATACATAATAATAACGATATACCTACTATATGATGACTATAATGAGAGAAATAAATATAGCAGAGAGTGTATTAAGCTTATGGTGAATTTAAATAGTGCGCATAGACCAGTTTATTAAATAGTGTTCTATTTTAAGCTTGACGGATGTCCACCGGTAACTGGTTCCAAAGATGTACAGCCACAACCATGTGGGGAAGGAGAGCGTGGAGTTGGAAGAAGAACGTAAAGTTTTGCCATGAGTGGCACCAAGGAAATTAAATTTCTCTTTTAAATATTCTGGTATTAGAAATGAAATGAAATAATTTGTCAGAAACATGGTAGGTACAGGGATGTAAATTATTATATGTAATTATATCACATGCTGTAATTCTAGCATACAAATATTTATTTAGTCACATGACTTTGTCGAGCTTAGTGTCTAGGTATTCTTTCGTCGAATAAAAACATTTATCTACTCTCATATCGTAAAATGCGAATTACAAATTTCAAAACGAATTTATATTGACATACTTTATAAACATACTGCTGAAATTTAAAAATAGAATTACTACATTATAACACTCTTTCTCTAACAAAATAATGTTATAATTCATTTTAAAAATAGAATCATACATATTATATAACACTTTTTTTTAAGGCAAAGGTTCAGATTATTTACCCTATATCTCGACAAATGCCTAAAAAGAGTGAGAGAGAGTAACTGTGGGATAAAGATGAGTGATTTAGTGGTGAACTGCCTGCTTTATGCAGATGATGCTGCATCGTCCGAACAACAACTGCAATCACTAGTCACAGAAATGAAAGAGGGATGTGCAGAAAAAGGACTCCGTTTGAATGCGAGAAAAACCAAGTGTTTGAAAGAAGAAGGATGACAACCGTGACGATAAAGATTGATAATGAAACTCTAGAACAAGTGAATGAAATTATATATCTGGGCAGTGTTTTCACTGCGGATGGGAAGTATGATAGGGATGTTGAAAGAAGAGTGAACGCGGGAAATAGTGTCAACGGTGCCCTGGGGTCACTGATCGCCAGTAGGAATGTCAGTGACAAAGCTCGACTCGCAATACATGCTGCTACCATGCCATGCTGGTACCAACACTTATGTATGGAAGCGAGACGTGGATATGTCAGAATACGCATGAGAGTAGAGTTAATGCAGTAGAAATGAGATCGTTGCGTCGGATATGCGGCGTCACTTTGACGGACCGCATACGTAATGACGAAATACGAAAAAGGGTAGGTATGAAAGAAAGCATAGGGACAAAAATAAGGAAAGGCATGCTCCGATGTTTCGGGCATGTTGAAAGGATGAATGAAGAGAGATTGACGAACCAGATATACGAGGGGCGTTCAAAATATTCTCGGTATGTGGATAAAAACAAACAAGTACGAAAAGTTTGATATTTTTATTTTTCAATATACTCCCCCCCTATGTTCATACACTTATAAGATCGATCAATTATTTTTTTTAATCCCTCATAAAAATATTTTTTATCTTTGGTGTAAAAATGCTCCTCCACGGCCGTCTTCAACGCTTCATCGTCAGAAAATTTATTTCCACGCAGATCCTTTTTAAGATTGGGAAACAAAAAGAAGTCGCTTGGGGCTAAGTCCGGACTATAGGGTGGATGAGTAACAGTTTCAAACCCACATTCAACAATAGCTGCCTTGGCAATATGAGCAGTATGGACAGGGGCGTTGTCATGCAGAAGCAGAACACCTTTGGTTAACTTTCCTCGCCTCTTTTCTTTGATCGCATCTCTTAATTGACGTATAACGTTAGCGTAGTACTGCCCTGTGATATTTACACCTTTTTCTTTATAATCGATAAGCAAAACTCCTTCACAATCCCAAAATATTGTGGCCATGACCTTGCCAGCTGACGGGATTACCTTGAACTTCTTGGGATGAGCTGAACCCTTAATGTGCCACTGCATGGACTCCTGTTTGCTCTCTGGGTCATAATGATGAACCCAGGTTTCATCTCCAGTAACTATTTTTTGCAGCACCTCATCGGGATTTTCACCACACAGGTCGATAAAATCTGAACAGCAAGCCACACGCATATCCTTTTGAAGAAGCGTCAGCATTCGCGGAACCCATCTTGCACTTACTTTTGACATATTAAGATGGTCATGTATAATGTCATGTACGGTACCAATAGAGAGATTGGTTACTTGAGCTATAGATTTTACCTTCACTCGGCCGTCTTCCAATATAAGTTTTTCCACTTTATCAATATTTTCTTGTGAGGTAGCCACTACAGGCCGGCCAGGTCTAGGGTCATCTTCAATACTCTCCCTTCCACGCTTAAATTCGCTTGACCATTTTTGAATAGTAGATAAAGAAGGAGCAGACTCACGGTAAACACAATCCATTTCCTCTTTTATGGTTTTTTGATTTTTACCCTGTTTTGTCAAGAATTTTATGACGGATCGGTGCTCTAATTTCGTTAAAATTGTTAATTCGCTCATGGTGTTCATGTTTGTTCGGCAATTGCAGAAAAACAAAAGAACATCTCGGTTCCAATTTTACTTTTTTTTAATGTCAATGGATGAATCTTAGCGGCCAGTAACAAATATATATATAAAAGAGGTTGTAACGTATCAATACCGAGAATATTTTGAACGCCCCTCGTATAATGCGAAAGTTGTGGGTAAAAGAGGCCCTGGCAGACCGAGACTCACATATCATCATTCATCATTACAGCCCCTAGAACACAGCGTCCTAGACCACCACTGCTGGAGATGGGCCTTCCAGAACATATATCTGGAGAATTTGGCCTACACTCGCCACGCTGGCCAGACGGGTTGGTGAGGATATGATGTCAATTTATAAGGACAATTTATTAACGATTCCACAAGTTGGTATTCGTGGAACCGGGGCCGACGGCTTAACGTGCTCTCCTCACACGCGAACGATGGTGTTGTAAATGTATGACAAATGTACGTAAGAAAAGTGTATTTCTCATTGGTACATGCCGGGTGGGTTTGAACCGACCTTTGTAGGATTTAAGGAACGCGTTCTTACAACCGAGCCTTGGTGACACCTATCACGATCAGATAAATAAAACATTAGCTGAAGGTGCATAAATAAGTCATCGAAACAAAAAGGCATGTATGAAGAGGTTAATGAATCTCGAAGAAGCGAAAGAGGTACATATGTCGTGACAAGTGGCGCTCAGTTGTCTCTGCCTACCCCACAAGGGAATTGGTGTGAAGATATGTATGTATGTTTATTTAAAAACTTAAATGAAATGAAATAATTTATTTGTCAGAAACATGGTAGGTACAGGGATGTAAATTATTATATGTAATTATATCACATGCTTCGCTATTTCTAACATACAAATATTTAGTTAGTCACATGACTTTGTCGAGCTTAGTGTCTAGGTATTCTTTTGTCGAATAAAAACATTTATTAACCAGCATTTGTTTGACTCTTAATTTAAACAGTTTTAGTGGCAGCTCCCTTATAGTAACTGGAAGCTTATTTGTTGCCATTGCATAACAATTTCGGCTATATTAAGTACTTTTATGCGCTGGAATAATTATTCTACTAGGATAACGCTTATGGTATTGCTAACAAGTATGTATTCTCTTTCTTCATCAAGATTATTTTGTCTCCAACATATTTCTCCCGACGTTTCTGTCAGGTTGCATTGTCGACCCGTGACCACGGTCAATGCAACTCGACTATTATGAGTTTGTGTGAAAGTTTAAAAAGTTCGATGATTTTCTTAATAATAGTTTTAAATAATTACCATCTACAAGTTTGGAAAAGCTTTCCAGAAGCTGTTGTTGGTTATCCACTTCGTCCATTGATCTGTTAAAAATCTTCCATTGGGAGTAATTGGCATTAGATTCTGTGCCTCCACCTAAAAAAAAAAATATAGTTAATTAACTAATAGACCCCTTATTCCGAATCGTGCTCAGAGCGCTTAGAACGAATATGACACTGACCGTCGTTCCGAATCAAATATCGCGATTTGGATGCTCAGAGCGTGATATCAATTCGGAACGGTCTAAATTACATTTTCATTCATAAAATGTTAGTTTTTTTTTAAATGTATGGAAGATAAATTGCGGATTCCACATCTTTGAGTATGAATACTAACAAATATACATCTCTCGGTTTATTCATCTTTATATGTGTAAAGTTTAATATTATTAACTTATTTTGGTAATTTAAAATAACTTGCCGTGTTACAGACATTTTTCTTATTTTAAATATCCACTTCAGGCACCAAGAGCCTCAAGACAGCATTAACGGAATCATGAATGTGTTAACGTTTTATTAGTAGTTTTATATCATTATACAAATTGTTTTAAAAAAAAATTTTTTAGGCTAGCAAACCCGACGTGATTCTATTGTCTATTACTTCATCTTATTTTGTTTTTTAACTGTTTTATGTAGCTTTTTCTCAAATAAATAAATACAGTATTTGGTTGGGTAGGGAAAGGAGTAGAATGGTGGATGGAGTGGTGATGGTTGGCGTATTGTTGCCCATTGTTGGTCGGGACACAAAAATATTTATTAATGTAAATAAATACATTTAATTAATATCTAATTTGTTATTTCACGAGTTTGGTACGCTGGAGACATCAACGAGCTTGCCATTTGTCATGATTGGCCTATAGTAAAGTTGGCTAAATGTGAATCCGCTTATTTATAAGCGTGGTTTCTGACCACCCCGAAAGGGAAACGGTCGTGATGATACTTTTTATTACTATTTAACTACTTACCTTTACTCTGTTGTTGAGCAATAGCACTAGAGCTTCTTAAGTCATAAATGATTCCTTTCATGCCATCCGCTATAACAGAGTTCAGTATCTTCTCATCCTGTCTGCAACGACGATGTTTAGGCCCATATAGAGGCTGGCCAGCTCTCATAAGTACAGCCTGCAGAAAAAAAACATTATCTCTTTCATCTTTATCTTTCTCAAAAGCTCCCACATGGGCGCTGGAGGATCTAGGGGGGCGGTAAGTAAAATAGGGGGTGCTGATTTGGAATTTAATCTACTTAATATTTTTAAATTCATTGAATTTACCTACACAACATCGATTATTACAAAATTTAGTTCATATTTCTGATTCTGTTTAATTGTATAAAAAACTAAAAATATTTAACATAGCTTTTATAGGATAGTTAAAAAGTTATTGTTAGGTTTTCAAAGTAGATGAAATAAGTTTGTGTTTCTGTTAAAGTTTAGCTGTTAAAAGGATGAGTAAAGAAAGTTCGACGGACCAGTTATATGTTGCGAAAGTTGTGGGTGAAAAAGGCCCGAATGAGGCAGACCAAGAATCACCTATCACTACCAAATAAATATAACAATCACAGAAATTCAGTAGTGTTTATGGGTGTGTTCACGTAAGAACTTCACAATTCTTTAGGTGGATGCTAATGTAAAATGATCTAAGCATAAAATAGCTACATAAACACATTCAATGCGTTACTGTGCGTTTGTGCACTATCCCATATTCTTGATAAAGAATAATAAACATTTGATGATGTTTTAAATAACTTTATAAATGTATTCTAAGCACACTGCGAATCCTACAACAGGCTTAAGCTTACCTGGTGTCATATGTTTTCATTAAGTAAAATATGTACTCACACCGTTATTATGTCTAAAAGCTAGTACAGGGAACCTCCCCCCCTGTCTGAACAGAGCTGCAGCAACCAAGGTCTCTTCATCCACATCTTTCGGCACCACAACATGTTTGGGGTAACTCGGACAGACGTCATATCCTTGGTTGATTCGAGAGACGCGCCAATCTTCAGACGCCAGTAATTTCGTAAATTCTTCCTCTATGCTGCAAGGTTATTTTGGTTATTCCGTTTGTTAAAAGCAGGAGTTTTATCAGATTATCTTCTCAGCCTCTAGAACACAGAGTCCTAGGTCCCACTGCTGGAGATTGGCCTTTCAGAACATCTGAAGAATGTAGCCTACACTTGCTACCCCGCTGGCCAGATGGGTTGGCGAGCACCACATTACCATATATACTATATTGTTATGAATTGGTGCACATTTTATTATTATTAATAATAATTAATAGGCGAGCGGCGCATTGCTAATATGGCTATATATAGCACTGGTGTAAAGTCCATAAAATTGTGAGTTATAACCATAGTCTATGTCTATTGTCACTCGCCACTTGTCCAGTGGCCCAAAAATGTATTAAATTAAACCATTGACCATGGACCGTAAAATCAGTGACGTCATTCGCTGTGCAACCTGCGTTCTTGTCTTTGGAATAACCAATGTTATCAAAAATACAAAGCGCTTAGAAAAGCTACCCAAATGCTTGTCAGAGCAAAAAAAGTGCTTACGTGAGTGACAAGTCGAACACATGGTAAGTGTTATTTCAGTCTATCATGCTGAATTTTCTCGTCAATTTCATTCTGTGATCACAAAGGGATTTTTATTGGAGATCTGGATGGAATATATTGCAGTGTTAGAATAAAAACCAACTAAGTTAGCCATTTTTGAACAAAAATATTATGCACATTACTATTTATTATTTGCGTTTTCAGGTAAAACCGTTTAATTGCTTTTAAGACCCACTTTCTTCGAAACTAAGCGTCACAGTGCTTAGTCGATTTTATGATTGAAAAAAGCAGAAGTTCTTTAAACAACTGGTGCAACAAAGTGAATTTACTATAAAAAATTGTTAGTTGGTTTTCCCTTTAAACCGCCAATATAGACAAAAGCTTGTAAATATACAACAAAAATGTACAATATTTACCTATAAAGCATATACCCATTTTCTACAATAGGATGCATGTGTCTATAAAAGAATGGGTAAAACAATGTAGGGTCAGTTAATCCGGATAGTTTTTCCAATGTTTGAGCGAGCAGGTTTAATTCTGTACTATTATTGATTTCCAGTTGAAATATTTTCAAGTCTTTGCACTTGAGAATTAATGTTCCACCCTGCGCCACTCCATTACTAGGTTTATTTTCTTTTTTTTCTATACTGTCTATGTTTCTATGTAGAAGCTAAAATGATAAGTGAATTATTTATTAAAAAGATTTACAGCAACACACTTAAATACGTGGATCGCAGGCTAACAGATGATCAGGAACGGGTTCAAGACTCAGCTTTACGCAGTGGAAGTGGTGCAAGAGGAGTTCCAGCAAAATCTTTGCATCACTTACTGAAAGAATTGGGCCTAAGCAGGTCTGCCGTCAATACATTTATGGAACGAGCTTCCAAGACGGCATTAACGGAATCATACAGTATTTGGTTGGGTAGGGAGAGAAGTAGAATGGTGGATGGTGAGCGTATTATCGCACAATAAAAAAAAAAGGAGGCCTCCTTTTCTAAACCAGCCTATTGTCGGTCGCAAGCCCGAGACACCATTCTTCTCATCTCTTACCCACACACAATGGACCCGGCACCCGCACGGTGAATCCATGGAATGCTTAGAAATTTGTCTTCTCATAAAAACAAATTAAATCAACATTCACCATTACAGCACCTAGAACACTACTATTAAAGATGCCTACACTCTCCACGCTAGCCAGTCAGGTTGTTGAGGGAATGATGCCAGTTGTTATTAAATTATCATTAATTTATTAAGAAGTTGGTATTAGTGGAACCGGGACTGATGGCTTAAAATGGAAATGTGGTGGTGGTCAATCCACCATTAAAACCCAGCCTATTGTTGGTCACAAGATCTAGATACCATTCTTCTCATGTCTTACCCACACATGATAAAAACAACATTTGCACCGTGAACCCATGGAATGCTTAGAAATTTGTCTTCCTCTTCACTCCAAATGGTTCTTATACAAACTTGTGGATACTTCCAGCACACCAAAGGTATTTTTTTCTACTCTATTATTGTCCTTATGGATTCACCGTACCGTGGGAGGGAAATAGAAAAAAAAATTAAAGACTCCACATAACTATACTACTTCTAGTATATTCATATGAGGGATCGCTGCAGAGTTAAGGCTGCAATATCACTGTTTCACTATTAGGGATAATTTTTTTGGATCCTCAAAAGCTTGTTAAAGTTGAAGGTATAGGATCAGCATATACCCTAGCCAACCCGTACTGTAATGATCAGCTTACCCATAACTCCCGTACTCCTTCCTTCCGTGAGCTCAAGATGAGGTGGTGGCTAGTTATACAAATCGTCCCATCAACATTCTCATGATGTGGATACTTCAAGACCACACCGTCCAATTTATTAATAAGGAGAAGCTCTATAAATTCCATATTACTCTCCGTAAAAGAAGAGCAATCTATGTACGTTATAAGCAACTCAAACTATTGTAAATTAACCTATAAAATATAAATAAGAAATAAAAACATCTCCCACAAACAAATTCCAATTTACCAATTTGAGTTTTGACATTTAGGACATTAGTTTTTTTACTTTTAAAGGTTTTGGATTTGATTGTTTTGTTATCACTTACCTACTCGTTCATATTTGTCAGGCATAAGTCTGTCTCTTTCTAAGTTTAACTTGATTTACTATTTATTTATTTTGTTTATAAATCCGAATAGGTAATTTCCTAATATATTTATTCAATTTATTTACTTAATTATATATATAATAATAATTTATTCTACAAGAAATCATTTCATTCATTTATTCATTCGTGTTTATCTTTATTCATTCCTTTACGCATTTTGTTCCGGTTCGGATAACTCGTTCTCACAAAAAAAATGGAAAGGGACAGATTGAGAAGCTTCGATATAAAGTATAAGAGAGTGAGTGCATTCCACAAAAGTTAGAGCGAGTTAAATATACTTTAGTCTGTTGCCTTAACTGCCAACGTCTGTCAGGTCACCCAATCAAAATTCAGAAAATCCAGGCCTCCACAAGCGATGGCGATGTGAGAAATTTTTTCCTTTCGTTTATAACAATTATATGTGTAACTTTTATAAATGTTATTATTTGTATAAATGAGAATAGTTTGAACACAATACGCCAGCGTTGGAGGGCATTTTATTTGAATCGCGGTTGATAACTTTAGGTGAGTGTTTTGGTCATATTATCTTGAAAGTAGGTATGCTATTAGGCTGGGTGCTGAGCCGGGGCTATTGACTGTTGCTGTAATATTATAGTATAGCTATCAATAATACCACATTAGAGCGTTACAATAGGTTAGTTGCAGATTTTATAATCTGCATTTTAAATGCAACATGTGATTAAAAATCAAGTTTTACATTTCCAGATTACCACCATGGAAGAGAATCCTGTAAATTTCATACCAAGCATAGATTCTAATAACTTGGGGATGACAATTGTCACAGCTATAGTCGTTGATAATGTTGATGAATCAAATGACCCAGGGATTGAAAAGTTAGATACAGAACTTGTAACCAAACCTGAAACTCCAACTAACGAAGTAGTTGAGGAAAACAATGCTAAAAGTCCAGTAAAAGAAGCTGAAATGTTAATAAATGGTTATGTATCTCCTATTATTGACAATAAAGATGTGGAAATTGCTAAACTTCAGCAGAACGATGTTATGGTGATGGAAATTGATAAACAGATAGAGGAGAAATCTGATGCGGCTTTAGAAATATCGCTAACAGAGGAAAACAGCTTATTAGCTAATGTTCCTCAAATTGAACTACCTACAGAAAAAAATATTGTAACAACAGAAAAAGTTATTGAAACTACAGAAAAAAATATTGAAACAACAGAAAAAGTTATTGAAACTACAGAAAAAAATATTGAAACAACAGAAAAAAATATTGAAATAACAGAAAATGTAGAATTAGAATTACCGACAAATGTTAAAGAAGATGAGGAAGTTTTAGATGACTTAGATACATCACAGCCTCTTGAGAAAGACCACAGTAAGAGTATAAGTCGTGAGCTCAAATCTCTGATAAAATCTGCAAAAGAATCCAAAATTATCAATGAATGTACGCAGGTTAAGACTAAGATGCGTAAATCTAAAACTGATAGCAGCTTGAATGTTTCTTCAGAGTCTGATAGACCTAGACGAGGTAGCACAGCTTCACAGCTCAGTAATTCTAGCGGAAAATCTGACAAAGCGTTAAAACGTTCAATGAGATCTCAAAACCCAGAATTTGTATCTAAACAGAAGATTTTTCTGAGTTCAGTTACTGGTAAACTTGTTAAGAAGGACTCTGATAGCATATCCGAGGTGGGGTCTGAAAATGACTTCCTTGCAAGATCAGTTGATACTCCAATCCAAGATACATCCCTTACAGAGACACCTACTAAGGAATTGACCAAGAAATCACCAAGGAAAAGACCCCCACCAACTAATGAGTATACAGTAAGTATGAAGAAAATCATTACTAATTTGCATAAATCCCCAACTGTCAAAGAACTAACAAACTATGTGTGATTGTGGTAGCTTTTCTGCACTTAGATTATTGGACCATTGTGTGTGACCTTTACTCCTTCAGTAGAGCCATCCAAATTCCTACAGGCAGGCCAGGAGACCCGGCACATCCCTGCAGATCTCCGGAAGAGTCCCCACAGTCTGGAGAAACTTTAGTCTAAGCGCAGCAGAAGTACATGTGCGGCCGTCTCCTCTGTAATATTCAGAGTGTATAGATGTCAAAACCCCTACCATTGTACCAAGCTTAGCTATGTTAAGGCCCAGGTGTCAGTTAAGGTGCCTGTCAGGGTTGGGAAGGGCCTCCCTGTTCTGCTTCTCTCCACATCTGCTTGTGCAGTCAGTCAGTTCTTTGGCTAAGCCAGCCTCGTAATGGGGTTACTTCTGGCGAGTTCATCGGCTATGTTATTACCCAGTGAACCACTGTGACCCTTTATACAAACTATTATATATATGGGGTAGGAAGAACAGCAGAATGGTGGATGGTAAGCGTCTTGTTTAAATTAAATAAAAAAGGAGTCTACCATTGTAAACCAGCCTATTGTCAGTTGCATTCCCGAGACACAATTCTTCTTATCTCTCTTTACCACACACAATGGATCCGTGGAATGCTCAGATATTTGTCTTCTCTCTATTAATCATAGATTTATTATTGTAAAATGAGAAAAAATGTTTTTGCTATTTTTTTCTGTCTATAATTAGGTCTCTAAATAAGACCTTTGGGCCTAATCCTGGCGCTTTCGACTTGCGTATCGAATGTAAAGCGACAGATTTCCAAAGAAAATTGTCAGTTTCATTTGAGCTAATCCAGCAGCGATGCATGTCGAAGGCGCGAGAATCGGGTCCCGGATGTTTAACCTTACTAATATATAAATAAGACTGCATTTGAATTCTATAACAATTAATATTACCTAAAGCCTGAGTCCCTTGGCGTGTCATTCGACGGGCCGCACGGAGCCCAACCACGCCAATACTTTATTTTATACTAGCACAACATTAGATCCTTCGCCCACCTGATGCTAAGTGGCGCGCAAGGACCATGAATATTAGCAACTGGAATGAGACACTCATGACTGACATCATTCCCTAACACTATGCCAGTGGAACACGCTACCGCTGGCTATCAAACAAGCACCATCTGAGTGTGGCACGCCGGCCTCCTGTCGAAGCTCCTCGACGCTGGTCTACCACCGATGGCAGTCAGGGTACTTTCATCGTTCCTGGAGGGAAGACGATTCTTCGTGCAGGTGGACGAAGCATCGTCTGCAGAGAAACCGATTTTAGCTGGCGTCCCACAAGGAAGCTGTCTGTCTCCAGCGCTCTACGCCACCTTCACTGACGACATCCCCACCCTCGCCGGACACCTGCGGAGGGGGGAGAAGGATGTCGTCTTAGCGCTATACGCCGATGACAGCGCGTACTTCACCTCGGCAGTAAAGGCCGTAAACGCCGTAAGGAAGATGCAGAAGTTGCTGGACCTATTGCCGCCATGGTTGGACAGATGGCGAATGTCGGCAAATGTCGAAAAGACCGCCGCCATTCTGACGTCCTCCCGCCGACCGCCGGACCCGCTGCTGCTTCGTGGGAAAAGAGTGAGCTGGTCGGACACCGTCACCTACTTGGGGTGCGTGATCGATCGCCGCCTTCGCATGGGCCCCATGGCACGCCACACCATTAACCGCGCGAAAGCCGCTCGGGCCCAGTTGAGGCCACTGCTGCACTCGTCGCTACCACCCCGGGTAAAGGTTAATATATACAAGACCTTCGTCCGATCACGCCTCACCTATGCCGCTTCGGCGTGGCACCACCTGCTGGCTCCAACCATTAAAGCCAGGATACAGGCCCAGCAGAACATCTCCTTACGCGCGACCGTCGGGGCCCCCTGGTTCGTGCGCAACACCGTCCTCCACGACGACCTGAAGATGGAGACCATCGAGCAGTTTGTGGCCAGGCTCTCGAAGTCCATGTTCGATCGAGCCGACCACAGCCGCTTCGATCATCTTCGGGGAATCGCGCCTCTCCACGCACGGCCACCGGAAGGCCGCCGCCTGCCCCGGGAGATCCTGAGGACCGAGGCGTAGCCCGTGCCGTTGTTACCACATAGACACTGCTCACAAGGGGCCACACCTTTCGTAGCCCCTTCCTTGGCCACCCTTAGGCCAGGGTAAAAATAGAAACCGGCGGGTTGGTGCCCGCTGAGACAAACTGCAGCCTAACGGGGCCACCCCATAGGCTTCCGTACGCTAGCGCGTGCGTTGAAAAAAAAAAAAAAAAAAAAAAGCACCATCTGCCAATGTTTTTAAAAGTCTAGTAACGACATCATTTTTAAATAAACAGGAAATAACCTCATCAAGATGATAATATAGATATTTTGGCATAATTATATTTTGTGTATGTAGTATAGAATAAGTTATATATTTAAAGTGTGTGGTATATCTAGTTCGTTTTTTATGTAGTATATATATGTACTAAATTAAGTAAGTATCGTGTATTATATTTATTTGCATCCTGCCCATGATTTCTCACTTTCCCAAAGGTCAGTTGTTAGAAAATGCCTAACTGGCGTTAAACTCCTGCCTATTTAAGTGATCGAAGAAGTTGTAATTCTAACAGGATAAATAATTTGAATACTGGAATGCTAAATACGAAAAACGAATTGCTCTTAGTTGCAGTTCTAGTGTTTTTATAACCTAGATGAACATGTAGGTATTTTGTATTTTTAGAGTAATATGATTTTAGAATTGGTTAAATAAATATTTATAACCTCAAAAAATCAAAATAACCTTTTCAATGACATAGCAAAATCTTATTATTTTTCTGTTAGGTATTATAGTATTATAAATGTATATATTGTATTTATTTACATATTTTAACTCTGGTTTTTACTAAATCATTTCCATTTTTACACTCTGCACACATAATATTAGTCTCTCACTCTCCCAAAGGTTAGCTGGTAGAGAATACCTTGTAATATTATGCTCGCCTATGTACAACATTTTATATTGTATATTTTGTGTGCAATAAAGATTTTTATTATTATTATTACCCTATAAAATACGTCACATCAAAAGGAGTTATGCTTTTTGATTTCGGAAGGTAGTTTATGATTTAATTGTGCTATAGGACTTGTTATGATGGCAAAAAAAAAAACAAAAACATACGAATTTAGGACATTTTGACATTGTTTTTCCAATTATGTCAACTGTTTTAAAATATGTAATAAATTTAGTTTTGTTAGCATATGCATATTTTACATTACATATTTTGTTGTTGTATTGCTTGTTATACATTGCTAGACTAGTTTCAAATCCATTGCGTTTTTTCTATATTAATATTGTTAAATATTTCATGTGCAATAATAGTGTTGAAAAATAATTATTAAGTTTTAAGGGCCAAAATCCACCAGAGCAGAGAGAGCAAAGGTCGGAGAGGAGAGGATCTGACAAATAATCAGCAACTAATAATGTGATTATCATGACTCTGCTTAGCTTTGTTGGACACGGAGCAAGCAGAGAGGAGCGGAGATGATTTAATGTCATATGGATACAAGTGCACCAGAGATGAAAGCGACGAGTACTAATGGCATACTGAGTAGAGCGGATAGGAGCAAATGGTGAGCATCCACCTCATTCTACCTCCCCGCCAAACTGTTCTCGTATACATAGCTCTGCTCTAGCCAGCACACATCTCCGCTCCAATTTGGTCTCCGCTCTAATTTGGTAGAAACAATCTGATTACACACTACGGCTACACTGCTCTTCTCTCCTCTCTGCGTATCTCCACTTTATTTTTTTATTTTGTTAAATTCCGGCTCTAATGCTAGGTTTTTGAGCTTAGAAATGCTTTATAGATTGTGTTTTAAAGGCTGTAATGCTTCTACGTGTGATTTTAACTAAATTCGATCAGTCTGCAGATGGTTCGAAGAAGCGTAGTGATCCATACTGCTGGCAATGTCACTGGACCATGGATCCCGAAGGCGATAAACCCGACAGGCCACCAGTCCGATGCTCGGTCTGTCCCAGAAGTTTCCACTATAAATGCCTTAACTCCACCGATAAAACTAAAGTCACAGCTAACAGCAAAAGCTGGGTTTGTGCTGAATGTCTCAATTTGCTACATGTCGAAAATTCTGAGAACAGGTAAGTTTGTTATATTAAGATTCCCGCTAGAAACTTCTATTTCCGCTTCCATCGCACTTATTAGATAGTAACTATATGGCATTCATTTCCCAAATTTTTATAAATAATTCTTTACGTACCGCCATACATTCCCACCGGAATTCGGCCAAGTCTACACATTTGTCGTGCCTGGAGAGTGCTATAAGGCAAGGAACTGCAGGTTAAAGCAGTGTCAAAGAAAATTAAACAAAAGAAAAATAAAAACAAAAAAAATATATTAATATTTGCAATAAAACTAAATTATACAGCTGGAAAATGGCCTTGTCAGATATATATAGGTATATAATTATATAGGTATGTCAAAATATATGTATATATATATATATTACATCACGTTTGTATGAATTAATAACAACGGCAACATTTGTTATCACTAGACCACGGAGGCGGTCAATATATAATAATAAGCTAAGACAGACATAATTATAAGAATATCAATGTCAGTTAAGATAATAGCTGCTGTTAAGAGGCATTGTCATACTATAAGGCCGCGTTCGTTTTAAGAAATGTTAGCATGAAAATACCACTTTTTTTAGCACAAGTCGTTCGTTTAATGAAAATTCTAACATTTGATGCTAATTTCCGTATGTCAGTACCGTGTTGAAAGGAGGGTTATTGATGTTACTTTTTGACAGATGTCAAATTGACCGTTTACCATTTTTATATACTTTATAGTTTTCTATTATATTTGTTAAAAAGGTATATTAAACGATTTTATGTAATAAATTCAAAGACCATAATAATATCACGTGTATTGGATGCCATGGTATGATAAAACATGAACGAAAACACTTGTCAAAAAGTAGCATCACCGCTCGTTTTATTTAAGAAATGTTAGCATTGTTAAAAAAAGTGGTATTTCTTAACAAAAACGACATTTCGCGCTGGTTTATGAAGTTGCTACGAAATGTTGGAAATGCTATAACACGAACGCGGCCCTACTTGCAAAATAAACGAATTGAATTGAAGTGCAATAAAGAATTTAAAATAAAATAAAAAATTTACTTTTTAGTGCGTCATAAAAAAAAATGGTACATAATTTTTTTCGTTTTATTTTATTTTGCTACCCGAATAATGCGCCGTTGACATCACTTTGACAGGTGTCTAGTTGGCTTGGTCATTTAATACTAGGCAAACTCTTCATAGAGCTCAGCATTCTTTTAACATAATTCTTAATTTTTAATATTTGCAGATCTCCAGCTATGAGGAAGGTAACATTGGGTATGCTGTGTCAACTACTGCAGTATGCTTGGGATCAAATCGCAGCAATTAGTGGGGTAAATTGACATTTCAATTTAGAATTACACAATTTATTTATAATTAATATTTATAATTTTTGACCGCCTCCGTGGTCTAGTGGTAACAAACGTTGCCGTGAACTCGGGAGGTCGTGGGTTCGATTCCCACCGGGGTCAAGTTGTACATTGTATAATTTGTCTCGGTCTGGGTGTTTATATGTATAATATGTATATATTTACAAAAAAAAAAGTATAATATGTAGTTTATCAACCATCTAGTTTCCGTAACACAAGCTACGCTTACCACGGAAACTAGATGGCGCTGTGTGACCTGTCTGAAAATATTTATATTTATTTATATTTATAATTACCGGCATTTAAATATTTTTTTCGAGTTTGGTACGCTGAGGCATCGATGAGCTTGCCACTTGTCATGATTGGCCTATAGTAAAGTTGGATAAATGTAAATCCTCTTGTTTATAAGCGTGGATTCTGACCATCCCGAAAGGGAAACTGTCGTGATGATACTTAACATTTTTTATTTTAAAATTATTTACCAGTAAACAAAATATACAATGAAATAACTGCCTCCGTGGTCTAGCGGTTACGTCCGTGGGTTTAGACTCGAAGGTACCGGGTTCGATTCATGGTCGGGACACGAAAAAATATATTAATGTATAGAAATACATTTAATTAATATTTAATTTATTTGTGATATTCCTCGAGTTTGGTACGCTGGAGACATCGACGAGCTTGCCACTTGTCATGATTGGCCTATAGTAAAGTTGGCTAAATGTGAATCCGCTTATTTATAAGCGTGGTTTCTGACCACCCCGAAAGGGAAACAGTCGTGATGTTACTTTACTTTTTAATCTTATTTTATAAGATATTATGCATTCAGCTCTTAGCCTAGCTTTAATTTAAATAAGAGATCAGCCATTTTGTATTTCACGTCGCGTTCATTGTATAATGACCTTGGTGGTTATCTGCCGTTGTGCGTCGCAAATTCCAAGCGTATATTGCTCTCTCGCTCTAACACGTGCGCGATCGATAAACCGTATTCTCCTATGCCTACCAACGCGGCTAAAAATAGGTAGGTATAACTTAAATGCGCTGACTGCCGTTCTTTTACTCGTAGTTTTGAATTTTCATTGTACATCGCGTCTTATCGTGGAACTAAACACAAGCCTGGTATAAAATAACACGAATTGTATTATTAATACAATTAAGAACGCGGTTCTGATTGTAGATGGTGTTTTTTTTTTTCGAATTTAGGTCGATTTACTGCAAAACACATGGAAAATTGTTACCTTAAAGCGTGCTAAGCCAATCCTTGCAATCGTTCGACTTGCATTAAGCGAAGTAAAGCATTTACAGAGTTTAAACTCGACTCGAACGATATATCTATATAAGTGCCTCCGTAGTCTAGCGGTAAAGTTCGTGGAGTTAGATTTGGAGGTACTGGGTTCGATTCCTGGTCGGGACACAAAAATATTTATTAATGTAAATAAATACATTTAAATTATTTGTGATATTTCTCTAGTTTGGTACGCGCTGGAGACATCGACGAGCTTGCCACTTGTCATGATTGGCCGGCAGTAAAGTTGGCTAAACTTGAATCCGATTATTTATAAGTGTGGTTTCTGACCACCCGGAAAGGGAAACGGTCGTGATGATACTTTACTTTTACTTTCGAAAGATATTTCGTCTTTCTTCTCTTTGCTAACTTACTACTTAAATAAAAATAATCAAATAACTATAAGCTAAACCTAATAAAAAAAATAAAAAACCTTTTAATTAAAAAATGTCCTCAAGAGATAATCCCAAGAAGACTGGCCACATTTCCCCTCTGTATAGCAAGGCTAATACGTTGGCAAGATTAATTGCCAGCCTTCCTGTCTCCAAATTTCTCTCCTACTCCTTGGCCGGAGGCTTAGCTGAGGATTATCCCATCATCTAGACCCCAAACGGCGCAAACTCGTAACCTGTACCGAGGTTGGCGTATTTGCGCAGCTTGAGGTTCTCAGCAGAAACCGCCTCACTCCCTGCGCTGGATGAGGTTGCCTGGATGTGTCTATACATTTCGCATCCCTCACCAGAGTAGCCACGGCTATGCTGTCTGGTCTCTTGCCATTGCTCTGCGCAATCCCAGAGGGTTCTAGGTTCATATTCTTATAATTGTGTCTGTCTTAGCTTATAGTATGACAATGCCTATCTACAGCAGCTATAATGTTAAGAGTTATTCTGTATTTATAATTTTGTTATTTTATTGTTTCTCTTTTCAAATGATGGTTATCATGTACTGCTCCAGATTCACCAATATGTACTATAAAATTATATAGTTTTATATCAGTATTGTAAAAATTGACGTGTAAAAGTGCAGAATACATATCTTTTTGTCCTATGCCTACTTGCAAAAATAAACGAATTGAATTGAGGTACTCCAGTAGTGACAAAATCCCTACGACTGGCACTTCTAGCACAAGATAGCCTATAGTGTCCGAGATGTTCCATCAACATTTGTGTTGGTGAACAGTCCGGGCTCTCATAGTGTCCGAGATGTTCCATCAACATTTGTGTGGGTGAACAGTCCGGGCTTCGAGACGAAGGCACACTGCCATGGTCAATGTAGTTCGGTCAAGGAGTGTCCTAACCGATGTTAAATCTGAATATAATTGTGTGTTATCTTTTTTTACAGTCCGAGCCATTTATGGAACCAGTGGACCGGGGCACGTTTCCTGACTATGACGATTATGTGGTTAATCCCATGTGTTTGAACCAAATTAAAGAAAATATCACTAATAAATGCTACGGCAGTACGGAAGCATTTCTAGCTGATATTCAATTGATAGTTCATAACAGTATTATTTATAATGCAGGTAGGTTCATCAACACAGACTCCTAGACCTCCTATTCCTAGAGATGGGCCTTCCAGAACATCATCGCAGCCCCTAGATCATACGCGTCCTAAAATAGAAAGATCTAGATCTCTACTGCTAGAAATCCAGAACATCATCTTTGTACTAAGATCATGTCTAAACTACAATGAAAATTTCGGTGATATTGATTTGTTCAGCGTTAGTGTTGCTAGGTTAAAAAAAGAAATTAATATAAAATGATCTAAATGAATCATAATTGGAATGCTTGGAGAACTTTTAAATTAATTTATTTATTTTCCATTTTTTTACTATATATATGTATATAATTTAGTATTTAAGTATTATTATTTTTTTTGCAAAATCTATGTTTAATATTTAAGTGGAAACTTTGCTGGATTGTGTAACTTTTTTTATGATTTAAGATCTGTATGTTATATTATGAATAAGAATAAAATAAAAAATGATACGAGTGAAGCCCAGTCGAAACCTAATTTTTTTTTTATTTTTTTTAGCCCAATCGAAGTTGTCTACGTCGGCACGCGCACTGGCCCGGGCGAGTCGGGTGGAGATGGCGGAAATAGAAACTTGTCCGGAATGTTACGCCGGGGCCAATGCCAGGAGGTTGACTTGGTTCACCGAAGTATGTTCTACCCCGCATATACTGCTGTGGGCCAAATTAAAAGGTAATTTTGTTATAAATATTTCCAGTAAATAATCGTTTTCACAAGGACTGTATATAGGCTGGGAGCAGACAAAGAAAATCCTAGATTGTATTGTAATTTAAGAAACGATCCACCATTCTACTCCTATCTCTACCCAACTAAATACTGTATGATTTGGTTAATGCATTCATAATTGACGGCAGACCTGCTTAGTCCAAATTATTTTAGTAAGTGATGCAAAGATTTTGTTGGAACTCCTCTCGCACCAACTTCCACTGCCTAAAGATACCTTGAACCCGTTCCTGATCATTTCTTCTGTGAGATCATAATATTTATTCGACTTCATGTTGTGGTCTTTTGGAATATTTGATTCCCACGTAGGGATAAATTTTTTCAAGTTCTGATAAGACACTAAGATGTCTGGCCTATAGGCTGATACAGCTAGTTCATCGGGGATACTATAATGATAAAGTATTTTTGTAATTGACAACCTATTTATTTTCATTTCCAGGTTTTCCATACTGGCCAGCAAAAGGCATGTCAGTGAATAGTCTAGGCCAAGTTGATGTTCGTTTTTTTGGTGCACACGATCGTGCACGAGTTCCTGCTAAAGACTGCTATTTGTACTCCGTTTTGGATCCGAATAACTTTAGAACTAAGAGACAGGATATTCTGGAAAGCATGCAGGTTTGTGCACATATTTTAACTGTTATTGAGGCTGATTGCCAGCGGGTTTCGGACGTGGATATAAACTCCAAAGATCATAAAGTATAGTATCATCAAGACCGTTTCCCTTTCGGGGTGGTCAGAAACCACGCTTATAAATAAGCGGATTCACATTTAGCTAACTTTACTATAGGCCAATCATGACAAGTGGCAAGCTCGTCGATGTCTCCAGCGTACCAAACTCGAGAAATATCACAAATTAATTAAATGTATTTATTTACATTAATAAATATTTTTGTGTCCCGACCAGGAATCGAACCCGGTACCTCCGAGTCTAAATCCACGGACTTAAACGCTAGACCACGGAGGCAGTTGAAGGCAAAGATACATGTCTGTTTTTTTGCCTGAAATATTAGGTATTATTAATAGGTGGTTGGCAGACTGATAGTGGTAATTTGCCCAGTCTGCCGGGGCGGGGAAGTATCCACCGTTCGTGCCGATAAACCCAGTAAAGTGTATCCACATATTTCGGGATCAGGCTCGAATTGCCGCCATGTCCAGTCAAGCCGGCATCGTGTTAAGGACCGATGTCAGTCATGAATGTCTGATTACCGTCCACTTACCATCAGGTGGGCGCAATGTCACATGTCGTGCTAGTATAAAAAAGAAATTAAAAAAAGGTTCTTATGAAATTGACGTTTTATATAAAAAGTAAAAAAAAAAAGTATTTACCATTATTATCTATGCACTTTTGCCAATGGGGTGTATCACTAACTTTTTATCACGATAGATGGCGCATGATAGTTGGTACCTAATATCAGTTGCATAGAAAATTTTTATTACGAAATTTATTATTTTCTGGATATTATGCCGAAGTGAGCAGCTTTTAAGTGTAAAAATCGAGATTTCCAAGCGAAAGCAAAGATATGGTGATCTCAAAATTGCCGTTCTATTAATTCAACCTTTTTTTATTTTAAAGACGGTGTTCGCTTTCTTAATTCGTATTTTAAGGTAGGTAGCGTTAAGTTAAAATACATCTTTCTGTTACAAAAATGTAAAACAACAAATAAATTAAAAAAATATCACTCATAGGTGTAAACAAGGTACCATTGCCGCTAGCGACATCTACAAAAAGCTTTGCCTGATACACCCCATTGTAGGTAGATCATTAATTCCATTGCTGAAAAAATTGTGGGAGCGAGAATCAAGAAAAACTTTGAGGGCAGTTTGGACTGCCCCATCGGAATTGAATTTTTTTCATTGCCAGAAATTATCCAAATTGTTTACAAAAGTGGCAATCTGTTGGAACAAGGTCTGAGGAGTATGGTGGGTGTCGGAGACATTCCAATCGCAGCTCCTCTTGTGAGGTCTAGTCTTGTCTCGTCCCCGACTGGCCAGCGTGGCGAGTGTAGGCCAAATTCTCCAGATATATGTTCTGGAAGGTCCAACTCCCAACAGTGGAGGTCTCGGATGCTGTTAGTCAATATTTAAGAGTTAAAATATTTTTATTGAATTATTATTGTTATTTTTTGTATTAATTTTACTATGATGTCCAATTGATTTATTTATTTATATACTTACTCGTTTTTATTCAATTTTTATATTGTTTTGTATTAACTCTATTATTTCATTGATGTTGAATTTTGATTTTATTTTATTTTTACTATTTCTATGTCTTTTCTTTCTTTTTATTCAAATTTTATACTGTATATAACTATTGTTAACTTGAAAGCTTTATAAATATTTGACCGCCTCCGTGGTCTAGTGGTAACAAACGTTGCCGTGAACTCGGGAGGTCGTGGGTTCGATTCCCACCGGGGGCAAGTTGTACATTGTATAATTTGTCTCGGTCTGGGTGTTTATATGTATAATAAGTATATATTTACAAAAAAAAAGTATAATATGTAGTTTATCAACCATCTAGTTTCCGTAACACAAGCCTCGTAGCTTACCACGGAAACTAGATGGCGCTGTGTGACCTGTCTGGAAATATTTATTATTTTATACTGACAATCTATTTTTAAAGAAAATGTATGTATTATTTATAAGATTGACTGCATGGTAAATTGGGCTTTACTATTAAGCCATGTAATGTTTTATTAATAAATAAATAAATGGTCACTGACATTTTTTTTTTTTTAAATTAAAAATTCTGGCCACGGGTTGGTGTTATGCTATATTGTATGTATTTAATTTTATAGGAAGCCGAGGAACATGTAAAGAATATAGCTCGAAAGTACGGGAAATACGTCCACGCTGCATTTCAGATTAAATTTGATCCTGCTAACTGGAACGAACAACTCTTAGCTATGGTAAATATCAAAGTCAAAATATCTTTATTCACGTAGTCACAGGCATTTATGAAACGTCAATAATTTAATTATTTTGAATGATTCTACTCCTGCTAGTAGAAGACTAAGCAGCAAAGTGGTCCAATAAGTAAGCTGTTAGCAGAAGACCAGCAGCTTAGCAGATTCCAGTGACCTGTTAATGTTTAATCTGACTGAGAAAGGAATCTGCTAGGAAAACTCAGCTATATCAGATTTACAAAATAAAACATATACAGAACTGCACCACAACAATCAATTAATAACCTTTTAAATTGAGTTATCAGCAGTACTTATGAGAATACAAACCTGGTACAGCAGTAACCCACCAGGCATTTCAGAATTAAGGTAGACTACATGCCTATGTGCAACCCGAAAGTCGACAAAACGAAATATAGATTTGACATATTATTATAAATTCTTTATTGCACTTTAAAACTTAACAGTTGAGTACAAGGGCGAACTTAATGCCTCTCGGCATTTTATACTAGCTAACCTTTGGGAGTGTGGTAGACGATTGCGGGTGCATTAGAAATAAAAACAAATACTTAAACATACATAATAATAATTTACATACTAATACACAAATACCTATATTTATAGTTTTTATTTATAGTTTAGTTTATTTTTAATTTTATTATTTAGGTAGCTTTTAATTTATATTTAATGTACTATAATTAACTTCGAATAAAATTTAATTAAAAAAAATACCTATAACAATACGTCAAACACGTCGGGTAAAATATGGGAGTTGACAGCGCGGGAAAATTGCAAAAAATAAACTGCAACTTGTGCCCCATATTTAAAGTCCAATTTATCGTTTTCCATAATTATTCACATTGTAACACATTATTAAACAAAACAACACCACTTTTGACCAATAATATCCACAGTATATTAAATTACAAAATAAAAACTTGCACTTGACATGTCCACGCAAAATGGCGCGAAGATATCCCTTTTTTTATTTTTTTTTAAATTGTCTTTAAAGGAATACATCAGTCCTAAACACGTAATTTATTTGCATAATATATGTTCATAACAGAGTTCATAACCGAGTTGGGGATCATCAAATTCCAGATGCTGCAGAATTTGATGCTTTACTTGGAGTCACTCGCGGCATCATAGCCCAAACACGTCGGGTAAAATATGGGAGTCCACAGCGCGGGAAAACCGCAAAAAATAAACTGCAACTTGTGCCCCATATTTAAAGTCCAATTTATCGTTTTCCATAATTATTCACATTGTAGCACATTATTACATAAAACAACACCACTTTTGACCAATAATATCCACAGTAAATTAATTTACAAAACAATAACTTGCACTTGACATCTCCGCGCAAAATGGCGCGAAAGACTCCCTCACGAAGAACTCCCTCAGTGTGTATACAGAATGTTTTCATATTTTTTTTTTTTTTAGATTCCAGGCTTTGATGGTGATTTGTCACTTCCCAGAGTGGTCGAAAAAATCAGTAACAATTCCTCACCGGCCACTGTCAAGGTAATTTTAATATTTATAGATAATTTAGTTATTTTCCCCCTTAAGTAAGTAGATTTAGACACGAAGGTACATGGTTCGATTCGTGGTTAAAACATAATAATATTTTTAATTTACTTGTTATATTTCCCAATTTTGGTACGCTAGGGACATCGAGAACTTGCCACTTGTGATTATGGGCACATAGTAAAGTGTCTATATATGAATCCTGTACTTGTGACCACCCGCTGGTAATTTACTGGTGTAACAGCGCCCGTGTGGTCTGGTCTGGGTCTACGTTCGACAAGTTCAGCTCTCCTCCAGGAGCACCTCTCTGGAGGTGAGGAAGTGGTCTCCCGTTGGGTGGCCGAGCGCAAGACAGAGTGGTCTAGTGATGCTTGAAGCCTAATCTTGGTTTTGGTTTTAAGCACGAGTCTTGCAAGACATTTTTTTCCTAATTTTGCTTAAAACGTTGAAAAAAAAATGTTGTCTTTTTAGAGATAGTATTTTTTATTTATTTATTCAAGGTACAACAAACAGATTACTACCATTGCACAATATATACACACTATTTGACAGCAGTTCTGGATTGCAATCCACAGCAGTGTACACTAATTTAAATGTTCGTACATAACATGATCAATTTCAAATATCTAACTTATATATAAACTTATTATAAAAGATAACTTAAATGTACAAGTCATAAAAACAGTACAATCTAACCAATAATAACCTACCTAACTAAATTAAAATAAATTACAACATGAATCAAATCAAATCAAAATCATTTATTCATGATTTTTCGGTACATAGTTATTAGGTTAGGTTAGGGTGAGCATGCAAAAAACCTACCACATGTGGTGTACGAATAACAAATATAATTCTAAAAATAATAACAACTTAACATGCATTTTACAATTTATATAAAACTTAAATATGTAACAAAATGTAGGCAAAAGAGAAATGTCCAAAAATACTATTGTAAAAATAATGACAATACAATCTATATATTGACAGTTATTAACACATTTGAAATGGTTTCGTCATTCAAAAACTGATCTAAGGTATAATAAAATTTTTTAATTAAAATTAAAGTTAATTTACTTTTAAACATTGGAAGGGATAAATCTTTTAAATCTGAAAAAAATGAAAAATTAAAATTACCCTAGATTAAACCATTTATGTACATATTTATTTAAAATAATTGTAAGATTAATAATAATAAATTAAATAATAATAAAAATAAATATAGTTAAAATAATATCCGTGATAAAATTAGTGTCAAACTATGACGCTTCTAGGTTTGTTATATTTAACACTTGTTTCTTATATTTATATAGTTAGTATACCGAATCCTCGCCAAGCCGTCTGGCCAGCGTAGCGAGTGTAGGCCAAATTCTCCAGATATATGTTCTGGAAGGCCCATCTCCAGCAGTGGTGGTCTAGGACGCTATAATGATGATACCGAATTATTGATTTTATCTCACAACACATTTTTATTTGCAGACAAAATCTTCAAAACTCAATACTTCAAAACGTAACACTAAAAGGTAAGCTTTTTAAGATCTAATCTTCGGTTAACTCTGTCAATTTTCTGTACCTTCCCATGGGGTGTATCACTAACTTTTTATCACGATAGATGGCGCATGATAGATGGTACCTAACATAACTGTCAGTTGCATAGAAAAATGTATTATTATTACGAAATTTATTATTTTCTGGATATTATACCGAAGTGAGCAGCTTTAAAGTGTACAAATCGAGTTTTCTAAGCGAAATCAAAGATATGATAATCTCAAAATTTCCATTCAATTAATAAAACCTTTTTTCTTTTTAAAGACGTTGTACGCTTTCTTAATTCGTCTTTTAAGGTAGTTAACGTTAATTTCAAATACATTATTTTGTTATAAAACTACAAAAACTTTTAAAAAATAATGCGATATAGGTGTAAAATAAGGTACCATTGCCGCTAGCGACATCTACAAAAAGCTTTGCCTGACACACCCCATTGCCTGTTGTATCAAAGGTCCCATACAAAATACTGCATGTTTTGTAATAGGTCTCTCAAAATACTGCATGTGTTATAATGGGTGTCTCAAAATACTGCACGTGTTGTAATGGGTGTCTCAAAATACTGCTCGTGTTATAATGGGTGTCTCAAAATACTGCACGTGTTGTATTGGGTCTCTCAAAATACAGCACGTGTTGTAATGGGTGTCTCAAAATGCTGCACGTGTTGTATTGGGTGTCTCAAAATACTGCACGTGTTGTATTGGGTGTCTCAAAATACTGCACGTGTTGTATTGGGTGTCTCAAAATACTGCACGTGTTTTAATGGGTGTCTCAAAATACTGCACAATTATTCCAATAGATTTGTAATTTCACACAAATGTTTGTCTTTAGAATTATGTTCAATTGGCTTACATTTTATGTCCACTATTTATGGAGTTGGTAAATAGTTCTTAATTGGTTTGCATTTAACATGAACAAATACTGAAGGAATTGAGTAAATACACGCGCTGGAGCATCGACCTTTTGTCTGTGATTCTTTGCATTAAAACTAGTAAATTGTGTGAGGGTCATCAGCAGGAGTTAGGTAAATAATGGATATGGGACTTGCAAGTCATGATATATTATTGATTTAAGCTTTAAGCAGAAAATGATTTGGTTTTCAGTGATGCCAGCGATGAAGAGGAAAATTCACTTTCAATATCAACAACAGATTCTCCTAGAAGCTTAAGGTAATAAAATATTTAATGGACCAACAAATAATACAATTTTACATTACAAACTATTTTTAAATAACATTCTGTTACGACACTAATTACTAAATATCCTATTACTAAATAGTCCGTGGTGTATCAGCCTATAGGCCAGACATCTTAGTGTTTTCTCGGAACTTGAAAAAGTTATCCTTATTGAACTTACCGTTTCGTGGGAATCAAATATTCCAAAAGACCACAACATGAAGTCGAATAATTTGGTTGGGTAGGGAGAGGAGTAGAATGGTGGATGGTGAGAGTATTATCGCGCAATAAAATAAAAAAGGGAGGCCTCCTTTTCTTAAACCAACTTATTGTCGGTCGCAAGCCCGAGACACCATTCTTCTCATCTCTTACCCACACGATGGACCTAGCACCCGCACGGTGAATCCATGGAATGCTTAGAAATTTCTTCTCTCTACCGGTCCTTAATCTAGCGCCAACATGTGTCAACCCCTTTTTATTTGTGTTCCGCAGCGCCATCTGACCAAAACTACCCTACACTACTAGGCCAAATGGCCAAGTACTTTATATGTTAGTTCTAATTTAAACACATTGACACTAGTTTCGCATGACTTTTGAACAATTCTAAATATTATCTTACACTACTTAAAAGGAAAAATTAAAATATAAACTAAACCTAATAAAACGCGACGGTGGCTCGGTTGTAAGAACGCGTTCCTTAAATCCTACAAGGTCGTTCAAACCCACCCGGCATGTCATCATTCATCATTACAGCCCCTAGAACACATCGTCCTAGACCTCCACTGCTGGAGATGGGCCTTCCAGAACATATATCTGGAGAATTTGGCCTACACTCGCCACGCTGGCTAGGTGGTTTGGCGAGGATATGATGTCAATTTTTAATGACAATTTATTAACGATTCCACAAGTTAGTATTAGTGGAACCGGGACCGACGGCTTAATGTGCTCTCCGAGGCACGGGAACGGTGGTTTTGTAAATCTATGACAAATGTATACGTAAGAAAAGTGTATTTCTCATTGGTACATGCCGGGTGGGTTTGAACCGACCTTTGTAGGATTTAAGGAACGCGTTCTTACAACCGAGCCATCACCGTTTCCGTGCCTCGGAGAGCACGTTAAGCCGTCGCTCTCGGTTCCACTATTACTAACTTTTTGGAATAAACTACATGTTGAACGGGTATCCTTAAATTAAAAAATGTAGCTGACACTTTACTTTGTTAAGCTATGATCATAATTGAAAGTACTTAATTAGACATAGTTACACTTTCAAATTTTAGAAACAGAAAAATAGCATACACATTTCTCACGATTTTACTATAAGAAATCTATGATTATTATATCTCTATGATTTCCGTAATTCTATTCCCTAGAAGGTTGTTAGATTTCTTTTCTCCAAAGTTTTTGTGCGAGCGAGAGCAATGGAAATGAGGTAAACCCTCTAAGTCAAAATATCTTTATTCACGTAAACCAGGCATTTACAAAACGTCATTAATTTAATTCTTTTGAATGATTCTACTCCTGCTAGTAGAATACCAAGCAGCAAAGTGGTCCAATAAGTAAGCTGTTAGCAGAAGACTAGCTGACCCGTTAATGTTTAATCTGGCTGAGAAAGGAATCTGCAAGGAAAACTCAGCTATTTCAGATTTACAAAATAACATATATACACAACTACACCACAACGATAAATTATTAACCTTTTAAATTTAGTTATCAGTACCTTGATATGAGATTACAATACCTGGTACAGCAGCAACCCACCAGGCAAGTCATAATTAAGACTAAAGATAATCTACACGCCCACGCTATTAAGGAACTAATTGAAACATGCAATGATCATTAATGATGTGTTTAATATTCCAGGCGAAGATCAACAAGCAAGTACGACTCAGATTCGGAGGGTAAAAAACCCAAAAAGAGACGGACATCTGTCTTTCAAGAACCAAAAACGACATCCCCCATTGTTGTGCCTAAAAAACGAAAACGTGCTTTATCACTATTTATAGAAAACCCTAAAACCAATGACCCTTTTCTGGCTAAGAAAAGAAAGGAATTCCAAGACGCTGATGTTACTATCAGAATCAGAAGTGTCAGGAGACAGAAAAGTTTTATAGAATCCGATACTTCTGCGACTGAGAAAAAATTGTCAACAAAAAATAGAACATCAATCAACGATCATTCTTATTCCGAAATACCAAAATTCATAATTTCCAGAGAATCTCCTAGAACTAGCACTCCTAATAAAATGGATAAGACTAAAAGCAACAAAGATGATACGCCTAACAGTAAATCCAAACCCACTACTTCAACACCAATATCATTATTAAAAGAAAACATACCTGCAGAAACACAATCACTCAGAAAAGAATTAGATACTCAACCCAAAGTAAAACCTATTAGATTAATACGAAATGCTGATAATAGAAGATCATTAACAATTAAACATGACAGCGATGTTGACAGCGTCGGGTCTAGCACTGATGAAAATAAATCAATCAATAAAAATAAAGGCAATGACAAATCTAACAATAAAGAAACTATCAAAGCTAGTTATAAAGAAGCTGGCAAAGCTAGCAATAAAGATACAAGCAAAGCTAACGATAAAGAAACTGGAAAAGCTAGCAATAAAGAACCTGGGAAAGCTAGCAATAAAGAACCTGGCAAAGCTAGCAATAAAGAAACTAGCAAGGCTAGCGATAAAGAATCTGGAAAATCTAGCAATAAAGAACCTGGCAAAGCTAGCAATAAAGAACCTGGTAAAGCTAGCAATAAAGAAAAACAACTCGACCATAATAAAAGTGGAACAACTAGCAACGAAGTCAAAGATTCACGTAAAATACGAGATAGCAGTAAAACTAGAATTAAAGATATTATCAAATCAAATGCAGAAGAAAACAACGAATCTAATAATGCCAAAAATAACAATTTTCCAAGAAAAACAGTAAACGAAGGAGGCAAAGAAAAGGAGAATACTTTAAAAAACGCTTCTTTTATATCAGTAAATGGTGATAAAAACAAATCCACGCCTAAAATCGTTATAAACAAAAACAACACTTTGTCTGATAGCATTGAATCTATTTCTGGATTACCTAAAATCAGCAATATTCGTAGTTTATCCCAAACCCCAACTACTATATCTAGCCCAAACGTGAAAACTTCCTCTAGCATAGAAAAGAACACAGAAGCTCCACAAAGCAATGTAGGGAAAGTTGGTGTACGTTCTTTTGCAAGAATTACTTCTAGCCCAGTTGAAAAACGCCCAAATGACAGTGTCGAAGTAGAAATAAAGGGCGAACCTCTAGAATTTGAAGACCCAAATCGCCAATCTGAGAAATTAGAATTAATGAACACAGTCAAACTCAGACCAGTAGTTCCGCCAAATCATATTATAACACCTAAACCTATGAGTGATAAATATGTCAACGCAAGAGCAAAAAAATCATTCCCTCAAGCTAAGAAACCTGAGGAAATCTTAGTCAATAAGGATAATATGGTTTATATCCCGAGCCAGCAGGCTGTGAGTCCGATTCGGCCCACGGGTCCAAAACCTGGTACAATTCGGCCCGCGATTCGGGTCAACGGGCCAGTTATGCAACAACATAGCACTATGTGCAGTCCTGTAACACTTGCTTCTACGTGTAAGTACTATTTTAATACTCTTACTAGCTTTGCCCGTGCAATAGGGGTAGTTGACTATTATAAAAGTACAGTAAAGTATCATCACGACCGTTTCCCTTTCGGGGTGGTCAGAAACCACGCTTATAAATAAGCGGATCCACATTTAGCCAACTTTACTATAGGCCAATCATGACAAGTGGCAAGCTTGTCGATGTCTAATAGGTGATAGTGGTAATTTGCCCAGTCTGCCGGGGCGGGGAAGTATCCACCGTTCGTGCCGATAAACCCAGTAAAGTGTATCCACACATTTCGGGATCAGGCTCGAATTGCCGCCATGTCCAGTCAAGCCGGCATAGTGCTAGGGACTGATGTCAGTCATGAGTGTCTGATTACAGTTGCTAACATTCGTGGATCTCGCTCCCCACTTACCATCAGGTGGGCGCAAGATCACATCTCGTGTTAGTAAAAAAAAAAAATCTCCAGCGTACCTAACTTGAGAATTATCACAACTAAATTAAATGTATTTATTTACATTAATATTTTTTTTTGTGTCCCGACTTAACCGCTAGACCACGGAGGCAGTTAAATAAATAAAATAAAAATTCAATAAATAAATACCCTTAATAAAAATTGAATAAATAAATACCCTTAATAAAAATTGAATAAATTAATACCCTTAATAAAAATTTAATAAATTAATACCCTTTGTTAACGCCGTTTTATATATATATACATATACATACTCGTAATTATCTATGTAGTATAACGCTTCTAGAACAATCTCACGCTTTATGTATATCCATCCCTTTTATTCCTTATCCATAAGACTTACGTGTGAAAGAGATGGAGAAATGCGTAAACGCACCTTAAAATGGGTCGGCCTCGCGACCCACCGGTCAGTTGAAATAAAATATTTGAACGGTGAACCCGTGAACGCTACTCAACCCATATTTATTAAAAATAAAAGACTTTAAATTGTGAATTGTGTGTGCTCATAAACTCTGCTCCAACTCTTGATGCTATGGTGGTGTGTCGTGCTTTACAACCAGTGACCTTGGAGCTATCGAAGAACCCGCAGTAAGTCTCCTTTCTTTTCACCACCATAAGTCTGGTCCTTCTTTAAACCGAATACCTCTGATCTCCCGCTACTCCTCACACACCCTATTATATTATACGCAATTTATTTATTATAAAAAAACCGCTACTCAAAAAAGTAAAAAAAAAACGCAACTCCGCTACGCTACCCACTTCACTCACTCCTTACGCTCTCATCTTTTACTTTTATATTATTATCTCCTTATATTTGTTATCTATAACACGCACCGTACCTATATATTAACGGGGTTAACATTCCTAGGTACATATAAATTAATAATTCAGTTTAAAAAAAAAAAAAATCTTTCACTTTTCCGTAAACGAATTGCATTTCTTGATTAACTTTATAATAACAATAACGCTACTCTAATTACATATTTCTTTACGCCTAACTTAAAAAAAAAAATGTCGGAAAAAGAAGACAGAAATGCAACCGCTACAATTGCCATGCTTAACGCTAAAAAGGAAAGTTTATTTAAATTAATTCAAAACATATTTGATCTTAGTTTAAGCCTAACTACAGAAAGGGAAAGAAATACTTTCCTTATCCGCATTAAGTCCATAGATAAGGTTAGACAGGAATTTTCGGAGATTATGGAACAACTCAACTTAGCAATATTAACTCATAACCCAAAGGCAAAGGCTGATTTTACATCTTTTTTGTCATTCGATGAGCTGTATTGTCACATTAAAAGTGTAGAATGTGATATCAGTTCGTCTCGTGTATTGCCACAACACAACGCTTCCTCTAG
Organism: Tinea semifulvella; assembly: GCA_910589645.1. Taxonomy (NCBI): domain Eukaryota; kingdom Metazoa; phylum Arthropoda; class Insecta; order Lepidoptera; family Tineidae; genus Tinea; species Tinea semifulvella. The sequence goes on along the minus strand of OU342618.1, from coordinate 8,092,328 downwards.
CAAACAAAATAACTCTGATTTGTTAAATAAAAAGTTGCCGGCACTGGAACTCATGTCTTTTGATGGAACACCGAACAGATGGTCCATGTTTTATGAAAATTTTACTGCATTGATTCACAACAACACAAGTTTATCAGATGCTGAGAAAATTCAGTATCTAGTTGGCAAATTAAGCGGCAAGGCGCTTACAGTTTGTGCAGGGATCCCTCCCGTAGCAAGTAACTATAATATTCTATGGCAAGCACTCACTGAGAAGTACCAAGATAAACGCACACTAGCCGTCATGTATTTGGAACAAATGTTGAACTTCAAATCAAGTCAGTCTCCCTCACTCAACTCCCTAGACGCATTTATTGAAACCTTTTGTTCGGCCCACGCAGCCCTTAATCAACTAGAGCTAGATAATTTGTCAGATTTTATCATAACGCATATAGCATTAACAAAACTCGACAATGATACAGTTACGTTATATGAACAAGCAAATCGCGACTCGAAACTGCCTACCTTTGATTCATTAAGAAAATTTGTATCTGAACAAAGTAAAATATACATGCTACGCAACGCTGGAAACTCTAAACCTTATCACACTAACAATAAAGATCAATTTAAAAATAAAACTATAAATAAAACCCCATATGATAGGCCTAATAAAAACTATGTACAATCTTTTTTCGCTAATAATAGCCACTCAAACTCAAATAATAAATGTAAATTATGTAAAACTCAAGACTCGCACGCTCTCTTCAAATGTGAAGAGTTCATAAAACTCGACCCAAAAATAAGGAACAATTATGCAAGAAACAATAACTTTTGCATAAATTGTTTAGGTTTTCACAATGTGAAATACTGTAAGTCACAACGTAACTGCAGTGTATGCAGACGCCCGCACCATACTCTGTTACATATAGATTTGCCTCGCCGGGAAATCGAACCCGTGACTGCGCCCGCGCATCGCAGTAACGATATCTGCGCTAGCACGAGCCCCTCTCAACCCGCCGCGCTGCAGCCTACCGCCGCGCCGCTCGCACCTGCAGCTCCGTCTCTTTCTTTACTCACTACGCTGAAAACAGCCGTGATGCTACCGACTGCAGTTGTTTACGTTAAAAATAATATAGGACAAAAACATAATATAAGGGTGCTTTTAGACAGTGGTTCGACTTCGCATTTTATTACGAAATCGTGTTGTGACAAACTCAACCTAAATATTTCTCCCGTAACGTCTACAATAAAAGGCATCGGACAAACTGAGAAATTCTCATTAGGACGTACCAGTCTGACTATTTATTCTCGGTATGACGCTCGCTGTAAATACGATATTGATGCCCGGGTAATAGACAGTATTTCAGACAAAATTCCTAGCCTCACGGTACGTACCGATGACTTACTACACCTACATGATTTACCCCTCGCTGATAATAATTTCTACTCGCCTTCTGACATAGATTGTATAATTAGTAACGAGTTGTTCCCATTCCTACTGGGTAATAATAAAGTTACATCCGCTCACTCTTCTGTAGTCGGAATGGAAACAACCCTAGGCTATGTACTCATGGGAAAAGCAAATTGTTTATCTCCGGCAAACGAAAATATTTCTTTTCATGCGACAAACGATTCGCATGCATTAGATAGTTTAACGCAACGCTTTGTGGAACTAGAAAATGTTCCGATTAAAAAACATATTTGTCCTCAGGACTTATCATGTGAACGCGACTTTATAAGTCATTTTACTCGCGATGACACTGGTGGGTACACCGTTCGTCTGCCTTTTAAACTCAACGCTTCTGAATTAGTTAACTCAGAAAATATTTCAATTTCACGTTTATTAAACATGGAAAAACGCTTCGCTAATTACACCCTCATTCGTAATGGAAATAATACCACATTACGAATAACTCGAAAAAAATAAACATTTAATTTAATTTCTAACCTAACTCTAAACTCAAGCTCACATTACTTATTCCCGCAAAATTAATAGATCTTCAATATTCAATGTTGTAATATATATATATATATATTACATAATATTCTTATTGTTATTATTTTTATTTCTCAATTACAGTCGAAAATACTATTTGCACTAAACGTATTATTCTCTCCACAACCCCTGCACTCTTTAAACCACTTTTAAACCTGGACTGGGATGAAGTCGCTCCTGAGCATGTACGTACTCAGTGGCTGCAGTTTCAGGACTGCACCTGCTCCAACAATTAAAATTTCCGCGCCATATTGGCATATTCAAAAACTCGCATAACGTCATGTTGTTGGATTTCGCAGTCGCCGTATGTTAGGGTCAGCCAGGTAAACTCAGACTTGGGACAAGTAAAATTACTTTGTTTCAAGTCCAGAATAGCGCCACAAAAGAAAGTCAGCCTAGCTCGACTGGAATTATGCGCCGCTGTTTTTATTGTCAAATTTAATTGTTGCTGTGAGAGATTCGATGTTTGAACGCACTAATATAAATGATATAGTAGTATTTTCTGACTCCACTGTAACTGTTTCGTGGATTAACGCACCGCCTTATAAGTATCATACTTTTATCGCTAACAGAATTTCTCAAATAAATGAACTTCTACCCGCAAAACATTGGTTTCATGTCGCCGGGATTGACAACCCCGCAGATATTATTTCTCGACCCGTCACTCCTAGTAAACTCTTAAATAATACATTTTGGTTTGATGGCCCAAGTTGGGCAATACTCCCCCGCTCCGATTGGCCCGTTTCTGCATTCGGTAGGTCGCCTGCAGAAGACGAACTTCCCGAAGCAAAAATTGTTGCTCTGACCGTACACGACGTTGTCGAAGACAGCGTTGTCTATGTGTTGGCCAACCGTATATCCAAATGGACAAAGTTATTGCATGCCCTATGTTATGTACTACGCTTTTCAAAAATATTTACTTCACGCGGCTCAATAACGGTCCAAGATTTGGAACACTCTGAACTCATTATAATTCGCGCTATAGAATTAAAACATTTTAGCTCAGTTATTTTCGCTCTCAAGTCAGGAAAGGTTTGTAGTCCGGCTTTGAGAAAATTAAATGTATAAGTAGATAACGATAACATAGGTACTTCGTGTAGGTAGGTAGGTCGGCTCAATAATTCTCAACTTAATTTTTACGCAAAAGAATCCTATAGTTTTACCCGCGAAGGATGTTATTATTCATTTACTAGTAGACTATTTTCATTTGTCTAACTTCCATGCCGGCCCCAACCTGTTATTGGCCTTGCTAAGACAGAGTTATTGGGTCCTGGCTGCTCGACGCATGATACGCAAACGCATTCAGAGCCGTAATGTTTGTTTTAAGTTAAAACCCAAAAGTAGTAATCCTATTATGGGAGACTTGCCTTACTTCCGAGTAAGTGAGGTGAAATGTTTCGTCTACACTGACGTAGGCTACGCAGGTCCATATTTTGTTACTCCTTATCGCGGTCGTGGGGTTAAAAGTTTAAAGGCATACGTGTGTTAATTTATTTGCCTCACGACCAAAGCCGTACACGTTGAGCTAGTCTCCGACCTCAGTACTGATATGTTCTTAGCGGCTTTCAAACGCTTTATAAGTAGGCGCGGATCCGTGTCTATGATCGTCAGTGATGGTACCACTAATTTTGTTGGTGCAAAAACGCAAAATAGACGAACTGTATACGCTTTTAACATCAAAACGCAACTCAGAGTTATCGGAACGCAAATTTTAACATACGAGGAGTTAAACACTGTTCTTATACAAGTCGAAGCACTTTTGAACAGCCGTCCTCTGTGTTCGCTTAGTTCAGACCCTTCTGAACCCTCAGCATTAACCCCCTCTCATTTTTTAAATCTTACGCCATTAAAATATTTACCCGCTGAAGATGTGTCTGGAATTGCTGACAATCGACTCAATCGCTATAAGCTATTAAATAAAATAGTTCAATCGTTCTGGCATAGGTGGAACTTAGAATATTTGACTTCTATGCAGCAACGTCAAAAATGGAATACTCCATCCAATCCCATCACTATTGGTTGTGTCGTGGTAATACGCGATGACAATTCTGCTCCACTCAATTGGCCACTGGGCGTGGTCCAGGAGTTGTATCCTGGTAAGGATGGAGTCACTCGCACCGTAAAGGTTAAAACCAAGATGGGCTGTTACGTACGTCCTGTCGTACGTCTCTGCCCGTTACCGCGTCAGTAAATTCTTCTTCTTTTTTTATACATTTTTAGATTTAAGTTTTTTTTTCATATTACATTACTTTTTTTTTCAATATTCGCAACGCTATTACCGCTATTATTTTTTGTTATATGTTCTGAAGTCATACTCTTCAGGCCGGGGGATAATGTTAACGCCGTTTTATATATATATACATATACATACTCGTAATTATCTATGTAGTATAACGCTTCTAGAACAATCTCACGCTTTATGTATATCCATCCCTTTTATTCCTTATCCATAAGACTTACGTGTGAAAGAGATGGAGAAATGCGTAAACGCACCTTAAAATGGGTCGGCCTCGCGACCCACCGGTCAGTTGAAATAAAATATTTGAACGGTGAACCCGTGAACGCTACTCAACCCATATTTATTAAAAATAAAAGACTTTAAATTGTGAATTGTGTGTGCTCATAAACTCTGCTCCAACTCTTGATGCTATGGTGGTGTGTCGTGCTTTACAACCAGTGACCTTGGAGCTATCGAAGAACCCGCAGTAAGTCTCCTTTCTTTTCACCACCACCCTTAATAAATATTCATTGTGTTTCAGCACTAGTAAATACATTAACAAGTCCAGTAATGCAGCTATCGAACAGTATACCTCCATCGTTAGTGAACGCTACAGTACGATCCTTACCAGTTTTGACTTCTCTAAATGGACAGTGGAGCGTTTCGTATCAGCCAGTCATGTCCGTTGGAAATGAAGACGTAAGTAAATATATATTTTTACTGTCTTTTTCTTGCCTAAAAATAGCTAACCTGCAGCTGTCTGTTATTTGGATTTCGTTATTTACGCCAGAGATTGCGTCATAATTACAAAATATTATTCAATTCTCAACTCTATAAGCGCTCGAACTTGACAGTGTCCGTGCAAATATCAACTTTAAAAGCGTGATATATAGTTAACGGATTCCATTATATAACGTTTGCGCTTAAGTCACAGAATAGGGCTAGCAGTCTCGATATTTGATAACGATCGCTATCTTAGCGATTTCCGTCGGTAAGTCATAAAAAAATGTTGCCACTTAGAAAATCAAAGAGCTAGTTTGGTCAATATCATTACTTCCAAAGGATGGTAATATTTTAATATCAGAACTTATGTCATTAAATTCTCAGGCAGATCCATATTAATTCATTTTATGCCCTAATATGTATATTATATTAATGGACAATAATATTTATTCCTTTGCAACACTAGAAGCAAATGTCAGCTGGCTGCTGTCACACGGTAGAACTGTATCTATAATATTCGTTAACTTTGCAGGCTGTCAAATTCCGTACTAAATATTTTAAACAATGATATTGACCAAATCACCTTTTTAGATTCATTACATCATTCATCATTACAGCCCATAGGACGTCCTAGACCTCCACTACTGGAGATGGGCCTTCCAGAACATACATATAGAGAATTTGGCCTACACTTGCCACGCTGGCCAGACGGCTTGGCGAGGATATGATGTCATTTTTTTATGACTATTTATTAACGATTCCACAAGTTGGTATTAGTGGTACCGGGACCGACGGCTTTACGTGCTTTCCGAGTCACGGGAACGGTGTTGTAAATCTATGACAAATGTACGTAAAAGTGTATTTCTCATTGGTAGATGCCGGAGGGGTTTGAACCGACCTTTGTAGGATTTAAGGACCGCGTTCTTACAACCGAGCCACCACCGCGCTTTTTAGATTATTAAGAGGCATTTTTTTATGACTTACCTTCCGAAATATAGCTAACATAGCGATCGTTATCAAACTTGGAGACTGCTGCCCCTGGACCAAGCAGTGCCTGTACATTATCTTCGTTTATTGAAGTTAAAATCATTGGTTTCTTTATTTACTCTGCGTCTGTACATGGTCTCTACTCTAGAACGGATATCGGTTCTGCGACAGACGTGTCCAGCCCATTGCCACTTCAACTTACTAAATTTTGAAGGCTTTAGGACTTTATCTGTCAAAGAAATACCGACCGTAGCTCGCTGGGCGGCCTTAAACTTGTGGACCAGACCCACTGTCAGTGTCAACGTTTTCGCTCCGCACGACAATACTGGAGAAACGAATTGGTTGAAAGCTTTTGTTTTCAAACATTATTATTATTATTAAATTCTTTATTGCACGAAAAAACATGTACCTACAAATGCGAAGAATAATTTTCAAAGGCTTTTTCTAACATCTAGTCTTTGGGAGAGTATGAGACGAACGGTAGTGCTGATATAAAATAATAGATTACCAACAATATACTATATACTAAGAAATACACTACATACTAATAAATATATACACTAAATCCTAAGAAATACATACATATTATAAACGTATTCATTCATTCATTTTTTTTTCATTCATTACAGTCCCTAGAAAGCAGTGTCCTAGACCTTCACTGCTGGAGATGGGCCTTCCAGAATATATATCTGGAGAATTTGGCCCACACTCGCCACGCTGGTCAGACGGCTTGGCGAGGATATGATGTTAATTTATTATGACAATTTATTAACGATTTAACTTATGTCATTAAAATCTCAGGCAGCTCCATATTATCTCATTTTATGCCATATTATATTAATGGAAAATAATATTTATTCCTTTGCAACACTAGAAGCAAATGTCAGCTGGCTGCTGTCACATGGTAAAAGTGTATCGATAATATTCGTTAACTTTGCGGGCTGTCAAATTCCGTCCTAAATATTTTAACCAATTATATTGAAGAAATCACCTTTTAGATTCATTACATCATTCATCATTACAGCCCCTAGAACACAGCGTTCTAGACCTCCACTGCTGGAGATGGGCCTTCCAGAACATATATCTGGAGAATTTAGCCTACACTCGCCACACTGGCCAAAGGGCATGACATGTCATTTTTTTATGACAATTTATTAACGATTTCACAAGTTGCTATTAGTGAAACCGGGACCGACGACTTAACGTGTTCTCCGAGGCACGGGAACGATGGTGTTGTAAATCTATGACTGCAGTACGTAAGAAAAGTGTATTTCTCATTGGTACATGCCGACCTTTGTAGGATTTAAGGTACGCCCTCTTACAACCGAGCCACCGTCGCAACGTATATATTTTCCAAATATTTATTGTGAGCCCGATGCTTGTTCGTCTAAAAATAATGCAGTAACCAAGTGGACGTGGACTGACGGTGCGTGTCTAATAGCCAGTGGCAGTTTGATCCACTGGTGGGCTGCAGACACAGTAAACGAATCTTGACGAAAACGAAGACGTTGTCCGATAAGAATATGTGTCGCAACTTCCCTAATGCTGCTCATCCTGGTTGAATGCGTCTATCGGCTTGTCTAAGAAAAAAACTATACACAAGCATAATACAAATAAAAAAAAAACTTTTCAACCGCCGCCTTACGGATGGAAAGCACGTCACGGACACATATGTACTAAAATACAACCTATTTAACACATACATTGCACGAATACACACACACATAATAATAATAATAATAACATCCCAGCCTTGCATAGTAAAGGTGAATATAAGTGGATTCAGGCATACAGCTAGCATGCTCGCTGAGAAGCAATGAGTATTGATTTCAGTTTATTTTTAAAACCAATAACTGATTGCATCCGGCGAAGTGGCGGAGGCAGATTATTCCAGATTTTAGTAGCCGCATTCCTGAAACTGCCACGAAAAGCAGACGTCTTATGTCTAGGACAACATAAGAGGTCAAAACTAGATCTAGTGTTGTAACGTTTGGGTAGTTGGGTAGTCTGCTGAAGTCGGCTACGCCTAACCGTATAGTCTGACAAAAGTAGACGTATTCTTTAACAACTTCGAGAGTGGCATGTCTCACACAGATTGGTCCCGGTATGACATGACTTTTGTCTTGTCCAAGTTTATTCTGCCGTAAATGCAAATCCATTTACTGTTACTTCACATGATATAATAATTATGAGTTCGCTAGATACTCAGTCATCCGCGTGCCTTTTCAGAATAATGTATCCAATGAAGCCGCCAAAGAACCCAGTACAACCCAAAAATTAAAACAAATCGTGAGTCATATCTCTCTCCAGTAGTTTTATGTGTCATATTTGCCTGTAGAGTAATTTACATGTGTCATATTTGCCTCTCTAGTAGTTTAAATATGTCATATTTGCCTCTAGTATATAGTTTATATGAGTCATATTTGCCTGTCTAGTACTTTATATGTTTCATATTTGCCTCTTTAATAGTTTAAATATTTTAAACTATATATGTGTATGTATGTATATGTAGTTATATGTATGTGGTTATTAAATAATACTTTTGTTATTTATATTGAATATTTCAGCACCTACTTTCCAGTAAATTGTTTAAAGTTTTCCCAATAGTTGGATATGATAAAATGTCTTGCGGCATTGTCTTTGTGCAATAAAGTAATAAATAAATATTGCCTCTAGTAGTTTATAGGAGTCATATGTGTCCGTCTAGTATTTTATGTATCATTTTTTCCTCTAGTAGTTTATATAAGAAATATTTGCAAGTCTAGTAGTTTATATGTGTCATATTTACCTCTTTAGGTGTTTATATAAGTCATATTTTCCCCTCTAGTAGTTTATATGAGATATATTTGCCTGTCTAGTAGTTGATATGTGTTATATTTGCCTTTCTTAATGTTTATATGAGTCATATTTACCTGTCTAATAGTTTATATTAATCATTTGCATGTCTAGTAGTTTATATGAATCATATTTGCCTGTCTAGTAGTCCAATAGGTCACATTTGCCTCTCTAGTGGTTTATATGAGTCATATTTGCTTTTCTAGTTGTTTATAGAAGTCATATTTACCTCTCTATTAGTTTAGTACTTTGTGTAATAATTTTAGGAACTAAATTAGACATGAAAAGTATAGTTAGAAGAAGTATACAATTTCAAAGCATTCTATGAATTGTGCGAGTTAATACGCAACAAGACGCTCACCATCCACCATTCTACTCCTCTCCCTACCCAACCAAATACTGTATGATTCCGTAAATGACGTCTTGGAAGCTTTTTTCATAAATGTATCTCCTGCAGTACCGTGATTCTATTACTTTAGCAAACGTTAGATTGTCCAAATAGTGAATTGTGTTATTTACTACCACTTTTAGCCCGAGTTTCTCCGATCATAGCCGACCTTACGTCAAAATAGCGTTTTTCAAAGGTCACCCAAAGGGGTTGGTACTTCATTGGGAAAACGTGAATTAAATACTTAAATTGTCCGCCGCGAATTTATATTAAAGTTAACAACATTTATATTAATTAAACTAAGATTATATATATTTACATTAAACATAGTTTTATAACACACATTAGGTAATAAATCCCAAATATGGCAAATACTAAAAGTAATATATAATTGTTTTTTTTTTTAATGAACGCATCGTAACGTTATTTTGCTGTCATCTGTAGTGGAAACCTTTATACGCGAATACCAATTTTAATATCGTTTTACACTGACAGTTCCGTTATTTAATGGACTCCACTGCCTGGTCTGCTTAGACCCAATTCTTTCAGTAAGTGCTGATTACCCATACTCACGAATCATTGATTGGCTTTTCAGAAATCGAAAAACCCAACTAAAGAAATCCACATAGAGCCCTGCCCACCTCGGAAAGGACAACCAGTCGTGAGTCTTCTTTATTTTTAGTAGTTTATGTTCCATCCATATTAATACTATAATAAGGCCCGATTTTTCAATCATCTGATAACGTTTTTTTATGTAATAGTTTAATGTCCCAAACGTTGTAAACTTTTATAGCCATACAATAGCAATGGGGTGTATCACGTAACTGTTTATCACGATAGATGGCGCATGATAGATGGTACCTAATACAACTGTTAGTTGCATATAAATCTTTTATTTTTATTACGAAATTCATTATTTTTGGATATTATGCAGTGTGAGCAGCTTTTAAGTGCAAATATAGAGATTTCCAATCGAAATCAAAGATATAGTGATCTCTAAATTGCCGTTCTATTAATTCAACCTATTTTCTTTTTAAGACGGTGTTCGTTTTCTTAATTCGTCTTTTAAAGTATAATATATTGTTCTGTTATAAAAATAAAAAACTACATAACATTTAAAAAATGATTCGCCATAGGTGTTAATAAGGTACCAATGCCGCTGGCGACATCTACAAAAAGCTTTGCCTGATACACCCCATTAGAACTACTTACATATTGGCATTAATAGCTTAGTGGGATCTCTTTGGCGGACTCTTGGATATACCAAAGTTTTTTTTTTTAAATTTCAACAAAAACACATGTGTCAAGTGTCACATGCATGTCAATGAGAGTAAATTTAGTTTTTTTAATAACTGTCTACATTAATCCATTGGTACAGCTTTATATAGCTCTAATGCATTTCTTTTGAACCAAAACATCAACTGATAATCAGTCACATAGAAATATCTAATTTCTTTGGAATAACTACTATTAGACTTGTTAACTGGTTATTGAAAAATCGGGCCTAAAATAATTATAATTTAAAAAAACAAAATAAAAATGAATTAAATCAATTCGTTGGGTATTCATTGATTGCCCTTTCAGAAACCGAAAACCCTGCCTAAGGAAATCCATATAGAGCCCTGCCCACCTCAAATGACACAACCAGTCGTGAGTCATGTTTTCCCTTTACGTGTTGTAGTTAGATATTTCTGGTTTTTTAAGCGATTGCATAGCTTTTATCGCAGGCTTTGAGCGCGGCGACGGAATCAACAAATTCCGTAACGAAAATAAACCTAACACCCCCCACTCCGACCGGCACAGCATCGTCTAACGTCGTTTCAGTTCGGCAGACTTCGGCACGGTGTTTGTGTGCGTGCGACTAGACGTATCCGTGTAGACTAGCTGATAACTGCTCATAACTGATTCTATCTCTTTTAGACACAATGCTAGGTGAGACAGCGTGTTTTTTGGCCGCGTCCACGAATGCGTTATCCTAGTAGAATAATTATTCCAGCTCATAAAAGTACTCAATATAGCCGAAATTGTTATGCAATGGCGACAAAGATATTTAATAAGCTTCAAGTTACTATAAGGGAGCTGCCACTAAAACTGTTCAAATTAAGAGTCAAACAAATGCTGGTTAAAAAATGTTTTTATTCGACAAAAGAATACCTAGACACTAAGCTCGACAAAGTCATGTGACTAAATAAATATTTGTATGCTAGAAATAGCGAATCATGTGATATAATTACATATAATAATTAACATCCTACCATGTTTCTGACAAATAAATAATTTCATTTCATTTCATTTCAATGAGTTCGAGCCCGCGACTAGTAACCTTAATTAATATCAAAGAAAAAAAATACTGCATTAATAAAATAAAAAAAATAATTATAATTGCATAAGTTTATAAAAAATCTTTACCGCGGCAGTCCCCGAGTGCCACTCGTATTTTTTTAAATGACTTTACACATTAGTTATATTCTTAACATTAACAAATAGTCTGCCGCCGTGGTTCATCGGTTAAGACCGTAGATTTAAAACGCAGAGGTGCTGGGTTCGATTCCTGATCGAGAACATAAACATGTTTTATATATTGTATATATGTGAGGTCGTGATGATACTTAAACATGAAATTAATGTAAGTGGCCATTCATTTATTACGTAAAATAATTTAGGGGGGGTTGGGGGAAACGGGTAGACCATGTCTTATTTTGAGAAATACACATTTATTACGTTTTTTTTTTTTTACTAGCACTACATGTGACTTTGGGCCCACCTGATGGTAAGTGGCGCGCAAGGTCCATGAATGTTAGCAACTGAAGTCAGACACTCATAACTGATATCAGTCACTAACACTATGCCGGCTTGACTAGATGCTTTTTCACACTTCGCTTGAAGGACTCCAAGTTATAGGAAAGTGGAAACACAGAGGCTGGAAGAGCATTCCATATCTTTATTGTACGGCAAATGTATGAGTCCCCAATTTACATAGAATTATAACACAACCGTTCCCGTGCCTCGGAGAGCACGTTAAGCCGTCGATCCCGGTTTCACTAATACCAACTTGTGGAATCGTTAAAAAATTGTCATCATATCCTCGCTAACCCGTCTGGCCAGCGTGGCGAGTGTAGGCCAAATTCTCCAGATATAATTCTTTGAGGGCCGATCTTCCAACAGTGGAGGTGTAGATCGCTGTGTTCTGGGGCCTGTAATGAATGAATAAAATTTCGGAACACGGAATCTAGTGGGATAGATTTTTACCATAACAGCCGCCATATTTGTCACCTAGAGCTCCAGTAAAGTATCATCACGACCGTAGACTTTCCGGTGTGGTCAAAAACGTTTTTTTTTAAATGCGGATTCGCCTTTAGCCAACTTTACTATTGCTCGTCGATGTCCCTAGCGTACCTCCGTGTATGAATTCATGGACTTACTTATATATATATTTGTTCTCTCGTGATTATCAATTAGTTCGGTATTGACTAGTTACCCTTTCAGAAGAAAACTCTGCCTAAAGAAGTCCACATAGAGCCCCGCCCACCACAAATATTGCTACAACCCGTGAGTCATAGTTCCCTTTACGTGTAGTACTTATTTATTTATTTATTTATTTCAAAACTTTAATGCACAAAGTACAAAAGGCGGACTTAATGCCCGTAGACATTCTCTGACAGCCAAACCTTTGGGACTAATTAGAACAACTGTAGGTGCAAGGAAAGTATAAGTGACACATCAATTAGATATAAATACTTAGATAATAAACTTACTTATATATAATCCACTTATAAATATACTAAATACTAATACATACACAATAATAAACATACATATAAAACTTACAAATTTTGTTGGGAGTTATTTAGAAAATGTGAGTAGACCAGCTTTTTAAATGATGATCTGGTAGATGCCTGCCTTATGGTAATAGGTAGATTGTTCCACAGATTTGTAGCAACAACCGCAAAGGAATTCGAAACAAATCCGGAATGATGAGATGGAACGGAAAGAAGTGAGTTGTGAGAAGATCGGAGAGATTTATCATGAAAAGAAGAGAGATAGGCGAATTTGTCCTTGAGGTATTTCGGTGTCGCAGGCTCATTTAAAACAGAGTAAAGGAGACAGAGGACTCTAAGATTCCTGCGACAGCGAATTGGCAGCCACTTCAACCTAGCACGATACTCGGAGATGTGATCATATTTACGTAAGCAATAGATGAACCGGATACATGCATTTAGTAAACGGTCCATTTTGTTGAGCAACATCTCCGACATATCAATGCTGCACACGTCACCATAGTCGAGGAGAGGAAGAAGAAGGCTTTGGACAAGGGTTATTTTAGCTTTTAACGGCAGAAAGTTTTTAAGTTTATTTAGAGAGTGCAAAGAAGAAAATATTTTACCACTGGTTCTGGTGACTTGGTTTGTCCAGCTTAGATTAGAATCTAGGTAAACACCTAGATTCTTCACCTCACTGCAACTTAGTGTTAGATATGGTAATAGAAATACACAGTAAATTTTTCAAGTGGGCCAAATGCTACAAGGAATAGTGAAAAATTCTCAAATTCTCAAAAATGTAATACGGTAATTTTTGAAAAAAAAAAAACTGTTTTATTGCACCAGCTAGGATGGGGCGGTATTCGGGAAAGTTCGTCATATCCACGCATTGTCCATACCTCAATATCTGAAGACAAACGTCTTCAACCAATGCATTCTCCACATAATGTCGTATGGAGCAGAGACGTGGACACTGACAGTGGGTCTGGTCCACAAATTGAAGGTCGCTCAGCGAGCTATGGAGACAGCTATTCTTGGTATTTCTCTGATGGATAGAATTCGTAACGTTGATATTCGTCAGATGAAACAAAAATTGCAAGCTGAAATGGCAATGGTCCGGACACATCATGACCGCCTCCGTGGTCTAGTGGTAACAAACGTTGCCGTGAACTCGGGAGGTCGTGGGTTCGATTCCCACCGGGGGCAAGTTGTACACTGTATAATTTGTCTCGGTCTGGGTGTTTATATGTATAATATGTATATTATTTACAAAAAAAATAAATATATAATATGTAGTTTATCAACCATCTAGTGTCCGTAACACAAGCCTCGTAGCTTACCACAGAAACTAGATGGCGCTGTGTGACCTGTCTGGAAATATTTATTTATTTACATCTGCCCCAGAACCGACGACCGATGGGGCAAACGAGTTCTGGAGACCACGTACGGTACAGCGCAGAGTGGGACGACCCCTCGACAGATGGACGGATGACATAAAGGCCTTGGGGGAGGCCTATATCCAGCAGTGGAGAGACATAATTTAAAACCCATCCTCATTGCAAACAGTATAATTTTTATATTTTTTTATATATATATACTAGCACATGTGCTGGATATAAGACACTCATGACTGACATTATGCTGGCTTGATTGGGCATGACGGCAATTCGAAGTGTGTAAAAGCATCTTTATAGGTCGGCATAGTGGTAGGGACTGATGTCGGTCGTCTGAGGCTGGTGTCAGTTACTCCCATTCTTCGACCTCGCGTATAAAAAAAAATCAGTCTGATTCCGAAACGTGTGGATACACCTGGGTTTATCGGCACGAACGGGGATCGCCACGGCAGGCTGGACAAATTACTAACATCAGTCCGCCTGCCACCTATTACTCGTAAATTTTTTTTTTTTTTAATTAAACAACACCGCTTAAAACAAGACATACCTAACAATATTTTATTAAAATCCGACTTAAATCATTTTTCTCTATTCCTTGTAGTTCAAGGTTTTCACACACCTTTTCACTTATATACTATACCTTATAAACCTACATAGTGTCTAAAATCTATTATTATTATTATATGTATTATTATTACTAACCATTTTACATACATATCTTCACGCCAAATCCCTTGCGGGGTAGGCAGAGACAATTGAGCGCCACTTGTCACTATCACGACATACCTCTTTCGCTTTTTCATCATTCATCAACCTCTTCATACATGCCCTTTTGTTTCGATGGCTCTTTAATGCACCTCATGTGACATCGCGCCCACCTGATGGTAATCAGTACGCGAGGTCCAAGAATGGGAGCAACTGACGCCGGTCACTATGACCGACATCAGTCTCTACCACTATGCCGGCCTAACAAGATGCTTTTTCACACTTCGCTTGAAGGACTCCAGGTTATAAGAGTGGGGAAACACACTGGCTGGGAGAGCATTCCACATCTTCAGCGTGCGACAGATGTAAGAGTCTCCAAATTTATGAGTACGCGTAGGGATAGTGGGTAAGGTATGTGGATGCATATTTTGGCCTGTGCGTGTAGTTCGGTTGCGGAATAGAGAAGAAGGGATAAGGTTATGGAGCTCCTCAGAACACTCGCCGTGGTATAGCTTGTAGAACACGCTCAGAGAGGCAACGTCACGGCGAAGCTGCAGTGATTCGAGAGTTTTAGAGACTGTGGTGTCGTCCACTATCCGAATTGCCCGCCTCTGCAGGACATTGAGAGCATCTGTAAGATACTTAGCGGAGCCATCCCAGAGGTGAGAACAGTATTCCACGCATGACCTTATCTGAGCTTTATACAGCATAAGTCTTAGAGCAGGCGGGAAAAACCGCTTCACCTTGTTCAGTATCCCAAGTTTTTTCGACGCTGTTTTGGTAATGCTCTCAATGTAGTTTCTGTGGTTTAGATCTGAGCGTATTTCGACTCCGAGTATGTTAAAGCTGGGTTGAAGTTCCAGCACGGTGTTCTGAAGAGTAGGAATAGGAGAGTAGGGAGACTTCTTGACCGTCAACGCGCATGCCTGAGTCTTACTGGCATTAAACTGGACTAGGTTTTGGGCACCCCACGCAGAAATTTTGCGAAGGGTGCCGTCCAGTTCCGTCGTCAGGGAACGGCGCAACTCCTCTACTTTTATTTATCTGATCGTGATATGTGAGTCTCGGTCTGCCAGGGCCTCTTTTACTCACAACTTCCGCATTATATATCTCGTTCGTCAATCTCTCTTCGCTCATCCTTTCAACTTGCCCGAACCATCGGAGCATGCCTTTCCTTATTTTTGTCCCTATGCTTTCTTTCATACTAACCATTTTGCATGTTTAATATTTGTATTAGATTTTAAAATTAAATAAAAAATGTTGTCCAAATTTGTATGGAAACTAACCTCTGTGGTCCAGAAGTATATTACACTTTCTATACAGGGGTTAGGGTTCCAATTATTTGTTAATTGTCTGTTATATATTGTAGATCATATCCTGTTAACTCTTAATATACTTTGATGTAACTAACAATTATTGTATAACAATTATTATGAAGTAAATAAATGATTATTATTATTATTTGGCTCTCATCTGTTATATATTATATTAGTAATTGATCTTATTTTCTTTAATTAGTTTAGTTGGTAGAAAATTCATTTATAGAATTAAGCTCGCCTATGTACTGTAACCTGCCTGCCTGATCGTTGTGGTGCAGTTGTGTATATGTTTTATTTTGCAAATCTGATATAGCTGAGTTTTCCTTGCAGATTTCTTTCTCAGTCAGATTAAACATTAACAGGTCACTGGAATTTGCTAAGCTGCTGGTCTTCTGCTAACAGCTTACTTATTGGACCACTTTGCTGCTTAGTCTTCTACTAGCAGGAGTAGAATCATTCAAAATAATTAAATTAATGACGTTTCATAAATGCCTGTAATAGGTTTACGTGAATAAAGATATTTTGACTTTGCCATTGCAGTTACAAAGATTATCCAACGCCTGCGGTTGAATGAACGAAACGAAACGAAACTCTTTTACATTAAAAACGCATTCATTGTTCATTTTCATCACAGCCCCTAGAACACAGCGTCCTAGACCTCCACTGTTGGAGATGGGCCTTTCAGATCATATATCTGGAGAATTTGGCCAGACGGCTTGGCGAGGATATGATGTCAATTTTTTATGACATTTTTTTAACGATTCACAAGTTGGTATTAGTGGAACCGGGACCGACGGCTTAACGTGCTCTCTGAGGCACGGGAACAGTGGTGTTGTTAATCAATGACAAATGTACGTAAGAAAAGTGCATTTCTTATTGGTACATGCCGGGTGGGTTTGAACCGACCTTTGTAGGATTCAAGGAACGCGTTCTTACAACCGAGCCACCACCGTGCCGCACCACACTTTCCTACGCGGGACACTTTTACGCGATTGAATCTAACTGGTATTATATATTTTCATTCTAATATTTATAAAAATACACACATCAAAAGTGTCTAGGGATCAACATATATTTTTGCAATAACTTTTCTCCTGATTGATATTCATTAAAATTTTCTTTAAGGATTGATCAAATAAAATGTTTTCGTTTGTCTACAGTAACGATAAACCAAGTCACCTTTGCATTAGTAAAAAAAATTGCCATTTTCCTAATAAAGGGATTTTTGACATTTGAACCACTAACATTAAAGTTCGAAAAAAAGACTGAAATAACAGTTTTTTTTTTAATTTTATTGGGTAACTTAAACAATTAATAATTCGTGTTTCTACCGCGAACACTAACAACACAAGAACATCGGTTTGGCATACTCAAAATGAGTTCATCCAAATCACGCTGTGGAATGGCCGCCCATGTTCGTTGCAACAACAAAAAAAGGTCTTCTTGCGACTGGATACCCTCCATATTCGGCAGAGCTCTTCTCTGAAGAATATCCCATGCATGCTCAATCGGGTTCAAGTCTGGCGACTGAGCAGGCCAGGGCAGGACATTGATGTTAGCTGCGGCGAGAGTCTGTCTTACAACTCTTGCGGTGTGCGGTCGTGCATTATCATGCATTAACTGAAATAAGGGACCGATATGCACTTGTAGAGGAACGATGACGTCTGATACAACCGTCTCAGCATAAATTTGAGCGTTGAGGTTGCCTCTGATCCAAATCAACTCAGTTCTTCCGCCGATCGAAATACCCGCCCATACCATGATGGTTCCACCACTATAAGGATGGACTTCCTGGCAGGATTTTAATCGCTGTTGGCGTCCAGGGGTTCTCCAGTGTCGTATACGTCTTGTATCCGGCCTCATACCAAAACGAGACTCATCAGAAAAGCACACGAAACGCCATTGTTCTTCTGTCCAATTTCTGTGTTCAAGAGCCCATTGATATCGAGTCCTACGATTGTGCATTGCTATAGGTGGTACCCGTAGCGGTCTTCGGGAATGAAGGTTCACTTCATGCAAGCGGTTTCTGACTGTTTGGTCGCTAATTAAGTTCCCTGAAGAGCGATGAAGGCTCACGGCTAACATCATGGCGGTTATTGTTGGAGTTCTTCGAGCTGTGATTTGAATGTATCGGTCTTGTCTCCGTGTGGTGCAGCGATACCGTCCTCCATGGCGCTCAGCCACGGTACCAGTGGTTCGGTAACGTGTCCAAAGTCGACTGATAACACTCTGACTTGTATTCAGAGCTAAAGCCACAGTACGTTGCCGGGAACCAGCTTCTATCATTCCCACGGCTCTGATCATTTCTTCCCTGCTTAAATGACGTCGCCGCTCCATAATAACGTTGGTTTTAATCAGTAGTAGGGAAACAGTAGCACTAATAATGTCTTCAATGCGTCTTATGTTTTTATAGGGAAAATATTGACAGCTGATTTTCATCTTTTACTCAAAGAAAAAAAAAACGACGCAAAGAGGGAGGAGTTAATAGTAATTAAGTAGTAAAAAATAAAGTAGTTAATTTATTAGTGAATTTGCTGCTACAGTAGCTGTTGGTATGTCAGAAGAGGGATGAGCCAACAATACTATGCTTTACCCTATTATATTGGTTCTTTTGATTTGCCAATTGATTACCCTTTCAGAAACAGAAAAACCAGCCTAATGAAATCAACATAGAGCCCTGCCTACCTCAAATATCACAAGTCGTGAGTCATTTACCCCTGTAGTAGTTGTCTAGATTTTTTTTTACTATATATACAAGAGATACAGTACAAATTTAAGCATGCATATTTTATGATATCGTATTAGCCCAAAAACTCGTGAACCCTCCGACAAATAGATTTCTGAAAGGCTAGAAAGTTTAGTGATCAACCTTAGTATGCTGAGTTAGTACGCCCTGCACCTCATTAGTGATCACTTTTAGTATGCTCAGTTAGTACGCCTTGCACGTCATTAGTGATCACTCTTAGTAAGCTCAGTTAGTACGCCCTGCACGTCATTAGTGATTACTCTTAGTATGCTGAGTTAGTACGCCTTGCACGTCATTAGTGATCACTCTTAGTATGCTCAGTTAGTACGCTTTGCACGTCATTAGTGATCAATATTAGTATGCTGAGTTAGTACGCCCTGCACGTCATTAGTGATCACTCTTAGTAAGCTCAGATAGTACGCCCTGCACGTCATTAGTGATTACTCTTAGTATGCTGAGTTAGTACGCCTTGCACGTCATTAGTGATCACCTTAGTATGCTCAGTTGGTACGCTTTGCACGTCATTAGTGATCAATATTAGTATGCTGAGTTAGTACGCCCTGCACGTCATTAGTGATCACTCATAGTATGCTGAGTTAGTACGCCCTGTACGTCATTAGTGATCACTCTTAGTATGCTGAGTTAGTACGCCCTGCACGTCATTAGTGATCACTCTTAGTATGCTGAGTTAGTACGCCCTGCACGTCATTAGTGATCACTGTTAGTATGCTCAGTTAGTACGCCTTGCACGTCATTAGACAATATTTTATGATGTATTTAATAGATTCTGGCTAATGAAAGTAGATAACGAAAAAGAGCGGCTAATTAAAAAAATATTAATATAGTATCCCTCTAAATTTTCTATTAAACAATTGATCATCAATGTTCGGGTTATTACACTTTACTATACGGCAAAAAAATTGAAACGAAAGTGCTTTCACTAACAAGATTATTTGTTGCAATCAAGGATTCAACTAGATTTATAGTCAATTTTAATATTCAATGTTAATTTCATTCATTCATTACAACCCCTAGAACACAGCGCCCTAGACCTCCATTGTTGGAGATGGGCCTTCTGGAACATATATCAGGAGAATTTGGCACGATGTCAATCTTTAATGACATTTTATTAAAGATTCCACAAGTTGGTATTAGTAGAACCGGTACTTACGGCTTAACGTGCTCTCCGAGGCACGGGAACGGTGGTGTTGTAAATCTATGACAAATGTACGTAAGAAGAGTGTATATTTCATTGGTACATGCCGGGATTCGAACCCACCTTTTTAGGATGTTATGGAAATCGTTGTTACAACCGAGCCACCACTCTTACATATTTGGTACATTAAATAATAATAATAATTTTATTTGTATTTTTCACATTTTCATGCATTGTCAGCCACTTTTTTTATACTAGCACGACATGTGATCTTGCGCCCACCTGATGGTAAGTGGCGCGCAAGGTCTATGAATGTTAGCAACTTGAATCAGACACTGACATCAGTCCCTAACACTATGCCGGCTTGACCCTGAAACGTGTGGATATACTTTACTGCGTTTATCGACATGAGCGGTGGCTACTTCCTCGCCCCGGCGAAATGGGGAAATTACCACCATCAGTCCGCCTACCACCCTCTTTACTACGGTCCAAATTTTAAGTCTCCAGCTCATCGGGAAGTTAGCTCAAAAACCAGAAAGCTACAAATTTATATATGTTTTGTTTTCAGAACGCTCAGCTGTTCAATGGATTGATAAACGTGGATAATTCTACATCAGTTCAAGACATTGATCCGGATACCAACACCAATGCAACTGAGGTATATTTTATTGATAAATTCCTCGAGCACAGGTTCAGGCTATAACACCGCGGTCAGCTATGATGGCCTCTCTTTAGCTTACCTGCAAACTTGGCCATCATTGTAGACCGATCTTTAGCATCGTTATATCGCTAATTAAAAAAATGGTAAAAAAATAAAATAGTTACATATAGTTACCTTAGTTCTGACTTGCCTGGTGGGTTACTGCTGTACCAGGTATTGTATTCTTATAGGTACTGCTGATAACTCAATTTAAAAGGTAATTAATTGATCGTTGTGGTGCAGTTCTGTATATGTTTTATTTTGTAAATCTGATATAGCTGAGTTTTCCTTGCAGATTCCTTTCTCAGTCAGATTAAACATTAACAGGTCACTGGAATCTGCTAAGCTGCTGGTCTTCTGCTAACAGCTTACTTATTGGACCACTTTGCTGCTTAGTCTTCTACTAGCAGGAGTAGGATCATTCAAAATAATTAAATTAATGACGTTTCATAAATGCCTGTGACTACGTGAATAAAGATATTTTGACATTGACTTTGTAAACTTAATTACTATACTGCGTAGAATTTATTAAAGAGATAATATTTTCATATTATAATCTAGAATAAAAATAAAGAACTAGGTATTTTTTATTTTAATTATTCAGTAATAAAATCTTAAGTTACTGTGCAGAGAAGTTATCCTAAAAATATCGCCACTCATACTGAGCCTAATCAAGTAAGTAGCGAGAGGGCGACGATCGCGTGAACGTTGACTTACGTAATTCTTTCACTCTCTATTTCGCCTCGCGGCTGTGGGCGGAGATGGATACAGTAGTATTTTTTCGGATAATGTTTTTTATCATTAAAGTGAGATTTTTTAATTTTAAATAGAGATTCTACCAATGACACCTGGAGCCTAAAAAGTATTTGCACTTTTGACAATTACACGTGGTATATAAAAAAAAAATGACGTTATTTGTATATGACGATAAATTCTACAAAAAATGATCTAGGCATTTACTAACAGCTTACCTTTTGGGATAGTGAGCAGGAATTGTGCGATGCGATGAAATCATTAATTTAAATAGGAATTTATAATTCTTTAATTTTAACTTTGTTTTCTTTAATTTAATTAATAATTGGATTTAGATTCGGAGGTACCTGGTCGGGACACAAAAATATTTATTAATGTAAATAAATACACTTAATTAATATTCAATTTATTTGAGATATTTCTCGAGTTTGGTACGCTGGAGACATCTCGTCAATTGCTACTTGTCATGATTGGCCTATAGTAAAGTTGGCTAAATGTGAATCCGCTTATTTATAAGCGTGGTTTCTGACCACCCCGAAAGGGAAACGGTCGTGATGACGATGATGATAATTAATAGTCTCTAGCGCTAAAATAGCAAATGTGACCTTGATGGTAAGTGGCGCGCTAGGTTCATGATTGTTAGCAACTGGAACCAGACACTCATTACTGACATTCGTCCCTAACACTATGCCGGCTTGACTGGGCATGACGGCAATTCAAATTTAACTGGGTTTATCGGCACGAATGGCGGATCCGTCCCCGCCCCGGCAGACTGGGCACCACCTATTTGTTGTTCTTGTTAAAAGTATGTGCCATTTGCAATGATGTCAAATGCCAATTTTTACATTCAATGTCAACTAATATTGTAAGCTTGCCATTGTGATATCTATATAAAAATAACACCGCTTGAAACAAGACTAACTGAATTATTTGAATATGCATCAATCTAAATTGATTTGGAATTAAGCTTAACTTACCCCTCTCTCCAATCTTTTTAGGTACCAAGAGTACAACGAATGCCTTTACTAAACCTCCTGGACTCTGCACCTACCTTCAACGTGCCTGTGCCTTCCTTGGCTGGACCTATTACTGCCAAAATCAACGCCAATGCTACTAAGGTATGACATAAATCACAAATATTCAATGTCGATTAAACTTTTTAAAACTTTCGCGCAAATTCATAATAGGTTTTATAATTTTAACGGGTCTTTACACTATTTACCTTAGAGACATATTTCTCCACGTGGTCACGGGTCCACCACGGCCAATGCAACTTGGCTGAAACGTCGGGAGAAATATTACTAAGGTAAATGTTAAAATTATAGATTTAAAAATATCAAAAAAATTCAGGGGGTTTTGATAACCCAGGAGGAAATCCACATAAAACACATCACCACATACATACTTACAGATAAACTTGGGGCATATCTTTATACTAAATTAAAATCTATGTGGTTCATGGTACATCTATTTGGTTAATGCTACATCTATGTGGTTAATGCTACATATTTGTGTTTAATGCTACATTTATGTTAAGGCTACATGTATGTGGTTAATCCTACATCTTTGTGGTTAATGTTACATCTATGTGTTTTAACCTACGTA